>CM056589.1:49106482-50461482 GCA_029721435.1 Gymnothorax reevesii | reverse complement strand
ACCTAGCCAAAGAGAACTTGAAATCAAGTCAGGGAAAAATGAAACTTGGTATGATCATAAGGCTAGAAGCCGTGAGTTTAAACCGGGAGATAAGGTTCTTGTGTTGTTTCCCTTGCAGTCCAATCCATTACAGGCTAGATTTCATGGTCCTTATGAAATTCTAACAAAACTCAATGATCTCATTTACATTGTGAAGACTCCAGATAGGAGAAAGCAAAACAGTTGTGTCACATTAACATGCTGAAGCCTTATCATGATAGGAATGCTAGGGTTGCAGCTGTCACTTCAGATCCTCCTATGGCCAAGACTTGTAAAGATGAGGGGGAGTTTCAAGATCATGAACCTAGAATTAAAGCTGAAGTTCTTTTGTGTAAATTGTCAAATTCTGAAGTGTTGCAAAATCTTGATGTAAAACTCCAGCACTTAGAACCCTCGCAGAAAGATCAGTTTGAGAGGTTGATCAAGAAATATAAAGATCTATTTCCTGATGTTCCAAAGAGAGTTTCTATAGCCTCTCATGATGTAGATGTTGGTGATGCCAAACCAATAAAACAGCATCCATACCGGATGCATCCAGAAAAGAGAAAGACTGCTGAGAAAGAGGTTGAGTACATGTTAGAACATGATATTATCAGACCCTCTAACTCAGATTGGAGTTCACCCTGTGTGCTATCAGCATAGGCTCCAACACCGTGGTCTCCCAGGAATGAGTTTGAGAACCAGAGGTCTTGGCTTTTGATAAGGCCTCCCTCTCATTCAGCGACGTCAAAGGATATGAAAAAGGTTCAGTAATTCTAGCTCAGAGCAGCCGATATGTTCTCGAAAATTAAATGCAACATTTCTCATTTATACCGCTGACTCATTGTTTCATTTCAAATTCGAAGTGCAGTAGAGCAAAACCAACAAAGGGTATGTTGCTGTCTACCGAATGCGGTCAACTTTGTTATATTTTATTAAGGCTGTCAAAACGCGTATTTCTATGACCGAGTCGCGAAATAAGATGACATAACTTGAAAATGTATCTAATGACGTCACCGCTGCATGTCCTAGAGGATGGGACCAATAAGGAGGCGGTTCCTTTCCGCCGCATGTTCGGCACGTGCAGGTCATGTGTGTCCTCCTTGACATCACACGTGCTCGAACCATGCATCCTGACATGATTACAATGGCTGCTTACCGTGCTGCTGCCTCTGAGCGTGTGCGTGCCATTCCCGTCATAGCCAATAGAGGGCGTCCGAGTTCAATCCTTGTGCGTGCGGTTGGGGCAGCGCTTCCCCATTGAAATACTGTCATATGACTCCCTCTCCGATAACTGATCTATGGAGTTACCCAGCCTCAACTCTCTACAATGGACATACTGCGAAGCCGAACGGGACGAGCTGTGCTCCTTTGAAACGTTGCATCATGGCTCCAACTCTATTACAGCGGCTTTTTTGTAAAAGAGCCAACGCAGCGTCCTCGAAAGATTACAAAGGGCCGGATCTCTGGTAAGCCGTGCAGGATTGATACAGGTAGCCAGCTCGTTAGCTCGGCTGCTATCTAGAAACAAAGCGGGTGCCACCGTTGCACAGATGTGCTCATGTCCGCTACATTGTGTCTGCTCTCCGAATTAGGTTGCGCTCAACAGCCAACGTACCTGCTTAACTAAGAAGTTGCATGGGTGTATCCAGTCGGACTTGCACTTGTCGATAACTTTGAAGACCTTTTTTTTTTATCTGAATTCAAACGCCTTCATTACTTCCGATTTGTGCAAAACAATGACCATCGGTCCTGGCAATCTGTTCGCATGTTCTTGTTGGTTATTTGACGTTGATAGTGGTCAGATTGGTCGCGGGTTATGCTGTCTGGCTTGTGCTTGTTCTGCCCATGTACATGGGCTGTAGCACTTGGTAAACTTGTTGGTTTTGTGATCCCCATATTTGGTCAAGTACACCGCGTTCCCGTCAAATTAAGGATTAATGGGTAAATCGGTTGGGCAAAGAACTGCCAAGCTTGCATCTCTGAAACACTGAAGGCAGTTAGGGCGAAGACCTGCCGAGAATGAGCTTAACACTGAACGATTTTGCAGTTAATTATTTATTGATTATAAACCCGAAATGCACTATGGCAAATTTGCGAGGAGCTCGACTGTCATAGACCTGTGGTGATATTGTTCCGGGTTTCCGCATGGATTATGCTTGCTGGCCGTTACGAAAGCTGAGAACTTGAGAACATTTGGTTGCATCGGTCAGTTCTGTTGAATTACTCCCGTATTTTCGGGTTACTGTGTTTTTATTGTGGTAATTTGGGTCGTCTATTTTGGGCATCTGATCATTACTTATTTTCAGTGGTGCATTTGATTATTTCGTATTTTGAAGACCCCCTTTCTTATTGGAAACCTTGTGCACTTTCCTGTTACGTCAGGGAAGACCTGATGCTGCTTTTGGTTTCATATACGTAGTCTATGGTTACCGATTGGTTAAGATATTGAAGAACCATGGTCAGAGAAATCATCCTTAGAAACATGTGTGACATTTTTAGTAAAGCACTAGTCATACGTCAGGAGCTTCTCCCCCGCTGGGAAGGGACGCTATCTTATTTTGAATGAATGTACAATATAAGCTGGAACACTATGTAAAAGGATACTTGAGTACAGTTACTTGTGTTTCACGTCAATTATTCGAGAACTGAAACTCCGGCTCATGCTCCAGCGCATTAAATTGTTTTCGCGAAGCTTTACCAGTACCCTGGATTTATCCATTCTGTAAAATCGCCTATGGCCAATTTTGAGAAATTTCAGGGTCATCTGAGATGGGTATGCTTCAGATTGTGCGTCAATTTATGGCCATAAATTGTGGTAGTTACCTAAATTTAAACCCTTATTAAAACCTTTGTGCAAATGTGACGTCGCCCACTTCTCGGGGTCAGCTGTAAAAGTTACGATAAAAACGGAAGGAAAAGTTAAAATGGAATTCTAATACATTTGCATAATTGCTGTCGGATCACTGGGCTGGAGGCGTAATTACTTAACAAAGGTCAGAAGGTCACAATAAAGACCTCTTAACAGTAACTACCTGAGTTCACACAATTGCCCTGAGGTTCCTAAAGTTTCTGCTGCATTGCGGCGTTGGATAGTCATTTTAAATTCATACAAATGTAGTATGACTTCACCCTGGTATTCCTCGGTATGATTTTTATATGCCGAGACATTTAGATTGGGTTCACATGGAAGCAGTGCTGTGTGGGACCATGGTAGGTGACAGGTCCCATTACTACACTCTCAAAAGAGATGTGTTCAAAATAACACAACACGTGTTAATTTTCAACACACCTGTGTGTCTAGTTAAGGACAACACGTTTTGTGTTGTTTTCAACACAATCAGTGTTGATTTTTATTTTTTTATTTTTTTATTCATTAGTTATTTACATATTTTGTGTTGAAATCAAAAACCAAAAAAAAAAGCCAAAAACTCTCCAAGGTGGTGTACACTGATTAAAAAAGTCTTTAAGCTTTTTTTTTCTTGTGAAAACTTATTTTGATTTCATAAAAAAATTCATTGATATCGGCCAAGTCGGCCATTTTGACTGCAGATTTCTCAATAGCTTTATAATAATAAGGTCTCAGAT
This sequence comes from Gymnothorax reevesii, assembly GCA_029721435.1. Taxonomy (NCBI): domain Eukaryota; kingdom Metazoa; phylum Chordata; class Actinopteri; order Anguilliformes; family Muraenidae; genus Gymnothorax; species Gymnothorax reevesii. The sequence goes on along the minus strand of CM056589.1, from coordinate 50,457,876 downwards.
TTGGACCTGCTTTGGCAGTATTACTGATTGAGGAGCTGGGAATCCATTCAACAATCAAACACCCCCTGTTTGGCCATGGAACCCCGCAATTTGAATATTTACTTGAACTGTATACAATACATTGGCACAATGTGGGACAAGACATATGGAGCTGAACTTCTGAAGTTAATTTCTGGACCCTTGGTGGATTGCTCTCTTTGAAAATTGTGATTGCTATTTTTTTCTGTCAGAAGAATTGTATTCAAATTTATAACACATCATGACCATTATCACTGTAGCAACAATGACATGCCAATAGGGACATCTAATGGACAATACTGGTGCTGCAGTTGCTTCAGTGATTATGATATTAAGTATTTCTTTTATCAGTGAGAACTAAATGACAGAATTTCAACGTCATCTGAGATGATGGTAGTCAGGTCCCAGTGGTTTGACAAAGGATTACTTATTTACCATTTGTTAACTGAAGATGGTTTTGAATTGTATCAAGGGCAAATTTTCATTTTTACACAACCGTATTTAACCTTAACTTTAGAATATTTATTGTAAAAATAAAATCTGCTTTGGGGTTTTAATACTAAATGCCATCTTAGCGGAACAGGCTGCTAAATGTTTCCTCTTGCCAGCAGCTGAGTTTTCGGGCAAGTAGCCTCTTGGGTTCATCTGTGCTTCGAATGGATGTGCCCTTCAGCAAAAGCATATCTGCAGTTTTAAATCAAGACTCTGTGGCCTGTCATGTAAACTTCCCTGGGATACAGTCTTATCAGATGGAGATGGGCTAAACATTGCTGAAATATTTGCTGATACCAATCTTTTTAGAAGACTGGAAAGTATTCGTGTGATTGACGTTAGTGTAAGTCTGCGAGAGGAATTCTTAGTTGAGCGTAAGAATTTCGGAAGCAAAAAACCTGCACAAAATGTGAACTTGGAACATTATGACTAAGTGGATTGGCGAGCTGCTCAGGGTGTGTTTTGTCTTTTGCCCACAGTCAGCTGGGATCGGCCTCCATCTCCCCCGCAATCCTGACGAGGGAGAATCCGTTGAATGACTGATGGCTAGAATTGTGTCCTCGTTCTCACAACTACTGCAGCTTGCTAGAAAGTGGAGCAGCATGTCTGCATTGAACCTGTGGCTCTTATTTTTTATTTCCCAAAACCTATTCGGCTTGAGCCATGGTGAAATTTGTAATCAACCAGTACTTTAAGATAAAACGTGCTTTTTTGAACCCCATGGGGTTATTTGTCCTCTGAATTTGGCCCAAAACGCCAACGGAACAATGAGCACAGTGCAGAACCCTGGGGACAACTCCTGTTCTGCAGGCTCAGCCTTGGTCAGTGGTGATAGGAGTTGTCCTAAAGTGCATGTGTTTTTTTTTTTTTTTTTTTTTGGGGGTAACTGGGATATTTGAACATGCAAACTCCATGCGGGGAGGTCCAGGTCTGCCATGACTTAAACCTGGAACCTGCTCATTGTGAGGCTGAAGCACTAACCACTACGCCACCATGCTGTTCCTATCTACTATTTGTGCAACCACATGTCGTACATGTAGTACAACAGTATATATATAACAGTGTTTCAGTCAGCAGTGGGTGTTAAGTAATAATGACGCAGGGGTTTAGTAAGGGTATCATTCATGAAACTTGAACTAAATTAACATGCACAGCTGATTCACTCCATCCCTGGTTACTGTATATATAGCGCAGCAAAAGCATACAGTGTACTGGTCACATTGTCACACCATTTATAGCACAATTTATGTTGTGGAAAAGCAATGAATCTGCGCTGCCCAGTCTTATCCAGAAAGGACCCGTATGTATGTGGATGTCGGTTTTTGCCCTGTTATGAGACCTGTGATTTTGCTTTTTGAAGTCTTGATTCAATACTGTGATTATTTAATTGTATTTAATGCTGTGGTCCAGGTCCCGCTCTCCACCTTGTGGGAGAGTTCTCACCGTGTCAGCCTTTTCAGATGTGATTGGTTGTTTTTTTAATGGACGGATTCTCAAAAGCAAACCAACAACTGCAATTCTCTCGAGCAGCAGGCAGTTAATGCCTGGAGTATAAGATGTGTGAACTCAATGTCTTAAATGAATTGCTTGTACGGAAATGCATCGTAAGTCAGCTGACATGGTCATCCTGCATAATGGTTGTTACTTGTCCTCTCATATCTTTTTATACCCATCTAATTAATAACAAGGTTTAAGTGTTGAAATAATTTGTTTTAATGAATGGATTTGGAATGCTTAACTCCTGAAGATGGAGTCTGTGCACTCCTTTTAACTGAATTTATGGGGAATAATTAGCAACTGGCTCTCAGCATCATTGCCGGGCAGTTACTGATGCAAGCCAAACATTTTTGCATAATTTCTTCTTAAGCATGATATTGAAAATGAAAGGATTTAGGTTTCACACAAACTGTTGTATTGCTACTCATCAGCAAGAATGACCCCCATTAGCTTATCTTTCGCTGTCAATGTTGTTCTACTGTACTTTGTTCTGTGTCAAGTGCTAAAGCCCTCCAGCTCTCACTCCCGTTGATAAAGAGAATCGAACGAGGAAAGGCCAGGCTGTACTGCTCTGAGCGGTGCTGCTGACTCGTTTCTCGCGGCGAGGCGTCGCCGTCGTTTCTCACTGCCCCACGGGCTTGACTTTTGCACCTTCTGTCTGGCTGTGTATCTGTGCCGTGATTCATTGTGACTGCGTGTCACATGCTCACGTCAGGCAGGGGCGTCGGTAAAGGAACTGTTTGTGCTGAAAAACCTGACTCACTGCGTTGTGACTGGTTGAGTGCGTTTCGGTCCTGAGGGGTGGTGTTGCAGGCAGGTCATCTCCCATTCCTCTATCCGCTCACTTTTGTGAATGGAAAAATCTTTTTTTTTTTTTTTTTGCGTAATGCAATTTCAGAATTTGGTTTTTGAGCGGGTGCTCATCTGGGACTGAGCCTCGTCACCCTGTATTCTTTCGCTCTGCTTGTCAGCTGGGAACTGCTTTACCATTGAACAAGGCATTTGCATTTTTCCTGCAAAATATGTTGCTGGAAATGCTGGCAACTATGTAATGCTGCAGAGGGGATGATTATTATTTTCTCTCTTAAAAAAGTCAAATATTTTTATTTATAACCTTTTCTGTCTTGTATTTATCAAGTAGTGCTTTCCAGATCAGAAAAACGACTCAAGGCAACAGGATATTAATTATGGCAGGAAGTATATTTGCAGTCAGGTGTTTTGTGATTCCCGTTGAAGTACATTGGTCATATTCCCTCATAGATGCGGTATTATACACATTAGTAAGTGAGAGAGAAATTTCTCAACCTTCTCCATTAAAATTGTGAGCTCAACATTGTTTTTTTCCCCCTCACGAAAATGTATTAAATTTATCTCCTGATTTAATGAAGGTCAACGGGGACCCGCCCAGATGGCATCGCAAAGAACGTGAATAATCGTCACGTGATGCGGATGTTGGGCAAGCATCGGGCATCTGCTATAGAGAACCGTTGAAAACGAGACGCACTAAACTGCTTGTTATTCTTTTTTCTCCATGAAATGAAGCGGAAATGTGTGCTGAAAAGTGTTTTAAAAATAGAATTACTATATGTACTCCTCAGGTACCAGTGTTACCTGTTATAGGTGTCGCACCCACGCTCACATGCTCTGGTCCTGCCCAGCTCTCTGAGATTTCTGGCAGCAAATATTTCCCACGCTAGGGAAGGTTTTTGATACGAATCTTGTTCCTAAACGTCTGACGGCCCTATTTGGAGTTCCCCTTTCAGTCATACCCAAATTTCCATCAACAAAGGGCCGTGAGCTGGCTTTCACAACTTTGCTTGCTAGACGTCTAATTCTATTTAAGTGGAAGCACACTCTTCCTTCTTCGCATGGTAACTGGCGTAGAGAGGTTTTAAATTGCGTAAAACTCAAAAAGATCCGCTTCATTCATCAAGATCATTGAGAAGCTCAGAAGCATCGGCACAATCCTTCCATAAGACCTGGAAGCCCTTTCTTGACTGCCTGAGTGAAGCCACAATTCAACCCGATGACAGAAGGCCCCCTCAACTTTCATTTACTCCCTTCCCCCCCCCCCCCCCGCCTTTTTTTATTCATGTATTTAGTTTATTGTTTATTTACTTATCGTTCATTTATCGTTTTGGTTTCTCAATTTGTTTGTTCGCCTGTTTTTGTTCGCTTGTTTTGGTGATATGTTACCTTATGTTCATCTCTTCAAAATGGATTGGCTTGTTAGGTGATAGATAAGGTAATGATGGATGGTTGGGAGGTGAGGGAGGGGGTTGGGGTTCAGTGACAGGGTGTGGGTAGGTAGGTAGAAGGGGGTTAAATTATTTCACTTTTCCTATTGGTAATTTACTTAAAGGCTGTAAAATTGTAAACCAGTGCACGTGACATGATACACTATTGTTTACTGCCCTATTTGAAAACAATAAAAAAGATTTGAATACAAAAAACAGAATTACTCCTCCCGAGGCTTATATCGAAGAATATTAACTGATTACCCTAAATGAGTGGGCGAATGACGAGCCGTTAATTTAGTCACTTAGTCCCTTAATTTAGTCATTTAGTCCCTTTCTCCCCGTCCCGGGCTGCGACTCATGACCTGGTTAACCTGCTGCCCTCTGATACTTATGTAGACTCACCAGCAGCAAATTTTTTCAGAGCCATTGCTGCTCGCTCTGCTCTGCCAAGCCAGGAATGCGTTTCTCGAAGGAACAGGTGCAAAATTGCATAGACGCAGCCATTGACAGTGAATGGACAAACTACGTAAGTTGCTAGCGGTGTTGAAAAAAAACCATGCTTTTTGGGAAACACACACCAGGTCCCCATTGTCAACACAAGTTAGATCTAAAATAAAAGTTGAGAAAATCGCACAAAAACTCACCTTTTCTAACTCGGCACATTGCCCCCTGTTGTTCGCTTGCCCGCCTTCCGGGTTCGGAGAATACCATTCACCTTAAGCTGAGGACACACTACAAGATTTTCACAGTCTTTGCAGATTTTGAAAAGACTTGGAGCACATGCTACAGGACTGGCTTCTGCAGATTCTTGTAAAGACTGGGGATCACACGTTTAAGGACTGCAGCAGATGAGGGATCACTCACTACACGATTTGTCAAACCAACAGAAGCCAACTGAACGCACCAAACACTGGCGAAAACTGTGTCCCACCTCCTCCTTTTTATTGGCTGTCGGCGACATGTCAATTGGGTCTGTCACCAGAAAACACTACACAACTGCGTCCAGAGTCGGCTCAAAAAATTCAAACGTTTGAATTTCGGCGACTGAAGTCAGGCGGAGTGTGTCCCCCCCAGCTTTATGTACAGGCTATTTTTAGATATCAAGCGGGTCCCTATTGAAGCCCGTCTATGTACTGCAGATCACAGAGGAGTGGAGATTGGTGCTTCATCAGGGCCACGGTTCCATGACACAGGATTGGCCACCTCTCCTCCAATGACCTACGGGCTTAAGGTTTTTGCTCCCTTTCTTGCACAAATGCAGCACAGTCAGTCTCTCATGCACATCCCATGAGAGAGATGTCTTATGATTCCACCAAAAAAAGAACAGCTCATGCGAGCAGTTTGGCGTGCTGCCATTCAAGCTATTTTCCCACTATCAGATGCATGTGACGTGGCGGTAAACCCTTGTGCCTGGGCTGCGCAACACTTTGCTGCTCAGAAGTTGTACGAGATGGAGCGTTGATTGATTGCGCTGCCTGTTGGGCTGCAGAAATCAGATGACCGGGCGTTGTGTACGTATTTACCCTGAATTAAGTCTCATTATCCTGCCTCTACCCTTGGGCTGTTAGTGTGAAAATAAATCCCTTCTGCAACTGCAAAAATGCACAGTGATTTTTTTTTAAATGAGTGCATATGATGCCACACTGATTGTCGTTTCTATCGAAGAAGTATATGTATTGCATTTCTGGCATTTAGCTGATGCACTTTTCATGGCACCTTGCATTGTTTTGCCATTCCATCCATTTGCTAATAAATATGTGCTGTTTCAAAGCAGGTTAAGTTTCCCGCTTGCACCCGGGGACCGAACCTGCAGCTTTGGGTCATGAGTTATGAGCCCACGTCGTAAACTTTCATTTTGCACTGTGTAGGGCTGCACGTTGTGGAAAAGAGATTGAATTCGCAAGAGCTGCAATACCGCATGTATCCGAGCCTGCATTCATTCGCACTTCACACAGAGGTCAATCACCAGCGGTTCATCTTTTATGAAAGGGGGCGGGGCAGACATGTAGGGGGCTGGACTAACTAACACCAGTGGGAAAGGAGGTAAAAAAAAAAAAGAACTTGTTGCATGCTCAGTGTTACCTCCCGAAAGGCTTTAAGATCTGACAAAAGTATATGTGAACCTTCATTAATGAAACACAAACTTCAGCTGAATCAATGGATGCATCCCATAAGTTTCTATGACAAATGGTTTTTAATGAAAGGGGTGTGGTTAAATATTGGGGGCGGAGCAAACTTCACTCATGGAACAATAAACTCTCTCCAATGAGGACTCCCAGAAGTGCTTCAACTAAAGGTTACAAAGTGTGCCTGTGTGTCGCAAATCCCCTTAATGAGCTCTTTCGGCTTATGACCTGCCCTCCCACAAAGTCTCGTGTCTTGCAGTCTTGCAGTCGACCACTCCCGTTGCCTTGCCCGCTTTTTTCTAATAGACATGTACGCCAGTACGCGCATGCACACACACACTCGCACACACACAATCGTACTCACATGACATGCGCACGCACCCACACATCCATGCCGAATTTCAGCCCCCTTGGGCGGAAAAATTCAGCCGAAAATAGGGTGGGGAATTTTTAGTGGACCGACTGACCGACAGTGAACTATAGAGCTGCTGGTCACAAGCAAAAATGCGATCGGTGAATGAGAAATTGAAAAATGCGGGAGATCACGTGACCCTTCGACAGCAATGCAAGAGTAGTTTCTAGCTCTACTCATATAGTCATTTTTTTTCCAATATCCTTCCATATAAACAGGATATTTCGACGCTTATCCCACCATGAACAATTGGTCAGGCAAAGAATCGCGAAAAAGGGAGGCTGAACAATCGCCTTCAAAGAAAAAGTTTAAAGACTCTGTTTCTAAGGAAGACCTCGATGCGGCCATTGCTAACGGCATAAAGCTAGCACTTCAGGAACAACAAAGTGCATTGGATACAATAATCGCTTCGGCAGTCAAGGAAGCTATGGACTCTGTGTTGGTTCCAGCCCTAAGAGATTTGCGTACAGACATACAAAAGACTAACGAAGTGGTTAAAGACATTAGCGGTGACCTAGAGAGAGTGGCTACATCGGCTAAACGCACCCAAGACCGAATGGATTCAGCACAAGCTGCTGCACGAGAGGACAGGCGATCGGTTATCGATCTAAAGAAACAGTATGACCAGCTCACTGCTAAGTTAACGGACTTGGAGGACAGGGGCCGCAGAAACAACATCAGAATTGTTGGCTTACCAGAAACAGCAGAAGGCTCTGATGCTGTCGGTTACCTCAAAGCTAATCTTCCCAAATGGATTCCATTGCTGGAGGGTCGCGACATTGACATTGAGCGGGCACATAGGGTGTATGACGGTCGGGATGCTAACGCTAGTAAGCCACGCACTCTGATCCTCAGACTTCTACGGTGGCAGGACAGATCAGCTATCCTCAAAGGTGCACGTAAAGTTTATCCAGTTAAGTTTGCCAACAACGCCACTCTCCTGTTCTTTCCTGACTTTAGTCAGACCACAACAGCAAAGAGGAAGAGCTTCAGTGCTGTTATGAAGAAGGCGACAGCCATGGGCTTGGAGCCGTTTCTCATTTACCCTGCCTTGATGAAGATGGAACACGGTGGACACAAGATGACCTTCGAATCAGCTCAAGCTGCGGAAGTTTTTATCAGCTCTTTGCCGCGGAGAGCGAATCCTACATCCGCGACGCCTGACAGCGGGGAGACTGCTCGTGTCCCAGGCCAAAGCAAGGGCAAGTCTCAGGCCACTCGACAGCAAGGAGAGGGCAATTTGGTGGACATGAATGACTGACGGTTAGAAAGCTAGCAGCTCTCTTTCATAAGGGCATGGCTTGTGGTAAGGTTTGTTACGATTTGGTTGATGATAACTCCATTTGTTTCGGTTGATGTCTGGCTGTTCCCTATACATGACGCTAGGCGATGTATGTGGGTTTTTTTTTTTTTTTTTTTTTTTTTCATGCGCGATCATAATCGTCTAGCGTTAACCGGGACATAAGATAATATGTTAACTGTACTTCACCTCTTTGGGATGGTGAAGAATGTTCCATCACATATTTTGTTGCCTATATGGGTACATCTGGCTCTATAGCAATGCGTTGCAGTGGTTTGGTCACGGATCAGATAAAGTTTGTGTTTTTGCAGACCTATAGGAATAATTCTGTGCGGTCTGCGCTTGTTTTTGTATATAGTTTTCCACCCACCCCCTCCCCCGCCCTCTCCTTTACAGACATATTTCTACGAAACGCTAGATTTATACCAGCACTTGTGAAATTTCATATTATTTGGCAGGATCATGTTAGCTTTATCCTCACTCATATGTTAAGGCTCCTATGTAGTTACCTTCGTGTTTATTCTGGTCTTAGCTTATCACAACACAAATGCTACCGCTGATTATATTGTCACTGAATGTGAACGGACTTAACTCCCCTATCAAACGAACCCGTGTCCTTGAGTACTTGCATCGTAAAAAGGCAGATATTGCTCTATTCCAGGAAACACATCTTAGACAGTGTGATGTGGCCCGTTTTCAAAATAAATATTACAAATTAATAGCATCATCCTGTGCAACAAATAAAACGAAGGGAGTGTGCATCTTGATGAATAGGAAATTCGATTTCAACGTTGCACATAGTGCAAATGATGATCGTGGCAGATTGGCATTTGTCACTGGCAAGATACTTCACCATAAAATAGCATTCTTTTCTATATACTGCCCAAATGAGCCAGACAGAGAATTTTTTACATACATTGGCAATACAGTCCTAGAACAAAATGACTGTTCTTTAGTTATGGGAGGTGATTTCAATGCAGTCATTAACCCTGTTCTAGATAAATCTAATTCAGATACAGTAACCAATCTCTCATGCACTCTGCTAAACTCACTTATAAAAGAGCTTAACCTTATTGACCTCTGGCGTATACAAAACACAGATTCTAGGGATTACACATTCTTTTCTAATAGGCATAAGACATTTTCTAGGATAGATTATATTTTTGTCAGCCCATCTTTAGTTACAGGCAATTCTTCCATCTCTATTGAACCAATCCTGTTGTCTGATCATTCAGCATTATTATGCAACATTGACTTGCCCAACAGTAAAAACAGGGCCCCCAGGTGGCGATTGAATACATCATTGTTAGCTAACCCCTCTTTCTTGAGCTTACTGAAATTGCAGACGAAAGACTTCTTAGACACTAACACTAATGAAGACATTAATCCACAAATCTTATGGGAGGCCACAAAATGCTTTATTCGTGGTTTTTGTATCTCATATTCTTCTACAATGGCAAAATCAAAGGTACATCAGATCTCTAATCTGGAAAACAAAATTGAATCATTACAGAATTTGCAGAAACATAGCATGTCAGAGGACCACTCCTCAATGATAGCTTCATTGAAAGATGAATATAACGCTCTAGCCATATCAAAAGCAGAGTTCATTTTACATAGAACCAGACAGAGGTACTATTTTGAATCTGAGCGGCCAAGTCATCTGCTGGCACTTATGCTGAAAGAGTGTGAAAAAAAGGCTAACATCCCAGCAATAAAAGCTGCTGATGGTAAAATTACAACAAAATCCCAAGCCATCAATGGCACTTTTTCCTCATTTTTTGCAGACCTTTATACATCTGAGATCGATTTCAATGATTCAGTTTGCAAAGACTTTCTAGATAGGTTGGATCTGCCCAAGGTCTCACAGGCAGACTTGGTCGACCTGGAGGCCCCTTTACAACTAGACGAGCTGCATAGAGCACTAAAATGCCTAAACAAAGGTAAATCACCTGGCTTAGATGGCCTGCCACCGGAGTTATTTTTAGAAATTTGGGACATGATAGGACCACTTTTGCTTAATTCCTTTAATTTTGCCATTGAGAATGGGACCTTTCATAGAGATCAAAAAACTGCACTCATCTCTCTTCTTTTAAAAAAAGGAAAAGATCCTCTTGAGTGCTCTAGTTTTAGACCAATATCCTTGCTGACAACTGATCTAAAAATTTATGCCAAGGTTCTTGCTCTGCGCCTTGTAAGAGTTATCCACTCATTGGTTAATGCAGACCAAACAGGATTCATTCAGGGACGGTTTGCATCTGACAACATGAGAAGGCTGCTGCACGTAATGGATGCTGCAGATAGTCACCAAACTCCATGTGCAGTATTCTCACTTGACGCGGAGAAGGCCTTCGATAGGCTGGAATGGGATTACATGTGGGCAGTTTTACAACGTCTTGGGTTTGGGCATAAATTTATTACGATGATTAAGACATTGTACCATTCACCCTTTACAAGGGTCCTAACAGGGGATCTTATCTCTCCCTCATTTGAGCTGCAACGTGGAACAAGACAGGGATGCCCACTTTCCCCGCTTTTATTTTGTCTTTCCTTGGAACCTTTAGCACAAGCTATTAGACAGTCCTCAGCATCTCCTATGAGAATTGGTGATGATAATCATATCATATCACTATACGCCGATGACATCATTTTGTTTTTAGATAACTTTGACACCTCCATTCCCTTAATAATGAAGGTATTCGATCATTTTAGCAGCCTTTCAGGCTACAAAATAAATTGGTTAAAATCTGCATTAATGCCTCTGAATAACAGAAGCATAACAAACTCTATACCTGCATGTATTCAGGTCAAAAGCTCTTTTACATACTTGGGCATTACTATTTATAAAAACATACATAAAATAAACAAGGACAACTACAGCGCTATGCTAAACAAGATCAAGTCAGACATCCAGAGATGGAAGAATTTGAAAACATCAGTTCAAGGAAGAATTTGCACGGTGAAAATGAATGTTTTGCCACGTATCAATTTCCTCTTTTTTATGTTGCCACTCCCTCCTCCACCAAATTACTTCAAAGATATACACTCTATGATATCCAAATTCATCTGGAATGATAGGAAACCTAGGATTTGTCTTAGAACATTACAGCGGCCAAAACTGCCTGGTGGTTTGGCAGTACCAAACTTTGAATTGTACTACTGGTCATTCCAAATCAGGGCTCTCAGCACATGGGTTAACTCAGGCACCACTACTGCATGGAGACTTATTGAGTCGTCTAAGGTTGCACCACATAGGTTACAAGACATATTGTTTGCTAATATGAGTACCAAAACGCTCAACAAATTTGGACCTATCATTGCTAATTCTGTACGGGTATGGAAGAGGGCTGAGAGATGGATGAGTGGCCCTTACAAGTACTGCAAAAATACACCCTTATGGCACAATTCAAATTTGCTCTGTGGTAATAAACCATTTTCTCAACCCTCCTGGTCGTCACTAGGTATTAATACTTTTGGAGATGTTTATAATGCTCAAGGCCTTTGTTCTCTTCAGGATTTAAGGACACAGTTCTCCCTCACATCATCAGCTTACTTTGTGTACTTTCAGTTAAGATCAGCTCTGAAAGCATATGGGGTCCCCTGGGACTCTCCCCTTCCCTCTCATCCCATGTTTGAATGGATTTTACCTAGATTGGGTAGATCATCTGTTTCTATCATTTACAGTAAATTAACCAAACATAATATAAAGCCCCTGCCAGTTGAATCTATTTGGAATAGGGAACTAGATGTTGAAATAGACTGGAATTCTGTTTGGTCTAATTTAAGTTTAACTTCAAAGAATCTTGCCCATCAGCTAATTCATTTTAAAACCATCCACAGAGCTTACATTACCCCCTATAAGAGATTTCAGATGAAGCTACAGTCTTCATATGACTGTCATATTTGCAATTCCTCACCTGGAACATTTTTACATATGTTTTGGAGCTGTCCAATCATATCTGCTTTCTGGATGCATGTAAACTCTGTGTTGTCTGATTTACTCAATGTCTCCTATGTTCCTAACCCTGCTATTTGTCTTCTAAACGACACCTCTGATACCTCTCTAAAACTAATCCAATTAAAAATGTTATTTGCTGGGTTCACATCAGCAAAGAAAACAATTACAATGCACTGGTTTACACCAGATATCTGTATGAAGTCCTTCTGGATAAGAAGCCTTTTAAAAATTGTCAATATGGAACTTACTACTGCAAGACTGAATAAGGCTCGACCTGCTACGGTAGACGCCTGGGAAAACTTCTCATCAGATATAATCTCTTGGATGAGACAGTAGCTCACATCACTGGACTCTTACCTAGGTGTCACACAGGCTTTTTATTTTTCTTATTTACTTCTTGTTTTTCCTCACTTTTGCTGTACGCAATGATATTTTAATATGTCTGTACCCCTCCCCCTCCCCTCCCCTCTGTTTGAAATCAATAAAATGTTGATCAAAAAAAAAAAAAAAAAAAAAAAAAAAGAAATTGAAAAATGCGATAACTCTAATATGTATGCGCAGAGTCCTTTGTATCCATTTCTAGGTTTAAAACAAAAAATAAGGGCATATTGTAGTTGTCTATGGTCCTTTTCTCTTGCAAGGTAAACATAAAAAAAGAAAAGAAATCTGCTTTTTCAGTTTTTGTGGGGAAAATGATCAAATTAATGAACATAGACAATCTGTGTTGCGATGTGCTTTACACTGGTATAAATAAAGACATAATAAGGAAAACTTTGGCCTTCAGGTCTTTGCTGTGAGCACAAACCTGCTGTGGGGGGAGGACTGCAGACCTACAATTATTATTTTTTTTTTTTCTCTGTGTTCTCTTCGGAACTGAAATGTATTCAAACCATTCTGATATTGCAACTATAGTTATTGCAATATGCTCTCGCGCGTTATCGATTAAACTTCTGTATACTGCGTAGTCCAGCCAATGAATTAGATTGGGGTTCAATTTTTACTGGGGGGGGGGGCGGGGGCTTTGCATTCTGTGAATTCTGCTGTGTACAGAAGGTGGCTTGGGGGGGGGGGCTGTCATATGATGATCACATGCCATTTTGTCGAGTAAGTGGCAGTTTAGCATGACTTTTGACCAGAATCCTCCTTCCGGTCTGTCAAACCAGTCTGGAGATGGATCGCTCATTTTCTCAGTTCCTGCTTGGGGTTGAACATTAGCTCTGCACTGGATCACCTTTCGACAGTTAAAACTCTCATCTGTGAGGAAGTACCCACACCCCCCCTCCCTCCCGTCAGCGCTGGTGACTGCTGTTCTCGCTTCGGTGTGGCTCGCCGCTGAGCGACGGTCATACTGTGAGCACCTGACTCCAGGGGTGGGTTTGCCAAACAAAACCGCGCCGCTAATGGGAGCTGCCATATTTTCTGTCAGGAGGAAAACAAGGCTTCCCGCTCATACCGGGAGCCGACACAACCGAGAAATGCGTGCGGAAAGGCGGAGGAAGGAAACGGCGTTTGTTTGCATCTCGCCTCCCCCTTGAGAAGCCCCTTTTTTGTTTGCGAGAGGCCTTCTGTGGTCACATTGTAATAAATTTAAATTTCACACCTCGTCAGAATTCAATATGAAGATCAAGAGAAACAGAAAGTGTTCTTTCTCTCCTGCCTTCCCAGGGATGATGGCCGTCTGCGGCAGGTAAGGTATTTTGGTCATGAGAAACCTGCCGATGCTGAATGATTTGTTTTTGCTCATGCTGTTCTGGAACTTGCAGCCAGTCACAAGCTGCTGTTTGGCATTCCTTCAAACCATGAGAGGTCATCTCTGTCAATTGCAATTTTTTTTCCTGCGATCATCTTTGATTACTAGTCATTCAAAATGATAACAATGTCATGTTTTTGTGAGGAAAAGTATTGTGGAACTTCAGTTACTGCTGTATTCCGCTGTCTTCTCACTGGGCTCATTATAAAAATAATAATTCTTCCTCTGCATTCTTGTAATATGAAGTGTGCATTTTTGTTTCGTGGACATCTTGCTCTCGATGCCGATTACCCAGAGTTCCTAACCTTTCGCAGTTCACGTCATTGCATTTCTTGGGGAAAAAAAAAATTTTGAAACTTGGAATATCCGATAGCTTTACTCAAAATGCTTTGAAAGTCCAGAATTTTTTTAATTTGGCCCTCAGAACCAAATTTGATCATTTTTGCAATTTATTCTAAGCCTCACCAATTACTGATTTTACACTGGACTGGGTTGGAGTTTGCACTGAAAATCCAGGAAACCCTGAGGGTAATAAGCATTGAATGATCATTAAGTCATTTTTTGCCTGAATGAAGAATCTGTAATTTTTAAAAATTAATATCCCTATCAAGTTTTCTCTTTCTTGCAACCGAATTTCGATTCTGTGTATTAATAGAGTTTTGTCTGGTCTAAAAGTTATGAAGTCCACCGTCAAAAAAAAAAAAAAAAAAAAAGTTCAATGCCACAGATCTCACTAAAGCTTCAGAGCTGTTAAACCCTCTTTTTATGGAGATATCTTGACTGTATAATTTTCAAAGTTTATTTTAATCTCCTTGAAACTTTTAACTTTTGAAAGTGTTAATATTCATTGCAGAATTACACAAAATCTTATCATTTAATGTTTATTTGAAAATCACAGATTTTTTTTGTACTTTTCACTGTCTGTAATATTTCATTCAGTGGTTTTATTTTGCAGGTTGGTATTTGTACTACTTTGACTTCAAGGTTTTTTGTACTTAAAATTTCCTGCTACAGCTTGATGCCATCGTGTTACACCTGTCTGTACATATTGTTATCTTCAGTTCCTTAGCTCAATACTAATGTTATTTCACAAGTTCAGACTTTTGTGAACTAATTTTTGACATCAGCCGGTAGAATAAGAAAACAATCAAGCGAGTGTGGTACAGGTTTGATACAGGTTTGGGCAGATTGTTGCAGAGTGGATTGTGGCATGATTGCACTCTTTTGTATTCTGCGCTGAGTATGTTGTAATCCAGTGCTTTCGAAAAGTACCACTTGTCCTGCATGGCTTGGATCTCTCCCTGCTCTAGCAGATGTGATTCAAATCATCAGGTTGTTCTCAGCCCTTAAAGATGCTTGATAATGAGCGGATCATTTGAATTCCCTGTGCTGGTGCGGGGAGAGAGAACGTGCAGGACGAGTGGTACTCTCGGAGCGATTTCAGAGGCTCCAGATTACAGTGTGCCCAGAAGTATATATGAGAGCAGTCATAATTTTTTTTTCATCAATAAGCAGTTTGATGTGATGAGTCCAGCCCCATTTGAAAAAGCCCAGAAGGAGGGGGCGACTGTCACAAGACAGCCTACACTAATGGAAAGGCCCAATCTTAATCTCCACCTTAAAGTCTTAAGCCTCGAACACTTAACAGGGACTTAACTAACATCAGATATGAGAGTTTGAGTGCCGGGGGCTGCTAGGGCTCAAACAGGTATAAGGATGTGAGAGCGCTTTGCGACTGATCATGTCACCTTGATGACGGCAAAATAATTTGCACTCCATTTTGGGTTTGGGACGTTTTATTTTGCGTTTAGTAGTTTTTCGTGGCCAAGGAGGCTAATGCGGAACCGTGTGCCTGATCTGAACATCCTCCAGACTGTTTGTTCACAGAAAGGATGAGAGGTAATAGTCAAATAATCAACTTGCTTGCTTTTCAGCGGCATCATTATGCAAAAAAAAAAGAAATGAAAAGAAATGGTTGATGAATAACATTGGTTTGTAATAACAGGTTTGCATTCCTCTAATTTCATGTGTCCCGTGTTTTTTTTTTTTTCCTTGTTTCGATAGTTGTTCCATCTTCATACTGTTTTTATGATCGCTGGCCTCCCCCGGACGCCTTGTGTTTTCACGTCACAGTCATATGAATGGTGGGTAATTCCCTTAAGCAGAGTCTGCAGGAATGTGGAAAGTGTTTGTAAAGGGAACAAAATGCCTGCGAGTGAGTCCTGAAGCACTGACTGTTTGACAGTGGGACAGCCCAAGACCCTCGCAATCTTTTTGGGAACGCGCCTTGAAGTCCGTGAGTTCATGAGTGTGGAGATTGGGTTTGTGCCAAAAGCTGATCACACTTCAATGTTTCTGATCATCAAACGGATTTTAATGTGGGACAAAGATAAGCTGACTAAGCACAAAATGCAGGTTATAAATGATGATTTTATTTACTGGAGGAAAAAAATCTATCAATCCTTCCTAGGCTTATTTGAAGGAGTAATTGCACTCATGGTTACTAAATCAATAAATTCAACAAATTTAATCAATAATTGGGTTCAATTTCACTTGAAATACTCAGGCAAGATTACTGCCAGTCCTTCTGAATCAAAACATCACATAAATGGAACCTGTCTGGCAATGTAAAGGAAGCAAAAAGCAGCACCTGATGCTACAATCTGAAGAAAGCATTCATACAGCATACCATCATGACAATGTCAAACCATTACTCAAACATGGTGTGGCTAGTGTAATGGTCAGGGGCTGCTTCAGGACCTGGGGGTCTAGTTATAATTGATGGAACAATGAATTCTGCTCTGTAACAGAAAATGTGGAGGGAAAATGTCCAGCCATCGGTTTATTACCTAAAGTTCAAGTACACTTGGGTTTCTGCAGCAGTACAATGATCCAAAACACCCACGTAGGCCCACATCAGAATAGCTCAAAAGAAACAAAAAATGTTTTGGATTGGCCAAGTCAAAGTCCTGACTTGAATCCAAGTGAGATGCTGTAGCATGACCCTGAACTGGCTGTTCATTAAAACAATTCTGCTACTAAGAGTGGGCCAACTGTCCTCCACAGTCATGTAACATTTGATTGCTGTTGTTGCCACCTATGGTAGCGCATCCAGCCATTAGGTTAACGGGGTCAGTTATTTTTTTCACATTGTTATCCCGCCCCACCAGAAGGGTGAGAGCAAGGGGTATTGTTTTTGGTTAGGTTTTTTTCTGTGTTTGTGTGTTTATTTGTTAACACTCTAGCGGCAAAACTAATGGCCAGATTCATCCCGAATTCGGTATAGGGATTGCCACTGACCCAGAATAGATCCCTGTTTTTTTTGTACAAGTAGGTGAAAGTATGTGTGAGGGGTGGAGTTTGTTCTGCCTGGCACCACTTGTTGATATCGGGTTTGATTAACACTTTACCTTCAATGAATGAAATGATGATTTCAAAGACTTGCATTGTCTTTGTCAGATATTATAATTAGTTGGATAATCTGAAACATTTAAATATGACAAATAAGCAAAAATAGGGGAAATCAGGAAGGGGGCAAATACTTTTTCACTGCACTGTACTGAAGTTGACTGGTGGATGTCCTGATTTAACATATGATGCCACAGTTTGTGTCACCAGACATACGTTTTGGTCTTGTAAGAAATGCTTATCTGAAAAAAAAAATTCCGTGATGGAGTAATAACAACTATAAATATTTTATGTTTCTTCTATGTGCAGTCACACTTTCCCTGAATAAAGTTTCATGGAAATTAGTTAAGAGTACCTTAAAAAGTTGGTCTTCAGCTCTGAAGCTATATTCAGCTAGACCAGTAGCACAATTTTAATTTTTTTTTTTTATTGGACCAAATAACTTCTTGATGTGATGGAAATGTATGTATACTACTGACTCAAAAGTCACCAGAAAGTGGAAAACTTAGTGGGGATATTAATTTATGAAAATTAAAGATTTGTTTTTTGGGTTGAATTATTTATTTTTATTGATTTGATAACTGAAAAACATTCAACAGCAGTTATTTACATGAGTACGTGTTGCAAATTATCCATAAAGTTTCATGGATGTTTATTGCAAGTTTCAACCCAACTAAACCAAATAGAAAAAAAAAAGGTGGAAAAAAAATTGTTGTGGCTTCGTAGAGATGCACAAAAAATAGCAAAAATCATGAAATTTAGAACATAGGGTTAAACGCCACGAAGTGGATCGGGGGATGTTGGAATGGCGCTCTTCCGTCCGTCTGTCCGGATTTAATGGGGACAAGTTTTCTCGGAAACTATTCCACCTACGTGAATGAAATTTTGTATGTGGTCAGTACTGATGACCCTACTGAATGAGTTTGACAATTGATTCTGAGAAATTCTTTTTTACATAGCAATAGCCCCTGACTCTGTTCCTGGACTTAAGTGTATGGGTGCTGCAATGGGGACAAATTCTCTCGGCAACTATTGCACCTACGTGGATGAAATTCTGTGGGTGACCAGTACTAACTATCCTATTGAAAGAGTTCCTCAGTTGATTTCAAAAAATGTATTTTTATGGAGTTATGGTCCTTGTTTCTGTTGTTGACTTAGTGTTTGGGATTTGCAATGGGGACAAGTTTTCTTTTCTTTCTTTGTGAGCATTCTTACCATGGTGGGGGATATTGGTGACAATCTCATGACTGTATTTGGAATAGAGCTTCAGGTTGAAAGGTCCCATGAATTTAATAGAAGTTTTTACCTTTTTTTTTTTTTTTCAAAAGAATGGATAGGAAGAAGTTTGGTATTCCAGGCAAACTTTGAATGGAATGACATTTTATTCCATTTTAACTGTTGCACAACACGAAAATGACACAAAGAAAAATATTTTTTTCCCTCATAATGTGTTTAAATCTTCTGAAATGTGGATATTTTGCTGCATTAAAAGCCAATTGTTGTAAGCACTTAAATGAAGCTAGAATTATTCTTTGACTGTGTTCTTGTAATATAAAGTGCATGCATCTCTCGGAGGCTCATGGACATCTTCATTTTTGGAGTTAAATTATGGTTTTCGGCTAATTGTTTGTTGAGATGTGACAGCTGTAGTTTATGCCAGTTCCCAAACTGAACTGCTGAATCAGCCTGGTGGTATGTTCTGTCTGCGTCGGCTATAACGTTTTCACTGTCTATGAAGCTGCTGTCTCGTACCCGCAGCCCGCGTGTTTTGCTAGTCTGTGGTCATGTGAGTATGTGAAAGGTCACAAGCATTTCTATTTGGGAAACCCACGCGGAAGCTGCTCACCTGCATTGGTGGCTCAGTACAGGTGTGGCCAGAATTGCATTTAGGTTTTTTTATCATGTGGAGAAGAACCGGCCTTAATCAGGAGAAAGAATTACAAATCAACAGAGCACTGACTGTAGAGCTGTGCACTGCTTTGCTGGGAAGTGGTTTCCTGGTGGTGGTCTTAGGTTTGTAATGGTGGTCTGGGTATTTGAAGTTTGTTTGGTGTTGTTTTCTTTCCGAGGCAGTGTGTAAGAGAGCTTTGGCTCGCTGCCCTCTGACTGAGGGTGTTGTCGTGTGATCAGGAAGTCAAGGTCAATCAATCTTTGCATCTCTGCCCGGAACACGGACGAACAAAAACAAAAACCTGCTGACCGTTTTTTTGCGACGCCGAGAAGAGCGTGTGAGACTCCGTAGCTGCGCTAGTTCCGAGGAAGTTAGCCTTTCTTTTTTTAACATGCCGCATTCCAGTTGGGGGGGAAAATGATTAATTTTCCTCTGGAAAAGGAAAATGTTGGGTGGGGGGCGGGAATGGGACAAAGTAATGAGAGGTCTTTCCGAGGCGCGGGTGCCCGCGGTGCATGAGCGACTTCTTTGATTCTCTGGTGGCATGTAGCACCAGTTGACGGGCTCTGGGCCGCAGGGCTGACTGCCAGGCCGCAGATTCTCTGTGTCAGGAGCATAAAGGGCGGGTTGTGTGACCCGCGCGCAGAAAGCATGCTCTGTGCTGCCCGGCGCATTGTTCCTTGTTACTCGGTGGCGTGCAGCTGGGTGGCGGTGTGGCAGTTCGGCTGTGCGCGCGCTCAAGGGAGGGGACAGGGACCATAGTGGAAAAAGGGTCAAGCTTCGCTCCCCGGGGGAAATTCGGAGTCTTCTCTGTTTGGGACGACTAGAGGATCCTGACCTTTTTCAACTTGACCAGCTGCAGTGGTGCGATGTTATTTACTGGATTTGCAACATTGAAATGGCGGGATGATTGCAGCGTTACTGACCGCAGCTGGAATATTGTGACCTTGTTGACCAGATTTGGAGTATTGCGACGGAGAAATGCTACATTTCTGAATGGTTCCGGAAAACTTGAGCGTTACGTCTCGAAGACGGTGGAAAAATGTTGCTCGGCATCCTGGGCGGAAGGAATACAATGTTCTTGACTGTAGCTTGAGAAATGTGCCGTTCGCGATCGGGTTGGTAACGTTCAGTGTCACAGACCGTTGTTGAAGAAATGCAGCATTACTGACTGAAGCTGGAGAGATGGAGTGGAGGGAGGACAGAGGGCAGCTCGCTTTGTGCCCCGGTCTGGCAGCTGTGGAGTGAAATGGCGCATTTTTACTGTCACTGGCCTGACGAGGCTGTGCCGTAGATCTGCACCGGGCTGACTGTTAGACGCACCACACACTCTACAGCTCTCTCTCACGCACACATGCGTGCACACTAGTGCACTCAAGATTTTTTCTTATGCACACACACACACACACACACACACACAAAATGCTGCGTAGAGGTGTAGCTCTGGCCTCTGAAGTCAGCTCCTTCAGGTCATCTGACAGTCTTGTGCTCTAGGATGAGCCCGTCTCTGGGATAACTTTAATAGCCAGGCAGCCGTGGGCAGAGGTAGCAGGGAGCTTTACCCTGTGTGAAACGGGGGGGGTCTTCCACTGCGGAATGGAGAGCAGGTACGGCACTGGAGAAGAGACCCCTCTGGTGTGTCGCTCTAACACGGCGACACCCCCTTTACTGTTGGGTTCAGCTCAGTTCTGTCGCTCATAGCTCTGTTAGCTGCTGCTACATCAGGAGATTACCTCAGGACACAGCTTATTGAGCTCGTGTGTCTGTATCTGATTTGTGTTTATGTAGAAAAGGAGGGAAGCAAGTCAAAATCAAAATTTTTTTATTTTTTTTTGGAAATGGGGAGTCATTAAGTAAAGCTTTTATTTGCAGCCTTTAATATGTGATTCATGTTATTTTGCCTTTAAATTTAGCCCTTCCCTATTGCAGCCTATAAATTGTTTCAAAGTAGTTTTGTGGTTTAATACTTATTATGCGAAGAACGCTCTCTTTTGTTTTACTCTATTACTTTTCTGTTTTTGCCTGAAGTGCGGGCTGACACTCGGAAGTGGAAATGATGCTTTGGGCATGACTTCTTCCTCTATCTGTCTTTGTCTTTTATAATTGGTGACTGAATGAAAGGAGTTGGCACTGCTGATTATCATAAATTGTGGGCTGGCTGCCAGGCTGTGTTAAAACAGGTTGTATCGGCACGCTCGTCTGCGGGTCGTGTTTTCGGCTCGCTGGTTTGGCTCTGGATTTGCATCAGGTGTGGTTTGGAGCCCTCGACATGGTCATTTGTTGCTACAGCCCATGTCTTTTTGCCTGCGGCTTCACCCTGATGCGTTCTTCTCCCACAGCTGGGTGTCCTCCGAATTGGACCTGAACCAGATTCGACTGATTGTGTACCAGGACTGCGAGCGAAGGGGACGGCAGGTTCTGTTCGACTCTAAAGCCATTCGCAAGCTCGATGGATCTGAACCGGTGCGTATTTTGTCATTTTATTATAATACGATACGGATTCGATTTGGCCTCGGCTGCCGTCGCTCTCACCACCAACTCTGCTGCTGATCCTTAGCGAGGTAACGCCAGCAGTTTTTATAGCGATCACATGATACTTCTTGTTCATTTCAGGTGCATAGAGGCCTAAACCTATAATTTTGTATGACTCTATGGTCTTTCTTGTGGCGCCACCACCTGGTTAAACATGACATTTTCAAGTGCAAATGACTCATGCAGTTTTGCTGGCTGTCATGTCACAATTCTTGCAATTTTTTATTTATTTTTTTCCCTCTGTTGCCAAAAGATGGCTTTGCAGTCATGCTTTTTTAACCTTTGCAGTCACGGCACCACCAGACCAACATTAAATTAAAAAAAAAAATGCAGTTACACAACAGTTTTGATGGGAGTCGCATGAAACTTCAAATATGCTGCATGGAGGACAATCCTGATTGTTTTGTGTGTCCCCATGACCTTGCCATATTTTCATCAGCGTATGTACCTGATGTAGTCTTGCACAAAAAGCAAACAAATGTTATTTGAAATGCTTCCGGGGAGGAAAACGAAATTTGTGTTGAGAAATCTGCTTATTACCAGCAAGGTTGGATTGTTTCCATCACCTTTAAAGGCATAATTGGCCCACCCTAAATCTGTTACCAAGCACTTTGCATGAATAACGATCAAACAACTGCCTAAGCTTACGGACTAATGCAAACAAACAGACTACTGACTATTAAGTGATAATTAGAAGCAGAAAGACCTCACTATGCTACTATAGAGGATTTATTCGGCCTGTTTTTGTTTCATCTGGAAGGAAGTGTGTTTGGTGAGAATGCTGCTCTTTTTAGTGTATTTTCTCTCGACTTCTATGTGGTCAGGATGGTCTGGGCTTTCTGTAGGTTACCCTCTTATGGCTGGGCTGTGGTTCGCATTATTCTCCTGTAGGAGTTAATGGTTTATTGATAATAATAATAATAATAATAATAATAATAATAATATATTATTATATAATCTATATCTAATATATAATATAATAAAATACATCATATATATCGGTGTTACCTCCTTGCTGTGTAAATCTGCTGTATCATCAGAATATATTGAGATTGACAGAATGTGATCCTCGCTCATTTGTGTTGGGTCAAGGATGCATTTGCACATTTTACGATCGTGTCGTGGTCAGTGTCGAGTCTCAATCAGGGCTATGTTCCCGTACCTTTTCGGCAGCATGGCTGTTTGGACAGTCACACCTGGACTGCTTCATTTGACTGGCTTATGATGAGCGGTAGGCCCAATGGAAAACATGTGACCGCGGTGGTCCTGTGACCTCATAATGCTGCTTGTTGTGTCCCGATTGCCTTCACAATGCATGCGTTGTGATGAAAAGCAAAGCAGCTCTGGCAGTATTGGCGGTCTGGTCGCCGGTCGGAGCTGCTGAAGCGATCACATGATCAGACACGATCACAAGCTCCATAATCCCAAATAGGTGAGGGATCCCATGACAGGTCTGGCTGATCAGCTGCTGCCTCTTGTGGGCCTAATTAGGCCAAGAATCCACGCCCCCGTGCATTCTCAAAGTCCTGGCAATTGGTTGTGGATTCAGAGGGGGCAGGGCTTCGGAGCTGGCGTGCAAAGTCACATCTTTTTCGTCTGATTCGCTTATCTTCATCTGCTGAGCAAGTTGCGAGACATTCGGATGTGTGAGCTTCTGTTGTTCTTTCTCCTCTTCTCTTTTTCCTAAAGCCATTTTGGCAGTTTTTTTTTCTTCTGCTAACAAAAATTCTTATTCCTGCCACTCCTCGTGTTGTGGTCACCGTTAATACTGACTTGCACTCTGGGTCCAGACTGCACACAGTATTAACCCCTTTGCGCAGATATACATGCCTGCGTCCGTAAATTCTGAAATTTAAAGGTGCACTATGCAAGTTTGTTGACATCACTTCTGTTGACGTTCAGACTCAAACAAAACAGAGGTAGCCCGCCCTTCCGTCCTATATTTCCCTCTCTCCCATGCTTCCATAATGGTCAACTCTCGTCGGTGATTGGCCGGGACGGTTTCTTATGTTTTGGGGCACAGCCTGTGCTCCTTGTGTTTATTTGCACTTTGTGACGCCTGCGCCGTCTCCAGAGCCCGGGGTTTTTTTTTTGTTTTTTTTTTAACAGTAAATTTAGGGGCAGGCAGCAAGCGGATCGTAGAGAGATGTCAGCGAATTGAGGCAAAAATACAATCGTGCAGAAAGTAAACAAACTTGCATAGTGCACCTTTAATTCCTAAATTATTCTGTAATTGAATTTCCAAATGTCTTGCCTCACTGGAATAATTTCCCAGAGCCTCTGTCACACAAATAATGAGTTTTAAAGCCCAAATAGGCTCATGCACATCAGGAAAAATTTAGCATTATTTGTATTCTGTGCAAAGGGGTTAACTAACAGCAAGCAGGGACCATTGCATGTCCCTCTGGAAATTCCTGATGGACTCATTAACCCTGCCTGGATGCTCTACCCAACACATGCTTTTGTTCTACTGAGTCTTTGAAGCTGGAACGCGGAGTCCCCTACCCTGTGATTGATCACCTCACGTCAGCAGATGAGTGGTATCTAAATTTGGCAGTGTTAAATAATCTGACGCGTGACACCAGTCGATAGCTGAGCCGCAAAGGTTCTTCTGGCACTGTAGGTCACCAAGATGGTGAGATCAGTAGTTAATCACAGATATGTTTGATGGCCTCTGCGGAGAAGTATTGTCATTTTAGATGGCTTAGAACTTTGTCTTATTGTGAAATCACTATTAGGAGGAAAAAAACCAATACTCTGCCCTATCCCTGAATGAGCTGTAGTTTTCTTTTATATCCTGTTTTGCAGAACATGCCCACAATGGTGCTAGCTGTGCCGCAGGCTGAAACAGAGCATGTACTTCATGGCTTTTGGCCTATCCGAGTCAATCAGTTGATGGGGCCCCATGACTGCAATTGTTGCCGCGTTTATTATGCAATAAAGACGGTCACGCTGGGTGCTCTGTAGATGGGCGGCCATTCAAATAAATTGCAGAGATACACAGAACATTCACTCTCATTCTTTGGAAATCTGCACTGGAGGGAGCTTGGAAATGTCATTGATACATTGATGAATGGCCAGCGTATATTTGAACGTTTATTTCTGCGTTTCCTCTTTCTCATTTGGAGCTCTGACTGCAGTCATAGTCTGTGCAGACATTACCTCCTTTTGCTGACTAACACGGAGGGAGAGCCGATTTTTTTTGAAATTGCTGGAAATGGCCACCGGTGTTTAATGCTTCTCCTTTGAGTTTGTGGTGGCAAGGGTTTGCATTGTTTTTGTTGAATAGTCCATGTCAGTTGCGTTTTCTCTGTAATAATCATGCCAAACCAGAGAGCGTGTCCTTTAGCTCTTCTATCGAGTCTTGTTATTTGACTGTGAGTCATTCCCAATGGGACTTGTATGGGATTAATTTGCCCCATATTACATCTTTTCCCCAAGAACCATTTATTCAGTAGAATATTGGAGCTTGTCAGGCTCCGTTTTATGCAGAAGGGCTCAACTGCAGCGCCAAACCTAGGAATCTAACCTACAACCTCTAACCTACTGTACTTTTTCTTGGCTTGATTTTAGCATTTATATTATTTGCTGTTGATCAAGTGTAGCTGAATTATTGTTCACTCATTGGGTATACCCATCACTGTTTGTGAACATTAAGATTAGTTTATTATCTGCTCTGCAGAAGGGTGGGGAGGACTCTCAGGCGAGATCGCAGGGCAGGTGCTATCAGGGGAACAGGAGTGGAGCTTGTACCATTAATGCACCAGGAACCTCAAGCGACGGGGACCGTCTGCCCAGCTACCAGGTGAGTACACCTGCCTGCCACCTTTCTGTTTCTTTTGTGTCGTATATCGTGCACTTTCTCAAGGGACTGGAGCGCCTGAGATCCTCTGTGGTCCTGTGGCTGGTAATTGTTGCTCCTGGACAAAGTCGGGTGGCTACTATGGATTCGTGCTCTTCGTCTCCGCCGCCTCCGCATCAGTAGACACTTCCCTGTGGACGCTGAACAGGCTGTAATTTTTGACCGATTACTTTCATATTTGGTATGGACATGCGTTATTCTTCACTTATGACATATATCGATTTTGGGTGCCGTGATGTCAATATTGGCCGAATAACGCGCTAAGAAGGGAGCAGCAGGCTTTCAGGGGCTGCACCCATGCTGTCACGGCCGACCGAACTGTTTAGTTGATGTGGACGCCTCATCTCATCGAATCTAGGTCACTGTCACAGTATGCCGTCGTCCTTACATCGCACTTTCCAGTGTTCCTCAATGCATGTGTTAGTTGCAATGAATGGATTGCCCTCCATATTTTTGGAGGCTGGCAGGCATGTCGTGGATGGACTTTTCCGGGGAAGTGCCTTTCCCCTCCATGCTTGCTGAGTGTCTGTTCGGTTGTTTGCAGTGGGCAGTGGAGAACAAGGAGGAATCTCTCGTAGGTTAAAGGTCAGGCTCTTCAGCTCATGAAATGCGCGACTGAGCTCGCGCAACAGAGACCTCTTGTGCTGCCATGGCTCGCCATTCAGTGCCCTCGCTAATGTGAAATCTTTGTTTTTTAGGCTGTTTTGAAAAGGGCGCGGCATTTTGAAAGCAGTGTGGTATTTGAAGAGTTTGTTTCCAAAACGCAGTAAGTGCCAAAATGATAAAAATAGAGATAATCCCATCGAGCGATACACTCGGTGCAAAAATCCATTTTTAGAAATTCATTCTATAAGGTGTATTTTTTGATGGTCAAAGTTTGTGTTTTTCTATAAAATGCAGTAGGTGCCAACATGGAGAAAGCTGATTTACTCAAAATAAGTAAAATGGACTTTTTGCATTTTGGAAACAAGCCCTTCATTTAGTGTAGCGTTTGCAAGTGCTATTGATAACCATTGCTTCTTGTTTTGTCTGTATTTTTGTGGTGTGACTCCAGTACACTCGTCCTGCATCCGATGTCAACATGCTGGGGGAGATGATGTTCGGCTCTGTTGCAATGAGCTACAAGGGCTCTACACTAAAGATACATTATATACGGTAAGGGAACAAACATAGGGTCATTTTCACATGTGGACTGTATTCTTAATTTAGGCGTTTTCCAAAGTCACCTCGAATGAACGCTCCTCATTCTAAATACTGAATAAATGTGTGACCTTTAGCCAATATAAATTGTCCTTGCATCAAATTGCTTTATTTATTTATTTTTTTTAAACATGCTGACAGTTTGAATGAGCTTCAGTTTTGCTTCAGGTTAAATCTTTTACACTTCTGATCAGAATGTCTGAAAACCCGGCAGGACTCCTTTGAATTTAACAATAACTTTGATCTCTTCGAGAGTGGAACCAGTATGATTGCCACAATAGTTATGTAGAATAACAGCGGGTCACCATTTCATTGCCTTTAGTTGAAAGTAACGAATATAGTCCGCAAAAGGAAATTCTGACAAGTAGTCATCGTTCATCAGAATAACTGGCTGGCTTGCAAGCACACAAGGTTCTCAATATTTGAGAATGACAAGCTTGAGCTAGTTTTTCTATAAGGTTTGGATTGATGTGAGGTTCTGCGTGTTTCCTCAGCTAATTATATTTCGCAGTATTACAGCATTTAATTGTTTCACATAGTTTGCTAATGCTGGGCGCTTATGCTACTGATGAATTTCTCATCTTGTTTGCTAACTTATTTGGTTAGCAAATTACATACAAGATGTTAACCTTGGCACAGAAGTTGGTGTGGTTCTAATTCTTTGTGTTTGTTTTTCTGTTTGCTCAGTTCTCCTCCCCAGCTGATGATCAGTAAAGTTTTCTCCACCAGAGTTGGCAGCACAGCTGGTAGCACTAGCACGTAAGCACCCCTGTCCTCGCAGATGTGTTTTGGCTTTCACAACAGGCTTCAATATTCACTTGATAATTAACGTGCAAATAATAGTGCCAGCTTGTGCATGAGTCATGGAAGATGGATTATTTTGCAGGGAGTAGATAATTTAATGCTTATATTTATAGTCTTTATTAATTAATTGACAAATGGAAAGAATGTCAGAATTTTTTTTTTTATGTATTAAGGTTCAATTACTTGACTAACCTTTGCTTAGGAGCATCTCTCGACAGTAACGTGAGAGATTTTTAAATTTGTCCTGGAATTTGATTTCAGTTATTGAAGTGCTATTGACACAGTTTCCATGTGTTGACCGGACTGCTGAGTGTGAGTTTTGATCTGTGTCCCGGCAGGTTACAGGACAGCTTTGAGTATATTCAGCAGGAGTCGGGGAAGTCCTGTCCCAGTCAGGGCAGCAGCATAGGTATATGCTCCGCCCTTCTCCCAAATGAGACCCCTGCCCCCTCCTCCAATCACACACCCCCACTCTGGAATTGTAAAATGGGGATCGGGAGCAGCGAGTCCAAAACCACAAGCCGGCATACCGCAGAGTTATTGCGCTGTATTTCCATCCCTTGACAAATGGAAACGCATGTGGCGGTACTGCTGCTCGTGATTCTGTCTGTTGGAAATGGCATATTTATCGCCTTAGCCCAGTTTGGCATTTTCATGATCTGCCACAAATGCGTTTGTGACACAATGGGTTGAACTCCGCATTAGGGAGTGTGTTAATGAATTAATCTTGCCCTGCGCTATTTTTTGTGTCAAAGACCTCGCTTACATTTTAATTCACCCAGACAACTTTTAAATGCAAGCATTGTTGCTCAATAGTTGTTTCATGGGAACGAGTTTGAGCTGGCTGTTGCTTTTCGAGGACATGTCATTCATATAATTTTTTCCTCTTCTTTATTTTCACTTTCATGTTGTTGGCTTCTGTATGAGTTGCGCTTACAAAATGGTGCTGAGGTCTAATGGGAAGGGTTGGGTGAAGGGTATTTTTACTCATGATTTTTTTTTTTGTTGGGGAAATACAAATAATTAACCTCAGTCTTCCTCTTGTTTTAATACCACGAGTGTACTGTTGTATACAGTTTAACTGGCCCACATTAATTCGCGTCACATCATTGCACTGCTCACTGCGTTTGAGCACTGAGGGAGGCGGCAGTCATGCAAGTTAAGCGCTTGTTCCTCACCTGACGAAATTGCCAGTTAACTTAGCCCTTCATGCACTGGTTTTAAAAAGAATGACAATAGCAGATCTTTTTGGCCTTCATGGAACCAAACCCCACCTCGCCCAAGTGTAATTAGTTTGTCTTCAACCAACCTCTTTGACAGCAGTGCTACAGTTGCACTATTGCCTTCTGTTTTAAAATTATTGGAATGGATTTAGACACCCCCAGTACTGGCCTGCGAAACATTCAGCATTTGTTTTTGCCAGCTGCATTTAGGTTTTCAAATTAGGGGCCATTATATGCTCTGTCTTGCTTTATAATGATCTGCCAGGCTATTAATGACGTGGTTGCTTGAACTAGTTTCAAGGTAAGCAAGCAACTATCTTATTAGATTGCCTGAAAATGGATGGAATTAAGATGTTGACTTTGTTGCGGAATCTTGTATTGTGTGATCCAAGTTTTTTTTTCTTTTGTCTGTGCTTTGGGTTTCTGAATAAGGTTAACGATGAATTGCTTGTAAAAACCTCTTCCATGAAGAGTAATGTGTTTAAAAAGATCTAGAGCCTTGGTTATCTGTTGCGATCATGAGCTGTAGGTTTGCTCTGAGATGAGCTTGCCAGCAGTGTCTAGATTGTCTTTACAGTTCCCTACATGGCTTGGATTTTAGATGCTAGCTTGCTTGGTTTTTTTCTTTTTAGATTAATTTTTGTCCCGTTGATTTTGATAAGTCTGGGAATATGGCAAGCTTTATGCAAAATTAAAAATTTCTGCCAATGTAGAATTCGTCTGGACATCTTGTACTTAAAACCAGAATGCTATAGTGAGAAAACACTCAGTACTTACTTTTACATCACATCTACGTACTCAGACTTCTCACTAAGTGCGGATCCTATGCGTTTTTAGTTAGATACAAGGGGGCTCCACCAATCAAAGACCATATTCTTATCAACCAATGAAATGATGCCAGTGGTCATGGCTGGATGTACTCCTTGGTTTCCTGTGAGGTTTTAAGGAAACAGCCACCAACATCACTGCTGACGTCACTGTTAGCCTTTGCCAGTGCATCGCTGCGATTGGTGGAGCTGCACTCTGCCTGTTGCAGTGAAGATGATGTCATCCCTAGCTTCTTATTCCGATTTTACTCTCCCTATTCCTGCCCCACCCTGACCTTGCTGTCATTCCTGCAGCCCCTCACACCCACCTGCCCCCTCCCTTCTAATCACTGACGGTCCCTGTGCCTTTTTCAGGAGCAGCTCCGCTTTACAGGGCTGGGGTGCCCACCGGCCACCCCCAGGACCCCCCAGCCCCTCCTGCCCCGCTCCGTCTCATTCGGAGCGCCTCTTTCTTTGCAGGTTTGTGCGGAATGCAGAGCACGGTGTTTGGAGTGCGAAAATCACCTCATCTCCCGGCCACAACCCTCCCCACGGGCATTGTTGATTTGGCTCCCGAGGTGTAAAATCCAGGTTCAGAGAGCCAGTCCTTTCAAGGTTTTTGTCTCCAAAGCGAGGCTTCTGTAATGCCTAACATTTTCAGCATGGAGGTTAGACTCCTTGGTTAAATCAGATGGCTGAATTCATTGGTTGAACAAACGGACAGCAGGACTTCTCGACCTGTGGGCTTTACACTTCTGGACCAACCACATGAGGAACACTGTGGATGAGAACCTCATTTCTTGAAGGCCCGTATCCAACTCTGGATTTCATACTAGCTTCGGCTTCCTGAATACTAAGCTGTGCGTAGTCGGTTACATCCTTTGATATTTTAAATGCAAATATTTAACAAGCTGGCAAGTGGCAGCTATGTACTTATTAAGTATCCCGTCCT
Source organism: Gymnothorax reevesii (assembly GCA_029721435.1). Taxonomy (NCBI): domain Eukaryota; kingdom Metazoa; phylum Chordata; class Actinopteri; order Anguilliformes; family Muraenidae; genus Gymnothorax; species Gymnothorax reevesii. The sequence goes on along the minus strand of CM056589.1, from coordinate 50,427,405 downwards.
CACAAGCTTTACTGTGTTTTATTCTGCAAGTGGGTCGCCATTGGCTGATTCAACACACAGCTGATGAGTGATTGGTGGAAATGGAAGCTGGTATGAAATGGCCCTCTGAGTTGGGTTCTCTGAACTGAGCATGTGCACAGAAAGGGAAGATGTACCTGTCTCACCTGCCTGTCCCCTCCTATCTCCTCTAAAGTGACACTGTGTGTGCTTGTGACTCTTCTGTTTTTGCACTTCACTGCTGCCTGATGTGGGCCTCTCTTTCCCCTCGTCTCATCGCCTGTCACAAACCCACCCTCAGTCTCTCTCGGCCTCTCTTACCTTCTTGCTCGCTCATTTTACCAAGGACACACGACTAGCATTTTCCGGAGTGTTGTCAGTGCAAAATGATGGTAGAGTGAACTGCCTCGGCCCTTCTCAAAATCACTAAGTTTTCTTTAGCGGTTCATGGTGAAGAAGTGGTGAATTTGACAACATTGTTAGTTTTGAGACAGGAGAGCAACTTCAAAAACTTCAGTCCGAAAACTAAGCAGTACTCTGCTCGTGAAGACCTTGATTTGAAGTTCAGATCAAATAAGGAACAAATCAAATACTCAGTACCTTCCATGAAAATTAAATCAAGCCCAAGTTTATTTTTTTATGTGGTAAATTGCCTGGAGAGTTTTTTTGGCTTTACTCTTGACTCCCAGGTAAAAATTATTTGGAAAACCAGCTCTTCTAAACACTTGAGGTTCATAATTGAAGTACCTGGATTCCTCAGTGTGAAGACTGAAGTTCTGCTCACAGATTGGATGAGAAAAGTTGTCTCGATTGTAAAGATAAGGTTAATAATGGAGGCACCTGGAAATGCTTATTCCTCCAGTGGTCCTGTCAGCTCCCTTTCGGCTCATATCGGCTTGCGATAAGCTTTCCGAGAACCAAATGTGGCTCATTTCCAGAGAATTCCCCACAATCACGACTATTGGCACTGCCTCACAACTTTCACTTTAACTTTTGGCATTTTGTCTCCTGTTTTAACGTCAAACTCATAAGTATTCTGCAGTATTATTGAATGAGCCCAAAGCAGCGCTTCACTCATTATATTTTTTACTGTTTTGATTGGCGTGTCTTTTGTTTCTCATCCTTTTTCTGAGCTCTTATCATTTTTATATGCATTAGAGGGGCCCAGGCTGGTCTTCTCCAGTATTTTTGCTCCATGAAGCACACAGAATTGCTGCATATCTCAGAAATTGTGCAATACAGAGACCCCCCCCCCCCTCCTGAGTGGGCCCATGATATGGGCTGTGAAGGCAGTTTTCTGTCGCTCCTTGTCCTCACTAGCATGGTTGCTGGGTTACCAGCCCAGACTGTGTGAGTTGTACCGTTTGGCGTTGGTGTTTTTCTGAGTGTTAAAAATCTGTGTGCCTCTTCACGTTGCACAGTCTCAGCAGATTCGCCGAGGGGAGCGATGAACGCTCCATTGCATGGAGTCAAGTGTCTGAGGGCTGAATATCTTGTTTTCTTTGGGTGTTTATGCCTGTGTGTGTGTGTGTGTGTGTGTGTGTGTGTGTGTGTGTGTGTGTGTGTGTGTGTGTGTGTGTGTGTGTGTGTGTGTGTGTGTGTGTGTGTGTGTGTGTGTGTGTGTGTGTGGAGGAAGCAACATCTTTGCTCCTCTGTTCTCTTCTTTGGATCTTTGAATACATCTGTGGTGAAGGGTTATATAAGCTCTGCCCTCTGTTTTGTGCGCTCTGATTTCGGTTAGGAGATAGCCCAGCGGTAAAACCCAAATTTGAATATGTTATTCAGCATTCCCAGTTGCGTGGAGTCCTCTCTTTTTGGTTTTTTTAGTGTTTTGTTATAAAGTTTGAGGCAACAAGAGAACTTACTTTCCAAGGAACTCCCAAAAGGACATGTTCGAAAGCCCTCCGGTGTGACTGAATTAAAGCAATTCTGCTAAGACGAGTGGGCGAAAATTCCTCTTCGGTCAGGTTAAAGAGTTGCTGCCAGTCATTGCAAATGTTTGTCTGCAGGTGTTGCTGCCCAGGAGAGCAACACCAGTTATTTGGTTACGGGGGCAATTTTTTTTACAATGGCGAGATCGATTTTGAATATTGCTTTTCCTTCAATAAATGAAATGATTGTTTAAAAGTTGCATTTTTTGTTAACTCATATTGTCTTGGTCTAATATTAAATTAGTTGGATGATCTGAAAAGTTTAAATCTGACTGATAAGCAAAAATAGAAGTAATTGGGAAGTGGACAAATACTTTTTGACAGCACTTAATGGCTCGTTGCCATGATCTTTCCAGCTTGTATGGCCACTCTTTTGTTTACAGTGCTTAATATTAGTTGTGTACCCATGATTCGTTATGCTAGTGCATTCAACCACATCACATGCTACCCTATTCATAAAGCAGCTCTACAAATATTTTAGGATTATTAGCTTTTCTTTGTTCATCGCGTCTCACAGTGAAACGGATATGATTCCACAACTGTTGAGGAGTATTGTACTGTAATTAAGCATTTGTGAAAACACAAAAGACAGCTGGAGACAACTGGCCTTGTTGTATAATATAAATTTTGAGTTCTATTGCTGGACTATCTCTTTAAGAAGTTGTCTATTAGCATCAGTGTTTTTATGTGTATTTGTGTTTGTACATGTAAAGGAGTTTGTGTGTGTGTGCATGCATAAAAATGGTGAAGGGTGCACTGCTGCCGGGTTCGTGTGTGTGACACCAGGTAATCTCGAATGAGGAGGTAAAGACAAGTTCAAATTAATGCTCCAAGATGACTTAGATCCACTCAATAGGGCTCGAGCATTTTCTCAAAGGAAGACAGAATGCTTGTCTTAGCCGCTGTTTCAGATTTGGGTGATTCCGTGTCACGACGAAGGTGGTTGCTTGACCATCCGTTGAAACCTTGTAGGAATGATCTTTGGCATCTGAAACCGACATCTGACATTTTTTTTTTTTTTTGCTGAAATTCCAACTTTTTCGGAATTTTTTTACCCATTATGAATTTTTAATAAATCACTCGCGAGTTGGAAATTGAATGAGATGCCACTTTCAGATGTCCACATCTCTTGAAGTATATGTCCGAGAGTCTTTAAATTTTCAGATGTTCAGCATTTTCTTGTGAATGTAAGAGTTCTTAAATTCAGGATTTGTTAAGAAATCGCAAATAAAGTAAAAACGGTTTAGCATTGGATGGATGTGGAACAGTTTAGCATATGGCTGTGTCAGTTGTGTCAGGATTTAGCATATAATGGCGTCAGATGTGTAAAGGTATATCATAGGCCTGTAATGCTGGCAGTGGTGTCATGGCGAAGCATATATTAATGGTGGCTGGTGTGTGTGACTGTAGATATGATGGTGGTGGATGTAAGAGTGTGGTGTGCGATGGTGGTTGATAGAAGTATGGGGTATATGATAGTGGTTGATGTACGCGTGTAGAATATAGCGGTTTTGGATGTGTGACGGGGTGTTCTCTCCACCAGCTCACAGCACGCCCGTGGACATGCCAAGCCGTGGACACAGCGAAGACCGAGACAGTGGCATCGCCCGGTCAGGTGAGCCTTGCACACCATTTACTGTGATCTAGTGTCCAATGTCCCGTATTTTAACCATTTCAATAGACTGAGACTGTGATTCCCAGACTCTCTGATCAATGGAACGACAGAGCAGCAGGAGCATTCAGATGGATTTCTGGGCTATGAGCCTTTATTACCTCCGCCAAGGACATTATGTTTTTCTGGCGGTGGTTTGTCGGTCTCTCTGTGGACGAGATAACTCATCAAAAGGTCCTGAGTTCAGGCCCACGGCCTTCGTGGTGTGTTCTTGGGCAAAACACTTTACTCCCACACTGCCTCACTCCACCCAGGTGTATCAATGGACACCAGCAAATAGTCAGGGAAACTTGACTAAGAGCTGGGGAAGTACCTGCGATGGACGGGCATCCCATCCAGGGGGAGTAGTAATACTCCTTGTCACTTCATGCCATGGAAACCGGGGTTAAGCGCCAGCCCAATGAGCCACTAGGCTCGAATCAGGCTTACTTCTTGCTTCTTCTTGCTATTACATCAGGGATGGACCCTTTTGATTTTGACCACGATTGGTCAAACAATACGGTCACCACAGCAACCATCTAGAGATCTTATGACGTGCGATAACTCAACTTCGCTCCCAGTTATATCACTCAAATTTTGTCGGTTGATTGGTCTTGCATCAGGGATGGAACCTGCTAGTTTTGAATGGGCTGCATCAAACCATATGGCCCCCATGGGGGCCATCTTGAAATCCTATGTTGCAGATACCTTAGATTTCTTGTGAGCCATGTTCACTCAGCAAGATTTCAACTGTGCTGCCTTGGCGGAGGTTTGCACTCTTGGAGTGCCTCAAGTTTAAGTAACTGTTTTTATTTTGTTAAAGTTGATACTTAAGTTAAAGTGAAGTTTACCCGTAGCCAATCGGGTCCCATCTAAGCTTTTGGGTTTTTATGAAAGCGATATCACCCAAGAGGAAGTGCTGTTATTCTGTCAGTACAGCTGTGATTTAGTCATAGAAGCACAGCTTAAGGATAATGAAGATAATCACAGCTGTCAAAAGCCTTTTGCTTGCGCAAAAGCATTGCTTTTATATGACAGTTCTACGAATGCCATTTAATTCACACTAATAACTGAAAACAATTTATAATTTGTTTAATTGAATCATTTATTTGGCTCCACCAGCACAGATGGTTCTGCAACTGCTCTATTTCTGCTTCCCCACCAGCTCAGTTCAAGTTTGTTGACCACAGTTTTAACCAGTTTGCTACCAGCGGTCATGTATCTGCCGTATTGCCAGTTTGTTATCTCAGCAAACAATGTTTTTTTTAATCTGGATGTCAAGGAAGAGGGACCTATAATTGAAGTAAAGACCTGACCAGTACTGGCTCCCAGCCCCCTCTCCAAAGTGACAAAAATCTATTTGCCTCGTGCTCACGTAAGACCTTTCACACACCAGTTTTTTGCTGGTGTTTAGATAATCGATATGCGTGCAGGTTACAGTGGTAGCCTCCTGCACTGCTACTTGTTCTCTTAAAGTGTTTGCTCGATCGAGCGCTTGTGAGCTCATGCAGTCACTTGTACTATGAGTAGTGGGGAAAAAAAATGGTCCCAGATCAGCAGTCTCTCTGATAACGTTTGTGAATAAGTGTCACTATCTCCTCTAAAGGGCAATGGGCCTTTCTGTGTTCTTATGTCTCCTGTACCTTTTTTTATTTGCACCATTATATAGTTGGACCTTCAAAATTGTGTTATTTATAACAAATCAAACAGACCTTTGTATCTTGCTGTGCAGTGGCATATGAAATTCTGAAATTCACTGTGACTCATTTCCTTCTGACTGATGGCGGAATTTAAATTTAAAACCAACATCGTCATTTCAGCTGTCATGCCATTGCAAGTTAAGATTTTGATCGTCATGGTAATTACCTTGTTCGATGGGAAATGCGAAAGATTGAAAGCTGTTTCTTGAGTCACGACTGCACAAAACGGCATTGAGTTGCTCTGAAGTGAAGCTGTTTGTTTGCAAATAGAGCTGTTTTGTTTGCACTGTGTGAAGTCAGTTGGGGTCATTGGTTTGCCCTGGTTTCTCTGCGTGCATCGCCGTTAAAATCACGCCTTCGTGTCTGGATGGGATCTCCGTAACCGCTTTGCACAATGGCTTCATCCATGCGTCATGTGTTTATTGTGTCAACTTGTGCAGGGACCATGTTAGGTTTATTTAGCACAACAGTCAAGGTCACTGGACATGAAAATTTGTTTTATTTTGAGCGAAGGAGGTCTCTGAAACCGCTTGGCACAGTAGCTCATACTTACGGGATGTGTTTGTCGAGTTCTGCATCCGCCATATTAGGTTCACCGGGATCAAAGGTCACAGGATAAATGCACCCACTTCAGGCAACCTGTTTTATTTCTCTGCAGAAACCACTTTCCCAAGTTTCTTTGGGAAGACCTAGCTGTTAGTCTTTAATTTTTTGTTTACTTAAAATGAGTATAGCAGTATGATTTTTTTTTTAGGCGATTAAATGAGATTGTTGTTGTTCATAATTTTTCACCCTACTTTGGTGTTTGTATTTGCAGCATCATTGAGCAGCCTGCTGGTCACGCCCCTTCCCTCTCCTGGCTCCTCCCTCTCCAGTGGCTGTGCCAGCAGTTACCAGCGGCGATGGCTGCGCAGTCAGACCACCAGCCTGGAGAACGGACCAATGCCCCGATGGTGAGGACCTCAACCGCAGTGTATCTCGGCATAATTATTATGCTAGAGATATTCGCCTTTTTCATAGCTCTTCTGCAAATGCAGTCGATGTGGTTTGCTCACCCAATGGCGGTTGAAGGCAGCTGAATATTTACCAGGCATGATAGGAGCTTGTATTGTTTTCAGTTGATCATTGTCATTGGGCCAGACCACAGCAAAATTAACATGAAACTGCAATGAGATTACCGCGAAAGCTTTATTGAGCGCTTTCGCATTTGTTTTTATTTTTTTTGTGCCCGTCTGTGGGCAATTCTTGTGAAGGTTGTGAATCGCTACCTTTTAAGATGTAGCCTTCAGTTCTCCCCGGTGAATAAGGCTACATTCAGACAGCAGGTCTTGATGCACAATTTGGATTTTTTGGAGAAATCCGATTTTTTTTTTTTTTTTTTTTTTTGTGTCTGCTTGTTCATATTACACATCATATACAACTGTATCAGTTTTGAGTTTGAACTGAATGCGACCCTGAAGTGACCCGCATGCACTGTTTGTTTGCAGAAGTAAATATGGAAGCATCTCGTGTCGGCGCGTGTGCGGCACTGATAAAGTTTATCTCCAACCAAAGTCAGTATCATTACGGACAAATAATGATCTAAAGGTCGGATAAATGCGACCTGGCCGTTCAGACAGCAGTAGCATTGCAAAATATCAGATGCGTACTGGATTTAGGACCACATAGAAAGTGGCCTGGGTCAGATTAAAAAAAATCAGATTTGTGCTGTGCATACTGTCTTTAACAGATCGGATACAGGTCACATAAGGGCAAAAAAATCGGATTTGGGCCACATTTGCCTGCTGTCTGAACGTAGCCTAATTGTGATAAGAAGGACAGCGGAGTTAGAAGGTGGGTGTTTTCAGTGCAATACTGGAAGCGATGCCCGCTTCGCTATCACAGCTGGTGCGATCCCACATGGTCTCTAGCCCCGATTGAGCTTTTGAGAGCTCTGCTGATGGAGACGGCTGAGCCTCTGTGGAGCAGCGTTGAAAGAGAAGAGTAACTTCGGCGTAGCGGCGGAGATTCTGTGTCTCTGGTGACCAGAGTCTCTCTGAAACAGGAGCAACGAGGAGACCTTCAGCCTGTCGGACGAGAGCTGCAGCTCGAATCCAGCCATCGTGCGGCGGAAGAAGATCGCCGTCAGCATCATCTTCTCTCTCCCGGAGAAGGAGGAGGAGAACAGGAGTTTCCAGGATTTCTTCTTCTCTCACTTCACCCTCTTCGAGTCGCACATGAACAAGCTGAAGACCGCCATCGAGAAGGTATGCTCACGGCGATGCGTGAGGAGCCTCGCTCACGGCAGTAACAAAATCTTGCCCTGCATTTTAGTCTTGTATTTTGACTAAAAACACTTGTTCTGATAACCTTTTCTTTCTCTGAATAAATTCTGCTTTTGATGCGAGATAGTTTTGACTTATTTCTAGATTTGTCCATGGGTTATGAAAATTTCACTCAACTCATGGACAAATCTAGAATCGAGTCAAAATTATCTCGCAACAGTACTGGAATTTTTTATTATGAGAATAAAGGTAATCAAGATGAGTTTTTAAATTTGTAATACAAGATTTAAATGCGGTGGAAAATTATTATTATTTTTTAAAGAGCAGTTCCATAGATTTTTGTTTGAGTTTCCAAAGGTGCGTAAAGCCTGTTTGTGGTGGTTTGCTGCGTTGGACTATGACATGTCTTCTTGGTACCTGAGCTCCTAAAAAAAAATCTGGTATACTCAGTACACCTCAAAAAATAAAGCTCACTGGGGCAATTGATTCGCTTTCTGATGTTTTTGTGATGTGAATGTTCTGTCCAAAATGGCATCGTATAACGATGGTGATGTCATGGTTTTCATTGGACTTCAATGGGGAAATTTAGCTTTTTAATGAGCTTGGCCAAAAAGGCCCAAGGGGCTTATGCTATGCTCCGGGTCTTTAGTGGTGGTGTGTCATGCGTGCGTAAACTTTTGGCTTGTCTGCGCTCTAGCGTCTTCAGTTTTTCACCAATCCTTTTCATATTTCATATGTGTATATATGGTCATAAGGTCTAGACCAAGTTCGATTTTGAGCCGAATCGGACCGATATTTTGGCCAAGAGGGGCCGTTCCATTTTGGCCACGTTCGGCCAAGCTGATGCAGTGGCTTTGCCACTATTTTTTTACACTGGAAGCCAAAGAAGATGCAATGCATCCGAGTACAACTTCTGGTGCTTAGGAATGTCTTGGGTGGTACGAGTGCCTTTTATATACCTCACCATGAACCGTCCCATCCTGGACCTGTCCCCCCAAAGGCTTGTGTTTTGAGGAAATGGCTGGGGGGGCTGTTCTTGAAAAGCAGTGCTCTGAGCTGCCCACTGGGGTTGAGGTGAAGAGGAGTACATACGATGGAGTTCTAGCATGTGTGTTGGACTCAACGAGGGACCAGTTCCATCTCTCACTGTTATGTCGTTGGCTTGCCCTTTGACCTCTGCTGTCGGTGTGGTGCGTGGTTTAGTTGGGCAGGAGCGCAGTAACTCCTCACCCCTCCTGTCTCCCGGCGGGGCTGCGCTGGGCTCCCTCCTACACAGTCTGCTTGTATTACGCTCGTCATGAATCGGGCGACAGGACCTTGTGGAGGCTGTGGGCCCTCTGACAAACGCTCAACAGGGGGGCATTTCATCAAGCGAGGTTAGCAAGGAGACTGCAGAGTGAAAACCAGAATGTCTCTTTTTACCTCAGTCCTCCTGTCAGTATTTGGGAGGATCCCATGGTTACTCTCTGCAGTTATCCAGCTAACTCCATAACTCTGCTTTGTGAAACTGGACCCCAATCTGCTTTTCTCTCTAGGAGAGGCACTCAGTTTTTTATGCGCTTTCAGGTGCTCATAACCTGTCATGGAAGGTAAACGGTTTCCAGGATAATGGTTGAGTTAAGATGAGATCATCAGAGGATCAGAGAGACCGGTTGTACTTGATGACTTTTCTCTGAGATACTGGGCCACTTAGATTACGGAGAGATACCACACTCTGTCTGTTCTGACCTGTAGTTCTTTCTTTAATTTGTGAGTAATGATTGAGCTGGATGTGCTGCTGGTTAACCAGAGATGTAACAGATTTTAATTTTGCCTCAATTAAAAGGGAGGAATTAATACTTGCAGTTCTATTGGCCTCTTTGGTGAGGCTTTTCTGTTGAACAGTTATTAAAGGCAGTTTTGCGGTTTTGAATACATGTTGCTGTCACGTGTTGGTCATCTTTTTGTATGAAATTCATCCACTTACTTGCATGGAATAAATGCCACTGCAGTTACTCAAGGAGATGCACTGCAATTTAATTCTTGCTCTGTGAGTTTGGACTGTCAAAGTGGCTGACAGGTCCTCTGACTTGTCTGGAAGGGAGCCTGATTTTGGTTCTGGTCTAAGCCATTCACTGTACATGGTGAAAGTTACCCTAATCAGATTTTTTTTGGCCTGCGTTTGACTGAGACCTCATTTTTTCTGACCAGTGCTTTGAAAAATGTCAATCCCCCCCAATTTCCTTGCATGGTCCTGGATCTGATTGTGGCCGTTCCTCCTTCATGAGAATTGCCGGATTTTCTTTTTCATGTGTTGGATGTCAGTTTGCAGATGTGCATTTGGCACACATTCAACACATTTGTTTTGATCATTAAGTGAGCTTATGTGGAGCGGCTCGGGGTGGAATTCTGTTCACACTGATGACCGATAGGGGTTATAAGCAAAGATGCATCTAGAATATTCCGAACAAAAAGATCAGATCAAAAGATTGAAAATTGGTATCTCACGTTTTCATATGAACAAAGTCTTAGACACGCATTTTCGCAAAATCATAATGTTCTTCAATCAAGAACTTTTTAGTTGAATCAAGTGCTGGGCGAGAATGAAAGCATATTTAAATTCCAGCCCTTGTAAGATAAAATTTGGCAAAACTGATGTCCGGGATGCGATGTGTGCCCGCTGGGGCCTGGCTTTGAGCTGGCCAGGTTTTGGAGATGGAGACATGTTTTTACATTTCCCCTTGTAAGCGAATTCCTCTTCATATTAGGCAATGATCCTGTGCCGGAAGATTGCGGAGTCGAGCCAGCGGGTGCAGGTGTATCTGTGCCGAGTAATGGACGCTCTCGGGGAGTTCCGGTGAGTAGCGAAATGTAATGCTGCCCCCTGCTGATGGGAAATGGCACTGGCTGGCCAACCTCTGTTACAACCGCAGTGCTGAGTCAAGGCAAACGCCCTGCCCATTCTGCTGAATTAGCATAGTATATCCTTCTTGGATTTAGACTTCTGCTCTGTTTATTAAATAATTTGGCAGGTGTTGGGTAATTAATGTAAATTCTGTATTTATGAGTATTTGCGATTTTAGTTACCATAGTTTGACAGGATTTGGCACTGATGTTGCTTGGTGTGCCAAGATGATGAACTATGTGCCACTAATCTCTGGAGATTATTTAAATCGCGCTTAGTGCTGTTCCTTTATTCAGTAGTTCATAATTTTTACACTCAGCGGGCGTGGCAAATTGAATATAAATTAAAGAGAAATATTCTTGGCCACAAGGCACTATTTTCATGAGAAACTTTTTTGCACTTGGTCTGTAAGATTTGCGTGATTAGGTAGGGGTGAATACAGCCATTGTAATTGCATGTGGTGTGTGTGTGTGTGTGTTTGTGTATGAACAGGACGACGGTGTGGAACCTGTACATGGCCCCGCGGATCACAGAGCCGGTGTGGCTGACCATGGTGTCTCAAACTGCGGAGAAGAGTTCGCTGTGCCAGCGCTTCCTGCGGGAGCTCACAGCTCTCACCGAGCACACCGCCAAGAGCCAGTGAGTCTGCAGCGCCCTCTCAGCTTACTTTACCCCAGAAAACCATTCATGTCTCACTAAAACCTTACTGTACAAACAAGAACCTTAGAGATCAGGCTCTGTTTCATATGGCAGCATGAGAAACCTTATATATATATATATATATATGGCTGAACTCTAACTCCATAAAAAAAAACTAGATATCAGGCCCAACATTTTACCACAGAAACTATACACATTTGGCTAAACTGTTGTTCCTTTATTGGAAATGGTAGATATCAGACCTGTTGTGTTACTTCAGCTCTTGAAACTGTACATATTTGTTTTAACTTCTACTTCTTCAGTGGAAGCTGTTGATATCAGCCCTGATTTTTTTAATCAGCACTCAAAACTGTACATATCTGGCTCAACCCTACCACAGGTAAAAAGGTCTGATTTATTTATGTTTTAATCACACTTTGAGATATTGTACTTACCCAGAAAAACACTGATCTCATCAGTGGAGACGGCTGATGTCAGGCCCAGCTTTTTTTACCACGGCACTAGAAACTTTAGATGTCCTGCAGTGCATTTAATCTGTCTGCTCGAAACCTGAGATGATTTTGATTCCGCTTATTTGATGCCAGGCTCTTTTGATGGTGATTTAACGTCATAAAAACTCCTTCTGATGTCTTTGGTCGTGTAACCTGTTGATGTCAGCACTTTGAAGATACTTTGAACCAAGTGTACCCAAGATAGCTGGTCTTGCATGTTCTTCAGCTCTACAAACCTTTGATATGAGATCCAGCTTATTTCTCGTGCTGCACCAGCACTGGCTCTAGCTGTCTACAATAACCTTTGAAACTGAAGATATCAGGCTGTCTCAGTCATTTCTACTAAATTAAGCATATTCTATACATTTGCCCTAAATGCATTTTCAATTGATGAAATTAATTATTGAAGGGAAAAAAATGGTCCAACCCTACCTGGCCCTATGTGAAAAAATAATTGTCCCCTTAGCTTCTAAATCATCCAATGAGACCAACTTAATTGATCATTTGCTCTGTGAGACACACTCAGACATGATTACTGCCAGCCCTGTTGTACTTATGTAAATAGAACCTGACTGGCAATGTGAAGTTTGTGAAAAGCAGCACTTGATGCCTCAATCTGAAGTCATTCAAGAATAGATGAGAAACAGACTTGTTTATATCAGTTTGGAAATGGTTACAAAGCCATTTCTAAGGCTCTGGGACTCCAGCGAACCACTGTTAGAGCCATTATCTACAAATGGAGAAAATTTGAAACTGTGGTGAACCATCCCAGGTGTTGGCGATCGGCTAAACTTTTTCCCAAGAGGGCATCGACGACCCAACCACGGGGTCACAAAGGAGCCCAGTCTAACATCTAAACTACTGCAGGCCTCACTCACTTGCCTTGGTTAAGGTCAGTGTTCTTGATTCCACATTCAGAATGGGTCTGGGCAAAAATGGAATCCAGCACATGCAAAAATGAGTTGGCCAAAAATCCCTCCTCAGCGATGTAAGGGACTTATTGCCAGTTATCGCAAACGTTTTATTGCAGTTGTTGCTGCCGAGGGTTGCACTACCAGTTATTAGATTTTGGGGGGGAATTTTTTTTTTTTTTACATAGGTGATGTTTCTTCCTCTTCTGCATTCTGTCTTCACTCACATTGCATTTGTCTTGTAATAAAATTCGTTCTGATCTGAAACATTTATATTGACGAATAAACCAAAACGGGAGGAATTGGGAAGTGGTGAATACATTTTCTACAGCTCTGTACGCATCTCAAACCATTTTTGGTACCGCGAAGCTGTGGCCGCGCTAAGCATTTAAGCTCTGTGAAGCATCTCGGCCCTGCGGTACTCTGCTGTGTCAGGTGACTCTGTTGCTGATCGCTCATCATTTCCCCGACAGGTTCCTATCTTCTCTGCTCACCGCTGTGCTGACATATCACCTGGCCTGGGTGCCAACGGTCATGCCGAATGACCACCCACCAATCAAGTCCTTCTCCGGGAAGCACACGTCCCTGTCGGTGGACATGCTGGCGAAGTCTCATCCGTACAATCCCCTGTGGGCCCAGCTCGGTGAGTCAAAGATTCCTGTTACTGTCAAGTAGCCAGGTGCTGGTCTCATTATTTTTTATGAGGAGCGTCAACTTGGCTCCACATATCTCGAGTTGAATAAATGTGGTAGTTCATTCTAGTTCTCTACTGTGATCCAAGCATTGGTTCGTACTTGTTTGTGCTGGTAAGCCTGAGTAAATGACCTCCTCTAAGCCTCTGTCTCACAGTAATGATGTCATAGTTAGTGGTACACTGCAGTGCATCACCTGAGTCAGTGCCAGGGGAAAATGATTGTGGGACGAATCTGATGCGGCTTTAGATTTTATGGTGGATGTCTCGGCACACCCACAATCGTAAAGTTGTTCCCCTCGGTTGTAATCATGCTTTCTGATGCACATTCTGCTGTGGTGCTTTGTGCTGCGCTCATAATACGGCTTCTCCTTACTGTCCAGCTCGGTGGCATATTGAATTTCCATTAGCTGTCTCCATCATTCTTGTTAGCAATATGGAGCCTCCGCTTACTGGAAATGAGGACTGCATGTGAGGTTCTTGGGTATACTGCCCCCTAGTGGCTAGGTTTTTTTAAGGACGGATTTCTTTGAGAACATTAACATTGTAACGTTGTTGATGCTCATATAGTTTATGACATGACAAAGTTGTCAGTGGCCATGTATTTGCATTTGTTTTAATGCTTTTCTTTGGTTGAACCTGGGTTTTTCAGCGAGGCACGAATAGTATCCCAAAATTTCTTGCAAACAAGGAATCTTTATTCAATCTGAAGGGACTTTTCACAACTGTTTGGAAGATGATGGCCTGAAGCTGCTTGAACAGTTGTGTAACAGTTAAAGCAGTGGTAGTTATGTGTAAATTTGTCATAATTACCCATGGAATTGTCATATTCCCCATTCCTGCCCCATCTGATCCAAATTGTACCTTGCATGTCATCATTTTCTCATGGGTTAAATCTTCCTCCATTCATTCAGATAATTTTTTTAGATTAATCTTGGTTATCCATTAGTTAGGTTTCCACCTGTCTGACTTCAGCTTAATCGCTCATGGAGTTCAGACCAGTTTTCACTCCTTGAAAGATGAGGTGCTTGCTATGAGATATGGTTTTCTGGATAAACTCGGTAAGAACTATTTAAGAGTTGGATAACCAACTCAGAATGTCACTGAAAAACTGAGTGTGGAAGGCACATTAGTTAATGAATGACTTCACAAGGCTGTCATTACTACGTGCCAACAATGTGTTTTGACTGTGCACCAAATTCATCCGAGGGTAGAGTTAATCCATCAATTTCATTTATCTTACTTGGGCGTATATTGTTTTTGGCTGGGTTCCTGTCAGCATCTGCGTCAGCGTTCCCAAAGTGTTTCTGGACCATTACTCAGAAACCGTTCAATAGTTCTTTACCATATTTTGTTGGTGCATTGATTAGCTACTATAGCGGTGCCCTTTGGTATTTTCAGGTTATTGGTGGGGGCGACATTTGTTTTTATTCAAGTTTTTATGAGTTTAATGCCTCTTGGAAGTTTTAGTCCACTTTCCTCTACATCATTATATCACCATAAAGTCGGTAAACGGAGCAAAGCTGACTGCGAAGTGCGGCTGAGTGGGAAAGCTGTGGTCACTCTGTGACCCTGGTGGACCAGTAATGGTGCACTCCTGTATAAGACATTAAAGATGCATTATTGGATGATGCTTCTCTGAGCCTATGGGGCAGTATTGCGCTGGTGAAGTATTCTATTCAGAGCCTCACTTACCGCAATAAAAAAAAAAAATTAGTCTGTCAAAATTAGTATTTTTGTCTGATATTTAGATAATCTTGTCTGTGATTAGTCATTCTTCTGGTCTCTGGCCCCACAGGTGACTTATACGGGACAGTGGGCTCTCCTGTGAGGGTGGCCCGGACAGTTGTGGTAGGGAAGAGGCGGGACCTGGTCCAGCGGGCACTCTACGTGCTCACCTATTTCATCCGCTGCTCTGACCTGCAAGAGAATGAGCAGTGGCCTACCGATTGGGCCCAGGGTGGAGCCGAGAGGGACGCCGCTGGCAGCATCACCACCACTCTTGAGCGGGGAGAGGTGGAGGAGTCTGAGTACGTGGTTGTGTCATTGCAGGGCAAGCAGGCTGACACGGAGAAAGGTTGCACCGCCGAGGAAGGCCACAGTCAGGTCGACGCTGCTGGCCAGTCCGAGAAAATCGGGGAAGAGGAGGCCGAAGTGCCTCCTGTTGCCCCCTACACCCCGACACTGGAGGGAGGCCAAGGCCACGGGGAACAGGTCTTACCTCCTGCCCTGCAAGAGGGGCGACCCTGTCCCAGACTGCGGCCCCAGGAGAGCCCGCTCTTGCACCGAGTCAAGTTCCAGATCGGGAGCTCAGAGTCTCCCGATTCAGACCTGGAATCGCGGCAGAGAGAGGTGGACAGGGGCTACCGCTGCTTCAAGGACAGCCTGGCGGAGGAAAACGAGGCTGAACTGGAGGGTGAGGACACTGCGCCAAAAACCCAACCGCAGCATGGAGAGTACCCTACTGGGGCAGAGGAGAGCCAGGGGGAGGGGTACAGGACTGAGAGCACGGAGGTCCTGGAGGGGGTAAGAACTGAGGGGATGGGGTACAGGACTAAGGGCCTTGGGAGCTTGGTGCCGGGCAGGGGTGAGGGCGCGGGGGACTCGGAAGGGGGGAGAACTGAGGTAGGGGGTGGCAGGACTGAGGATTTGGGGATTCTGGCAGGGGTAAGGACAGAGGGGCCAGCCTCAATGGGGAGGCCGCAGTCTCAGGGACGGAATGAAGTGCGCGTTCCGCCTCCGACAGACAGGGCAGCGCCAGCGAGGTTCTGCCCGGGATGGTGTGCTCCCTATGGGAGTGGTGGGAGGAAGCTGCCCCTCAGGCTGCAGGGGGACATGCGCCGAAACGAGAGCTCAGACAGCGCCCTGGGGGAGAGCGACGAGGAGGAGGCAACGATGGAGCAATCTACCCAGCAGCAGCAGCCGAGAGAGGAGCAGGAGCTACCCATGCTCAGGTAAACTGCCCTTCCAGCTTCAGCAGGAGCTACCGCTGCTTAATTAACCTTCCCTTCCAGCTTCAGCAGGAGCTACCGCTGCTTAAGTAACCTTACCTTCCAGCTTCAGCAGGAGCTACCTCTGCTTAAGTAACCTTACCTTACAGTTTCACCAGGAGCTACCACTGCTTAATTAACCTTACCTTACAGCTTCAGCAGGAGCTACCGCTGCTTCAGTAACCTTACCTTACAGCTTCAGCAGGAGCTACCGCTGCTTAAGTAACCTTACCTTACAGCTTCACCAGGAGCTACCGCTGCTTAATTAACCTTACCTTACAGCTTCAGCAGGAGCTACTGCTGCTTAAGTAACCTTACCTTACAGCTTCAGCAGGCGCTACCGCTGCTTAAGTCACCTTACCTTACAGCTTCACCAGGAGCTACCATTGCTTAAGTAACCTTACCTTACAGCTTCAGCAGGAGCTACCGCTGCTTAAGTCACCTTACCTTACAGCTTCACCAGGAGCTACCGCTGCTTAATTAACCTTTCCTTACAGCTTCACCAGGAGCTACCACTGCTTAAGTAACCTTACTTTCCAGCTTCAGCAGTAGCTACCACTGCTGAAGTAACCTTACCTTACAGCTTCAGCAGGAGCTACCGTTACTTAAGTAACCTTACCTTACAGCTTCAGCTGAGCTACCGCTGCTTAAGTAACCTTACCTTCAAGCTCCAGCAGAGCTACCACTGCTGAAGTTACCTTACCTTACAGCTTCAGCAGAGCTACCACTGCTGAAGTAACCTTACCTTACAGCTTCCCAGGAGCTACCACTGCTCTGATTACTTTTCTGAATAGCTTATCTAGAGCTGCCACTACTTTAATGACCTTACCTTAAAACTTCAGTAGGAGTACCATTGCTTAAGAAAACTTACCTTAAAGCTTCAGCAGAGCAGTTCCAATTTTTTGGTCTGTTGCGCTGTGGGCAGGAAGTATCTTGACCATTCAAAACAAAAGAGCAAAACACTATGGCTACTGGCTTGTCATGAAGTTGCATCTTTGTATGCATTTTCATCTACACAAATGCAGGAAATTTTGTTTCTTTTGGTATCTTTTGACTGCTATCAGAGACCTCTATAACTGAGAGAATAAAGTGCAATATACTGTTTTGAAATTTTCCAGATAATATTAGACCCTTCTTGAGGCAATGCCACCCCTGTCTGCGGTAAATGGAATAACTTATCCGGTATTTCCTTTTTCATTGTTTTTAAATAGATCTGAAACGATCAGCAGGCCAGATGTGAATAATTTTGGCCGGTCGCTGTTTGGTGGCTACTGTCCTCAGTACATGCCGGACCTCGTTCTCCACGGGACCAGCTCCGACGAACGGCTGAAGCAGTGCCTGATGGCTGATCTGGAGCACACTGTGCTGGTGAGCGTGTGCACATCATCATCATCATCTAGCATTTTGTTTTCCGTCACCTTCGAGTACACACTTAATATGTTCAATGACAGTGTTTCCCGATGCGCCAGATTCAGTTGATCAGCTCATGACGTGAGTACTTGATGGGCCAAATTATTGTGTCTTTTCAAGGAGACATAATATGTCCAGGGCAGGGTTGGGAAACACTGCTCCATGGTATAGTACGTATCCTGTAGATTTAGTTGATAAGAATGTTACTGCTACTGTTAAACAGCATTACTGTTCATTCTGTTTCAACCAGATTGGCCTAGAGGTTAGATGCTATGGTGAGGTGCCTTCGTGGTGGTCCGTTGTGCGTCTGTAAACTTTTTGCCTTGTCAGCGCTTTAGCACCTACAGTTTTTCAAGGATCCTTTTCAGATTTTATATGCATTTATTTGGGATGATAATCTAGGCCAAATTCGATCTTAACCATGTCTGGCCAAGCAGGTGCAGTGGCTTTGCCACATTTTTTTATTTTTATTTTATCATTTTGTATTTTTTTGTTTCTGGGTGAACTGTATTTCACTGGCCTGGGGACAGAGCCATCTTCGCATCTCTCTTTCTTCTTATCCCTCGACTGTGATTGGCTGTCTTTGCAGCACCCAGCTCTGGATGAGCCAATTGCTGAGGCAGTGTGCATCATTGCTGACACGGACAAACTGAGTGTCCAGGTGGCCACCAGTCAGCGACGGACCACAGACCCCAACAAACTGGGCAAGGAAGTGCTGGTGTCCAGCTTGGTCAGCGGCATCCTGCATTCCCTACTGCAGCTGCACAAACTCCACCTGTCTCCTGACTTCGTAAGTAATGCCGTCGCCAAAAAAAAAAAAAAAAAGCAAGGAAGAGAGAAAAATGAACAGAGTTCTGTCATTTTAACAGGTCTGTTTGTAAGTATTGGGGCTTTTTTCCTTTTTTTTAGTTCCTGTTTTGGTCTATTATTGTTATTATAACCTTTATTTAACCAGAGAGAAAACTGAGATAAAAACTCTTTTGCAAAATCTCTTGTTACTGGGCCAAGAAGGCAACGCTTAGCAGGTTGCATATTTGGACAAACAAACAAACACAAAATACAGGACAATATAACAATAACATGACAAAAAACACTATTACAAAAAAATCTGACTACCAACTACAAACAGCACAAGTGATATGTATTTGATTAAAATATAAACTGTAGACCACAACTGAAAGCTTTTGTATGTGATTTACTAAAATCTAATCACAAGTAAGACCTAGACCAGGGATGGGCAACTCCGGTCCTGGAGGGCCGGTGTGTATGCTGGTTTTTATTTCAATCAATCACCCTGACTAACTGAGTTAATTGGTTGCATACACAAATGTAGATTTGTGCAAAGGTTTGATCGAAGAAAAATGTTTTATATTGGGAGACTAGAACAGTCTTTGGTGGTTATTCATGATAATTTGAAGAAATGTGCCATAAATGTCAGATTTCATGAATAGTTTGGCTAATTTAGATAATCACCTAATTAAAGCCCAGAAGTTGGTGTGAAAACCAGGGACAGATACGGCCCTCGTTGCCCATCCCTGACCTAGATTAAACTCGAGAATCTGACAGCCTAAGTCAAACATTTTGACTGAAAATCAATAATCTAAACCTTAAATCAATCAATCAAATCTAAGGTCTGAAATCCAAGCGGCAAATAAAATGAATAGAATAACTCTTAAAAAAAAAAAATCATGGAGGAGAAAAATTGAAGCAAAAAGATTGTTTTGGAGCGGCAGGAGCAGCTTATGGTGCTTGAAACTCGATAAAGGAATGAAGGTCTGTACCTCGGGGGGGGGGAACATGGATTGCACCATGGCGGTCTCTCAGACTTTCTTGGCTTGTAATTTTTGTTGTTTTCTTGTTTCAGTGTATTATGCATCTGGAGGATCGGCTTCAGGAAGTGTACTTCAAAAGCAGGATGCTGGCAGAATACTTAAAGGGCCAAACTAGGGTCCACGTGAAGGAGCTGGGAGTGGTCCTGGGGTATGTCAAATCCAGGCAGATTTGTTTGTAATGTACAGAAACTAGACTTTCCAAGAGTTACACACATTTGAGTAGTCAAATAAAGAATTGACTATGACGGAAATATCTGGTCGACTTTTACAATCCGGTGCGAATGAATAATCTTATTTTTGGAAGAATCGCAAGAGAGGAAGGGATTTACCTGTTATCCAAGTCCTCCCCCCCCCCCCTCCTACTTTTAAGGAACACTTTAAGATTAGCTTCTAATCATTTCACCTTCAAATGTACAAATGTTTATTGTCTCTTTCTCTCCTGTTGTACTTGTTCCGGCGTACAGGTTGCTTTACAGTGTGGTTAAATGAAAAGTAGATTTGAAATCAGTATGTTAATATATCGTGTCCTTCTCTGTTTGAGAGATAGGTTTGATCTGTTTGAATGTCCTACATGTGACTGTCTGAATTTGAATTGCTGGCACTTGACCAGTCCCCCATGGGGAACTTTAGTTGGAATGTTATGGGAATTTCTCCCGAGGTGAAGCTCTTTTTAAGCCAACTGCATGTTCTGCTATTCTGTTCCAGGATTGAGTCCAATGACCTGCCCCTCCTGGCTGCTGTGGCGAGCACACATTCTCCGTACGTCGCCAAGATCCTACTGTGAGCGAGAGTGTCCAGCTCCGCCCCCCTCACCACCATTCCTGGCCGGCCACAGTCCATGAGGACCCAACCGTCTCGCGCTGGCAGCCTTCGCCAAATAAGACAGAAAGAAGCACTAGTCAAGTCTGTACAGGGTTATAAACCCTTCATATGGAACACAGGACATCGAAACAAACCCAGTGGTGCTTGTGTGTTTGAAAAAAAAAAAACAACACAAGGAACACGCAAAAGAATATTCATTCAGTCTTGGACTTGCCGTTAACATGAAAGCTGGGCGGTTGTTCTATAAGCTGATTTCTTGTTTTAATGTTCTTTTTGTATCTGTGATTTTCTTTGTGTTTTTTACTCAAAGGGATGAATATTAAAAAGTGTTTTAAGGGAACGAGCTGTTTGAGTTAAAGTTTACATGAGATGAGGATTAAGGTGTCTCGCATGAAAGGCTGACACTAATTGTCTTATACTATTCTTAATTTTTTTTTATTGAGTCATTTGTTAATGTATATATACAAAAATGTCACGATTATGTTTGACTCGATGTCTGTTCTTCTGCTAAATTTTTTTTCTTGTTCTTGTTGAAGAATTTACAAGCATTTGCTTCGGCAATTAATTACATGTGGATCAACAGGCTTAAGAATGTCGAAGGGTAAATTCAATTTTATCTTCTTAATTTGCAAAAGCATCATGCTACTTTCGTTCCATATTGCAGAAATTAGTTTTTTTTTATTCCATCAGTGCTGTTGGAACCTAGGTTGGCAGCAGGTTAATCCGATTCCTGTGCGTTTGGCTGATGGCCATCTTATCTTGTTCACCCTCTCAGTGTATTACAATGGATTTGGAGTTGGCATAATTAATGTCACTCCCTCAGTCAGGTGGTGAAATATACATCCACACACTCTAATTAAAGACAATGGTTCCACTGTGAACAGTTGAGGGAACAGTGAGCCTTCAGTATGCAATCTTCGACTGATTTAATCCAAGTGTTTTTGTTCTGTCGTGAATAACAAGAACCTTTGATTTGTCCAAATGAGTCTGCTTGAAGGCTCCCTGTGACCTCTCTTCCTTTCAGGGTTTGTGAAACCTCACTGTTCCACCACTAATGTGCGTTAATGCAACTTTTTTCCTTCTGTTTTATATAGGGCAATTTCCAAATTGAAAAATGAAATATCTGAAATGGGGAATTTGTATATTTAGGGGCTATTTCATGCAGAATATTGCCAAAAAGGTTCTTTTTTATGGGATCACAATGATGGCCCAAAATTAACATCTTTTTTCCCCCCAGAAAATTGCTGGCTTTCATTCTCAGTGGTTTTAAAACATGAAGAATTACTTTTCTTTATTCAATGCATGTTGTTTACACTAAACACTACCTCAGTTGGCAGGACTGAACCAGTCTCATATTGCCAGTCAGCAGGTTTGCTAATCTTTTGAGATTATTTCCTCCTTTAAAGTTCCATTTCCTCTCATGAAAGTGACTGAGCAGGATATTCTATAATAGTCTTGCAAGATGGAATATCCTTGCTGTTTTAGTATGTGTGTGGTGTCAGGTGTACGTAGAAGATGATGAGCAAGGTGTGCATTGAGTTGTAGTTTGAAGAATTTCAGAAGTATGTTCACAAGGCTTCATTCAAGTGGGTATTAGGCCTGTGATTGTAGTTCTTTCGATCTTTTCTTTCATTCAGTATTGGTTCATGTTGCTTTAAGGAAGACACATGGCACGTTTAATAAATGAAGGTAATTTGCATTGTGATGTTTCTTTTTTTCACTGTTTACTTTGCATCTTAAAAATGGTCGATCGCAAGTTGACTTTGGCCCCGTTTAAATCCCTATTGAATTTTTAACCACTCCTAGTCAGGATTGTGCAACACGGAGTACAACAGATCAGCAATGCACTACATTTATCAGGATTTTATTTGAGATGCAACTCATTTTCCCTCCTGTAGTTCCCTGTAATGTTTGCTATGACCACCAGGTGTTGCTGTGGTTGTAAGTCAAGGGCTTGGATGATAGATGTGCGCGCAAATGGAAAATCCCAATTGTGGGTTTAATGATTTAACAATGATATGGCTGTATGGCTCTGCTTCTCATCAGCTGCTGTGCAAAACCAATTGAATTAAAGACGCTTGCTAAAGTACACCAGACCAGACTATCGGAACCATTGACTTGATGCTGCTGGATGGATTGGAATTAGGCTTTCATCTTTGGGTAAATTGCCAAATTTTCAAACTGTTGAATTCTAGTGATGAGCATCTTCTTCATTATTGTAAAGACAGCTGGAAATTGACAGAATCAGTCCGCGTCTTGGTCTTATGGCCTTCTCACACCCTGAACAAAAACGAAACGAGAACTGAAAATGCGGAATGCTCATAAAACGCAAAACAGAATAGTTTTCATTTCGGTGCGAAATAGGCTGGATTTGAGTATTTTCATCGACTCGGATTTTGTTTCATTTTTTGTTTCGTTTGTGGTTTGAAAGGACATTAACCCGGTGGTTCCAAATCTTAACCAGAAAGGGTTGGTGTGGATACTGGCCTCCATTCTGCAGTTACACGTCTGATCCGACTAATCAAAGTCTGCAGAAAAGACTGGATGTGTTAATGAGTAAAAGCAAGCGTTCAGCTGCATGGTTGGGATGAAAGCCTGCTCCCACTATAACCCTCTCTTGAAAAGGTTGTAAACCAGTGGGTTCAACGGTTTGGCCGTGACGGATGATATGCCCCCCCCCAATGGTATTGCCCTCACAGACCAACCTCCGCAACCTCCTGTGTTTTTGTTCAAATTGGTGGCCCTGGAACCGCAGTGTGACATGCTTTGCGAGAGCTGACAGGGGTCAGTTGCGACCAAAGACAAGCTAAGCCAAGCTTCTGACAATGTCAGAAAATATGGTCCACAATCAGACAATGTGACCTCTTGTATAGATTCTATTTGTGCTGACGTCAGGAGAATGTCGCAGAGGCAAAACTCAAGGAAAACTGAGGGCAAATCACATGCAGTCCACGCGGCAAACTCAAAGCCATCACGAAGTAGTCGGCCATATAAATTAACAAACATGTCGTCTTGCTTCGTTACTGGGTGCCAGAATCAAAGAAGTGACTACTCCAACAAGGAATATTTTTGCAAACTAGCTGCCACTGCGTGTAAAAAATGGCAAACGTCTATCGTTAAATGCAGTATGATGGCCTGAGGCAATCATTAAAAATGCTTGTGTTTGCAGTGCACACTTAATATCAGGAGCCTGTCCTAAACGGCAAGTTCAACACCCCAGGGTCTCATTTAGTTTTCTGGCCTCACTGAGCCTTGCAACCACAATCATGCAAAGCAGTTACACGACAGCGGTATTCAACTCCCTGAGTCAACTTCGATGAGAAGGATATAATATGAAATAATTACGAGCAATTAATTTTTCAAAAAAACAGACCAAAGTTATATTACAGCAAGGTAAAAGCAAGACACTTGATGCGAGGCAGGACGGAAAGCTGGCAAAAAAAATTGCTGACTTTGCGAATTTGTTTGTTTGGCTTTTTAGAATCATTGCCCCATGAGCAGATCTGACTAAAAGTACAATTGTATATTCGATGAAATTAATGGGTTGCTTTGGTGCATTCTTATGGTATGTAAGACAAAACAAGGCATAAAATTATCAGCTGTAACCACAGCAATGTTAAATGATCTGGGAAGCAAATAAAGAAGAAATACAAAAAAGGTGAAAGTGTTACAAACGATTGATTGCTATGCCTTTTCCTTCCATGCCTTCATAGACCCAAAAAATGTATCTTCAGTCCCTGCGTACTGCTGACCGTATGTGACTTTGACCTGATGACCTCCACAACCTAACAAGTTCAGCTACCCTCTGTGGGAAGTTACCATGTGGGATTTGGTCAAAATCTATCTGCCACCTCTGTAGATAAAGGGCACGATAGATATGGGTGACGGACGGACAGGCCAATAGACAACAGGAGAGCAGAATGCCTCCTGGGCAGAGGAATAAAACGCAATTCTACTCGCACCTCTGAAAAGGTCAATGTGCGCAATGCTTTATTGCTTGAATCAGGCACTGTTATAAGATGGTATTATTACAACCCCAATTCCAAAATATTTGGGACAAAGTGTAAAATGTGGAAAAAAGAAAAATCAAAATGCAATGACTTTCAGATCACATGAGCCATTATGTTATTTACAATAGAACACAGATAACATTTCAAATATTGAAACTAAGACATTTTACATTTTTATCCACATAATGAACTTATTTCAAATATTCTGGCTGCAACAGGTCTCAAAAAAGTTGGGACACAGGCAAAAAAAAAAAAGGCTGAAAAAGCAATTAAAATATAAGAGAATCAGCTGAAAGAACATTTAGCAAGTAATTAAGTTAACTGGCATCAGGTGTGGAACATGATTCACTTTGAAAGGGATGTCTTAGAGAGGCTGTGTCTCTCAGAAGTAAAGATGGCCAGAGGCTCTCCAACCTGTGAAGGCTTGCGTAAAAAAAAATTGCGGAATACTTTTGAAACAATGTTGCTCAACATCAGATTGCAAAGGCTTTGATGGTCTCATCATCGACAGTGCATAACATCATCAAAAGATTCAGAGAAACTAGAAAAATCTCTGTGAGTAAGGGACAAGGCCGAAGACCTTTACTGGATGCCCGTGATCTTCGGGCCCTCAGATGCCACTGCATCACTCACCGGCATGATTCTGTCATTGACATTACTAAATGGACCGAGGAATACTTCAAGAAACCACTGTGTAAACACAGTTTGCCGTGCCATCCACAGATGCCACCCAAAATTCTATCATGCAAAAAGAAAGCCATTGTTGAGCATGATCCAGAAGCGCTGCGGTGTTCTGTGGGCCAAGACTCATTTAAAATGGACTGTAGCAAAGTAGCAAAGTGTCCTGTGGTCAGATGAGTCCAAATTTGACATCCTTGTTAGAAATCATGGGCGTTGTGTCCTCCGGGCTAAAGAGGAAAATGACCACCACTCCTGTTATCAGCGTTCAGTTCAAAAGCCAGCATCTCTGATAGTATCGGGATGCATTAGCGGATATGGTGTGGGACACCTGCATGTTTTAAAGAGCATCATGAATGCTAAAGGGTAAATAAAGGTTTTAGAGCAACATATGCTCCCCTCCAGACGACATCTATTCCAGGGATAGCCTTGTGTATTTCAGCAGGACAATGCAAAACCACATACTGCAGCTATTACAATAGCATGGCTTCATGGTAGAGGAGTCTGTGTGCCGAACTGGCCTGCCTGCAGTCCTGATCTTTTACCAATTGAGAACATTTGGTGCATAATTAAATGAAAAGTCTGTCAAAGGAGACCCAAAACTCTCCAGCAGCTGAAAGCCTGTATTAAACAAGACTGGGATCAAATTCCAATGGCTAAAATAAAGAAACTTCTCTCCTCATTGCCCAGACGCCTCCACTCTTTGTCGAAAAGAAGAGAGGATGCTACATTGTGGTAAACAGGCCCCTGTCCCAACTTTTTTGAGACCTGTAGCAGCCATCAATTTGAAATAAGCTGTGCAAATAATTTTGTGAATAAAATAGTAAAATTTCTCAGTTTCAACATTTGCTATGTTATCTCTGTTCTATTGTGAATAAAATACTGGCTGGTGTGATTTGAAAGTCATTGCGTTTTGATTTTATTTGCAATTTTACAGTTTGTCCCAATTATTTCAGAATTGGGGTGGTATATAAAGGCCTACATTGAAATGGCTTTTAAATTGCTTGCAGCCAACGGGGAAAAAAACAAGCAAAAAGTCAACACAAAGCATTCACTGCTTTGCCTCTGCCTTCCATGGCTTTGCTATGGCCTAAAAGTAGATCTTTGGTCCCGCATACTACTGACCTTATGTGACCCTGACCTTTCACCTGATGATCTTCAAAACTTATTTAGATTATCTACTCTCTTACGGGAGTTATTTTTCTTGATTTGGTCAAAATCCATCAACTCCTTCAGTAGATATTGCGCACACAAGATGCGTGACGGGCGGACGGACAGACGACCGGAAAGCAGTATGGCTCCGGAATATGATCCAGATTCCATGCTCAGTGTTTCTTCCGAACCAAAAGAAATTTCCAAGTTACCACAAATTGGTGTGGCCTCGCTGTTCATCGCATTCCAATGAAGTTGGAAGGCGGTGCGGAGCGCATATTCGACAGTCCCGCCATTGTCATACCACTATTTGAATGCAGGTGGCGACAAAGATTTCCTCCCCGTGTATTGAATTTCTCTCATGAATAATATTGTTGTCAATGGGCTCGCCCACAAGCTTTCCTCTCTGTGTCAGTCACCATGGTGGCACAAAGCAGCCAGCCGTGGCTAGCGCCTCGTCATCTTTGCTGATCAAAAAAAGACATGATATATCCGTAGATGCGCTTATATTTATATATTTCTCTGGCTCACACGTCACCTCAATGGGCAAACCCTTTTCAACTGAGTCTTATCTGTTTTTAAAAGCGACAAGACCACCTGGATTTGTTTCCCAAGTAGAATGCTGACTAGGGGACCAGCTAGCTAACCAGCTAGCCTTCCCGGCGTCAAAGGAAATATTCGCTGAGTGTCTCGTCTTTCAACTCGCATCTCGCTGGCAAACTCAACGGGATCCTGACAATCATATTTTTCGCTGCAAGAACGATAACCAGGGGCACTTCCTTGGTGGATCCCGGGTCATTCCTTTGGGATCGGGATCTGGGAGATAATTTACTCCGTGGCTCTGGGCTCGGCCTGGGGGTAACATAAGCTGCACTATTGCGCACCTCCGTGGGATTTCTGAACTGTGTCAACGAAGGGAAGAGCAGAACAGCCAGAACTTAAAGAGACTGCAAACTAGGCGTTAGCCGTGTGGCCGAGAGAGAGAAAGAGGGGGGAGAGCGCACCGAGAAGTGAAGTTATTTAGTCTTAGGATTTTAAAAGTGCGTTCCTGTTCTGTGCCTTTTAACTTATTTGTTTTAATTCAAGAAGAATGGCGTCTTACGTGGATAACAATTTCCGACAGGCGGTCATGAAAAACCCAGTCGAAAGGACGCAACAGGTTTGTAGCAATGATTATTTTTTCTTCTTCTTTAGTTTTTTTTTATTAATTGTTATCAGCAAAACGTTAAACCGAAGGTGTTTTTGTCGGAGGACACGAAGCTCCGCAGTGAGCTGCATCCATCAGCGCACATACGTGATGTAACGTTAGCTTCGCTAGCAACGCTAACCGTTATTTAGGCACCATTAACCTGCCAGTGATTGTCCGCCTAGCCCTCGCTAGCAGCGCTGTTTTTGGGTGTAACTACTTGCACCGTTAGCCACATACTGCTTTGGTGATGCTGGATCAGGGATGGGAAACGAGGGTTGTGTCTGTCCCCGGTTTGCGCACCAACTCCTGGCCTTTAATTAGTTCATTGTCTAAATTAGCCAAACTATTGACGAAATCTGACATTTAGGTCGCATTTGTTTATATTATCATGAATGACCAAAGACTGTTCTTGTCTTCCCACATTAAACAATTTTTTATTTGATCGAATCTTTGCAGAAATCTATATTTCAATTTGCAACCAATTAGCTCAATTAGTTAGGGTAATTGATAGAAATAAAAGCCCGCATACACACCGGCCCTGCAGGACCAGGATTGCCCACCCCTGCTGAGATTGATTATAAATATATATATATAAAAAAAGAAGAAAACAAGTTGCTCGCCTAAACGGTAGTGTGACACAGTCTTTGTTAAAAACATACACCCATTGTTTTTGGACACATTAGGCTAATGCATTTGAAGAATTTGAATTTGCTAGCTTAGCCTAATCCTTTCCTGACGTTGGCAAACGTTAACATAACGTTTGCTCGGTTGCTAACATGGGGGGAAAATTGCACTATGCGTTTTGTGTTGGCCATCGTCGGACTATCATTGCCTTGTTCAGAGATTTTAGGGTGATCAGTGAATAATTCAACTACAGCTGATTATAATTACAGTTCGTGCTTTGTTGTTAACCCTTGTCTAACGTTAACAGTTAAGCTGCTTTCACACCGGACGCGAAACGATTCTTATCGCACGACAGATTACATTCTAAGGCAATGCGTGTATTCGCGTCTTTGCATTGGCTTTGAATGTAATATATCATGCGAAAAACTCATTTCGTGCCAAGTGTGAAAGCGGCTTTATCGTCTGCAGGACACTTTTGTCGCATCCTATCACTTGATTGATGTGTGTTCATACAGTCGTGGACAGCGCCGTGGGGACAGATGTTCATTCTGTTCATCTGCTTGTCATGTGCCGCACATTTTAAAGATGACACTGTTGTGGTCAATCTCCATTTTTGTGCAAGATTGCATGCATTGGAAGTATTTGAATGTCCTTAAATCTTGAATTTGACTCTGCTTTTCCTCAGTCGCTACGTTATGTTATATTTTAATGGGATGGACTGATTGCTGTCATGTTTGATTTTTGTTGCGGCTTAATCAGTGAGCTCAGACGGGGGGCCGTCGTTAAAATGGCAACCTTTGGGCTCGCGAAGACAAGTGATTCATGTCTAATTGGCTCCCACTTGACCAGACAGGCGTTTCCCGGTCTTAAGCCGCTTTCACACTGGACGCGAAACGAATTTTTCGCACGACAGATTACATTAAAAGTCAATGCAAAGACGCGAATACACGCGTTTGACTTGGAATGTAATCTGTCGCGCGAAAAATTTGTTTCGCGTCCGGTGTGAAAGCAGCTTTCCTATTACAGTATGAGGCTGTTCGTGACATTTTTATTTAGCTGAATAAAGTAACTTAAAATAATTAAGTGTTGATGGTTGTTTGCAAGTAAAAAATGAATAATGTGTAACGACGTATTTTGTGTTGAAATAACGTTAAATTCGACAGGGAATATGAGATCAATAGGTCGACCTAATTAGACGAGCGGTTTTCTGACGTTTTTGTTTTGAAGTGGGATTAAAAGTCCGCAGTCCTGGTGGCTCTCGATTTATGTCACGATTGAAAACCAGACAGTAACAGTTAGTCACATAATCTCTAAACCTGTGATGGCATTGAAAACAGCGGTGGTCCGCATGAAATAAATTATTAAGTGTTCGTCTCGTCTACTTTTTTCGCGTGACATTTAGCCTAATGAAATTGGTTTAATTGGCAGTTCCGTCCGGTTGACTGACAGCTCGTTGGTAACCCGTACAGTGCGTTTGCACAGCCTGAATCGTAAATCCAAACCCGCGAGTCAGGATGGGTCCTATTGTTAGAAACGCTGCGGCTTTCGCGGCCTCGTTTTTCTCCAATTTCGTAATATCTGCAGCATAATTGCAGATTCATTTTTGGACATTTAGTCTGCCTACAAGTCACTGCTGCCGACTCAGAAAATAGAAGTTCTTGTACGTGCAATAATAACCTCGAGCATGGGCTATTCATGGGAAATCTTCTGGGAACCTTTTCAAATCCTATTTGGACTAATGTTGTCTCTGTAAGCCTATTACTGTGGATGGAGGTGAATGTGCTGTCTGCCCCACTGTCTGGGTCTTTCAAAGAAAATTTTTCTTTCAACTGCAGTCGAAGGAACCGTCTTGCAGAGAAATAAAAGCAAGATATCGGTTTCCCGGTGGTTCTTGATTCGGTGCATTATGTAGTCCAGGTACTGAAAAGCACAGTGCAAAGGCTCTGATCAACTGTCGTGGGCTCAGTCATTAAGAAAGGAGTGGTGGCTGGCAGTCTGAAGTAATGCGTTCTGCGTACAGAATAGGCGTGTTCATGAACGTTTTTGGGAGATTGGGTGGTTACTGTGTGGGGGTCGTAAAGATTTTCTTTACCTGTGGTTGCTTATCTGAGTGCATTTTTAAATGTGACTACGGCAGCTCATTTAAAAACCAAATTGTTTTGCTCGACGTAATTTTTTTCCAGTATAGGAAGCTATTGTCTTAGTTCCCGTACTCGTTTTAATCGGCATACATAATTCAGTTGTCACTGGTGTCCTTGTTGGCTAACAATTGAAGAAATATCCTCCAAAAGGATTCATATTTGGACTCGGAGGTAACGAAAATAGTTGGATCAACATTCTGCATCTGAATTAATTAGCTATGAAAATCAGCCGCACATTTTTTTTTCTTCATGTATGACAAGAATTCTAAAACCTCTACAGCCCTACTAAGTGAAAATTGCAGAGACTGAGGGAATCTGCATCGAGTCGGATGTTGCAAAGCATTCGTGTGCTCCAGCGGTTTCTGGGAGACTGAGTTCGTGGTCATTGACCAATCAGAGCACCATGTTGCATACGT
Source organism: Gymnothorax reevesii (assembly GCA_029721435.1). Taxonomy (NCBI): domain Eukaryota; kingdom Metazoa; phylum Chordata; class Actinopteri; order Anguilliformes; family Muraenidae; genus Gymnothorax; species Gymnothorax reevesii. The sequence continues at coordinate 50,396,961 of CM056589.1, read as the reverse complement.
ACGAATTCTGCACGATTTCTTTCAAAGTATAATCCGTCTTCTCAATTTGAAAATTTGCCTTAGAACATGCCTTCGGAATTAAAGTACATTTTACCATTTTTCATTCTGCTCTCCTGACGAATTATTGACTGTTTTCTTCCATGATCAAATATTGAGATTGGTTTAAGATTGAAAATGAGTTAATTCCATTGGGAGCCAATTTTTACATTTGCCATGAATGGCTCTCACTGAGTCAAGCTTGATGCAAAAATACTCACTAAATCCACCAGTGTCCTAGAGAAGATACGGCCTTGGCTTGAGTTCAGTGATTTTACCAAGTTGCGCAATACTGAGTTTACATTCCAGCTCAAACATTTATGGAATTTTTGAGAAAGCCTGCAAATGTTTCTCTGAGATTTGAATGGATAAAAATATGTGAGTTATTTTCAGCTTTGAAAAATGGGCCAGAAATCTCCCAAACACTCCTTTCTCGTGGGCTTTGATGAAAACTTTGAAATTGTGACTTTCCCTGTATATAATGCTGTAAACGTTAACTCGGGGCTGCTCATCAAAAAAAAAAAAAAGTGAATAGAGCTGTGATATTGAATTGCAATTTTTTGCATGCATAATGAGATTGACTATCATTATTGGAAATGCTTCTTGGAAAAAATAGTGTTAAAGTCTCAGTCAGTCTCGAGCTAGGTTGTGCAGCCTCTCACCTAATAAGCTGTGATCAATAAGCTATTTTTATATGCGCAACATTTCTCCAATCAGATCCTAACCTCCGTTGATCGGAAATTCTAAATCCAAATTCACATGGACAATAAATGAAACGAAAGCTCTGAAGGTGCTGACACCTCGGTGCTTTCAGCAGTGACAAGTATGTCCCTTAATGGAGCTATAAAATTCTGTGGGGACATGTCAGACATGCCCTAGCTGTGCATCTATGCTTGACATAAGCTATGTTTCCATCCACTTGTCAATCGAGTTACCTGAAGTTCGCCAAAAATATTCATGCGAATAAAGGTGGTGAAAATGCATTTCCACCTAACAGCAATTAAGCAAATAAAAACTTGTGCGTTATGACGTTACTTGCTGCGATGCGATCAAATCGGTGTATTGAATAGATGTCTGGAATTTTAAGCTGTTTCCATTCATTTTCGCACTGAATCGCAGTACCTTCGAGGGAACAGAAGTAGTGTGGTAGGCTACAAAATTAACTTGTTAGCAATAAAATGCGGTTGAAGAAACTATCAGCGACTCTAATAAGTGAATATAAACTTTGTACTCAAAGGAACACCAATAACTGCAATTAAAGTTAGCTAAATGAACGATAAATGACATCTGGTTATGCTAGATCGTTAAGAGCTGCTCTCGTCATCTACTTTAACTTTAATACGAATTTAACAGGTTGTTATCTGATGATCAGCATAAACTAAAGCTGGGAACAGAAAATGACGCTAACAACAAAATTCATTAGGGGTCAGTTAATGCAACAAATTTCCCAAAAATGCAGTCATTTGATAAACTTATCGGCAAGCGTGTTCCAATGAAAATGAATGGAGGTCATTGTTTGGAACAATTGCTTTCCCCATGACATGCATTACTTCTGCATTCCTCGATTCCTATTGGAGTCGATGGAAGTGTAATAAACGGAGATTTATTTTCGACTTATAGCACTATCTCAAAAATCTGGCAAATTTAAATCCAAGATATCATGGCATTTAACCCATAGAGCCATCTTCTAGGACTTAATTTTGATCGGCTTAGCGGCTATCCTGGAAACGGACAGAATGACTGACTGACACACAAGCAAACTACCGTATGCCCCACTTGCGCATGCGAACCGAGGTATAATGAATGAATGAAACACATAAACGAACTACTGTATGCTTTGCTTGCGTGCATGCACACCGAGGCATAATGATCCGATCATGACTTGCGCATACATCACCACGCGTTTAATCAGAATGAATGCGGCATGCGCGGAGTTGTCTAATTTTCTGGAAATATTAGAAGAAGATGAAAAAGCTGTACTTCCGCCTCTGTTGTAGACAAATGCTACGTTGTCCCTATGCATTGTCTGCACGTCCTTCTGTTGCACACATGCGCAGTGAAGTTAATTTTACCCCAACCACGGAGACAGGATCTGAATGCGTGTGTACAATACATGGACGTTGTTCGGAATGATGATCGGCATAAACCACTTCTCATTCGGCATGAAATTTCTTTCCAAATGGACCAATTGTATCAGAATCTTCCAATTGACGTGTTTACATGAAGCATTTTTAATCTGATTGGTCTTTTATTTTCCGATTATGTGTGTCCATGTAAACATCGCTGAATGTCAACCTGTTCTCATGGACTTTGCCTGCATAACAGTCCAGACTAATCAGTAATTTATCAGCCAATCAAAAGCAGGACATGGCGTATATCGTGATTAGAAAGCTACAATATCTAATTGAAATTTCATAAGTTATCTCTTCGTGATTGAGCGAATCCGTTGTTTGATTGCAAAGTGACTGGGAACAGGTTGAGAGTAATTGTTGGTTTTAAGATGAGGAGTCTGCCTGCACTAATGTCTGACTTCCGATCAAACACGTCACTGATCAGCTTCAAGACTGCTTTTTCAATGTTAGTTTAGGGTTATTCTATACAAAGTCACGAGTCGTAATTTTCCACAGGACACTATGGGCTTGTGAGACCAGACTGCACACACAAAATGGGAAAATCAGCATGATTAATGGAATGTAAAACAAAAAAAAACAAGATCTTCATTTTTTTTATATGTTCACTATCCATGCTCACTCTCAAAGCATGCCAAGTTTCATGATTATGTATTGAGTGTCTTGTGAGATGTGACTCTCCGGCTTTGGGTCAAAAACGACTTTTTTTTTTTTGTTGTTTTTTGACTCTGGATCCAAATTTGATCATCCATAACCCTAATCCTCAAATCACAGTCCATGAGGTCCAGGAACTGCTGGTTTCCCACCCTCCGTTTACCTGGGAGTCAGGTGGAAAGACAGTCTGGCCAATCAGAAGCACTTAATGTTCGTTTGGTTACCTCGGAAAAAAGAGAACCTGTACTGAATTTGAATTTGAGGTCCAGGTTTGAAGATCCCTGCTCTATAAAATCAACATTTATGCCCTTGGAGGTGGGATATGTAGTATAGAAAAGTTTTCTGGCAATTAGCACAGCATATTGCTGAGGTTTATCTTTCTTTATTCCAAAATAATCAGCTATTAAAAATTGGGGAAAAAAAAATCACAACTTGTGTGGTTTTGCTCACTTTTGAGCCCCAGTGCACAAATATTATGATTTGCATCTTCAAAATGACAAATATTTTATAAACAGAGTATTGGTGTCTGCTCAAACAGCAAATTATTTTAGCTTAGGCCCATTGGAAATTTGTTTCCTGTAGCTTCAAAAATGCTCCAAAAATCTAACATATTTTCAATAAAATTACCCTCCCCTCCTTCGTCCAGGAGGGGTACCAGACGCAGTTCATCTCTCAAGGCATAATTGCTGCTTTGTCCAAACTCTGGACGAAATCCAAGAAGTCAGCTAGGAAAGTGTTTTAAATTTGGGTGATTACGCATTGAATGACACTTAAGTATTGGTACGCATCCTCTGGAAACTCCATGGTGTGATGTGGTGGTTTTTTGACTACTGTAGGTGCTAACCTGATACAGTGGAAGCAGCTGGCGTGTTGGGGCCTATTTAACGCCTTTTGAAGGGTGCCTTGTGTGCCCTCTGTGCACCAGAATAGCACTGTAGCCATCACTTGAGTTTGTTTTTATGACCCTGGTATGCAGGACATGTTTAGGAGACAACAGACGCTCTCTCTGTCTGGCCTTTTTAAAAAATCTGTGACAATTGCGCTATAAAGAAAGAGAAAAATGCTCTGAATTCCTATCCATGCAGCAGACAGGTGCGTTTCCCGAAAGCGCAGATGCTAACTTGCATAGTTGGAACCATTCTCTGTGTATGGACTAACTTGTTGCTAACTTGGTTAGCTGCTACGCCTTTGGGGAAAGCACCCCTCTTCGGCATTCAATCACTGCGCCACTCATAGGTTGGGCAGACTGGATTCTTTGTGAACACATGGTTGTGATTTGGATTTGTTGTGTTTTTTGGATCTCAAACTCTTATTATATTTAAAAAAAACAGAAAAAGAAAGAGAACCTCTCGCCCGCTACCTGAAAATTAAAATGTGATGCTTTTTTTTTTTTTTTAAACTACATTTATTTTTTGTGTACTTATTTTTTAAAATCTGGCCCTATACTTGGTGTGCATTGGATCGCACTTGCACACGTGCTTACCCTCCTGTTCCCTCTCACTGGCCCATATAAGTCGGTCACAGTGATGAGGTCGACCCTCGGCTCTGAGTTTATCTTCTTGGTGTCATGAGTTCTCTATGTGTGGCCTGCAGCCTTGGCCAGTCAGAGTGTGTGATCATTTGGCAATCATGTGGTGCACTGCGCCTGGATCGAGCGCATTTTTATCATGCATTGTGTGTGGTGAGCTCAGAGTGAAAAAAGGCTCCTCGCTGGTTTTGGCAACAGACTGAAGCAATGCACAAGCGGGGTCTCGTAAGCCTTCCTTGGACTGCTGGGAGATGGAGTCTATTTTCACTTCTTGAGAACTAAAAATGATGGAATGGTTGAGCACTGTCTTGATTCTGTTTGGTCATATTCTGTCTAATCGTATTGATGATACTTTTTGCATGTGTTTGTGTCTGTGGTAGCCAGATTTATGACCGAAATTGAGATGAAGGGAGAAGTTACAGATTTGGGGAAGATGTCAGCGGTGGACTTGTTGAAGTGCGGTTGTGAAACTGCGTGTGTGGTTATGAGGATTAAAAATGTTGTGGCCAAATGCTTAATTCAAAAGGGGTGATCCTTGTGTAACCCCCAAAAAACCAAGCATTAGGATTCATCAGATGAATCTGTGCAGGGGGTTATTATGCAGCATGTCAACTGCCTTCCTTACCGGTCCATTCTTTCTGGGCGCATTTGCGCAGTTATTCAAACAGGAAAAGTTTTCAGGCCATGGTTTTCTCTGACCTATTTAAATGAATGCCTTTGTTCTGCTGTGTGAGAGCATAACTCGCCCGCAATGGTCTCTTCTGGGAACCTTAAACCTAGAATGTTGTCTTTGGTTAGAAACCGAAGTTGCCCATGTTTATCATAAAACCCTGGCTTGGGCCAGTTAACTCGCCACTGTTTGTTTAATAAACATCGCGTTCCTGACCCCATTGTGCGATGTCCTCTCTCGGTTGTTTGAAGCCTTAAAATAGACGGACATTGTTTTGGGGTTTTCCTCCCTGGCTTTCCCCTGGCTCTTGGGCGTCGGTTTGAAATTGTTCTCCAGCTATCGCCCTCATGGCTGATACGAGGGTCAAGAAGGAAGAAAATGGTCGTCAAACTAGTTCAGCAATTTTTTTTTTGCCCCCGAAAGTGGAAAATCTGGCTGTGCTATTGGTTGCTTGAAGAGGCGTGATAGGCTGAACTCGCCTTTCCATCGAGGTTGATGAGTGTCGTTATGCTTTGTGCAGAAGTAATGCTTTTGAGGTGCAGTTGGCTCCAAGGCTCGTTTGATGAATGAACGCATGTTTGGGACGGCGAAGGTCTCGTTCAGATGGTCAAAGCTTTCTACGGTAGCTTTTGCATATTAGCTGCTAGTTGATTGTTTCTGTTGTATGTCGATTGTCAAGCACTTTATGCAGAAAAACGTGATACCTGTTCAGATTCTTTGTTGACATCTTGTCCTTAACTCTAATCAGGCATATTTCAAGATCTGGGTCACACAGAAACCTGTTTTTGGTTTTGCTCTTTTGTTTTTCATGTGGTCAGGTGCAGGAAGTGTGAAAGACAACCCTCTGGCTGCAGGACGCGGACGAGCTTCATTATAATCCCACCTATCTTTTATTGCAAACCACATTTACCATTGTGTTTGTTCAGGTATCCATTTACTAGTCTTCCTTGTTAATTAATAATGTGATTAATTATTTTAACCTGTCTAGGAATTTCTGGTGGTTGTCTTCCTTTAGCTATATTAGCAGACAAACTTCTATTTCTGCCATAAGCATGAGCATTTTGAGATGAATTACGGAATTCTTCTTTGGTCTGTTAGCGTTTCTGAAAGATTTGCACAAAAAAAAAAAAACACCCGCAAGGTGTTTAGTTAAGGATGTCGCTATTTCTTAAACACCATCTTTTAACTCTGCTAGAAAGTGTACCGTCTGTGGCACTAATTTTTACGTTTCACAATGTGCTGAAAGTCACACCAACGCAGTTCCACAAATTGGTTGGGTATTAACATATCCTAGTGAAGAGTGCAGTGTGTAAAATGACTGGGTTTATTTGTGACCGGCGCCAATAGACTGTGTGTATTGACTCACTGTGGAGCTTCGATGGCTTTCGCTGTCCTTGTCACAAATTCCTGCTAATGGTTTGACCTCAGGGGGACTGTCACTTGGCTGCTAGAACTTTCTTTTTTTTTTTTTTTTACCCCCTTCTCCCTACCTCATTATTTGTCCTGGGAAAATCATTTACTCGCTGTGGGAGGAAATGTCCGCTCGGTTTGCAGACTAGGTTCCAGCAATTGATTTAGTCAGGGGTGAAGTGAAAGTGTTTTAATTATCGCCGAGATTCACACCTCATTCAGTACAGACTGTGCTGCCGCGTTCAGGATGCGCTGGCAGTTTCAGGTTCGTCGAGTCGCTCTCGACTACTGTATTGTCTCCAGAGCCTGCATATTCATTGATATAACAGGCTGTCAACGGGTGTTCTGTTCGGGATGGCGGGATCTGTCCTACATCTTGCTGATGGGCGCAGAGCAGGCAGTGAAGGCAGTGCTCCCCGCAGCTGGTTGCTAAACTGTTAGCGCTTTGTTTCTGCACTCCACGGCCCTGTCTTTCACACTCCTGGTGTAGCGGAGGACTGTGTGTGTATGGAGGTCAGCTGCGCTATTTTGGGGGTGGGGGTTGTTCTGGGAGGGTGAGCTCTACAGGGGCAGGTGTTTTGCCCCGTCCGGCAAACGCAGAGTATCTCTGCCTTAAAACACTGCCGTCGCACCACGGCTGTAGTTTGAGGATATTTTGGGTTTGCAAGGCATGCTGGGACTGGAGGGTGGGATCAGGAAGGCGAAGGACTTTGGCCCTGCAGTCGGCTCGCTCTGGTCGATGAGGCGGGTCGGAGGAGGTGGAGCGAGTCTGTGGGTGGCGGGTGATTTGCGGTGGGTTGCGGTCTCGGAGCGAAACGCTGCGTCCGTGTTTCCAGTACCCTTAATGAGGCTGAGTCTCAGAGCCTCGTTGCAGCTAATGAAGGGCAGGAAAGAGGGGGCTGAATCCTGGAAGGGGGGATATTTTTGGAGTGAAACCGAGAGAGGTGTTGTTTTTTTTAGGGCTGGAGGAGGTTTGGTTCCTTTCACTGGTTTCCTGCCAGGTAAAGATGGGAAGGGGGTAATTGGTGGTAGGGAAGTGGGGGGGTTATGGGGGGGTGATCGCTGGCAAGGAAGGTACGGAGTTCTGGGTCTGTGTGCGTGTGCGTCCATGTGTTTCTGTGGCCGCGTGTCTGTCTGTGTCTATGTGCACGCGCGTGTGCGTCCGTCCGTCCGTCCGTCCGTCCTTTAGAAGGGCTCCTCTTTGCTTGCTGGCCAGTTCGGTCATTATAGTAAACACCAGGCTGTACCCAGGTCAGTGTATTTTGCTGGCTGGAAAGTTTGTCTTTTCTGCACTGCTCGTGAGAGACTGGCCTCAATGATGTAACGTCACTCTAGCGTCCAACTCTTCTAATAACGGAAGACCGTCCCGAGCTGCTGGTGATTCGGTCTGAGTCACTGGGCTGTTGCGCAGAAGGACGCTGCAACTCTCTCCATTCATTTAAAATCCCCTGGTGGTCCAGGAAATGGCCCTGTTGCTCCTTTGGCTTCTAGGCCATGGAATGGGTTGATCGACCCAAATTAATTTTGGAGAATGGCTGCTTGTTGTTTGGGCTACATGGTGAATTGAATCACAATGTTTTGAGCACAATAAGGGTAACTGCTGCCATGTTTTATAGCCAAGCTAAGCCTGTTTGTCATCTTCTGAATCATTATGGGCTACATTAACATTTTGATGATCATTTGGTAAATAAATGGCTGGATTGTTACTCAGGCAAAGAACACAGGAAGAGGTTTTGAGCAATCGTGTTTAAAGGTGATGAAAGCTGTGTAACCTTGCTGGTGATCAGCTGACTTCTGAGCTCCGTGTACATTTCGCATGGCCTTAGGCATTCAGTTGTTGTTTATTTAAGACGGGATCAGGTACGATTCAGAAGAAAGATTAGATGCAGTCTCACCACTTCACCCCATGGTGGCACTTATTCTGGTTAATGTGTGATACAAATTGTAGTGCTGCCCGACTTGGAGAAACTTTATTTATCCATGAGTGGCATGATGCCGTTCTCTAGTGGGGTTCAAGTTTTACCGGGGATCCATCTGGATAAACGGACCTCCCTCTCTGTGCGCTTTCACACCAGGATAGTGTGGAGGGACTCTGTTCTATTGGGCGGGGAATGCCAAAAAATTTCTCACCTTCAGTTGATTTGGTTCACTTCCACATTGCACTTTTGAAAGCGGACCAAACCGTGTGATCAACCTCATGCAGTTACAACAGCTGCTTGTTTGGGGCGGTTTTTGCCGGAAATGAGCACGCACTTCGAAGAAGAAAACCCGGCTCGTCGATTCGCCAGGACCTCTCTGTGGATAGTCCGTTTGCATTTCCCACTAAGCGAACTGCATGTTTTCATGCGGAGTTCGCTTGGTCCGCAACAGAGTTCGGAAGAGCTTTCACGGCTTCCCAAACGAAGCAGACTATCCGAAGAAATGAACTCTGGTCCTTTTAAAGCGGACCAAACAGCTCTGTCGTGAAAGTGCCCTGACACCGGAGTGATCTACCGTTTCTGAATACTGTCATTCAGACGAAAACATAGTCCCACCAGCCCATGCTTGGAAGGACCCTTCTGCATGTGAGGCTTTATGTGGATCCTGACACCTCTTCAAGTGTGGATGTGCCTTCCTTCAAATGTCTGTGTACAACAGTCCTTCAGCCGTTCACTTGTGAGGTTGTGTTCCACGGTGGTTCAGTTTTCTTCCCAGGATGCAGCTGGGCTTTCTGCCAGCACAGAGGGATCTTGCTTCTGTAACCCGACCCCCTCTCTGGGTGTACGGTCTCTTGTGTCTCGAAACCCAACCACTGGGTGACAAACCCGATCTGAGATCATTCACCGATCTGCGGAGATGTGTCACCTTGACTCATTGGCCGGGCCTTGAGGGACGCAAGCTTCATCCACGCTGTGCACATACTCAGGTCCGTGCTGATGAGGGTTGCGGCTCCGAAATGAGCAGCAGCTGATGCCCTTGTCGTGTCGATGCTTGGCTGAGACTCAGAAATGCAGCATGATCACTTCTTGGATGTTTGCGCCAAAGCCTGTGACCCCATGAATTTTCTCAGCGGCTTTAATAACTTTTTTTTTTATGCGTCCGCCATAAAAGAATTGAATTGCCATAGAATTGCCCTAGTCCCTCCGTTAATCCGTCTCTGTTCCTCCATCCATCCATCCACACGCACGGCTCTGTTTAGGCGATATTGTCTTTCCACTTCTAAAAAACTACTGGACAGAATTAAACAAGCTTTAGTGAATGCTGTCCAGGTAGATCGAAGGTGTGCATCTTGTATTTTGTTTGATAGAATTGGCTAATTTACAATTTTTGGGGCTTCTCAAACTGTCTGTGGTGGGGGCATACCTGTCTGAGGACACACATTTTCTAGTTTATATTTAACATTTACTTATGAAACAAAGCTGTTCTATGTGATGGCTTGCATGATGTAAAGGAAAATTTCCTGGGTGTCTTATGTTGGTTTAGGCTCTATGCTTCCATGGATTAGCATTATGGCCACAGGGTGCCTTAAATGGACCTTCCCGACTATGGTTCATATTTCCATAAGGTGATTCACAACTGATTGTGTGACTCAGGGCTTGGGAGGGTTTCAGCGACGTGTAGTGCTGTAGGGTTATGTTCAAGAAGAGAATCACGGATGCCTCCACATCCCTGAATCAGAAGGGGACCTGTCCAATAGTCATCCCTTGGGTACTCCCATATTGGGGTGGGGAAGGGCGTATGGGCTGTACGGATGGTGGATTATTCGACGGGGAGCATAGAAACGCGTGGCATTCAGAGCAGTTGAGCGAAGAGAGAGCATAACGTCAGAGATGCTCATGGGAGGAGAGGCTCAACGGCACGGTCCTCAGGTGGCATCTGTCTGTTTGCTGTCCCTGAGAGGCGGCGCAAATGTCTCTGGATGCAGCAGGACGTCCCGCTGCTGAGCTCTGAGTGCCTCACAGCTTAATTATTAATTTGAGTGCTGCTGTGCCCAGGGGGGAGGAAGGATGCTCCCAAGAACTTGTCTGATGTTACACACCCATGTGCACGCCAGTCTTGGCAGCCGGCCAATAAGATCGCAGGTTACACCCATCAGCAGCATGCAGGTGTGGCAGCCAGTCAATGAGAGCCTCGGCAACACGTTCCAGCTGGCCAATCAGGGCGAACTTGCGCCCCCAAACCGCCTTTTCTTCCCACTCTTACCCCCAGGCGCAAGCAAATGTGGCATTCAACCAATCAGATTGCTGGATACATAGCCACAAGCTTAAACAATCCATTTCAGGCTGCAAATTGGAAGACTGGATACATTGCCTCAAGCCCATGCAAGCCATGGTAGCCAGCCAATCGGGAGGCAGATTGCATAATGCACACAGGCACCCACGCCATGGCAGTCGGCCAGTCATAGCTCTGCCTGATTGAGTCACTCTCACTGCTTAACATTCTCTAGCCTTGGGAGTGATTGATGATAAACACTGACCACAGCTTTACAGCGGACTTCAGTCAGCAGGCACACATGCTCAACATGCTTCACTAAGCAAATGTTTGGCCTTTTGAAGGGATTAAGAAATCTCCCCGGCCATAAATGTCCACTCTGGTCCAGCTGTCGCGAGTTTTGCAGGCGGTAGCGGAGATATGCGGACACTGCATTGCCTGCAGGCCCGTTAAGCCCAGCTCTGACAGTGCAGCGCCAGTTCTGCTGACTCCGCCCCCCTCACTCTGCAAATTGGATTGGGAGGTTTAGTGTATCCGTTCGGGGTGAAACTCTATCCGTCTAATTGGAGCTGTACGTTCGTCTGACCTGCGAAGGGGCACGTTCGCCATGCGCGCACTGCCCTGCTCTCTGTATCAATCCCATCGCAATCCAATTTCCTCCACCGCATTCCGTGGGCCTCATTATCTCCCTGCAGTGCTGCCCCTGCGGCCCTGTGAACCACCAGGATATCTTTGGCACCCCCCCTCCCCAAGACAGCCCCGGGGAGTCGGTTGTTAACGGTGCTCCCGGTCAAATGCCAGCTTATTGGCAGCCCTTAAAGTGAACTTTCTCTGCATGTTCTTTCGCTGTCTCCCAGCCTTATTTCTGTTATTTTTAGCGGTAGTCGTGTTTTGTGCTGGTGGCACCATTAGTTGGTGTTGCGTTTTGGTTGCTGCTGTGCATAGCGGAATTTCCAAGTGGCATTGCTAAAACAACCTTGTTGCATGCAGATCTCCTCCATTATGCCATCAACTGTGGGAGGTATGGCTTGGTCGTCTGTCCCTAAACACCATAGCCCGTCTGCCTGGTCTTGTGTACCGTGATAGCGCAGCTGTGCTCGGCACAAGGCATGGTAATTACTGCTAAGAATAGGGCGGGCCATGCAGCGGGAATGTGCCTTATTGTGCAGATGGCCCCTTTGGGGCCTTGTCCCCAATGGTCGTCGGGCCCTGTGCACTGGCTTGGTGATGGTTGTCATAGCGACAGGTGCTTTGATCTTTTGTGGGTCAGCTGCAGGTCACCTGACCTGCTCCTTTTAGCCCTCCGGTTCGAGGCTCAGTCTTTCTCTAACTAACCGTTGCTCCCACGGTAACCTTTTGATCTTATGCAGTGTGTTCTGTTATGTGGGCGAAGGGAATAATAAATGTGATGTTTGTATTAATGCCAGTCATGGCCTTTTGCATTGTGGTGATATTGGGCTCTACACTAACACGACCGAAGGATAAGCTTTTTCTGTGTTAAAACATCGAGGAGCTCACTACTATATATATCCCAATTAATAGGTGTGTGCCTAAATTTTACCCTACATATCTGGTACCCAGCTTGGCAGGAAAATTTACCATTGTGAATCTTCCAAAAATGGGAGCGTTGTATTAACGATGTAAAGCCTGTCGGATTTAAGGTGTGTGTGTGTGTGTGTGTGTGTGTGTGTGTGTGTGTGTGTGTGTGTGTGTGTGTGTGTGTGTGTGTGTGTGTGTGTGGATTTGCTCCTCTTACCGGTTCTTGGAATTCAAACATCCTGTTGGCTTCAATTTTAACCCTACGTTGGCAGACCATACTAATTAGCAGCTCAGTGATGTCACAAGCTTCTGGGATCATCGAGGCATTGTCCTCGAGGGCCAAGAACTGCTGGTTTTCCGGGCTCCCTTTGGGAGTCGTGTATAGAGACTGCCTGAGGTTGAAGTTGTTTCTTTTTGTGGTGTTGGTACCAAAACGTAGTTGTTACGTTTGGGTAGCCACCCTGCTAAATGGTATTCTCCATTTAAAGTTGCTAAAACAAGCTTGTTGAACGCAACATCGTCCCACCGTCTCGTTCTGCGAGCTCAGGGGTCATGAAGTTGTGCTCCTCAAGGGCCTGGAGCTGCTGGTTTTTCTCCCTAAATTTACCTGGAAGCCAGTGAGTCATTTCATTGCCTGAGAGAAAAGAGCAGGGCTTGATTTGAATTTGAGGGGTAGATTTGATCAATCCTGTTCGAGGTGCTGAACGAGTTCTCTTTCGTCAGGGCTGGAGTGCAAACTTACGGCTGGTTAGAGCTCCCAAGACTGGCTCAAAAATCGCTGTAATGGCTAGAGTTGAGTGCCGATAGCATGAGATGGAAGGTGGTCGCCATCCGTGTTGGGGTCAGTTCAGTTTTACCATTCCACTTCAATTCTTAATGTATATTCTATTTCCAATTCCACCCATGATTTATTGATTTTGATTCTGAGCCCAATTCCAGAATTGACCCCAACCCTGGTGACCGTTTGATGTAGGGCCAGGTCACACGGTAACGGTTACAAAAGTGGTGCATTTTGTATCAGAGCTCCAAAACTGAAAGCCATTTAAATTTTAACTCTATCTTGCCTAGTTTTGGAGCTGTGATACAAAATTCACCAATTTTGTAACTTCGTTACTGCGTGTCCTGGCCCTGTAGCGACTGACTGGCTTTGACAGGGTTGCCTGTAGACACCAGGAAGCAGGCTGTGACTTGAGAAAGCCGCGCAAGAGGTTGGTGAAGATTTCGGCGGAAGGAATCGAAAGCCTGGCGGTTTAGTGTGGCAGCCGGAGTCGGTGCATTCGTGCCCCCGTCACAGTGAGAGAGGAAGTGTAACTGCGTCTATTTCAGACTTCCTTCTGCTTGGTGTCAAAAAAAAAAAAAAATCTTTGACTGCAGTCACGTAATGACCGTCAAACCGAGACTGCAGTTTCATAACCTCTGCTTCTGCGGGGAGTTCCTGTGTGGGCCTCGTCCTAAAATACTGCCAACATTACAACCTTTTATGTTATCTTTTGACTTTTATGATGTAATGTTCAAGTTTACATGGAACAGTGCACTCTAATTATTTCTGTAACGGACACGATTACTGCTTTTGGGTCAGTACTCCTGGCAGTGGTGAACTAGAGACCTTTGTGCATGTATGAGCAGAAGGGATTTTGTACATCCATGATTTTCATCCATTCAGACGTGAAAAAACAAATGTAAACATTTAAATCTAAATCTCAGATTCAGCCTCCTTTTTCCATTATAACTGCTGAGCAGATTCATTGCATTTTTACTGCTAGGACAGGCATATAGTTCAGAGTTCTTGCCTAACTCCGCCAGGGAAGTTTTCACAGACGTGCTGCCCCTCAAGTTGTGACTTCTTGATTCTGATGTTCAGTTTAACCCCAGCTGTGTCAATGAAGCAAAGTACTTGAAACCAATTTCAAATATGATTTTACTAAAGATTTGACTTTAAATGAAACCACTTATTTGGAACCAATTATTTATTTACCTATTTTTTTTAATCAAATTGTATTAAAAGCATTTATTAAAAAATGAACCAAAACAAAGTCTTGTGACCGGTAGAATGTATCCATGTCATGAAGACCATGGAGGAAGTGCAGTCCATGTGAAGATTGTTGCCGCCCAAATCCTTTTGGGCTACACTGTGTGGCTGGATTTACATCTACCGCTATTTGAAGGCTCGCTGTCGCGCCGTCGGCGCTGCGCAGGCTGGTGGTGAATTTGCGGGTGTTTCAGTGACTATCCTAAATTCCTAGTTGATGAATCTCCACGAAGATGTGCTGTGTGGGGTAATGGGAGGTGCCTGTGCAAAGGTCAAGGGGTCATGAACTTTTGTGAAGCTAAAGGCTGGGTGTCCAATTTGAGATCGTGCTGATTTTTCACTTGTCTTCAGTGTGCTTTTCAAATGAAGGATTCATAACAGTTTGCTTAGTACATATTCTTGATTCTCGAATCGCAAGGGTTTCTGTTGAAAACAGGTGGGTGAAACTAACTGTAGTTTTCTGTTTTCCATTGCAAGGCTGTCAATGACTGAGAGTATAATGTGCTGGTATATGAACTGCAATATTTACGGTGTCACGTGGCCACGCTGCAGCGAAACAGCCAAGCGGCCCCAGTCTCTGTTGTTAACGGGCTTCATCGGGCCCAGCAGGGCTCTTTGATCTTCCAGCCATCATGTTTCTTCATAAATGTCAGGGCTGATGGTGAGAGAGAATGTTTCCTCTATCTATTTCTGGTAAATGGCTAATGGCTCCCAGCTGGGGCAGTGGGATTGACTTTGACAGACCCATCGACTGCACTCGGCAGAGGAGGAGGGATGGGTCCGACGTCACTCTTCTGTAACATGAACTTGTGGAGAATTACCGTTTTTCCTTGGGTAGGTCTAGCTTGGCTAAGTTGAGGTCAGCCTGGGTAGTGCTTTGCTGGCTTTTTTAAATTTTTATTTTACCCAGTCTAATATTTTCTGTGTCCATTCCTTGATTCCATACATTAAGATTGACATTCAAGTCTTGCTAATTGTGCTGGCAGCACCAGGATCTCTTGGCCGTTAACCTTTCCCGCAGCCTCCACGAACACATCCCTGCTCCTGGCTTAACGGAAGCAGTGTAAGGGCAACCATAATGTATGCTGTGGCATCAAGTACATTCTGCTGGGACATGAAGATGCTAATTGGCCGAGACCGGCTGTCTGTCCGCACAGGGGAGGCTGAACCAGTGGGGACACTTATGCCATTTACAAAGCACCCTCGAAACGCCCTTGTCTCTAATTGACTGCATTACTCTAATGCAACTGTAGGATTAGTGGGGGCACCGGTCATATGGAAGCTAGCGGGATATTTAATTTAGCGATGGGGCCGGATCACCGGTCCTGAAAATGAACTCGCTGGTACATTCGAGGCGTAGCGCGGTGACTCATGTCGTTATCGTTTTTGTTGGGGCTACACAGTATGTCAGATTTTAATTGATATTGCATATCAGCTTTTCGCAATGACTATGGCGCCAGGGTTTCATTATTAAATGGCTTTGAATTAATTTCAGTTTAATAGAATAGAGACACAGAACAGAGAAACGCATCGGACATGTGAGTCTCTCTCGCAGCAGGTTTGTGTGCAAAGCTGATTTCAGAGAGCCAGTATATGCCTTAAAGAAAAGCATGTCTTAAAACGGCTTGGATATGTGTTAATCCAGTATTAATCATTTCCCTCTCCGTATTGAGAGGTTGCAGTGATGTTATAGCAATTGACATCTGACATTAATATTTTAGTTCTTACTTCGTAGATTGCAACGATCGCATTATCCAGATAGTTGCATTTTGCATTTTTTTTTTTCCTCCGAATCGCACCGCCCTACTTGGTGTCAGAGTTGGTGATGTTCACATGTATTTTGTCATGGGTCTGTTGCATTTTTATAACCTTCGAGATTTGCTCATTGGCAGAGTTCGTCGTCCTGGGGGTAGATTTGATGAACGAGACCAGCCAGTTGAGATGAAGGCAGGGACAGAGACGTGGCAGGACTTTTACACTGACTCTTTGCTCACCAACAGGGGGCGCTATGCCGGGCAGGTGCGATGGGCGAGTTGGCATCTGCCGCCGCTTAGTTCAGCCTAATTGCACCGAGCAACCCTCGCGAACGCTGCCAGATGGCCTCTAACGAAGGGCATGCAAACGGAGCAGCCGTTTCTCATGAACGCTGTAACGTACATCGATTATAAAAAGAGAGAGCTTGTTCTTCCAATAGGCTGAGGCAGGGATATTACCGTGTGCTAATTCTACATGAGTGATGAAATTATCTCCTTCTCTTTGTTGTCCTGCTGTTCAATTATGTCAGATATGGCTCCTTAACTATTGTCTTATCTGTTGACGCTGTGCCAACTCCAAAAGTGAGAGAGAGAACTTTTCAGAATATCATTTTCTTACTTCCTCCATTGCATGTTTCCTGTGTGTGTGTGTGTGTGTGTGTGTGCGTGTGTGTGTGCGTGCGTGTGTGCGTGCGTGTGTGCGTGCGTGTGTGCGTGCGTGTGTGCGCGTGTGTGTGTGTGCGTGCGTGTGCGTGTGCGTGTGCGTGTGCGTGTGCGTGTGCGTGTGCGTGTGCGTGTGCGTGTGCGCGCGCGCGCGCGCATGTTTTTGTGATGTGTGTTCATGTGTCGAAAAACCATAGGATGGTGGCCTTTGTGATTCCAGTTGGAAGGTGTGCTAAATGCTGCTCTGACAGAATGGAGTTTGGCTTGCAGGCCTTGGGAGTCGCACAGAGGCATTATGGGATTTCTACATGCCTTTGCTTTCAGCCGTGTGCAATAACATCCTTGGGATGTTTTGCTCAAAATAACCCCTTGAAAATATGTGTGCGTCAAATCCCCCCCCCCAATCCCAGCACCGGACTGTACATGTCGCGCACGCAGCCGGCCAAGGGATAATCAGCTAGTGCCGTAAACAGGAAGCGCTCGCTCACCCGTCACCTTGCGTGCGTCCAGCCAATCAGGATACGGGATGTTGCTACACCACAGCAACCATTCAGATCTCTGCCTGCTGGGCCTTCAGTGCGTTTTCCTCTCGACGGAAACGAGTTTATACATCTTCTCCTCCCTGCAGTTCAGTTTGCCTGCATTAATATTCTCTTTAATATCGCTTTTGTTGATATTTTAATACGGAAATTTACATTCTTTGATGTTTGATGGCACTTGAGGTTTTTCCACTTATGTTTATGAAATTTTGTTGCAAAGTGTGAACCTATTTTAGACTGTTAATCTTCCACAAACAGCTCCAGGCTTATTGGGATGATATTTAATTTCTCTGCAGTTTGTCTCGTCTCATTGGTGGAGTGTGTTCAGTGCTGGACGGTTTGCTCGTGTGTGTTTACGCGCTTGTGTGTGTTTCGTTCTTCCATGGAGTGTGATCTTTTCTGTGCGTTTGTGCGCTGGGCTTTGCGTGTGAAATGTCTGTACGCAGTGAAAGTCTGTACTCTTTGTGCAGTAACGCGGCTGTGACTCTTCTCTCACGATTCTAGCCTTCAGGGCAGAGGCATGTGCAGGTCCATATTCGGTTCACCTGATTGGCCGATATTATCCCAGACCCCCCCCTAACTCTTCCACTGGAAAACAGTTCACACCTCTCTCCCTCTGTTGGTTTTAATTTATTCAGTGCGCTAACGCTGTTTGAACTGACACCGTCGCTACGGGGGGCTCGGTGTTCTGTCTTCACTGCACAGCCTGCCCCTGTTGCACAGCCTCAGGGTCCTGCCAAACATACGGGAGCAGGGAATGATGAAGTCCACTTCGAGCAGGGTCATGTAGAAGATTTTCTAACATCCAGGGGCATTTGATATGGAGTATTGGCAGGTGTGTAATGAAATTTCAGATTTATAAGAAGCGATGAGGTAAAATGAGAAATTAGAAGCCCAGTGGAGGAATGAGGTGGATGGAATTTTTCAACAACTGAACTGTGATTGCTGTGTGACTACAGACTGTTTTCTTTTAAAGACACCCAACTGTAGGAATGATTAACGAATTAATGAGAGGTGATTTTTTTCGCCCCCTGTATTTTTGATCTGTGGGGTGTTTTGACGGTTAATAATCCTCTCGATCGTTGCTGCAGTTTGCTGAGGATTCTGTCTTGCACAAGTTTTTCTGCTCATTCTAAACAATGTGCCTGAACTTAAAAACAAAAAGAAATTAACACGAGTTATATGAATTTGAAAAAAGAACTCAAGTTTCTCTTTAATTTGGCATCAGATTTATGGCAGACATCACTTGTGTACGCTCTCCTGTCCTTCCCGTAGTGTCAACAAATCGTAATATGCGATCACACCCTGTTTATTAATGTCAACAAATCACATGATACAATCGCACCCTGGTTATTAATGTTGACAACTCGTAACATGCGGTCGCATCCTGTTTATTCTATCCCCGCATGATGAGTCAGGGATACTGTGGATCAGTGATCGTCGCAACGCGTAGAGATCTGTAGAAATTTGCTCGTTGGCGCTTTTCAAGCCCCAGATTTCAACTGATTCATTTCAGATTAGGTGTGGGCCTTGTGTGTGGTCAGGTCACGCAGCCTGTTCATTTGGGGAGTGATTATTTTCGGGGGTCCTGGGATACATGTCGACCAGTAGGCGACTGACAAAAAGAAAAAGTTGGAAAAAAGAGTGCACTTGGCTCCTTCATCATTTTCCACTGTGCGCTGAGTCAGGATCAGGATATTCCTCACAGCTTAATCTTACGGCCTCCTTTAGTGAGTTAAACGGTCTGCTTGGGCGGGATGGCCATTTCTAGAACAACAAGTGAGCCCAAAATTTAACCTTGGAAAAATAAACTAGAGTCAATGCCCTAGTTAAAATTTTCTGTTCCGGGATCATCAACGACTAGTTGGTGTTTATCAAACAAATTCTATCCTATGTGTGAAGTAGTTTGAAAATAAAGGGAGCTCTTGTATGCTCGGTGAAATATAGAACAGGTACTCGGGGGTGCTATGGGGTCAAGAGCAGTCGTCTACAAGCCTCTTCTTGTAGAGCTACTATTCTGACGCTTTTCACACCAACCAATGCAAAGCACACCTCATTTCCCAGTCTGAGATCTTAATGAGCTTGTGATTGGTGGAGTCAGGTATGCTGAATTGGGGTTTGAGTAAAAACATGCCATTTTTAACTATGGCCCAAACTGTCCACTGCTCCAGCTGCTGCAACAGTGCCATCGAGAGGCTTGGAGGAATGCCTGCACCCAGTGCCCAGAATGCATTGGGGCTGTAGTTCAATCTTGCAGTTCATTCAACCGGGCCGAAGAGGCGCGTCATTCATGCAGTTAATGGCGCGATTCACAGAATCTGTCGGTCTTCAGGAGCTTTAATATCGTCCTGGCTCTCAGAACTGCACTTTTCATGCTCCTCT
This sequence comes from Gymnothorax reevesii, assembly GCA_029721435.1. Taxonomy (NCBI): domain Eukaryota; kingdom Metazoa; phylum Chordata; class Actinopteri; order Anguilliformes; family Muraenidae; genus Gymnothorax; species Gymnothorax reevesii. The sequence goes on along the minus strand of CM056589.1, from coordinate 50,377,437 downwards.
GCACGGGCCGTCGCTTCGGCCTCCACTGATTTACTGAAGTCTTGAGCCCAGGAGAGGGAGGCCATTACGGCTCCTGAACTATTGCAGCTGTAATGCGCTCCACAGCAGCCTGCTGGGTTATGTGAATCAGCGCCGCTGCTCTGACGAAGTGCCTGGTACTGCGATGATCGCAGGGCTCGGCTTGGGCGCTGGGCGAAATGCTCATTACAGGCTTTAGCACTTAATTCCCATTCTGTGTTCGCATCCGGTCTTTCTCTGTCGGCTGTTCGCATTTTTTTGTCAGTGACTCCTCACTGATGTCAGTGCGCACAGACCCGTGCCATTAAAGAATTTACATGTGCGTATTAGCAACCAAAGTTGGAATATTTGTGAGATCATCTCTGGTGGAAGCGAAGGAAATGGAAATGCAGTGTTGTTGCTCAGGATTAGATGCTGTGGCGGGAGGATGAGGATGAGGAGGAAGGCTATCCCAGCGATTTTTGATGGGGGTTTTTCTACATGGTGTAGTACAGTTCATGGAAAAAAGAATGTAAAATCAGAATTTGGCTGTTCTCTCGACAGTTGCGTGGCCACAGGTGTGCATTGACACAGTTCAAGAAAAAGTAAGATCTGAATTGCATGTAGGCAAAAGAAAAATAAACTGAAATTTTGGTTGGATCTCTTCTGGTCTGCAAGATGGACATTGCTAGTTGTCAAAGGTTTGAGGGGTTGTTCTAACCCCAGCAGAACATCCGATGATGCAGGGGGATCATTATGCTTGATGCTGATCCGGAATGTTCCGAAGGGCTCTGAGACTGCTGCTGTAACTACAACGCATTGATTCCATCACGGTTGGATGGGAGACATATTGAATGCCCTGTGCTGCATTGCAATTACTTGGCTTCATTTTTACACAAAGCAGCTTATGGTCGATTAGACTAAGCAACGGAGCAATGTGAGGCGAGGGGTCTTGCACAGGGGCCCGACAGCTGTACTGACCTCACTGCGGCTGGACTGGCGCTTTAGTTGCCAACCCTCTGTGGGCCAGTCAAGCTCTGTTGCTGTTGCTGTTGCAGCTGTTCCCTGACGTCCTGTCTGTGCGCGTTATGCTATACCTTTACCTCCAGTCTGTGGGCATTATGCTATACCTTTACCTCGTGTCTGTGAGCATTATGCTATACCTTTACCTCGTGCCTGTGGCCATTATGCTATATCTTTACCTCCTGTCTGTGAGCGTTATGCTGTACCTTTTCCTCCTGTCTGTGGGCATAATGCTTTACCTTTACCTCGTGTCTGTGAGCATTATGCTATACCTTTACCTCGTGCCTGTGGCCATTATGCTATATCTTTACCTCCTGTCTGTGAGCATTATGCTGTACCTTTACCTCCTGTCTGTGAGCATTATGCTATACCTTTACCTCCTGTCTGTGAGCATTATGCTATACCTTTACCTCCTGCCTGTGCGCATAATGCTATACCTTTACCTCCTGTCTGTGGGCACGATGCTATACCTTTACCTCGTGCCTGTGGCCATTATGCTATACCTTTACCTCCTGTCTGTGGGCATGATGCTATACCTTTACCTCGTGCCTGTGGCCATTATGCTATACCTTTACCTCCTGTCTGTGAGCATTATGCTATACCTTTACCTCGTGCCTGTGGCCATTATGCTATACCTTTACCTCCTGTCTGTGGGCATGATGCTATACCTTTACCTCGTGCCTGTGGCCATTATGCTATACCTTTCCCTCCTGCCTGTGCGCATAATGCTATACCTTTACCTCCAGTCTGTGGGCATTATGCTATACCTTTACTTCCAGTCTGTGGGCATTATGCTATACCTTTACTTCCAGTCTGTGGGCATTATGCTATACCTTTACTTCCAGTCTGTGGGCATTATGCTATACCTTTACTTCCTGTCTGTGGGAGTTATGCTACCTCCAGTCTGTGTGCATTATGCTTTACCTTTACCTCCTGTCTGTGGGCATGATGCTATACCTTTACCTCCTGTCTGTGAGCATGATGCTATACCTTTTACCTCCTGCCTGTGCGCATAATGCTATACCTTTACCTCCTGCCTTTGCGCATAATGCTATGCCTTTACCTCCTGTCTGTGAATATTATGCTATACCTTTACCTCCCGCCTGTGCGCATAATGCTAGACCTTTACCTCCTGTCTGTGAGCATTATGCTATACCTTTACCTCCTGCCTGTGCGCATAATGCTATACCTTTACCTCCTGTCTGTGAGCATTATGCTATACCTTTACCTCCTGTCTGTGGGCATGATGCTATACCTTTACCTCCTGTCTGTGGGCATGATGCTAGACCTTTACCTCCTGTCTGTGGGAGGTATGCTTTACCTTTACCTCCTGTCTGTGAGCATTATGCTATACCTTTACCTCCTGCCTGAGCGCATAATGCTATTCCTTTACCTCCTGTCTGTGGGAAGTATGCTATACCTTTACCTCTAGTCTGTGGGCATTATGCTATACCTTTACTTCCAGTCTGTGGCATTATGCTATACCTTTACTTCCTGTTTGTGGGAGTTATGCTACCTCCAGTCTGTGGGCATGATGCTTTACCTTTACCTCCTGTCTGTGGGCATGATGCTATACCTTTACCTCCTGTCTGTGGGCATGATGCTATACCTTTACCTCCTGTCTGTGGGCATGATGCTATACCTTTACCTCCTGTCTGTGGGCATGATGCTATACCTTTACCTCTCGTCTGTGGGCGTCATACTATACCTTTACCTCCCGTCTGTGGGCAGTGTGCTATACCCCAACTGCCTGCATATGGGTCGCCATGGCACCAAAACAGAAATTTTGGTACTTTCATTCTTTTTAGTGGAGTCATCTCTCTGTTCATATTCCTGCATTTGATTTCATGGGCAGGGCTAAAATAATCCATGCGAGCTGTTCTTTGCTGCACTTTATGCGCTTAATCAGCTGACTCGGGTAATCCTGCTCTGTGAAACTGGCCTCTGGTCCTAAAGCTGCTTATGTTCTCTGTAATACTTGGGAAAATGGAGCTGTTTGCGGGAGGCTGAGTCTGTGGGCTGGGTGTTTGATGTGAGGCGCTCTCCGTGCTGCAGGAACAAAGCTAATTCAGCCATTTTGCTTCTCCTTGCATCAAAGCCTCCATTTTAACACTTGTGTGATCCTCATCTGCCTTTTTTTTTTTTTCCCTGAAAAAATAACTGGGTTGAACAAACGGAGTGGGAGTTGAGAGAACGTCGCATGGAAATGCTGAGGAGAGACAGTGCAGTCCTGCAGTAACTCCCCTCGTCATGCCATGGCTGATCTGGGATCAGTTTAGCTTGTACGTTTTGCATCTTAGTGTCACATAATAATGGCCAGGTGATAAATTAAATGTACTTGAATACCAAGTAGGAAGCATTTTCAGGTTGCTCAGACCTGTTCGCATTTCCACAATGCCAAGGTTATTGCCCTGGTTTTCGACTGCGCTTTTGAAGTCACGCGCGCCTCACGTTCAAATCCCCGTCCGATTTGATCTCTGGCCTGCTTTACTCATCACCTCACATCCTCTAGTGCGCCTGTTGGGTTCGCTGACCCGACACCGCAGAATTTACAAGTTCAGTAGTTTTCTCTTCAACTTCTCCTTTTCTGCGGTGTCAAAATGCTTGAGCTTTGCTCGAGTCATTGAGAACTTTTGCAGCGCCACGGAAACAAAATGACTGAAGGGAGTATTTTAAGCACAGGGGGGCATGGCATTAGATGCTTGCGTGCATCGGTGTGTCTGTGAGTATCTCTACTGAATGCCTGACATTCTGTGCCAGCAGAACATTCCGGTCCCCTGCCCCTCAGTTTCCCAGCCAGATTTACCCCCCTCCCCTCACCTACCTCCCAGTATTATAATGAAAAATATAATTAACAGCAACTTATGGATAATAGGTTTGGCTGTCTGGAGATTACCTTCCTCAAAGAGCCTCAGGGTGTGCATTTTGGGAGAAGCAGGTTTGATTAAGGATAAAGAGGCTGTTCTAATGCTAAAGACTAGGCTAATGTACTGCATGCTAGAGCTGTTCCCCAACATCCTGTCTGTAGGTGCTACGCTATAGAGGGTATCCACTGACGTCACTCTCCCAGTGGAACAGGCCCCCACATTCGGACTGAGAAGCAAAGCATCCTGCAACATGGCTGCCTTTATAGCTGGGGAAATGACCGAACCGGTAGCAAAATGCGCGATTATCTACTTAAATGAAAGACCGTTGGACTGAACAATAATCCTGACAACTCGCCAAAAGACCAGTGGTCTGTAGACATTAACAAGCGCCGAAGAAATTGGGCTTCCTGACATTTATATATGCTTGATTTTGACGCAGGGGAAATGCAGAAAGCCTTAACGCTTGGTCGTACTTCAAGGCGGGATTGGTTGGCGAAATTAAAAACTAGGTTTTTCTTGGTCAGCTAAGACTATCGGGCCACCCTCATGCCTTTTTGTTTGTAGAACACAAGGCCACTCATCCTTCCCCCTCTTTCAGTTCTCGCAAGCGAGTGAAAGCCGTACAATGTTGACCTCAGTCTTGGCTCTTATTTTATCGCTTTCACGTTTTCCTCTGACAACACCTTTGCCTTCTTCGGTTTCTTCGCTTCTTCAGCCATGACCACCACTTCCGACTCTGCTTCATTGTACGTTCACTCGCTGGTTTTGAGAGACGTGGGGGAGGGGGATTGTGGTACGTAGGCCGTAAAGCAGTAAGTAAGTTTTGTAGTTCTTTTTGGGCCTGGGTTCCTACCCGAAACCGGAAGTTACATCGTGCCAGTGAAGACGATGCAGGCCGGATCGAGCCATAACAATGGTGTCATTCAACCTATTGTGAGTTGATGTATCACCAGAATGATCTTGGAAATATATATTTGATAGTGAAAAAACTACATAGGGCTGCTTTGACCTGAGGGCAGAAATACTCTGGCAGAGATTTTGCTGTTTCAGTGTGTGAGAACAAACTCCCAAGTTATCGGGAGTTAATTCTCACTCTACCCTGGGTGGCGGCCATCTTGAATTTGGACCTTGCTGCGACAAGCCACTCCCCCTTTTTTGAAGTTCTTTTTCCTTAATAAATTGGTTATGAAATATGCCATTAAGAGGAAAATTGCTGCATTTATGTCATTTTTAGCTCGCCGGGACGAGTAACGTCCGGAGAGCTATTGTCATACCCCCGGCGTCCGCGTCCGTCCGCGTGCAGAAAAACTTTAACCTTGCCCCGGCGAGCTTTGTTGTCTTTCTGACAACTCTTGTTATGTAGAATCATATAACCTGTAATCAGATGATTCATGCAACAGCTACAAAGATTCAAGACAAAACCCATTTCTGGTGGGTACAGGACTTTGACCCCCCTCAACTCGGCTCTAAACTTATTTCGCGAAGTGACAAGATTGACATGTTTCACGTGACTTCATCTGACAAATATGTGAAAATGGGGATGGTGATATGTTTTAGTGCGGAGGAATCACAAAAAGTCAAGACCTAAAGTTTTGCTCATATTTTGCGTAGTTTGATGCATAAATGTACAGAGAAATGTACAGGACCCTCCACACTAACAATGAGCATTCATAGTTTCAGCATCCAGGTCAGATGCTAATTGGGTTATTGCATCATCGAGGTTAGTTGCTTAACTGGATTATTGCATCACCATGAGAGGAATTCAGGAAGGTTCTTTCAGTGGTCTATGGATAATATCTCAGGCATTGAGTTTGCATTTGTTCGCGGCTGAAAAATAAAAGGACATGGGGAAAGATCAGTCAGAGGCTGGTTAATGGTAGGACGATACCTGGCACTTGAAGGTCATCGTGGCCAACTGAGAGTGCTGCATGACTGTTCAGACTATTGGTTGATCAAGTGTCCAGAACATTTTCTCTGGAGAAGTCTGCCACTCATGAATTCAGCATTTGAGTTAATCCATTCCAAGTCTGAGCCCCTCCCAGTCGGCGTCTTTGATTTTTCTAAAAGTTTGCACTGTGGGAATAATGTCCTCAGAAATGAATTGTGTCAATTTCAGTTGCGTTACTTCACTTGGGGCATGTGCTACCCCCCTGGCTGAAGGGGTCTCATTTTATTGAAAATCCGTTAGATTTTTGGAGCATTTCTGAAGCTACAAAAAGAAGGTTCCAATGGGCCTAGGCTAATAAAATTAACTGTGTGAGCAGACACCAGTACTTGGTTTAAAACATATTTGTCACTTTGCAGTTGCCTGTATTAATTTTAGTGCGCTGCAAAAGTTGGCAAAATTACACACCTCACAATTTAAAAAAAAAAAAAAAGGCTGAATAAAGAGAGATGAACCTCAGCAATTAGCTATGTTAATTGCCTGAAAACTTTTCTATTCATTCACTTCATATGACACCTCTGAGGGCATAAATGTCGACTTTATAGATGATCCAATTTGGATCCAGAATAAGAAAGTTTCATTTTTGACCCAAATGTGGGGGGTCACATCTCACAAGGCACGTTATGCATCATCATGAAACTCGGCATGCTTCGAGAGTGAGCAATGCTGGCGATTGTAAGAAAAAAACAATGCGTTGCTGAATGCCCCCCGGCCCGGACAAGATTCCTGCCTCAAGGTCACAGCGCTAAGGTGAAAGGTCAAATCCAGCAAAAAACGTGACATTGCACATCTATGTGTCACAGTGAGTTACCATACCAAATTTGGTGAAGCTGTGATCAGTAGTTGCTAAGTACTGACCCGGACAAGATTTCCTGCCTGAAGGTCACAGCGGTATGGTGAAGGGTGAAGTTCAGCAAAAAAACGTGATTTTGCACATCAGTGTGTCACAGTGAGTTACCATACCAAATTACGTGAAGCTGCGATCAGTAGTTGCGTAGTACTGACCCGTATGAATTTCCTGCCTCAAGGTCACAGTGCGAAGGTCAAAGGTGAAATCCAGCAAAAAATGTGACGTTGCACATCTATGTGTCGCAGTGAGTTACCATACCAAATTTGGTGAAGCTGAGATAATTAGTTTGAGTACTGACCCAGACTAGATTTCCAGGGTCAAGGTCACAACGCTAAGGTCAAAGGTCAAATCCAGCAGAAAACCTGACGTTGCACATCTGAGGGTCATAGTGACTTACCACACAAAATTTGGTCAAGCTGCGATAATTAGTTGCTGCAAAAACTCTGACTGATTTCATGTCCCACTTAATTGTGCAGCAGGCCTTTTGTTTTATGTATAATAAATCTGATTGGAGATTCTGATTCTACATGAAAAAAAGTAAATGCTGTTCTAATTTTCATCTTAATAGCATGTTTCTGGGCTGAATACGGACTTCAAACAAGAGGGCGTGGCACGTTCCAAAACGCGCCAAGCCCCAAAGTCAAGATGGCCGCCAGCTATGGGGTGTGGGAAATCCAAAATTGGGTTGTTGTTCTCACTCATATCAACAATATATATTAAAAAATCTGCAAAATCTGAGACACATTGGAGGAAAATCATTTCTGCCACGAGCTCATTTGAGATGGAATGAACTTCCGGCAATCTGTAATAAGATATCCTTGATTTCTTTTTGAATTTTTTTCGTTTAGTCAATCACACAACAGCTTGGTCTCATTTTCAGTGTGTTTTTTTTTTTTCCACGGCATTCAGACTGAATTTTCCCACGGTCACTCAGTCGTCTTTCTGTCGCTCTGTGATGCAGCTACGTCAACAAGCTGTGATGTTACATGCATTACCTTAATACCCTAAACTCCTGCCTCTGGGCAGTATGCTTCTTACTTCCAGTTTATGAGCATTATGCTTTCCCCAAACCCCCTGTCTTAGAGTCCTTGACTGTACCCTTACCTCCCGTCTGGCCATTATGCTATCCGTTACCATTCTGTCTTAGAGCCTTAAACTGTGAACTAACCTTTGTCTGTGAGAATGATCATGTACCCTCTCCCTGACCTCCTGTCTGTGGGTGTTATGCTATAACTTGCCCTCCTGTTTAAGGGCCTTATACTATATACTACCTGTCTGTCTGTGGTAATCATGCTGCACCCTAATCTCCTGTCAGTGGGCATTTAGCTGTACCCAAACCTCCTGCCTGTGTGCCCTGCGCTGGATTATGGCCGGTGGTCTTTTTCCACATTTTGTGTGTCAGCACTTCTTTCCTGGAGTGTAAAATTCATGACTGTTCCTTTATGAGATTTGTGTGTCTGGCTTCTAGCTCTAGGCTGCAAGCTTTGCATTTCTGGCTGCGAGCCTGGCTTCTGTGCGCTGAGAATAAGTCGCGCTGCATAAGAGCATCCACTGAATCATTTAAAGCGTAGACTGCTTTCAAGACCGCCTCTGAGATATTAGCTACTGACGCTGCGCTGAGCCTGATCCGATTCAGCGTTCATGTGTCACTCAAGTTCAGATAAAGCTGGCTGATGGAGTTTTTGACTCAAGATGGCTGCCGCTGATCTGGTGTTCGGTGCGAACCTGTACATTTCCTCTCATCTCACTCCCGGCGTGTGAAACCAGCCCACGCGAGGGTTCATTATCTGTGTTAACCTCCTCGCTGTCAGGCCGTTCCTCCCTTGTCAGATTGGTTGCTTGATTTATGGGTTGTGGAGCTATTAGTATTAAACGGGTCTCTCTGTCCTCGTTATGTCGCCGCCTTGCTTGGCGTCCCCGCCGAGCGGGACAGCTGTAAGCCCACGAGATGCAAAGTGACCGGACTCAGTGGACAGCAGAGGCGTTTTATTACCTCCCGTATTAATCCCGTAACTGCATAGCTCAAATTGGGGCTTCCGGTGCATTCTGGCGCAAAGCTCGTTTTCAGAGGCGTGGCCTCTCCTCGCATTCCAATGACACTGCTGAGGTTAGTTGGCGGTAGTACAGCAGCATTTGCTTGGTGCAGAGTTTTGATTGGTCCACAGGACTGTGGGGAGTGGTGCTCCTATAGGGCAGTGTGAGAATGGGGTCCCTACACTCCTTCCCTGGGCCGAAAGTCCTACACCCAGAAAGCTTTGCTCAGACGCAGGAAGCTGCAGTTTGGGGTGGGTGAATGAGACCATGCATGCATTATGCGCTTGTGTGTGTGTGATATATATGGGATTTCTTCTTAAGAGCTTTTTAATGGGAAGGGAGGCCCGCAGAATAGGGCTCCAGGTTAGTTTTTTTGGGGGTGTAGACGGTCCTTGAGAATGTTCAGTGGCTCTCCAGGGGAGAGAGGGGGGGTAGGAGAGGGTATAGTGTCTGCAGTCAGGCGGGTGGGTGGAGAGCAGAGGGGTAGGGAAGACTGCTCTGGGCTGGGGACGTCTCTTCGTTCGAGGGAGCTATTTGTGTGGTGCTGTGGATGATCAGGTGAAAAGATGGCGCCGTCTTCACTGGAGCTGGTCAGGCCCAGTCTACCGTCATCTCTGCTGAGGCCCTTTGAGTCACTCGCTTTTATAGAGGAAAAGCCTTCGTCCGCAGGGCGTGTGTTGAAGTGTGAGCCCACACAGATGAGTGTGTGAGGGAAGGCGAGCTCTGCTGTCAGTGCTGACTGCATCTCACCCTCCCATCCCCGACACTTCGGGAGACAGAGGTGCGGAAAAACTCTCCCCCTCCGTACTACCTTTCACACACACTCTCACACCTTCCCCTCTCATTCATCACTCTCACTGTCACTGCTGCCTCCCTCTCTCTCTCCCTCCATCTCCCTCTATCACAATATACACCTCTCTCTCTCTCTCTGTCTCTCTCTCTCTTTCTCGCGCTCGACCATTCAGTTGATCATACAGGACTGTTGTTACTGTGATAAGCCACAAGCACTCTGTGGCCTGTGCGCAGTGGTGTGTTCTTGTCTGTTCTGTGTGCTTCATCGGCTGTAAGTCACGTTGGATAGAAGCTTCTGTAAGTACAGTAAAGTCAGTGGCTGTTCCCCGCGGTGCCAGGCTGAGAGCAGCCAAGCCTGCCCTTCTCATGTCGTACTTTTTTTTTTTTTTGCCTAAAGGCTGCAGCTTTAAAGCTGGACAGGAGGTGCTAATTGAGATTCTCAGAGCTGCATCCGGCCTATCACAGTGCTCAGAGCTGCATACGGCCTGTCACAGTGCTCAGAGCTGCATCCGGCCTATCACAGTGCTCAGAGCTGCATACGGCCTGTCACAGTGCTCAGAGCTGCATCCGGCCTATCACAGTGCTCAGAGCTGCATCCAGCCTATCAGTGCTCAGAGCTGCTTCTGGCCCTATCACAGTGCTCACAGCTTCATCTGGCCTATCACAGTGCTCACAGCTTCATCTGGCCCTATCACAGTGCTCACAGCTTCATCTGGCCCTATCACAGTGCTCACAGCTTCATCTGGCCCTATCACAGTGCTCATAGCTTCATCTGGCCCTATCACAGTGCTCACAGCTTCATCTGGCCCCATCACAGTGCTCACAGCTTCATCTGGCCCTATCACAGTGCTCACAGCTTCATCTGGCCCTATCACAGTGCTCACAGCTTCATCTGGCCCTATCACAGTGCTCACAGCTTCATCTGGCCCCATCACAGTGCTCACAGCTTCATCTGGCCCTATCACAGTGCTCACAGCTTCATCTGGCCCTATCACAGTGCTCACAGCTTCATCTGGCCCTATCACAGTGCTCACAGCTTCATCTGGCCCTATCACAGTGCTCACAGCTTCATCTGGCCCTATCACAGTGCTCAGAGCTGCATCCGGCCTATCACAGTGCTCACAGCTTCATCCAGCCTATCATAGTGCTCAGAGCTGCATCCGGCCCATCACAGTGCTCACAGCTTCATCCGGCCTATCATAGTGCTCAGAGCTGCATCCGGCCTATCACAGTGCTCAGAGCTGCTTCTGGCCTATCACAGTGCTCAGAACTGAGTCCAGCCAATCGCAGTGCTCAGAGCTGTGTCCGGTCTATCACAGTGCTCAGAGCTACTTCTGGCCTATCACAGTGCTCAGAGATGCATCCAGCTTATCACAGTGCTCAGAGCTGCATCCGGCCTATAACAGTGCTCAGAGCTGCATACGGCCTGTCACAGTGCTCAGAGCTGCATCCGGCCTATCACAGTGCTCAGAGCTGCATCCAGCCTATCACAGTGCTCAGAGCTGAATCTGGCCTGTTGCAGTGGTAGAGCTGGTCGTGCACTGAAGCTCTGAAGCCCCGTGGACGTAAGCGGCGAGGTGTTGCAGCTGTCAGAGTGGCGTTACGGCCTGGCTGACACTGCGAACCCCAGCCTGGGGCAGAACCACACATCAGCACACTGTCGAGACGGCTGCTCAGCGTCTCTCTCACTCTTATTTAATATTAAACACTGTCTGAGCCCCCCGGGGATGCAGTGCTTATGTAAATCCCATCTCCACTCATTTGCATTTGCAGGTTTAGCGAAAATCCTGATTGTGAAGTTCGGGAGGCCTGCAAGTCTGCGGAAGTTTGCAAGCGTCTAATTCACATGCGTCAAACTGGTGCCATGCAGGGCCAAGAGGCTGCAGGTTTCCATTCTGACCAAAAACTTCACCAGGTGACCTCAGTGATTACCTCACCTTCAAGCAGAGAGAAGGGACTAATCAGTGACATCACCTGCTAGGAGGTTTTGGTCGGAATGAACCTGCAGCCTCTTGGCCTTCCATGGCACCAGTTTGACATCCCTGGTCTATTTGCTTGAATGTTGAGTGCGAGGGATTATGCGTGCGTGCAAGTTCCCCTGTACAGATGTAGCTTCATCTTTTGGAGATTTGAATTATTTATTAGTTTATTTGTAAGGGATGAAAATTAAAGACTTTTTGAAAGACGGAACAAACCTGAGCAGGTGCTTGTTCAGAATGCTACTGATGGGCACTGCAGTGACCTGCATCAGGCACTTGAGTGACAGACTGTGATGAATTGAACACTGTGAGCACTGGCACGGCTGGATTAAATCCATAGATTAATGGCTGGTTGAGATGGACAAAATCAAAATTCCCAATATTTCTGACCAAATTTCTCAATATTGATATTGTTGGGATCGCCGTTAGTGCCTTCACAGGATATTTACATAATGCAGTGTTTGAGGAACAGTCATTAGTAATGTGGATTTGATGATGAACTAAGTTCAGGCAACCGCTAGAACAGTCTGGTTTGTGCTGAAAATTTCTTCCTTTTACTGTAGCGCAGCCTTTACCAGCTGAAATGACAGTACTCGTCATATCTTGGTATTGCGATACCCTAATTCCCGCATTATATTTTATTATGATTGTGATGCACTATTGATATATTGCTGAGCCCAACGTAGTTTCTCACATCATGTAGGTATGATGTGGAAGGACTGTTTCTGAATACCTCAGTCTATCCTGCTCTGGAAACTGTGGCTCAGAGCTGTGAAAATCAGCACCTGGGCAAGAGGCTGTGTGGACTTGTAATGACGGGCGTGACTGTCATTCATTTCACTTATTAACCCTTAGAGGGAAAAATGCAGCTGTTGTTACTCACTGATGTATGATATCAAAATCAAAGCATTACAAAACCTATCATGCGGCGACTTGTTTAAAAGAGCTTCCGCTGGGGTTCCCTTTTAAACAAGTCGCCGCATGATAGGTTTTCAACAGCACGAGATAATTTTTTGAAATATAAATTTATTTCAACGTTCCAAGGGTTAAAATCAGGAATTGGGAAACATAACTCTCTTTATTGCACAAGCTTGGACCTCTGAGTGGTGTCGAAAATATGAAAACTTCTTAATTTATGGTAAATGTTGTGAAATTGTGAAAAATCCCTCCAGAAAGCATTACAGAAGGGACCTGTAGCCACGTGTATTTTGGTTTTGCCCGGGGAGGTGCATGTACTGATGCGTCGCGAGCTGTTTGTACAGAAATGCCTCCGTTTAATGCGCATTTTTGTGAAGTGTGAAAGCCGACCCGATGAGCCGAAGTGCTAGTCTTGACCTGAACGCCGGCTCCTCGACTGACAGCAGCAGCGATAATGTCTCTCTGGACTTCAGTCTGTTCCTGCTGTGCGTTTGAAAAGCCAGCGCTTCGGCTTCCAAGGACCATCAGGCTCTGGGGTTGTTCCTGTGGACCAATCACAGTGTTCTACGCACCAGTGTTTGCGGTGTGTGAGGGAGAGCGAGCTCTGTGCTTGTGTCAGTCTGATTTGCACTCTGGTTTAATGGTGTCTTGGGTTATGCTGACCTCCTTGGCCCGCTGGGCCTCTTTGCACTCTGGTGACTGGGGTAGATTTGACAATCCTCTCACACATTGTCATTTCAGTTCTCAGACTGTGCCAAATTCAGAAATAACACTGTCAAGTAGGGGCTACATTCTGTCAACGGATTGGAAGATCGGACAACAACTTTAACTCACTCCTGCCAATACCAGCACTCAATGTTCTCATGTTCAGTTGTGTTTGTGTAACTCTGTGCGCAAGTCTGTTTAATGTGTTCGCTTCTGAAAGCTCCAACAGGAAATAAACAGTCAATTTTTTTCCGCTAAAATGATTATAGTTGCGGTGTTGTATTTGAGCCGAATTGTGGTGGTGATAATTTCCCTGCAGCTCCAGTGGGGGGGCATTGGAGGGCTGGTAATTGCCCTGGATGTCGCACATGTAGTTTAGTGGAGCGTTTCCACAATCCTGCTACAGGGCTCCAGGTCCCTGTGTTTATTGTTCTCTGTGGGAATGTTTAGGGCTACACTTCGGGAATCAGTCACATTCCACCACTGAATCGTCCCTCCGTCCCCCGGCCCATTCACTGATATTCAGCTGTGCGATGGAAACCAACGAGTGCTGGAATTGCGAAAGCTTGGGCTTTGTGTCCCGAGCTGCTACCGAATAACCGCATCTCAAAAACTGACTGTCTGAAGTCTTTCTACAGGTTTATTTTTGTTTTTTCTTTTCTTTTTTGTGAAATACAGCTTAAGCGATGTATTGCAGAAGTTACCAGAAATGGCACTGGGTAAGACGAGAGTTGCGAGAAGGCAAAAATAACCCGACGTGTCATTGGATTGTGATGTCTAACAACAAAAGTGAAATCGAGCTAGTTTGGCTGAATTCGGAGGGAAAAAAATCGTGAAGCAGCGACTCCCAAGTGCAGCGAATCCGTGGGAACTTCCTCTTGCGCTGGGCGTGACCCCGCAGAACCGTATCGCTGTCCTTGCAGAAAAAAATGCTGCGAATCTACTGAGAAACTCAGAAGGTGGCCATTTTCAATGAAATATGAGAATTTAGAGTTTCTGGAAAACAAAAGGAATTAACTTCTCTCTTTCTCCCATCTCTGAACGCCTGAACAGTGTGGGCGTACTGAAAGTTCTGGCAGATTTGGCAGCGCAAGTGTGTCTCGAAACGGTGGTTGCAGTGCTGGACGACGGCCTGTGCATCACCACGGGCTGCCGGTGCTGGAACCCGTCTGAGTTATGGCATGAATACGCGCATGTGACTACATGCAGAGCAGCACTGCGGCGTTCAGTGCCACAGTACGGCACTTATCGAGTGTGAAATACTGCCCACCCCTGTGTGCAGTGGGCATGCAGAGAGACTGAGCGAGGCAGAGGAAGTGTGGGGGAGAGAGAGGGAGGCAGGGAGGGAGGGAAGGCGAGTGGGAGAGAGGTATAGACTAAATCTGTTGATTTATCTCAACTCCTCCATCCCTCCCACAGACGGGCGGTGCTGATTGGTCAGTGGGTGAATGATGGCAGGTTGCTGTGGATACCCTGACCAGGAGAGAGAGATGAGCCCACACGCTGCCAGCTCTAAGCCACTCGCGAGCAGACAGGACGGGAGTCTCCGCCCACTCAGAACTCCGAGGCGTCTTGGTCCAAACCGTTATCGTCCCTCATTATTTATAGTGGTGATGCGAGCGAGCAGCGGCGCAGGAAGTTCTGTCGCGAGCATCACCTGCGCAAAAGAACGAGATGCTGCTACGCTGATGCTGCTCTTCTGTAACCATCCGTCTGATTCCGCACTTTGGTACCATATCGGAAATCCCAGGGCTCGCCACTCGTGTCCTGTGAGAGATGACTCGAGCCCGCTGAGACCCTGGGTGCCCCCTGCTGGTGGAGAGTGGTAGTACAGGGTCCCACCATCTCGCCACATTCAGTCCTGATGATTCGGTCTTCTATGGGGTCCAGCGGTTCTGGATTCCCTGCAGAGTGGCTCTAGTTTGCACTCCGAAATCAGAGCCCATTTCATAGCTAGTGAGCTCAGGAGAGGTGATTAGATCTGCATTAGATCTGCTACTGTAATACACTAGCTATGTGCCCAAGTCAAAACTACACCAGCTGCATCTGTAAGGGCTCCTGCGGGGTTTCGCTCAGGTGTATCGCTGCCATCGTACGCGGGAGGGTTATTTGATTCTGAGTTTACGGGATGAGCGCTGTGTGTTTGTCATGCTGATTTTGTACCTTTTGCTTGTAAGGGGATGTTTATTGAAGCCATTTTTTTTCCTCGTAGTTCCATTCCGGTAAATTCCAGTGCCTTGAGACCTCTGTAATGGACACTTATTTGTAATCTGGTGGTATGTGCTGAGTCACTGTTCAAACAGCAGTGTAAATCCGCTTTCACATCGGACGCGAAAGGAATTTTGCGCACGACAGATTACATTCAAAGTCGATGCAATGACGCGGATACACGCGAAACGCGTGTATTCGCGTCTTTGAATCGACTTTGAATGTAATCTGTCGTCCGAAAAATTTGTTTAGTGTCCGGTGTGAAAGCAGCTTAACTGTGAAACTCCCACAGCTGTCCTGTGACATGATTGCCAGTGTTGTGCATCAGTACTGGACTGTTCTGATCACCTGACTTTTACCTCACTGAGGCAGCACCTGTGCGTCATTAAGTCAGGGCCTGCAGCTCACGAAGACCTGTGCGTCAGCCAGAATAATTCATAAAAATAATCGTGGCCCTTGTGGGGTGTGTGTGTGTGTGTGTGTGTGTGTGTGTGTGTGCGCGCGTGTGCGTGTGCGTGTGCAGAGACTGCAAACACAATGAATTGTGATGTCACTGCAGGTGGGAGGGAGGGGGCTGTGGCGTTAGCGTGGGGACCGAGCGACAACGCGCCACACACTGGCACTCGCTCAAATGCACAGATGCACAAACATACTCGCGCGCGGGTACACACTTCCATCTGGCTGTTCTCTCTCTCTCTCTCTCAGGGCAGGAATGGTGCTGTTTGTTCAGAGTATTTTACAGAACATTTGGCACAATATGCTTCTCATTACCCCCCCCCCAGAATCCCCACAGCTCGCTCTCTCTCTCTCTCTCTCTCTCTCCTTTCACAGGTCTCCTTCTCCTCATCACTCTGACACATTTCTCACATCTCCCTCTTGCATTTATCTCTCCATCTTATTCTTTCTCTCATTGTTGTCCTCACCTCCCTCTCACATTGTTTCATCTCTCTCTCTCTCTCTCCTTTTGTCTGGTGCAGAGGGCAGGTTCTCTGCTCCTGTGGGGTGTGTCTCTATAAACAAACTTTTGTCAGTCTGCCCCCCCCCCCCCCCCCCCGTTTTTTTTTTTTTTTGTTGCCACGGCAGCGACTCCCCATCGCCATGGCGAGCGGCTGGATGGAGTGGGCGGGGCCTGGGCGCGCACACTCGCTCAGCGGAGGCCGGACGCCGCCGAGGGAGGGGGGCTGATTGGATTAATGTCAGGGGAAGAGCCTCCCCTCTCCCCTGCTTCACTGGAACTGTGCTCTTCGCTCCTCTGTTCCGCTGCAGAGCCGGTTTTCAGCACCGCAGTCCTTCCGCCTGACCCCTGTCCCATCCATTTCGAGTGTCTCTCCCTCGCTGTGTTGTTCCTGATGATGAGGTCCTGCGCGCTCCTCTGTGTCTGTGACATAGAGCGGGGTATTGCTGCTCGGGCTGTGCTGTGTGGACAGAATTGCTTTTGTAAATATCGCAATATTTTGGACATAATTACTCGACAGATATTGTGGAGAATATTGGAGGGATTTGGGCTTTTGCAGAATATTTAAACAATGGGATTTTTGATTATGTCACTGGTAGTGTGGGCATCATGACCGAGTGGGTGAGGTAACAGTGTGAACAGACCAATGAGAGCTGAGAACTGCATCCCTCTTCTGTAAAGCAGCCTCTACAATCAGAAAAGACAACATCTGTGTCATAGTGCCATATTACATTCTCCAAAATCTCAGCCAGTATCTTATATCACTCTATCTTCAAATAAAAGAATGAGTTGGTTATTATCCTTAATTTTTCAACTTCCAGGTGTGAACGGGAGGTTTTTTTTTTTTTTATATTTATTTTATTAAAATAGGAGTTTGAAATCTAAATTGCGCGAAAAAGTCTGAACTGCAAGTGCATGTATAAACATGAAGAATCAAGTCTGCCTCGCCCATAAGTGGCAATTTTATTTATTTATTTATTTTGACAAAGACGGGAGCACTTTCTTGGGTGGGCGGGGATGCTGCAAACTAATTTTTTTTTCACATGACCTAATCTGGAGGATGTGTTGCCGGCCATATTGTGGTGCTGGCTCTGTGGAGTTAGTTCTGTGGCAGGAGGTGGAGGGGTGACATCATTCTCTTCTCTCTCTCCCTCTCTCACTCCATCCCCAGTACGCTGCCCTCTGCCCCCCGCTCTGAGAGGAAGTAAATAAATGCTGCCTCTGTGCCCCCTGAAGTTTATCCAATGCCCTGCCCCCCTCCCCCCGCTCTCTTCGGCTCGCAGGAATATTAATGATCAGGGCAGTGCCCCCCGCCAGGCCGCGCCGAGTTTACTCCGGACGTAATGGATGAGAACAATGGGATTAGTTCCGATCGGGGAATTCCCTGGAAGTCTTTGTTCCGGCCCTGCCTGGTTTTCCCTCATCGATCCTCCCGTCTGTGTGGGGCCTGTGGGGCAGGAGAGAGCTCCAGTGAGCGCTGTCCCTTCACAGCTGTCCGTGCACTCTGGGGCAGCTGCTCCGCACGTGTCACACGAGATGATGTTTTCTTTAAGCGTTAGTTATCCTGTAGCCGTGGACATCAGGCCCTGTGTGTGGGGTGGATCAGACGTGCAAAGACTCTACAGTTTACCTAAACAACCAAATATGTGTATTATTGTGGCCCCCGGAGGAAGTCGGGCGGCTACTATGGATTCCTGCTTGTCGTCTCTGCCGCCGCCACGTCCACGTTCATAGACGCTTTCTTGTGGGCGCTGTACAGGCTGTAATTTTTGACCGATTACTTTCATATTTGGTGTGGACATGTGTTATACTTCAGTCATGACACCTATCGATTTTGGTTGCCATGGTGACATTATTGCCCTAATAATACGCAAAAAAGGAGAGAAGTGTTAGCTGGCGACCAGACAGTCTATTAATGATGCTGCTGATGATGATTATTATTATTATTGTATATTTGTATGAATAATGTAGTAATTCTTCTGAAATTGCCACCTTTAAGCCTGAGCATATTCATGGCATTTATTTGGCAGGACAGTGGTTTGGCTGTAGAGTTTTGTCCTGAACATTACAGTGGGCGCACACCCTCGCATGTGCTACGTTTGTTGGTCACGTTTTCTTTTTTTTCAGCCCAGTTGGCTTTCTCTTTTCTAATTGGAAAATTGAAGTAATTGGGGTACCAATTTATTTTGCCAAATGGTTTTATTAGCTAGCTACAGACCTTGGGCCGCTATTGTGTGAAATTGACCATTTTGGATTATTTTAAATATTCACCATTCTCATTTTTCCATGTGCATCATGTTAAAACTACTTATATTCTCTAAAAACATGAACAAATCAGTAAAATGTGAAGAAACTTTTGCCTAGTAGTGTAGGTTATGTCAGCTGGTCAAACCAGATGTGCTCAATGTGTTGAATGATTACAGTAGACAGCTGCAACACTGAAATGGATAAAGCAGAAATTCACAACGCTCGCATTAATTCAACAAACGGATCACATTTTGATCCAGAGGCAGTGTGTCGCTGTGTGGATTTAATGTGCGGCTCTTGCAGCTCGGCGCGGGTGTCCAGCGGTGTGTGTGTGTGTGTGTGTGTGTGTGTGTGTGTGTGTGAGAGAGAGTGCATCTCATCGTATCCTTAGGTCGTACTTATCCGTGTGCGGCAGATAATGGTCTCTAATGACCGCTGGTGAAACGCGAGTGTGTGCCTCACATTAGCTGAGCCCTCGGGGGCTGCGCCGTCAGAGATTGATTTTTAATACGATATCCTCTATACATCCCCTCCCAACCCCTCCCCACGCGCATGCCTAACACATGCGGCCTATGATCCCTCGAACTGAATTCCCCCCAGTTTCTTTACTGCTTTGTTTGATGGAGTCTTTGGTTTGTGCGAAATATAGCCTTCACTGAATATTACCGGAAGGTTTTAAATTAGGATGGTTTTTCCACACCTGCCTCTTCGCTGCGTGGCGATAGCTGGCTGCTGTCCACTTGCAGACCTGTGACCCTTGTCTGCTCACCTCTGACCCCTGTGTTGGCGTACTTTTAAGTGTCCCACATTTGGATCCAGATGTATACCATGCATTTTTCCATCCTAGTACACCTCTGCTTTATTGAGCTGTAAATCTTAGCCTGCTGACCGCCACGAAGGCGGGGTTTACACTAGCGAGAATTTCCCTTGGATACCAGTGCAATGGGCATGCTCAGTAATTTGGGGTAGTGTTTGAATCCAAGGTTCATTTTTATTCGCCTCTGCGGTACTTCCCCAACCCCCCCCAAAATCCCCAATCCCTCCTACAGGCGGGGGTTCATATCCTACTTCCGACTGGTAAAGTCGGGTGTGACCTATTAGTGGTGTTGTTGGGATTTTCCTGTAAGGTGGTAACTTGGAGAATACGTGACTGTCCGGTCCAACTCATGGACCATAGAAAAAATATGTTTCCTGAGATGCTGACCTGGGAGTTTCCTCAGGCCTGGAGCATTTTGGCACATGGAAGTGTAGCTTTATGGTACTTCAGTGTTTTACAGTAACCAGAGTCTGTCTAGCGCAGCTACTTCTAAGTGAGTCCTCTGCATAGTGAGTTTGATGGAGTGACCTGCTGCTGATTCAACCAAAAAAAAATTCTCAGTTTTGAAAATTAAAGTAAATCGACGCACACGGAGTAACTTGCTGGAAACCTGGTGTGCTTGGATTTAATTGTTATCCCCCCAGCATATAATGCGGGGGGATATAGCGATCAGTGTGTCCGTCCGTCTGTAATAAAATCGTTTCCAGACCAGAACTCAAACTATACCACTTACAAACACCAAATTTGGTATGGAGCTTCTCCTCATGGTCTAGTTGTGCCTTTTGGGGGTTTTGGTCTGTCTGTCTGTCCACACAACCTGTAGGTTACACAACCTACTGCCGGGGGGATCCGCCATTGCCAGATGGCTCTTGTTTGATTTTGTGTTTGTATCATTACAGCACCTGAGGAAAGTGGACCAAATGTGTCGACGTGAACTCTCTCTCAGTTGTAAAAATTGCAAACGAGCGGAGCAAAAAGGCACACAGGTGGACTTTGGGCAGATAAAACCCATAGTGCGCATTTTCTTGCGGGATAAAACACTGACAGATGAAAAACAAGGTTCTGCACAACCTATATTGGAGCTGAACGAAACCAACTCACCCCCAGTGTTGTGATTTCACGGGCTTTTGCCCTCTGGAATGTTCTCCCCTCTCTTCAGTGCTGCACAGCGGAGGCCATTTTGTACAGACAGTCCGTTTGGCCTGTTTCACTGGAACACCTGCAGGGTACATCCATCACACCTGTAATGGAGGAGAGGTGAGCTCCCCTCTGCAGAGCAGTGCTGGCTTTCAGAGACTGGGGGGGCGGCAAATATTACAGACCAGGGCTCACTTTTACAGAGCCTCTGTGAGCAGGAGTGCTGTTCTGGGGTCAGTGCTGGCCTTTCGGCTCAAACTGTATGGTAAGAATATGTAGTATGAGAGCCAGATCTCGGAGCAGCACGTGTACTTGGAGGTGTTTATGAATTAAGACATGAGTGTGTGAGTCTGAAGGGGTGTGATGTCGGGGGAGAGAGCGTGAGGGTGGAGTGAGATCGGGAATCGGAGAGGCTGTGTGTGTGGGTCGAGTGTGTGGATGGTGAGTGAATGGTTACCTGTGTCGGGGGCGGTCTGTGTTGCTGACGCTGTCCCTCAGTGAGGAGAGAGGAGGGAGTGGGAGTGTGTGGGAGGTGGAGAGGAGCTGATGTATTTACGAGGGTAATTATATCCACAGGCCACGCGCCTCCTGAAGACAAAACCCAGAGCGCAGCCGTCTCCCTTCTTAACCTTTAGCATTCCCACAGCTGCTCTTCCACATGTGCGCCAACGCGCGCACACACACACACACACACACCTCATTCGCTCTGCATCACTGACTAAAGACCCCCCCCTCTGCAGCCCAGTGAGGTGGCAGAGGGGCCGTTACAGGGGCCGTCAGGATTACGGGGATAGAGGGGTCTGGTGGAGTGCAGGCAGTTTGCAGTTCGGTTGAGGACTGTCAGCAGAGGAGTCAGAGCCGTAAACCTCATTTCCACCTGCCTGTCTGGTTCAGCTTAGTTCCTCACGCATTACTACCACCTTTCACAAAAGAGTTGGGACGCTTTGTAAAATGTGAATAAGAACATTGCAATGAACTGCAAATCTTAGAAACCCTTTGTTTGATTGAAAATGGTTCATGGCCAACATATCAAATGAGAGTTTTTCTTGTTTTTTGAAGGATGTTTGTTCATTTTGAATGTGATGCCAGTGACTCATTTCAAAAGTCAGGACTGGGGCGAAAAAATACTGGAAAAGTTGAGTGATGATGAAAAATGCACATGGTTGAACGTCTCACTGATAATCAGGTTAGTTGGCAACAGGTCAGGTACATGATTGGGCGTAAAAAGTCTTTCAGAAATAAAAATTGCAAGGGCTTCTCAACGTTGAAAGATTGCTTGGGCGAATGGTTGAACAGTTTAAGAATAATGTTTCTCTGCATTGAATTGCAAAGAATTCGGGAATTTCATCATCAGTGGTACATAATCTCATTAAAACATTCAGAGAATCTGGAGAACTCTCTGAAGGCATGGGACAAGGCCGAAAACCAATATTGAATGGCCCTGGTCTTCAGGCCTTCAGGCGGCGCTGCATTAAAAGCAGACAGGATTCTGAAATGGAAATCACTGCATGGGATCAGGAACATTTCTGAAGTCCATTATTTGTGAACTCAGTTTGTTGCTATATCCTCCAATGCAACTTAAAGCTACTGTGTCAGGATAAAACCAGATATAAGATTGACTCAGAAATGCTGCTGCCTTCTCTGGGCCTGAAGTCATTTAATATGGACTGAGGCAAAGTGAAAGACTGTCCTCTGGTCTGACCAATCAAAATGCAAAAATTCTATTTGGAAATCATGGATGCCGCGTCGTCCAGGCTGAAGAGGAGACTGGTCATCCGGCTTGTTAACGGCGCACAGTTCAAAAGTCAGCATCTGTGATGGTTTGGAGGTGCTTTAGTGCACATGGCTTGAGTAACTTGCTCATCTGTAAAGACACTATTAATACTGAGCAATAAGTAACGGCTTTGGAGCAGCATATGCTGCCATCCAGACATCTTTTATGGGGGAGGCCTTGCTTATTTCACCAGGAAGATTCTAAACTGCATTCTGCATCTGGTAAAATAATATGCCTCTAAGTGGAGTCCAGGTGCTAAGTCTAGCACCTGGACTGCCTGCAGTCCAGACCTGTTGCCCATTGAAGACATTTTCCACTTTATGTGACAAAAAATTTGACAAAGGATTCTGGAAAGTGTTGAGCAGCTGAAATCCTTCATTGAGCAAAAATGGATTAACGTGTTGCTTGCAAAACTGTGGCAGTTGGTCTCCTTAGTTCTCAAATTTTAACATATTGTTGATAAAAGAGGTGATCTGATGCAACCCTGTGGTAAACATGCCCTTGTCTAAATTTTTTTTTTTAAGTGTTGCTGGCATCAAATTCAAAGTGAGCATATATTTTTGAAAATGCAATTTCTTTTTTAGTTTCAACATCTGATAGGTTGTACTATTTTTAACTAAAAATAGGATGCAACTGATTTGCAAGTATTTGCATTCTGTTTTTAATCACATTTTACACAGCGTCTCAACTTATTTTAGAAACGCGGTTGTCAAACGGTTATCTTTCCATTTCCATCGCGAAAATTCCCGTTTGATTACAGAAGAACCGTACCAGTCCATCCCGTTTTTTTTTTTTTTTTTCCTCACTCTTTTGGGGTACCCAGCACGCTGATTCGATACGAAACAGCAGAGTGAGAAGTCCTGCTGTGACTGGCAACGGCTTCCATCGCTCGTCTGAGCAAAATGTCAAACAATATGCTTTAAGGTCCTGAGGGATTACTGGAGGATCAACGATCCCAACAGCTGGAGAGAAAGCTGGTGAAAGCTGAACTACTTTAAACCAGGCCTATTTACCATTACTACAAAAATCAGTCATGTCTGTGTTTTAGCCTGCCTACATAAAGGACTGCTGTCTGCTGTGGGAACACAAACCAGAACTAGGGCTTTAAGCTGCTTTCACACCGGACGTAGAACGAATTTGCATTGACTTTGAAGGTGATTAGTCGTGCGAAAAATTTGTTCCGCGTCCGGTGTGAAAGCGGCTTTAGTCGTGGCTTGTGAAGGTTACTCACTGGTTTTATGGGTACTATAATGAAGGCGTTTGATGGAAGGCCGATGTTATTCGCACTTATACGGTGTGGCCAATGCTGATTTTTTTTTTTTTTTTTTTTTGGCCACACTTACTCGCTGCGCCAGTTGATGACCATTCCAGTTTTTGAAAGTACCACTTAAAATTAGTTTGGCCTAGAAAAAATTTAAGCTTTGGACACACTTAAAATAAGTGTGCGCACTGGAGCAATGTGCATCTTGGCCACACTTATAAGTGTGTCTAACATGAATTTCTGTCAATTTTCGTGCTTGTACGCACTGAAATAAGTGCGAATAGTCAGTTCGTTGTTGGAAATGCAGCTGCAGTCTTCAGTCGCTGGCCTGGTCAGGTGGTGGTCGCGTACAACATTCAGCGGTCAAATAAGCATTCACAGGTGCATAGATTTTTTTTTTTTTTTTTTTTGTGCGTGCATTGACAGGTATGTCCATTTTTCTTGAATGGTCGCTTGTGCAGTTATTTCTGCTACATGTTCAAAGGTGCGGTCATTTTTGCTGCACGCTTGCACGTGTGGTTATTTTTGCAGTGTGTTCATTTCTGCTATACAGTCGCAGGTGTGGTCATTTTTGGCACACGTTAACAGCAACGGTCATTCTTGCAGTAGTTGTTGATGTGCTCGTCATACGTTCACATTTGCCGTTTGTTCGGAAGTGTGGTCATTTCTGCACTGTATGGTCAATGGTGCGGTCAATGCACTGATTCGTAGAATGAGGTCCTATACTTTTCTGTGCAAGGGTGCTGATGTTTGAACGGAGTGATTAAATCCACTTGTGTGCGTGTGTGCGTGCGTGAGAGCAGTGGTTGCGCTTCATGTAGCCATGTACCCTCTGACTGCAGTAGCATGTGTGTAACTGCATTTAGCCCTTCACTGGTGAAATGCTTGTGCAGCAGTTGTGTGTTTTTGTTATATTTAACCCTTTGCTGGTTTAACCCCGGTCCTGCTGCAGTATGTGTGGAATGTGCTCTGTTCTGTTCTCGGGGTGGGCGTGGGGGAGGAAATTCCACCGCTCTTGAGTAAACACGAACCGCGGCCACACACTCCTGCCCCAGTGCACTCTGGGAACATTCCGCATGCGACAGGCGCAGGATGCTCCTGCTGGTTTGCGCCATCGTTTAAATGTGTGTGCAAGTGCTCATATGAGACCAGTGCTGGAGCTCGCTCACTCCCGAGTCCTGACGCCAGGATCAGCTCTCTGGTTTGGTTCTGTGGTGCTGGTGACGTTCTGTGCCTTGCGAGTTTGCATTTGTGCATTCGCAGCGTTGGCGGCATGTGCATTGTTGGTGTTGAGAGCTGTCGTGTTGATGCGTCACATCTGCACTATTCTCAAAGGAGAGTATGTCTGAACCTTCCGGAAGTGAGTGAAAAGGAGGGTGCATTATGAGATGGCTCATGAGATTGAATCATTTGCCACTGATGTCATGTTCTGCCTACTTGGGTTCCTGTATAATTTTCTAGCTTCCTGTCTAGAGGACTCTTTCTGCCAGGGCATGAAGTTTGGGAGGGTAAAAATGCCAGAGTCATTCTGAAAATGCCCCATCAATCACTCGACTGGCTGTACATAATGCACTCATAATGGTAGTCAGATAAGTTTTTTTGATAAATAGTCGGTGTCATCTCAGCACTGTGCTTCATCCAATTGCATGCCTTTACCTCTTGCTTCCCATGAAGCTGAACTGTTGTGTAGCATAATTTCTATATTTCTTTTGTTGTACTCCTTGATTTTGGCTGGTTGGGGCAAAAACTAGCCCTGGAAATAAATGAAATACTTGCTTGGTTAGTGCATCCTCGGCTTTGCCGTGGGTGAAATCGTGTATGGACGCTGTTAATGTGGTTCCTCAGTGTGGGCGGCATTTGGGCGGTATGGGCTGTGATTATGGCAGATTTTCAGCACTTGGGAACTGCAGAGGCTGCAGTCTTTTCTGCGGTCTGACCGTCGCTTTTCGCCTACAAACGCAACAAAGATCCAGCGCGTCTGCTGCCTGGCTGAGTCGCGAGAAGACGCCGGTGTCGTCACGTGTTTCAGCAGCAGAACCGCGGATGTCTACACTGCGGAATTGGCGATGGCGTTGGCACGCGAATGCGCTGCGGTCGGGGATAATTGGACGTTTCGAGTGCGGCTGGAAACACTGAATTCCTCGCTACGAATTGGGCACCATATTTACACCTAATGACAATCTTCCGAAAAATGCACGGCCTTCCAGTTGCGTAAAACGTCCGCTTCTGAATGTCGCCGCGTCAGATGAGTCAGTCTCCCGCACCCATTTAGTCCGAGTTGAACATTGAGCCGATTGCGTCATCCTTGGAAAAATGCATTCTTTTGTTTTAACCCAACTCCAGTTTTGTGCAGCCGCGGTGGAGACCGTGTATTTGAATAGCAGCGTTCCAATTCTTGCGGTTACCTCTTCAATAAAGGGCTTGTACTGCCCTCTTGTGTCAATTGACCGCAATCGACTAGTTTCATTCTTTTGTTTGGGTATCGGTTCTCTTTGTGTGTGCAACTAAATCTATGGCACGCACTTCACGACGATTGGCATGCAGCCGAACCAGATTTTTCTATTGTTTCCTCTCAGATCTGCGCGAATTCCTTCCAGTCTCACTGCAGAGCACAATGGCGGGCAGTGAGAATTGGTTGAAATGGGAGTTAAAAATATTCGTGTAGTTGTTTGCTCCTCCTCTGCAAGTGTTCAGTTTGTTAGAAGGGGGCGTTTAAATCCTTTGGTCATTTTGACCTGGTCATTCTGGTCTCAGTTCTGTCTCTGCATGTGACCTACTGCTGTGTGTGGTCACACTGGCTCATGTGTCAGATCATGACTTTAGCTATAAAAGTGTGTCTGTGTGTGTTATGTGTGTGCGTGCGCACGCACACGCCTGTACGTGACTCTCTGTATCTGTGTGTGTGTGAGCGCGCATGTGCGTGTGCCTGCACGTGACTGTGTGTGTGTGTGTGTGTGTGTGTGTGTGTGTGTGCACGTGTGTTAGTGTGCGTGGTGGAGTAAAACACACAAATGGGTCATTCTGTGCCAGATCAGCTAGAAATCTGCAATGTTTGCTGGTGACCCCTTGGATCTTGCTGACAATATTCTTGAAACACCTTGAAGTGTTTTATGAAAACATCCAAAGTTTTTGGCCCAAGAAGCCAATGGTCTCTGAATTCTGACACTTATAAAATGGGGTGTCGCCATCCTTTTTGGTATCTGCAGCCTGCTCTTTCTGTTGGGGAACATTTTTGGAGGTCTCTCACGTTCTTATAAATTGAAGTACTGACTTGAAACTTTCCAAGTCAGATTTTACATCATTTATCCATCCACCACACCGATACACACACCATGCCAGTCAGTAAGGCTAGTTCTGGTGTCCAGTTGCCATTTAACCTGACATATATCCTATGTGCACATTATAAAAATGTGGGCTCATCTTTCCTTGGTTTGGGCTTGATCCTGAATATTACATCCTTGAAGTTCTGGAGTTCATGACTGATGAGAGCATTGTATGGTGCCCAGAATTTGAAGCCCTGGAGAACAGTCCAGTTTGATTTATAATGTTTCATAAAGCTGATTTCCACATCTTTATTTTCCTCAATGTGTCGAAAAATACTACAACTGTCCCTTTTTTATCTTTCCTTTTTTTTACATAAATACCTATTTCCGTGGCAGCCGCTGGTCTGGAGAAAAGGAATCCGTCTCTCGGCTGATGGTTCAGCAGTCCTTGTGTACTCATGATCTGCAGATGGTCTTTGCAACGTTCATTCATTTTCATTCACATTTCAAAAAATTGAGTTTGAATAGAAGGAATACAAAAGCACTGTTAAAAAGATGAGTTCGATGCATCTTAGGACACCCCCCCCCCCCCATGACCAACCTCAGTTACACACCAAACATTTGTTCACTGTCTGATGAAGCTGTAACTGCTCCTGCTCACAGACCCTTTCCCATATATTCTGAAACGAGTGATTCTGGAGCTTAAGGGCCACTGATGTTCATGCGGGAGACTGGAAAATGGGGGGGAAAAAAAACATTTGCTCAATATTCCCTTTTTTCATGTGGCCGTATCTGGAGAATGGCGCACTCTACATTCTCTCGGGTGACATAATCTGACCGCCTGAGCCAGAATCACCCAGAGGACTGAATATCAGGCTCGTACATTTATCTATAAGGAAAGTATGGACCTCCAAATATGCTCCCAAATGGAAAATGTGTATCGTAGGTAGGGCTGGGCGATATATCGATATTGTGATTCAAAGTAACATATCTTCAGGGATTTTGACTATCGTAATATCGTGATATGAAATAAGTGTTGGCTTTTCTGGTTTTAAAAGCTGAATTACAGCAACGGGTAGCATTTTTCTGCACTTGCAAGACTGTTGAAGCGGTTGCCTGCGCCTGTTTCATCGTTATGTCAACATTACTAATAAATGGTTATAGAAAATATTATTGTGTACATATTTTGCAAAAGCACCAACATTTGTCCTGATAATATCGGCAAAATATCGTTATCGAGGTATTCGGTCACCGATATCGAGATATTAGATTTTGTCCATATCGCCCAGCCCTAATTGTAGGTACTGAAATGGGTGGTGACGCCCAATTTCAAAAGTGCCATCACTCACTAATCATTGGCTTCTTGGGCTCGTCACTTATCTCTCCATAAAACACTTCAAGGTGGTTTTAGGCATTTTTTTTTTTTTTGAAAAAACCTACGGGGTTACCGGCACACCCCTCGGTGATGTGGCATGGGATGACCCTGGCTTTTTTTACCCCAGATTAAGAGCCTGAGGAATTTGACATTATCATGTTCATGGCGCTTGTATTTAAATCCTCACACATCCACATAGACCTGAATTTATATGAAAACTTATCCTGACTCAGTTTTTATCCACAGATTTGATAAATGACACATTTGGGCCCTGAGCAGTGTCGTGTCCTGCCCCCCCCCAACATATGATGATGTTGAAGAACAGACTAGAATGCTTCTGGTCTTCAGTTTCCCATCCCAGGCACAGGGTGTGAAATGTTTTCACCGGCTCTGTGGGCTGGAGAGGTTGCTGTCTGACAGTCTGATTCTCTGAGAGGTGCTTTGGTGGAAGTTCTTCTTATTTTTTCTTTTTATTTAAAAAAAATTCTCCATCTGATTCTCCTCTCTCCCCCTTTCCTCTCCCTCCGCCTCTCGTTGTGCTGAGTCACTGCCGGAGTGCGGCAGAAAACTCTCCTCTCCACCTGTCAGCTTCCAGCAGTCTCCCACACACACACACACACACACACACACAAACACTCTCCTCCGTCTTTCCCTCAGTCCCAGTGTCTCATTCGCCCTTCTATCCACACCCTCCTCCGCTCATTCCTTCCCTTGTGCACGTGGATGCGATGTCCTGTGTGTAAATGAGCGTCTCGCAATCAGTGCCCGAGCAAATTCAGCCTCCTGTCCTCTGCTTGAATCTTTTTATCCACGAGGAGGGGAGGAGGGGAGGAGGGTGTATTTATAAAGTATCTGGTGCAGGCATTTTGAATGAGGGCAGTACTGCTGACCGACAGCAGAGGGCAGCATTGGCTTTGTATGAAGCTGATGGTAAATAAAGTGAGTAAAAATTGTACTGCAGTAAAACCGTTGGCCTGCGGAGGTGCACTGTGAGCGAGATCTGATGGTGGCAGCACTGGACTGCACTGACATGGTTGTGGATGTTGATTTGACTGATATTTCACTGGAGTACAGTCACCAAACTGAGACATGCGCAGTTGTGTAGTGTTGCATAAACTTGAGGAAAAAAATGGACCGTTATTTTTCCGGATTTGCTGCCGGTGGAAATTTCTTGTTTGCATCATGGTATCTCATGACTATACCTGCGCTGTTCTTTCAAAACATAATGCAGATCTGGTATATTTTGGTTTCATTTTTTTAGCGGCCATTTTGCTTGAGCGAAGTTTTATACATTTGTGTGTCGCTTTGTCTGACCGTGGCGGCTGTCGTACGAGAAGCGGTTGAGGGTGAAAATATGCCTTGAAAACGTGATGCTGTCGCGTTTGGCAAACAGACGAATTAAATCTCTACATTTTTCTCAGGTATGACAATGATTGTTGAAGCTCCTGCGGTGTCCACTAGATGTCCCTATTGGGGTGATCCAATTGATGCGACCTGGGTGATAATTGTCATAATAATGTGATGGATTTGGACATCTAGTTTGCCGATCGAAATTAATAACCATCCCAATTTTCCATGAGGATAATTTATCAGCTGTTTTGAAATTAATTTGACAACTTCTGCTCGATATGTCCGCACCCTTGTTTTGCAAGTGCTTTGCATACAATCCAGCCCAGTTTTCAAATCCTGGGGTTCAGAGACCTAACCAGTGGTGTTGCTCGGTACATGTCCTGCCTCCCTGAAGCATTAAAATCTGAAAGGACGCAGTCAGTGGCATTGCCAGAGGGTGAGACAAGACGTGACTTTATGATAGCAATTAATCTTGGCTAGTTCCCGCTCATTTTCCTTTATTGACGAATTTTCCGATTATCGTAATTGGCAGCTGAAGACACGGTCTCTCTCCATATGTGATCTAACAGCGATGAAATCCTGGGCTAAATTCACTCCAGAAAAATAATTTACTTATTAATAGGCCAATGCTTTGTGTTGATTGAACTGGTCTGCGTTCTAATGAAACGCGGACTTTCACTTTCGGTATTGTGTGGGTTGATTTTTAAAAAAGTGGCACTCGGCAGTTCAGTGGGCTATTAAAAGCTTGCGGCTGCAGCTATTGGCGTGAGAGTCGACAGGTGTGTAATTTTGAATAACGTTGATTTAAATACAGCAAATGTGCATCCAGATGAATGATTGTCGTCTTACCTAATCTGGGAGAACAAGCAGAGGTCAGGACCAATAATTGTTTTAAATGGATGTTTTTGCAACCCAATTCTGTTCTTGTTCCGCAGCTGTACTGAATTTTGCCCATGATTTAATCACTGTGAGATCGCGTATGGAGAGAAACTGTGTTTTCAGTTGCAAATTACAATAACTGGAAAACGCGTCAATAAAGGGAAATAATTGAGAACTAGCCAGGACTAATTATTGTCATAAAGTGACGTGTCTTGTCCCACCCTCTGGCTACACCACTGACTGCGTCCTTTTGGACGCAGGATGCGTACCTAGCAACATCACTGCCGAACGATGGGTGGTTGGTCGTTGATTTTGAGTCATCGCACCTTCATGATTTATACTGCCAAAGCTGGTCCAAATCAGTGGCATCATTTTAAAGATATGGCAAGCTGAATTGAGCTTTTGCAGTCAAAATGACCCCTTGGCTCATACAACTGATGAAAAAAATGAACATGAAAAAAAAAATTAAAAATTCAGAGAACACTACTTTTATCAGTGTGCACCATCAGAAAGAGTTTCAGTAACATCATAAACGGTGGGTTTCAAAACTTCGTTTCTGCAGATGACTTGACGTGAAATACCCCAACTGTATGAGAAGGAAGGGTGTGTGATGGAGAAATGTGTGAGAGGGTAATAGAGCTGTCGAGTGGAGCCTAACTGGCACCATTACCATCTCATCACAGTGCACCCGTCCCATCACAGTCCACCCCTCTCTTGCAGACTCCCTCGGAACATGACATGTAATGGCAGCGATAGCAGCCACCTCTGCCAGTATTTCGGAGAGATGTCTGAGCTACCTGTGAGGACTGCCACATTTCCAGCCACTTACCTGTCATCGAGTCAGATGAGAGGCGTAATTGCTGTGGGGCTCGGGGGGGGGGGTGGAGAATGGGATTTGATTGGGGGAGGTAGAGGAACTCCTGTCTCTCAGCGTTACGTGCCCTTCATCCACAAACCACATCTCTGCACTCCCAACTGTGATCTCCGCTGGTGCATGGATATGACAGTGTTCCTGTCTGTTTTTAAAGAGGCATTATGTCTGGTACATTCTTTCTGCTCAGAATCAAGGGCTGAGATTCTTCTTCAGACTGGCAAATTACAGTAATGATGTAGTCTTTCAATCCTTGTAGGAAGTGGTATTTCCCCAGTTGACCAGCAGTTATATTTGGAATGGGTGTCCAGCTACATTGCTCTCATTTCCTGGCAGTGACCGTCACGTCCGCTTTGGAATGTCCAGTTAGGAACAGTCTAATTTCACGTTTGTAATCTCAGAGGTCTGTCTGTTTAGCTGTCAGTTTCATCACAAGTGGTGCAATGCTACTGTAATGCTCTGTATTTAGCCGCTGTCCCACCGGACGCGAAACTAATTTTTTGCGCGACAGATTACATTCAAAGTCAACGTTATGCATTGACTTTGATTGTAATCTGTAATATGTAATATTACATATGACATCTGTAATATGGATTTTCTTATTTTCCTTTCTATTTCTCCACTTCGTTAGGATAGGTTTTTTTTTTTTTTTTTTTTTTAAGTTATTTCTGCCTCCGCCCAGGAGGGAGGGGAGACATATTGTTGTTGTTCGGTTTCCCGTCCGCGTCTGCATTCCCACTGTTCAGGGCTGTAACTCGGAAACCCTTGAAGATATTTATATCAAACCTTCCACGCCGTTTCAACATTGTATGTAGACGTATATTTTACTGTCTGTGAACATTAATGAGGGGGGGGGGCTGCATTGGAGTGGGGGGAGACATTTGGTTTTATACTTGAAAAGCAATCTCTGGTTTGGTTCTGGCTGTGTGGAATTAGTAGCCTAAGCAGAATATAAAAGGTTCCCAGTCCTGTCAGTGGGTGCACAGCCAGATGGGTATTACAATCAATTTCAAAATTTGTTTCTTTGTGACATCACGTGGGGAGGTGACCGCCCAAAGGCAAGTCAGACTGATCAACTTAAGCTAATCATCTAGTCAGTTCCTTCGTTATTCTGGGCCACCCCTCCCCCCCTTTGACGTCACTAAGGGCACATTTTGTAATGGTTAATTGGCTGTGTCTTTTGGCAACATGATACGGGATCATTTTATAGTCTTTGAATATAGGCCACGGTCACGGAGCATCAGTCCTTCAAGAAAGGAAGTGGCAACCTTTGCCATCCTGCAGAGAGGTGTTTGTGTTGTCCCAGTGAACTGCTTTAGTAGTGAGGTGTCGGTGATGTCAACCCGTCTTACTGCAGCAATAAGATGTTTCTGATATCACTGTGGCCTGCTGCAGCTGTGACATTTTAGTGATGTCACTGTAGCCTGCTGCAGCACTAAAGTGTTTGTGATGTCAGTGTCATACTGCAGCAATCCAGTGTTTGTGATGTCACTGTGGCCTGTTGGAACAGTGGGTGGTTTGTGATGTCACTGCAACCTGCTGCTGCAGTGAATTGATTGTGATGTCAGCCTGCTGCTGCAGTGAGTTGATTGTGATGTCACTGTGGCCTG
Source organism: Gymnothorax reevesii (assembly GCA_029721435.1). Lineage (NCBI taxonomy): Eukaryota > Metazoa > Chordata > Actinopteri > Anguilliformes > Muraenidae > Gymnothorax > Gymnothorax reevesii. Next base: position 50,344,580 of record CM056589.1, on the reverse strand, counting down.
CTGCTGCAGTGAGTTGATTGTGATGTCACTGTGGCCTGCTTGTGCAGTGAGCAGTTTGTGATGTCACTGTAGCCTGCAACTCAACCTGTCTTCCCAATTTTCTGTAGGACCTGGAGATTGTCTACTCCTACCTGCATGGAATGGAGGCCTTGTCCAATCTCAGAGAACATCAGCTGAGGTAAGGTGTCACCTGGGATCAGCCATTTAGTGAATGATTGTTTATGCAGTTAAACACCTTTTTTGGCATTGTTGGGACAGATTCTGGTGTTTAGCTGATGTATAGCAACGGGATAAAATACTTGGATTTTATGGGGTTTTTGTTCACTGAATTCTCTCCTCTGCAGGATGATGTGTGAAACAGTTCGTTATGAGAGGCACGAGGCAAACGAGGTGCTATATTAGTAAGTATCTTATTCCCTAATATTACACTCCACACTGTGCCATGTTCCTCCATCCTGTGTTCTGTTTCACTCGGTGTTAAGTCTCTATTTCCTTCTTATTCCCTGCATTTTATACTGATATCTCCTTCCGCTACCGTTTTTCGAGCGCTGATGTTTTAATCTCCTTCCCCTTCATTATCCTTCACCACAAAGTGACAGGAGGAACAGGAGTGAGAGTTCGTCCATCCGTCATGCTTTTTCCAGCCAGAACTCCTAAACTCTCCCGTATTTCTCAGCAACATTTCATCTAGAGACGTGTCTGATTGTGCAGACGTGCCTTTTTATCCCCCCGGCATATAATGCGGGGGGATATAGCGATCAGTGTGTCCGTCCGTCCGTCCGTCTGTAATAAAATAGTTTCCGGACCAGAACTCGAAAACTATACCACTTACAAACACCAAATTTGGTATGGAGCTTCTCCTTATGGTCTAGTTGTGCCTTTTTAGGATTTTGGTCCGTCCGTCTGTCCACACAACCTGTAGGTTACACAACCTACAGCTGGGGGGATCCGCCATTGCCAGATTGCTCTTGTCATTCTTTATCCATCTTTCTGTCCGTCTGTCCCTCTCTCTACCGCAGCTTTTTTTTTCCAGACCAGATATCCGCCATCTTGGGCGAGAGATCTGAGTGTTTAATGCTCGTTTTTCCCTGAGGTGGACATTCCGGGTTAAGAAAATAAAAATCCTCTGCGATATCATGTTCCCACTCCCTGGATTTGCTAATTTGAACAACCTGCAGCCGAGAGGTTGAACTAATTTCTGAAATCTGCCAGCTGACCTCACTGACAGAAGTAAAATATGGCTGGAATTGTGCTTTTCGAGGCCCGGAATGTCCATCTTTAATTATTTCATACCCAGAATCTCCGTCGTCTCTTACATTTCACAGTGTTGCATTTGTGTTTCCCGCCCTCAACGCTGTACTCGACACAGTGTTCCATTACTGTCTGCTCACTCTGCCGCGCGTGTCGCACAAAGGCGCGTCGCCGATGAACATTTCATCGTCAGTGAAGCCTAGATAAACTAAACGCAGAATGTTAGGCACGCCAGACCGAGGCTTCCTGACCCGTGGCTGCCTGTGCATGCATGAGCTTCGACGACTCGCTGAATAAACGAGATTCGTGCGGCGACCGGGAGTCTTATCGTTCGTCCACCGTCAGCAGCGATTGACGGCACACATTAATGCCCACCCATTGTTATGTTGATCAGGGCGCACTCTGCCGCGGATTCGAAAGTCCTTTGTGGGGTGGGAATGAGTAATTTCCACGTTCCATACAAAGCGGAATCCGCGCTCCGGCATTAAAGCGACTGACGTGTTGTGTTAATGGGACTGCCAGTCTTCGAGGGGTCACCGCAAGGGCAGTGCACTTACCCACCATCCCAGCTGGGGAAATGAGATTTAATATCTCTCGGTCATTACGCTCGCCCGCCGCAAAAACGCAGCACATGCAAAGGCTGGTGTGAAATAATGGCGGTAATGACTCAGGACTCCTTATAATACTGGGCTGATCAGCTGAGGTGTGAAACACCGTTAGAATGTAAAAGCCAGAGTATTTTTTTTCGGTAATCGGTGTGATTCCTAAGCTCGGCGGTATGATTTACGAGTGACATCAGCCAGCTGAGTTTGCAGATCGAAGTTAAACCAGGCTGGATGTTTACTGTGTGACCTCGAGCTTCACGCTCTGCTGAACGCTGCTGAAATCCTCGCTTTGTTTGAGTGGCCGGTGTTGTGGCAGGTGCTTGTGAGTATTTTGATTGCTTGTCTCTGAAATGGAATAATTATCCCTGTACAATATCCCTGTTCTGTACTGTGTTCCTGTCTTTGTGAGTATCAGCATGTCTGTGTTTGTGTGTGTCTGTGTGTTTGTACACTTTCAGTGCAGTAAGGACAGTAAGGTTTCTAACAGAGAGCGGGGTTTTTTTGGGAAGTGAAGACGGCCCTCCAGCAAAAGCAAACTTTGACTGACTGGTTCCGCTTTGGATTAATGTCTGAATTGGGGAACTGAGCCTCCTCTCCGGCACTCCATCCTCTTCTCCTCCCCTCCTCTCCTCTCTTTCACGTCACTCTGCCCTCCTCTCACACACTTCCCTCTCCTCCTGTCTCCTCCAGCCTCACACACTCCTCTCCTTCTTGAAAATCTCTCCACCTCTTCATGCTCTCCACCCCCTCTCTGTCCCTTCCTGCCGACCAGCTCCGCTCCCTCGTCATCTTTAACACACTCACATCTCTCTCTCTCTCTCTCTCTCTCTCTCTCTCTCTCTCTCTCTCTCTCTCTCTCTCTCTCTCTCACTCCCTCCCTCTCTTGCAGTGTAAGGTGAAATATTACTCATCAAACCGCACATTACGGATGTGTTACTGAGCGAGATGAGATCTATTGTTAAATGGGGTCACCTGCTTTCAACGACAAAACCACAAGCCTGAAAAGTGTTTCTCGCAGAGTAACACTCACACTAATAAAATAAAATTTACCCTGCTCTGTGTTGGGTTCATTTGAGGGCTTGTGTGCGTGCGTGTGCGTGCGCGTGTGTTTGTGCGTGTGTTTGTGCGTGTGCGTGTGCGTGTGCGTGTGCGTGTGCGTGTGCGTGTGCGTGTGCGTGTGCGTGTGTGTGTGTGTGTGTGTGTGTGTGTGTATGCCCAATCTGAAGAACATTTTAAACTGACCTTAAGTGAGTGATGCTGAATTCACGGTCTCTTCAGTGCAGAACTAATGCTGAACACATGAACCCGGCTTTGCGAGGGCTAAAATAACGGTGCATTATGTGTGTGTTTATCCTGATCCTTAGGCTGCAGTCAGGAACGATGACCAGCCAGTTCTGAACCCTCAGAGGCATTGGCACTAATGGCAGGGATATCACATATTAAACCAGGAGGTGTGTGTGTTTGCGTGTGCGTGCGTGTGTGTGCATCCTGCCTTTGACATCAGAAGACGAATCTGGCAGGGTGCGTTAAAGGACCACATGCACTGTACAGACGCAACGAGTTCGAGAACCAAGCAGAACAAGGCATCTGTACCCTTCAGAAGCACAGCTCATTAGAGGGACACAGGCACTCACAAAATGGAGGCAGCCATCTCATGTTACCAGATCCGCTCGGCGAAATATCAAAGAAATGAAGGCACAGAGAGCCGCTGCATACCTGTTTGGCTGGGGGAGAGCCTTTGAAACTGAACAAAGCAGTTTCCTGGGAAGCAGGTTTGAATCATGTATGGATGTTTTCACCAGCTGTGCCATCTCTGAGATCCCACATGGCTGTATAATATGAACCCTGTCTGAAGACTGGAGGCTCGGTGCACTAATCGGCACTGAGAACTGAGAAGAAGCCTTCGGGGAACGTTGGGTCTCCGTGTTCTGCAGTTATCAGTTCCCATCCTTTCATCACCAGCACACGTTCTCTTGCAGACCCTGTCCTGTTTCATTCTGACTTGTGTTTGGAGGTTACGGAGGGAATCTCGGTGCAATACTGCGGTCAAGCTGGTCTGTCCGTTCGTCCATCTGTCTGTCTGTCCAGAGAAGCGGGTACAAGTTTTCTCGGAAACTTTTTCACCTAGATGCATGAAATTCGGTGCTTGTATGTTACTAGCCGTAACCTTTATTTGGTTCAAACACGGGATTCCCTTGCGGCGGGGTTATTGTGTGGGCTGTAGTGTGGGCGTTTTTCTGGGACTCCGATGGCTGGGGTGTAGCCATGAGATGCAGTCTGGTGTGCATTCCTCAAGCTGACCAGCAGGGGGACCCAAGTGCTGCTGAGACGAGGCAGCACTCCTGAGGACAAGCCCTCGTCGTCTTCAGGTTTTGATGTCGATTACTGTGCATCAAACTCTTTATCGCCATTTGGCTTTGGCTTTAGAACCAGCAGATTTTGAATTTTCTCCAGCTTCGATGATGTTTCTATTGCATTTAAGTGAATAATGAATTAGGCAAAGTTGTGAAAGCTGTGTATGTGCACGTGCGTCAGTGTGGAAACGTTGAGGCGACGCACTTCTGAAGCTTTTCCGGAGCCCTGACCCGTAAGCTCAGAAGTATAGATGTTCAAGGGGCAGGGTCATTTGTGGAAGGTGCTGATTCAGGCATGTGCTGCACCCTCACATGGGGGGGGTCTCAGAGCACCCACTGTGTATGTGTTTGTGTGTGTGTGTGTGTGTGTGTGAGCTGAAATTAGCCCTGAACTAGGGATGGGAACGATCACTTTTTTATTTAAGCAGCAGCAGCAATGCGGAGGATGGAAAATATTCTACACTGTACTACTTCATTTTAGGCTCAAAAACATGGCTGTAATATCTAATATTGACCATCAAAGCAGCGAGAATAAAAATGAGACTTTTCAAATTTAATGCTTTTTCATCATCACTCTGAAAAAGGCAAACTTTAATCGAGGCAGAACCGTAACATTTTCTTCCTACAGGAATACAAACAAATTGCACGTTTTAAACTGTGTTGGGCATGAAAAAATTGTCACTGTGTTGGGCGGGTTGTCACATTGTTTTCTGTTGTAAACTCTGCACGGCAAAAAGTAGTCTTCCCAATTTATTTATCAAAAGTACAACGTGTTGCCGAAACAAGCTACTTTTCTCCAAATGAATGAAATGAAATGAAAATAAATAATTAACATGCTTTTATCAACGTACTAATCACAAGTGGAAACAGAAACATTCTGCCCATTATTTTTATCAAAAGTAGTGTAGCAGGCCGAAGGAGGGCCCAGACAGGGACTTGAACCTCCAGACTTCCAGGTAGTAGTCTCACACGCTGACCACATCGCCAAAGAGCCAGGCTCATGGGCAAGGGAGCCAGGGTGCTTACTTATGAGGAGACACTTCCAGTGACAGCGCCCCTCTACTGTCACATCTCTCCCCGTCTTTCGAGAGCGTGTCCCCACGCTCCATGCTTTACCCATGCCGCCATCCATTATCCTGCCGATTACCCCAGAATGTAGCTGACCGAAGGAGGGCCCGAGCAGGGACTTGAACCTCCAGACTCCCGGGTAATAGTCCACTGCGCTGACCACATCGCCAAAGAGCCAGGCTTGTTGGCAAAGTGGTCAGGGTGAGCGCTTATTAGGAGAAAATTCTAGTGACAGGACCTTTCAACTGTCAAAGTGGGCTACAATATAATCAAGCTTTTTATCATCTTTCTGCCGGCTCTGCCCGGGCTTTTCGGGGACTTGTTTTGCAGCATCACTGAATTGTAGCCTCTGGCCAAAGTCGGGCGGCTACTATGGATTCATGCTTGTTGTCTCCGCTGCTGCTGTCGCGTCTGTAGACACATCCTTGTGGACGCTGTACAGGCTGTAATTCTTGACTGATTACTTTCATATTTGGTACGGACATGTGTTCCACTTACGTTATGACACCTACCAATTTTGGTCGCCATGGCGACAGTATGGGCCGAATAATGTGCAAAATGTCTGCTGAAACATGGAGATTTCCTTGTGGACGCAGCACAGGCTGGAGAAGCGGGCTTTCGGGGGATACACCCATGCGGCTGCGGACGACCAGACTGTCTAGTTTTATTTGCCGATCTGATTGACTCAGAGACATGGCGCTCATGCGGGGGGGTGGGTGGGAGAGAGAGGAGCGGTCAGCTCTTCATGTTTTCTCTGAGTTTTTCTGACACTCCGCCATCTCATAAGATAACCGCCCGGCCGCTGCAGCGATGCCGTTAAAAAAGTGGCAGCGCTCATAAGTTTCTCAACCCTTCTGGGGAAACGAAACAGGAAAGTTCGGGGTAAAGTCAATCACTTCTCTCTCTGCGGCACATTTGTTGCCGGCGGCGCACTGCGATATGAAGTGTATCACTCATACTTCGGCACAGTATTTATATTTGCTCTCTGGAAATAAACAAACGGGAGAATAAAAGATGAAGTTTTCTGAATAACTTTGTGGAAGGGCGGTCCCTTGATAATTCTTGTTGTGGGTACCCCGCCTTTATATGCAGTGACAATGCATACTTCTGTGACAAGATCTCAAACTATAAAATCTTTTTTTAATGTCACCATTTCCTGCTTGTAATGGGGCTTCCCTTCATGTTTTCTAGAGCAGGCGAGTCCATACATAAGACAACATTATGAAACGTTACTAATTTAAGGGAAAGGCTGCTGACGTTTTAGCGTCCTTAGAAATGAAGAGAGAACTATGACTGTTACATTACGAGGCATCATGCTCGAGTCAGATTTTTTTTCCCCCCGATTTTGATCTTTGTCTCGACTGTTCACATTCATGTTTGAAGTGACCCATATCTGACGTCAGGGTGAACTGATCTCTATCTTGCCTCACGCGCTTTCAGTAATGTCACACACATGCAGCGTTAGCTGCTTTCTTTAGCCTCCTTAACTATAGCTTCGAGATGCTACTTTTTTTGTTAACACTGCAACCAAGTTCTGAAATCACCTTGCTTGGCCAATTTTTTCGCACTCACTTCCCAAACCCTCTCGATTGGGATGCATTCCTTCGAACTTATGCTCGGAGAGAAACAACTCCCCATATTGCTATCAAATCCCATACCTTGCTGTCTCGGGGACTACTCATTAGTGTGATGGCCTGTTACCCCAGAAACAAATAAAGACGTGAGTGACAACGATGACAGAGACTTGCTTGCGTTGTGGAAGTCGAGTCACGCTAACTGACTGTATGAAGACAGCAAAGACATGTTAGAAAGCGAGGTGTGGTGCAGCAGTGGTAAAAAAAATTTAATTGGACAACACCACTGCGCAAAACTGCAAATAATTTTGTTAAACCAGATTTATAAAAGTCATAGCAATAGATATTCAGTGCAAAAAAGGCTTGTGGTCATGTCAGATCTGCTGGGGATAGCAGTGCCTTTTGGGTCTCCTGACTGGGCTGCAGGCAAGTCACTTTCAACATTGCCATTCGCTTCTATCTTAGTTTTTGGGATAACCGGCTGTCGGACAAAAGGACTTGCGGTCCAAGGGGACATTTTTCGTGCTGCTGTTTGACCTTAGGAATGGTGGGCAGTTTAGTAGTTTGGACTGACTGCTCTGACACTGTCATCAGAATCTGCACAGTGAAGAGCAGCATTGAAAAGCCATGGATCTGTGACGAAAACCTCACAAATTTAGATGCATCTGTTCTCACAGCGGTCACGTGGCCAGTGATAGGACAAGTATCGGTTTTGGGACCTCATGAATGTGCCCCAGGTCAGATTTCTGTGTACTCACTATATGAGAGCAAAAAAAAATCAGATTTGAGCCACATTTTCTTGTAATGTTAACACAGCCCACGCTGATTGCCATCTATTCAGAAATACCGAAAGCTCGGAGCTGACGGTGCAGGTTTGGGTGGGTGGCAGTGTGGCGTCACAGAAAGCAGGGCCCCTCTGAAGGTCAAAGTTCAGTCCCCAGTAAGGGCGCCTCTGCAGCAGATCCTAATGCTGGGTCTTTAATGTCACATTTTACAGCTAATATCCTGCTGCAGGCATCGATCTGATGCACAAGACAACCTGGATGCCAGGGTCTGTTAAACATCCCAAATGGAATCGTCACCATGTCATGACAAGGGAAACTGTTTGTACCACTCAAACTTTTTTTTTTTTTCAGCAGAAGTGAAAATTAGTGAGGACGTGCGGAGAAACTTTCTGCGGCGCATGAGTGGGAATTTGGGTCAAGATGAGCGGGGAAAGACTTGACAAGTTATCTGTGTTTTTATCGCACAGCGGGAGATGAAGTAGCATTTTTGCAAAGGGAACCAGAGGATGAAAGTACACACACACACACACACACACACACACACACAGGCATATTCCCTTCTGCCTCAGGCTTGCTCCCTCTGAACATTAACCCTTCACCCCCACATTTGCATTTGACATTTTTGCCATTTAATGGATGTTTTTATGTGGAGCGATTCCGAGAACTCCTCTTTTCACTCGATGGCAATTTATACAGCGTAGTTTCAGGTGCATAAAAGTAATTCAGCTGCAGAAATGATCTGGTCGTAATCAGATGATCCCGTGACCTGTGAAGCTGACTGCACTGATCGTCTCTAGTGGTGCTCAAGCCTGATTTACACTTCATTTTACTACCCTTATAGAAAATGCCATATTTCCAAATTTATGTCTTTTCAGCTGAAAAATGTATGGCATGACCCTCTTCCATAGGGTGAAACACTTCTAAAATTTGCTTCAGTTTTGCAACGCGACCTCATTTGTTATGCAGCTTTGAGTGGACAGGCAGATTGCAAAATGCCAAAATCCACAATTATGGGCTTTCTTTTTGTTCCTGGGGCAAAAGTAAACGAATATCAGCAAAGTCCCATCACAGAGAGGACAGCACTCGGTGCAGACCCTCGCCAGCATATTTAACACAAAATGCCGCGTGACGCTTTTGTGAGTGAGCGTACTTCAGCTCTCTGAAGGATCACGAGCGATCATGACCTTATTCCCGTGTATGAATGTGCATGTGTTTTTTTTTCTGTACGTATTTGCGTGCGTCTGCTCGTGTTGCTGAGGGTATCTAATTGTTTTCGTTTCTCTTTGTTCTCCCAGCCCTGATGATATTGGCAGCTGCTGGTACATCCTCCTGTCTGGCTCCGTGTTTATCAAGGAGTCCATGTTTCTGCCGAGAAGCAGGTAAACCTTCAAACCTCACCGTGATCTGCTGTTCTGTTGCAACCAACACTACCACCACAGCTGTGTGTTGTTGTTATCTCTGCTGTTACCTTTACTACGATTGCAATACTGCTAATGCTACTGCGAATACTGCTGCTGTTGCTGCTATTACACCACTGCTTCTGCCAATACTACTGCTGTCGCCACTATTACACCACTGCCTCTGCTTGTACTGCTGCTATCGCTGCTATCGTTCTTCTGCTATCGCTACTGCTAATACTGCAGCTATCACTGCTTTCCACGACTGCGTCTGCTAACATAAAACTGCCACTATTGCTGCTATTTCACTACTGCTAACACTGCTGCTATCACTGCTATTGAACTACTGCTGCTGCGACAGCTAATACTGCCGCTATCACTGCTTTTGCATTACTGCCATTGCTAGCACTAATACTGCCGCTATCATTTCTGTTGCACTACTGCTTTCATCACTGCTATTGTACTACTGCTGTTGATACTGCCACTGTCACTGCTATTGCACTACTGCTATTGCTAGCACTAAAACTACCACTATCACTGCTATTGATCTACTGCTCATGCTAATGCTAATACTGTCGCTATCACTGCTATTGTACTACTGCTAATGCTACTGCTAATACTGCCGCTATCACTGCTATTGCACTACTGCTTTTGCTAGCACTAATACTGCCGCTATCACTGCTATTGCACTACTGCTTTTGCTAGCACTAATACTGCCGCTATCACTGCTATTGTACTACTGCTAATGCTGTTGCTATCACTGCAATTGCACTACTGCTATTGCTAGCACTAATACAACCACTATCATTGATACCGTACTACTGCAAATGCTACGGCGAATACTGTCGCTATCACTGCTATTGCACTAATACTGTTGCACCTGCTAATACTGGCAATACCGCTGCTGTCTGCTGGAGCAATGACTACTCACACTTCTACAGCTTTCATCCACTCCTACTACCTCTATCACTACTAAGGCTTACATCTAGTTCTGTGACTACTTTATTGTTTCTCATACTTTTACTGGAAGTTTCTTAATATAAACACTTATCCCTCATCAAATGCAGCTGCTGGCTCAGAAATGGTGTGTTGCCCCGTGGCTGAACTTAATGTTGAGTGAAATTTCTTTCCTTTAGTGCCCGAAGCGATTATTTACATTAATGCAATCTTCTCCTGCTGCGAATGCTCGGCCCCGTCGGTCCGCACCGCCATTCCAATATTTACCCAGCCTTCAGACACGCATCGATTCGCATAATTTACGTGCCGACGGCGCTAATGCGCTTTATTGAATGGAGAATGTCAGAGGTTACAGGTGACGGATCTGAGCCGAAATGGAGGCCGCTTGCCGTGGTGGAGTCTGCCGAGCGGGTGGCCGGCTTATTGATGGTCTGTCTGATGGTGTTTCGGTCACCGAGAGGCCCTCCCTGACGGCCTCGGTGCTTTGCTGCGAGAAAAATGGCACCTTTCCGTACAGTGGCTAACCGATGCACTTCCAAATGAATCTCAGAAGCACTGTTCTGACACTGTTGTGCTGTGGCGTGTCGTTCATCAATGTATCGCCCTCTTTTGAAAGACTGCTCGTTTACCTCTTGAAGGATCAATTGTGACGTCTTTTTCTCTGAAACGTTGTTTACAGTCAGATTGCCTCTGTGTTATTGTAGTTGCTGTACTGTAGACGACACAGAGTAACTGGACGTATTATACAGTTCCGGAAGGTCTTCGTCCCTCCTTGACAGTCTTGGTGCTTTGCAGCGCGGAAAATTGCACCTTTCCGTACAGCGGCTATTTGATGCACTTCCAAATGAATCTCTGAAGCACTGTTAGCACACTTTTCCCTCTGTAGTGTTGTGGTGCATCTTATATGAATACATCGCTCTGTTTTGAAAGATAGCATGTTTTTTCCTCGAATGATTATTTGTGATGTCATTTGCGGTGACATGCTGCAATGATGTTTTTAGTCAGATTGCCTCTTTGATTGTATCCAGCACATAGTAGATGTGGCAAAGTGACCGGTTTGCGATATATAATGCATTGCTGTTTGAGTAACCTCATTAATGAAAGTGGTGTTAGGAGAATGGGCAGTCTGGTTGAAGGTGACAGAAACTCAAATGCCCACATTTAGCAGCTGTGCTATGCGGAAGAAAAGCGCTGAATGTGCAAAGCGGTCAACATTGAGGTGAATTTTCCACAGCGAATTAAGTTCACATCAGATTCCTCATGTCTGCTCGGAACAGGAAACTGCAACAGAGGGGAAAGGCTCGTCCGAACTGGATGGTGTAGAAATGGTAAAATGTTGCCCGGTTTGGGGAATATTTCTACCCCAAGATGTGAGTGCACTCTTCAATTAAAATGAGGGCCTTTCTTCCATAAGCAGGTCATTAATTTCATATCTTCCTCACATTACAGTGCATTTACTTGGCAGATGTGTTTATACAAAGCGATGCACAGGAAGTGCATAGAATGAGGTCATTGAATCTACTTTCAGTTCTAATTTTAATTTTACATATTGTCACAACTTTTTCTGATTTGGGGTTGTCGGGTTAGATGTTTTGCATTTCTAAGATCAGTCAGCACTGGACATTCTTTAGTATGAGTCACTTGTCTCGCTCTAACCTCTAACCTTCAGAAATTTCCATTTCCTCCCATACTGTTACGTTCCTCGCATACTGGAACGTGACACATGAACGGATGTATTCATCCGCGCACATGTACAAAAGTACCATTCACGTATAGACCTGTGAACTATTTTTTTTTTTTTTTGTCTCTCGGTGGAAAGGAATCACTGGAATGGCGTCTGGCAGTGCCAAGTGCAGTTTCGTGCCCTGTTAATGCTTTGGTGCCCTCATGACAGGAAAGAGGAAGTAAGGCTTTTGTTGTCGCTTGGCTGCTCTCCTCTGTCGTTTCGGCCCAGTTTGGCTGATGTAACCAGTTGAGTAGGTCCTGCTGGTAAATAAGATGCCGTGAGTTGAAAGGGAAAGAACAAACACAAATGCAGAGCTCTTCGGCAGCGCCTCTCTCCTCCTCTGTGTGCACTGGGTGTTATTTTGTCGGTAATGAATGGGCAGTGCTTCTGGAATATTCCGTGTGTAATGACTTGAAAAGGTTCCTGCTGGTGGTGAGTGAGCAGAGAGGCATTGTGGGAAATGTAGTTCAGAGGGTAAATAGTGGGCTGGGTCTCCTGGTGTCTGTGGTGTGGTGTAGCCGTCGGTTGAAGGCGGGTTCGGTTGGCCCGTGTAGAAAATGAGTTTGGAGGAATTTTGGTCGCTATCCAGTTGGCACAAAGGGACCAGAACAGCATGAAAACTCTCATGCACACGCGCGCGCACACACAGAACCACACACACGTGCACCACACCGCACAGTCACACACAACAGATGCGCACAAACCACACAGGCACACACAGAACACAGGCACCCCCCACACCGCTCACTGCATTCAGCAGGCGCCACGCCTCGTGCAGCACACTGGACACACCACCCTGCAGGCCCCACACCGCACACTCGCACAACACACTCCAACTCCGCACGCTCACGCTGCTCTCAGCAAAACGCATTGTACATGCTGACTGTGGCTTGGGCTGTCTGTAAGCTCAGGAGCTTGTGTTTCATTGAGCAGGAAGGTGAGAGCTGTTTATTTTACCCTCTCTGCTTGTTTCTCTTCATCACACCTTTCAGTAAATCCAGCAGAGTTTGCATATAGTACATTTGTGTGGTGTCATCTTTCACGACCAAAACTGTGTCAGTGGTATCACTTTATATTTCTGTGTGGAGAATGGGTGTATGACCGTGTGAACTCTGTAGGAGAGGTAGAAAGTGTGTGTGTGTGTGTGTGTGTGTGTGTGTATGTGTATATGCGTGTGTGCATGTGTTTGTGTGTTCTAGAGCCTGAGTGTGAGGCTGTTGCCTGATGCTAAAGCATCTTTGCACCTGTAGCATGAGATGTAAGGTGATGTCAGTGATGCTGAGAATTTTTTTTCTGAGTTGATAATTTAATTTATTTGATATATAGGTGAGAAAATGGAATCCAGTGTTAGTGTTCTTTCGTTTTGTTTGTGGAATGGTTAGGATAGTGTGGAGCTTAGTTGGACTGTTGTAAGTTGAACTTCAGTTAGTGTAGAGCTGTGTTAACCCCTTCACCCTCAGTAGTGCCATATGGCCCTCTTGCGTGACTTGCATTTTTTTCCCAATAGGGCCATATGGCAGTCTTTTTGTTATGTTACTTTTAACAAACCTATCACGTGGCAACTTGTTTAAAAGAGCTCCCGCAGGGGTGCTCTTTTAAACAAGTTGCCACATGATTGGTTTTCGACAGCTCAGGATCACTACATTTTTAATTCCCTGAAAATGTGTTCAGCGCTCAAAAGGGTTAAAAACCTCACACCGCGGTAACCGTGCTCTGCAGTTCTTTCGCCGTTGCTGCAGTAGGTGTATACAGTTCCCGTTGTTTAAAAATAAGTGTTGGCGTCGGACCTTGAGTTGCAGCTGCGGAGCAGAAAAGCACAGCCCTTCATGAATATGGATCCTCCGCCCTGTTCGTGTGCAGTAATGCGCACCAGCTCTCGCTGCACCATCCTCATGCACTCCCGAGAGCTTTCGGAGACTGACAGGCGCACTCGTATCGACTCGCCTGCTGCACGGCCCGGAGAGAGCTGGGGGGGGCCCTTCGTGGCAGTTATAAAACTGCAGAATCACGGTGTGTCGTCAGCGCAGGATCCGGCACCGAAATGCGCCGAAAGTCTAACATTATCGCCCCTGGGCTTCTCCCTGACGGCGGAGGGGGGATGAGGTGTCGCCAGTTAGAGCGTTCTCAGCGCGCGGCGGTAGTTTGCTGCCGAATTGATCAGCTGAATGGCTGGCGGAAGTCCCTCAGTGCCTGTGAAAAGGGAATCTGCAGCGTCACGCTCGTTTCTCATTGGATGTTACGCAGCAAGGCCGCCATCTTAGATTTTAATACAAACGAGCTTCCGCTGGATTCCTGCTGGGCCGATTTCTGCGGTTCGCAGTAAGGCAGCATGAGGCTGTTCAGCTTGGTCCGCTGGCGGTTCGGCTCCTTGTGAAAACCAGCCCTTAATTACAATATAACAGCCAAATAATTTATCTCCATTTAGCTGAAATGGTAAAGTGGTTTCTTGAGTGCTGTATGAACGTGGCACTTTGGTCTTATCTGTGGTTAAATTGGCTTCGGTTTGTTAAACTGATTTGCAGACTGAGGTGGTTTAATTGCCACCAACTGAAACCAGAAAATGCAGCAGCTCTCGATTGTTTGCGATGTCCCTCCCTTTGAGGTGAGGTGTGGTTTTGTGTGCATATTTTTACCCAAATGCGTGCACACGCTAGATGAAGGCACTGTTCGACAGTGTAGTGTGACCGCCAAGGCAAGAGATTGAATCCCGCGTCATATCACTGTCGAGCCGCCTCGTGACAGCAGTGCATAATTGGTTCTGCGCTGATCAGGGAAATGGGTGGGAAACAGCCGGTTCAGGTGAGCAGTGTTTGTTAGTCAGGCGCCTCCTTCTGGCCATCGTGGCGCTTATCAGTCCCATTCTGAGCAGGCGCACGTTCAGGTTTACCCTGCACTCGCTCTCCGCATGCGAGGTTAAGGCTTTTAAAGCCGCAGAGGCCGACAGGTGCATGTTTTGTAGGAGAACCGTGAACTGCCTTGCCCTCCCGAGTTGGCAGAGTGAGTCGCAAATGAGCACGCTAGTGCACGTTTCCCTGATTGGACATTGCAGATTCAGGTGGGATAGGCGATGCCAAATTTCAATAAAAAGTTAAAAAAAAAAAAGTTTAACAGAAAACATAAATAAATGAACCCTTAAATCAGATACTTGGTGCTTGTATTGATATTCAGGGGTATGAAAACCTTAAAATGCATTGCAGAAGGTGACCCAGGCTTGTGTTGTTGACGAGAAGCGATGTGAACAACACACTTTCCACAGCCCTTTGACCCTTTCAGTGCCGAATGATGTCGGATATCAAAATCGATTCTGTTGAAAACCTATCGTGGCAACTTTTTTAAAAGAGCTCCCGCAAGGGAGCTATTTTAAACAAGTTGCCACATGATTGGTTTTCAACTGCTGAGGATCACTACATTTTTAAGTCCTTGAAAATGTATTCAGCGCTCAAAGGGTTAAGAAGCTTACTAAAGCGTTCCTCTGTCTGAGAACCCAGATTAGTATTCTCTCTGTATTAATATCATTTGCCATCTCGTCAGTATCCTTGATGGTGCTTGTGTGTGCAGTGACAAATAGGCCACATCACAGCCTCGTGTGTTTGCACTGCTGACAAACCTTGTTGGGAGCTATTGTTTGCTGTCAGAGGCAGGCGGAGGTGCGAGGTATTTTGCATGTTGCAGCATTAGCTTTGGCAGCTCCGTTCTCAGAAATGTTGCCGTTTTTTCCCGCATTAAGTTTTGGCATTTGCGTGTATTGTTGTGCCAGGCAAATTATCCAGCTTGCAGCTTTGCATGTTGCTCAGAGCAATGTGTGTGTGGTTGAAGGGCTGAGGAGCCCACTGCTGTAATGGTGTAATGGTGTCTGCGCTCGACCTGGAACCATCAACCTTCTCCGTGAAACACCTTAGCTGGTAATATACAGGCCACCCCATGTCCCGCCAGCTGGGTGGGTCATTCTGGTTGGGTATTTTGGTTTGCGAGTCAGGCTCCATCCCTGGGCTTCGCCATTGGGGTCAATCTTCTTATAATTATAAGTTTTGTTCTCACAACTGCGTGGAAGCGGAGACCATATAGTTATAAGGCTGGCCACTGTACCGACCTGAGATCTGTCCGCATCGGTGAGGGCCGGCCTGCTTCATGACTGTAGCACATCTTATGCCACCCTGACACTTGCATGATTTTTGTTCCCGCAATGCCACGCAATGCGTCGTGGCAATGATTAAAGTCTTCAGGAACGAGCGTGAGGAATATGTGAAGGGGGCCTGCCATGTCGTAGAGAGAATTTTGAAACGTTCACAAATTCGGCAGGCATTCGGCAGGCAAAGTTCGTGCCATGTGCGGGCCACTTGCATGAACCAAGCGTGAACACTACGCGAACTCGGCGCCAACACTGCCGACGGAGCGTGTCAATGCGCGGCGTTAGGGTGTTGTCACGAGTTGGTCACGTGATCATGGCACGCCCAGCTCACGCATAGTTCGCGCACGTCATGAACCGTTTGTGCATGGCAGGAACTTCTCATGAAGTGTTCACGCATTTTTGGCCACGCATTGCGTAGACAGTGTGTAACTTGTGCGTGAACATATATATATATATATAAAACAAGACTCTGATGCATACCCCCGAAATGGCACGCCTTGCCACGACACATTGGGCGGCATTGCTGGGAACAAAAATCGTGCAAGTGTCAGGGTGGCATTAGACCACACACTTCTCCCGCTCAGAGACTGAGAAAGGATTGAAAAGTCCTGTCGTCTGTGAGCTTTAGTGTATAATGTCGAAGTAGGCTGTAGCTCGCCAACATAATCAATCTTTTATCGCAGAGGAGGCCAACTTTGGCATCTCATAGGCTGAAGCAGCTGTGTGCCATTGGCGTAATGAGCCAAAATGGCTTCTCATGGGGACGTGGATTGCACTGGGATCGTCACACAGCAGTGCAGTGGTGTCCCAGTTATGGAGACGGATGTAAAAATCTTGTTGGTGTGACTGCTCAAATGACAACACTTATTTCAACGAATTTATTGTGCCAGGCATGTCCTCATTGGGTATCACTGAAACTCAACTCGGTTATTGTTTTTGTTGAGAAATTTTACTTGAGTTTTAAGATTCCACGGAGGATTTTGCAGAATAGTGTTTTTTGTTATTTTGCTGCTTTGTTCGACATATCTTCGTTAGTCACTCTCATATTAAAAATTAACCCTGCTGCTCTAAATTTTTTTTATTTTTGCATTGAATTAATAAAGTCTTGCAAATTAACAAATTTGCATAATTTATGCAGTGTGTGTGCTAAAGTGAATGAGAAATGAAGCATTGAGAAGGTGTATCCTACAGAGACATGCAGCCTAACTGGCGTAACGGAAACTTTGGCGCGTCACCTGGGAACGTGTGATGTCCCCTGCCGACACTTCTCCATCGCAGGCCCCTGGGTCTCGTCTTCACGTAGAACGCTTGTGCGATCGTGCTTCTGCTGGAGCGCGTTAATTACCGTCGGAGAGGGAAGGACGCAAATCGTTAATGCTGATTAAGTCTCGCCGTTGTGTGTCACCGAGGAGTCGGCGGTTCAGGCTGTAGCGTGGTGGTGAAGATGCGGTTTGGCTCTCTGCTTCTGGGCTCTTGTGTGGTGTTGAGCTCTTCAGAAGGCGATTTAAGAGGCTGGCGGGGCTGTGGAGAGCTGAATCACGCGGCCGTGACGCTCGCACAGGTCTGCTTTACTGGGCTCCCAGCGGTGGTCCTCCCTCTCGACGGCGGAGTCGCCCTGAGCGCCATATTTCACGAGCCGAGTGGCCTCTTTCTCTGTAAGTAGTGCTGTAAATTCTGCTGAATGTTTCCTGTTTTCGGTCACGCCGTTACAGCCTTAACCTGCCGTCGGCCGCGCGGTCACCCTCGTCATGGGTTCGATAAACTGCCTGCATGCTTGGCGGTAATGTAGGGTTGCCATGAACACGGAACGTTCTGGTTTTCATTGGTGCTGTAGTCTTCCAAGTACCATTCGGTCCTTCCGGAGCCACCCGGCCTCGGTTAAGCTGCCTGAGCCTGCAAACGCTGTGTGTGCACAGCTGTTGAGCCGTTGTGAGATCTTCTCCTCGAATACCTCCTCCTGCTCCGCTCTTCACTCTCTCACATGATATCATTTTGGATCTACTTCAATGGGGTCCTGTGCTCCTCTTTGTGTCGAGTGTAACTGTGCTCTCTGTGTAGTGCAACACTGCTCCTCTCTCTATAGAATGTAATTGTGCTCTTCTCGTGAAGTGTTACTGTGCTCCTCTCTGTGTTTAGTGTTACGCTGCTCCTGTCTCTGTAGAGTGTAACTGTGCTCCTCTCTGTGTAGAGGGTAACTGTGCTCCTCTCTCTGTAGAGTGTAACTGTGCTCCTCTCTGTGTAGAGTGTAAGTGTGCTCCTCTCTGTAGAGTGTAAATGTGCTTTTCTTTGTGTAGAGTGTAACTATGCTCCTCTCTGTGTTGTAACTGTGCTCGCTCTCTGTATAGTGTAACCGTGCTGCTCTCTCTGTAGAGTGTAACTGTGCTCCTCTCTAGAGTTTAACTGTGTCTCCTGTCTTTGCAGCTTTGGAAAACGCTCTGCGGGCAGCCTCAGGCGGGGCTGTGAGTGTATTGTGCTGGAGCCTTCGGAGATGATCGTGGTAAGTACACTGAACATTGGGTTGGGTTGGGCTGGTTTGGGGCTGAGTTTAGTCAGGACAAAGTTTGGTTGGACTCAATTTTGGAGTTTAGGTTTGTTAGATGGGCCAATGTTGGGTTAGTTTCGGGCAGGGGTGTCCAATCTTATCCAGAAAGGGCCAGTGTGGGTGCTGGTCTTTGTTGGAGCCCAACATTAACACACCTGATTCTACCCACCAAGGTCCTGATTGAAACCCCTGATTAGTTAATTAGTGGAATCAGGTGCAGTAGCGCTGCTGGCTCAGACTAAAACCTGCACCCACACCGGCCCTTTATGGATAAGATTGGACATCCCTGGTTGAGGCTATGGTGGCGGTTGGTTTGGTTTGGAGTTGAGGAGAGTTGGATAAAGGTTTGATTAGTTTGGGTTGGGTTAAGATTGGGGTGGTTTGAGGTTAAGTGTGGACAGAGTTTGGGTTAAGTTTGTCATTTACTGCAGGCTGTTCTTTTCTGAAAATCAGAGCTTTGATTTGTGAGGGACATCTGAAGCTTGAGAACATTTCCTTAATTTGTTCTGTGGTTTTGGTTTGTTTTTTACAGTTCAGTTTTCCTGTCATATTCATGGTCGTGATTTGTATGACAAAGCATAAAATTAGTTGCTGGGATTAATAACAGAAAAAGATTTATTGAGAAAAGAATTTGTGTGGGAAGAGTTTGAAACTTAAAACGAGTGTGTGGTTTTGATACTTGAAGCAGCACCATGACTGCACAGATGTTTCTGGCTGAAGTTCAAAGAAGCCAGCAATGGATCTTAGTTCTGCATATTTTCTGCATTTCGCTGATGATGATCATGCATACAAGATGACATTTTTCACGACCGTACTGCTTCATCTTTGAGGATTTCTTAAAGTTCTTTGAAAAATTATAACTCGGCGCAGTTTTCTGTTCTACCAAAATAAAACGGCACTGTGAGATCCATTAAACTGGGACAGGAGTTCCCGCAGTGAATATAGGATGAAGATCCCAGTGGGGTTCTGGAGTGCAGACAGCTCTGTGAGATTATTACATTAAGCCATATGGGTCACTCAGTGTTATTCATTACATTATCTATGCTAATAATGCACAATTTCAGCATTGAAAATCAGGAATAAGGGCAGAAATATCCCTGTTGTGCTGCGTCACATTTGTATTCCTTCTGTACTTTCTTTATACTGTATATTTATACTTCATTGTGGTTTCATATAATTATTCAGCATTAATGCAACTGCGTAAAAGTGAATTCAAAAATCATTGACTCGTCTCCTCGTAAATCACTTGGCGCACGAACATCTGCTGAATGCCAGTGTTGTGATGTTATTAATGAAAGTGTGTCATTGGTAATGGCTCTACTGGCAGCGCTGAATGAGCTGGGAGTGGCTGGCGGGTTAAGTTCTGCGGATTACACATCCCCCCCCCCAGCAGCGCTCAGGACCGGGGCGCTTCAGAGACGACCCCCGCGAATGACGGTCTCAGCTCTGATGAGAATGAGCTGCCCTGTCCTGGCTCCAGTTTTCCCTGAGAAGAGTCCCGTTGGCCTCTACTCTACCCAACTTCCCCAGGGCGCAGTGGACGATTCGAGCCCTTCCTCCACATTTGAGTGGCGAGCCGCAGGTTTAGCCCAAGACCCATCTACCCATCTTTTAAAAGGGCATTTTAAAATTAAGATGGGTTTTTACTAATCAAAGTTTAGTCATAAGTTATACTTGAGAACTCACTCCCGTCTAAACCTGTCTACATTTAAGAATGCCCCTCTGAAACACGGATAGCCTGGCTTAACCCCTTGGTTGACTTTGAGTTCCTGTTCTGTCAGGTGTTTTGTTCGATCTTGGCGCTTTAATAGCTTGAGTCAGTCAGGAAACATTATAGACCATGAAAGTGTTTGGAGTGTTTGGGTTCTTCTGGATAACTTTGGGCTTCCCCCCATAACACACGGGACTTCTTCTGATATCCAAGGACCCATCCTGGTGAGAGAAGTTGTCAGCTTCGTTCTGTAGCAGTGAGAGACTTTTTTCAAACTAAATATCGGGCTCCATGCTTATTTATTTTATGTTGCTGGTAGTGCAGTACATTAAATTGTATGCAGATGATGTAATATTCATTGAAGTTATGACATTTATCGTGCCTCACATTTGGTTATTGTCGTAATTCTGCTCCGTGTTTGTTTATTCATCCCACAGCAGGTGCTTGACTGGCTCCTCTTCCTCTCTGTTTATTTATCGACGGTTTAAGTTTGTTTATATGGAGACCTGACTGTTTGTCTTTGCATCTTGGTGTTTGTTTAATTATGTTTCACTTTGGGCGCATTCTGAGATGTGGTGCTTAGCGGCGCTGCTAAGATGGTTTCCTCGGGTCATTTCATCGCTCTGCTATTTTTTTACGGTCAGCTATATTTCACCCCATCGATGTGGTTGTTCCCATCCTGTGTGTAAACTTCAACATTTATTCACCATCTTTAATTACGTTGCATTACGGCGTGTTTAAATTGAAGTGCGCTACCCTACGATACATTTAATAGAGCCGTTAAGATGGATTTTCGTGGATAATTAGTCATTTCATTGTGCTGTTTTATTTTTACCGTTACTGTTTATAAATTCCTGCCCTCCTCGTCGAGTGGGCTGTCTGTTCTCGAGCCCCTCGTACCCCTCCTTTTTTTCCGGACTGTTGCACGGTCGCTGCTCGTCGCGGTGGTCGTACCTCCGAACGCTTTACAGCGGCTCCAGCGGCCGTTGCCATGGCAGCAGATGGCATGCGCAAGAGGCAGAAAGCTATAAAATATGGGTCGGCTCAGCGGAATGGGGAGGGAGTGCGAACGCTATAAGGATCTGCCAAAATCGTGCTCGCTTTATCGCCGACGATTGCGCGGCACGCGCCGCCTGTCCACGTCCGTCACTCCTCTGGCGTCGCCGACCGGGAGACCCACCGGAGAATTTTTATTCGGTTGCGTGTTTTAGGCTGCGCGGTGGGGGGGTGGGAGGAATAATTCTCTCGTGTTCTGTGCTATTTTTGGCGGAGGCGGGGTTCGGCTCTCTCTCTCTCTCTCTCTCGCTCGCTCTCTCTCTCCGGCTGAGCGACCGCGATCTGCCCGACTCGTGTCCACGGCGACGCTGTTTAACGGCTGGCGGATCGAGAGAGTCGCGCGTGCTTCGCCGTCTGCGTCGTCTGTCCTTCGGTCCAGCTGTCGGGGGGGCGCGATTATGCGCTCGCCTTCGGCTCCCTCTCTCAGCTGCGGTCTCGGGCACGGCTCGCCCAGAGAGCGAACAGGTGACGCAGCGTCCGAATCCTGGCGAGGGCTTTGGGGCGGGGGGGCTGCGTTGCGCTCATTTCCTGTCCTTATCGCTCTTTTGCTGCACGCCGGCTGAGCTTTGCGTCTCGAGCTCCTTCTGAGACGCGGCCTCCGCAGGCCGCACTGAGCGGACAGGGGTGGAGAAGGAACGAGGGAGGGAGAGGAGGAGAGAGGGTGAGGGGAAGAGGGAAGAAGACCTAGAGGGGAATGGAGGGGAAGATTTGGAGTGGAGAGGATGGAGGAGAAGAGAGAAGGGAGAGAAGAGAGGGATGAGCGGGTTAAGGTTGTGGTGGGAAGGGAGGGTAAGATGGATGCTGCCAGAGAGGAGGAGAGGATGGAGGGATGGAGGAAGAGAGGAGGGTGAAGCGCTCGCGAGCATAACCTCACTGTCCTCTTCCTCCCGGCTGCAGGTGGACTATATGGATGAGAATGAGGAATACTTTCAACGGCAAGCATCTCATCGGCAATCCCGCAGAAGGTTCCGGAAAATCAATCAGAAGGGCGAGCGGCAGACCATCATTGACACGGTGGACCCGTATCCCGTGGGAAAACCTCCGCTGCCGAGGGGATATCACACGGTAAGGCCCCAGGCCTCTGTCTCGCTGGGTTTCGCTTTGAAAAGAGGGCGCTAGCATTAGCATTCCTGCTGTGAATCGCTCACTGAGCGCTATAGAACCGCAAAAGGCTGTTTTTGGTCTCATCTGTAGACATCTTTTGGTAAATTTATCCATAAAGCTGCTGTCTGTGTTTCTCATGAGTCAATTTTGAGTCTCTTTGTACACATATTCTGGTCTCGCAGCTATTTTGTTTTATGTTTAGTTTTGCTGCATTTTGTAGTCGCTGTTAAAATTTTACGGCATAAAAGCTTTTATCGAATGCTGTCATCACGGAGGAAGTGACACTGCTCTGATGGCTTTTAGGATGTGTTGTTTATTGTATTATGATTAGTACTGATGCTCATGGTTGTCTCTCTCGTAATGGCTCCTCTGCCTGTCACTGATGGAAGCCCACATAATGCTGAGCACTTCTTACATGGAGGGCTCCTTCGACTCTTTGCAGCCTGTTTTTATCGCTGGGATGAAATTTACGGTTTTTGGGTTGCATTAGGTCAGGGTCCCTTGACTTGCACTTCAGCGCTATTTAGCCACGAGATCAGCGTGTCGAATCTGTGAAAACGCGAACGTTAGGCGTCTCATTTGTGACTTGTGATCACCGTTCGCGCAGTCTGTTACTCGTGTCCTTGGAAGGCCGCGACAGAGGCGACGCTGGCTTATTTGCTCTATTAAAGAGGAATGGAAAACAAAACAAACGAGGACGTCATAGGCCCAAATTGCTGCCTGGCTTATATCCTTTAAATATAACTTTGTAAATATAACTTACGGCCTGGCTGTACATGCGTAAGCTGCTGTTTGCGTTGCGTACAGTAAAGGCAATGTGAAAGGTTGACTTAGGGCGTCCTGTTGTCTCGTTGTTAGCACGCGTTTAGCGCGGCTGCAATAATTTCGGTGCAGCTGTTGGGCCCTCGAGTGAAGACCCTTAACCCCTCGTCACACCGGAGCCTCATTTAAAAGCAGCATCCAAATAACCAGAATGTAACTTACAGTGAACACCATAATTCTCTGGACAGTGACACGTTTTTTTTGTTGTGTTCTGTTGGCCGAGTCAACTGCCAGGACTGAATCGAATTGATGGCGCATTTAAAATGCTGCAGAGAGACCGTTATGCCCTTGAAACAAGCCGGGGCTGAAGATTTCTTAAGTACAAGCCTGGCAGTGTCTCAGCAGAGATGATACTCAGCTTCAGGTGACGTCTGTAGGTCGCAGACTTCAAGCAGTCATTGCATGCAAAGAATATGTGGGCGAGTATTAAAGATGATGACTTTTTTCCTCATTGTGTGGAAATGTTGTGAAGGAAGAAATCATTATTCACGTCCCCCCTTTCTGTATTTTTACCTGGATTCCCTCAACCACCGTTTATATTGATACCATCTGAATTTCCGTCCAAAACTCCCCTGTTGGTCATTCGTTGGTTTTCATGTCCCATCAACATAAACTCTCCTGTAAAGAACAGCCTACTTTGTTCCAGTATAAATTTGCAAGTGCCCAATCTCAGGGCTCTTGGATAACTATAGACATCAAAAGTCTCTTTGTTGGCTACTCAATTATTTCCCCGCAATTTGACCACTAAAATTAATCGGATGAAACACTGTCGGCTTCATCATTCAGTTCCATGACACTGTCCAGTGTCTTTTGATGCGCCCGAAAAATGAAAGGACTGTCCACAAAAGGTGCTGACATTTCTAAACAACTCATCCAAAATGGAGGAAAACACTTAATTTAAAGCTGACAGTCTATTATTTAAACTTACTTTAATACTTTAAATACTGTTTTATGGCATTCTTTCAAAGTGCTGGACGACAGAACCAAGATCAAAATTGTCACTGTCCAATGAATTATGGAGCTCGCAGTAGGTTTGATCGTCTGGATCGTGACGAGGAAGTGGTCTCGTTCCACCAGTTCCTCCTAGGCCTCTTGCTTCCGAACGTGCATGACGCGATGGGTATGGTATGATAATGATGGCGAGAACCGCATTCCAGTTCCCGCTGTCATTATCTGACTGCGCACGTGTACCTCGTTTCGCCGAAATTACGCCCGCCCCCGACCTTCGCAGTCAAGCAGCAGGTTCAACTCTTTTTCTCTGATGTTGTTTGTTTCCTGCATAAACCAGCTACTTCTGTCCATGTTTAGCCAGCACAAGGGAAGAGGTGTGATGACTTTGAGAGGAGTGCAGGGGACTTATAACTATAGTTTGGGTTTACAGCTGAGCGTTATTTGAATTCGGTCCATGGGGCTGCATCCATCATGGTGCCTTGCAGGCAACGCTCTTGCTGGCTCTACTGTGCCTTCGAATTGTTGTTTGTTTCAATTTTGAGTCAAGATGTTTTGGTCACCATCGTACCTTTCAGAGGTTCAGATGTGCCTCATATCTCAGTCCTTGGACAGATGTGCTTGTTTGCTCACATACACACACACACACACACACACTTGAATCGCTGACTGGTGTGCAACGGGCAAACAATTTAAAAACAAAGCCGTGGGAACGAAGGGGGTGAACAACATCAGGTGCCTTTGTTTCAGTTGCAGTTGAAGAATTTGTCCTGTGTTGGTCATTGCACTGTTATTACAGGTGTTTTCAGGGTCCTGACGCTGGTCTTCAGCGTCAGTATTCGATGCACGGCGTGCCTTTAACAGCGCGATTACACAAGTGTTTCCCAGACTTACAGCGCACATTCTCTGCGCGCACGCAGGCTTCCGCGCACACCAGTGTGCGCAATGGTACCCCCCTTGCAAGGTCATTGACGCTGAGGCACACACTCAGAAACACACCTGCATACTCGCGCATCAAAACTGCTCACTAATGCCCACACACCCCTGACTACTCCCTGGTGTGCACACATTCTTACTATCTCTGTGCCTCTCTCTCTCTAACACACTCACTCACGCATTTTTACACACATACACACACACACACACTCGCATACATTCTCTACTGTTCCTTCTCCCCCCCTCCCTCCCCCCCCTCTCTCTCTCTCTCTCTCTCTCTCTCTCTCTCTCTCTCTCCCCCCCCCTCTCTCTCTCTCTCTCTCTCCCCCCCCCCCCCCTCTCTCTCTCTCTCTCTGACTGCATGCATCACGCAGTTCAGTCAGATGTAGGGCGTACTGAAGCTGGGATCACAGCAGCCTTCGACGGTCTCAGGAATGTAATTTGGCATGTCTGATAATCCTCACCTCTTTTCTCTCCCTCTGGTGTCCGTCATTTCATTCTGGCTCACAGGAATGCTCTAAATCACAGGTAACTGGACCCCGTTCCGTGTTCCACGTTAACCCCCGCCCCGCTTTCTCGTTTGTCCTGTTTTGTGTTCCGCATTAACTCCGCCCCTTCTTGTCTGCCCGTGTCTGTGCCATCGGTAACTCCGCCCATTCCTGTCTGTCCGTGTCATCGATAAGTCCGCCTCTTCCTGTGTGTCAGTGTCCGAGCCATCGATCACTCCGCCATCACTGTTGACGTTCGTCTCTCCTGCTTGTCCGTCTCTTGCGCTGACCTGAGCTACAGTGTGATGATCTTTGATTCAGGGATTGATTGTGGGACTAATTGCGAGGGAAGCATGAACGAGAAATGGATCATTTAGATGAATCAGTTTTTTTTGTCTACTCTCTAGTGTGTGTGTGTGTGTGTGTGTGTGTGTGTGTGTGTGTGTCTGTCCTTGCGTCCGAGCAAGAAAGCATGTGTGTGCGTGCGTGCATGCGATTTGCGCTCATACAGGGCTGATGATGTAGCTTGTTGAATGAGTTGGTATCAAACAGAAATCTGTTTGCACAGATATAAATACTTGTCCCGTGACTGTTGTAAGAGGAAATGTGAACTCGCAGATGTGTGAAGATCAGATAGCCGCGGCCCGTCATGTTCAGAAGCCCTGTATCTCAGACAGAGATCAGTCCGCAGGACGGCAGCAGGCAGGCTGCAGTTGAGTTGCCCTGCGCTGAAAGGCCGGTGAAAGGACTCTGCAGACTGGCTTAGATGGAACCTGTCAGAACTTCCTTTTCTCATACTGCTCTCTCAAACGCCAGACAGACCCTGTGCGCTGCAACCCGGGTTAACCCTTGGAGCGCTATCTAGGCAAATAAAGTTACGCAATGATCTACCATACCAAGATCAGATGCTGTTGAAAATCTATCATGTGGCAGCTTGTTTAAAAGAGCTCCTGAAGTTGCCACATGATAGATTTTCAACAGCTCAGGATAATTACATTTTTAATTCCTTGAAAATTTATTCATAGCTCAATGGGTTAAGAAGCAGTTCTTGAGCTCTCTCTCTCTCTCTCTCTCTCTCTGTGTGTGCTCTGTGGAAAAATGTAGTTTTCTGGTTTGGGGGAGTGTTTTTCCAATGATTCATTGATCTTTTGTCCCAGATTTTCTGTTTGGAAAAAAGCAGGTACATTTATACCTCAGCTTCATGTCAGGAATGGCAAAATTGGCAATGTGGATGACTCACTGGAACAGGATGCAGGGATTAGGGTCTATTGACCCTGTGTGGATGGTAAAAGGGGTCATAGCTGCTCGCCTTAAACTTGGGCGCGCTTATTATAACCTTGTCTATAATTTGGTTGCTTTTAATCATCTCTAGGCTGTGGGTGGGGTGTTATGTAATGTACTGCAATAAGGAAGCCTATCCTTGTCTTTTTAATGTTGGTTTCTTATGATTTTGTTAACTGAGAACCACTGAAAGTGGTTTAATGAAGGTTTTTAAAAATTCAAAATTCTATCTTTCGCTCTCGTGGTCTCTCTAGTGCTCTCTTTCTCATGTGCGCTCGCTCTCTCCCTCTTTCACTGATGAATGTCTGCTTTAATCTTCTGAGAGCTCAGGATTCTGCCGTATTCCTTTACGGACAGACGCTCACACTGGCACAAGCAAGCGCAGACATGCACATCATTGCACGCGGATGCGCACAAACTCGGACGGAAACGCACACACTGATGAGAAATAAACTATTGTGGGAGAGGGAGGGAGGTTCCCATCCTAGGTGTCGGCCTGACGTGAGGCAGCCAGGGTTATTTTTAGCATCGCTCTTCTCGGCAGCGGAGACCGGTCACACGCTAACGCTGGGAAATAAAAGGCTCTCCGGCAGATGTGTGCCGTTCTCGGGGCCCGTTTAAACGTCTCGAGCTCAGGCCAAACGCCGTCTCTCACACCGGGGTCCTCGTGTCGCCGACTGGACGCAGGGTAATGGGACTGCGATTTACGGCCCTGTGAGATTTACGGGCCCCACTGCATTGTGGGAACAAATTGGGTTATTATAAAGTAGTGAGTGAGCGGCAATAAGTACCCTATTTCTCCAGACTAGATTTACAGTAAATACAATGAGCGACATTTATTAGCCTGTCGATGTAAATTTACTTCAAATCTGCTCTTTGAGAAAGGTCACAAATTATGGGCGCTAGTTAGGTAGCTAAAAATAAGATTTATATTAGTGGGCTGGGGAATGCCATTATGTTTTCAATGTGCTGGTTTCATTTTTCTTGCTAGTGAACGGTTGCCTATTTTACAGTCCCAATCATTTTGTTCACCTCAAATTTACCGGTAGTATTCAACCGGGACCAAGTAGCTCCACAAATCAATTAGTGGTATTCTCACTGAAAAATATTCAGTTGATGCTAATAAAGTCCTTGATTACTGCATCCTTGAGCATACACAGGATTTATTGGGAAATTGACAGCATTGATTGAGAAGGTACCTTTTAAGTAAAGGAGTATGTGATGGAACCTGAGGTCCGCCCCATTTATGGATCCTGCAGTGCTTTTGAAATGGAAGTTCATGCGTCAAAATGCTGTATCTGCTGAGTGAACTGC
This sequence comes from Gymnothorax reevesii, assembly GCA_029721435.1. NCBI lineage: Eukaryota > Metazoa > Chordata > Actinopteri > Anguilliformes > Muraenidae > Gymnothorax > Gymnothorax reevesii. The sequence continues at coordinate 50,316,532 of CM056589.1, read as the reverse complement.
AATTTAACAGCCTTCGTTCTCCTTATGAAGGCCTACGGTGGCCAAACAAGCCATTTCCCTCCGTTTTATTTTTCCCACTGGACCCTCGTTGGCATCATGAAAGCAGAAAGTCTATTGCCAGCCTTGCAGAAAACAGAGATTGTACTATAGGTATACACATAGAACACTAGATTGCTGACAGGGTACACTCAACTGAAGCAAGTGTTCCAGCAGCGTGTACACCCGGAAGTAAAAGCCGCACGAAGAATCCCATTCATTTTCACCAGCTTGCAAACGTCGTTTTCAAAAACATTTGTGTTGGTCTGTGTTATTTGGTATCCCTGTGCAGAGCAACATTTTCTTTCTCCTGAAATATGTGCTTTTTTGGGGGTAAAAGAGGCATGCTTAATAAAAAGGGAAAACCGTTAACGCTTGCTCGCGATTGCTTTAAAGTAGCGGCCCATATAAATCAATGGGATGGCTCATTGGCTAGCTAGCACAGAAACGTAATTTTGTCCATTTAAGTGCTAAATTTAAGTTTCTACGATACTTTACACCTGAAACATTTGATTATAGCCCGTCAAATGAATATTGCTACAAAAAGCAGCAGCGCATCGCAGAATTTTAAAGATTATCGGAATTTGTACGAAAGTGGCATCCCAGGAAACCATTCAGTTTAATGAAGAACTTGGATGTTTCAATATGGTGCCCAATTGCTTCACTTTGGGTCATGTGAACATTACACCATCAGCAAACTAGCATTCTAGAATACATACTGTATCTTTGGATTGTACTGGAGTTCTGTTTCTGCCGATGATGTCACGGGCCCTCCCTCACTCTGCGCTGAGATCAGTAGTTACTGGCGGACGGTCCAAGTAACCCATTTGACGGGCTGCCTTATGGTACATGGTGACTTCTGACGGCCGATGGCTTTTGCGTCGTTGGTTACCCCCAGATTGTTACGCGTGTTGCACTTTAGCTCGATCTCAAATGCTCTCCGGACACGCCAGTTTATCATGTGATTGGTCCTCTCCTGCAGAATTTTATGAAGTACAGAAAACCCGCCTCAGAGGGTCCCTGTCAATTTAGAAACTATTGCTAGTTTAGTCAGAGACAATGTATGAGATACATCGATAGAAACCGTTGGAATGGGTGAACATTTTTAGCGGAATTCAGTCCATTTTTAATAGAGTAGCTGGTGCAGTCAGTGGGATGTTAGCTATTGGTTGCTACCATACAGATGCTAGCTATGGATCATTATATGGACAATTATGAGTGTTGCTGAAATTTAATGGTGACTGCATGTCACACCTCTTTGTAAAGGTAATGTCCATGCTTGCTTAGCCTGCAGATGTTTCCTTTCCACACTCGTCATGTAGTTTAACAGCTTAGCTACCTAATCGGTCTTTTGTATATAGAAACCTACCAGTAGCTGGGGCATTATGACATTGTTGCTATCTTTTGATATGGTGATATGACGTCCAAGAATATTATAACATCATAATTGGTCCCCTTTAACTCTGTAACGCCAGCCCTAGTCAATCATGCCTCAAAAACAGCCTGTTCTGTCGCAGAGCTCCCTGAGCAGGTCCTGGGCATCGGACTGAATTTTGGGGCTCTCTGTTCTTGATTCTGTTTGGCTGTTGGGAGATTCTATTGTACCCATTTTTCCATCCCTCAATGTACTATGTGCACAGCTGACCTGTGTTCAGGTTAGCCGAGCAGCCTGTTGGCCTGGGTGTTCAAATGAGCGGTGCAGGAAAGGTGGGGTTACTTATTTATTTTACCGATATTTTTTTTTTTTTTTTTTTTTTTTTTGGGTCCTCCTGTCTAGTTGTAACTGCATCTGTGGGGGAGAGGTGGTTCCTTGACCCTCAGTCAGCGTTTGGCTGGAAAAACCAAATTCTTGGAAGCTTGCCGGTGTTGCCGCTTGGCATCCTATGGCCATTTTGCTAAAGAGGGAGCCTCTGGACATAGATGTGCCATTTAGCTGCTCACCCGACAACTCAACGCTCATTAGAATGCTTTCGCATTCTCCTCCAGCAGCGGAAATAGATTTTTCTTGAAACGAGTCCGTGCTTTAATTAACCAAGCAGTATTGGCAGGAGGCCTCGCTTGGAAGCGGATGGAGCTCCAGAGCTGCCATAATACCGGGGGGTGAGCCGGCTGGTTTAGGGCTATACCAGAAATTTCCGGCGGTTTGTTTTTCAGTTGGATATCCAAGCTTTTTCAAGGTGGGCAATTCCGAGCAATTGTCAACCAAATGTCCCCTCCCTGACAGACGCTAAAATTGATCCCCAAATGGAAGTGAAGGGAAAAATTGAGATTTTTCCTCCCGAATGCAGCTGTGCACTATTCTGCCCATAAATTGTAAAAAAAAAATAAAATAAAAAATATATATATATATATATATATATATATATATATATATATATATATATATATATATATATATATATATATATATATATATATATATATATTTTAATACATCAACAAAATTTGGTTTGGGGGACAGCTTAGTGTCCTGTCATGGAGGGCGCATTTTGTTAAAATACCTCAGAATCACCCAGGTTGCCGTCAAGGTGATGAGTTGAGCAGTTGCTGCCTTTCTGGCAAAGATCAACAGTCTGTTTAAACCCATAGAGATGTTCAGCCGATTCTGGTGTTTCATGTATTTTGTGTGGATATTTGTTCTTGAAAACTGAAAATATTATAAAATGGTGAAGTCTAGCACTTTTGGGGTGGTGGTTGGGGGGGGGGGTTTGGCCTCTCATTGGTATCAGTATGTTGCCTGCTCTGTAATGACTCTGAAGTGTCGGTTTTGCTCTGCGGGGACTTGATTACCATACGGGCTTCAATTTGTCCAAAATAACTGCACAAAACTGCATTTCAGTGGTTACATAACACCTTTCACAAGGTTTGCTTGATTATTATTCCATAACAGCACTAGGAACCCACCACTGAGGGGAGAAATGATGGCTTTTATTCAGATTAGGATGATGTAATGATGTCACAGTGGTTGTTTGCAGTCTGGCCTGCAAGCACACTATCCTTGAATAACCAAACGGTCGTCAAACTGCATGCACTGGAGTACCTACCTCTGTACGCCGAAGGAAATATAAGAGGTACTTTATTGAGCCCCAAGGGGTAATTTTCCTGAGCATTAAACCCACCATATTGTAGCGACATTGAGTCGACACACTGTGGCCAGTACTCTGGGGTCTATCTCCACTTTGGAGGATGGGGTCTGCGCATAAACCCTGGACCTCTGTAAGCAGATCGGCCTCAGCCTGGGCACAAGTGGTTTTATTGATGCCTTGGGTTTCCTCTCATCATGGCAGGGCAAGTTCAGAAGGACGTTTCCGTTCTAAACTGCTGCTCTGTATTAACCCCTCCATGACCAGGTTACCCGATTCACCCGATTAACCCCTCATAGTCTTCAGTCGAGACCTTGATAAGTGCAGAGAGTGCATAAAATGATGGACGAAGCAACTGGGTCTGAAAAGTGAAGCCAATGCGCAAATCTGTTAAAAATGCATTATATATAATGGCCAGCAGATGGCGACATCGGTGGTTGCAGAAAGAAGTTCAATGCTATAGAAGTCTGAGAAAATGACCCCACTTTCCCCCCTGATTTATTATTTCAATAATGATTTGCCACATTATTTTATGGTATCTGTCGCAAGTTTCAAGTCTCCTTCCATATATCATGATGTTCATTTTTGTGAATTCTGATCCCAAATAGACTTGGATAAAGGATGAAGCCAGAATATGCTTTAGGGGCGTGGCTATCCTCTGTTCCTCGTCAGATACGGTCAGATTCACCCGTAGATCCACCCCTCGTTCCTCTCTGGATCTTCAATTCACGCTCTTGTCCCATAGGAATCACATCCGGTTTCAAAATGACAAAATGGAGCTGTTCAAATTGCCAAAATCGATGCCCCGTTAATGGTGTGCTGAAATCAATGGGTGACCTCACGGTTGCTTCGTCCATCTTTTTATACAGCCTATGGACAAGAACTGTTGGGCATCTGAAATGTTTGTCTGAAGCAGAGAAATGTACCCACCCTGGGCCTTTTCAGAGAAGGTTGAGTGCAGTTTGTTCTGCATGGTGTTGTCGTTGCATATGAGTGGAATATGTGTCTGTTCCTTTAAACACAGGCTGGCAGCACTCTACTACAGGCCATCATGCCATCAGGACCCCCCTCTGAGATGCTCCAGTGGTGTGAACAGGAGAGCCACAGGCACTATGGGGCCTGGGCTACATAGATCCAGTTCACTGCGAGTGTGAGCATTAGCATTAGCTGCAGCAGCCTGCGGTTCTGTTCTTTAAAGGCCCTGTGTTGAGTCTTCATGGCTCTATTTAGCCAGGCTGTCCTCCCCCCGCAGAGATGTTTGCTCGAGAAAGCGCTGTTTGTTTTGTGGCTAATCCTCCGCAGGCTGACGGGAGTGCAAAACCTCACGCCATCTCTGCTCCCGCGGCATCGGTGCTTTCGGCGAGGCGATATTGGACTGCGCTGAAGGCACTCACACGCTTCCGGATCTGAGCGCAGGCCCGCGGACAGCGTGCTGCTTATAAAAAAAAAAAAGTGGAAAGGGTACCATTTCCTGGACTCTAGCCAATCGGGCAAAGGCTCCCGACGTCTCGCCGACTCCTGCTTTCCACGCTGATTCAGCAGGCGAGCCTCAGAGAAGCTAGGGTGGGCCCAGCTCTTCTGCAGAAGAGCGAGAGAGAAAGGGGGAGAGGAGAGAGGGATGGAGGGAGTGACACTGAGGATAGGGAGGGGAGACTGAAGGAGTGACAGCAAGCAAAGAAGGAAGGAGGGAAAGGAACTGCGTGGAGAGATCCAGCCAGCAGAAAGGGAGAGAGAGAGCGAGGGAAGGAGGTAGAGAGAAGCAGAGGAAGGAAGGCAGACTCGTAGCGCTCGGGGAATCGGAATGCAATTACATCAGTGGTACAGCCCGTGGCTATGCCAGTGCAGTGTTAGCGTGTGGTGCCAGGGTTTGGCCTGCTCTGCACTGGACCAGCGGTGAGCTCATCTCGAGAACCCTGCGGACTGAACCTCTCTGTGTAGGTCACTTCTCCTCTTTACTGACTATGTGTGCGATATTTATTCTTTAATTTACATTCTGTTTCCTCCTTTTTTTTGAGGAAGAAGCTTTCTCTCTTACCGTCTAGGAAAATGGCTTTTCTCGTTCGTTGCTATGCCAACTGCCTGCCTCCGTTGCCTTCCTCTAAAGTTAGCCTGGTAATGGCATTACACTCGCTGGGCTTGTGGTTGGGGGGAGGATCAGTGCTGTGATTGTGTGGAGGGGGGTAGTTCTCGTTTTCTGCTTCTCTCTCTTCATTGTGAACATTATCGGAACGCGTATTTGTAATTGCTTTTTAAAACTCTGCGGTGATTGAGGGGAAGCGGGGGGTGCGACGCTGGAACAAAAGTCAGTCAGTCAATGTCATACTGTGCTGGATTAATCGCGGCGACTGAGAACGCGAAACGGCGGTCATCGGTGTGCAGAGACTTGGCGTCGTTAGCAGCAAGGGAGGAGGTCCTTATTGACACTCGCTCTGCTTTTTCCTTCTTATCGTCCCTCCTCCCTTTCTCTATGAATGAAATGGGAGTGATAACAATGCCGGGCAATTAGCCGGCGGTGTTTCCTCGTATTAAACAAATATAATACCACGTCAAGCGTTTTGAGAGACTGCGTGTATACGCGAGTACGAGCGAGCGAGCGAGCGAGCGAACGAACGAAATCGCCTGAGCGCTGTCAGCCATTTTACCGTATATTCTGTAAAAACAACCAGCCGCGCGTTTTCGCTCCAATCTTGGGGATGTGCGTGTTAATCGTTCGGTACGCTTATTAGAGTGAATGTAAATGTTCGTTCTCTGCGTCCTATTTATTTCCATTTTTTCCTCGCTGAAATATTTTGACGGGTGGCGCTTGCTTGAATAGAGAATGATGCTCTGTTCGAGGACTGAGACTGTGTGCGGTGTCGCCTGTTCCAGCTGTGGCGTCTTCAGCAGGGCAGACTGAGTGCACACGGCTCGGCACAAGGAAGGGGATTGAGAGGGAGCGAAGAGATGGACTAGGATGTTAAAATTCTAGACTGTCCGCATTTTCTCATTATGAAACCATTAGCAATCTCTGCCAACCACGGAGTCCTGGGCCAGCCTGATAAAAATGCCGTGAGTATCGAAGCGCCGTTTAATTATCAGCTGTTATGTGGAAAAAATATAGCGATGTTGTACAATGTAGATGCACCGCGTAACGTGCGGGAATTGAGTCCTTTTTTCTCTGGTGCATTGATTAATAAATGATGGGTTGGCGATGATGATTTGTCAGCCAGCATAATTCTGCGCTGATTTATCATGTGTACTGATGTGTGACGAGAGGGAACGTTTAAGTGGCTGTAAACGGTCGCATGCACTTGGTTATATGGAGGTGAAGTGGTTTGTTTATGCCCAAGGGCTTCAGACATCGTTAAGTTTTGAAGCTCCTAATTACAGAACAAGTCGTTGTTATTGCAAGCGGCGTGTAAACCGATATGAAGGCTTGCTCTTTTATTAATGTGCAAGCTAGTTAGGCGCGTGAGGGGGCTTTATTGATCGATTCGACGATGCAATAATTCTGCCCGTGTTCTCGGGTTCATCGTATAGCTGCTTTCACACTGGACGCGAAACGAATTTTTCGCACGACAGATTACATTCAAAGTCAATGCAAAGACGAGTCTTTGCATCGACTTTGAGTGTAATCTGTCTTGAGTGTCTTGAGTGTAATTCGTTTCGCGTCCAGTGTGAATGCGGCTTAAAGGCGCGGACGCTTATGTGAGTCGCAGATACTGTCTTAGGACGTGTGGTGCTTCTTTTTTTGGAAAATGTCCAAATGCGAGGAATTTCGAGAGAATGTTCTCATGCGAAGTGCACTTCGAATCCGGAGGTTTCAACAGCCTACTTTGTCGGCCTATACGCACGACCCCGCGTTGTTGTGGAGTAGGGAATTTGGCTGGTGTTCATTTCTGAATTCAGTTGAAATGATTTTGAGTTCTAGCCTACACAAGCCCCTGTACCAACTTGCCTGGAATGGAGCTGCATAGCCCGTGGCCTTTTCGTTCGTAATTGTTCATCACCTCAGCGGAGACGTCAATGGATTGTGGCATGTTTAATAGACTGGTGAATTGCACACGAATTTAGGCACAGAGGTGGGGTTTCCCTCTCAGTGTTTTCTCTGGGGACAACTTGTATGAAGGGTCTTTGTAATCTGCGTGAACAAGGGGCATCCGTCTCCGTTTCCGACGCTTTTTTTGTGATCTCTCTAAGTAGGCAATTTATATTCCTTCCGCATACATAAATCAAATTTGGTCATGTCTTAGAAATGTCATTAGCATATCTTCTCGAAATTCGCTCATGCTTCGAATGCCGAACACTGTCACGCGCTTTTGGAAGGAACTAGAGGATCTTTAATTAGCGTTTTGTAAATAGCGGCAAGGCGCGTCCGGGGTATATCTCATCTTGGCCTCCCGTGGATATATATTTAGCCCTATCAATATCCAGTGGAATATTAGCCAGATTTTCAGGCTTTCTCTAAGATTAATCTTTTTCAAAAGGCGAGTCAAGTTTGGTTGTGTTTTTCTGGAGGGAAATTCAGACAATACCATGCACTCTATGATCAATTTGTTATGTGCACCAATGTTATTCCTGGAAGGAATCCCTCATGTCGGGAATGTTGCATCGTGGATTTAACAAGACCTTGGAATCATTCCTTTGGGAGTTTTGTCCATGCTTAGTTGATGTATTCACTGAGTTCCCACGGATTTTTCTGCAGCTTTGATGCTGCAAGCATCTTGTAATCGTTTCATGGCGGAAGTGCCCTTTTGGGTTGAGATCTGCGGGTGGAGTGCAAGCTGTTGGAATAAACTGACCTCAGTCATTAAGAAAGTGTGTTCAGCTCCTGGGATGCCACGCTCTGGAGGGTCCCTGTCTATTCCATTATTCTCTATAAACTCAGGGGACTTTAGTGCATAAAAATCCATGGAGGGAAACTTTTTTTTTCACTTGCTGAAACCCACAACTATCCCTCCAAAAGTCAACACGATAATGTCTTTGCCTTTGTGCTGTTTGTATTTTGTTACAGCTATGGGGTTGTTTATTTGTAGGTGGGAGGAGCAGGCTTACGTAATTGTGTGGCTCAGTATGAGCATGCGTTTCACATGCCTACACATGTGCATTCCCACGCAAGAATACACACTGCCCTATTTGTAGACGTTAATGTATTTTACCCTTTCCCTACCATGCCCACTAGGGGATTTACACCCAGGGAACTGGTGGCAATTTTGAATTTTGAATTGCTTTCGAGTTTACTCGGAAAGGAAGACCTCGCAATAAATATCTCCAATACATGCATGCTTTGTGTAAATGAAATCTGCTAGCCATACAAAAGCTAAAACACTGAAGTTCTGAAAATGTCCTTTTTATGGTGGCAATTTTGTGTTTTTTCAAAAACATTAACTCAAATAATTGCTGTATACATTGCATAATAACGTAAAACAGATTGCTTGTCTGATAAAATGCTGTTAGAAGAGTGAGAGGTGTAAGTGTTCAGTAAAGCCAGTTTTTGCAGGTATGTTCAACAGTTGTGTCAGTGCAGTTGTTGTGGTAAATCCAAAATCAGGGTGCTGGGTTGAGGCCTGGTGTGTTTTCACCATCCCGACACTGGTACCGACTGTCTCTCCTTTAGTTGTGTGTGCACGCTGCACGTCTCTCCTGGGGATTCTGCTTTCATCCAGTTGGAAGAGTCCACTGCGGAAAGTGAGGGCCTGAATAGCGATTGAGGGCAGGAAGTTCGGCACCTGCTGCATTGAGAAGCAAGGCGATGCAATCGTGAAAAGGGCTTTCTGCCGCCCTTCCTCTTACATAGGATGAACGCACTTTGAATGTCTTCCTCTTTGAAATGAAGTGCCGCCTTCTTGTTCCACTTCATACTCTTCCGTATCGCAGAGTCTCTGCCTGTCCTTTCATCGTTTTTGTCAACACCTCCCGTGGATGGTGGACGATAAGTTGATCTTGCTTGTCATCAGGTCGTATGGCCAACCGGTCGTTGTGCCGTCTGAATACACGCTCACGCTTTTACAGGTTTGTGAATGTCTCTGACAACTCGAGACAGTTCATCCACGTGATTCCACAAGCTGTTGCATTGCCAGAGTGATGAAGTTAAAAAGTTCATCAGAGGTGTACCAGTTACCCGCATAAAAATGGTTTCCCAGCAAGGTATCCATCAATTGGGCGATCATGGCACCACTCTTCCCCAGCTGTGGATTAGCTGCTGATCTGTACCGTGGTTCAGGTTCTTTCCTCAGGTAAACGTAAGAATTATTCGGCTAAACAGGGGTTTCACAGATGCTGGACATTGATTTCAAATTGTATTTGAGGGAAATGTACTTCTAGAAAATATGCCGCTTCTCCATGTCTGTTGAGAGATTCTTCTCAAGAATGTTGTTTGCCTTGCATTTGTAAAGAAGTACGGCAGTGAAAGGTCTGACTCTGTACAGTCTGTCTCGATCAGGGTCGTTTGGATCATAACGAGTCGTCAAAATGTAAAACTAATGGATGGACTGGTTGTGGTTGTCATTGCATTTTTGAATCCTTCAGTCGTGGGCTTGTGATCTAATAATCATGACTAACAGGCTGTTTTTCTCCTCCCATCAAGAGAGACAGAGCAAGGAATTTCTTCATTTCATCTCTTGTCCCAACCCAAAGTGTCCTCAGTCTTTACATCAGTATTTTCCTCCAAACTCTCCTCTCTACCGCTCGACACATGTAAATCGCTGTCTTCACTATTTTCATCATACTTTGATATTTCATCGGTGAAAATTTCCTTCGTATCTTCGTAAGTTGTGTCTGTATGAGGGCAATATGCCATTTTTAAATTCAAAGCCTAAAAAGTGGAGTATTATAAGGAGCGAATACTTGTAGTCAGTGGTCTTACCCAGCCAGTACTGGACTCTTCTCAGCCACCAGCATAAGTAGTGCGATTGTATTGGTGTAACCAGACTCTGGGTCATACGGTTGTTTTGAGGACACATGAGGGCGGTCCTTATTAGGAAAGGGGTCGCGTCTGTATGTTTGTGCGTTTATATGTCATTTATTTGATGCCTTGATCATCATACTTGATGAGAGCTGTACTTGGCTGGAGACTATATTGGGTGCTCTTATGCATCTCTCTCTGGATAGTCAGTCAGTACCCACAATGCTCAGGGTGGGGTTTGTCCCTGTCTGACGTGGTCCTCTGGGTGGGTGGCAGTCCAGTTGTTGGCGTGATCTGCGTGTGCGTTCACTGCTGAAACAGGAAGGAGATTATGCACGCAGAGTTTAAATCTGCTGCTAACCCACCTCAGATCTGGGTCAGTGGGTCTGCGGAGTAACTCTGGGCTCTGCCCTGGCTGCGGCTCTGTATCTTCAGATTAGATCAGGGGCATTTCATCTCCTCTCTGCGCTCTAGAGGCTAAATTCACTTTTTAAAGGTGTTAATTTCTTCTTCTTTTTTTTTTTCAGCGTAGATGGGCAGTTTATGTGCAAGGTTGCTTTGTACTTTAGTTATGGTCCCCACATGGCTCATTGGCTCTCATTTAAAGTTGAACTTCATTATTTTTTTAACCTTGGCTCAGTCGAATGTGAAGATGCTCTAAGGTCAGTGTTGGAGGTCCTTTTTGTGATCGGGCAGGTAACCAGATGTTTGACATCGTACCTCTGTCTTCCTGGACTGTGATGCCTGCTTGGGGATCTATGAACGTATGTTTTTTTTTTTTTTCATTTTTTGGGGGTGAGGAGCACGTTCTGACGGGAAACGTTCGACTCGTATCCAGTGTAACTGGGCAAGGTAAAAGACTACACTACCCAGAATACCATTATATTGGTACAGTTCTTCACTCAATTTATTTCCTGACAGGTGTTCAGTGACTGATCACGTGTTGTTCAGCATGTACGCTGACTGATGCGATCGATCTCGTGGAGTCATTATGAGCGAACGCTTTTTGTGTACAATCACCTCTCAAATCAACCTCCTTATCCACTGTCATTTCATTGAGGAGGTGGGGTTTCTCGCTCTATTACCGATGCTGTATATCGCTGAACTGTTCAGCTTACTACAGTGACCTGCTCCTGTGGTCTCAACAGGAGGTTGCCGTGGCGCCTAATTTCCCCCGGCTCACATGACCACTGGCCCTTGCTTCTTTGCGCGGTGGTGGTGCACCTCCATTTATACCCTGCCCATGCAGTCAGAGTATAAACGCTGTCAGCAATTTATTCCGCTTGCACAGCTACGATCACTGAACAGGAATGCCCGCTGCAGACTGATGAGGCTAACAAATTAACCCACTTACCCCTCGTCATCTTCAGGAGGGCTGGGCCGATTGTTGCCTCCCTTGTGCGGACCTCTGGCCATCACTGGTAACTGGGTGGCTGGGATTCAAGGACCTGACCGCAGGGCTTCCAGATTATCATCTTATCTGTGAGCCACTCTGAGGCATTCAGTCATTTTTAAGAATAATTTATTTAACTGGGGTGGTCCATCGAGAACATGTTTTTATCTGAAGGATGACCTGTAAAAAAAACTGCCCGAGAGAAGAGTAGCTTGTGGGTGGGGAACAGGTTAAAGCCCCTGGAGCAGTCTGTATGTTATGGGCCTTTTAATTGCTCCAATGACTGAGGTCTTCCCCATTTCATCTCTCCAGATGCCAGTCAGTAAGCCCACTGTGCCCACCTGGTTGAGCCACTAGCTTTACAGTTACCCTTCCAGTAACCTACAAGGCTGCCCTGCGGTGTAGTTTTCTGCTCTGTCTGAAACCTGGACTCCTGTTTCATTAGAGTTGCTTGTGGGCTCTGTGTGCGCTCCGATCCCTGGCTGAGTGAAGTTATATCTTCCTGCCAAATCCTCACTGTAGCCATTCATGCATTTTTGATGGGGTTGCGAGGGCTGACGGGTAAAAAATCAGCTCCCAGCCTGATCCGATTCCCCTCCCAAACCTCAGTGAGGGCGGGCGGTTATCAGCACAGAGAAATTGGACAATTTCCCCACACCCTTCGCTCGCCCTGATTGGTTGAAAGCAGAGATGGCTGGAGGATGAGTGATCCAGGACACACTTGGCTGTGCTGTGCTATAATCTCTGAGATGAGATGGTCGCACTGCTTTTCCTCGACCTTCGTCTCTCTTATTGCCCCTCTAGTTTTTGTCACCGATGACTCGAAATTCCTTTCATCTGTGTGTGGAATGCAATTTGTGGGAACTACTATTCGCCTGTTCGAAGGCCGTGTCCTTAAGTAACTCAATGGCAGGTCACACCCCTCACATATATTTTTTTTTTGTGGTTGTCATCGCCGCATTTTAAATGGCTGCTGATCGCCTGTATCATGTAGCTGAGTGAAGCACACCCGTGGGTAATGCTCTGGAGCTCATCAGCTGTCCGTGTTACACACCTGTGAGCACAATATATCTGTGCCTGTGCGTGTGTGTGTGTGCGCGCGAACGTGCGTGTGTGTGTTTGTGGGGTACACCTATGTGTAATAGGTCAGTGAGCCTAGCAGTTGTGTGTTACACACTTATAAGCAGACTATCTGTATGTGTGTGCGTTGCATGCCAGTGTGCAATGGTTAGGTGAGTCTAGCAGTCGCGTGTGTTGCACAACTATGAGAAAATCATATCTGTGTGTGTGTGTGTGTGTCAGCTGTGAGCACAGCTTACCTGTGTGTGTTTAACACCCATGTGTATTGATGGTTGCTGTAAACCTTTAGGACTGATCACCACTGAACCGCACGAACATGCAGTTCGCTCAGTGGAGGGTGAAACTGGAGAGGACGTCTCAGAATTTGATAAAGGTTTTTCTTGTTGCGAGTCAGAACGGGTCATTAATTCTCTGTGGATAATGAGGATGTCCTTGTGCTGAATAGTACACAATAGAGCTGAATGAGCGATCAGAGACGTCGTTTATTTCAATACAGTTTCATGTGATGGAGGTCCTCAGTGCCACACCAACTGCAGATTTGTATTGTGTTCCTTTGTCTAATGGATTTTAACTCTCATCTTGCTGTGAGATGGGTGTACAGGAGATGGGGGGGTGTAGATTAGATTTTGTTTCCATTCACTCTCGGCTGGTTGGAGCTGAGAATTGCGTTTGGGGTAATGTGCTGGAAATGGAGAGGGGGGGAGGGGTGTGGCTTCACACTATCGATTGGCGGCTGTCCTGTCTGAGAGAGAAAGAGGGAAGCGTCGTCTCGCGGAAAGAACTGGAAAGAATGAGAGCGAACTGGAGTGGAGAAATGGGATGACGGCGGACGAGTGGATTGCTGTCTTCGCCCTGAGGCAGTGGGCTTTTGCCCTAGATAATTGGAGACGATGTAATATCCTCAAATGTGCCCATTCATTTCCCTGAAGTGAGCCCTTTATGGGATACTGTTGAGAACAAAACACAATTTATTATGAAGCATGTGTGTCGTCACCTTACATAACCAGGTACATTGTGTACATCTCATCAATTCGTTTGTGAATTAACTGGGGCACAGTTTTGGTACTGCTGCAGGCCTGAATATTAGACTTGTTTATATTTTGTGCTTTCTCATCTTGGGGGTTAAAGATGTTGATGTTGAGAAATAATATACAAACACCTTTTCATTTTATTTTGGAAGCTATATCAAGGCTGGGCGATGTAGCTACACGTCAAACAGTTACATGCTGACGATCTTTGTTGCGCACAAAAATGGTACTGAATTGTCAAATAAGCTATTTCTCGACTCTGCTTGTTGAAAAGGGTGATATTCGTGTGGAGCTGTAAATATTGGTTCACATTTGCACTTGAGTAGCTACATCGATGCTTTATGCTTCTCTAAGTAGCCTTGTGATCGATCGCTAGGCTCATCCATTCTTGCTTGAATCACCTGTCTCTGCTGTAAATATGCTGGAGTACAGAGATGCTGTCTTTGAGAAATTTATAGGACCCTCAGGTCAGGTCAGCTCTGGGTCTTGGTTTGTTTTGGGGAACTTGTGAGCCTTTCATTTAGAGAGTGTATCCCTCAGAATGAATTTGTATTAGTGTTTAAGTAGAGAAATGAGTGTGCTGGTGTCTGGGCTGTACTTGTCACAGCATTTTGGCTTTTCTGTCCTTAAATTGCTTTTATTTTTTGCTGTCACCTTACCGAATTTACTTAAATTTCATTTAAATTGGAATGGATGGTATAGGATTTTTCTCTCAAACTGGTAGCGACTCAAAGCGCTTCAGCGTTGAAGGGAAATGGAAATCAACACTGCCAATGCTTAGCACCCTCCTGGGTAATGCATCGGAGACATTTAGCACCAGAATGCTTTTCTGACCTCAGCGAATGTGGAGGGGCCAAGTTCTATAGATGGTGAAATGGGAGATGATTTGGATGCCTGTTGTAAGAGCCTGTTTGGGAGTGTTTAAGCCAGAACCGCGGGGTTACCTCTCTACCCTGTGTGATGTGTGTCATGCGCTTTTGAATGAGCATGGAGTCAGGACCTCAGTTCAGTGTCTCATCTGAAAGACTGTGTCTGACGCCATGCACTGGTGGGCAAAATGGCCGCCAGAGTGGCATCTTTGATTGGAGCTCTGCGTCACGGTCCATTGTATCCCCCTGCTGTAATTCTGTCAAATCTGCATTGTGTGAAATTTAGATTTTTATCTCCGACCGGAGTGACAGCTGAGCGCACACTTGAGCTGTGTGGCTTTTTTGTTTCACCTTATCGCAGATTTCGCTAATATATCAATTAATGAGAGAAGAGATGCTGACTATCAGATTAAGCGATCGGCAAATTTCTATCTGCAGTCCGCTGGGACTTTTATTGTGTTAAAGAGCCAGAGTGTCTGGGAATGGAAGGGTGCTGAGCCAACCAGCGAAGTCTTGTTCGTCAGCGGACCAATGAGAGCTGAGCGGATCCAAATCTATTTACCCCACTGATGTAACGATTCCTGGGCTGAGCAGCTCTGTTACTGTACTCAGCTGTAACAGGAGGACTCCGTTAGAATTAATGTTTTTTAATGGGAACATGAGGTCAGGTGCCCCCCTCTGCTTCTCCAGGCTGTTGAGCAGCACTCAGCTGGGTCACCGGTGATTTTTGGTCAGGTCTGTAGGACAGGTTCAGGGTTCTGCTCATACTGAAGTCTCAAGTGAGCTACATTTTAAGACTGCAGAATTATGTCATTTCTGTGGAGTGAGTAATATTTCACAGAGGAGTTGGATCCCAGCCTCTAGACGCATCAAGCATAATCTAAAACATGATCAGGTGCCCTCATTTTCACATCAAATAAACGACAGTCGTCAATCATCAATTAATATTTTTAATCAAGCGGACCAGGATTATTCAATTAATATTTTTAATCAAGTGGGCCAGGATTATTCACCAACCCATAAATTTTCAGAGGTGGAGTATGTCACCTGCATAATCAAAATAAGGAATTATCAGCCAAATTGGTGATAGTGTCATCTCTGGCACCCAAAAATCGTTTGTGCTTTGGAAATTTCCAGGCCTTAACCGTTGCGCAATGTGGTTGGAGTTGTGCTCAAATGTGGAGCGACTGGCTTTTCACCTGGACACTTGAAAAGGTATAAGAATGGCCCTGGATTTTTGAGTCATTTACTTTCGCCTTGGTGAGTTGTGAGGGTGTTGACGCGACACTGAAGTGGAAGTTTGCACTTTCTCATCCAGATTAGAGAGCTGTGGAGGTGTTAGTCGTGCTGAGGTCTGGAGTGGCCAGCATTCAGTGCTGAATTGCTGCAGTGTTGAGAGTGACGCCGCATTTTTGATTGATCACTGTTAGTTTGTGTAACGGTGTTTCTCTCCTGTCGAGTCGCCATTGTCTCCACCTCTCACTTGTATGCAGAAGACGTCTGGCCTCCATTTAAGAGCAGCTAATAAACTACTGCAAGGTGTGAAGTCATTTTAGAGCGGCTTCCCTCAGCCTCAGTGTCAGTGGAGCTGGATTCAGGTGTAAATACCAGGAGATGAATGTGAATCGGAGGCCTTTCGCAGAGAGGGTACACCAGGAGAAGTCTGCTGGCTTCCATGTGTCTACAGTAGCTGTCCCCTGCCCTCTTTTTTTTTTTTTGGTACAATTATTCAGATAGGCCAGGTCACGTGGTAACGGACTTACAAATTTATAACTCCGTTACCGACCAGTTTTTTTGCCTTTATCACCAGAAATAAGTCAAATGAACATTATTGGCTATTTGGCTGTTTGAAGTACTGGGGAAGACCTGCAAAAAGCCATTTAAACAGTAACTCTGTCTTACTTCGTTTTGGAGCTATGATAACACACCAATTTTGTAACTCCCTTACCGCGTGACCTGGCCCAGATGTACAAAAATTTGCACCTAGGTTCTGGTTTGCTTTCTGACTGTTCTCTAAATGCGTCCAGTTAATGAAGGTCTACTGAGCTGAAATGGTACATTTTTACAGTGGCCGATGTTCTGTTTACAAGCCATTACAGTAGGTTCAGTTGTGCCATTTGCACACAGACAAGACTGCATTCATCAGAGAAAATGATTGGTCTTCACGTTCCCTGACAGCGCAGCGCACAGTATGTGAATGCGGAGGGATTCTTGCTGGCCTTGCCACGAATTGGGAGTAGATGAGTTGTGAATTTAAAGCAGCCCCCGGTCGACGCTGGGCACGGGAATGCGTGTGCGCTGTCACGGCGTAGCAAAGGCGCGGTTCATTCAAAGCGACAGCGCGTTCCTTAGAACGCCCTTTAGATGGAGACGAATGACGAGCTTGACTGGTGAATGCGTGATCGGAGAGCCACTGGTTTTTGCGTTGGTGTCTCATCTTAAAAAATAAATAAATAAATACCGCTCATGTAACATACCTGGAGGGGGGGATTTATGAATCACATTTAGCAAAACTCTCCTATCTGGCTCTCAGGGCCAGGGTTTGTGCGGCTTTTATTACTCCGCTCTAATCAGGGTCTAGTTGAGCCGATGAATAAAGCAATTTTAGCCTGATGCATAAAGATTTCTGTCATCTATTCCCAATCTGCGACATTAGAGGTCATTATACTATGAGGGGAGAAAAGCTGCAGCACTGCTGACCTCGAGGGCCAGATTAGTGTACCTTCCTTAAGCTGCTTTCACACCGGACGCGAAATGCATTACATTACATTCAAAGTCGATGCGAAGACGCGAATATTCGCGTCTTTGCATTGACTTAAAATGTCTTTGAAAATTCGTTTCGCGTCCGCTGTGACAGCAGCCTCAGTCAATGAAGCTGCTGCAGAAAGTGTTGTCCTGTGCTTGTTTAGTCTTGTCTTAGGTTTATGTGGAACTTTTTAAAGTAAATGTTTTTTTGGGCCAATTTTCTTTGACAAAATAAAATCTCAACCTGCTACCTTAGCTAGCAACACGATAAATACCTCCTTTGAGAAGAAACCACTCTGTTTGTTGCAGGTTCTGTGGGGAATTTTGATTTGGTCCAAATTCATATCCGACAGTTAGTTTTTTTTATTTTTTATTTTTCCCCCCCTTTGAATCTGCCTGCCATTAATTTTGGTTCATTGAGTGGAGTTAAATCTGCACAGTAAGAGTTGTGGGGGAGTCTAGTTATTCCTGTGATTTTTTGGTGTCGCATTCAGTAGGCTGTCATACTCAGAATTTAAAATTCTGGGCCAAATGTCATGGCTTATGATGTGGATGACCTAATTTCAGTGCAGATCTGCCCCTGGCATTGTGTTCATTGGTGAGCTGTCGAACTGGTTGGAAATTTTTTTGTGATGCTTCATCCGTGTCCTGTTTCAAACCAGAACAGGAAATAAGTCTAAATTCTTTTGCAAAGTATTGGAATGAAATTAAGAATTAATTAATGCACGCCACCCTTTGATGACCTCTGGCATGAGAACGTTCTCAGCATTGGCTGCCAGTAGAGTAATTTCTTTCTCTGCATTTCTTTGTTTGATCCTCATTATTGAGGAGTGTGGTTTATCCACTTGGGCCTTTGTCCTCCCGCTGTGCGTTCGGCTATTTGTAGTTTTCATGTGATGTCACAGTCTAATGGTCACGCCCACCTGGAAGGTAAAAGTAGGATTCCTCCATTTCCCTCTCGTCATTTTTACCTTATTGTTTTGCCAAAATGCTGGTTAGGTGTTGTTCAGGTTGGATGAGAGAACCTGCAAGGAGACGAGCCAGGGGTTGGGCTTTTTCGGAATCTCGCTTAAGAATGATAATCAAGGGAGGAGGCAATTGTGATATGTAGCTAAAATTACTACCATAAAACAGCTGTTAACCGCAAATGAACAACTATTACAATATGTGTTGGGTAGCTAGCTAGCTAATTAGCACGCACTTCTGCTTTGAAATTGAAAATGGTCTCATCTTTCACCTCCTGAACAACATTATTGACCCCATTTAGATCAAAAGTACATGAAACTACCGGTGCTTTTGTGCACTCTCATCATGGCAACGGCGTAATCTCCGCATGATAAATGTGAACACTGCTAAAATGGAGCTTGGGTAACATTAGGGAGTTTTCTGTTTAAAACTCTTTTCCCCATAATGACTACATATGATGCCTGCATGTGTATCACGAGACCTTCTCCCTAGCCTCTCTGTTGATTTAAAATGGGGGCGTCCCCAAGGGGTCAGATGTCGTCTTTGGGTTGTCACATGTGCTCATTATGGGTAAAGGGACTGGGATTCTGTGGGGAAAAGAGTTAATGAATGAAATAGGCCTACTGCAGTGGGTGCTGTATGGATCGCAAGTGCCTAAACTTTGGAGTTCGTGAACATATTGTTCTTTTATAGAAAGGTGATTGAAATATCTTTGGGTTTAAACAAATGAAAAGATATCAGGTTTGCACGTCAGTTCTGTGGAATTTCCTGTATTAATTGCCATATTGAAAGGGCATTGTGCCCTCCCAGGGTAAGTGGCGGTCATGTGACTTAAAACTATAAGTTACGCTCGCTGGCTTGTTGACTTGGAGTAACCATTTCTCTGAGCCCTGCCCGCAGCCTGCGCTTTCGTTTTAGAATCGTGGGATGCCGGATCGTGTTTAAGGATCTGGGGCTGTTGAGTTTAACTGAGGATGAAATTGCATACAACTATTTAACCGATGCACCTGAAGGTATTTCTCGCTGTGTGCATGACCGGAGTGTGTTAGAGGGTGAGAAAAAGAGCAGGTGGGTGGGAAAGCAAGAGCGCGGGTTAAACCGAGGGAGGGCGGGATTATGTCAGAGCAAGGGGCCGAGGGGGAGTACTGTGCGTGCGTGTGCGTGCGCGTGTGTGTGTGTGTGTGTGTGTGTGTGTGTGTGTGAGTGTGTGTGTATGAGAGAGCGAGAGTGCCTGCCATCGAATCACCCTGACCGTATCCGTGCAGTGCACCACGGCTCTGTGTCCGGTCCTCCCCTCCAGTTTATGTTTATGATTTCTCCCCCCTACTACCTCACTTGGTACACTCTCCTGGAATCAACCATTTTCTCCCTGGGGATGGGGAGGGGCGGCAAGGATATGGTTGCCATTTTCCCAAGAAATTGTAACTTTCATCTGAGTATTTCTGCAAAAGCCTTCACTGCATGATTCCTGAAAACTACAGCGATGGACATTTCCTGTTCCTGTGCTACTCTGTGGATGGGAGGGGTAACCTGGTGTTACATTATGATGTCACCGGGGGTGGGAGGGGAAGTGTCATCTGGAATTAGAAAAAATTCTGATTATACTTTAAAACTTTGCAAGTTAAAGCTTGCTTTACTGGCTTGTGCATAGCCTAGGTGCTATCTTTACAAAGGAAGGTATCTTATTGTTGGTTTTTGTTCTTGGCTTACGCATTTTGTCTTTCAAAGTCATCCTCGTGTGGGTCATGCTATCTTCACTAGAGCCAAACTAATTTCACACTGTTTGAGTTCGTCATTGTCTGGTTGTTTAATGTGTACTAACAATGCCCGCCAGCCTGTATTTTCTTCCGTGTTTTTTTTTTGGTTTTGTCTTTTTTCTACTTGTCGATTTTTGTATTCGTACCTGTGTTTGTGTCTGCTCACGTGTATATGTGCGCATGTATGTTTTTGGGTGTGGGTGCTCCTGTGTGCGCGCGCGTGTGCGTACGAGAGTTTGCGGGTACATGCCTACATGTTTGTAATGGCAATCACCCGTGTGTGTTTGTGTACTTATGCTCATACGTATGTGTGTGCTTCTGTGCGTGTTCGTGTGCCTTGATATGTGTGGATATGTGTGTGTGAGCTTGTAAATGCTGCCCGCGTCTGACCCCTCGCTCTTGCCCCGCGCAGCTCCCTGCAGACTTCTCCAAGCTCCATCTGGCCGACAGCCTCCACCCACAGGTGACCCACGTGTCGACCAGTCATTCAGGATGTAGCATCACCAGCGACTCTGGAAGCAGCAGTTTGTCAGACATTTACCAGGTAGGCAGGAAGGCACCTATTCCTAAGTATTCCTGGTGTTAGCCTCACGGCTGTAGCTTTGCTACGGTTATCTCCTCTGTCGTAGTATTGCTGGTGTTAGCCTCACGGCCATAGCTTTGCTACTGTTATCCCCGCTGTTGCAGTATTGCTGGTGTTGGCCTCAAGGCCGTAGCATTGCTACTGTTAGCCTGAGAGCCTTAGCATCGCTACTGTTATCCCCACTGTTGCAGTATTACTGGTGTTGGCCTCAAGGCCGTAGCATTGCTACTCTTAGCCTGAGAGCCTTAGCATTGCTACTGTTATCTCCACTGCTGCAGTATTGCTAGTGGTAATCTCACGACCTAAGCATTGCAGCTGTTCACTTCACTGCTGTAATATTGCTCATGGTTAGCCCTTGTGCCCTAGCGTAGGTATTGGTCAGATAGCCTCGTTCCCTGTATACAGTTGTGCTAGTCCGTGACCAGCACCACTTGTCGAAAAAGGTTAGGGTTTTCGTGTGCGCGCTTTTCAGGTTTTGCAATGGTTTTTGTTTGACTTCTTGTTTTCCTCCTGGAGTGTTCCAGAAAATTTAGATAATTCTCAACGCAAGTGCTCAGTTGAGTTGCTCAGTCGATCCAGTCTTGAAGGAGCACGTCTTTAAAAAAAAAAAAAAAACCAGCATTTCAAGCGAAATGCTTGCATGAGAGCTGTTTTAGCCGCGATAACACTGTCTGAAAATATTCATTTGAATTTTGGGGAATTACTCCAGTGTGGCTTAGCTCAGCCTAATCCCCTCAGGTTGGAGAGGTCCCATTGGCCCTGGGCACTGCCCCCCCTTTGTCGTTCCCCCCCAACACCCGGGCACCACTGTGCCCAAAGCTTGATCTGAGCTGCAGGGCCATCTGTTCTCTGCCGGAACCCTCCGCTGATCCAGAGAACCTGCCAGAACGTGTCTGTGCCAGTAGCTCTGGGGGACTAGGACGGTTTGGGCTGGGGCAAAACCAGCGATATTCCCTGTGATAATCCCTGCAGGCCGTGATGGGATTACAGAGCTGGAAAAACGGGAGTCACGCGATCACACCCCCCCCAAATTAAACCCAGTTCCCTCGTTTTTTACCATCCGCTTGTATTCCGTTCACAGCCGAAGCCGTCGGTGCTCTCAGGAGCATGACGAGACTCGAGACGTTTTTCGTCAAAAAAAAAAAAATAAATAAAAACCGACGTCGCCGTCTGAATGCAAATGAAATCAAAAACTTGAGTGATTAGGATTGGCGGCAAACAAAGCCTGGCACTTCTGCGGGAGTGGGGGGGTGGGGGTGGGGGGGGGGGTGCTGCGTGGCGATAATTATGCCGGCAAGGGCTGGAATGATGTGAGCTGCGTGAAAGATAAGGGCACGTCTCGCACTAATAATTGGGTATTTCTCTCAACGAGAATTGGCAAAGTGGCCCGGCAGGTTTGATTCGGAAAGCAATATCAAACCGGCTCACTTATATGATGTAGTGGAGGATGGAGTGGGGAGCTGGATCTCGATAGAATTTGGTGATTGCGTTTGGCTGACCCGTCTGCTCCCTCCGTTGGCGATAATGCCGCTAATGGCAGTCAGGCTCTCACATTTGCGCGAGGCATTATCGCGTCTGTGGAGGAAGGATAGAGGGCGCGGGGGCGCCCGTCTGTTTCTGGCGCCGAATAGTGACAGACGTCACCGCGAGGCTCATCGTAAGTCTCCTGGCGTCTCGCACGCTACCAGGAAAGGCTAGACTCTGCACTTTCGCTTCGTATTTACAGGCAGTGGGGATATCATAGGACTCTCAGTACTGTAGCCTGGATGATGCAGATGCTCGGTATTTAAGCCTAATTTTCAGAAAAATGCGCATCTCTCCCTTACTACACTGTCTGGGCGAACCGAGCTGCGTCATCCCCTGCATTCTAATAATAGTGACCCGTTTTTTTTAGGCAGGGGGGAAAATGACTTGAACATTAGTGTGAAATTTGCCTTCCATCACACGCCTCATGTGCTGAGAGTTATGCGTCTCTCGGGGAAATCGCACGACTGGTTTAAAAGTGATGCTATTTTTGTTCTGCCTCCCTCCTGGGTTCCACTTTGGCCCAACAGCGATGCAATCGTGTTCACGATCTTCCAGCAATTTCTATATATATATTTTTTATTTATTTATTTATTTATTTTATTTATTTATTTTTTTTAGTTGTTTATTTAGTGGGGGGTGGGTTTTAGCAGGGTGTTAATCTCATCTGCATGTATATAACTCACACTGTTAGTATACCTCTCAGTAAGTCAGTATACCTCCTACAGTTGGCACGCCTCTCACACTGTCAGTACAGCTTGCTTAGAATCAGATTGCTAAATATTGCCGCCGCAAAAATAACACGACTGCTGCAGATGTGAGACAGAGATGCAGGTGAGGCTTTCGACGGATCTGTGAGCGCGAGAAGCATTTTCGCCGTTCCAGGCAGCCGCCAGTTCCTCTGCCTCCACTCTGCTCTCGACGAGCCAAGATGGCTGACTGTGTTCCTTCTGAATAACTTATGAAATTTGTTCTTCAGATAGCATGGAAAACATCGACCCCCAAGAATAGCTGCGCTTGAAATATTAATTCACTCCTCCTGTCGGTGGAGACTGGCCGCGTACTGTGGAAGATAAACTCATTTAGGCCGTGCAGTAAGGGGTCATTGATTATTTTGGGGATTAGCGCATCATCATCATCGCCCCCGCTTTGCCGGCGATTATCTCCGGTGAAGTATCGCCGCGGGTTCGTTTCGTGCCTCCGCGGTGATTAGCCGCTCTTTCATCGCCGAGTAAATGACGTTTTGGCGTTTGAAATGTTAGCGATTATAAACGAGGGGAGGACACCTTTGTTTCACCCAGGTGATGGAGCTGCAGCATTAATGTCAGTTTGACAGAGCCGCTAATGTTGGGTGGATTAAAGTGTTCACGTGTGGCGATTCACATGGCGGGCTTTACACACTTGCACAGATGCAGTTTTTTATGCACACAGGCACGCTTATTTGTATAGCTGTACTTCTAACCATTTTGTATCAACTGAGGTCCATTCTGTACAGCCTTTCTCAAATTGTAACCATAAACAAATTATGCATAACCTTGACATAACCAGACTCATAACACCATAATCTTCCGTGCGGACCTCCCAAAATGTCGTCTGACCCCAAATGTTCCTCACAACATTTGTGGTTTCTCGGGAGTTGGTTCTCGAATATATAGCTATTTGGCCCAGGCACGCGCACACACTCAACGTCATGCACATATAGATATTTTACTGCAGTATGCAACTCAAAAACGGGCACAGCGTTACGCTCCGCCGTCCTAAGGGTGAGACGGAGGAGCTGTCTTGAGAAGCATGCATCTCAGGGGGCGGAGCTACTGTAACTCCGTAACCATGGCTGCGGCTCGCCCCGCTTGCTTTCTCGCCTCCCCCCCACCCCTCTCATATTCGTCGGACAGAGATGTGATGTTTCCTGATTGCTTCTGATTACTAAGGAAATCATCATTTCCAGACCGGCAACATTTCATCTAGACTGGACGGCTGCTACTGGCTATGCCTCTTCTTCCGTCAGCTGTCAGCATTGCTGGAGTCAGTGTGTGTGTGTGTTTGTGTGTGTGAGACAGGCAGAGAGAGAGAGATCCCAAATCTGGCTCTCTCTGATTGCATCATATTGCGAAATCTGTATTCCCAGAGTGTTGGTGTTTTGTGGTTGAGGCTGTTGCTGGTACGCAGCTCTATAGCTCCACAGTCTCCCTCCGTCGGCTCCCAGACTGAACAGAAGCGCCGGCTCCAGATGTCTCCCATTGGCAGGTGCCTTGAGATTGAGCAGTTACCAGTTAATCTGGAGAATTCGTAGCCCCTGCTTTGAGGGCCGTTGAGAAATCCATGATCTAGAGTGCCTCCCTCTGGCCGTGGCCGCCGGAGCTGTAATAGGGTAATTTAAGGCTGCAGGCGATTCTGTCCTCCGACCTGTTATGCGCTCGATTAAACGCTGCCATTTGGACGAAGCCGGCTGGTGTCGGGACGCGCGGTCACTGTGGCAGCAGCCGCGGCTGATTTACTGCGAGGCTTTAATTAGGATGGCGCTGCTGTTAGTGCCTCTCTGACAGAAGGAGAGGTCGTTCGGCAGTTTGGGGCGTCTGGTCTAACTCCTGATAAGCGTGGGGTGGGGAGGGGTTTGAGGGATGGCCAACCTGGGGTGAGAGGCAGTATCAACAGGTTAGACCAGGGCTTTGGGGGGGGGGGGGGGGGGGGGGGGAGAAGGAGAAGTGGCTCTGGCCACAGACCCCCTCCAAACGCTGGCCTCTGTCTCATCTCTTCCGGAAGGGTCTTAATGCCTCATAAACCCCGTCTAAATGCCACCCTCCCCCATCTGTGTGCGATCGCCCCTGAATCGCTCTCCGCTCTTTTCTCTCGCCTGTGGCGCAGTGCCTGATGACATCACGCTGTTTGCCGAGTGACCACTCGTATGCTGATGGCTCCACAGTGAGGGCGCCGATAGCGATCAGCGAGGAGTGTTCGGCCATGCGAGTCGCAGGTCCATTTCTGCGGGATATTCTTCCTCTCAGACCAGCCCCCTCTCATATCCAATCGTGTCTGTTGTACCCTGGCCCCATGGTGTTCGCAGTGCTCTGTTGTGCTGGTCTCTCTGCTATTTTTTTTCGATACTCTTTTTAAACAAAGGTGTAATGGCTGGTACCATTTCGTGCTTGTAAGGGGTCAGACTCCATGTCCAACTGTGGGAGCAGTTTTTGCCCTCTGGGTTGTTTGGAAAGATGTAAGGCTACCTGTGTGTGTGTGGTGTGTGTGTGTGTATAGCTATACCTGTGAGAACGAACTATTGAGAAATCACAGGTTATGTGGACATTTGAGTTTGCAAGGACATTTTGGCTGATCCTCACGGAGGATAACAGAAGATTTACGGCAAATTGGTTAAAGTTAGGGTTATAGTTACAGTTAGGGTTTGGGTTTGGCGTAATTCAGCTATGATTAGGGTTCACTGAAGGCTGTACAGTAGCAAGTCAATGCAATGTCCTCACTAGTATAGCTACACAATGGTTTGCTCGGTATGTGTCGCTACTTGGTAATATTTGCTGGCCATCAGGCTTACGCCTCTCGCTCGCTCCTCTCTCTCAGGCGGCAGAAAACGAGACTGGAGACATGGACCTGAGCGGCCTGCCAGAGACGGCGGTCGACTCGGAGGAAGACGACGACGAAGAGGATATTGAGCGGGCGTCCGACCCCCTAATGAGCCGGGACATCGTCCGTGACTGTCTGGAGAAGGACCCCATGGACCGGACAGATGATGACATCGGTGAGAGCGTCTCTCTACCACGACCGCAGGATACGTTTTCCGACATGCACACAGCATTACTCAGGGTTAAAACAATTGTTGTCAGCTGAAACGTATTGATCACTGCAATAACGGTCCAATCCTTGGCTCTTAAGTATTTGCTTACTTAAGTTTTTACCTTTTTTTTGGCCAGTGTATTCAGTCAAAAAGATATACTGACAGTGATGACTGTTTCCATCATGAATAATTAATAATTTAATAGTTTTTCCTCAAAATATAATAATAGTTTTCTCAAAATCAGTCCACTCATGTTAAAAAAGTAAGAAAAAAATGTTTCTGTATTCAGTGTATTCACAAAAATTGATTTTTTTTTAAAGTAATAATGTGGTCACTCTTGTGTGTATTGACTTACTGCTGTCTGTGGTCATTTTGGTGGTAGGGTCTGATACACATTCCACTAACATGACCAATTCTGCAAAGCAGACCCAATCGACTACTCTAAAGCCCTTTTTAGGTTCTCGCCAGTCGGAGATGAAATATGAATGACATTTTGCATATCACGATCTAAAAAAATTTGTGACTGATGGAAAATGTTATACGTCTGAATGAAATATACTGTCATATCGCCCAGCCTTACTTTCATATTTCTCTGGGTTTGGACTTTATAATGTCCTCAGAATGTCCTGAGCTTTACGTGGCATCGGTTCACAAAGGTGCTGAAGAGAGTATCCTTGGGGAATTGGCCCATTCTGACTCAGTACTGTTAGTTTCTGCAAAGCCGTCTGGTCTTTGCCATTTCACTTCATCCAAAATACACCATATTGGATTGAGAAGCCGTTGGTCTGTTGCGGGCCTGTAGAGTGAGAGGATATGTGCTTTCTGTCATGGTGCTTTAAACTGTTGGAGGTATAGAAATGTGGACCGTGATCATAAGGGGATGCACACGGTCATCAGCAATGTGTGGTGCCACATTCATGTGGCATTCAGTTTAGAGGAGTCTGTGGATTCATGGATTTTACGCCACTTTCTGTCCCTGCCATGATTGCGTTTAGAGGTCTGAAGCCGCTTTCTCACCGGATGCGAAACGAATTTTCCGCGCGACAGATATATATTCGCGTCTTTGCATTGACTTTGAATGTAATCTGTCGTGCGAAAAATTTGTTTCGCGTCCGGTGTGAAAGCGGCTTTACCCTTCAGCCGTCCGATTTCTGTGGTCAGGCGTCCTTTTTAATCCTCAACATCCTCCTTTTAGCTGAGTTCACAGGTCTTCAGGTGCTGCAGCCAGTTTTCCTCCGCGTTCAGCATTTCTGTGTGCTCTGAGATGCCGTCCTTCACTGACCTGCGGCAAACTTTTTAAGCTTTTTCCACGGTTTGAGCAAGTCTCGTCATTTTTCTCGGTCCCCGTTCATGAACGAGGTCTTTTTCAGCTGCGGACCGGCCGCTCCCTGGATGTGTTTCACTTTTCACTCTAATCTCTGAACTCTTTCTGACGCCAGTGCACGAGCATCCCTCGAGGGAAGCTGCCGGAACCACCATGTCTGGCACCAAAAATCATACTGCAGTCAAAGTTGCTGAGCTCAAGCATCTTGCCAATACTGAGAATGACAAAAGAATTCGACCATTTTTCTACTTCTGTGTGTTTTCTGAACTGCGTTATCACCATGCAGTTTGCTTTTTGGAGGAATGGTGTGGTAATGTGCATTTGTAGAAATTCACAAAAAACACGTACATCCAAACAAAAATAAAGTCTGGGTGCTGGACAAAAATATGACTGCAAAACCAAAAAAGTGAAATTTTTTCTGGTGTGCGGATTTTACTTTTTTGGTAATGTGCATCTGTCCCAAATAAAGCGGGCAGTGAGTGCACATTTTGCGCTCATTTGAAGATCGTTCTCCACGAAAGCCCCCACACACGCACTGCAGACGGCTGAGCCGCTTCATCTGCAATTCCCAGAGTATTTACAGGCTCATGAAATCCTTTGTGTTCGGATCCTCTTTTAACCGTGCAGTCCTTACCAGTGTTTGCAGAAGTTAATTCTGTTTTTCGGGGGAAAAGCGGCGCGTGCGTTTGTGTGCTAATGGGATGAGAGAGACTCTGTGCTCTGCTGGAGAGTTCTGGCTCCACTAGCGCGCTGTGGTGACATAATCTGGGGGAGTGGCCTGTCTCACCCAGTGTCTGGCTGCTAGCGCGCTGCCCTGTGATGCCGGCTCTCCTTCAGCGAAAGCAGGGCAGCACGCAGCTCCCATTTTAGCATGTTGCTAATGGCTCCATGAAGCTGTGAATGTTAAACGCGCGTGGACACGTGCTGTTTTCACACTGCTATCTGTATAATTTGCCCCAGCACGTAGCTTTGTCGTAAGAAACAGGAAAATAAGTATGGTTTAGCTCAAAGTGCGCAGCAAAGATGCCATTTACGGAGGAGTGAAATGTAAGGTTCTGAACTGATCGAAATTCTGCATTAGAGAACGTTGGTGCAGTGGTTATATGAATCATAAAAGCCTTATGCACCAATATATAGTTATATGAATTGTATATATGACTGCATGTTTCTTTACCATCTCATGATGATACCAGATTTTGGAAATCGGTCTCATTAAACAGTTTCATAAAATTAATCGCTGATAAATAATTTCCAACATGAAATATTAGAATTATAACCAGTAATGCATCAATGTTGTATTCATCACAATTCATTGAAGTGGTGAAGTTGACCATGTGTCCAAATGATCATCAGACAGAAATGTGGTTCTTCATAGAATTTATTAATCAAACAAATCTGCATCTAAGCTAACACAAACGCAGGAAAGGGAGCGGTGTTAACATGGAGTCGTATATGTGCCGTTTGCCCTCTCCTTGGAGCTGGCCAGTTGAGTTCCGTCTCGTGCAGGACTGATGCAAATAAACTGAGGCTTAGTGGTTGCATCAGGTCTGATTTAGGCGGAACCGGACAAATTACTGGATGTGTGTTGCGTGGCCTGTGGAGACTGAGGGGATTCACTGCGCTGGCACATGTAGCTACCTGTGACAGCAAAGGAGTCGTGTGCGTGTGAGAGAATATGAATCAGGCTTTACTGCATGCTATTGTCCTCTTCCTGGGAATAGCAAAGATGTAGTGTATACATACACACACACACACTCATACACATAAACGGGAGTAGGGTGGGCTTTGTCATTATTGTGCAAGAACTGGCAGAAGGCTTTGGAAACCTATCCAGATGTTCCCTTAAGGTCCTTAAGATACAATACAGCCATTCACTCACTCGCTATATTTATGTATTTTTTTATTATCACAAATGCATCTTGATTGTTTTCTCCTTAGTTTGTCTTCTCAGAGGCGTATGGGAAACTTTAACGGTCATCCTGCCAGGAATGTAGTCATTTCCTATAATGAATTGGTTCCTTGTTTATTTTTCTTTGAGAGCATTTGTTTGTTTTTGATGAAAGATATGGGAATGCGTTTGTGTGATTCGTTTATCTGAGGTTGCTGAGCAATAGGAGACTTGTCTTCTGCTTTAGACCAATGGTCATGATCCCCGTCTCTCTCTCTCTCTCTCTTTCTCGAGAGAGAGATCTCCTGTCCTGTATGTTTTGCTGTTTTGACTCCATCTCTAACTGTTTCTCACTCAGCAGCCAGAGAACTGCACAGAGCTGCTCATTAGTTCAGTCAGGTGTGACAAATATGAGCTGCAGTACAAACCTACAGGACTGTAGATCTCCAGGAACAGGGTTAGTCAACACTGCTTTAGATGGAGCTCTTTCTCTCTGTCTGTCTGTCTGTCTGTCTGTCTCTCTCTCTCTCTCTCTCTCTCTGTCTGTCTGTCTCTCTCTCTCTCTCTCGCGCTCGCTCGCTCTCTCTCTCTTTTTCAATTTGCTTTCTGGGTGGGATGAATCAATACATCTGTGTTCCTAAAACAGAAGAGAAGACGGAATAAAACAGAAAGGAAATGAAAAAGAATAAATAATCTTTGTAATAAATGTAAACAGAATAATTATGTTATCATCAAAGATACAGAACAATAACTGTACATGCTTTTCAATGTGAAGTGATGATGTCAGCTCATACTCATTTCGCCTGGTACTCTGGCTGGAGAAAACATTTGGCTGCTGGCCATGAAGTTCTTTTCCCTCTCTCTCTCTCTCTCTCTCGCTCTCTCACTCTCTTTCTCTCTCCATCACTGACCCGCCACTCCGCACATGCTCATCCCTCGCTCCCCTTCATCCATCTTGCTGTCATTTATCCTTCTTCTCTCTCGCCTCCTGCTCATCCCTCTTTCCATCTTCACCTCTCCATCTTTCTCTCTCTGTGCCTCTCTCCTCATCCTTCTCTGTTCATCCCTCTCTCCCTCACAGAGCAATTACTGGAGTTTATGCACCAGCTGCCTGCGTTTGCGAACATGACCATGTCGGTGAGGAGGGAGCTGTGTGCGGTGATGGTGTTCGCCGTGGTGGAGCGAGCCGGCACCATCGTTCTCAACGACGGGGAGGAGGTCAGTGTGGCATCAGTGACCCGCGACGAGGGCATTTTTACCCTTTTTTTACACCTCTACCAACCACCCGTCTTTACAAGGTCTAATCTTAATGGTGCTACAGTTAATCGTTTATTTAAAACCCCTGGAGGATAGAACTGCTGTCCGTCTCAGTGCTCTGATGCTGAGCCCTCAGCGGAGATCTGAAAGCCACTGCATGTGTAGTGATACGGCTTGTGGCCCTGTTATCGGAGTCCTTTCATTTTTAGCAAAACAGACTAAATGCCTCTGACCCCGGGGCCAGTCTGCTGAGTGAATGAAGATCAGGACAATGTCTCTGAAACCCCACCCGCTCTGGAGTAGATTAATTGTGCCTTGCAGTGGCGGAGGATTACGATGATGAATCGCGATTGTAAATTGTTGTGATTGTAAGAGCTTAATTTGAGAGGTGATGAAAGAGTGCAGATAATGAGAGGTTAGTGATGGACATTAATGCTTAAAGTATTCACTCCCGTCTACGTTGGAATTAGGTTTTAAGCACATTGCTGGTAAGGCTGCTGTTCTTCAAGAGCCATATTGTTTCATGAAAGGGAAATGGGCTGGTTTAAAACGGTCGATTCTTCATCACTGATTCCCCAGTTTTTAACTCATCTGGTTGTTGACCTGCTGAGTTTTTAAAAATGGTGTAAACTCCTTTGTCCATTATTTGTTGATTGTGAACAATTTGCCTAAATAACCTCTTGTGGTCACAAATATTAATGAAATTCGACAAAAATTGGTATTCTAAAGATTTTTTTGGGGAAATTATTTTGGGATTTCATTTCTTCCCCTAAAGTGCGCATGGCAGAGTGGTCATGCTGAAAAAGTGAAGTCGTCCAATTTAGTTGGTGACATTACTGACCATGTTTTGCGCCTGACCGTTTCATTTCTGGCTGGTTGGTGCCGTACTCCATCATGGCTGACTATTAACCCTTAAAGTGCTTAATTTCTACTCAACCAATCCCTCCAGAAGTTAAACATTCATGATTTGGTTGACAAATGACTTCAGAATGACTCTCAGGTACCTGTGTACCTTTCTGAAAGTTACTGCCAACTAATTTGCTGACTTAAAATGGACACAATTTTTGACCTTTTGGAAGCTGAAATTTTGCTTCGTATATCTTGTGCCTTGTGTGACTAAGGTAGTGATTAGCACTTGAAGGGTAAAATTCTTGACTTCTTGTAACATGGCTGACAGGTTCAATTAACTCTGTGTGATATCACTGACTGATACATGCCTGACTCCATGTAACATCACCTCATTCAACACTGAACTCTGTAACATTACTGTCTGCATTACATGCATGTCTGTCATTACAGTGTATTAGAGTAGGGATTCAAAGAAAATAAGTACCCATAAAATTGGTCCGTTATGGCAATTTCATGAGGTTAAAGGTATTCGCTCATATAACAAGAGAAAAAAGTTTCATGAGACTTGAAATTCGCTTTCCAAATGTTACTTCTTTTCCACCGTAAGCAGTCCACCGACAGTCTAATTTTCCGAGACGTCACATACGGGTTGTGTACTGTGAAAGTACCCAGATGTTCCAAAGTTATAATACAGTGAACACTGTGAAAACTGTTTTCAACTGTTTTCAAAGGCTGATGAGTCAGAACTCTTAATAGATTTCTTCCAGATCTTCCAGTAGCTCATAGTTTTAAATCCTATGTTTATATCTTTATTTTTTTGAGCTACGGTTGCATAAAGTTGATTTTTTTCATCGATGCATATTAGTTTTGCTCCTTGTTTTGGTTCCTTCCGTGCCTGCAAGAAGTCCGGTCGCTGAGCTGGAAATACGCTATACACGTGCACGTTGTCTAGTTTAGAAAGAAAATAATGTTTTTACTGGAGTCATGCTACCATTCCGAGGGAGGTTGGATAAGCCAATGCTGGGCTTCAAAAAAGACTCTCATTGACTCTCATAACAGTCATTTACTGACTTAGAAATATGGAGTGACGAGATCGATGCCATTTAGAACACATTCGTGTCCATCCAATAGCCTACGTCAAAAGCGGTCTGAATTGTCTGCCTGTACTTCTCATGCGCTCTTGCTCAATTTCAGGTCTTAATTGCTTTTTATCCCCCCGGCATATAATGCGGGGGGATATAGCGATCAGTGTGTCCGTCCGTCCATCTGTCCGTCTGTCTGTAGTAAAATCGTTTCCGGACCAGAACTCGAAAACTATACCACTTACAAACACCAAATTTGGTGTGGAGCTTCTCCTTATGGTCTAGTTGTGCCTTTTGGGGGTTTCAGTCCGTCAATCTGTCCACACAACCTGTAGGTTACACAACCTACAGCTGGGGGGATCCGCCATTGCCAGATGGCTCTTGTTTATGGTTGTTATATCCTTTCCCATGGTTATTTCTTCAACTTCTGGTCCTTCCTCTTCCATAATGACCAAAACGAAACAAAACCTCAAATCTAATCACGTTAGGTAGTTACAGTACACGCAATAGAATGGACTGACGGCGGGCAGCTACAAGTGCATGAACATATGTATTCCTGTGCGAGTTAAGAGAGAGAATACATTCTAAAAATCTTCCTTTCTTGTTCTGTCGTCGCTCTTATCAAGTCTACTCATCAAAAATAATATCATGATAAATTAAGGTATCATTCCTTCCCCCAGGGTTCCGCTTCATGTAATTGGTCGTGGCGCGCCGCAATGCCTATGTAAAATGACTTTACATAAACTACAAAAGTCCTAGGGACAGTCAGGTGTTGCTAGTTCTAATTGTTAAGTGAAAATGAGCGTTAATAATTCTTGACCTGTTGTCAATCATTTTGCCTGATGAACATGTTTTCCAATGAATAAAAATTAGCCATCGGCAGTAAAACGTGCTGCTTTTTTTTTAATGCAATGCGTGCAACGATTGGAGAAAAATATTTTGTTCACTTTGCAATACGATTAACTACGATGTTAACTTCTGTGATTGCTGTGAGAGCGCATCCTGCTCTACCTGATTGTATCTTCATGATTATTTAATTCCTACTATGGAGTCCGGAGTTATAATCAGTTGTCATATTCTATGTGAAATCCTCTGTTACGCATGTGAAACTGATTAACCTCCGTGCACTTAGGCTTCAATTAATACATCGCCTACGTGCTGATTAATGAAAACTGGCCACACCTGATAATGCTGAGTTTTGACTTGACACTGAAGCTCTCTGCCACAGTTTCAAAAAATCCTGGAGGAAATCCTGCCTTCTCCGTATTTACACGATTTCCGTCAGATCGTTTATATGTCCATGTTAATCTTCAATGTACGAGGCATATATTGAAAAATATGAGTTTAAATGGAGAAAAAAAGACAGATGCACGTTTCTCCATTATAATTCATCCAACAAGTAAAGTACGACTCAATTTTAACCTTCAACAAAATATGAAGCTTCGGGAGAGACAGTATTTCTATTGACATGTAACAGAGCAGAGCTTGCAAAACTCGTACAGACGTCACCCAAAACGAGCCTCTTTTCTAGCATCACGGAAGTATTCATGCTCAATAAAGTACTGTCGTTTCGTGCAAGTTTTCATTTTCTCGAATCAATAATGTGACGGAGTGACATTACATTGCATTCTTTGCGTTCTAAGCTTTCCATTGATGTCGAAATGGCCATATTTCAGTTTTTCCTTTGAATCCCTACTTAAAACATTTGACTCAGTGTCATGTTCCTGTCTGCAGAACATGCCTTATTCTGCGTAACATTACCAACTGTAATATGCTTGACTCTGCATAACATCACTGACCGTATTAAATATGTGACACTGTGTAATGTAACCGACTGCATCACATGTCTGTCTGCACAACACGACTGACTGTAATGTCACTGACTGCATTAGATGCCTTACTCTGTAACGTAACTGACTGCGTTACGTGCCTAACTCTCTATTTCCCAACTGACTGGGTTACGTGCTTGACTGTAATGTACGTTAATGTACGTGCCTGACTGCGTAATGTCACTGACTGCTTTAGATGCCTTACTCTGTAACTTTACCAACTACGTTACTCACCGGGTTACGTGCCTGACTGTGTCACATGACTGACTGCCCTTCCCCGCTCCCCTGCAGCTGGACTCCTGGTCGGTGATCCTGAACGGCTCGGTGGAGGTGACACACCCTGATGGCAGGACGGAGATCCTGTGCATGGGTAACAGCTTTGGCGTCTCCCCCACCATGGAGAAGGAGTTCATGAAGGGAATGATGAAGACGAAGGTGGATGACTGTCAGGTCTGTGCGCTGCCAACGCCGCACCTCTCCATCATTACTGACCTCCCAGTCCGTCAGAATCAGGGAAACCATGTCCAATTTGGTCGGTGGTCACCGGTGTAACTTCACAACCTTTTACTTAACCAGTTAAAGTTCTGAATAATGACTCCCGTGAGCTCTTACTTGTGGGTTTATGTTTGGTGTGTGGCGTCGTGAGCGGTGAGATTGAGGCTGCTGTGGGATCGCCCCGTCAGACAGTGAAATCGGTCTGCAACAGTATTATCCCTCTGGTCACCCTTCTTGGCTGCAGAATTAGACAGCATTTAAATCCCAATTGTTGGCGGAGAAAATCCAGTAGTAAATGCCGAATAGCTGCCTCTGGGTGTTGTTCATTCTTATCACGACCCTGAACGACGTGAGTACGTGATTAGCGTTTTCAGCACTGAACATTATAATACTGATGGAACAACGGTTATTTGTGATTCGCGTATTTTTTTTTTTATCTGGATGTTCTAATGCTGATGCAACTATCAGAAAACAGCGGAATTTTGGAAGATTGGCTTTGTTGGTGTCACAATTCTTTACGAAAAAACCCTCTCTGGGAACTGAAAACCCAAGAAGGGGGCGGGGGGCCAGCTTGGTCAGCGTGGCTCAGGTCACAGCAGGTTAGAGGTAGTTTTGGTTTCTCCTGAGTGTTCTGCCGTTGGAGCGATGAAGCCTGTGAGGTCATTACAAGCTTTCCCTCCTCGATGGGAAGGGAATCCCCCGGTTTGTGTTTACCTTTCACCGGAAGGCCCCCAGCACTTTCAGTTTCAGATGCGTGGCCTCTCCTCTCTGACTCCCATCCCCTCCCTCTACGTCCGCAGTTCGTGTGCATCGCCCAGCAAGACTACTGCTGCATCCTGAACCAGGTGGAGAAGAACATGCAGAAGGTGGAGGAAGAGGGCGAGATCGTCATGGTGAAGGAACACCGCGAGCTGGACCGCACGGGGACCAGGAAGGGACACATCGTCATCAAGGTACCCTTTCAGCCCTCCGCCAGAATCCGAGAGGGTCTGCCTCGTCTTGACTTTACCCTTACCTGAAACTCTGTGGAAAAGACGTTAATTTGCCATTAATTCTTTTGTAATCATTTGTTCAGCCATGTTAACTTCTGGTTGTGTGAGATACAATTCAGCGAAATCGCTTTGGCACCTAAAATGCCTAGAAACTTCCATCAAATTCCAAGTGATTGGTTTTTTTTTTATCCTTTACCACAAAATGAAGATGGAACTATTGCGCTGGATCTTGACAGTGGTCCCATACGTCTGTTCATCCATCTGGATAAGTTGAGACCAGGTTTTTTTTTTTTTTTTAATCTGTCATGCCTTGATTGGGTTCAAAAACGAGATTCCTTGGTGGTGGGGAATATTGGTGACCATGTCTTCAGGTTTAATTATTTATTCACTAATTTATCTATTTACTTGCTTACTTATTTATTTTTCGTCAGTGTGTCGATTACAAGTTTGAATGATTGCGGTAGATGTATTATTTTGAAGAGAAGTATCTCCATACAAGGTGGGGCCGTGGTGTGGGTTTACCAGGCTTGAGCTAATCGGCGCCACTATCGGTATCGTATTTACTGTTTCTGTGTTTGTATCTTATTGGTTGACCAGAGCACCTTCGCAATCATGATGGGCGGACACATCTGAGTAAATTTACTGGGGGCTTTTCTGGAATGAGGGGGGATTTACAGTAACTGGTCAGAGCAGGTCTAAACTTGCTGTCATTCCAAAGCACATTCACTGCCACTTTCGCCCATCCAGCATTCTTTTCCTCAGTGTGTGGTGTATAATTACGGTAAATGGGGAAAGCTTTCCTTAGAAGAGGGTGAGATTTTAATTAATTCTCTGAAAACTGCCCATATTAGACTGACGGCTTGAGTCTCCATAATTAAATTACATTTTTAAGTACTGAATGAGTCTTGAATGAAACCAGTCTGACACTTATTTCCATGCTGTCTTAATGGAATCATTTAAAATTGAAATGAATTTCAGTTAGCCTTCTCTCATCTTTATCCTCTGATAAATGCCCGAAATAGGCCCAATAATCACTTCGTGATATGTGGAGGCACATTTTGTGCCTGATTTTAAATGTGAAAAGGCAGTGCGGAATTCCATAATGTTACGCACGGTGAACACTATAATTCATTGGACAGTGACACTTTTGGTTCTGTAATCTAGCATTTAGAGTTTAGAATAATACAGTGACTACTTGGAGGGCACCCTGTTGAGTGCATAACCCTTCTCACACAAAGATTCATCAAAATCAGTTCGCAATCCTGCTGGAAATGGACGGACAGATAAAGCGAGCCAATCACATAACCTACGTCTAACTTTGCTGGCGGTGGTAACGGGTCGAACAGGCACATCAGGCACATCCTGTCTGGAACAGGCACATCTGTAGTTAATTATCGTTTGTATATGCTTTGCATGTAAGGACTGCTTAAATTTTGAGAGGCACAGACATCACCTGATGCTGGGTATCGTCCTTGATGATGCTCTGCCAGACCATCCCCTTCTCCCATCTCCTCTTCAGCATGTAAAATGCCTTGTCATCGATCGACTTGGCCAACAGAGCCAAAATTGTGTTGCTCTCCAATGAATTATGATGCTCAGTGTCTATCCAACTCCAAGTGAAATTGACCAGTGAGGCAGTACTCTTGGCGGGATTGGAGGTCCAGTTGATCGACGTTAAATGTGGGCATGCATTCTGAGCCGTAATGGATATTAAGATCCGTAAAAGGGGGTTTATTGGAGGGAACGGATGATTGACAGATGAATATGATCGACATCACGCCCAGTAGAACCTGGTGATGTCATTTTTGAAAAAGTCGCCACTCAGGAAGAGGAAGTAAACGATCCCTGGACTGAAATTCCAAGTTTTACGATTTTCTTGATTATATGGAAATTACTTAGACATTTTGGTATTGTAATTCAGAATGGATTAAAATGAGGAAATGTACACGATGATTCCTGTTTGTTTTTAATGACGGGGGGGACAGGAGCTCGGTTTATAAAAGCATCCAGCTGCAAAATGAGGTTAAACAATGTGAGCGGCATGGGTGTATTTAGGAGTGCGGGGAGCCGTGTGTTGTGCAGTAATTTGGTGTTATTGCGCTGGGTTACTCACGCTGAGCCCCCTGTGTATTGGTAGTCTCTACGGCAATACCGGCCTTGTTGCCTGGCAACAGTATCTCTAGCCCCACCACACGTGAGTCTTAAGCTCATGTCACCATACGTCTCCTGCCTGGTGAAGGAAGTTATTTCAGGGAGGAGAGTTTATTTTTGAAATATCGCTGTAATTTTCTCTTTTCCTGTTTCCGACCAAGACCTCTGTAAGCTCTTAGTCTAATAAGCCATTCTGTCGCAGTCTTCTGGGGAAAATTAAAACTAACATTTTCTGAGAATCATGGTCTTAAAACCTTTCCTTGTACTGTGATCTTATGAAACTCTTTGTTTAGTTTGTACATTATCGTGAGAACTCTGCAGTGGTGGAGGCGCTGGAATGAGTGCAGTATTTTCATCTAATCAGCACATCGGTCAGTATGTTAGCTGACCGTGCAGTGTTCTTCAGTCAACCCCCGTCACGTGACTGTGGATGTCTCTCCTGCAGGGCACAACAGAGAGGCTGACGATGCACCTGGTGGAGGAGCACTCCGTGGTTGACCCCACCTTTATCGAGGACTTCCTGCTCACCTACAGGACCTTCCTGTCCAGCCCCATGATCGTGGGAAAGAAGCTGCTCGAGTGGTTCAACGATCCCAGCCTCAGGGACAAGGTGAAGCTCTCCTGCGCCCACAGACGCCTGCAGTCTCCATACTGAGGGAGTCGCAACAACTCATTTTGCCATTTTGTTTCCATCGTGCGAAACTGAGCCCTTTCACACAATGGAAATCATCTGATTTTTTTTCTTCTTTTCTTGGAAAGGAAATATATTAATTTCTGGGGGGGGAGGACAATAAACGTAGGAGGGGAAAGAGTTCGGACAACAGGAAAGGAACACCTGGAGAGGGGAAAAAAAAATAACTAATTTGCTTTGAGACGATGCCCGATTACGCGATGGAAACAAAATGGCTGTACGAACATATGTTGCGTAACTGTCAATATCGCGACTCTCCATCTCAAAAGTCTATGTACGCACTCACATGTAGACTCCCACAGCCACGGTGTCCAAATCGAGCTTCTAGGGGAGCTTATTTGAATCTATACAGAATCAGTATGTTACATCCATAAGTGAACGCTGGTTGATTGCTCCATAAAAATTCGAGGAAAGGTGTCGTCTTTTAGGAGTTTCAGAAATGAATGAAATTTTGCGTGCTTTCTTTTTCTTTTTTTTTAAATGCTGCATTTTCATTTTTCCCGCCAGGTAACACGGGTAGTTTTGCTGTGGGTGAACAATCACTTTAACGACTTTGAAGGCGACCCTGCAATGACTCGCTTTCTGGAAGAGTTTGAGAACAATCTAGAAAGAGAGGTAAGTCCGTGTAAAAATTCTATGCCTACAAACTCGGCGCAAACAGGCATTTCCCCCGCTCCCATGCGCATCACGTTCAGCCATTCAGCAGATGCTTAGATTCAAGGCGGCTGGCAGGAGAGCTAGCTCATCGGTTTGAGATGTTCGCCGTCACAAGTCATCACCGTCACTATTAGTCAGGAAGTGAACTTGCAACACTACATAGGCTTGAGAGGCTGCTTCGCAGTGTGGTGTTTTAAGTCGTAAACAGGGATGAGGATGTGAGTCTTTCCCCACTCGCTCATTACCTCCCTGCTTTCCTCTCCCCTCCTGCTTAACGTCATCTAAACCCCGTCCCGCTCTCCCTAATTCGAGCCCCTCGGCAGCCTCTGAATCCTTGCTTTCAGCTCACTCAGGACATTGAAAGAATCTGAATTTCCTGAATAATGGCAGTCCAGCATTGATTTCTGGGTCAGTCAAGTTTGGATTGGCTAAGGAAAAATTAAAGAAGGCTATTGATATGAGCCCGGAGTCTCAGGTGTAGATTTAAACCCCCGACATCATCTCAGGAACTGGATGTGTTTTCAAGTGGCAACATTCACACTGTCTTTTTTTTTTTTTTTAATGTGTAATCATTGCAGCGGAGCAGTGTGAAATCGACTCTCTGCATGTACAGTGACAAGTTGCTTCTTAAGTAGATTTGCTCACAGCTGTGAATATCGTCTGTGGCTGTAACACTTACTACAGCTCAATATGGCAGCTCTCGTGGCAATTTTATAAAATGTAATTCATTGGTTAGAAAATTTGGTGGATTTTGGGTGTGGCAGGACGTTGGTCTGTCCTGAGCGTTCTTGGGGGTTAGGGGTCATTCTGCAGTAGGGAGGCGTGATGATCTGACCTGATGGGCGTATTTTTTTGTCCTCCTCCCCAACCCCCCCCCCCCCCCTCCTGCAGAAAATGAACGGGCACCTGAGGCTGCTGAACATCGCCTGCGCTGCTAAGGCCAAACTGCGGATGGTGACCCTCACCAAAGCGTC
This sequence comes from Gymnothorax reevesii, assembly GCA_029721435.1. NCBI lineage: Eukaryota > Metazoa > Chordata > Actinopteri > Anguilliformes > Muraenidae > Gymnothorax > Gymnothorax reevesii. Next base: position 50,276,609 of record CM056589.1, on the reverse strand, counting down.
CCGCGAGGCCCCTCTGCCCTTCACCCTCCTGGGGGGCTCCGAGAAGGGTTTCCGCATCTTCATCGACAGCGTGGAGGCGGGCAGCAAGGCGGCCGAGGTCGGCCTCAAGCGTGGGGATCAGGTACGCCCGCGCACCGCTCATAACCCTCACGGACTCGATCTCCAACAAGTCTGGGGCAACGAGGCTGTTTCGCTTATGTTTTTTCCCCTGCATGTACTGGCATGTTTTGCAGGAGCAATTTTTTTTGTGTGTGTTATTTTGATTTTGGCTGTATAAAAAAAAAAAAAAATGGATTTTTGGATAGTGATTCTGCGTGAAATGGGTACAGTTAACTCAATTAGTATGTAAATGGCTGTCAATTGAGGCTGCCAGTGTTTATGTACCTCCTATTCACTGTTTAAGTACTATTGACTGGAGTACCAAGCCAGTGAGGAGAAATTGTCATGGCTTTGTGATGGCATGAGCATTCTTCTCCGCTGTATTACTGTACGACCGTGTCTGAAAGGCCAGCTGTCCCAGCGCTCCGAACGCCCCCATGGGTGGAGTCCCTCTTGGGGTTTCCCACCTGCAATCCTTCTTGACTGATGTGTCTCTCCCCCCTGCCCGCCGGAGCCCCCGTTTTTACCCGACACGTCTAATTCTGCTGGGCACAAAAAAATCATGTCAAGTTTTGTTTTTTGGTTTCAGATCCTGGAGGTGAATGGGCAGAACTTCGAGAACGTGCCGCTCTCCAAAGCCACAGAGATCTTGAAGAACAACACTCACCTCTCTATCACTGTGAAAACAAACTTACTCGGTGAGCTGGGAGAAGGTTGTGCGCAGAGATATGAGCTGGGCCCGGCCCCGTTCTCCCACGTGTATTTCGCTCTGTTTTTACGCGAATTGTTCACAGTCCCGGGCGGCTTCAAAGCCTTTAAAACGATTTGACTTAAATTATTAGCGTTCTTTGTCTTTCTTTGGCCAACTGGGTTTTTTTTTTACCAGACTGAGGATTGATTTATTCACCACCTGGCCAAAAACGTTGGCTCACTAATATTTTATTTGGACCATCTTTGACTTTGATTGATGGGCACATTCTTTGTGACGCTTTTGAACATCTTATGCAATGAGGGGAAAAAAAAGCATTTCCAAACAGAGTTATTTATTGGCTGAGATCTTGTCCTAAGGATGGGAGAGTCAGACCGCTACATATAGCCAGACTTTCAGCTGGCTGAGGTTACTGCCTAGATTCGGTTTCTCAGTGGGCAGCCATCATGCATAATTTCTTAATGCAGAGTATTCCCAAAATTAACAAATCTTTTGAAATATGGTCACTTCTGTTTGCACTGAATTACTGCTTGTGCTGACAATTCTGATGGTATAGAAAGTAGTCTTTCTCGAGTTCCACAAACTTGGAGAAGTGTCATGTTTCCCAACTTATTTGACTCCTTGAATTTAGCCTTCAAGGTTAGAAACATCCAATTCTCGCGTTTCTGACTGAATATCTCAGTTACTTAGGGTAACCGAAGGGTTGAAATGAGATGGTGATTTTGGTTGGGTCGTAATCGCTCTCGGGGAAACGGGCTTGTAACAGAGTGAATGCTTCTTCAGTGACTGTTCAGCTTTATCGCCGAGTGGTTGGAGTGGATGTAGAAATTAAAGGCCTCTGCTCATGTGCGGCTGTGCGGTTCTCCTTGACAGTGTTCAAAGAGCTTCTGGCCAGGCCGGCGGAGGAGAAGAAGAACGGCGCCCCGCACCTGCCCAAGATCGGCGACATCAAGAAGGGCAGCCGCTACTCCATCCCAGACTTGGCCGCCGACCTGGCAGTGGATGTGGAGGTGATGGGCCTGGAAAAGACCGGAAAGAAGAGCAAAGCCAACACGGTGGGGGGCAGAAACAAGCTGAAGAAGATTCTCGATAAGACCCGCATCAGTATTCTGCCACAGAAGCCCTACAAGTGAGCGCAAGCTAACGAATACCTTTCACCCTCCTCTCGCGCATATACCTTAGCACATTAGCTGTCGCAGTTTGGTTTTCAAAGCGCGCACCTCAGAATTTTTACTAAGTTCTCCAGTGGAGGCCCTGCTCACTAGTCTGCTCTAGCATGTAACATGCGTTAGCATTATTCCCCAGAGCCCAGACCCTGGAATCTTCAATAGCGTATATCTTAGCGTTAGCCTTCATGCCCCTTAGCCCTGTCAGTATTGCTAAAATACGCCTTAGCATTAGTATGTTACATAAAGCATGTCTTGTTAGGCTGTATGGTATAAATTGTACGGCAGGGTTGTCTTTGCAATAACTGCTGTACGGTAGCTGAAAGCCTCCCGTCTCTTCAAAGTGACATGGGGATAGGTCAGTCCCAGGACGACAGTATCGTGGGGATGCGACAGTCGAAGCAGATCCCCCCTGCGCTCCCCGTCAGTGGGAACCTGTCCTCCAGCAACCCAGACCTGCTGCAGACCCACCACCGCATCCTGGACTTCAGCAACTCCCCAGGTACCAGCGCCCGGCCCACAGCAGCTGGCTCAGCTCCCAGCTATTGTGCATCTTCCCATTGTAATTTAAAGGGATTAAATTAAGGTAATTGTGTACGCTGCAGAAACCAAAAAAAAGTAGATCTCCGTATTATCATGGTCTGGTATTGAGATTTAAAACCCCTTTTCCATTACTTTTTGCTGAATGATGCAAAATGCTGCTAATGGAGCTGAAACGATGTAAATTCGGATTTGATTTGCCAGTGGTGTTTGAGAATTTCACTTGTCCTTGATATAATGAGGAGTTTTTTTTAGCTCTTCTATTGTCTAGAAAAAATTAAGATCTGAAGTCTTTATACTTCACTAATTACTTGTTGGACAGCTTCTTTTTTTTTTTTTTGCAGTGCATTAATTTTTGATTTACCTCTCGTGAGGAAGTTTGTGATCTGCTTGAGAACTGAGGCACTGGTTGTAAGTGTCTGCAGTGGTCCTGTTCAGCTGTGCTGAAGCCTCAGTGTTGATGTCATCAGGCATCTAACAAATGAGGGAAATATTAACACTTGAATCTTTTTGTTACATTATAGCAGTAAAAACCGTTGAGTACTCAACTGCTTCTAGTGCATCCTGGTAAATTTCCAAAAAAGCAGGATAGCTGGGGAAGTCTTTGTGTCATGAAAGAACCGCAACCTGATTAGCCTATAAAGCATTCGGTGTCTGACACAGCCATGTACTATCTGCCTGAAATTTGTCAGACATCTCGGACTGTTTCTAGTAAGCCAATCAGGTGGTGCTTCTCTCATGAATATTAAGGAGTCCTCCCTTGTCACCCTGCATATGGGAAATTGGCGCCCCACAGATACAGTTACTGTATATGCTGGACTTAAGCAGCCAATTTCTCAGCTAATTCTGGCTTCTTTTTGCTCTACTGAGCTGAAAGCCTTTTTGAGGCTTTGTTTAGGGTGCCAAAGTGCTCATGAAATGCTTGCGTAAAAATAGCAACGGTAATTATCAGTGTTCGGCACAGTAGACTAACGCTTCGGTGCTTATCTGTGTTCTTTTTCAGCTCCATTTGTGAGCAGTGAGTATCAGCCCTATGAAATATCTGCCTACCTGTTTATTCTGCTTGGTGGTGGAAATCTATTCCTGGTTCCCCTTTTACTCTATTCCTGCTTCCTTCTTTTGCAGCAGCCGGAAGGCTGAGGGTTTTTCTGCGCTATATCAGCTATGTGTTTCAGATCCGTCTCCGACTGAACGACTGGCTGACATTTTGGTTTTAATGGGCTAAATTCAGAATGTTTCTGCCCTGCCTGAAATATTGCTCTGCTACTAGGTCTGTTTTTTTTTTTGCAGACGCTTCAGTCATGCTGTGATTTGGTCCCGCGTGCCTTGCAAACTCTTTGCAATTGAATTGTCAGATGCCAAAAACTGATGTCTGCATCCTTAAAGCACCTGCTCTGCACAAATTGTTGCAAATTACATGGTGGAAAAAAAGTCATGTTTCCAGAAAGACTTTATGTCCTCACTCCATCAGTGCCAGCAGAATTCCCTACATCAAAAGGATATTTTAGGCCATCAGGTGTATTTAGAAAAAAAAAAACCGTATTACCACAATGTCCGTGTCCATTTTACGAGCCCCTTATGCTTTCATTCTTTTCTTAAATTGATTAGAAATTCATTTCTTACCAGATGACAGAATTTCCATCTACCCTTTAGACACAGTTTGATTGGCTCTGCCTCTCTGACTGTGACTGAAGTTGGTTTCCTGGCTACTCTGATTGTGCTTATGCTCAACAATACCAAAAATTGGGATTTGCGTTCTAACTGTGAACATCCGTGCGCTTCATAGCTGGTCATATCTTAGCTGTGCTTAACTTGCTATGCCTGACAGCTGATTGACATTGTTTTTTAACAATTTTTTTTTTGTTTTTTTGTGTCAAATTTCTGTGTTGAATGTGTTTTTGGAGTTCTCAGCTGCAGAATATGGTATTAAAGTTAGAATTAGCGATTTCCGACCAATGGATGGTCCCAAAAGCACCAAATTTGTTTGTTAATGACCCCTCCCCTCACCCCCTTCAGCCCTCAGGATTCCTTGCATCCTGCTTCATTCAGAGTTGGAACACATGCTCGCTAGCGTTAGTATGCTAGCACCCATACCCATTCGCTTTAATAGGCCAAGAATTGAACTAGAGGTGAATTATACAGATGCCGTCAGGAGTCCATGCTCATGCGAAGCTGAAGTTCTACGCCTTTAACCACGACAAAAATAAATATGATTCGGGTTAATCCGTGTGTTCACCTGCAAGTAACATTTGCGCTTTGAAATGGGACCAACGTACCTATGTCAGTAGGTAGCTGACTACCTTAATTTGCTGCAGTTCGCAAATTTATAGTTCAAGCAATCAGTAGTCTAACTCTTAATTTACCATCAGCAAAGTTTTGCTTGCGTATCATTCGATAAATCTATCAAATTAGAGGATAGTTTTAATTACCCAATGTGCTAGCCAGAAAACACTTCCGAAGGTGCTAAACAGTGCGTGGACACTTATGAATTCATGCTCCGAGCACTAGCTGAAGGACCTCGCCGAGACGTGCACCACTGCGTTCCGCGAAACCACGCCCGTCTTGGTGAAATACCAAGCTTTTAGAGAACTCCCCTTGCAACAGAGGAGAAGGGGGTGACGTGAGAGGCAGAGATGGAGCTTAATGTCAGACCGACACAGAAATTTAGAAAACAAAAAACAGGCAGCAACAGCAGGCTGGCAATAACCTGTATGGTGGATAGAGACCAACAAATGATGACTGGTGCATTTCACTGAAGAAATTTGTTGTCCGTTTCGAGTCAGAACCCAACAAAATATCCTCAGCTGTAATGCAAATGATTTTTGTGAAGTTCCACTACTAATTCAAAAGTAATATGTATGTTCTTAACTTGCATTTACCTATAGTATCGAACGGATTCGGACATGGTAGCGAGTGTGCAGTAGCGAAAAGCTAAAGTCGCCAAACGACCGTAAACCCACGCAGTAGTGCTTAGTGCAGCTATGAGATGGCTATCTTTTGCGTAACTTATTGCCTCTCTCTCTCTCTCTCTCTCTCTCTTTCTCTCTCTCTTTCGCTCCTGCTCACACTCACTTCTCTTTATCCCTGCATCTATCTATCTCCTGCTCTTTCTCCCCTGCTCATTCTCTCTGAACTCTCTCCCCATCCTCCCTCGCTCTTCTTCTCGCTCTCAGATCTCCCAGATCAGGTTTTGCGGGTGTTTAAGGCTGACCAGCAGAGCCGATACCTCATGATAAGCCGGGACACGACGGCTAAAGAGGTGGTGGTGCAGGCCATCCGCGAGTTTGCGCTGACCGCCGCCCCCGAGGCCTACTCTCTCTGCGAGGTCTCCGTCACCCCTGAGGGGGTCATCAAGCAACGGCGACTGCCTGACCAGCTATCCAAGCTGGCCGACCGGATCCAGCTCAGCGGCAGGTGGGTATTTGTGAGCTCAGCGACATTCTCTAGTGAACAATGGACCAGACAAAGAGAAGAAAACAGGAAAAAATTCTGTTTGATGAAATGGGGCGATAAGCTCAGACAGTATCTTCAGCATTTGGGTGCACCCATGAGATACACCCCCTCTGTGACTCATTCCCTTTCTCTGAAGTGTAAAATCCAGGTTCAGGAAGCACTGACTTTGCCAGAATATTCGCACCAAAAATTTGTCCTAATTTTGTCCCAGTATTTGCATGTTAACGCAGTTCTTCATCAGTAACAGCTGGTGAAATTGGCTCGTGGGGCTCATGGGAGGAAGGACCACGCAGCAGGGCCTCTGAATCCTGGGGCTTCGGTTTTCTTCGCAAGAAATGATCACAGCAACTAAGTTCATGCTGAGTTGCACAACATTCATTCCATTCTGCAGAATCAGACGTAGCCTTTTTATTAGTTGAAGTGAGATGCTAGATTTAGCCAATAATTTTTTTTACTCTGGGTACTTCTAAACTTGTTCGAGTTTGAGTCTACTGTTTTTGAGTCCAAGTGCGCGCCTATTTGGCGTCTAGGTTAATATTGGGATGCAAAGAGGCAAGTGTCGGAAAAGTGAGCTTTGAGGGCGTTCTTCACCCCCATGTCTTTTCACAGGTACTACCTGAAGAACAACATGGAGACGGAGACGCTGTGCTCGGATGAGGAGGCGCAGGATCTCCTGCGGGAGGCGCAGCTCTCGCTGCTCCAGCTGAGCACGGTGGAGGTGGCCACTCAGCTCTCCATGAGGAACTTTGAGCTCTTCTGCTCCGTGGAGCCCACCGAGTACATCGACGACCTCTTCAGGCTCCGCTCCCGCACCGGCTCCGCCAACCTCAAGAGGTTCGAGGAGGTGATCAACCAGGAGACCTTCTGGGTGGCCTCGGAGATCGTTCGCGAGCAGAACCAGATCAAGCGCATGAAAATCGTGAAGCACTTCGTTAAGATCGCCCTGCACTGCCGCGAGTGCAAGAACTTCAACTCCATGTTCGCCATCATCAGGTGCGGCATTTGTGTTAACCAGCTGCGGAGGGACAGGTGGACGATCGCTGCATGTTCCTGTGCTCACAGAAATGTATTGATCATTACAAAATGGATCAAGAAGCATCTAGAAAGCTTTGTGCGGAACTAAACGATGAAAGCATTTGTCTTTTATCGAATAAAATTTTTAAGTCAAAGTATGAGGAAATGATTGTGTGACAGTTTTGAACAAAAACAACGCTGATTCTGTTATTCGGTTCCTCGATGGCTGTTACGATTTGTGCAGTTGTTGTACAATGTTCCCTCTGCACATGGGGTTTGAATTTTATGAATAGGAGGTTAAAACATTAGCTTTAATTTGAGTGGATTTGCATCCATCGCATAAACCTTGTATGTTCATTGGCTGATCTTCCCACTGCTCTTTAGCGGACTGAACCTGGCCCCAGTGTCCAGGCTTCGAGGCACATGGGAGAAGCTTCCCAGCAAATATGAGAAGCTGTTCCAGGACCTGCAGGACCTGTTCGACCCCTCCAGGAACATGGCCAAGTACCGCAACGTCCTGAACAACCAGAACCTCCAGCCTCCCATCATTCCCCTCTTCCCTGTCATCAAGAAGGACCTCACATTCCTGCATGAAGGTAAAAGGTCGTCCTTCATGACTGAGAATTTGGTCCCCTTTTGATGAGGGCGTAAACACACATTCAGTTACATGCGCAAACTCTCACACATGGACGCGTGATGAGATTCTGTATTCTTGAACCCCTTGACTTCTCACCTCTGGAGCATCAATTTGTTGTTACCGGGTATTCAGCGATTAAACCTCTGTACTTCTCTCAACTCATTTCAGGTAATGACTCAAAAGTGGACGGTTTGGTGAACTTTGAGAAGTTGAGGATGATCGCCAAGGAGATCCGGCATGTGGGTCGCATGGCCTCTGTAAACATGGATCCTGCCCTGATGTTCAGGACGAGGTAGGGTACAAACTGCAGGAACCCCAGGGTGAAAAACTCGAGTGCCGCCCCTGTAAGATTGATGCAGCTTTTGGGTCCACGAGCAATGTCCTGAGATAAATACTCCGGCATTTTATCAACTTAAATTTATTCGCGAGCTCAGATAACACCTCAGATACATTTTTGATAAACATCTTTTGTACCTGAAGTGTCGCTGTTCAGAACTCCTCCAAAGTGGGGCTCCAGGGATTTTTTATTTGCCACTGATGCGCAAAGGAAACTTACAGCCTGGTTTTCAGTTTTTACCGGTGGCTCTCAGGGTCTGGGCTGATCTCAGTCTTCTTGTTTACTTTGCATCAACTGAAATTTGTCCTCCCAGTAATGTCATGCCATTAACCTCCATGCACTGATGTCAGATTTATACGGTTCTTGCTTGTTTATACATTTGCTTTATTTAAAGGTTCAGTATAGCAGATGTATAGCGTTTCTGCTGCCAAGGCCAAATGCTGTGTCTCACGAAGATGAAAAAAAGTGGAATATAATTTGTGTATCCGGCCTGTCAGTCAGATCCGCTCCAAACTTTAATGGGTTCTTCCTTGGCCTGTGCTTTCCTGCTTCCACCATGTTTCATGAAAATCGGGCCAGTAGTTTTTCAGTAATCCCATTGACAAATAAATAAATAAACAAACAAACCTAACCCAAAACATAACCTTCATGACGGGGGTAATATTTGTTGAAATTGCATAATTCAAGTTTCCGCTTTTGTTTATAATAAAATACTGAGAATCACATGACCAGGAGGCAAAGCACTGCATTTCCTGGATCATAAACTTCTTGAGAACAAATTTTGAACATCTGATGGTGATTATGTCCAACTATAAAGGTCTAAGAAGATAAATCTATCCAAAGAAAGTGTGCTCTGCTGAACATCATAAAATGATCGTATGCAAAATGTTTGGAACCCCTTAATTATAGCTTTCACTCATTATTTGAGACCACATTTACAAAACCATCTATGCTGGTTATTCCTATTAATTTTACTCTAATAATCTGTTGGTGTCTGGTTAAAATGGGTCTAACTAAAGGCACATTGCTTTGCTAGTCCTCAAAGCAAGATGAGAGTACAAACCAAGTTCCAATGGGGCCAAATAGTTGGTGCCTGAACTGCAGGTGTGCCGTTCACTATAGACAAGATTATTGAAACTGGCAAGGAGAGAATTATAAACTTTGGCAACATGCTGTGAAATGGCTAAAGCTGAAGAAAGAACACTGGCTGCGAGTCAAAGCTCTCGGATGAGGACAGATGGAGGCTTGAGATATTTGCTAATAACCACGAAATGGCAGGACTAAAAAAATTACCTTGAAATTAAATTGATCCATTCCAGTCTCAAAAGTAGTGGTAAATTACCATTATTGTTCCACGGGGTTTCACCCAATTCAACTTTGTTGGCGCCAAGACCTCGTACTCCCTTCTTAATAATATACCTCTGGAAGGCACTACCTTTTCTTTACTACAGACCCATATTGCAATTCATGCCAGTACACATATAGCATCATAAAAAATATGACTGGTAGTGAATAATTGAAAAGGTACAAACTATAGTATGTATTTATCCAAAGGATATGAGAGAACTTAATCCTGTCTTCTCATCAATAGAAAAAAATTAAGTCAGCATCACAAGAAATATCATGAAAATTAATAAAACCTTCCTGCAGCCTGAAGGAAACTGGGAGAAGGCAGAGGCTTCGCTAAATTACTGCTTATTAGTGGTTACTGAAGCAACAGTCTGTGAGGGAAAACTGCTTATAAAGCAGCGGTGTATCAGGCCGCAGTGGTGTATTAAACCCTTCTGCAGTAGCTGAATTTAACTGCAGTCCTGCCAGTCGCCGATATATCAGTCTAACCTTGAACACGGCTATAGCCCGTTTCATGAAATGGTGCGTAGACTTGTCCAACCAAGCTTTCATTGCCCCCCCCCCCCCAATTTTTAAGCAACTATTTGTTATCTCCATTTTAATTTTTTTAAGTGGAGGGTTAACATAAATGACCATCTTTAATGTTTCGTTAGCTGTTACAAATATAAGCTGTGCATTTCTAAAGCAAAATTGCAATTCCAGCAAGGCAATGTGAACTTTTATATCCACTGCGCATTAAACGGACATCCTGTTGAATAAAATGCTGGAGTATTTCTTAAATCACAGAATTGCCTCTGGGCCAGGGGGGATTTTCTCTTGCTCAGTTAAAATTTCAGTCACTTTGGATAAAAATATTAGCTAAATGAGTACAATAGCAATGAGTCTAAACAGTTTGTTTCCTTTAAATAGATGTGACTCAATCGGATAGTTTGTTTTCCCACCATGGTCACCTAGCGCCCAATTCTATTGGCTGCTGGGTCAAAAAATTTTTACCGGGTGGCTTTAATCGCAAGCAAATTCCTGTTTGCCTGTGACTATTCTTGATTGTAGGTTGTGGGTTGACAAATCTGCCCTTTTGTGCTTTTACTACTGTTTATAATTCACTGTCGATCAACCTAGCTTCCTTTCCGGAACATTCCATTGCTTTTGGTGGACGGTGCCGTGGTCTGTACCCGGTGTGTGTTTCTCATGCTCGGAGTGTCATGACTGGCCTTTTATGTCTGTGTATGTGTTCATGGGCCTTTGGGTTCTCTGGTCTTTCCGGTCTAAGCTTGTCTCTTTCTCCTGTCCCACGCTTCTGTGTTCATGGCTCTCCTTACAGGAAGAAGAAGTGGCGGAGTTTGGGGTAAGTGCTGGTGACTGTTTGCCCCTATTTAACGCCCCCTGCTGTCCTCCTGACCCATCTGCATTTATATTTCCTCTTTCGTCTGCCTCTTTAATTTCTGAACGCTCGCGCCATCACTCTATTTTTTTTCCAGTTTATTTTCCTTACTGGAGTTTTTGCTAAGGCTTTCACACCTGCCAAACCTGTCTCTTTGGTAAAAGTGTGGAATTCAGCACCACTTTAAGCTATTTGAGGTCCATCAAGCCGTGGAGATGTTAGGAGCTGAGGTCTGGGCTCCTGCTCTGAGGTCTTGAAGGGCTTTTCCAAGAAATTTTAGGGCGTACGGCCTCGTCCTTTGCAGCATTCATGCCAAACTAACCATCAATCATCACGTCGTACTAAAATGGAATCTTCAAATTTGCCATTAATGTCACACCTGTCAGTTAATCAGTGTTGCTTCAAATGATTGCCTACTGTCAGAAACTGCATCACTGGAGACAAATCGTCTCACAATCAGTGTCTGTCCAATTCATATTTCGTGCTTCATATGTGAAAACCAGTTTAAAACTGGCAAAAGAGATGGGTTTGCAAGGTGAGGTATTTTGATTTGATTGCTGTCATCGAAGCAGCATGTTTTTTTCTTTTGTTTTAAAGTATTTTTCAAAGTGTAGTTTACTTTTTATTTTTACCTCTGCTCAATACTATTTATTTAGAGGTTATATCGTGAACTTATGACTTTTTTTTTTGGTTACTTATGTTCTGTGCACATTCTATGAACAGTGGTACTTCGGTTTGAGCTTTGCGTGGCTCCCTGTGTGCCTGCCAAACAGGCCTGAGTCAGGAGGATCCCTTGTTGAGTCCAACTGTAGACTAGGGATGGAACGGTTAAAGTAAAAAATCCAAACCGCTCAGTCCACTAGTCACGGTTCGGGTCTTGTATTAATTGTTTGATTCAAGGCATCCGCAAAAGTAAACATAAAATTTAGCAGTTGGCGTCGAGTGTGGAGTGCAGTGTTTTGTAGGCAGTATTCGCAAGTTCAGTTCAGTCTTTTTGTGCCGAACATGCACAACATGTCCAATAGGTGGCAGTAATGCTGTATTTTTGCTCAAACGACACTATTTTATTTATTTATTTTTTTTCATCGCGCGTGGCATGTGTGTAGTGTTTCATTTGTTCTCTGCCAGAATTTTGTTCGTGTGAACTTTTTTGACAAATAAATGGAAAGCATGTTGAAAATGACAATTCCACCCCTCCTGATGTTAAAAAAAAAAAAAAAAAAAAAAAAAAAACGTCCCAAAGGGAGCCGAAAACCGTGACACCAAAGCTGTAGTACAGACCTGACTGTGAATTTTGTGAACCGTTCCACCCGTACTTGTAGATGCAGGTTATATTCTGTCAAGGGGAGGTTTTTCAGTTCGAAGAGTCCCGTAACATTTGCGGATATTTGGGAGTGTTGGTTGGGCTGCCTTTACCCTCTCTCGGTGTGTGACTTGCTCGCCTGTTTGCTGGAATGAAGCATGGAATGTTAAGCCAAAATGTCTCGGTGCATGACTGCGCCCAAGCATACTCTGCCCCACCAACCCCGTCCCCCATGACCTCACTCCTGATACAGAGGGGCCGTCTGACTCTCTGTCGCCCCCTGCAGGTCTCTGAGCCAGGGCTCTGCGAACGCGGCCATGCTGGACGTGGTGCAGTCGGGCGGCCACAAGAAGCGTGTGCGCCGCAGCTCCTTCCTCAACGCCAAGAAGCTGTACGAGGACGCGCAGATGGCCCGCAAGGTCAAGCAGTACCTGTGCAACCTGGAGCTCGACAATAACGAGGAGACGCTGCAGGCCATGTCTCAGCAGTGCGAGCCGTCAAGCAACACGCGTGAGTGTCCACGCTCCCCCCGCTCACTCTCATGACCCCTGACCTCAGCACATGCTAACCTGCAGGGTCCCTTCATCAGGAGAGTGGCACACACCCATTCACATTATACAGACTGAGGGGTGTGAGCAGGGTCCCATAGAGAGGACTGAACGTTATGCGCAGGGTCAAATGGAATGAGGGTTTCAACTTCCATTTTACGATTGTAGAGGGGGAATGGTTGGGTGGATTTGCAAATGCATGGAGACCTCATCAGTCACTTTTGCAGTTATGGAGGCATAGTGGTATCGGGCTGCATATTTACCTCTGGAGTTGCTGCGTTGCGGACCTAGAGTGTGTCGTGTACTGGCTTTGCAGAGCTCTACAGATTACCTTCCCTGCAGTTATCAAGCTGCTTACACACCAGATGCGAAAATTTTCCGCGAGACAGATTACATTCAAAGTCACTGCAAGCGTTTCGCATGTATTCGCGCCTATTGCATCGACTTTGAATGTAATCTGCCGCGCGAAATATTCGTTTTGCGTCCCGGTGCGAAAGCGGGTTCAGTCAGTAACGCTCCAGTTCGTCCTGAATTACCTCCGCAGTGCCGAAGAGCGGCGGCGATAAGAAGAAGCAGGAGACGTCTCCGGTGGTCTCACGCGCGGCCGGTCAGGCCCGCTCCCAGCAGCCCCCGCCGCAGCAGCAGCTGAAGGGTCATCAGGTCCTGCAGGTCCCCGCCGTGTCGCTGTACCCCTCCCGCAAGAAAGTGCCGGTCAAGGATCTGCCGCCGTTCGGTAAGACCGCGCTCCTTCCGCCGCCAACCCGCTCGTGACATTGCAGCCACTCTTCAGGGTGTGGCTTCACTGCAATATCTGCTGGGCGATTGGCTGGTTTCATTACAGCAGGAGCAGAATCAAGAAATAAAGGAGGTCGGAAGCTGCTGTTTCAGTTTCAGAGATGCTCTTCTGACGCTTTTCTGTGTGACAGATAATACATCGCCATCTAGTGGCAGAAAAATTTTCTACATTTTTTTCGCTAAATAGCTGAATTGGCTAAATAACTGGCACACTGAAGAGAAGGCATCTCCAGCACGTAATTTTGATTTTCTGTTGAAAAACTTCACTGTTATTGTGACTGGGAGTTTTACTGCAACCCTGTTTAATTTGCATTTTAAAGGTGCAAGTTCACCTCAATCCTTGAAGAAACTTCTGTCCTTGTCGGAGGAGGCGAGCGAGAGGCACAAAAGGCAGATGGAGGACACGATCTCCAACACCTCCTCCCAGCTCTCCTCCCCACCCACCTCCCCACAGAGCTCCCCCAGGAAAGGTGAGACTCCGCCCCTCTCAGGAACACAGCTTGTTTACAGCCCTGCAGACAGGCACACACTGTCCCTCTCTGTCTCTCCACATTAACACACACACACACACACACAAAAACACTGTCCTACACCAGTTTGGCTGCACACACGCACGTGTGCATACACACACATAGACTGGCCACATTCTCAGGCTGTCCTACGTCAGAATATACGCACACGCACGCACGCACACGCACACACACACACACGCACACACACACACGCGCACACACACACGCGCACACACACACACACAGGCGCACACACACACACACTGTCCTACACAAGACTGGGCACATTTACCCGCTGTCCTCAAACAGAAGGAACATACCATCGTCTGTGCGTGCCATGACCCCCTCTCTTTATTGTGCTGATTCAGCCACTTCCTGCCGGATTTACCCCTTCCTGCTTCATCCTCGTTTCAAGAGAGAGGCTGCCAAAAGCACTCTTCCTCACTCACCTGTCACCCGCCCTGCCTGGAGTCTTCCTTCTGTATTTAACTGCATTTATCTTCTGAGACCTCGTGTGCGGTTTATCCGGAGAATATCTCTGCAGTCCTGGAGGGCCTCCGTGTCGGCAGGATTTACTGCTCCCATGTCCGTCAGCTCTCTTCCTGAGCAGCTGCAGGAAATCTCCTGTGCATCATTGACGTAATTAGAATTACCCATGCCGAAACGCAAGAATGATCTGGAACTACTTCTGAGATTCTCCAGGGTTGCTGTTCGCCCCCCCCGGGATGGGCCTACAGCTTTTGCAGTGAAATAATTCTGGCTGAACAGTCTGTGTTTATCTCTACGGAGAACAGGGCACCAAAGCTTCAAATTCTGTTAAAATGACCACTTTGTGTTGCTTATTTTGTTGCAGACTCATATAATGACTTTCAGTTCGATGTGTTGATCAATATGCAGTAAACGATGTCAACGAAGAAGCCTGACATATGAAGCTGCCCTGTTTGTCTCTGTGTACAAAATGGCATCATCAAGTGTGGAGTACTGAGTGTCTGCGTTCACTGATAGCGTTTGCCTTGCGTGCAGGAAGCGGTTTGCCGAGAAACCGTGGGATTAAACACGCCTCCTTTCACACTTTCACTCGGAGAGATGCTCTGGGTAATGTGATGCTCCCTCTCCGTTCTCTGCTTCCTGCTGCGCTGAAAACCGTTGCACTGCCGGCCAATCAGATTGCTGAGCTCATATGCTGTTGTGGCACTCTTGACCAATAAAAAGCGTCTGTGCTTGATTTTGAGCTGAACTAATTAAGCATGCATCTTGCCAATCACTCTGCCAAGGATTTCTGATTCTGAATGAATGCAACATGGCGGGATGTTTCCGTTAATTTCGATCTGGTCATCAAAGCCCCATGTGACATCAGCTGATTTGGTGCCCTCTGATGTGTGTATTAACCTGGTTTTAGTTTAGCTCTTTGCTACGCAGGTCAGGGCTTGGTGTTTTTCCGTGCTGTCTGTTGATGGGGAATGAGCGCTTCCTGTGCAGATGTGTTAGCTGTGGGTTGAGTTGCTGTCTGGTGGCCTTGCTTGGTGCGGTGGTTGGGATTAGTAGCGGTGGCGAGTGGCTCATCGGGTCGCACACCTTCCTCGCGATTTTTTTGCGAGCGCCGTTCGCCCGCCGCTGTAGCTGTTTGTGATCGTCTAGACGCGCTGCTTGCGTGGAGCTCTGGCTTGTGTGCTGCTGTGACGATGGCGACCTGCATCGCCGTGCCGACCGTGGGCGGGGCCCTTTAACCACTCTCTTGTCCCGTTTGTCAGGTGGCAGCAAGCTGAGGGCTCATGTCCGCAGTCAGTCTGAGATCACAGGATCCTGCTGCTCGCTGGGGAGCGAGAACAATAACCGGAATAACAATGGTGCCCCGCGGAACTCTGGGATAGGTGGGCTTTTCGCTGTAGAGACCTAGTTAGAGCGCTTCCCGCATGTAGCCGTTAGACCGCTGGCCCCTGGGCTCCGTACTACCGCCCCCCTCTCTCTCTCCCCTCTCACCCACCTCCTCCCTCAGATGCAAACTGAGATTCAAACGCTTGCAACCTAAGGCTTAGTAGCAGTAGATTTAGCTTGTGGCATGACTGAATCTCCTGAGTGTGAGTTATTTTTGATGGCACTGCTTTTCCCTGTAGATAAAGGTGGTGGCCGTCTCAAACGCTTAGGGCCATTACTGTGCTCTGTGTGTCACTATTTGGGCACAACCTCAGGGGACAATTTGAGGCCCCTCTTTTGCTATTGTTAACTGTTTTTTTTTTACGCTGCCCCACCCGAAGGGGGAGGGCAAGGGGTATTGTTTTTGGTTCGGTTTGTTTATTTGTTAACACTTAAGCTGCAAAACTAATGGCCAGATTCACCCCAGATTGGGTTTGGGGATTGCCACTGACCCAGAATAGATGCCTATAGAATTTAGGAAAGGAAGGTCAAAGTTCAACATGTGGGGCGGGGTTTGTTGTGCCTGGCACCACTTTTTTTGCACTTTGAGATCTATAAGGAGCCATTTTGGGTCCGCAGGTGAGGTTCTCTCCTCAGGTTGGTATCTAGTATCAGGAAGCCTAAAACCGCAGTCCTGGTCAAGGAATTCAGTTCTTCAGATTGATTGATTCTTGTCACTGATTGAAGGGTGCCCATAACTTTGTGCATTATTATTATTTTTTCCTGTGGTTCACATCTGCCTTATGGTGCGTAGATGTGCGTTTGCGATTAACCCTTTCTCTGCCGTGCTCAGGATACCCCCTGGCTCCCAGCGGGACGGTGGATAACTTCTCTGATTCGGGGCACAGCGAGATCTCCTCACGCTCCAGTCTGGTCAGTAACTCCTCTCTGGACCTGACGGCGGAGGAGCGTCGGCAGCGCCTGTCCGTCAGCGCCATGGACTCCGCCCTCGGCCGTCGCCCCCAGCTGGACCCGGACCAGTACAGCCTCGGGTACGGTTCCAACAGCAGCTGTCATTTTCAGCTCTCGTGGCCTCGGTTCGATCCAACCCCTGCTGAGCCTGAGGATGCTGGGTGCTGACGCAGGGCTTTTTACTGTTTCTTTCACATTCTGGCTTTGACAGTTGTATTGTGAGTCAGCCGTGTTTTGTGCGCTTGGCTTTGAGGCTTCTTCATTCATATTTTGGGAAACGTGAAGGGCTGATTTCACATATTGAAATCGGTCTTTCTAATAAACGAAATTAAGCGCTGAATGTTGATCCAACGTTGAATTTAGCTTAGGATTACTGGATAAAGTCTTGACAAAACCAAAATCACTGGATTTTTTTTTTGTCGAGATTTTGAGGTTGGGTAAGTGGTCAGGATTTTTCTTTTGTTAGAGTTGTTTTTCGCCTGTACTCAGTTCTAACCTGGGAAACCCGGCTTTTGAGATCAGTTACGATTTGAAAATCATCAAGTGTACACCAGGCACAATGTTAAATCACGCTAATGGTCCATCAAGTTGAATGGTTAGGGCCTGTAAAGTGTAAACTGAGCTGGGCTAGTTTGTGCCCGTAAAGTGTAAAGGCTGAACTTGACTGGTTTGGGCCTGTAAAGTGTAAAGGCTGAACTTGGCAGTTTTGTGCCTCTGAGGTATATATGCTGAATTAGGCTGGTTTGTGCCAGTAGAGTGCAAAGGCTGAACTGGTTAGGACCTGTAAAGTGTTAATACTGACGTGCGCTGGTTCGTGCCCTTGTCCAGGTCGTACGCTTCAATGCAGGAGGGCCGGTCTTTCTACGCGGGACCCATCGTGCTTTCCTCTCCCAGCACAGACGAACTGTCCCAGGACCAGCACGACCGCGCCTCATTGGACGCCGCAGACAGCGGGAGAGGTAGCTGGACGTCCTGCTCTAGCGGTTCCCACGACAACATCCAGACCATCCAGCACCAGAGAAACTGGGAGACCATGGTGGAGGGCGGGGCAGGGATGTGGGCGGACCCTCCGGGGTGGGCGGATCAGGGGCCGCGTCCCGGCCGGGGGAGCTGGGCCTCCTCCACAGGGTACTGGGGCGAGGATTCGGAGGGGGACACGGGCACCATCAAGCGCAGGGGTGGCAAGGACGTCAGCGTCGACCCCGAAACCAGCAGCATCACTTCCGTCATGTCCGAGGACTCCAAACCGCCAGCGCGGACCTCTCACGTTACGGTCACCTCCAGTAACGCCAAGAGCCTGATCAGTAAGCAGGAGCGGCTACCGTCCAAAATGTTAATCGATCAGAAAACAAATTTTTTGCTATTAAACAACAGCTTATTCGCAAACGCCATCATGATCTCCTCACACTGCGCCAGCGACGACAACCACAGCACTTCCTGTTCCTACACCATCAGAGTTACTTTTTTCTCCCCAAACAGGAAAACATTTATTCCCCGCACAGGATGATATTCCTTTTACTGAGTACATTATAACAGCACATGAAAAACAGAACCTGTAAGTTAACACGAAACACGACAGCTACTGCTGCCCATGACACACTACAGAAAAAGGTTGTAATTGTTTGTGTTCTGTGACACCTGTGTTTGTTTTTTAATTATATTGTTATCTAATCTCTCCAAGATGTTTCCTCCCTCTTCAGCATCTTCTCCCATCCCTGTTACGCATGAGCCCTGGGTCTGTGTGAATACGACCTTCGTCTGGTTTAACAAACTAAAAGAATTCTAGAATAGAACCGGCCGCGGTTAGTTAAGTCAGTAATGCCTCTCTAGTGGGCATTTCTTACAGCCCTAGATTTATATTTCTGATTCCGCCTAGGAGGGAGGGGAGACGTATTGTTTTTGTACGGTTTCCCATCCGCGTCCCCATTGGCGTCCCCACTGTTTCCACGCTGTAACTCGGAAACCGTTGAGGATATTTACATCACACCCTACACACTTTTTCAACAGTGTATGTAGGTGTGCCTTTGACTGTCTGTGAACATCAGTGGGGGGGGGGGGGTGGCATTTGTTTTTTGTTTTTTTTTCCTTTAAAAACAATCTCTAGTTATATGTAGATTTGCTCATATATGCATATCATCCTGTCTGATGTAAAGTGCTTTGAATTACGTTTTGCCTGTGAAGGACTGGGCTGATGAACTTGCCTGGCCCCTGTGTGTGTTCGGTCCGGCTCGGCGATTTTACGACGCGTCTGTTTTCCCTCAGCGCGAAAGGAGGGCCGCTTTCGGGAGCCCCCGCCCACCCCGCCCGGTTACACGGCCCTCACCATGGCGGACTTCGGCGAGGGCCCGCACGGACCGCACTCGGGACGGAAGCCTCCGGACTACAACGTGGCGCTGCAGCGGTCGCGGATGGTGGCTCGGTCCTGCGACTCGCCCCTCCCCCCCTCCCAGCCCCCCAGCCGGCCCCCGAGCCGGCCCCAGTGCTCGCGGGTCCCTCACTTCCACTCGCAGGGGCCCTCGGCCGAGGAGGACGAGCCGGAGGAAGAGGAGGTGGTGGAGGAGGGTGAGTCCTTATGTCCCAAACTTACTCCTGTGAGGAGGACGGTGGCTTATGCACCTGAAACTACCGAGCCGTGACTTAAAGCAGGCCTGCGGCAGGTAAACAAACCCCGACGGAACCGCCTCGCGCTTCACAAAAAACCTGCATGCGGCACAGCGCTGTACGCACGCCTCACCAGCAGGTGGCGTCCACCGCATCCTGGACCCCTCATGCATGCGTTGCATGAGCACCTGATTCATCTCATGGTTTGGCTCCAGCGCTGCATTTTCACATTTTTTTGGAAATGGGCGTGAGTGCGTCTGCGTGTCTGTCTGTCTGTCTGTCTGTCTGTCTCTGTGTTCGTGCGTGTTTATATTTGTGAGTGTATGTGCACATGCGTATGTATGCCTGTGATTGTGGGCGTGTGTGTGGGCGTGCGTGTGTGTGAGCGTGCGTGTGTTTGTGTGTGAGTGTTGTGTGAGTGTGTGTGTGTGTGTGGATGCATGCCTGTGTCCTGTGAATTTTCTGGCCGTTAGTTTTCGTTTGCTGTTGATTGGCCGTTGAAATACGCTCATTTACATTCGTCTGTAGGCTTGTTCAAATCGTGCCACAAGCGCTGTCCCTCGTTCATATCTCCCACATCTCACTCATGCTGTGACACCTGCTAACAGTCCATAAATATGACAACTACAGCTGCACGCAGTCACATTTTAATAATGCTCATATATTATGCGCTATTAAACTTGGCAAAGAGTAAAAACACTCACATCAGCAGTCATAACTCTGGATTTCCGTTGAAAATATAGGATTGAGGCCTTAAGCTCATTTCCTCTTGGTCTACAGTGATCCTCTGTCACCGGTTTACTCAGTTACAGGGCAACTCTGTGACGTGTGACTCATGCAGCCTCCCAGTCCATGCTTGGCCATTTACATGTGCAGTGAATTTGCAGGCTGCAATTTGCGCTCTTGTGTGTTACTGCCTTGAGCATTGGTCTGAAACACTGGTCCTGGAGAGGCCACAGTGGGTCTGCTGCTCGTTTCTGCTCTGAGCTGGAGAGGAGCTGCTCGTTTTGACCCAGGACACTCCTGGCTGGTTGGCTTGGCTGTAATGGCTGTATAGAATTAAGTACTGCCTCATTGTGAAAGGCAGTAGATCCTGCAGCTCTCCAGGACCGGCAGTAAACAGAAGTGTAATTCCCACTTGTGTGGTGCAGCTTTTTTCCTTTCAGTCAAGTTTTCTAAACGTATGTAACTGGCAGAACAGCAACACCTGTTGGCAGTTACTGAGAATGACGCAAAGAAGTAAAGTTAACACGTCGGACTAACCCGAGTCTTCCTCTGTCTCCTCTCTAGAAGATGAACAGGTGTCGGCAGTGTGAAGGAGTCGCTCCCGACTGGATGTTTGTTTTGTGGGATTGCATTAGCCGGGGAGCTGTTGAGGCTGTACAGGGTGCAGTCGCCCTCTCTCCTGTTCGGCGGGACACTGGTCACCATCTTCTCTGCCTTGGTTCAGCCTGGGGCCTCCTGTCCCCTGCAGGACAAATACTGTGAAAGAAAGAAAGCAAACGTTAACATTTGCCTTGGCACTTTGGAGACTGAAATAAACTTTTTTGAATTTATTGAGGAGAAACGAAAAAAAGCACAGTGACTTATATCATGTAAAGTTTGTGTGCTACCGTGGGCACTCTTTTCAGCCATTCCAAAACCCCCCACCCAATTGTGTTTGCACCTCTCCATTTCAGGACTCCTCCCCTCCATCTTCTGATCACCGCCCCATTCCTGGACTCCTCCCCTTCCTGTTTACGTCGGCTGCACTTTCTATTTTTTTCTCTCTTCTGGATTTTACCGAGAACAAAAGGACATCACCGCTTCCTGCGGGTTTTTCTCCTTCCTCCTACTCGTACCGTCAGAATTTTAGCACTCTGGGCAAAGGCCAGGAAAGATTTTCTCATTTCCCAAGATCCTTTGCATTTTTAGAAAAAAAAAGAAAAGTCATCTTTCTGGGGTTAACGTATGTGTAAATGCGTCTCAACGATTACAGTGTTATTAGACCTGTTTTTCGGGTTTTGTAAGGTTTTAGTGGAATCGGCCAGAATTCGTGTGGGGGAATGGCGGTTGACGGCGGTGTTCCAGCTGGCTGAAGTGTTGTTTCTGTGCCTCGCCGTGGTCTTCACCGGGGGAGCGCCTCTGTGCTAAGGAATGCAACTTGATGGATGCGATGGCTGATTTTACATGTGTTAAAAAAAAGAAATGGCTGGCTTTTAGCAACCTGCGCTCTGCTGCTAAAAAACCTCAGTTCTGAAGACAACCCTTTGTTTATTTTATTTTATTTTTGTTTGTTTTCGTTTTTTTTTTAGACTCCGGGGAAGTGTACAAATGTATACCTGAAGGCTGCCAACCTGAGTAGTACTCAAATGTGAGGGACTGCTGGTCTTTTTTCGGTTGTTTTTGTTTGAATCCATTGAGTTCAGCTGATCATATTGATCAGTAGGTTAAATTAGATGTTTTATCAAAGATATTGCAGTTTTTCACTGTATTGTGTAAGTTCAGTGCTTTATTTAATATTTTTCCTCTCCTGAGAAATCATTTATTTAGTTTTGTATTTTTTTTTTTTTTTTTTTTTTGGTTTGTTTCAGATTTGGTTGCCAGTCATGAATTTGTAATTTAATTGTAATATTCACTCATTGTTTTGATTTCATAAAATTTGTTCTAGTCTGGAGATTGTGTGCATATAGGCAGAAAGAATACTAGTACAAATACAAGTTGCACAAAATATAAAAGCATAAGGTAATTGTAGTGAATAGAACTGCTAATTTCAGTTCAATCTGTGATGTCAAGTGTAAAATATACATTTAACAGGTGATTCCCCTCATACTTTTGATACTGCTTGTACCTGTATGTCTTTTAGAAAGACAATCGGTGGAGTCGGTATCCTTTTTGTATTTTTAATACAATAATTGTAAATATTGGTTATATTTTTGTTGAGAATTGTAGAAATGTACTATGTTTATGCCTCAACTTCCAGTTTATATAAAACTGGGAACCAATAAATACAGCAAAATCAACAGGTTTACATTTTAATTTTTCAGCTTAAGTTCTCCTTTCAAGTCTGGGATCGGGGTTTCTTTCGAGAAGCCAGTTCCCATAAATGGGCGAGATTTCTCTGCCATATTTGGAAAATAATTAAAAATAAAAATTTTTTAAAAGATTTCATGGAGATGAGGCTCAAACTCGACACGATGAAAGGAACGGTGA
Organism: Gymnothorax reevesii; assembly: GCA_029721435.1. Classification (NCBI taxonomy): domain Eukaryota; kingdom Metazoa; phylum Chordata; class Actinopteri; order Anguilliformes; family Muraenidae; genus Gymnothorax; species Gymnothorax reevesii. The sequence continues at coordinate 50,254,146 of CM056589.1, read as the reverse complement.
TATCTCTGCGAGAATAAAACTGTCGATTGCTGTAACGCTCACCCCCAGTACCCGCAATTCAACAAGTATTTTCCCGCCAAGAATCGGGCCGCCCTTGAGAGGAAGCATCTCTTTCTGACTGAGGTACCTTGTTTCTATAGACTGCAGTGTAAGCTCAGCATATAACGGAGGATGACGTAACAGTGCATCAGAGAGATTTGCTCAAATCACCAGCAGGGGGTGCTCGCGCAGTACAGAGGAACCCTCTACATAGCTTTAAGTTGGGCACGACTCTCAGTTGTACGTAGTAGTCCCTCAACACTCGATAATAATTTCATGCAGAAACTTGTTTTTTCACCCAAAAGCTACAGCACAACAATGTAACTGATGAGACAATGAGCAAAAATGCAGAAATCACTGAATAATGTAAGGAAACGGGTCTATAAGACTGGGGACCCAGGATATCCACGCATCAGCCCTTGGGATTCCACTGAAGGCACATTTGTTTCAATATTTTACTCGCACAGCAGTATGGTGATTTTTACGATATTGATTAAATCATTGTTGAAATAATTGTTTCGATAATAATGAAATGTGTTTTCCTGTTAACACAAGTGCTTTTTTGACGACTCATACAAAATCCACATAATGTAAATCTGCTTGGTGTGAAGATGTCTGCTTTTAAAAATGTTCATGAAACAAATTGCTGTTCAGTAGTGTTTAATAATTAAAATCGCAATTAATTTTCAATGGAAACATCACCTAGCAAGATGTCCTCCAGATGGGATAATTGCTTTGGCCAATCAGGATTAACTGCATTCTTGTGTTTTTTCAGCCGCTGTGATGTGCGCTGTGTATTTGCAAGCTGATTAGAAATAATTACTCTTCTTACACTGCTTATTTAACTATAATACTGCAAAGACCAAGCATCACATATTTATTATTATCCCCCGCCACGAAGTGTGGGGGGATATAGGTTTGACCTCCTTCTGTCTGTCCGTCCGTCCGAAATGGGGACACATTAACACAAAAACTATAGTAGATAGGATTACCAAATTTTGTGTGTAGCTTCATGACATGATTACCCAGGTCAAGTTCGAAAACCAGATCCGTACCGCCATTTTCTACAGAGTTATTGCCCTTGTCTCGTTTATCTAACTTACTGCATGGTATGTTCAAAGGGGACAGGTTTTCTCAGAAACTCTTGTAGATAGGATTACCAAATTTTGTGTGTAGCTTTATGACATGATTACCCAGGTCAAGTTTGAAAACCAGATCCGTGTATCCTTCCGTCCGTCCGTCTGTCCGAGATAAAGGGGGCAGCTTTACTCAGAAACTACTACAGATACAGTAACCACATTTGGTGTGTACCTTCAGACCATAAAGGCCTTGATGGAGTTCGAAAATAAGAAGCACACGATTGGCGGGGGATGTTGCAGACCATGTCGACTTGTTATATATAATTTTCAATTGCAAATGGGGTATTGTTATATAAACAGGGCATTCAGCCAGTGTTTTTGTGAAGTATCTTGAACAGTAGCTTGCAGAGTGACATTCCAGAACTAGCGCTAGCATACATTAGGCGGGGTCATGACCTGTTGACTTGAGCTTCTTCCAAGTGTAAAGGATTTTCCACCCTCAAGCACTGCTTGATTCAGCTGGACGTCAATCTGATATGAGAAACTAGGAAGCTTACCTACTTGCTAACCTGCAACGTTCAACCCCATTTTTGGAAAAAGTTGGTACATTATGGAAAATGCAAAGGAAATCAAAAAATAAATGGCTTTCACACGCTACTATATGGAAAACGGTTTGAAAACGCACTATTTTAAGTTTGAACATTTAATTGAAAATACATAATGTGATGACTGCAAGAGTCCAAAAATTCTGGCCAGTCGATTGTTTACCGCTGTGTGGATCACTTTGTGTTTTAATCACGCTTCAAGCATCTGGGCACTGAAGACACCAGCTGGTCAAGTTTAGGAAGTGGGATTTTTTCCCCATTCTCCCACAGCGCAGGTCCTCAGTTGATCAAATATACTTTTGTACATGGACTTTGTCGCTGTTTGTTCAATTTCGAGTGTGCCGGGCATTCTTAATCGAAGACGGATTAGGATGTTTGGCAGACTGGTCTGAACGCAAGCTCCCAGACTCTGATCACGCAGCCATCCTCTTGTTATCAATGCAGAAATTTGTTGGGTGTCATCTTGCTGAAAAATGCAGGCACATCCCTTAAACAGACGACATCTGGATGGCAGCATATGCTGTGCCAAAATTCGCCATGCCTTACTCCGTTAAATGTGCTCTTGCAAATAATTCACCCTAGCTACGAGCACTGACGCGCCCCATAGCATGGCAGGCGCTGACTTTTGAACCAGAGTTTGATAAGAACTTGGATTGTTCATGTAGTCTTAGGCAAGGAAAATATGGTGACTGTTCCCAACAACTTGGAAGTATTGACTCTTCGGATCACAAAACACGTATATCGTGGATTCGTGGGACTGTCTTTCCCCGATGGCACAGAGCCCATAAATATCTGAGGCACTTTTCTGGCAATGTTGATGTTTTACTTCGACTATGCATTGCGAAGCTTTAACCTGAATTTTTGGGTGAAGCCGCAGATGTGGTTGACCAAGGTTTACCAAAGTATTTGTGAGCCCTTGCTGTGATGGCTATTGCAGTGGCCTGACTGTTCTTAAGACTGTAAAGTGTGAGGGATTGTAGACCAAGGGCATTAAGAGGCTCTTGCCAGTTATGCAATGGTTCTGCCAGATTCCCTCCATGTTTTAATTATACAATACAATGCCCTGTCGAGGGTGAAATGCCTGAAATCCTTCTGACCCAATTAATTTGGAAGAATAAATTGACTGAGTGCAAGATGGTCTACATAATTTTTCCCTTCCATGTTATTTTCTGCAGCACTTTCAGTGTTCTTGTGAACATGACTATAAGAGCGGGCCTGACTGTATGAATGGACATGAACTGTGCCAGTTGTTCATCTGTTAAGCGCGGCACCAAATTGAGAAAAGGACCTTTGACTTGATTAGATGGAGCAAATGTTTCTTGTGGTGTAACTGAATGTTGTTTCTTGCATGCTCGAACTGGCATCATGATTGAAAGCATTTAGTGCCATCTGCTGGTTCATATAAGTAGGCCTCATTGAGTTGAGAAAAACTTGGCAAAGTGAAATACATTCCAGAAGGGCCAGTCAGAATGATTTCAGAAATGTGTTATCCTGACATGACACACGTTTCAGATGGTATCAAATTCTTTTAGAATTGGTGAAAAATAGCACTGTTCATAGCCCAAAAATTTGTTTACGCAACTTGGTATTTAATTGGATAGTACCAGCTGGGAGAGAGCTTTTGCCAGAACACCAACAAACTTATTTTTCCTCTGTCTGAACTGCGTTGGCTGACAGTCACACGGCCTATCTGGTACCGAGGTCACTCCTCTGCGCCCAAGGTGTGAGCCCCTCCTGGGACTCGATGTAGAAGTCTCTGCGCGCAATATCCAAATTTTTTTCAATGAGGCCAATGGCAGCCCCTGCCGAAAACGATATTTTCAAGTGAGCTCGGTACCCCGCATGCGCCAAGTTGGGGTCACTCTTGTGTCATTGCCACAGGTAAATGGATTTATAAATATTCATTTATTAGCAAGAGCCTATTCACTCCGCAGCGGTTCAGCGCGAAAGATCAAAGAGCGTGGCGGATTATAAAATGAAATCTCTTATTGGCCTAATATGGAGCAAATAAGTGCTTCTCTTATCCGTCCTACCGTGGTGCGAATTGCAGACCTGCTTCTCTTGACCATAGATTGTATAAAAAGGTGGACAAAGCTACCATGACGTCACCCATTGGTTTCAGCCTCTGAGGGTGATTGCGTCAGGTTGTCATTTTGAAACCGGAAGTGATTTCTATTGGACGAGAGCGTATATTAGAAGATCTGGCTCTGGATCTGACCGTATCGGACGAGGACCAGTGGACAGCCACGCCCCTGAAGCATATTCTGGCTTTATCCCTTATTCTAGTCTATATTGGACCATAATTTACCAAAATGAACATCGTGATATTTCGAAGGAGACTTGAAACTTGCTATAGCTGCCATAAAATAATGTGAAAAATCATTATTTAAATGAAAAATCAGGTGGGAAAGTTAGGGTCATTTTCTCAGACTTCGATAGCATTGAACCTCTTTCTGCAACCACTGCCATCTGCTGGCCATTAAATAGAATGCCATTTTACGGTACTTCCGCACGGGCTTCATTTTTCAGAACAGGGTGCTGCGTCCATCTTTTTATACAGTCTATGCTCTTGACGGCCCCGATGCGAGACAGATAGCGGATCTCTTTCCCCCAATTCACTCCGCTGCGGGGCAAATAGCCACTTCCTATTTGGGGAAAAAACCTTGATGCCGCTTTGACCTCATTAGCTTCCTACCGGTAGCAGGTCTCCCGATTCCTCACTTGATAATATTGTTCGCTTCAACATCAAACTCGTGATTGCAACGAGGAATCTCGAGTTCTCCTGAAAACTTTGGTATAAACAACTGACAAGTAAATAACATGAAAGCGGCGACGGCTACCCGGGTATTATTAATGTGAAAAGATTCAAAATCCCAATCCACGTATGAAATGTTTTATATTCATGTATTCATCTTCTCAATTGTGATTATATTAGTGTTGATGTGGTTATGATGACAATGGCAACAATTATTACTGTGATCCCTAAAAAAAGAAAAACTGAAATAATTCCCAGCCTTGTCAAATATGGCCACTAGATGGTGATCTAAGACCACAAATTACCCTGGTGCCGTATCTCGTTTGGAGACATGGGACCGTGTCCACGAACCATCTTATTTTTTGTTGCACTGAATGTCCTCTTAACGCCAGAACCTGAGCGTCCTCGTGGTTGGGACAACAGCGTCTCAATCATAAATTTGAATTTATGCTTGCATAGTCAAGCCACCAAATTTTGGTTGGTTTAGGTCAGCCTGAATTTGTCTTGCCTGGTTTTCTTGTTTGATGAATCTCTCCCAATGCTCCTCTCAAAAATCCAAATCCAAGCTATATGGATACATTTTGGCCAGAAATTGCACGCGTGATTTAAGCAAGGAATTAAAATGTCTTAGTTCTCCAGTACCTTTTCTCGGTTTATTATCAGCTTCCCCAGTGAAGCATTGGGCTCGGTTTTTACCTCTGGAAGATGAATTTGTTGTATTTCAGGCCATTTGAAGAGAAATCATCAGAACATGGTAGTTTCACCATAATGTTTGAAATGCCATAGTTTCGACTGTGTGGTATATCCTGTGGTTTTGCCAGCAGACTGGAAAAGGTTGGTTCTCCTCTTTTAGCCAATAAAAGGGCAATTCCACACGAGGCCTAAAACAGCAAGGCCTTATCAAGTCGTATCTCCTTGGTTGACAGTTGCATGGCGAGTAATGAACTAAAATCCCTTTTGGAATTAATTGTCAAATTTTCTCAAAAATTATATTTTGAATGTAATCTCAAAGGAGGCATCGTAAAGGTAACCATAAAAAGTCAACAATTTCCGTAATCTAAACATTCCTCATCTTTAAACACTCATTCTTACAGATGTAAAAACTCTAACCTTATGTCGTTATGCATTTCCACTCATTGCATGGGGGCTTTTCCGGGAGAGGATATCCATTTTCCCATTTTACCCCTCAGCCCTAAAGGCTGACTGGGTATTGCTATCCTTCGTGCGGGCGGGCGGGCGGACGTCTCCAAAAACTTCGACATCGGGCTGAGGGGTATTCCGTGCATTGCACGCCTATTTTTTTTAAATTATAATTCTGCTGCCAAAATCTCAAACAAGTCTTTCTTGTAAGCTTATTTCCTGTTGAGTTTCTTTCTTTTTCTTTTTTATTTGCAATTTAAATTATCTTATTGGCCAGTATAACACACATTATAACTTTTAAAATACCTTTGCTTATTTCATACCTTTGCATAGTTGTATAGCGCTTTGGGGTCATTTCATGTCACTAGAAAGTGCTTTTTAAATGCTGTCCATTTACCATTTTACCATTTACCATTTCTCTGAAAACATTCCAACAGAATTACATCTTCACAAAATTACGATGGAAAGTGAATTACAATTATCCTCATTTTAAATTCAACATCCCTTTATTTTTATTTTAGTTTATTATAATGGCAGTGAAATGTGACGCGCCAATACATCCATTTTAGAACGTCAAGGAATTTTTGCTGGGAAATACTGACTGGTTCGAAGCATGAATAGCAAAATCACAATCCAGCAACTTGCAACTCAAAGCAGGGAGGTCTAAATACGCATGACCGGTACATCAGGACAGATACTGAAACGAGGCACAGCCTGGGATGAGGGCGCACACGAGATGTAAACCAATCAAAGGAGACACTTTTATTAGACATGCAAGTTGCAGAACGGAGGGAAACATGGAAGGCGTTCTCATGAGGGTCGTGACACATTTTCACGCTTTAGAAAATCAACAACTTTCTATTGCTGTGCTCTTTTATTTTAAGCAAGGTGATCGATGTCCAACATAGCTTATGAATGCATCTTATAAAATCTCATTTGTAGTGTATGCCCTTTTTTAACCCACTAGTCATTAAAATGATACATATTTACAGTCATGTTTGGATTGTCTGAAAGAAAATGTAAAAAGTTATCAGCATCTTAATTGAATGCACTTTTGTTTAACTTTTGATGTTTCAAGATCAGCTTAGCACTCACTGGAGAAGCGCTATGCATTAAACATAAGTGCAAACAAACTCATCATTCTTGCTCAAGGAAACTGAGCCAAATTCCCCCGCTAACAAAGCCTGTGTTAGATTAAGCCCTGGACTCCCATATCCATAAGTGTCTTGCTATTCCTACAATATATTTTCCATCGTCTGCTTCTGGCCAGCTTTGGGATGTTAAAATGCATGTAAGACGCAGATACAGAGAGCAGCTATTATGCTGTTGTATTGTGTCAGGTGCCAGAAAGCAGCTGTTTAATTGTTGCATTGCATTACTGAGAAGTTAGTTGTTACTTTTTGGATGTCTTCCAACTCTAATATAAATCTTACTTGCTGAGACCAAAGAATATTGGATGAGTTATACGAGCCCATTCTCATCCCAGCGCGTCATATAGTGACACTACCTGACCAAGCATCGATATACAACAAAAAAGAAGGCTTCTGGCGTCGTTATTTGACACCATTTTAAAATGAACCCTACCCCATAACCCCTAACCCTTAACCCAAACCCCAATCCTAAACATCAAGTAAGTATACCAAAAGCATTCCTTTTCGTCATATATCGACGCTTGGTCAGGTAGCGTCGCTATAAGACGAGTCGGGATGAGAATGTTTTGGTGAAATGCTTCACACGCCATTGTATTTTAAACCTTGTACCTTCACTAGTTCCGGAAAAAAATGGCGTAGGTCAGCAAGCTAACATACAAGCAATGAATCACAAAATACTGAATTTGAGAAGTCATCCATGCTTTGCGTCCTTCCCTGCTGAAAATTCCTGTTTTGACCAGCCTAGGATGGTCAGGCTGGTTTAAGCTGTGTTTTGGAAAGTTTTAGCTAGTCAACCAGCCCTTCACCAGCTAACTCCAGCTGAAAATACCAGCTTAACCAGCTTTGACCACCTTCATCAAGCTATAGAGACCAGCTAGACCAGCATAGACCAGCTAATAACACAACTCAGACCATCTTAAACCAGCTTAGAATTCTAGCTGCTAAAATTCTAACCTGTTTTAAGATGGTCTAAGCTGTGTTCTTAGCTGGTCATAGCTTTTGTAGCTGGTCTCTATACCTTGATGAAGGTGGTCAAAGCTGGTATTTTCAGCTGGAGTTACTTTAAGAGTAACAGAAATAAAATAACGGGCTCCAGATATCAGAAAAATTGGGCTTATTAGATGTAACAAGCTTCTCAGTAATTGCCATTTTAAATGAATCACCTTTCAGAACAAATGAGATGGTGTTCAATTAACATCCTTATTACTCCTGAAATAACTCCAAATAAATTATTGCTGCCCATCCACTCACTGGCTGTCTTCAAATAAAAATGATTGTTGCTATACTTAGTTTTTTTTTTTTTACATTTGCAAGCATCAGGCTATTTAAGTATAATTTAAGAATCATATTTCCCAGCTTCATTACCATAGTATCTGTTAAAGGAATTTTAACATTAAATTCCTCGTATCACCTTCACATAAGAAACCCAGACTACTCAGGGAAAAAATCAGTCAGAGGCAGAGAAGTTAATATTCAAGCCAAAGTCAGTTTACTTTTCTGCAGCAAAGGATCCCCATACAAGTCGAGTCAAGATGGAGGATGATACAGTTAGTCTCTCTCTGGTTTTTGTAGGGGTACTCCATGACGTTCTCCTCCCCCCGCGCTGATTTACACATCATGATGTAATCTGGAGAGCTCTCGCTGTCTTATGCCACCTGCGTCAGGCTGTCGTAAGGCTGCACACATACATCTCGTTGGGGAGGAGAGCACCTGTCTTCTCTATCAGCCCCGGCTCCAGTTTATCTTGTTATGCATTCCGGAGCTTTCTATAAACGCAAACTTAGAGAAAGAGAAAAACATCTTGTCCTTGGTACAGACATTCAGCTTTGCATGACTTTAGATAGGCTCTATGTCATGACGCACTGGAACAGTTATGCAGGCCCCTGTTAAATCAGAAATATGCAAGCACACACACACTCTAGGCCTTAAAGGTTATGAAAGAAAGTAAAGTAGGAGCAAGCAAGGATAAACAATTAATAATAATTAAATCAATCAATAAAAAAATGATTCCACAGTATCACTTACAAAACTCAAAAGATTTAGCCATGGGAAATTCTCTCGCAAGGATTTCTGAGGAGAAAAATAAGCCGTAACGCACAATTTCAGAGTTCAACCTGATTTCTGAGTTCATCCATTTCGTTGTTGCCGTGCGTGGTCCAACCGTTCTGTGGAAAAGGTCTGCCACGGCGGAACACAAATCTTTGTCAAGTGCTGTCAAGCCTATGTATTCACAATGGGTTCAACTGATAACCTTTTTTAAAAAATTCAAATCCCCCCTTTTTTTAATGCTTTGTGTGCAATTTTATAATTGCCTTGCTGTGAAGAGGGCAGACTGGAGTTGGTAAACTGCTGACGCGATGGCAATGTACAACATTGCTGCTTATGTTTTCGTGCCGTCTACTTTGACCGAGTATTTTGGAATCAAAGTCGATTAAAATAACTGTACTGTCGAGGCTGAATGTAGGCCCCCTATGTCATGCATTTCAGTTTACAGAACACGAGTTTGATGCCACCGACGCATCTCTGCAGCAAAGTTTTCATTCTATGGCTCGTTAGCGCCGTGCGTTCGTGTTCTACAGCGTCACAGTGTCAGCCGGTTGCCTTCGTAACCGCAAATGCCATCCCATTATTTAAACCCTTAAACTAATAACATGCTGCTGCGTCTTTCAATTCTATCCCTCATCTGCTAAATTGTAGTATGTATGTGGTCCTTACTTACAGTACTGATATTATCCAGCCAGTAATTATGTCCCACGATCCTGACCTTTCTGACCATCGTCTTGTCCCCTTCAAATTACCATTAGCCTGTCTTCTGAACTTTTACTTGAAATCCTCTTTTAAGCGCACTGTTTCTTCACGCGCGGCAAACTCCTCTGTTAATGAGCTCCCTGATTTGTACAGCATTGAAAACGAAGATTCACTAACTTTATCCTCAAACTCCAATATGGCTAAAATTAATCTATTTCTGAACAGCATTGACCAAAAGCTTGCACGCTGCATCACCTCTTAAAATAACAAAACTGTCTCATTAAAAGCTGGCTCCATGGTATAATGACCAGACTCAAGCCCTCAAAGAAAGATTTGTGCAAACTCCAAAAACAATAGCATTCTCCAAATTAAGACTCTTTTTTTGTGTGGAAAGAGTTTCTTAAGCAACATGCATGCCCTCATAGCTGGTAGATGCTCATAATTTTCTGTATTAATGAGAAAAATAAAGACAGTCTGTCGCATTTATTCAACTCTGTTGCTACGCTTAGGAGTAGGGCAATATCTGAATCGAGTTCCCTCAGTTCACAGTCGTGAAGAGTTTGTTCTCTTTTTTGACTGAGAAATCTTCACAATAAGAGATGATACAAAATCTTCCCCACTGCTTCCAGTCTGGCTCGCCCAGTCTGGGTAGGGTATCACCCTGAAACTAGTCGAACGCCCAGATTCTTTGTCATCTATTGATTTTGGTGAATTTTCCTTCTTAATTGACTCCTCTTAAAATTCCACCTGCCTGTTTGACCGATTGTAAACAAGTTTCCTCAAACAAGTGTTGCCTGTTATTGACCCAGTTTTATCAGTTTTTCAATGACTCCCTCCTGCCTGGATATGAACCTCTGTCCTTCAAAAAAAAAAAAGCAGTCACTGATCCCATCCTCAAGATGCCTAATTTATATTAAACCGATCTATGAAATTACAGGCTCATCTCAAATTTCCCATTCCTTTTAAAGATCCTTGAAAAAACATTTGCAAAGCAACTCAGCACCTCTTTACACTCTTACAGAATTTTGGAAATATTTCAGTCTGGGTTTTAATCCAACCATTGCACAGAGACCACTCTGCTAAAAGTATATGATGATCGCTCATCTCTTCTGATTGCGACTTTTGACGCAATCGATCATAAAGTTGTATTAAACCAATTTGAAAGTCTCATTGGGTTCAGAGGACTGGTGAACCCTTGTGTCAGGTCCTATTTCTCAGTACAAATCCAATTTTTAAAAAACATTTATCCTTTATTTATTTATCCAGTAATGTCCCATTGAGATACCAAAACACTTTTTCCAGGGAGTCTAGGTCAAGATAGCTGCATAAATAGTTTCATTTATAGACATTAAAATCACAATTGAAGATGTACAATACATGAAAGCAGCTCAGAGGAAATGGCGAGAGGAGAGGCATACAAGCCGTATCCAAGATATCAGTTACACATTTTGTCTCAAATCACAGATCATGTAAAACAGCTTAGTTTCCTTCAGAGCAGTTTGTAAAAGACTTATAAAAGATATTTGTACGTGCTAAAAAAATGAATCCTGTGATTGTTCCAATGTAAGGTATGGAATACTGCAAATATCTGCCCTCAGGCCTTAATGATTTTCCTTGTATATGTTTTCTCTGAGCAACAGTATTTGTAAATCAGTTCCCACTGTTGTGCAGGCGATACCCAGCTCTACTTATCAGATAAACCGGACGTCATTGTGGACGTCAAGCATGGAAGCCTGCCTCTGAGAAGTTAAGATGCAGATGGCCCAAAATCTTCTCCTGCATAATTTAGATGAAACCAAAATATTGGTTGTACGCCTAAAGCCCTTGAAGAATAAATTCACAAATGTTATGCTTCATCTTGATGGTGTCTCTATGCCTTCAAGTCCAATGATGAAAAAACCGTGGAGTCACTTTTGATCCAGAATTGCCCTTTGAAGTGCACATAAAGAACACTTCAAGGGCTCCCTCTTTTCATCTGAGAAATATTGCCAAAATAAGGAAAACCCTGTCCATGTCTGACACTGAAAGGTTAGCATGTGTTTTCACTGGTTCTATGTTGGATTACTTGTACTTCCTTGCCTCAAAATTATTGTCCTGGGTTGCTTTCATACTGTTCTTTGGGTCAGGGTCCATCGGCACTGAGAAGTGCCATCCAATGAGTTTTGAAGTACAGGCTAAATGTGCTTATAAGCCTTAAACAAAAGGGAACCAGTTCTATCAGGTGCCATACATGCCCACAGCACGTCACTACCTCCACCATGCTTTGCCGATACGCTGGTCCGCTTCAGACTACCGGCAGCTGCTTCGCTTCTCCAGGTTTTTCTCCTCCCAGCATTTTTATACATGTTCGTCTTCGTCTCGTGTCTAAAGGATGTTTTTTCCGGAACTGCACAAGTTTTTAATGTTATTTTATTTCAGCCGGTCCTCTTGTTTGAAGCTAACTGGTGTTTTCCATCGTGAGGAGAACCCACTGTATTTACTCCGTTTAAGTTATGACTGTTGACCCTGTCACCGACATGCCTGTCACTTGGAGGGTGTTTTTGATCTGGCCAGTTGTTGCGAAACGGCTTTTCTTCACCGGGGAAATGAGTCTTGTCATCCACTGCAGTTGTTACTTGTCATCTTCTGGGCTCTTTGGTGTCTCTGAGGTCCCCGGTGCGTTTTTTCCCCTCTCTGAATGTACCTAACAGTGGATTTGGCCACATCTAACATTTTTACTGTTTCTCTGATGGGTTTGCTTTGATTTTCCGCTAATTTAAGGTTTGTTTTACAGGCAGAATCTTGCTTCACCTATTAACATCGACAGATTCTGAATGCAAATACCTCACTTGAAATAAACCGTTGACCTTTTATCTGTTTACTAGTAAATGCATTAATAAGGGAATAACGCACACCTGGTCCTGAAACAAATGAATAGCCAATTATACAAAATTATCCTTTTGGTTTCTTAAGAAAGGGGGGGTCACCACAGAGAAAATGAAATTCCTCTGCCGTTATCTCAATTTAGAGGTGAATACCCTTCAATTAAAGCAGAACGTCTGCACTTTGAGCTCATTGTAATTTAGCTTCAACTGTAGTATGCTGTGGCAGGAGAGCTAAAATAAAACCTTTCTCAATGTCCAGATGGTAATACACCTGACTGTACACACAATCAGTGGCCATCTTTCTAATACTTCATAGGAGCCCTAGGCCCTCAGATTAGCATGAATTCTTTGTGGCATTGATTCAACAATATGATGGAAATAGATTCTACCCCACCACTACCAACCTGAACCATTGACACAACAAGGAAGAGATCTACGGCTTCAGGTCATTCGCTCCAGATTCTGACTTTAATATACGCATGTTGCTGTGACCTTGAAATTCGCAAGAGCATGCAAAATTTTTCTAATCTTCTTTGTCCAATTTTGGGGAGCCACTGCTCACCGTAGTGTCAGTTTCCTGTTTTCAGCTGACCAGAGTTGAACTTGTTGTGGTCTTCTGCAGCTGAAGGCTGGACATGTTGTGTGTTCAGTGATGTTCTGCTGCATCGCTCTGTCACGAGGGAGTATTGGAGTTTTAGTCGCCTTCCTGTCTGCTTGAACCAGTCTTGACATTCCCTTCTGACCTCTCTCTTTAATAAGGCGTTTTTGCTGCCTCTCACGGGATGTTTTTTGCTGTTGTCTGTACACTGTAGAGACTGCAGTGTGAGAAATTCCCTGGAGATCAGCAGTTTCTGAGATACTGTTACCACTCTGGGGGGAACCGGACTGAAGATGGAGATGATTTTCTCCCGCAAGCAAATAAGATGTTAGCCTGGGGTACACAATGTAAAATCCCCCTTAATTTACCGTGACTGACATTGCTTAACAAAGGTACCGTTTTCCATAGTAAAAAAGGAAAATGTTTAAATCCTGCAATTACAGTTACATTGTTCTAACACTTTCTAATTTTCCATTGCCTCCATTGTGTTTCAATGTTCACTTCCTGAGGTCATGGTTTGGTTGACAGTGTTTGTAGTTAAATCACCATCAAATTCATAAGCTGCAGTCGTCTGGAAGGAGTCATTAGTAGGACGAGATAAGCAGGGGAAATAATGACACTAATTACTTTGAGATTACAGAGCACAAGTGCAAAACACAGATAGTCTTTGTTTTGAAATATTATCACTATCCAAACTCCATGGTCCTGTAGTGCTGACAGGCCGTGGAACTAGAGGCAACACACTTGTCTCCCAAAATGAAATCTGAAAAATTATGAGCATTAATACAATTGTCACATTCCAGAATAATGGCATGACTAGATTATTGTTACTGTAAGTTTTAAATAAATGTCAATTTACATTCTGCTGATAGATTTGCAAAGTGACTAGTGCTGCCTCAGTGTGTATTTATTTAATAGGCCTACAACTGATCTATTTGTGCAGCTGGATTCCTTGCACATGGGGCACATGGGAATAATAGCAGCTATAAAAGTGGAAATGGCAGAAACCCCAGAGTTTATTCCATAATAATTCACTTGCATACTACTTTCATTTTTCATTTCGTGTGGAAAAATAGGGTGAATTGTGATTGGACGAGCCTCTTGGCCTGGTTCTGTTCACAAGCTATCAATATGCCATCGCAGTGGATTCATTTTTTGTTAAATAAAATTTAAGATTATTATGATGAGCACATTATTATTATTATTATTAATAATGATAATAATAATAATACTATTGCTGTTAAAAACAATCATTATCATCACTCAAAACAAACATCTTTCCTTCAAATTAATAATGCGAAGAATAGGATGTACTATTTTACAAAATCTGTGGCAGCTGCAGGTTATTAATCAATGGTTTGTTGTCCAGTGAACCAACTCACTATTTTTGCTTTTTGTCTCTCAAAAAAGAGAGAATGATTTGAATCAGGTTCTGGGCTCCTGAAAAAATGGCATTTGATCTCATGAATATTCCATCACATTTTATTTTGTGGACTCTTTTTTTCCGAAAGCAATGTGCAATAATCGCATGCCAAAGGTAACTGGATTAATGACAGAACAGGTCACTTAAGGCCCAGTCCATCAGGTTTACAGCATGCAGCAGGCAAGAATGATCATTTTACGAGCTGTTTCTGTACCCACACTCTAAAATCTACCGCAAAAAATAACATATGGGTCTTCTGCGCTGTCAAGGCGAGTGAACTGTGCACATTTCCTCAGTGCTCACAGAACGTTTCAAAAGCTCTCTAAGGATGTCAGTTGCACCTTCAGTAGAAACAAGACGACTATATCAAAGGCGCGACTGCGTTCCCACTGGTGGAGTTGGTTACCGGGAAACATCAGAGCTGAAGAACGGTTACGGTTTCCCCTCAGAGAGAAACCCATAACCTGTCTGTTCCAGGGACAGATCCAGGATTTTTCTGGGCACTCATGCGCGATAGTGTGTACAGATGGGGCCCTCACTGGGCTTTCGAATGGACATTGATGCATTTGGATCAGAATGACCCCCAAAACATATTCACTGCAACATGGTCCACATTCTGTCTCGCCTAGTTTGTCTAGCATGTAGTGCTGCTTAATTTGAATGGCGTAACTGTGGCCAGCATAATTAATTTGCCAAAAGGAGCCCTGGCAAAACCCATTTTACTTGGAGTGAGCATGTTTTTCCTGTTATAGCATGACTTTTCACTTGGTGGCCGGGTTTCATCCAATTACAAAAGATTCCGCTCGCTACATACGGATTTCAGCTAACATGCACTTTTCTAAACACTGCCGTTCCTCGTTAGTCGAACGGTAATGATGTTGATGAGTATGCAGAGCAAATTGGTCTCTTGCTAAATTGGCTAATTCACAATCTGAGTATTTGCGCCGCTCCCTATAAAATTAGCAAGGGAAAATTTTAAGATCCAGTTATGCTTGTTCATTCATTGGTGTAAGTGTGAGCAGCGACAGAACGGACAACATTCCTAAAGCTAAGGGGGGGGGCACTCATTCCTTCACCACATAAAGGGAACGAAGGAGTCATTACCTATCAAATAATTTTTCCTGCCTTTCTAAGGTTCGGTCAAAACTATAAAAAACTGAACACGAGTTGCCCGATGGAAGAGTGGGTCGTTTTTTGGAATTTTTTCAGACATTCAGTGAAGTTAACATTCTTTAACTCTGCTGATTTCAATTACATCACAGAATAACAGCTTAGTTTAGTCTCCCTTACAGACTTCCATTAAGCCCTGACTTATCTTTTATTAGAACCTCACAGATGCACAGTATTGTGAGAACTGGTTTATTAAAAAAGCATTACTCTCCACCCTTCATCATTAGTGTTGTACCAACAACTGCTTAAAAAAAAGGACTTCTGTAATTTCATGGCTGCTGTGTTTTTATTCAGAAGCTCATTTATGTCTCGTCCCAGGAAAGCACCAGTCATGGCTGCATCTGATCCACCTCGCTTTATTTAATTAAAAATCTGCGATCTCTAGCAAATATATTTTTTCTCCTGTGTAAATACACAAATGGAAAGGCGACAGTGATGTCTAAAATTGTAGCCTTGATCTTTGCTGGCTTCATCCAATTATATTACACACGACAACTTTCTTGCCCTCCTCCTCAGTCAACGCATTCTCATCCCGACTCGTCATATAGTGATGCTACCTGACCAAGCGTTGATATAATACATAAAAGGAAGCTTTTGCCGTCTTCATTTGATGCTGAGGGTTAGGGTTTGGGTAAATGGTTAGTGGCTAGAGGGTAGGGTTTGTTTTAAACTGGCGCCAAATAAGGACACCAAAAGTGTCCTTTTGTGTCGTATGTTGACATTCGGTCAGGTAGGGTCAATATATGACAGGTCGAGATGAGACTGGGCCCCTTAAGTAGGAATTAAAGAAACTTGTTTACAAGGTAATAGTATGCAGTCTTCACTAGTCACCCCGTGAGCATCAGGTTTTACCAGTAAAATAGTGAGTGTCACCATTGATCTGTTTTAATGAGTAAATGCAAACTTTATACGCTAAAATTCTGCACTATTGCCGCGTGAATGGTGAACTATTCCTGAACCAATTGCAGCAGGTTATGCTTAAAAGTGTAACTTTATTGGCAGCATGGTGGTTGAACCAGGAATTAAAGAGCTTGCAGTTCCTCCCAGGGCCTACGCTGTTACAGATCAGATTCATGTCAGTTTCAGCCCTTCAACCAGTTTGGTGGTTTTTCATTTACGTGCTGCGGTGGGACGGGCCCATCGAGTGCATGTCATTCAGTCCCCTGGGATTAGCTCACAGTGTCACGTGACCGCATGCCGTAAAAGACGTTGGTGTCGTGAAACCTTGCGCATGAGAAGTACAAGTGTAATCAGGGGGGAATGCCTTTTAAACGTTATGTTCGGGCACAGTCTCCAAACTTATTCTTGATGTTTATCAGATTTGACTGGTGATTCGATACATGCAGTTATTGAGTCCCAGTCATCATTGAAAGTGAAATTATGGCTCTCACACTATTGCTTATTGTCTCACCCCAAGCCTGAGAGCGCTCAGGACGGAGGTGTGTTTCCCAAAATTACACATGCTGACTTACATAGTTGGGACCATTGACTTTAAGTGGACGAACTATGCAAGTTGCAAAAGGCAGCTGCGCCTTTGGCAGATGCACCCCAGACTCAGACAGCAAATCATCATTTTCTAGTGATCTGTTGGCCCCTATGGGATAATCTGCCTCCCACAGACTGCATGATGATATTTGTCATGAAATTTTCTGCTCAGACAGAGGAGAGCTTGGCCCGTGCAGAGCAATGACAGAGGACGGCTCATCAAGTCCCGCCCCGCATTCAGAGGACAGATGCTATGCAACCAATCAACCAGCAGAGGTCAGTAGAGAAACTCAGACGCCTGACCAACTGAACATTCCTTTTGCTGTGTGTTTCCGTATATGTTGTGAGTTGCTCAACGCTGACTCCAGATTATTCGCTTGGGCCCTGTTCCACGAAGCTGGAAAAACAGAGAAAGCTTTATCATTGCAATGAGTAATGAGTAAAATCAAAAACAAGAACACCCAAATCAAGAACAAGTACAGAGGTAAAAAGAGCTCAGTTTTACTTTGTGCAGGTATCCAGCTAAGGACACGTTAATTTTAGTTGCGGCATATGGTCGATAATTGCAATTGGCCCTGATAAATTGTTGGGGAATGAACAACATTTTGAATAGACGACTGAGAGGCTCAATAATTCTTCATTGTACTATTAGCTCCTGAGAGGGTGAAAAACCATGCAAGGACTTTCTGAATATAAAGTAGCCTAATTATAATGCCAAATTGCCCTGCTTGACAACAAGCCCAAAAAAGTCTGCCAAAGTGTATCTTTACGAGCAATTATGGGCCTTAACTGTACATTATAGAAACTAAACACCGAAATAAAAGCCTTAGCATAAAATTTTGTATGCTTTTACAATATGTCTTCATGGTTGATGCAGATGCAGAACCTATGCTAATGTCTAGAGTTAATTTAGATTTTGAACCTAGTACTTGCATCTATAGGGTCAGGGTTAGAGTGCAGTTAATTAAGGTCTCCAGATGGTCCTGCTTATTTGTGCAGAAGGCTGTGTTCGGTCAGAGGGTTACCCAGGATGCTATGCCATTGGAGCTCTCCGAAGACTAAGGACAAGCTACGGGTTTGTTAAAGGGACTGTCACCCATCTTTCATCATTCAGTTGCTTTCAACATGTGTGAGGCACTTAAACTACCTTGACACTGAATTCGTCAGTCATAAGTCAGGCAGAAACTTGTACGCAAAGTTATTTGCTATAAATTTTCCCAAGTTTCTCGACTTGACTCAGCTCTTGGGTTTCAGGGAGCTCTTTTCTCACTATTCATCACCAGAATCCCAATTTGCTTCCCACCAATCATAAGAGAGGTCACATCCTTTCCACACCTATGGGTAGCCAAAATCAAAATACACCAAGCCTCTAGAGTGCAATATTGAAGTTCGAGGTCTGAGTGCAGAAGAAATAATCAAAATCAAATCGTACCCAGCCAGCTAGTTCTGTCAAGCGTAAACTTAGGCATGAGCTCTCATGCTATGTCTTCAAAAGCTTGGCTATTGTGTGACCCAAGTTTGTTCCACTGAGGGCATTACAGTTATAGATAGTTAGATTGCAGTCAAGCGGCTAACTAACTTTTGTTGTCTTGTCGACTCGTTCCAAGCTAAAGCCACAGATCCATTAGCCTGCGAAAAGGCTCTCGGCTGGTCTTTTAGCGGTGTTTAGTCTCGAATTTGGAGTTGCTAGGGTGCACGGGCAAAAGTTCGGGGATCGGTGAGAGCGAGGAATACGAGGGCCTGCAATGGTCCTTTAAAGAATTGAGCATCTCCGTTCAGATCTGAACGTAAAATACTGATTGGTCGATTTAGAGCACGTGACCTTGAGACATTTAAACAGATGAGACAAGAAACAGTCCCTGCGTATTCAATTTAACACAGTGTTGCCTGCGAGTACAGATCACAAGGATGCACTCAAAAAAGCTGTAGAAACGATGTCTTCAAGGTGCTCTAGAGTACTAGACTTGAAGCCAGAGCAAGAGCTTGCAAGTTAAGAGTTTTATGAATGGCAGAGATGTTCTGCCCCTGCAGCCGACTGGCTTTGGAAAAAGCCTTGTATTCAAGCGGAAAGGGAGTCAGAATTCAAACAATGCGAAGATCGTTGCAGGCGCTAGTCTCGCAAGATCGGCAAAAATTGCCTTCAGGGACTAATAGGGCCTGTTTGCAAGCTACAGATCCATTGTTAAAAGTTGTCAATAATCTCAGTTTGAGTGCCCACTTGAATAATAATATAGTTGTATTCTTTGTTTGCTGGGCTGAAGCTGTGAGCAGGAGGCAGAGATGCCCACACAGTCTTTAAGACACAGGGATAGTGACATTTCAGACAGAAAAATTATGTTTTTCTTCAGATTGCCCTCTCACCAGACTTTATTGGATGCATATGTTCAATATTCCACAATGAAATGAAGCCTTTTTATGGATGATTTGAGTCGATTTAAGAATGTGCTGAGGATATGTTAAGAATGTGCTAAGCATATGCTACGGATGTGCTCAGCATGCGCTAAGGAACTGCTTAGGAGGTGCTAAGGATGTGCCATGGCTGCACCAAGAACGTGCTAAGGGTCTCATTAGGAGTGTCAAATTCCAGCAGCCTAACTGTTCCCCTTCACTTGTGGATGCCGCCTGGTTCACCCATAATCCCCAGTGACATTACTGTGCTCCACACTCATGGCTTCACAGCCCTACTCCTTTCTCCCAAATTTTCAAAGTTTATGATTTTTCTTAGTGACAAGGCAGGGGATCTGTTTCAATGTATTTTTAGAGCTGATCAAGGATCTATTTTGGCTACCTGGTGGTTACGAGGTAAAGTAGAGACAGGGTAGATCCAATCCCTAATTAGCTCTTCAACTTAGGTGTAACATGCATATGGGGCTCAGATCTAAAGCTAGTTTATTAGTAGGCCACAGAGATGGATAAAAAATGTGCAGGCGAAAGCGTTAGCAGCCAGGATACTACAGATTCAGTGAATATTGGTGCAGTGCATATTTAGCATTATTAATCTCATTAGTATTCAATAATATTCTTCCAGCTAATTAGACTCATGTAGCAGAGATCATCATGGTCTCTTTAGATCTTAATTCAGCCTCTTTTCCTCAGCCATTTCCCCTCCTCTGAGTCAAAAAAGGGGGAAACCTGTCAGTTTACATTACAGGGGCCCAAGTGCCTGTTTTACAGTGCTATGAAAAATCACTTATCAATTTCTTCTATTCTTACTTCGTTGTCATATTTAAATGTTTCAGATCATCCAACTCATTTTAATGTCACACCAAGACAACGTGAGTAAATCCAAAATGCCGCTTTTAAAAGACCATCTCAATTATTGAAAGTAAAAAGTAATTCAAAACCAATTTCACCGATGTGGAAAAATAATAAAAATAATTGCTCATCTGAGACAGTTCATATCCAAAAGTGAACCAATTATAAACCCATTATTCAACGTAATAACTGGCAGAATACGGGTTGACAAGTATAGTGAGATATAAAACCATTCCTCCTATCATCCTGAGATTAATTACGTTATATCAAATTATTTTGAATTGTGACCGGAATGTAATTGGAACTGAATTAATTCATGCATGATTCAGTGAATCTAGGTCTGGTAGTTCTTTGGGGGAGACTGTCACAAAGATATAATATAATAACATGATAAGAAAACTGAAAAATAAGGCTATTTTTTTCATCTTACACTGAGAGTATAGCAATCTTTTTTTCTGTTCATCTATCAATCAAACTACATCATTTAAATTGCACAACTTGGGCAAGAAATTCAAATCAAAGACCTTGACATAAAATGACAAAAATGCAGAATATAAAATAAAAAGAGTACCAGACGAAACACAATAAAGTAATAAAGGTAATATAGCTGTGAGCAGTGATTCTGGGCTCCAAGCAGCAGGACCGAGCACCACCTCTGAGATTGAAGACTGTGACACTGCGAAGTGTTCAGCACTGGTGAAGCCACAGTGCTCAGCACTGAGGCAGCATGTCCCTCAGGGAAGATGGTGAAGTGTTATTGGCTGCAGCAATGACATTCAAGATGATTTAAAAAAAAAAAAAAAAAAAAAAAAGACTGAATGTTTTTTGGGCGATTGCATCATTTGCTTGCTTTTGAGCTGCACATCCACCAGCTGCTGCAACTAAACTCTCCTCTCACGCGATGTCTGAGTTTCCTCGTACTGACTTGCATGTTTTTGCTTCAGGTGGTGAAACAAATTAGTTGTGTTTCCACCTCATATTTTCTGAAAATCGAGGTTAATTAAAATTAACTTTTTTCCCCTAAATGACCAACCTAATTAATGTAATGGAAATTGCATATTTATTATGTGCTGTTTAACATCCCATAATGGCACGGGGCTGCAACGAGCGATAACAGATGTAGATTATACATGTTCTTAAGTTTAAATTTATAGGCCCACCAAAGATGTAGACAATAGACACGTGGGGTTGTGATTACCACTTACTGCAGTCTGCTTTACGGTGTTGTAAGTTCCAATAGTCCAATGAGTTTTATGTTATGTTTCCATTGGGGTGCTTTTGGTATAGTACCCTTGAAACCGTACTTTTGGTACCAAACCCTTAGATCTGGTTTGCGTTTCCACTGCAGACCGTACCCTTAAATGAAGGCGGGGTTTTTTTTACCGGATGGTAAAATGCAATGCAAACACGCGAATCGACGTGAAACCCATTGACTTTTAATGTAATCTGTCGTGCGAAAAATTCGTTTTGCGTCTGGTGTGAAAGCGGCTTTAGCTGGCAACCTTTTTATTCGGCGTATTTTAATGCCTGCTAGCGAGCTAAATGCTCAAGGTGCAACTCCAGCTAAATTAGTTTGCACAATATTGACTAAATTTAAATGCATGATATATACATCTCCACCACCTCATTGCTCCATGGTGCATTGCTGCGAACCGACATTTCCAAAAATTTTTTACCATCCCCGTTATTCCCGAGGGCGCTACTGTAGATATGATGATGGGTGCAACGTCCGGCGGAAGTAGTTTTATCATTAGTTTTAGTCAAGGACAGCGGCGTTTCTTTCACTTAACAATTACAGCTCCTTTTTTTTTTTAACAAATTAACTTGCTTTTCTTAAAATGCCCCTTCAGAGCTCCGGCACCTATTGTGCTGTTCAAGGCAGAACGAACAACCAGAGGAAGGCTAAATTTATGGTTTGATCAACAGTGTTTTGAACACGCACCCAGAACTTAGGGGATTGTCCTTGTGTTCGGTGAAACTGTTTCCATCGCCTACCTACAGAAGAGGAAGCCAGAATTTGGCTGAAAACCTGAATTTGAAAAGACCCCCGAAAACATTAGGGGCTCATTTCATTATGGTGACAAACAACGATGCCTACTTTATGGCTCGGCTCAGACAGACCGCCGCAGAGGAGACGCCGGGTCCTCAGAAGCATTTTGACAGCAGTGCCAGGAGAGAACAAGGTATGACTGTTCATAGTTTCGCAGTCTGTGGCAACGGAGTTGCTAATGTGGCTAAATGCGCTAGTGTGGCGACTGCTTCAGGTTGTTCTCCCATTCTTCGATAGTATAAGGCAGCGGTACCATAACTTTGTCCCATCTGAGGACTCAAAGGTGATGTTCCCTGATATATTATTTTCCAATCGTTTAAAAAACAGAGGATTCGCGTGAGCTGCTACCATGGTAAACAGCTCAGTGACAGGATGCAGCGGAAGTTACGCCCAATATTCGCACAAGGGATAATGGGACGTGGGAATAAGGTGGATAAACGGTAGGCGAGATGGGTGCTTTCCTGCCGTTTCCTAATTTAAGTTGCGCTTGAGTGACAATTCTGTCAGCCAATCAACAGACAGCAGTGATGACAATTGAAGCACCTATTTCTAAAACCCCATAAGTCACACTTGACTTGACTTGTGGGATTCTAGTAATCAGTGCTTCAATTCCCGACCGATAGACAAGGCTTGTTTTAGCTCCGCCTCATAAGTGTCAGATGATAACCCCTGGTACCCCAATCGGAGGGGTGACGAAAAATGGGAATGGTTAGGAACGGTTCCTAAGGTACCATCCGCAACTTTTGTAATGGAAACGCTCTGGAATGTGACACGACCCGAACCGAACTGTTCCACTTGATGAAAACACGGCATTATTGTCAGATGCAACCTCTTTGGCAAGAAAGACCAGAGATGGGTTTTTGTTAAAAACTGAAATTGCTGACACGAAAAGAGCCTCATTCCCAGTATGAATACTGGTATTCATACTGGGAGAGTTTGGATACTCTTTAGTACCAGAGATTCCATTAAGTATCAGCGATTATTAAATTATTTGATATTCAAACCTGACTGTCTCCGCCAGAAATTTTAAACTAGTATTACTCTAGTTATACTATGCCAGTTATCGCAATACTGAAGTTATACAAGGATAATATAGTAATACTATAGTCATACTTTTAAAAGATTTAGTTGTACTATAATTACAATGTGTCGATTATAGATTTACTCTGGTTATACTATGCAAATTATAGTCACACTGAAGTTATACAATGAGTACTATGGTAATACTGGGAAATAGCTATTGGATATTTTCATAAGGGAAATATCATATGATTAAGCAGAAAATGTTTTTAAGCAGAATCATAGTTTTTGAGACTTTCTGACAGAGACATAATCAGTGTCTTCTCTTACTGTGGTCTTTAGAGTTTAGTTCACTAATTGAACCATCCGTTTCACAACATAGGCATTCAAAATAGACTCATGTCCTACTCCAGGCGGTTTTAACATTCCCATGAGCCTCACACCGCCGCAATTATTGCCCCAATAAACGAAATGGGCCTTTTCAAATTTATGGCTATTTTCTTTCAGCCATTCCCAAAATTGTGAGGAATTTCATTCTTAACTGCATTTATCCAGCCAAATAGGGTTGGCCTACCCCCTCAAATTTCAATGCTTACTGTCTCTGCCCACGTTGCATTTTGCTGTCCAAATACACAATAGCATCAAGTGGTTTCTCAATTTAAGTCTTGTTATCTTTGTCAAATGCTATCTGCAGAATAAACGATGAGTGGATCACTCTGTGTGAGAGACCGTAGCGACACAGCTCACAGGTTGGCATGAGAGAGCACTTTAAATCCGGGCTCTTCATTTATTGCCTGACTGCGAAGAACTCAACAAAAATGAAGGAGAAAGTTAAAATGGTTGGAATTAAACTATGCAAGCTATGCTCACTATGCAAGTCCATACATCCATTCTCTTTACCCTCACTAGGGTCACGGGGAGAGCCGGAGCCGATCCCAGCTGACTACAGGCAAAAGGCAGGGAATCCATCGCAGGGCACACACCATTCAACCTCATACCTATTGGCAATTTAGAATCTCAAATTATGCCTTTGGACTGCGGGAGGGAACGCACGCAGAAATGGGGAGAACGTGCAAAGTCCGCGCAGAAAGACCCGAGGCTGCATTCAAACCCACGTCCTTCTTGCTGTGAGGCGGCAGTGCTAACCACTGCACCACCATGCCGCCCCACTATGTAAGTACAATGTCATTTTGGATTATGTTTTATCTTTATGCCGGGACTTGTATTTATAAAAAATATAGACCAAAATGGTTGCATGTTTTAAGCTTATTTTGGCAGTTTGGGTATTTGTTTCTTTTGCTGTATCATTGCTGTACTCCTGCTCCTGTGAGCCCATGTGAAACTTCCTCCTGCTCTGCTGCTCTTGTCAAATTTGTCTCCAGGTGTGCTTTTATTTTTCTCCTGCAGGTGGTGCTGTGTCCTCAAAAACCGGTGCGATTCTTGCTGCCCCTGTCCTTGTCCCTTTTCCTTTTCTTCCTCAGCGAAGCTTATCAAAGGGAAGCAGACTCATTTCAACCCAGAAAACCGTATTACGGGGACGGCATTGTGCTGTGAGCGCAAGCATGTCGACAGCGTCCGCTGTTGCTTTCCGCGGGGACGGCTTGGTGCAGCCAGGGGAATGAGGGGCAGGCCGTGGTGAAACCAGCCGAAGTCTGCAGCAAAAAAATCCCCCCTCATCTTGTTTTAAAATTTTTAAATCCTGAGAAGTATCTTCAGATGACTAAATATAAATGGATTTTCTTTCAGGGTAGAGGATAAAAACCTGCAGCCCGTGCAATATCCCATGTGTGGGGACCGAGGCGCGCGCGCATGCCGCTCGGCAGAAAATATGAACCTGCATATATTTATTTCCTTCTTCCTCAACACAAATATTGACTTGAAATCTGATGAGACTTTTGCTTATTTTGAAATATGACCCACTGCTGATATCCAGTGACACTGAATAGCACAGAGCTGCACCTACTGTACCATCACATTTTAATAATAGATTAAATGGATGTGTCACCACTTGTAAAAACAAGAAGCTGCTTTATATTCACTGTTGGGAAAATAACTGGGGCATCTGCAACTCAATAATCAGCAGTGCAATAGTGGCCACTGTTACTGGAGGCTATATTCCAGAAATCAATTATAAACAGTACCAGCTGGAATTGAGAAACAGATAGCTCATGCATCAACATTGGTAGTAGGCATGTGATATCACATTCATAAATAGCTTTACATGCCCTCTCTTTAATGTGATTTTTCACAACTGCATCAGGCCCGGTGCTGCATTTTGGAAATGTCAGTCAATGGGTTGTGGCACAATGGCCGACGACGCATATCCCACGTTACAGAATTTTATATGTTTCTATAAACGTACTCTGCATGCATGCCGTACTTTTTTATTCGAGATGGCTTGCGTTACTGAAACTGTGTAATGCAGATAAAGGAGAGAACAATATGGGCGATAATCTTAGTTTTTTTATACTGCAGAGTGTGGGAGTATTCGTTCTAATCTTCTTCTCTCTATATAGGATTTGAAGACTCAATTATATTTTGCAGAAATTAATTTCATCTGGAAACAGTTTTGCTTGCCCTTGCAGAATCGTTCCGGTCTGAGTGGACGCCACAGACGGACAGTTTCCCTGCCTTTGCCCTCCACTACGAATCGACTGTCCTTTCTTAGTTTACAGGCGGTCTCTGGAAAATGACCTCTGCATGAATTCACACACACTTTAGCGACAACGTGCATACATGCCAGCGTACAAGCACGCGAGCGTAAACACACACTATTTTGTTTCCATACATCGAGTAGGTGTACCATGTATGTTCACGATATTATGCTGCATCTCATCACTGCAACATCTAATTTAATTCAAAATGGATGCTGATGTCTAATAGACAAGCTCACGTGGACCGACATTTGCAACCTGTGGCTTGTACTTTATCCGATTTTTGGCTTCGTTTAACATTGAAATATTTGCAAATACATTTAGAAATTCACAAATTAAAACCAATAGTCATCACTGAACTGGCAAAAATAATTAAAAGACATTACTTGAAGCAGAGGTTAAAGGCCCAATATGTAAATTTTCCAGATTCAAAGATCTATAAAATATATAGGTATGTTATATATGTTTTGGTTTTGTGTACTTACATTATCTGTGATGTTTTCAATGATTATCGAAGACAGAGATATCTGTATTATCAATGTAGGGACATGGGTTGTTTCTTTTTGTTGCATATTTGACGTCACTGCCAACACAAAGAGTGCACGAGAGCGAGAAAATCACCTTCCACGCACACATGCTTCGCCATTGCCAAAGAGTTTCGAGCCAAGATGGTGACCATCTTGAGTCGGGAACTTAATTTTCCACCAGAAATGGTCCTAGATCAAATTTTATTCAGCTTGTTAGCGACCTTACTAAATAAACTTTTCTTATTTTGTTTTTTGTGACTAAATTTCTTATAGGAGAAAAAAAATTACGGCAAAAATTGTGCGTTGTGAGAAGTCAGGGAATATGCAGAATAAATATTCAGAGTAAATACAATGGTCTAAAATGGATCAAATAAGTAGTTATGTTTTTAGCATTACATTGTTCATTTGCTGCTGTTTGGTGGCAAAGTGGTGCTGCCGTCTCAACGGTCGTGATTGGAGGACATGTAGCATTTTCAACGGGCCTCCGTGTCCTCAGGGGTTTTCTTTGATACTTTGGTTTTACTTCCACAGTCCGAAGACATTCAACTTTGGCAGATGTAGTTAGTGATTCAGCAACTGGTGTGCGCTTTGATGGACTGGGATTGCCATTCTCGCTACAAATGCAAAGCATGCTGGGATAGACTCCAGTGCCCCCCATTCTCTCAAGAATTAAATAATGGCCTTTACAGGATGAGAGATATGGGAGTTTGAAATGGCCACAAAACAGAAGCTCATGCACAAGGGGACACAGAACAACTACCACCAAACTGCTTGTGCTTTAGTCCCTTAATAGACCGAGTTGCGACACGAGGGCCCCAGGAAAATCTGGTCACGTGACACTGAGAGCCATTTTTTCAATACATTTTCTGGCGCTTTAGTTTCAGTGTGAATAAGTTCATGCCCAGTGGACTGTTTGAGATTCATCATTATGATGGCTTGCTGCGCCTAAGGGTATATCAGTAGGAGAAAGGAAACAAAATGTACAGGTTCCCTGTTGATCTCGAAAGAAGAAAAATATGGGCAATTATGGGCAAAAGTTTTGTGGGAAGGATGGATACTTTCTTTGTGAAAAGTTATACTTGCCAAAGATAATTAAACATGATTGTTTTAGTAATAATGAGAAAAAAAACGCTTTTGTAAACCTATCACAGATATGACAGATGGATGATATGATGAATTGGAGAGCTTTATAAAAGTTGTTTATCTAAAAAATTGTGTAATTATCACAAAAAATTACCATAAAAGAAATTAAATACTTGTTAACTACAATATAGGAAAGTGTGTTTAAACGGATCCCAGTTTCACACAGAGAGAAACTGCCTTAAATAGAACAGAATGCTGTCATAGAAAAAAATAAAATGTATCGCACCAGTCCTGCACATTGATCAGTTTTTTCATTTTCTCTTTTCTCATGTCTGAAAATGTGCCCATTTTCAGCTTATTGAATCAATTGCTCGCTAGATTCTTGTATTTTCTCCTGAAATTAATACATTTTCCTTCCAGGAACAAAATAACAATAAAATCCCACAATTTCCCTCATGTGAAACTGCTGGGGTTCCCCTCAATGGAAACAAAATGGCATCAAATCTTGAGCTGATGCAACTCTTTCTCGTGAGGGACTGCACTCGAAAACCGTCCCAAACCTGGTTTTCATACTTGATAGGCATGCCAGCCTAGAAGCCTCAGAACAGAAGCCTCTCCAATAAACTCATCGCCTTGTTTCATTGCGCCATAGCGCTTTTGTCAACTGCTTGAAATGTTTACAATTTAATTATGATAAAGAGATTCCTCGAGGATTTAAATCTGCCAGCATTTTCCTTTCTTCTCTATCTTGATTAAAGCCGTTTCATGCCAAGTTGACAATGGACAAGCTGTCACAATTACAAAGCTGTGTCTGCTCCTGAGTTATCTTTAGTTTTCAATTAATCTTTCAAAGCACTTAATAGCAGGCTCAATGTTATTTTCAAATTGTCCTCTATTTGTTCCTTGACAGCAGCTGCTGTTCATAATTTGTGCAAAATGTGCACTTTAAATTTTTTCCTCCCGTTTCTGTACCTTTGAGAACCATATGGCAGAATGCGCATTTTGAATTCAGAGACAATTATAAATGTGACATTTATCTTAGTGTGCCTTGAAGGTCATAGCTAGTCCTTTACGATATTATATAGTCGCTCACGTTACGGTAGATTATAACTGATTGGCCTTTAGACAAATCCGTATGTGGAATATTTTTGATTTCACAGCCAAAGCTCAAAATTATTCCGAAGTATTTGTTGTTAATGTACCTTGAGATATCTGCTGATATTACAGAGAATTGTGTTTGCGCATATGTCCATATGCATATGCACAGAACCTTATTTAACAAAAATATAAAACTGGACTATTTTATCCGCCCGAGAGTACTCATTAGTGTAGCTATAAGCCAGTTTAGGCTTTTTATGACTAGGAGCGGAAATACAATTACAGAACCGAGAGCCTTGATCTTCTAACTGCTGAACTGTTTGCGTGGAATTGAATCCATTACCAGCTGGCAAAGAAAACTTTCACTGATGTGAACCAGACTGAAGCCACTGATAAGCACTGGTTAAACAAATACGAATAGAGAATTGCAGCTGCCCGTAATCGAGGATTTATGTTTTTTGTTGTCAGTGAGACTTTGTCTGTAGACTGGATTATATCGGCACAAGGTGTAACCGAGCCTATTTTACTGGGATTTGATATTTATGCAGGCATAAATAGGCTGTTCTCTCCGACTCTCGGCTCAGATATGATGGGTTTTTGGCCTGTGCGTCCCAAAGAGAAGCCATACAGTGTCTCCTCTGTAAATTCAGACTGCAGCAAACACTCCGTTCGTCATGGCTTTGTCACTGTCAATCATCCCTCGCAACGGCTTCCGCCCGGCACCTTCTCTGTCCGCGTGGAATGCCCTACAGCGGCGCACAGAGCTCATTACCGCAACCGCTGCTATCAATTCAGCAGAGAGCAGGCTAACAAATGTTTTCTCCTCCTCTATGTGTGATGTCAACCCCTGCTCCAGATAAGACTACCGGCATAAATACACTGCACAGATGTTTATGGGCCACAACCGGGGCGCTGGTTTCAGGGGATATATTTTTTTTTCTAACTCGTGTTGTGTGATTCAGGCCTGGTGTTTCCTTGTTTTATATTGCCCTACCGCAACTGGATGGTGTGTCCTTCAGACTGAACTGAAGAACCTAGTGCTAAAAGTGCTTAAGTCACACTTCACACACTGTGGGGCAAGCATCTTTTATGGTTACCTGAGTCGATTTTCTCAATTTTCTCAAAAATAGACCTTTAGTGACTTAAGTGCTTTCAACACCAGGGTCTTCAATTTCTTTCTTTATGATTTCTGA
The DNA here is from genome assembly GCA_029721435.1 of Gymnothorax reevesii. Taxonomy (NCBI): domain Eukaryota; kingdom Metazoa; phylum Chordata; class Actinopteri; order Anguilliformes; family Muraenidae; genus Gymnothorax; species Gymnothorax reevesii. The sequence continues at coordinate 50,224,209 of CM056589.1, read as the reverse complement.
TTTGATTTGGCTCATAAAGTACAGAGCTTCAGCTATTTGTCACTGGCCTGAGTGGAGAGATGTTCGGCGGTTTGCATTTGCTGACTGTGGGAGACCGTGTGGTGTTATGCGATGACAATTCTTTTTTTTTTTTGGTGACTTCATGACTGCATGCAAAAACAATGTTATGTTTTGGGGCCAGTTAAACCATTTGGGCAGCTGTACTCTAATTGTTGTCATCAGATGTGATGTGCACAGATTAGAATCATTCTCGCTAAACTAGAGGTCTCCGGTCATCAGAATGGTCTCTCTGTGTAGTTCAGATTTAGGCTCGTGCGGAACTGGAAAATTTTAATAAATGATCCAGGCTTTTTGTGTCAGCTGTTTGTCATGACTTTTCTCTTGTGTGACATTGGTTTGTGAAACAAATGACTTCTCGTGGGTTCAATTCCATGTCCTTTAACTGTCTAATATTGCTAACCAGAAACGGCAGGACTCTCACAATTTATAGAGGCATTACTCCTCTTGGCCTGGTGACTGTCAGCTTTAGAGTCGCGCTCAGATTGTCCACCCATCTGGCTTTTATGGGTTGCGGTTGTTTTGGTAAACTGCTGTACGTGTCAATGCTGTAAATATTGACTTTGAAGACCCCTGTAGTCTGAAGCAACCTTGCTTTGTTCTAGATAGTTAAAATGTGATTTTAGCTCAACTATATTGGTCTTTTAAGAACGTACGGATTCACAAAATACTTCTTATGTCGCTCAAATATCGACCGTTTTTGACAAAACGAAAAGAGACAAATGGATTTTTGTCTTGCATCTACACCATGCCACAAAATAAATTAAATTAAATTAAGCTTTAGCCCAGTCATTATCACCATTAAGCTAAAACAGAACAGAAATTGCACTGTGAATGTGGCTTGCCTGTACTCATTTCAGTAACTCACTGCACTTGCATAAATGGCCCAATTAAGATTTGATGCGTTACCATTTGATCATTACTGCCTTTTTCGAAAGGTCATTCTTTAGTCCGTAAATCCTTTGCCAATGTTTCTTTTGTCCCTACTGATTTCTGTACAACCAACAGCACACTGGTCTAAATGTGCTATACAGTTCTTACTTATACAAACTTTAAATAAACAAATAGTTGATTATGCAGGGCACGTATAGATGATCAAAGAGTAGTTTCCCAATGTGATGCCTGAAAGAAAAAAATGGCAGTATATATACCTGAATGGGAAAGAAATTAGTCTTGTACAAATTAATTGGATAAAACAAGCTGGGTCAGTAAAACCAAACAAGAAACTTGTTCAGGCTTTTTATTACTTTTAATAGCATCTACATTCAGCACTCAGTATGAGATGTGTCTACCACGGTTCTTGATAAGCTGTTCCTCCCGTTTTGGCATGGAGTTGACCAGGTGTTTGCAGCTTGTCTTGATTTCTTCTGATGCCACACCTGGACAACTGCATCGGTGACTTTGGCTTCTGTGGCGCAGTCCTTTTGCTGCAGCCTTGACTTGATGATGGACCAGAGATTCTCAATGGGATTGAGGTCAGGAGAATTACCAGGCCAGTCAAACACAGTTACAGTACTGTGTCGATGATGCAATGGCACTAGTAGCATCATAGATGTCAAGGAAATTAAGGCAATGTGGCTAAAAGGTACTATGCAGTGACATTTGAGGTGTTTATATAAAACGTCCATCACTTGGCACGGCTATTTGCACCCCTCTCAGCTCATTCAATTGACAAGCACCTTTATCTGATTAATTTGCACACGACTGTAAATCAATCAAAAAAACAATGGACATGTTTAGTTATAAGAATGACTAAAATCAATTTTATAATTACCCTCCATAACTTTGCTTCTAACATTGCTAATTCTGATATCAAAAGAGAACGGCAGTCCGTTATCTCCGGTTTGTTTTATTCCAGTTACTTAGATAACATGCTGTGATTTGACTGGTGTGAGGCCAAGTGCCGCTGGCTTCTCTTGGCATTGACTTATCACTGTTTGGCAGTGGCCTCATCTGATTGGTTAATCTTTTTTTTTTTCACCAAGGGATACAAAATTGACAAGATATTGGTCAACTGCAGGAGTGCAATACAGTGTTTCACCTCATACTATTTAGAGGAGCGCCGTTTCACCGAATTTAATGAGAACTATGGAAGAGATGGCAGCAACACCACAGAAAAATTACCGAACTGTCAAACGAAGGGTTTTTATTAAAATGACACTACAGTCTGAAAAGAAAAAAAAAAAAAAAAAACTGCAGAAACCTGGCTTTTTTTTGCCCTGTGTCAGAAAACACCAATGGTTCACACAATAGAGAAGTAAATATCCACATATTAATTCAGACAGTCGTTACTTTATCACCAAATTAATTGTTTTTTTTTTTTTAATTTTATGATGTAATAAACTACATGGCCAAAAGGCAAAGGCTGCATGAAAAGCCACAGGATTTCGGCTGGATTTTATTCCAGAAAATCAGGTGGCCATTATGGAACATGGAATTAGTTTTCCTTCTACTTTTTTAGTTTGGATTTTTGATGTACAGTCAGGTCCTGACAATTTTTTCATAATTTCAACTCTGTACACCTCCATAATAAATTGGAAATGAACCAACATTGTACGAAACCTGTAGGAATTACACCTTTTTTTTCTACATAGCCCCACCCCCCGCTCCCAATTTTAAGGACTCTAATGTAATTGGACAAACTAAAATAACCCTCCCAACCATTATCTATTCTGCTTCTTCCACGTTTGGGGTCGCGTGGGAGCTAGAGCCTATCCCAGCTGATTATGGGTGAAAGGCGGGAATATACCCTGGACAGCTCATCAATCCATCGAAAGATGCACACACCATACGCTGGCATACTCATACATATGGACAATGTAGAGTCTGCAACTAACCTGACTTGCTTGTCCTTGGATTGTGGGGGAGAAACTGCTGTACCTGGAGGAAACCCACCAGAGCAAGGGAGAAAACTCCACACTGAAAGGCTCCAGGCCGGAGTCAAACCCTCAACCCTCTTGCTGCGAGAAATTAGTGCTACATACAGCACCAACACACTGCCCACTGTTGTAATCGTGAATAAATAAATCTATCAGTCAGTCAGTCAATCAATCAATCAATCAATCAATCAATCAATCAATCAATCACTATTCCGATATGTACGTGAGCTGATCAAAAAGAAGTGAATATAATTTCCACAAGGTACTGAGATGATTATTATTTTTATTGTATCAAATTCAAATAGGCCGACTTGGAAAAGAAAGTGCACAGAACAGCTTTCTTGACTAATAATGGATTTTTCTAAAAGAAATTAGAGGGGGTACAAGGAGGAGGGGGAGATATACCCCTCATTAATTTTGTCAGTTCGATTTTAATGAAAATTCCTTCCCTAATTATTATTCGACTTAACTTTGTTAATTTCACCGGTTTGATTTTCGCAGCTGCTCAATTCGGGGTAAATGGCTGACAGGTTGAATTCAATTTGGGTGGCGCTTTTCACCTTCCCAGATGAATCATGACAACAGGAAGCAGAGGCTTTGGGCGCATCAGAACAAATGTTGCGTAAAAGTGTTTCCTTGAATAAGCACAGGTCTCGTCCATGGAGATTCTCCCTACCTGTTCAAAAGTCCCAGTTCAGAGCTTCTCTAAATGTTTTCTCCAGAAAGAAATGCTATGGCCATGGAGTCTTTGTTGCTATGGTGACGTCTATTAAACATTTTTTTTAAAGATTATCTTTGGGATTTTTTCACCTTTATTGACAGTAACAGAGTAGAGAGACAGGAAAGCTGGGGAGAAGAGTGGGGAAGACAGGCGGAAAATGACCTGAGCCGGAATCGAACCCAAGTCGCTGCGAGAAGGACACAGCCTTTATGGTGCGCGCGCTTAGACCAATGTGCCACCAGGGCACCCCCAAACATTTTTTTTTAAAGCTGAATTTCTGCCACACCTGAATATATGCTGAACCTGCATGCACCCTATTCTCCCTGAGGTGCACAGTGCTAAAGTATTTGACAGTTCAGTAATCTTACATATTATGTGGTCTGACTCTGGGATGCAGCAGCAGGACTCCCTTGTCCAAAGTGATCTTGATGATTTTTTCTACCCCAACAAATTGCATATTCTGCTTAGAGACTCAAATGTGCTGTATCAAGGACACCTTCAAAACATGAAGCTCTTGCACAGGATCTGACAGGCACGATGTCAAGCTCTCTGATCGGCTGTAGATCAGCCGTTTTCAGATCGTCAAAGTCGCCTGACAACACTTAACTGCCACCTGACTTCGCCCTACCAGACGACTGATTGTCAAATCTGTAGTTTTATTGATATATCCGCAGTCTTAGTGAGCTCTCCATAGAAGAGGCAGCCTCTTGCCGCACTAGATTTGCAAACCCATACCCCCCCGGGTCCACCTGTGTACAATGGCATTCATGAACACTTCGAGCACTGAAATAAATTTTCAAAAAAATTATGAATTAAATTACCTGGTGCTGTCAAAAATCTATCATGTGGCGACTTGTTTAAAAGAGCTCTTTTAAACAAGTTGCCACATGATAGGTTTTCAACAGCCTTGAATTTGCTGTCTTACATCATTTGGCAGCACTATTTGTATTTAGTGCTCCAGGGGTAATTGCCTCATAACGGAGTTACACCCATCTATAGCAATGTCTCTTCTGTGATGTCATTGTTGCTGTAGGCTCTGTTCTTTGGGTGAGTTAGTTGCTGTTCCCCACCTTTGGATGGGCTGCCTGAACAGAGCCATGTCACCAAACTCAATTTATGCTTGTAAGCCTTAAATAAACTACTTTGACAAAGTGGTCCTGTCAGTATCAATCAAAAAGTGCAGAAAATTAAAAAAGTTCAATACAGGGATGGTGATATAAGCCATTTTTGAGGCAATGATGATTTCAAGGTGGGTGCATCATAGATAACTTCAATGTGACAGTTGACCCCATTCATTTTTGCGCACAGGATGTATGGATGTGCCAAAATGAAAAAAAAAAATCCAACAGAGGAGGTTAAAATGCAGGAGTTTTCCACCGTTAGGCGGTGAGTTCTACCTGCATCTCCTGGTACTGCTGTTATTTTTACATTGGACGGGGCAGGTAGTGTATTTGTACAGTGACAGCATTTAAGTAGAGCTACTAATACTAAGTGGTTCACTCTATAGAGGAGCCACCCACACATCACAGCTGACAATTTAAACTTTATCTTAATATTCACAGTTTTTCTTCTAACATACTAGACAACACGACTAAAAAGCAACGATTATGGCAAAGGAGTGTGCTCCTTGAGATGGATTGGCGAGCAGTCCAGGGTGGGTCCCTGCCTTTTTCTCACAGTCAGCTGGGATAGGCCACAGTTCACCTGCGACCCTCGTGAGGCAGACATGGTATAGATAATGATTGGATGGATGGATGTGTCAAAAGGTCAACTGGATGTTAGTCCAAACACTCAGATCCCCATTGCAGAGCATAGAAGCTGAGTTCACTTTATTATTTGAATTTTGATTTTTTGATGTACAATCAGGTCCAAAAGTATTTGGATGGCGATAATTAAAAAAAAAATGTTTGTATAATTCTGGCTCCGTCCGTCTCCTTAATGCATGTAAAAATGTAAAAAAATTATCAAAAATATTGTCCCAACCGTAAAGGTATTACAGCTTTTATTTTACATGACATTCTAACTTTTGGGACTCAAAATTAAAGGGTGTTCCACTCCCAATACGCCTTCCTATTTGTCCTTACGCCTATATATACCTCCTACATTCCCACAATCCCCTGCTCGTCTCATTTCTACATCCTGCCCACTCTCCAAGAAGGAAGCAAGAAATAGGCACCACCAGGGACCCCAGGGGGGCTTGGGAGCCACATAGACTCCGACAAGAGACACAAGCCCCACCCTGATTCTCGCCACCCGGGGCAGCCCAACGTCCGCTCAATGACAGACCAAGTCCAACTCCACACCCGCCCTGATCTCCTATCAGCCCAATCTCCTATCCGCAATCCCACCCGATACTCTCCTCTACATTGGGAGTGGGAGTAAAACTTAAGTAATAACTAAAGGCATTTCCCCGTCCTTACCTTGCTATAAGCAAAAGGCTTTACTATATTCAAAGGTTTAATTAAAAACCAAGTCTGGGATTAAAGTGCACTGTTAGCACTAGGCTCTTCAATTGGACTAATGAAAAATCATCAGTTAAAATCTTATTTTATTTTTTTTTTTTAACTTATTTCTATTTTTTTTTAGAATATTTGATGCCAAATTCTTTGCAGTTATTTCATGCCCAAAGTCAGGAAACCCACAGGCATTACCAGAGGCTATTTTCTTCCCTAATGAAAGGCCTTAACTGCAGCTGTTTTTGGTTCCTGCTTGTTCTATGGGGTTATTGCCTTCAGTTGTTGCCCTCAGCAAGTTAAATGCATGTTCAATCGGATTCAGGTCAGACGATTGACTCGGCCATTACAGACCATTCCACTCTTGCCTTAAAAAGGTGTTAGTTTGCTATTGCTGTATGCTCCAGTTCAATGTGAAGAACAGTTCAATGAGTTTTGAAGCATTTGGCGGAATCCGAGCAGATGAAATAGCCTTGAGCAATTTAGAATTCATCTCGCTGCTTTTGCCAGCAATTTTATCATCGGTAAACATGAGGGGACCAGCCATAGATGCACACGCCATGACATTACCTCCATCATTTGTCACATGAGGTGACATGCATTATGCAGTAAATCATACACAGTTCCCGCCCCTCTCAATATTTTTCTCATCCCATCATTCTGGCATGAGTTGGTCATTATTTCATGCGTCCATAAGATGTACGTCAACTGTATATAAGTTTTTAGATAATTTATGGCACACTCTAATTTAGTCTTCATGTTTTTTAAAGCTTAATGATTTTGATCTTATAGTTTAACCCACTGCATTTATTCTGGTGAAGTTTTATCTTGACTGTAGTCATCCTCGACAATTGTTTACCTCCGCCGAGGAGGTTTATGTTTTCGGTGCCGTTTGTTTGTTGGTTTGTTTGTTTATGTACAAGATAACTCAAAAACCAATAGCCGGATTTTGATGAAATTTTCAGGGTAGGTGGGTATTGAGTCAAGGAAGAGGTGATTAAATTTTGGCATATCTAGGCCAAAGTACTGCTGAGATATACTCCAAAGTTCAAGATTTCAAGTCTTTCCAATGAGCCGGAGTTCCAATCGCCGTGCTTTTGGCTTTGCTGCCCCCTGGCGGCGGAGGTTCTGCGCTCTCTGAGTGCTCTTCTAGTTATCTATGGTATTCCGGGCCTTTCTGTGTTCCTCAGCTCACTAGTGAATTCTTTTTTTAAGCTTTTTTTTTAAAGCATTTTTGCTTTAGAAGAATGGTGATATGGAGAGGGGATGATAGGTGGTGGTGTTTCCGGCCAGGAAATGAACTCAGGCCATTGCTGGAAGGACTCCGCCTGGCATTGTAGGTATACTTAACTGGAGAGCCAACATGGCGCCCCATACATTCTTTTTGTTGATTTGGCCATATTTAATGCTTTTTCTACCACTCTATTGGGCTTGTTCTGATTTTTTAGCCAAATGGCTCGCTTCACTGGTAGTGGCAACTCTTTGGATCTCAGATTGAGAGTAAGTTAAACAAACAGAGACACCTACTACAAATGCTGCACTTATAATCATCTCAAGACCTTTGATTTGCTTACTTATGAATTCATTTGTAAAGAAATAATGCAAAACTGACCATAGAACAACTCCGCAGCCAACAGCTGAATGACTTTTGGTGCCTTAAATAGTGGGGTGGAGCTAAATATGAAAGGGGCTATAGTTCATACACTGTCCATTCTCATTATTTCATGTCAACGCTACAGTCCTGTAGTAAACGGACATCGACAAGTTATCTTTAGTGTAGCCAAGTATATATGGAGCAGACTGTATGTCCATCGTCATTGTCCTGCCGGATTATACGACCGCAGCCATATTTCACCTTTCATGCGGAGATACCTGGAATTTCCACCGAAATTCTGGCTAAATCGCTCCTACTACTGAATATTGATCATGCCGTCGATCTTAAGTTACGCCCGCGGGCCTTTTACTGAAAAAATGCCTAGGCTGAGAATGACCCATCATCTTATTTGAAAGTACAGTACTTCATCTTGAATGCTCGATTCTTTAGCTGCAAAACATTCTTCAGGTGCGTATGGCCAAACGTCCATTTTGTTCCCATCTGACTGAAGCGCTTTCTTACGTTCAAGGTGCCATCGATGTCTTGTGATGAGTGAGAGGGGGATTCTCTGTACATTCTGCCTCATTTTTGAACCCAAGAAAAGGTAAAATGGGGAAAAAAAATGGTTGTTAAAGGTGCCAATAATATTCACACCTATCGTTTTCATGAAAGAATTGATTGACTACAAACACTGTGATGCTTGCGAAAAAAAATGAACATGAAACCAATCGAATTTCGCCGGCATGCTTGAAATGAACATTTGGATTATAGCCATGGAATTAACAGAATGTAATATTTTCACAAAGTAGCCAAGGTGGTTCCAAGGTGCACTGGGTAGCAGTGTCATCAAAAGTTATGCTAGGATAATTTAAGAGTTTAAATGCTGCTTGTTGCTGTGGCTGCCAAGGATTTTTTCCTGCCTTTTTTTTTTTCCTGATGCATGCTGGGACAGACTTTGCATCGCCCTCCCTGACACTGACTTCGAATAATGGGTGATATGGTGCGTGGTTGGATGTTTTCTCCTTGCAGATAATGTACTATTACACAAAAAAAAAGGTTGAAGCAGTAGCACACTGAGAGTTAGGATTATATGAATTCATTTTGTCGAATCTGCACACCACTGCCTTTGCCGCACTGTCGGATATGACTGCACATAGAGTACTGTTAGGGCACGCAAAGGCTCATGGTCACGACTGCATGTCTCCAACTGTGGTCTGGTTTTGTACAAAAAAAAAAAAAAAAACCTGCTGCAGAGTCTCCTGACTGATGTGCAAATCCCTGAGCTGTCAGCTCCCATGGAACTTTCCCTCCAAAACAGGACAGGTGTGTAGCGTAACGAGTGAATAATCCTACTATTAGTGGGCACATCTGCATATCCGGGGGAGAAAGCCGTTTGTGCAGTGCCTGAACAGAATTTTCACATTTCGGTGGGAATGATCGGTAAGTAGCTGGCTTTATCTGTTAGTCTCTATTAAAAGCAGTCATAGTAAAAAAAATACTCTGTATTTGGTTAAAATACAGTAGGTGAGAGCCTTAAAATACAATAAGCACAGGATCCCTTCAAAGGATTCACTACTTCCTATTTTTCCTGTCATTGCTTTCCACAGTGAATTGCTTGGACAAAACTCGGCAGATAAACGGGACCGTGGTAATTTTGCAATCATTGAGAGATGTTAACATTTCTGTAACTGAAACTAGATGTAAGGTATTGACTCATATTCATCCAGTTGACATGACATTGTGCTGATCAAAGAATAAACCCAAGCCGCTGAAAATGTTTGCGATTACTCTTAGTGTTTTAAATGATTGTTTTTTCACATTCAATTTTTTTTAAAAACAGATTAGCATATCAGCCTGAGAAGAATGATAAAGATGAGTATGACGCAATTATTTTCCACAGCGTACATTTACTGCCATACTATGCGGCATTTTCCCTCCCTCCCTCATCTCTCTGCAGCAAATCGATTGTTTTCTAAAGTTTTCCATAGCTGCGCTCAATTTTTGTCACCATAGCTTCACCCTGCTGTTTGATTAAGGATCTCTCATTATCCTGGGTAGAATACCTTTTTTTGCCGCAATCAATCACTGTGCATTTTGGGGCCACTGGCCGATAGCGGTAAAGTGGTGTTCGATCATAGCAGCCATCTATTACAAACCTTGTTACAGCTCTTCAATTTTTCACCCTCCAAATGAAATCCATTTCTGACGATTCAAGTCATTCCTTGACCCATTTTATTCCCTCTCATGAAGAAGTAAGTTTATTTATCTCCCGTTAATATTTTTGGCCGCGTGTCCCATCTTTATTTTGCATTATGGTGAGCGTGCACGGTACTCTTAAATTGCATCTGGTGTTTAGCAGTTAATGCTACTGAGAATTTGTATTTGTGCAGCGCTGTCTCAGCAAATGTTTCTCCAGAATTCATAATGCTTCTAATTACACTGGTGTATAAAAAGAGATCTCAAATGAGTTGTGTAAAATTAAAATTGATACCAATAAAAGTCATTGATAGGCTCAAAAAGTTTACTTGCTCAGAACTCATCTGTTGTGTCCCAAGTGATGGACTATCACTAATTCTGCAAATTATTTTTCATTAGATTAGATCAAAAAATTTAAGCAGCAATCAGAAATAAAAACCAGGTTTTAATAAAAGACATGCACACAAGAAAGCACGCACGCGCCCACGCATATACACGCACTATTAAGATCTATTTAGATTAGGCTGCTACAGGTATTAGACTGAGGAAAGAATGGGGGAGGGGGGGGGGTCCTTGGGGAAAAAAATATGAGGTGCACGCTGAATTGATTGAACTCAGGTCCAATCACTGGCTGACCAAAACTGAACTACTCCTATTGCTGGTCTTCAAAGGTTTGCTGTGCACGGGGCGGCTTTAAATATTTAACTCGCTCAATCCACAACTGCAGTTGTGGCACTCCCTGCAAAGAGGACCATTTCAACCCAGGTTCACCTTCAAAAAATAATTACGGAAAAAGAACAAAGAAAAATTACAAAGAAGTGTCCCTGTAGAAGGATCGGGAGATCCAGCAGGGAACGCTCTTACTGAATCAGAGTCACCAAACGGCATGCAGAGGAGCAAGAAGGCGCTAAAGTTAGATTCATGCACTGAGGTCAAACACAGGAAATTCATCAGGCAATTAGACTGACGGGCTAAGATAAGAATCGGCGTCAAATAGGACAAGCCAAGGGGTCAACCACAAAAATCCAATCAGACTGAAGGAAGGCCCCCGGGGAGAATTGGAAATCGAAGGAAAACCGGTCAAACACACAAAGGCAACAAAATAGTCTCGATCCACAAATGCAAAACACGAGGTCGAAGACTTCCTTGTGGAATGGTAAGTGGCGATGTTAAAAGCACCAAACCCGGAAGCTGAAACATTCAATAGGGGACACGTTGGAATCTTCCAAAGATAACCGCATGAGAAGCAAAGATCCGCAATGACATTAGAATAATAAGTCAGGGGTCCTAACACACACATGCACACACGCACGCACGCACACACGCACAAGGGCTTAGCTGGACCCCACATACAAATTACAGAAGTGCTTGTTACAAGAATCTCATTCTGCTTGATAAGAATGAATATTCATCAATAGGCAAGACCATATTTATTTTAACAAAAAATTCCTTTTTATATTAGCTCTCTAGCCAGATGGCTATGAAGCCAAATGCATTGGCACGCTAGCTATAACATTATACAGTTTGATATCACTTTAGTTTGCTAGCAAGATAGCCAACCAGCTCGCTAGCCAGTAAGACCTTACACAAACAGTAGCCTTATTTTCATAATCAAGACGCAAATTGATGCAATTATGGGAAGAAAGTGAAGTGGGGGGACCAGAATGTCAGAGTAGCGACTCATTAATGGTACGGAAAAAAATACCCGTGGCCATTTCTCGCTAGCGCGCTGCTGACTACTCGCTCGGGCTGTCTTCACGCTTAAGTGATGTACGACCCACAGAACAGCAATGTCAAGCTGACAGTGCCATCTACTGGCAAAAAGGTTTAATCTAAATCTTAAATCTTAAATTATAGATATATAATTATGCATTTGTATTTATTATATATATAATTTAGATTTATATTTAGCAATTTGATTTATATTTCACGTTTAGATTTAGTATCTAATGTCCCCTTTTTCCTTCTACAAAAAGTTATACTATATAAATGATATCACCTTTTCTACACCAATTTACACATATTTGTGCTTAATTGTGTGAAAAAGAGACTGTTTAAAATGGCAACAATCTTTTTTCCCAGTTTTTGACGCTAAATGTGCAAACGCTGTACGGTATAAAACAACAAACCCTATGAACGGCGCCCCATAGTCCTGACCCTGGTAAATCATTTCTGTTGTGCTGCTGCATATTCTGTCTTAAGATAAAAACAGAAAAATATAAACATTCTTCCTGTATAAGGAGTATAGGCTACTCGCTTTCACACGAGGCAAGAAGCTCAGGAATCCTCCTGCCTTCTGCTTCCCAATGCATGACCTGGGAGACAAGATCTTACTCTCTGGTGTTTTAATATTTATGCACAGTATATGTAATGCAATATCGCCGACCCTCTTATTTGGTCTACCAGTGGTCATTTGGGATGTACATTTTTGCTTGAAGACCAAACACAGCAGGGATGTCCTGATGTCTGTCACATCCACCCTCTTCATTATGTCGAGGTATCAGAGTAGGATTTCCAGCAGGTACGACTAAAATTTGATATTTTTCATTAAATGGTTCCTATAATTCGCTTTCACGGGTTTAATCTAATGGCTCTTGTCAAAACTGTTCAAATTAATGCAAAGGGAGGGTCAAAGGGTCGCGAACATCACCTCTATACACCCGAAAAAGTCGCTGAAGGTTTGAGATGATTCCCATCTCAATGCTAAATGGGGCTGAAAGGTGGCGCAACAGGAAACGTCACAGAGTCACCACAATCAATACCTTCCTCTGCTATGCACCAGGAATGTTGAAAGCAGATTTGACTGGATTCTCACTGGAGAATTCTCACTGGCGGAGGAAACCTGGACATGAACAGACTTGAAATCTTCCTGACGAGCGTCCGTCTGGCCAACAGGAGGCACTTGAGCAACAAACAAATCTATTTCTTTATTTCCCTTCCCCCGGCAGTCCCTTCCCAATTTGAAACCCTGTAGCGTGATGGCCTATTGTCCACTACTCTGAAAAAGGTTCCGCCCGGTACAACCGGGGCTCGAACTCGCAACGTGATAATCACTTCTGCACTGGAACTCAGTGCCTTATCCGAGTTAAACTATCCAGCAGCTCAAAATTATTGCATTTTTAAAAATGAAAAGTTTGTCCTGGAGGTCTTGCTTCAGGGGACGATCTTCGGCTTACCAAATTTGACTAGATTCCAATTAAAATTATTCAAATAATTGCATTTTTAACAATGAAAAGTTTGGCCTTGAGGTTCTGCTACAGGGAGGGCGAAAGGGTCACCAACATCTCCTCAGTACAGCAGGAACAATTACTGAAGGTTTGGCACGATTCCCTTCAAAAATATCTGAGTTATTACAGTACATTTAGAAATAAATTTGGCTCAGTGGTGAAGCTCCGAGAAACATTATACAGCCACAACAATCAACACCATCTTCCTCCGAGCACCAGGATTGTTGAAAGCCGATTTGACATAATTCCCATTAATAAAGCTGTTCAAGTTATTGCAAGTTATTATTTTTAAAATGGAAAGTTTGGCCTGGTGGTGGCGATACAGCAATTATTATAGCATGACCCATATTTATGCACCAGAAACTATCACAAGAAGTGAGATATGATTCCCATGAAAATTGAGTGAATGCTTTTAGAAATTGGTGTTGCGACAGGAGACATAACAGAGCCACCAAAATCACTAACTTCTTCTCTATGCACTAGAAATATTGTTTGCAGATTTGACTTTTTTTTTTTAAAGCTGTACGAGCAATTGCAATGTATAAAAATGAAAAATTTGACCTGCTGGTGGCGCTATTGAAAATGTCATGTGGTGACCTTTCTTTATGCACCAGAAACGATTACAGGAAGTGGGACATGATTGCCATCAAAACTGTTGGAACTGTTGCATTTGGAAATTAACGTTTGACTTGATTGTGGCGCTGCAGAAAAGGTCATGTGATTCCCCTTCAAAATTAATCATGCTAGCATGAAGGCTCTGCGGCGGTGACAATAATATTCATAATATCCCCTGAACGCTGCTTTGGGTATTCATAAATAAACATATGTATGCAGTCAGTATTAGATATTTGTATGTTGTCAACCTGAACTGGATATCAAGAAGCCACATTTTATCATGCAAAGCACAAATTATGGTGACACATATGGCCTAATTACACACTCAAATATCTATTAATGTGTGCAGGGCCTAGACACTTTTCCACAAATTACAAATGCTGCCGTTCCCCTTGTCCAGTTTTCTATACAGCGATGCCAAATTGGATCCCATAGAGCTCAGAACTACAGCCAAAATTTCAGACAGCTAAACACTTGTTTTTTTTTCACAAGTTGGATCTTATTTTTTACAAGTATTGATTTGTATTGAACTGTTATAATGGCTTGTTCCACTTGCTTATTTTTCACAGTCCTCATACCTTTACCTCCTACCCATCCTCGCTCTTAATTCCAACCATTTTGCCAGACAGGTCAAAGGGACATGAAATCGTAAAATTGGACATCTTGGTGTTTAACCCTTTGTTGCATGATTCTTTTCCTCTTTAACCCTTTGCTGCATTATTTTTTTCCGCTTTGCCTATTAAGCGTTGTGGATGGGTTTGGTTACTTTAGTAACCACAGTGCAACAAAGGGTCAAAATGTCATTTTTGAAGTTACCTCGGTTACAGGTGTGGCAAATGTGGAGAGGTAGATGCACAGGTCAATCATTCATATATCACACGATCTATAAAAAATACTTCCACGAAAGATGGTCAAGTCATTCCAGAAGTTACCTCAGGGAAACCTCTATTTCTTTTTTCTAGATTGTTTAACAGATGGGCGTCTTCCTTAGTGATGGCTGACCTTGCGTGATTCCTGGGTAAGGTGCATGTAAAAAAAAAAAAAAAACGGAGTGAAAAATAAGCAGTTGGAATGAGATCCATGATTCTGCCATTATTTTGCAGATGGTCCTGACTGAAGTTAATTTTGGATGCAGTGCAAGCTGCTTACTGGGAAAAATTATGCCTGTGGCTCCAGGGTGAATCTGACCCCAGCTGTGTGATGCATGAATTCTTATTTATACCTCCACTGCCGCCCTCAAGGAGCTGTCGGGCCCTTACAGCTAGGCCCTTAACCCATGAAGGGAGCGGCCCCTGCTCATTTGAATGGACTGTAAGTCGCTTTGGATAAAAGCACCAGCCAAATAACTGTAATTTACACACTTTGACCCCCCCCCCTCCTCCTCCCAGTCCATTAAAAACCTCCAGGGTCTCCAAAAACGAGCGTGCGGCGGATGTCTGTGACCCTCCAGTGCTTCAGCAGGCAGAAAGACAGGGCAATAATTTGATTACGTAGTCGAAAAATTGTCAACGCCACATTAGGCATGAATTAGACATGCTGCGTTGACGGTGTAATGGTTGTGTTAAATACGTTCTGAGAGCAGTCAGCTCCAGGTCAGATCCATTTCCTTGTCTCTTTCATGTAAATTAATGCGCTTTAAGAACCCCTGTTGCAAATCGGCATGATTACAAGTATCAGGTGAGCTGGAATACATCACCACAACGGGCTGGGGGAACTGAAGGAGTGATTTGCGAACCGCTAGTCTAAGAGCATAAACCAGACGTCCATATAACTCGGTAAATAGACATCATTTGTGTAACCTCACTTGTCTGCATCGTGAAGTAAATGCAATGAGCCTGTTGAAATGTGAGTTGGGCGTCCACATCTTTCCGGCTTAGGTTCTTCCGATACACTTTTATGTTATGCGATGGATCTCCAATTGCAGAAGAAGGAACGTAAATCCATGCTTAATCTGGTGGCATTATTATTGAGCCAATGTAATGCTGGCCAGTAAGATGGCCGGAAACCAATTTAGTGGAGCGGGGTAGTTGAAAAAAAGTGTAAATGGTGATACAAGCAACAGACTTTGCATGAGAACTCTTAATATCCCCATAAATCAAAATCAACCTCCGGCCACTTCAATTTATAGTTCTATCCAAGATGGCCGACACGTTTTCAAAATGGTGGCAAATTTGCTCTATATTTTGAATATTTTCAGCCTATAAGCTGCAAAAATTGCATATTTTCTGCACAATCATTGTGAATTCATATATTTTGGCATTCTTACAGTCATAAAGAAATAAACTAAACCAACCCTTCCAATCCTTATCCTTTTACCACCTATACAACATGTAAGCACTTTCAGATATGGGATACAACTAGGCTCAGATATGTTACAATCCTAGCCCTAGCCCAATCATTCATCCAATGCTATTCAATTGCCGTGTGATCTGTACACCTTCCAGAAGACTATAGCCCCGTCTTCTTTGGCTTGACTCTCCCGCGCTGGCACATCCTGTCAATTCAGGTGCGGCTGTTTAACTTTAAAATGGGGCTAGAGAAACAGCATTTGGGAAACTAATGACAAATTTCTACCATTAGCTAGCATTGAACCCCATGCTGAGTTTCACAGCTATAGTGTCAACCAGTGTGCCCTGGTAGTGCAATGACACTACACTATTACAATGTTATATTTACCTTTATGTTCATGTTTTCAAATTAGAATGAAAATTAATTAAAAAGAGCTTAATTATTTTCTTACTTGCAAAAACAAACTGGTCCTGCTAGATTTACCTCAGATCAATCTATTACCTGACCGTTTAGCGCACATATGAACTTATACGCAAATATTTTGCTCTTTGGCGGCCATTTTGGATATGATGACAGCCATCTTGGATGTTTCTAGAAACTATTTTACATAATCTTAGTACTTGTAGGCTTGCTCTCAATATTTTAGCATAAACTGACAATGATAAAGAAATGTATAAGTGATTAAGGAATTAAATGTCCATATTCATATATCAGAAGGAAACCATTTTGAAAAACTGTCAAATTCTGTGTGGTCGGAGGTTGATCATGAGACAGGAGACACAGAAGAATAGTTATGCCGAATTTCATGCTTGTATCACTAATTGCACTTTTTCCCTGCTATTCTCAAGTTACCCGCTCCACTAATTACATTAGAATAATGTAGCATAATATCATAATTAATAGCATAATATCGATCTGTTACAAAGCAGTGTCAGTGATAATTTTGATAGATACGTTATCAAATACATCATTACTAGGAATTTAGTTGGTATTTGTTGGATTGAACTTTAATTACATAGCAGATTATTTTATTGATGGATTTAAATAAAATTTTATTGCTAAATAAACAATTATCTATGGATTATCACTAAAATTTGATTTGATAGCGCAGTTATAAGTGTTGCAAACTTTTGCAAACACAGACTGAACACTTTCTCCAAGCTTCAACTTTCCCATAAAAATTAGATGGAAAAACATTCCAAAAATAATGAATATTTTCATGCATAGAACAATAAACCTGTTCCTGGTTTATTAGTCCATTAAAACTTGTCTTCAACTGTTAGCCAGGACTCAATTATTGGTCACAAGAGTGTATATGGCAGGCCCATGAATGACTGTAGTCAACAATACTAAAATGCTGGTTCCCTGAAGGTTCCCTATGTCTAATTTGGGTGAAACTTTTTCTAAAAATAATTTGGGTTGGTAAAGCAGCACCCTGTAAATGTGATAACATGAGTGTGTTAAGCTAAGCTTCGTGGACTTTCTGCTAAACTCTCAGAGCTAAGATGCGACTGTTGCTGGGGAAGGGACAGCCTGCCCTAGCAACAGTTGCCAAGTGCAGAATGTCCCCCCCCCCCCACCAAGCAAAGGCAGGTGAAGCGTAGAGGATGAATTGAACTAATGTTAGCTAGCACCAGCCATAAACTCCCCCGGCATAGCCCGAGCTGGAAGAGACAGATTTTGGCAGGACTAAAGGGCTCCACTGAGCAATTTATTACCACCCCCGGGCCAGCAAGTCTGCTTCAGTGAAATGGATGTAATGTCTATTCCTTTAAGATCCACAGTGGCTAAGCAGATTAATATACTTTGTGTGTGCGTGTGTTTGTGTGTGTGCAATGAGTTCTATTCATTTTATTGTCAAAATCGAAATGTACCTTCAGACCTTGTTGAGGACTGAAAACATATCATATTCCCTTTAAGCAAACAACGGTTTCTGAAGTTCAGAACATCCATTATCGGTAGCATATCATTCTTCTGAAGTCATGTTCAGATCGCACCACAGTTTCCCATTTAGTTGTTCCCCTCTGTCTGGGTTTTGTTTCGGTACAATAATGCACGAGGTGTAGCCATGACATGATGTACAGTATCATCTGCGTAAAGTTCTTTATCCTTTAACGATTCCAGTTTTTGGTTGGTTCAGTTTATTTTTGTCTGTTAATTATGAGTGGGAAAGTGGCACAGTGTCACCTGGCAGCAGGAAGTGCCTAGGCTAGCTCCTGTAGGGGGGGGGGGGTGGTTCTCTGTGTGGAGTGTGCATGTTCTCCCTGCATTTGTGTGTTGCTCGCCTCTAGGCCACTGTACACTGGAATGTGGTCCAGTATTCTGGGGACTCTGACAAAGAATAAGTGGGTTAGACTGTTCATGGACAGATGAACTTCTACATCTTACTGTCGAGACATCACTGTTCTTCAGTTCAACGGTCCACTGTTATGCAGCTATTTTACCTCTTTAGCTAATTGGCATTTACGTATTCATCACAAAACTATCGATTTTTGCATAAAATTTGCTTCAGCGTACATTTCATACTGACTTTTTCATGATAATTTTTTGTAAAAAAGCCCCCAAAAATAGTTGCTATCGGATCACATAATCTGTTCATCATTGAGCGAAGGCGGCTCAGTCAGCTCACTCGATTTTGCTAATACTTCCCAACCACATACTGTAATACACATGTATTAAGTTTACTTGTTCAGCTGTGTCGGAATAGTTTGCAAACTGTTTGTAAAACTTTCCAAGTGCCAAAAAGATTCATTGTACTTAGATGTAGTAATACATCAAAACTTTGACAGTAAAAGTTAAACTGACGCGAGCAAAGTGGGACACGCCTTGTTGAACCCCGTGCTCACTTTGAAGAGAAAGCTTTCGAGTGGAGTTTGCATCCGGACTTTGGCATAACCAGGTTAACACAACTAAAACCAGGGGTCATCTCCACCGTAATGACAGAAACAGAGTGAATGTGAGACGAAAAGAGCACAGCGGAGAGAGGAGCTGCTGAAAAAAGGAATAAAATCACGGTCAGACACCGTTATTTACTTGTTCAATGTTGATTTCTCCACGTCTCTCTCAGACTTGTCCAATGGCATCAGACTTTTTGCGCTATGATATACATATCGCATTCACATTTTCATAACAAGTCTTGCAGATCCTTCCGATAGAAGTAGTTTGACAGCGAAGAAAGTTGTTCGTTTTTGTTGCTTTTTCATTATTTGACCAGAAAAATTATCAAGTCCACCCATCAAATGAAACTTTTCAACAAATTTCAACCAACTGATAATGACAATGACGTTCATACAAATGTTTGATTTTTAGGCTATTTTTGTCAAGCTCACAGCTGAACGACTATGCCATAGCATTGTTCTAATGTAAATGAGAATGGCATCTGACCCTGCTACCACAGTGTCACACCAAAAGATCACCGTGTTTCTACAGCTGTTTAACTGAGATCCGTTTGGCTGCCCAGACAGTCTCCTCTGTGGCTTCTCTCAATGATGTCACCACAATTGCTTGATCACGCAATGCTTCCAGTGAAATTTTTAGGGGCATTCCCAAATCAATTGTTGAATTCCAGTTACTTCCTTAATTGGCCATTTTTATGGGAAACCAAAGTCTTCTTCTTCTTGATCTGAAATTCCGGAAGGCTGTATACCGTACGGTGTAATGCTGCCCTCCACAGTTCATTCCAAGACACTATTCAAATCTTCTCACCATTCGCTCTCACACTCATTCCTATGGACAACTTAGTGTCTCCAGTTAACCTAGCATGCATGTCTTTGGACTGTGGGAGGAAACCGGAGTACCCGGAGAAAACCCATGCGAACATGCAAACTCCACATCCACCCTGCCGTCCGGAAA
Organism: Gymnothorax reevesii; assembly: GCA_029721435.1. Taxonomy (NCBI): domain Eukaryota; kingdom Metazoa; phylum Chordata; class Actinopteri; order Anguilliformes; family Muraenidae; genus Gymnothorax; species Gymnothorax reevesii. The sequence goes on along the minus strand of CM056589.1, from coordinate 50,204,326 downwards.
TCAAAGTCATATGAGCCCCAAAGAACTATACCGGGCCAACCCACATTGGGGTACTTTTGAGAAAATAGCACTCGAAGTTGCCAGCCTCTTGTGTCATCTAGAATAGCTGGCAACAAAGCACACTGCATATGTTACAAACTCAAGATATGTAAAATTATGTACATGCATTTCATATGTAGGTTTTGAATGCCCTTCTGCAAGAAAAAAGTGAAACCTACCACCTCCTGAAGAGGAACCATCATCTTCTGATTCATTTGGGACAAACTCTGGGTCTCTGTCATCTTCCACTTCACCATCATCATCAGTTAAAGCAAGCAATTCCCCACCAGTGAGATACCGAGCCGCCATGTTTACAATGAATTGTGGGAAAGTTGTGGGATGGTCCACTATGGCTTAGGCAGTGCATATGTACAGTGGCAGAGAAGGCAGTTGCTTTCTTGTATTAAGAATCCATATGGGCTGATTGGATTAGCCCGTTAAGGTAATGTAAATCTCAGTTTTCTGCGCATGCTGACTACCTCAACTCAATTTCGTCCAAAGTGCAGGATGGGCCGGTATGGTTCTTTGGGGCTTATATATGGATTCCTCGACACAGGATTGCCAACATATGATGTACAAAGGAGCAGGTGTGAGTTTGACAGAGGACATCTAAGTGCTGATGTACTCTTGCTCTGTAAGTTATCCATGTGAGTACAGAGGAAAAGTGATCGTAATGGACAACCCCAAATCAGAAAAAGTTTGGACAGTATGTTAAATTAAAATTAAAACTGAATACTGTGATTCATGAATTGTTTTTGACCAGTTGTAAGTTGAAAATAGTACATTATTCGATGTTTCACCACATGAATTCTATTGATTTTTCAAAGTAACATTTTGATTTAGATTCTTGCAACATATTTCAGTGAAAGTTAGAAAAGTAAAAAATGAAATGTAAACGCTTTGTAAAGCCGCTATTCCTTTTCACAACACTTAATAAACATTTAGTGACCGAAGACACCAAGTGATTAAATGTTTCAGGGGTAATTTTGTGACATTCTTCCGCGAACAAGTTTTATATTGTGCAACAGCATAGGTTCTTTGTTGTCGCATTATGCGTTTCAAAATGCGCCGCACGTTCTCTATTTGGGACAAATAAAACAGCAGGCCAGACTTGTCCAGCACTGACACCCTCTTCTTACACAGCCAGGCCTTTCTAATGCCAGCAAAATGCAGTTTATACTGTTGCATTTAAATATGCATTTTTGTCCATGGAAAAGATGCCCCGAAGGCAACATACTGTATGTCGTTCCAAAATTGCAGTACTCTTCAACTCATCTTGGTCCCTGAAGGACTAGGCCTTTCCGGGATGCAGGTTTTGAGCCAAATCATGATTGCAATCACCTCCTGACATCAGCCGTATCAAATTAAATCATTATTCATTTTTTTTAACCTCATTACTTGTCCTGAATTGCCCTTGTTCCAACTTTCTTTTCGAGAGTTGCAGGCCTGCATGACTGGAATGGATGCATACTGTATGCACGAATAAAATGAAGTTGACTAGAGAAAACATTTAGTATCTTGCTTTCATAATGTCTGCTATGAAATGTCAAAGTAAATTAAGAAATCACTTTCCTGAGTTTGGATTGCCATTTAATGTAATTAGAAGTTTTGTTTTTAGCACAGAGTAAATCCAACTTCATCATTATGCAGAAGTCCTTCAAGCTGGTTTCTAGGAAGCCGTAGGCTTGGCTGTCCCCCCCCCCCCCCCCCCCCCAGAATTTAGCCAAATTAATGCAGCTGATTTTAAAGCCAACTCAACTCTGCTAGTTCGTTTTGTATAAACTGGTTGTTAATTGAAGGATAAAGAAAAAATTTACAGGACTTCCTGGACTTGCAGACTACTGTAATTGCGCCCAGCTACGCTAATGTGTCCTCTGTTTCTTCTCTTTGCAAATACAACCTTTTTTTTAAAAAATGATTTGGTTGAAAGTGGCAGCCCAGATGGGCCTAAGGTGGTCATCCTGTCTCCCCGTGTTGACATTTTCTTTAAATCTTGAAGCTGAAGAAATTAGCTATGTAATTGTTTCTTCTTGACCTACAACAGTTTCACTCAAATAAAAGAAAGGTTTTCCTAAAACTATACTGTCATAAATCCCCCTAATTCTAGCAGTACAGTATGTGCATCCAGCAACCAGTGTCTCTAATGTTGAAATTTCAGTTCAGTTCAGTTCAGTTGAGTTCTATTTATTGTCAATTTCTCCACATGCACCGGTCATACAAAGGAATTGAAATTACGATTCTCACTGCTCACACGAAGACAGAGACGGAAGAGACATTAAAGTGCAAGACAGGGCAAGTGTAATAAATACATTTAACATTTAAATCAGATCTAGGCTATAGTGTGGCAGTGCAATAAATAACATTTAAGTCTAGGCTAAAAAAAAAAAAAAAAAACTATTTTGTGATGTGCATTGGAGGTTCTCGTCAATAGGTTTTGGTCCTTAGTGCTCTCATAAATCCAACATTCAAACCTTAAGGGATGTTAGATTTAAAATGGAAGCGTGATAATAGTGGCCACATGCAGGAATAAGTGATGCTTGACTGCATATTTGGTTCATAACTTTTCACACGAAGACAGTTCTGTGTGATTTCCTGGAGATAAGCCAGGACGAAGAATGAGGTGGCAATCCACGGGACACATCACACCTGCCTGCCATCTTTCATTCGGAGCACCCCGTCAGCGTCCCGCTTCATCGTGACGATAAAGACAACTCGTACCAGCCTGGCGACAGGATGAGGATGCGCTCTAATTTAGTGGAACGGAACGATCCTTCACTCCTGACAACGTTCTGCAAGGTTGCGTGTTTACTGGAGAAATGTGACATTGGCTACGCTCCAGTGTCGTTTCTCACGGCTACACGTCAGTCAGAACTGCCTGCCAGCTGTTAGCCTGTATTCTTGTCCTTTGTAATGGTTTGATTTGCTCAGTGGGGCTCGGGTGTAATTATCGGCTACCCACCCGCACCAGTCTGGAAATTATTTAATGTACTATTATCTCATTCATCAAAAAAAAATCATGGAAGATTTCCTTTAGATGTGCACCTCTGTGCTTATCCACCCTCACAGCATGTTATTTTACCCAATTAAGTGGCCATCCCTCCTTTATATAGCAGAATGGACACTAGAGAGAGTGTTACTCATATGCGCTAGCAAAAGTGTAATTAATGGAGGTGGGGTGCGGTGGGGTGGGGTGGGGGCGGGGGGGACGGGGGGGCGGCAATGGGGGAGTTGTTGCCAACCCCCAATAATCAAGTCTGCTCAGTAAATGCCCCCTTAATCAGTTATTATCAATGTACGGGAAGTCTTCCCAACCCACACCCCGACCCAAGCGTACAATCCAAAGTTAATCTCTCGCATGTGAATATATTTTTCCTCTATCATTTGGAGTGATGATTGTTGCCATGCTAACCATGCTGTTTACCATGATTGTACATAGAATATAGCTAATCTTTTCTGCAAATTCCGATATAAGGATCGTCCACACGTCAGGGAACTTGCTGAAAATCATTGCAGTTTGAAACCTGCCCATTCACACTGAGGGCGAGATTCACTGAGACATTTTGCGTGAGCAAAATCTGTTAGCCCTTTCAAAACCAGTGACGTGGCCAACGTATGTCTTGCTGTACAACAATTATTAGCCATATTGCAGTTTTTAAGAGCAAAATACATGCAAAAGTGAGTCTGGCCCTGAATGTTAGAGTTCTTTTCTCTTTTGTCTTTCTTTATTTGACATGTATTGTCAGCGGAGGAATGAGGAATTTGATACTCAAAAGATGCAGAGCAATCAGACTGACAGGTAACCTGCGTTTAGGGGGTTGTCATAATGGCGTGTCATTATAATCAGAGCAGTACAATTGCATCATACAACACCAAATGCACAGCAGAAGCAGCCAATCACCAACAAGAGCAACATCGCCTCAAGACATCGCCCTGCTTCAACCAACATTGTCATCCTTATTTATTTCCAACCAGTTTCTGTTCACACAAACACTGTTTATGTTTTCTGAACACTGAACTAAGTTTAAAAAAAAATAATATGTGATCGACTCGATATAAAAATCTTCAATTATTTCAGGTTGGCGTTTCTAGTGTCAACTGAGAATTCATTAGCTACAAGATCTGTCATTCTGCACTTAACGAGGAACCACAGGCTGCATGTTGCGCTGCACTATTTCAAAAATGATTTTTTTTGAGATTGATTGATCGATCCGTGGATGTCAGACACGTCTGAATAACGAGCACCGTTGTGAAGTTTAACATGTGATTTTAATCAGCACTGGAGAATGATGAGCAGTGTTGAAGTTTTGACAGCTGTTAAGTGATTCACTTCATTGCTTGAAGGGTTGCAGAACAAAAGCTCACAAGGGAGACGATAGCTGTATCATTCTGTCATATCAAATGAGCTAAAATGAAACAAAACAGAGAAAATCTATACAATGCCCACCTTCAACTGTATCAGAAGAAACCATTAGATTTATGCAATGATTGTGGTTTTTGCATCATTCAGGAAATCAGTCTCCTTTTTGAGCACTGACGCAACCATGGGAGAGTTCAACACTTTCCTGTTTGTGCGAAGAGAGTGAAGTGCCCTGTGTTGGCTGATGGTGCCACTCTCTCGAGATGAAAGTCAAGGGCAGTGTCTCTGAGCTTTGTCCAGACTGTCACTTCTATCGTTTTTCTGCTTACGGCTGTTCAGAATCTCAAGAACCTCTCCATTTCGTGGTGCCATAGAGGAGCCGATGCGGGTGACAGAGGCTGTGCGTGAGGCGCGGAGAGCTGAGGGAACGATGGCTGGATCTGCTGGTAATTGGCTACTTTATGAAAAAAAAAAAAAAATTCTCAAATCAGTGTCCAAAAAAGGAAATGGAGAAATTTTGTGGAAGGAAATGGACTCGGTTGCTGATTGAGGTCCTGCGTATGAGGACGGGAGTAGGCACAGCTGCTAGCTCTGGTATTTTAAGTCTCCCTTCAGTCGGAGAATGTTTACAGGGAATTGTGAAACATACAAACAGATCCAGAAAGGGGACAGACCAGAGATCTGAGCGATTATTTTTTAAAGAAGGTTATCCATACTTAAAATCCAGAGGCGGATGATCTTTAGCAGCAGAGGACCACTCTTACAGACTAATTGCATGAAGACGAGGTGATGAAGCCACACAATGACAAACAAAGCTGATCGATTGATAATTGAAAAAAAACATCGCCTGAAGTGTTATAAATTGACTGAATTTACCCATTAATTTAACTCAGTGTTTTCTTGTTATTATGACTCTGATTACAGTCCTGCGCACATTTAACTGTGGTTTGCAGTTAACCCTTTGAGCGCCGAATAAATTTTCAAGGAATTAAGAATGTAAGAATCCTGAGCTGCTGAAAACCTATCATGACACATGATAGGTTTTCAACAGCATCCAGTTTCGATATCTTACATCATTGGGCAACTATGTAAAATTACAGTTAAAATAACTGGCAAAAAAGCGGCAGTCTGTCATGGCAGTGACTTGCTGATGGCAAGGTCTGAATTTGACATGAACAGAGTTGACCGATGAGTTAATCCTGCCTGTAATCAGCTGTATAGGCCGCTGTTGTCAGTATAATGGTGCGAGAGATGGCTTCTCTCAGCACATATTGAGGTTGTAATATTTATTGCCCCTCATCTGACTGCCTTATGCCTCTGCATTGTTGCTGACCATGTGCATTATGTGCGGGATGGCCGCAACCATTCCAGGATTGTGTGTCATATCATAACATATATCATCCAATAAATCAAATTCAACATGACGACAATGTCATAAATATCCCCCAACTCCGGGGAATCCCGTTTCCAAAACCAATCAAGGTCATTACTATGAGCATAAGCACACAAAATTCCATTCGTCTTAGTACTCTGGGAAAACTTGTCCTCATTTATCTGGACGGTCAGAGGGACTGAGGACCGACAGGCGGACTGCTCCGTTTCAATATCCCCCTCTCCATTTTGTGTCATGGCTGAGGATAATAATCTAATGAAGTAAATCTGAAGGGGGGGGGGATACAAATTTGGAAGCTTAACTACGGCCGTAAAATCTATCGAAACCATCAGGTACAACAAAGTTAGCACAAAAAAAATTTGATAAGTTGACTTTTCCGTATGTTGCTAAAACCATGCAGTATAAATCACAGGCTGATCTGCAGCAAAAAGAGAGAGTTTAAGTTAACCTCTAACTTAATACTGAATAAAGTAGCCACCTCATCAATTTGCTTTCCGAATTGCCCCTGAAGGCATGTCCTTCAAGGACAGTTGGGGTCAAAAAAGACAGCTCTGAGTGTTTGGAGTCGAGAAAGACGACTCCGAGAGCATCTCAATCCCTTTGTAGAGAGGAGAGGGGGATTGGAAGCACAGCATTCATCCATTTAGAAAGGAACTGAGAAGGCAAACGGCTCTAAGGCATTTGTGTGCAGTCAGCACAGGTCAATCTGGCTAGCAGATTTAAAAATATTTCTCACTTTGGATTTTAATTAAAAAAAGTGGATTGTAAGGCCGGTCTCTCTGATTGTATGAATTGAAAAGAATTTGGGTTAGCAATGGTTTCTGTTTGTTCTGCCTCCCTCAAGAGCACCAGTGATAGAGCATTATTGAAATGGCAGTTGAAATATACACGATTCGCCTTGCATTTCAGTGCACTTTCTATTTGGAAATTCAGACCTATATCTTTGCTGAATTAGTTCAGGAGGGAGAGCCTTGAACCTTTAAGCATCTCTCTGGTAAAACAGTTCAGAATCTCAATTGGACTGAACTGTTAGAGTAAAGGTTGAACAAAAACACTAAAAATAACTGTACTGTACCAGCTCGACTTCTGTTTCATTCTGGAATTCACAAAATGTGCTATTCTCCAATTTTTTTCATGGCTATTAGAGTAACTTCTAAAAAAATTTTTTTAAGAAAACAGGTGCATTTGAAGTAATATACTGTATATACCTGTTTTATTTGAATCGACAGCAATATACTGAGCTTATCAAAAAGTAAACGGCGAGGAAAAGTTCTCTGAAATAAAAATATTCAAATGATTTTATTTTGTATTATGATGGGTTAGGGTCAGCCCAAGTGGATGGCACTATGAGTGTTGTTGACATTTTACGCTTAAGTGAGCAAGGGCTCAAGTGGGAAAGAATTTGCCTCCGCAGAGAAATGCTGTTTCACTCTTAGGAGGAAGTCAAAAAAGAAGACAGCCATTCGAATAAATTCTCCACAATGAACATTTTATAATTTTTTCATAATCTTTTTGTACAAAACGTGCACAGTCTCTTATTTCAACAGCATCATGATTGCATTTTTTTAAACAATGGAAAGCACAGATTAAGATGTTCAGGGTCTTGTCTGATGAAATAGAAATTTAAAGACGGAAGAACATTCATTGATAAAGATTTTTTATGGCCTCTTTCATGAAACGTGTACATGTGAGGGATGTCTTTTTGTTATTGCAGTGCATCATTTCCACATGCTCCAGACAACAGTGGACTGATTTACTAAGACCTTTAGCACAAGCAAAATCTTTTTGCCCGTGCAAAACAAGAAACCTTGCCACTGATTGGTGCAAGGCAAGTACCCTGGCCAATCATGAGCAGTGTTATTGGTTTAGCACCGGCAGAAAGATTTTGCATGTGCTGAAGGTCTTTGTAAATCAGGCCCTATTATAGAGTCATCCAATTGAATAGGCCCTCACTCATCTATATATGGAAAAAAATCATCTGAGTATTGTGAAATTTGGAGGACTTTTCCAAACTGTTTGCTCTTTTTGATACGCTCTGCATATCCAGCATACTGGAATGTGTAGCTTGCAGGACCACACCATCTGCCCACCTATTTGGACCCACGCCACTGCATTCAATCACTGATGCTGAAAATGCACAATATATCTTGTCACAAAATGCAAGATACTGCCCGTATAAATGTATCTATGAACTCCAGTAAAAATGCTGCTGGTGTAGGTAGCTTTGCAGCTGGCTCGAGAGTAATAATTAATATAACATCTGCGTGATCATTTCATTCCCCATGCCGGAGGTCAGGGGTGGAATGACAAAAACTGAGTCACCATCTTAATACTTATGGACTTTATTGTATTATATATTCTGTACAGTTTGGTCCATCAGTATTTGAACTGTGGTACAATTGTAAAAACCTGTAATTCCCCACTCAGTTCACAAAATATGGATGAAGGTCAAATAAAATTGGGGTTTTTAAGCTTTAATTTGAGAGAATTTACATAAATCTGGAGTGAATGAGACTGTTCAAAATGTTGTCACACAAATTATTTGTGCACCACACAACAGGAGTAATTGTCCAGGCTTGACCAAGATTTTGAAGCTCCTTGCGAGCAGAAATTCAGAATTTAGAAAGCAAAACACTTAAAAGTAAAAGAAAGCCACTAGTTACATATTTCTGATTTATGCTCAATCAATGCATTTAAATAACATGCCCTGGATGTCCTTTTTTAAAAACAGTCAAATAAATTGCTATCTATTTTCATTCCAAAATGGTGACCAGAACAAGTATGTTTCTACAAGTTTGCATAAGCTCAGCTTTAGGAACCTTTAATTAGGGATAAATGTTCATTACTCCAGTGTTAACACTGTTCTAGTCAACAGCCAATGTAATAATATAAGCAAATATATATTCCAAATATATGTGGTGATGGGTACAGGCAAAGTTGGCTTCTCAGTGAGGTGATGATAAAATATAAAATCAAGATCTGAAGATGCTGTGCCTCCCTCACTTTTACCTCCTCCCTGACATTGAACCAAATGATATATATCGAACTAATTCAATGCAGCGACAGGTCAAACACTCAACACATGACAATGACCCACAGAAACGTTTAACAAGAATAATATGAGGAATGAGGTCTCAAGGGTGAGGGGTACCTTGCATTCAAAACGAGGCCATGATGGAGAATGATGACAACTGGCTGAGTAATTTGGAATGCGGTTTTGGGCAGAAAGATGGTGCATCTGACTTGGAAAGAGGATGAGATTAAATGGAACCCACACTTTCCTGAGCAGAAATTCTCACTTGTTGTACGCACCTCACAGTCTAAATCAGGAGTACCAAATCATGCGCCATTAAGAGCAATGGAAGTGCAGGCTTTCATTCAAGCCAATTAGTTCAGCCACCTCTTCAATGATTAGTCGGCTTCTCCCTGCTTTTACGTGTGGTCACCATGCGGACTGAAATCAGCGGTAGTAGCAGTCATACGTTGGAGATAAAACCTGTATGTTCTAAGTCCTCTGTAACTGAAATTTCAGGTCTAAATTGTTTGTTGACCTCCAAGTCAATGATAAATAAATAAATGATAAACCTGTATTTCACTGTAAACAAAGAGGCAGCAATAATTGCTAAGTATTTGTCAGGCAATCTTGTCCAAAGTGCCATATTAGACCTGTTTTACAGTTTGATTGATAGATATTACACTGTATATAAACACTGCACATGCCATAATCATTTATGCAACAGGTACTGAATTATGGATTGTGGGAAGCGAATTCATAACAGAGCAGAGATCAATCAATAAACAGCACTAAATTACATTAAGATAGGAAAGATATGGACACAAGCAAATAACAGGCCTTAAGTTAATGTAAAATAAACAACCTATACAGATTTCCAATGACCAAAGTATGATGCTATCATATTCATAAATTACCATGTGACATGGTTTCCAAATGCAGCTGATCTAATCTCCGTAATGGAAATTCAAGACGACTATAGTGACAGACTATAAATATGATCGCTTTGTAGCATCCATGAAAACAGAGCCAAATCACAATTGTCATGGCCCTCGCCCCCACAGAACAGACTGTGCAAGCACCAAATTGAAGAGCCATAGATCGTAGACACTTTGAGCCGTGGTCATTTGCTTTATGAACTTTTGTGAAGACTCATTTTAAGTGTGCTTCCATGTTGTATATAGATTCACCTACACTGTTCACTGCAAGTTTCATTCATTCAAAATGAAAAGGGCCACTGACTTCTTAATATCATCATGAAAATGGGACCCAATATGATCAGGTCTACTGCTGGGTGCTAGTATGATCATGTTCCATACGTACAGGCAAAAAGCCACGGAATTCTGATCTGACCGTTCTCATTCATGTCGCATGGCCACGTATCAAATTTGTATCCAATCAAGAAAATTTGTGTTCGATTGCCTTGCGATATGAAAGTGGCTCAATTCTGATTTGAAGATCAGATGTAAGATGTATGATTGGCTTGCAGTGATCAGATTAGGCGGATTCGCATCGCAAAGCGCGAATCAAGTTTCAGCAGTTTTGACAAAATGCTAATCATCATAACAATCCCTTCGCAAAAAATGCAATTCAAAAAATCTTAATGATATTTCATGGAACCCGACTCACTTTGGCCTGTGAACTTCCGAATTCCCGAGCCATGTAGCAATAAGAGAAGTTTTCAGAACTTCGATTGGCTGGAAAATGAGGTTCCTCATTTTTATACCAACCAATCAGCTTCTGGGGAGTGCATGCATGCACTTGGGACTCGGGTGGCTTTTTGGTACGCTAATACGCTCTATCATTTTTGGACGCGAAGGGTGGACTCAGTTATGTGATTAATTGCTTTTGTCATTTAAAATCTGATAAACAGTTTTCTAATTTTTGCTAATCATTTTTCAGATGTGCTAAACAATTGCTTATCAATTGAGATAATGATTTGCACAAAACGCTAATCAATTTTTTTCTTTAATTTGATCACTGCTGTGTTCACACAGCCCTGAAAACATCTCAGAACGTCCTCGTGAATTATCCTGACAGTCAACATGGACTTGGAACTCAATGGAGTAAGGCCATGAGAAGAATATTCCCTGACCAATCAAATCGTGCGTTACTGACATTTAAGCAAGCTGAACAATTCAAACTGAGAACAAAATAGTTCCAACTTCCACACAGCTTTATTCATAATATTACCACATAAATTATGCATGTTTGGACATGTGCAAGTAAATTTACCTGAATAAAATATATATATAAAATAAATAAATACTAGATTATCTGAATGTTAATGCTGATAGAAATATATTATTTGCAAAATAAGTTAACAAGAGCAGCTTTAGTATACATAAGTCTAGATTTACAATTAATCAAAACTACAAGCCATCGTGTCTGCTTTCGCAGCCAGACAAAACCTAGTTTTTTTCAAACGGCACCCTCCTATTGGGGTATAAGTTGCCATGGTATTCGTCGCAGTGACGGCTTGTACAAAAGTAGTTATGATAGTAGAAGAAGACGAAAAAAATGGTAGCAGAACAGCCTAGCTCCCAATTATTTCAAAGTGTGCTTGTGTGTTTGTGTGTGCATGCACGTGTGTGTTTGCAGGTCTCTCTAGTGCTTAACATTAATATTTTTATGTGCAGATATGCGTACATATACATCAATGTGTGGGACTGTGTGTACTGTATAATGTGTCTTTGTGTGTAGGAATATGAGCCAAAGTATGTACACGTGTATGTTTGTTGGTATGGAGATGTGAGTGTGTGTGCGTGCGTGAGAGTGTGTTTCTGTATTTATTAATTTAAATCCTTTAATGTGTCAGGTAATAAGTACTGTTGAGATTAAAAATCTCTTTTCCAAGAGTGACCCAGCCAAGATAGCAGCATCGAAACATGAAGTTGCAAGATAATAATGAACAAGTGTGTGTGTGTGTGTGTATGAGAGAGTGAGAGAGAGAGAGAACGAAAATGTGTTGGTCTGTATGTTTGTGCGTTTATGTGTGTGTGTGTGTGTGTGTGTTTGAGTGTGAGTGTACCATAAATATTACAAGCTGCAGAAAAGTTTTTTGTTTATTGCTTTCTTTGACAGTTTTTATTGTGATTTATTTTCATTTGCCCCATTTCCTCATGATTAATTATTTCACAGCCTATAATCGGTGTGTCACTCCAATTCTGTCCTGCCCAGTCATATATAGTTAATTTGATTGATGGCTAGTCGTGTATCCAAATGGCACACTGGATTAAACAAGTAAAAAAAAAAAAATAATAATGAAAATTAAACAGACCATAAATGCATGCTGGGCGTTTCTGTATTGGGTTTGTTAGGAAAAGAGGTTCAGCTTAGTCCTTAAGGTGTGTGATCATGAAGATGGCCTTTTAGCTATTCTAAGGCTGATGGAACTATCATTTCTGGTATTTAGAGGCAATATATTAGAACTCCGACTTTTGAAAAAATACTGACATATTCCAAAAAAGTGTGCTTTTGCGGGGTTGTAGAATTCAGGTTAAGGTGTGCTGAAAAATCATACAAGTAATAAAATGTTTTTTTATAAACACAGCCATATAGCCAGCAGAAGTCAAAAATTTTCCCTCTGTAAAGATAAGCGCTCGGAGGTCGCGGAACACCCTGTAAAATGACATTGGTTGTCTCTTGCTCCGACTCAAGCCACGCGTCCTTGAATAGGCTGCTCCCTGTAAAGCAATCCTGGCCTTGGAGAATTTCATCCGCTAAATGTCATCGATCTCATGGCTGAGGGAGAATTGAGTTTTTGGGTCAAAACCTTAGGCCTGTGACACTTAACCTTCTGTCCAATCAGCCGAAGAGCAGAGACAAATATGACCGCCTCCCAAGTTATTTGGAAAACATTTTTTTATTTGAAACATATTTTACTGCCCACAGGGAATCAATTCTTTTTTCACGAGGGGTGCCAAAATGTGAACATATTAGATGATAAACAGCAAACATGGGCCAAAAAAAAAAAACAACTTTGCTCAAGCTGCATCAACTCAATGTACCGCTCTGTTGTGCAGTTTTCTGAACTGATATGTTGAACTGAGGTTAATCCAAAATCACAGCAGAAGGCAAATGTTGTTAAGTAACAATTTGGCTGAACCCAAAGCTTTTGCTTAAGTGACTCTCAAACATATGCTTGGTCTGAGTCTGCAACCAGAGGGGTGAGAGCTAACATCCCTGTGGGCTGTTCGGGCCAATGAAACACTCAGAATTTTTTATTTTATTATTTTGTATGAAACGGTAACATTGAATGAAAATTACTGCTCATTACGGAGCTGTGAATAGCAAAGTTTTTATGTTCCGAACAGACATTTCTCATCGAAACACATCAAAATACATGACATCTCTCTCCACTACACAAAGAATGAATAAATAATGAACCCTCATGCTAAAAGAGAAACTACTGTCGGCATAATTCAGATACACTTTTTCTGTGCAGTAATTTGGACAAATTTTTGGCCATTTGGAACTGAAGTATGAAAGAAATACACTTGTCTTTTTTTTTTTTTAGCAGGAAAAAGCATCATTACCATTACTCATCTTGCCAACACTCGCCAGTCCATGACATAGAATATATTTGTTCCAGCGCAGCAAATGAACCCTTTGCGGTATTAGATTTAAAACACATCAATAGAATCTTATAGACAGAACTGTGACCGTAAAGCTGATGCAACAACCACTACTGCCAATCAAAAGTAATGGGGTTATAGAGCAGTGTCTTGGAATTTAGAATAATTTAAAAAAAGGGGGATTAGGGGGGAGAAAGCATTGATGTTTCTGGGACTGCTGCCGCCTATGGCTGTGAAACTACCGAGAGCGGAGAACTGCTCAGCCCCAGCGAACCCATGGTAATAGAACCCGTCACAGATTATGGCCAGGTTGTGGAATTTGTTTTCCATTGCAATCGAGCTATCCTTGTGAGTTCCTCTTTCGTTTTCTGAATTATTTTTCATTTACTTATTGACTTATTGTCTCGTGCCCCTCCCTTTGTGCCCTCGCTCCTGTTCCCTGTTATTTATTGTCATCTTTTGTGTTTTAGTTCCTGGTTTACGTCTCCCCTTTGTTGGATTGTGCTCCTCTGTCCTCAGCGTTTGAATTGAAAGAAAAGTGATTTATGAGGGAGTTTCTTCATAGTGTTTGCGATCCTGGTGAGTGGCTTCTTCCAGTCTCTCCTACACAGCTGTTCCAAGGCGTGTACCTGCCTTGTGTGCTGTGGTTTATTCATCCCGCCATCTGGTTACTATAATCGAACCAGTCCCTTCGACTACGTTTGCTTGAAACCCAGCGATCCTATTCGTTCCTGCCTGTCTTTGGACCGTCAACTGAAAACCCTCTTCGAAACTGCCATATTTTTCTCCTGTTATTAAAAGAGACCATTTAGGCTTTAAGCTGCTTTCACACCGGACGCGGAACGAAATTTTTCGCACGACAGATTGCATTCAAAGTCAATGCAAAGACGCGAATACACGTGAAACATGCTCTGAAATTTGTGGCAGTGGGATTTATGTTTTCTCGGGATAAATATTTACTTAGAGGAAAGAGTCATTTATTTCCTTCAATCATCAATCATCACCTTTGCATCCATGGTAAGATTTCTGATATTGTTATAACACAACTAATTTTGAATAGAAGACTGAGAGGATTAACAACAGACAAAAGCCTTTCCATAGCCTTCTCATCAAATTTTTACCAAGAAAGTCAAAATCAATGGAGGTGTCATATACACTCTTCATGCTGCTTGTTTAGGTTAAGGTTTGACTTTTCCCTGCTTAAGTTTATTATCTGAGAATAAACTTTTAACTCTGGTTTCCCCTCTTTTCTCTTGAGTGCTCAATGCTGATTATTTTACTGCAATTTGACGAAGGGATCACGTGGATCAGTGTCAGGAAAAGTTCATCTTGCGGCGCTCGGAAGCAGCAGGCTGTGCACCCACTCTCTGCTCTCACGTCTGCGAGGAGCCAAAGGACTTTGCAACCCGTCGACAATACGCATCCTCGGATTAGAACTGTTCAATTCGTTGAGTTCACTTGCACCCTGTCTGCAAGTGGGAGTCTAGCCGGGACCCCAGGGATTAATATGCAAATACCATCTCCCTACAAACCATCTGCTACGTTTACCTCTTGCTCCCTATTTTCTTCTCTGTATCTGTTTTGTTTCTTTCAGCATTGAAACAGGAAAGCATTTGATTTCTGAATTCCTATTCACCACCGATATGAGAGTGTATCAACACAGGCCATGTAGTGGCCTACAACTTTCTTGGTCTTCCCTCAGAAAATTATTTGATGATGTGGGAATTGGTGTGTCAAATTAAGCAGCAGCTCTCTCATCCTCTTAAACAGTGATTTCAGTAATCACTTCCTCAAGCTATTAGCACAATTAGCTGTGAGCACTGCGAATGCGAGGCCTCGTCTTATCCATTCATACAGCAGCTTTCTTGTTTTCTTGTTGTCATATGCCAGAGAATTGCTACTTTGAAAATGACTAAATAGCTCTCATTGAGGAATTTATTAATGCTTTTTAATTGTATCTTTGTGCTCATTGTGTGGTACTCACACTGAAAGTGCTGTGTCTGTGTGTGAGTTTGCCCAGATGTGTATATCCATGTCTGCAAATGTATGAATGTTCGTGCCTGTCCAGTATTGGCACTTTCAATAAAAGTTACCTAAAGAGGCCACAAAAAGACAATAGTGGATCCTCAGCAGTAAACAAAGGCCTTCGGAGCCCTCACCTCTCAATGCTTAATGACTGAGGCCTCACACGGTTTACTTTTCCTGATTAGCAACAGTCGCTCAGACTAATTGGTTGAACCGGCGGCAGTCTAATTAATTTTATATAGCATTGTTGTACGTTGCACCGCAAAATTATGACGCATTGTCTTCCTCACATAAATGATGATGTAAAAAAATCAATATGTCTTCATAATTTCTGCTCTCATGTAGCTCGTGAAACAGCACAGATTTGGGTAAATTAGTTTGCGAGGCTCATTAAGCAATAAGCCACGAGGATCCATTCTATATTCTGAATATAGTCACGACTATAGGGCGTTGTTAGGCACGATGCACAGCTCAGTCACAATTGAAAGGATGGCAAAAATAAATACTGCGAAGTTATCGAAAGTTTTGGATTTTTGTATTTATTGTGCCATACTGACAATGTCATATCAATTATATAAATGTTGGCAATAGGCATTCACTTTTTCGTTATCATTTCTTATTATAGATCATGAATTGGTCTTGGTTGTTCAGTCGATAAATTGTTTGATTGTTAATCAGGCAAACTTAAACGAGAACAGCTTGAGGGCTATTTTGTGGTAAAGGTTGAGGTTACTGAGGGCCCTCTGAACATCTGACAGCACGCTGCAAAAAGATGAGGTCACTCCTAATTCGCTTAATCTGTTATTCAAATATTTTTAAAAATCTAATGGCGATTTTAAAGAAAACTATCGGAGTGAAAAATATTCTTGTATTAAATATGTTTGGTCCAAGAGCATATGACCCACAAACACTTGCACTTCTTGAAAACTTTAAACGAATGTATATCCCCATTCATATATCGCTTTTCTTAAGTTTTCAATTATGAACACAAAAAAACTGAATGGTCGACCATGATCTCCTGTTTCCTTAGAGTATTAAAATGATGTTATACAGAAGCTGATTTCTCCTAGTCATTCATCTCCGCCATTAAGGCAAAGGAATCTTGCAGTGACGTGCAGTGGAAAGCTGTTGAGCTTCATAAATGTGGAAATGGCTAAAAGAAAACTATCCATTTTGACTAACAGGACACTGATCAGTATCACGCTTTGAAATCCACACAAAAGAGTCAAAATCAAAGTGTTGCCACAGCCATCCCACTCCCTTCACCTAAATCCATTAGAGGACCTGGGGGACCGAGCTGAAGAGGACGGTCCATAACCGTGGACTGCCTTTTCCCCCTTCTCTGCTATTGTGATGTTGCGGCATTCATCAAGCCAGCTTCTGATGTTCTGCAGGAGCAAAATGTCAAGACAACATCTCAGAAGCTGCAAACAAAACATACAATTATACCGTAGATGCTAATTGCTTTTGGATAATTAGAAATATTTCAGCGTAACAAATATTTCAAAGCTTCAAGGGAAACTGCATTGCTGCGAGGGCCCTGTTGTCTAATTAGCAGCCGAGATATGGTTAGCATGAGCTACTTGCCCCGCCTGAGAGATGACCTCAGGAGTTTGGGGGGCTGCCTTGACTTCAGTTGTGAAACATGTTCATTATGATCAGTAAGGATGCAGCCCACAGGCTATATGAGAGACTGACCTGCAAGCTCCTACACCCACACAGTCAGCTTTAATTGCCCTCAAGTTTTAATTGCCTTACAGTTTGTCACACTGCTGTATTTGGTTCGCAACAAAAGCAAGTCTTGCAACTTCTCACTCGGCTGACGGCGCTCAACATGTGTTCTCGAAGAGAAAGCTGCTCAAAGTAATTTTATTACTTTTCGTCAGAAACCTCCAACCTCTGTGAATATAATGAACAAGCAATATGCCAGATCAATGCCCGGCATAAATCCATAATGCATTGTATATGTCGCATTCAGGGCCTAGTGCTAAAAGTGCTTAAGTCACAATCACAAAATGTCTATTTTCAGAAAATTGAGAAAATTAACTTAGGAGATGATTTCCCATCCTTACCTCACAATGTGTGAAAATGTGACTTAAGTACTTTTAGCACTAGGCTCTTCAATTACGCTAAGTATCCTGAAGCACTGTGAACTTTTTCTGGCGATGGCGCTTAGCCAAAAATCTTGTGTTGCTCTCAGAAGAATTAAAGGGTAAAAAATCTATTGGCACCTTTAATTTGGGTGGTATCGTGCGGTATTTATTTCAGCCAGCTAACAAGTGTAAATGAGTTGTATACGTTGCACCAAAATCTCAGTGTTCTTTTCAGCATTAGTGGTGCCTTCACTAAAGTGCAAGTAACGTTTGCTAAGGGTGCTGCCACAACCTCGTACCCCGACAGAGCATGGTTTTTGGACTTTTTGCCGGGATGGTCCTTTTCTTCTCCGTTCCAGAGGACACTGCTTCCATTTCTTCCAACCTGAAATTTTGACTTGTTGGACCACAATTAATTTTTACACTGCATGATGGAGTGTAAACACCATGCAACTTGGCTAAGGAGGGTCCTAGCTGAGGCGGAAGGTCTCAGCGTGTTTGCCTAAACAGCCAGGGAAAAGAAAGTCTTAACAATCTCCAGTATACGACTGGGGTCTGGCTACAGCGTCAGCGCTGGGCCACTGCTTCAGACCAAACGTGATGATGTCCTCCACATTCTGCTTTTAAGTGGCCTGAAATGTCCACTGTCTAGCGGATGCTGAAGTCCTACTGTCGTAGTGGTTACAATTCATCTGACTTCATGTTAAATTTAGGATATAAAATTTAGTTTTAACCATTTGCGGTTACCATGCGTTTACATAAATATTGGTCTGACTCATATTTACGGATTAAGAGCTATGCTGTGCATTAGACCTAGAACTGGTCTATTCCTTACTCCGCCGGACCAAAACATCTGTACTACCCAATTCGGTGGATTAACTCAGAGGCTGGCGGTATTATTAAACGCAGTAATTTGACATAGAAATTAGCTATGACTAGGGATTACCAGGGCCCAAAGCGAGTAACTCCGGAGTGTGACATTATCAGTTCAGGGACTTCGTGGTTTTAAAGATTTCCGTTCAGTGACCAAGCCCACTCGGTATAACAGAATCTCCTCGAAGCCTAATCATAATAACACCAATCCCAGCGTGGAAAATCCACCTTATAACGCAGACCAAAAATGTTGATCAGGCATCGTGATTACAGTCCTACTTTACCCAATTGGAAGACAGGATTCCGGGCTGGGAAATATATGTTCGTTCAGAGTCAGAAACCCACAACAAAATGCAAATATCAAAATATTTAGCCCTGGCAGGCACACGCTTAAATTAGAAACCAAATAATGCCGTTAGAAAAAATGTAAAGAAGAAGTCATATCATACCTGGCGTCCTTCACAACTACACATATACACAAAGTGTACAATGCGGGAAGAATCAATACCAGCTTCCACAGCATTACCGTGTCTGCACACGGCTCCATGATCACGTGTGGGAAATCGCTTAAGATCTTCCATGACTAGATTAAAGCTACCCACGGCATAGAGATTCGTGTGGGGGAAGTCGAATGCAATCTTCCATTGTGAGAGCGGCTCCACACATACAGATGCATGTGTGGGAAGTCGTCTACGATCTTCCATAATTACTATTGGCTACACACAGCATGGAGATGCACGTGTGGGAAGTCAGTTGCGATCCTCCTCGAATAGTTTGTTGTCCTTCTTTTAATGCCCGAACTCAAGAAGCGCTTCCTACAGCAGGATCATAAATCATTTGGGTACTCAGGAAGGCACCCCCTCCTCAGAGGGAATTTGGGAGGGGTAATTACCACGAGGAGAAGAAGAAGTACATTTCTTTTCATACTTATTGAATGAGGGTTTAGTACAATTTTAATCCCTTTGAAATATGCACCATGTGATTTCAGAATCTTAGTGGATTAAAATGATGCCAAACACGATATGCTTGCCCTACAGTTTGCCATGAAACGTCCAGCACAAAACAGAATTACAAAGATAATCCATATTAATGGTATTAATCAGCTCTTATCCTACAGTATAACAGAAATACACATTATATTTGTAACATTGTGGGTGAAATTGGTATTTTCACACTTTGATCCCTCGAATCTCCCAGTCCTAGGGTGCAGTTCTGCAGATCTGTGGTCGATGACCCTGTGGCATTGTTCGGCACAGGGTAAGCTCAGGAAGGCCGTCTTAGGGTGAATTGGGGGACAACCCAATTGATATGCTCCCACAGTCCTGAAATATCTCTGCAAGATGCAGGTGGTTATGAGACAATAGGGGTACATTTAACAGAGTCTGCAAGAAACGCTTGAGTTTGGATATTTCTGCATTTCACGGCCTTGAAGTGTTGGTCAGGATGCATGGGCCAGTAAAATAATTTCACTAACGTCATGTGACAAGGGCCACACAGTCCTCCCTGCCTTCCCAGCGCAGCTTACAAGAGAGGTCAACAGCGCGTCTAGGCCACAGTCAATGGTCTAGGCATAAGACTTTCTTTTTCCACAGTAAAGTTTTAACTGCCATTTGTGGATATATCATCATATTGTTGTACTTGACAAAGACTGCCAAAATATCCCCGAGCCCCAGTGGCTGTATCATGTTCATAAATGACGGTTATTGATGCAGTTCTGCCTGAGTGATGAGACATTACAGGTATTCAGCTTAGCTTTGCTCTCATGCCCCTTACTCATAAACATTTCTGCAGATTCCTTGAATCTTTTCATTATGCTGTGCAGAGTAAAAAGGGTAAAATATCCAAATCCTGTACCGTGTTGCATTGTAGACCATTGCTTTTAAACCTTTCAACGATTTTCTCAGACATTTATGTTTACATTTTAGCCATTTAACTTATCACGATCGGCCACTGCACAAAGAAAAATGTATTGGCTGGAAGATCATCAATAGCCCAAAAGTTAACCGGCAGGCCAAAGGTTATTATAAAGTCCTTAAAATCAACATTATTGCATGAGCATCAACAACGAGATCAGCCTCATATAGTGCTTTTGTAAATCACGGCGGGAAGGGCGACTGATAGTCCTGGAAGAGATGGGTTTATAGGGAGGAAGTGAAGGACTCTGGGACCCTGACTGAGTTGGGTAGATAATTCCACCATCAGGGAGTCAATATGGAGAATCGACGAGGCCTGCAGGAGCTACGGCCTGGTCATCGCTGGGAGGGGAGGGCCAGGCGCCAGGAGGCCACAGAATGCAGTGCACAGGGGTGGGTGTAGAGCTGGAACATAGCCCGAAGGTATGGTGGCGCAGCCCCTTTATTAACAGCCTAGTAGGTCAGTGCCCAGGAGCCAGTCGAAGAAACGCTGAAGGGTTACATGGGAGAATTTGAGAAGGTTGAAGGTCAGGCGGGATCCAACATTCTGGATGTGCTGCAAGGGCTCTGAGGACGTGCTGCTCAGCTGGGAGGGAGTTGCAGTAGTCCATTTGAGAGCGAGCTGATATGAGGGGGTGTACTACAAAGTAAGATAAGTTTGTTAGATAGGTATGTGGAGCCCCTGCAAAAAATGTTTTACAGGACTTCAATGGAATTCTATAGAATTCTAAAGAACTCTCTAGAACATCAATGGAACTCTATTGAACATTTCAGTAGAACAGCATGTTCTATAGGATTTTTTTCTGTGTGTTCCATAGGAATTTGCAAGAAACCTAAAGAGCACCTCTATGGAAAAGAAAGTCCTATATGATTATTACTGTTCTATAAGACCTTGCTATAGAACACCCTAGTTGAAAATCCTGTTCTATAGGACTTTGATGGTCTTTAGGACCTTCTAATAGAACAAAAGCTCAATGGGAAAGACATCTTAAATAAGGGTTAAATAAGAATAAAGATTAATCTTATGAATCCTTGCAATGCTCTGTCGAAGGGTTAATTTACCTTATGTGTACCCGGGTTCTTGAAGTGAGAAGCCGGACTAATGGAATGAAAATGTGCAATAAGCAGTGATATCCATGATACTGAAGTACAGCAACAAAATTGTGTCCCTTTTAACTTTAAGGTGTGCTTAAGCACATGGGGTACCAGGCACAGACCTACTCATTGATTCTCTGATCAGACGATTGATTGATTGACTGACTGACCGGACAACTTAGCAGTATTTCAGTTACGATATATGATGACCTCTTTCCATTTCCTCAGCAGCAATTCAAAAATATGAATGTAAGGCATTAAAACTTTATTGCGCTATAATGAAAAACTTGTGTTCCTTCTTACGAAGAAAGAATTATGTTGAAAGTTTGAGCTTTTGAACTTTTCCCTTACTTTTAAAAATTCAATCAAATTATTCCTTTTCATTCACATGCATGTGATTGCAGATTATATACAGATTTAGAATTAATTTGAATACAATTTGAGGTCTGCTGAGACTTATTCCCACCATCTTTGTACTACATCAAAAGGTTATTTCTAACTGCCAATGTACAAGCTCAAATGGGTCACTTGGTTAAGGCACCGCATTGCCGAGCAGAAGTGGCTGGTTTCGAGCTCAAGTCAGAGTAGCACACGAGTTGTCATTATGCTACAGGGATGCAAGTTGGGAAAACATTGCTGGCAAATGTAATATGAAGTGGTTGCCTTTCAAATTCTGGTGGGATTGAAGATGCCAAACTGAAAAAAAAGTCCTCCAAAGATTTCTATGGAACTGTTTTCTCAAAAAAATTTCTATAGAACTTTTTTCTATAGGACTTGAGGTACTAAAGTTCTGTAAAATTCTATTGAACTGTCCTATAGGATTTTTATTGCATATGTTTTGCAGGGGCCTGAAGTCAAGGTTTGCAATGTCAGGAAGACGGCTCTCTTTTGAACTGCCACGGTATTTTATTGGATCTCTGATTGGGAGTTAATAGGTTTGTTGAGGAGCTCACGCAAAGAAAGCCTGGCTGTGTTCTACTTGCTTCCCATTACACCCCTCCGTAGTCAAATGCAGTCTCATAAGCAAACAAGTGTATACTGCGTGTGAGCTAAAAAAAAAAAAACGTTGGGCAAAAAGTAACCTCCAGCCTAAAGCTGCTTTCACACTGTACGCGAAACGAATTTCTTGCACGACAGAGAATATTACATTCAAAGTCAATGCAAAGTCGCGAATACGCGCGAGAATGTAATCGGTCGTGCGAAAAATTCGTTTCGCGTCCGGTATGAAAGCGGCTTGATGCAGCCCTGTAACGCCTAACGCCCGTCACTCTCTGCGGTTCACTGTGGCATATTTGAAGCTCATATTTTAGTGGTGCTCATAATTACCGGAGGACACGTGAGTTAAATTTGATGGCAATATTTATTATTTAATTTTTAAACTAGAGAGAATTTGTGCTCTCGGTTATTATTATTATTTTTTTCCAGTGCGTGAGAAATGTTCAGTGTGGCATGAGAGCGCGTGAGAAGGCATTTACATGTGTGTCACACCCAAAGTGTTTGAGTTTTGATACAATGCTACTGTCCAAGTTTTATGTGAAGACTTCACCCAGCATTTTGATGATTTCCAATCACAATAATACATTTTTTTTCTGGCCCATTTTTCTGCGAATTTGATGGTTCACCATAATCCTTATAGGTTTTAATAATGCTTTGGACAGTTCTTAACCCAATTCTAGTGATTTCAGAAATCTCCTCAATCGTTTTCTTTGCTTGATGCAGGCCAATAATTTGCCTCTCTTGAAAAACAAACATTTTCCCCATGACCATGGGATTCGTCTTCCGACATGGTTATTTAAGAAATGAGAAGCTACTCACTTCATTGGTCAGGGTTATAAGAATTGTTGCCTGCTGAAACATATTAATTACTTTAGCAATGATTCAGTCATAGACTCTGAAGTGTTTCCTGATATGTATTCAAATGGTGACTTTTTTGGCCAGGCAGTGTATGATGAAGATGAGAATCACACCTGTATGTACGTACTTGCATGGCTGGATCTAGGGGGGTGTAGGGTTGGGCCCCCAGCTCTTCCTGACTTACTGATGTATACTTTCATTGCGATTGAGTGTGCAATGCGAATGACATCAACTGTGCCCCCCCAGTCAACAAAATGAAAGGCGTCTCGCCCCCCCCAGTCAACAAAATGAAACGGCTCTCTCCCCCCCCAGTCAACAAAATGAAACGGCTCTCTCCCCCGCCGTCAACAAAGTGAAACGCGCCTCCCCCCCCCAGTCAACAAAATGAAATGCGTCTCTCCCCCCCCCAGTTCACTGCACCCCCAGTCTAAGCAGGCTGCATCTGGCTCTGAGTACTTGAAATATTCTGTGGACAAACAAACATTATGTTTTAATGTTTTGAGGGGACATTCTATAAACTTAAATTCATCCCCTAACCCCTTAACCTCATCACAAGCATAACACTACCTGCCAACCCCGAGCTGTAACTCAATCTTCCCCCTAACCTTAACCAAACCCTAACCAGAAGCCCTTACCCCGAAATATCTCAGTTATCTTGTGGGAACCAAGACGTGCCCCCGTAAGGATGAAGAAATTTTGTATTCCATCACTTGTGGGGACATTTGGCCCCCTCAAGAAGAAGGAATACCTGCCCACCCACACCCACACACACACACACACACTCACACACACACACGCACACACACACGCTCGCACATTTTTTCTTGCATGAAGTATTTCCCTTCAATACTGTCTCAGCGGGTAGTTGAACCAGAAAAAATAAAATTGATTTTTTTAAAAAGTAAAATCTCGCAAAGGTTTTAAGGGGATTTTTAAGGTGGCAGTGGCATGCAACCCAACAAAGAGAATCGCTGTATTGATCTGCCGAAAAAGCCATGAGAGAACTTGCAGAATGCGACGCACCGCTGGAGCAAAACTGAACTAAACACCTTGAAACCCCTAAACTGTCACTCTTGATAGAATTCCTTAGCCACAAGCGAGGAAGCGGGTTCGTTGCCGTACTCTTGTGTGCACATGTTCTTCAGATGCAGATGAGCATCTGTGAAAATATCTCTGAGTTTTAGTTCCATTTGAGTCAGCCTGAGCACCTCTGTGTGTCTTCAGTGAGTAACCCCTCCCCCAGCCAGCTGTTTATTTTAATTAAACACAGCCTGTGGAAACATAAGCATTACAGACTGTCAGCCTGACTACAATTTACATCTCTCTCCCTTTCCATCTCTTCTTTTACCGAGTTCAGTCAAGCAAAGCGATTCATCCTGTGCCACTCTGTGATCTACAGTAAAACTTTCAAATAGCAGGATGAAATTGACCTTTAACTCATTTTCATCGATGACGGCCAGCTCATTTTACAGACTCAGGCTAAACATTCTCCATTGGGGCCAGCACATTTGTCCCGCTGTTCACTTTTTAAGGTCATTTTTCAAGAGCACTTCTTGCGAATGCAGCGAGCACCATAATTCATTGCGCAGTGACAAATTTTTTATTTTGGTTCCGTACCTCAGCACTTTGAGTTTGATTAGATACGGTGAATGAATTTGAAGTGTCAGCTTTAATTTAAAGATGTTTTCAACCATATCCGGTGAACCATTTACAAATGACAGCGGCATTTGCATATGGTCCCCCCTATTTTTGCATAAACTCCTTAAGCTCAAATTTTTCACTCACGTTTTCCCTTAAGTAGGTTCAACATAAGAGTAAGTTTTTTTTTTTTTTTTTCAAATTGTAGGACAATGTCACATACATATTCTGTATCCTCCGGTTCAATTCTTCAGTGAAGCTATTTCACACGTTGAGAGAAATATTCAAATCCAGGCAGCCATGTTTTTATGGCCACAGCAATAAATCAGACTGAAAATATCTGGATCTTGTACATCTTTTCATAGACATTTCCCTGTTATCCAGCATGACATATTTGGGACAGTTGGAAACCTCGGGATCTCCACTAGAATTGAGGACCCCAGTGCTAGAAGTTATTTGGTCAGGAAATGTCCATTTTGAGAAAATGGAGGCAGTTGAGTTGAGTAACTGTAACAGATGATCTCCCATCCTTACCTCAGTGTGTGAAAATGTTACTTCAGTTCTTGTAGCACTAGGCTCTTCATGTAAAATTACCTTGAAGTTACACAGGATTAAACTCAGCAGCTGGTTTTGATGGAGCCATATATCGGTCTGTGGTTTTTATGGTGTTAAGATATATTGGCAATTTTACATTTTGTAAAATAATAATTTTTTGACATTTGGCTACATATCCGTTGTAGGCAATGAGAGCTTGAAGTCAGTGATGCATGGACATCAACGCATGCTTGGTATTCCCTGCTGATGCCCTGCCAGGCCTATTCTGCATCTGTCGATGTTCTTGCTCATTTCATGGATTTTTTCTGTTCAGTCTCCTCCTGCTCAGACAATGTAAAATATATGTTCAAATGGATATAGATTCGGTAATTGAATAACAGAATAACAAAATAACGCAAAAATGCATTATGTTGCTCAGCGTATCAGTATAGTTCACATTCTTTTTTATCTGAAATGAGTACATATGGTCCTACACTGGATCGTGGCAGGACCACAAGAATTGATCTAATGCTGTACATTTAACTGAATGACATTCTGACAAACATCACCTTCAATAGTGGGGTCATACCCCTTTCATTTGCTCTCCTGAAAGCGTAGGTGAACAATCGAGCCTCGCACATATAGCCGTCGTGTGCAATGCCTGCCCTGATATGACCAGAAATGAGGATACTTGCTGCTTTTCCAAGCTGCTTGTATTTCCAATACGATAAAACAAGGACAGAAATTTAAAAACAGAAGCATGTTTACTGTGTTAGAGGTATTACAAAGTGACAGAAACAGGCAATAGTATCTCGCAGAAATCTTGTTACCCATGCCCTAACAAGCTCTGTAGCTAACTGGTGAATTCACTGGTGAATTTATAAAGACCTAGTTTGTCCCCTTCAACCTGTATTTTCATTCACGCAGAGAGTGTCAGCACAGGTCTTGTCATAGTTATCAAGGGAGGGCTTTTACTCTGAGAATGACTGTCCTAAAATAAATCAAGCTCCCATTTCTGTCAAATGCCTTTTCTAAGTGCATGCAGACAGTTTCATATTCAGATAAACAATACAGGTGGCTATGGAGGTCAGCCATTCCCTCAATTTCTTTATTCAAACATGACAGCAAGACGAGCAGGGACATTTTCCCCTCAAGAAACTGAATGACAGATACTTTCAATCTCTTTAAATCAGTTTCCTTTCTGCTGATTGAGCACTGCTCACTTGGTGCAGAATTTATATTCAGGTTTACAAATCTGCTCAAACGTTCACACAAAACTGAATGTTGTCTCTCGAGCAATACCCGTTGCATGTGACAATTTTGTGAGGTGTTTCAGTAAAACCTGGTGTATGTTTGTCTTACTGGTTTATATGTTGCTTATTGGTATCAGTTCTATAAAGCCAAACATCCTGAAAATGTTTGTGGAGGTTGCAGTTTGGAGAAGTTAGTCCTTTACTAATTATGTCGTATTAAAAGCTGGCACTAACATGGCAGGAAATTTGCTTTACAATGGCAATTTTGTTCAGCAGAATAAATGGTAAGATTTGGGGAATGAGACATCAGAGGGTCTGCTGGTTTTATTGGTTATTTTAGCTACTTTTCTGGGATTAATTTGTGTCTCTGATTAGCTTGGCAGTTCCCACACCTGGTTCCCAACACCTAAATTGAAGGCTGATTGAAAACTGGAAATACTGGGCCCGGTGCATTTTTACATCCCTATCTTCTCAGCTACCTCATAATATTATCACACTTTTTCTGGAATGTATTTTGAATGTTATAAAATTGCCACTTGGCAGGAACATTGATAGAGCATTTGGCGTTAGGTGAGATGATTTAAAGTTAAGAGAAATAATCCAAAAATAAAAGCACCATTTTTTTTTTTTGTTTTATTCCTGAAAGAGGAACATAATCTTAAAGGGGACATATTATGGAAAAACTCACCTTTTCAGTTCTTGTGCAAAAATATTTTTTTTTTAATCTGAAGAGTCTATCAACCCACTGAATGTGAAATAAGACAATCCAGTCAGTTTTATTTTGGGATGCCTTTTTCACAAAACATGGCATTTGGCATACTATTTAGATTTGTTCCCCTTTCCTACGTCACATGCAGGCTCGTGAAAATTGTTCCGCCCCATATTGGAATATCTCCACCCACTGCTTATTTTTAATGACAACATCCCAGCTTCAATCAACAAAAGCCTCAATATCTGTGCAATCCACTTTGTGTCCGGCTGCTTCATACTCCTAACCTGGATCAGAGCAATGCAGCACAGCCAACAAAATTCACACTATAGGGGACGACTAAAGTTTTTCAGACGATAAAAAGAAGCAGGGTTTTGATTTACTTAGCTAACATGCATGCATTACCTTTCTGCAATCGTTGTGTGTTTTATTATATCCCCGAATGCCGAATGGCGTTCCGGGGATATTATGTTTTTGGTCCGACTGCCGCTGCGCCGCGCCGCCCTACGTGTTAACACAATAACTTCAGTAATATTCAGAAATTTCATGTCTTGCATATAAGTATCATCAAGAGGAAGAACTAATTCGATTTTGGACAATTTACAATTTCTAGATTGGCCACCAGGGGCCAAAAACTGAAAAATCACAGTTTTTATGATATCTCTGGAAATATTTGTCCGATTGACCGCAAATCAAGTGCAAAAGAAAGGTCATGACCTGAGGATGTGTCTTACGATGACATTATACCTGTTTGGTTCAAAATTTTGACACAAGGTGGAGCTTTGTCACATAAAATTCACCATTTTTGCCATATCTTTGGAACCATTTGTCCAATTGACATTAAACTAAGTGCAACTGCAAGGTCATGACCTCACAACATGTCACATGATGACATCATACCAGTATGGTTCAATATTTTGCCACCAGGTGGCACTTTGTAATGGAAAATTTCCATTTTGGCCATATCTTCAGAACCATTTGTCTGATTGACCTGAAATTAAGTTCAAATGAAAGTCTATTCAAGGTCTATTCAAGGATCGGGGAATTGGAGGATTAGGGGCGTTCGGAGATATACCCCAAGCCATCGCCTCCGACGGCATAAGACGGCATAATGGCATAAGCCATTCGGCGTTCGTGGATATAATAACATAGATAAGCATAGTGGAAGCCTCCGTAGCTTAACGTAGCCCAACGTGGCGTACCGTAGCCATCCGTGGCTATCTGTAGAAATAACTTGACCATTAACGTGAGAAAACCATGCGCAGAGGTTTATCTGTTGGGCATGTTCATGGGAAATCATTTTACTATTACTATTACTATTTTTTATTTATTTATTTATTTACTTTTAATTTTTTGGTTTGTTCTCTGAACCTGCATCTGATTCCTCGTCCGGAGCGATACAGCACAATATACTGTAAATATAGCAGTTCTCAGTGCCTGAATTGCTTTTTTTTTTTTTGCTGATTGTGCCTTAAATAATCCCCATAAACATAAGCACAGCGATGAAGAAAAATTTGGGATTACAACTGTGATTGGGACAAAAACTAGCATACTCAGCTGCACCTCAGGTCCGAATTTGCGACCCAATGCCTTGGTGACGCTCTAATGGATGAGGTTAACATCCTAACCTGACCAACAGAATGTGCTTGAATTGCACAATGCAGTAAGTGGCTGAAATGCCAAAAGTGGTCATCTTTAAAAGCATATGCCACTGAAAGCATTAATTTTTTAAGTGCACAGGCAGTTTGAAAGTGGTGCCAGTAATGCCGTGACAGCTGTAATTACATTAATGGCAACTGTCGAATAACGTCACTGTTTTCAGCGAGAATCAGCTCTTCGGCCTGTTTTCGTCTCCTCTGCCAGGTCTCGTGGTATGCTGCATATCGTTACCTCCTGTGTTATTTTCTAAAGATTTGCCCAATTGTATCAGTATTTTTTACGAAACAGCACATTGCACCTGGACAGAAAGTTGGTTATTGAGGGCATAGTTATTGAGGGAGTCGAAGGCACTTTAATTTGATTGAAATTTTCAACGGTAGTATCAGCTAAATAAGGTTGCATAAATTCCATTCTTGCCTTTCGGGCTTGAAACACATTTTTTAAAAAGCCAATTCTTACATAATGTTATTTTAAACTGGGGGTGTGCAAATGAACATATCTTCAACTACTTTTGCAACTATCTTTTTATAGTTTTTTTTGGGGGGGGGTTCTCCTTCATTTTCCCCACCCTGAACACCCTGACCTCCCATCCACTCAGGAGGATGCTGTCACGAGCCGCACATGACGACTGCCCCTGGCTCCTTTTACACTATAGAGTTGCTCTGCCAATTGCACTCAGTCTGTGCCGTCGGAAGATAACACAGTTAGCCTGCTATTTGCTTGTACGGCTGCATGTGCCTGGCCAACCAGCAGTGGCCGCTAGAGAGTAATGAGACTAACAAACTTTGTTTAACCCCTATGGGCTTCAGCGAGGCTGAGCTTGTGCTCAGGCCATAGCCTGTATTGCCATGAATGGAATTCGAACACCCAGCCGCAAGGTCTCCTGAAGTAGATGTTTGCTGCTAGCCACTTGGAGGCCCGAAAATAATAATTATTTTTTAAATCTTTTAAAACATGCTAATAAATATTTTGTCAACTCTGAGCCATTAGTTTCCACCGGAATGTGCTTGACCTGCTGATTATATCAGCGACAGCTGAGGAATTGCTGGTGCAAACTCTCAGTGGTTGTCCTTAAAACAGGGGTATTCAACCTCATCCAGAAAGAGCCGGGTGGGTGTAGGCTTTCAACCCAGCTAATAAGTTACACACCTGATTCTACTAATCAATGTATTCAGCAAAAAAATCTATGGGTTCATTAACAGAACCATGAGCGTAACTGTTAGGCTGGAACAAAAGCCTGCACCCACACTGGCCCTTTCTGGACGAGGTTGAGTGCTCCAGATTTAATAGAACACAACTGGATACACCATACATTTTCTCTGTCTGAATCGAAGAAAACCAAGCATGTTTACCTCTTCATCATCAGTAACTCTCGAATAGGATAGAACTTCCCTTCCCTCCAAGCCTTGAAACCGGCTTTTCTTTATCTTGTAAGCTGACAGCAATAACCCTGGTTCTGCCTGTCACAGTATGTTATTCTGAATGGCTGGCGAAGTGGGAATAGGTAGCGCTACCAAAAATCAGTCGTCAAATAGAAATTGCCTGAATAGACTTTAAGACCGAAATGGAAAAATGATCAGTCACGTTTTCACGTTTTGGAGAAATTATGAGTTATGAAATTAAAAATTCAAAACTATCTCAGAAGCAAAGCACCAAAAAAAAAAGTAAAAATATATAAAATATCATAATAATATCTAATATTATTACATATCATTATAAATATTATCATACTATATAATATGTAAAATATACATAAATGTCAAATTTGATCGTTTTTCCTCCATGGCCTTCACTTGCTGTTTGTCAAAAATATTAAATATATCAGTTTGTTTTGTAGTTTGTCTATGGCTTAAGCAGTAAGTTCTAAGAAAAAGCCCAATGCAGTCCGTAGGTATCGCAATTTCATTATTTTTGCTCTTTTAACTGTTCGGAGTCCAGTGTCATGGCTGATTGTAATTCAGATTGAAGACCCCAGTGCTAAAGGCACTTCAGTCACAAAACTTCCATTCTGAGAAAATTGAGAAAATCGACCAGGTTAACTATAAAGTTTCAATAAATAAATAAATAATAAAACTTTCCTCACGGTGAGTTAAAATGTGACTCAGGTACTTTTAGCACTGGGCTTCTACAAACATGTTGATTGATACCAGGCCTTAGCATCTCGTATTCTTAGCTACTTATTTCTACTTGTGATTGGGAATGCTTCTGCTGGGGTGCTTTTCCCAAAAACATAGCGGCGAACCACAAGTTAGCAACTTAGATAGTTCGTCCATTCACTGTCTGTAGTTCCAACCATTTGTGCTTTCGGGAAATGCACCCCTGGTGTTACTGCCTATTTTCTACAAAATTTTAGTGAAAGTTAGAATTCTGCTGTGTACCTACAGAGCTCACCTGAGCTGTAGCTCTGCCTCAGCTGAGTGAGCACATGCTGTATAATCCTGCTGTAACCGTACGGCACCAGCCTGCATCTTCAGCAGCTCATGTCTGAAATTGGACAGATAAGTAAACAGGCAGACAAGTTTTCCTATACAAAAGCCCAAAAAATATGAAATACATCTAATTTTCTTGGAGTATCATTAGAAAGTATCAAATCAATCTTGGATCAAGCTACACTATGGCATGATTTTGGATCAGTGATATAGTGGTCAGTCTTATTTACGTAAGGACGGCACAAATTATATATTCTTTCTTCCATGCAATTTTGTATTCAATAAAGGCATATCATAAATCGTCTGAGTTCATCTTGTCCATTCATTATTCAAAATCAAATTGATTTTCAGAAATTATTCTTTTCGCATCTTGTTTTTGTGCCCGTCATGGACAGGCCCGAAAGGTAGTCCTGCCGTGCTTCTCTGTTAATTCTGAATCAAAGTGAATATTTTTCATGTGGAAATATAATTAAATAGCAGCTCAAAAGTAATTCCCCTGAAGTTCATTTAAAATATATATAAAAAAAAAGATAACTGCTGAGTTTTGCTGTATTCCTCCTAGGAGCGGTGCAGTGGGCATCAAAGTCTAAATAATAGTGTTTTCATGTGCTTTTTTGCACAATATCCAACTGTAGAACCAATATTCTGTAAAAAAAAATAATAATAATTATATACAAATGTATGATTTTGCTTAATTTCAACAACTGTTGCTCTTTCAGAGGTCTGCTACACATCTGTGAGAACTTGCTTCTTGCAAAACGAGACATTCTTGGTCTAAGAAGAGAATGTCTTGTTAGTCAGATGGTAGAATTGTGGGGTTTACTTGAAACTCTGCTTTAGCATGCATAAATTTAAAGACGTGTCTGTCAAATATACTGTTGCCTTCACAGGCAAGTCTTTTTGCTTCTACATTATAAATACGTTAAACCTTAAGACAGTATTAATTTGGCAATTTTTATCAAGGATAATTGATATCACTTCATTATAAAAGTGTATGAAATTAGTTTCATTGATTGATTTGAAAAATCTGTGATGGAAGGCATTTAATTCAAACATCAGATGCAAACCTTTACTTTTACACTACCACTCATGCCCCCTTTCAATTCAATCCGACCACTAGAGTCCCCTGAATTTTTTTCTATCTCCAGCTTGAAAACACTGAGCCATGTCTAATGATATAAATCAGTGATCCAGTCTCCCTTTTTAGTGAAAGTTAGATATTGTATTCCTGCGAAGGCTATCACAGGATAATATATTATTTCACAAACCAGTAGCCATCTGTCAAGATACTTCCCATGCATAGATACCCATGCTGTTTAGAGCTTGCCTTGGTTGCTATGTGAATAATTACAGCGCAGTTCCACCTGCCTAGATGTATGTAATGATCTCTTTCCATTATACTGAAAGGACTCTGCAATGCTGGCGCAGTTAAAAATTGTGCCATATTGGAAAATTGTAATAAGCTCAAACAATAATTCTCTGCAGGCAGTGTTGACTGTGATTTTATTTCAGCAGCTTCATATTGCTGCAATGACAATGCACTCAAATTAAAAGCATGAGCTCAAGTTGGGAAAGTATTTCAATTCACATTAAATACTGGTTCCATGGAGGCCGTGTGCGACAAGCACAAGTTTATTTGGCAAAAATCAAATGTTGTGGGTCTTAAATTACAGTGGATGTGTTTTAATGGAGAATAACTGGTCTTAACTGCAATAAATAGAGGTTGTTAGCTTTTGTTCTCCATGAAGTGATTGAAAACTAACATATTGTCATAATGCCACCTCACAATGCACTAGCCTTCTTTTTATTTTTTTCAAAATAATTTTCACTTCTTCTTTTCTTCATATCTGGATTCCTATCCTTTTATCTCCTCTTTGCTTCGATATGGTCAGCTGGCACTTAGACTTCAAAAGTGACAGAGTTGTTGAGTTGAAGCTGACCTTTAAGGTCCGATTTTCCAGATGGTGGAGGATAATGGGTTATATTACTTTTATCTCCATTGGTGCCATGTGCATACTTAAGTCACTCACACACCCCCCTCTCTGTCAGCTCCGTCCGCCAGCTTTTGCGGTCCCTGAAGACTTGCAACACACACAAGAATTCAGCAGAGTAAATTGAATTCAGTTAATGGTGCAGACTGAAATACGCACCCGCACACACGCACGCGCACAGCCACACACACACCACACACAAACACACACACACGCACCACACACACAAACACACACAAGAATTCAGCAGAGTAAATTGAATTCAATTAATGGTGCAGACTGAAATACACACACAAGCACACAGGCACACATGCACACACACACACACGCACACACACGCACTCACACGCGAGTGCACGCACACACACACACACACACACACACACACACGCACTCACACGCGAGTGCACGTACACACACACACACACACACTCACACGCGAGTGCACGCACACACACACACGTACGCGCACACACACACACACACACACGCACTCACACGGGAGTGCACACACACACACACACACACACACGCACACACACACACACACACATTTCCTTTGCAAAGCAGTGGAGAACAAATAATAGAGGAAAAAATCCACGGTTGTGCAACTACTGTTGTGCAGCAATTTGCCATTAATCTGTGGGTTGTTGACATCACCGTGGCGTTGCAACGCAGCAGTTACTGTCACAGGCCTGATTTACACAGTCACTAATTGTATGAAATCTCGTAATTATGCGTTTATTATAAACATCAGGCCATTTTCAAATGACAATAATGCTCCAGTTACTTGATTATTTGTATTTTGAACTGTGATGACTGCTGCAGCAAGTAGGGCCATGTTACCGTTTCACAAATTAAATCAAAGCTGTGAACAACAGAAATTTATGTCAAGCGTTGAATCTTCAAGGGATGTGCCACTAGCTTGATTCACAGAAAAAGCCTTTAAAGACCACAAGACAAAAAGCTGAATATCTGCCAGAGGAACTCAGAGCTTTAAGAGAGGAGATGGATATAGATCAAATTTGTAAGGGAAAGATGCAGCATATGGTGACTGAGTGAAAGAGATGGCACTCCAATATAAACCACCATGTCAATACTGGGTCATAAAGCAAACCTTGGTCAGGTCCAGAAATATTTAGATATTGACAAAGTCATCATTTTAGCTGTCTTCTGCACCGTTTCTGATAAGACCACTTCGTCAAAAAGAGAACATTTATCGAAAGCATGCAGGCTTATTAGCATACTAGCATCACAAGGCTTCTGGTTTGAAACTGACCCACCTCA
Organism: Gymnothorax reevesii; assembly: GCA_029721435.1. Taxonomy (NCBI): domain Eukaryota; kingdom Metazoa; phylum Chordata; class Actinopteri; order Anguilliformes; family Muraenidae; genus Gymnothorax; species Gymnothorax reevesii. Next base: position 50,169,594 of record CM056589.1, on the reverse strand, counting down.
ACTGGCTAATTCGCAGTAAATATTCTCTTGATGAATGTTGACTGAAGTAGCATATTCTCAGATTTAATTTGAGAGTATGTTGGCTTGCGTCCAAATCATGAAAATGATGTAGGAATTACAGCACTTCCTATACATTTTTTTTACCCGCCGGGGTTTGGACCATTTTCTGACTGTTCTGTGCACTGATATAAATTGACTGAATTTAACTGTTAAATTAACACATTGTCTCCTCGTTATTTTAACTGTAAGTAGAACCCTGCACACATTTAACTGTGGTTTACAGTTAACATACATGGAACCTCTGTTATAAAGTGTCCGTAAAATTACAGTTAAAATAACAGGCAAAAAAGGTGCCAGTTTATAAAACCCAAATTCATCAAAAATGAGATATTGGTGGATTCAGTTTTCTCAAATATTTCAATCTCTGCTGATGTTGTTAAAATTGAACGTGATTTGTAAATATTAAGCAAGGAAATATCAAGGCAAGTAGGTTTTCCAAGAGCTGACAAGGAGAGAAAGAATACAATCGTGCTATATCCCTCGAACCTTAGGTCAAAAAAATTAACTTGACCAATGGTAAATGACGTCAAATGCTTCTTCATAGAATGGAAATAAAAAGCTTTGCCCAGTATATTTGTTTATTACTCTCAGCAATAGAGGCATTTTAGAGACGCAATCAGGCACGGGTCTTGACTGCATTGACTGGGGGAACAAGTGATGATTTGGGGATGGCAAACATTTTATTCATACCACAGTATGCAATACTACTGTCTATACATAATTTTCCTTGTTCAAATGTCAGAATTGCAGATGTGCAATATTACGTATTGTATATGCAGCTATTTTGTACATGAACCAACTGTTTATGAACTAATGTTTTCCCATAAAATTGTTGGTTGTATATGTTATAAAATTGGCAAAATTAAAAAGAAATGTCATTCCTTTTGCTGACACAAACCCACCACAGAGGGCAAGAGCCTCCTGCTCTTTCAGCAAAAACCTTGACAAACTCATCTATTATCTTTGTCCTTAGTCATACTTTTTTTATCAGCCAAAATGACCAAATTCCTCTTCTTCTCAAGTTGTGTGGTGCAAAGGAAATGGGGTAGAACACAAGATGAAGTGGACAAAGAACTTTGTACAATGCTGAGGATATTTTAATCACCAATCCGGTCACAAAGTGCATGAAGTTTATATATAGGCACCTCTTATAATTCTGCATCTCTGGCTGGTAGTTCAGCAAAGCATTTCAATCAGTATTTTTAGTCGTGAGCGCCACCACTTTAGGCTGAACAGGTGAGCCTTTCAGCTAAATATTCGCATTGGAAATACTTTTTAATAAGTACCAGTGATGCACAATTATTGAAATCATAAGTCAGATTCAGCAGTGGCAGTTGTTGATGCAAAGTGGTCAAGGAATGTAGGCTTCTGGATCAGTGGCACTGAGCTGTGCCAAAGAACAACAAAATGTGTAATTATCATTTAGTTTAATAAAACATATACCATTAGCTAGCTACCCATCAAGATAAAGTTACATTAATCAACAGACCGCTACCCGTGGCCCGCTGTGCTAGCTAGCTTACATCAACAGCAGTGATGCAATACAATGCTGAAATGTTTGCAAAAGACTTGTGATGACTAAATCACATGTAGTTCACTAGCTAACAATTTAAAATCAAATTTCATATCCCACCGAAGATTTTCGTAAGAAGCTAGTCTCTTTGACCAGGTATAACAAGCACTTAGAAGATGCACTGTAGAAGAACAGAAACTTTGTGCCTGATGAGATTGAATGGGTATTTACTGGCACATTTGGGTTTTGGACTTCAAATTTCACTTAATATGCAAAGGCCCCCATGATTTAATAAAAGGGGTCCTCAGGTGCCCCTTCCCAATCGTGCAGTGCAATCCAATTCCAAAAATGAAAGGGCTACAAAGGCCTAGCTTTAATTTAAGGGTGATTAAGTCAACATAGAGCCAACAGTGTTTGAACTACAGCCCTTCACCACCCGGATATTATAGACTTCATCATAGGAGCCAGTAAGGTTTACCTCATTCTATATGTGATTGCTTCCTGTGCAGATCTTTATATCAGTCTCTAAAAATAAATAATATTTTAAATTTTGTTCAAAAAACAATTTAGTTTACCTGCTTGACCTCGGAGAGAGGGACAAAATGGCTGCCCTAGATGCCACAGCCCTTCTCTCTATCCGCTTTACTGAGGAAGTAAACAATGGCTGGACTGTGCCTTACACTTTAGGATAATGCAACTCATGAAGGGAAATCAGCATATTTGCACTTAGTTTAACTACCATTGCCAGTCTTTACATTAAAATCTTATTGCAGACTTAAGATGATTTGGGGCATTACAGCTGCAGAAAACTGGTCCCAGCGCAAGGCCAGATTAAACCAAATACTTTACTGCACTTTCAAGAAATGGAGGAAGAGACAGGGGGTTAATTTGATTCCCCTCTATTAAAATACCCTTTTTGCTTTTGTAATTCTAAGTAAATGTCTAGCTAGCATTTTTACAGTTCGCGTGTACTTTAGATTCTATGGAAAATTAATACAAAATCTCACTTTGTTGTGGCTTGAATGAATCATCAGTTTCATACGGATTGGGCGAAGAGGGAATATGCCGCACGAGGGTATGGAACATCCGTTTTCTCTGAACTTCTCTCAGGGTTGTTGGTGCTCCTACGAAAATACCAATGTGCTTATGTTCAGTTTCTCTAACAGTGCTATTTTGTTTCTGTTTTTCTGACTCCAAAAGACTCTCTTTCATTGATTCTGCTAGAATGGGCCATCAACATCTACTTATCATAGGGTGTTGCACTTGCAGTGAATCACAAGGCTTCTGGTTTGAAACTGACCCACCTCAACTGGCTAATTCGCAGTAAATATTCTCTTGATTGATGCGAATATACATATACTGCAAAACAAATTCTCTTCAACTTGCATGGTAAAAACAGAGGTTCCGCGCCCAGACAACCTTTATGAGGTAGTCGAGGTTTGCCGACCATTAGACTGTGTCACGATTCACAAAAGTGCAAACATAGTCTGGATACAGTTACTGGAGGCAATGCTTATGATATTGAAATGAATGCAGGGGAGTGAATATCTTACAATTGCATGTCTCCTTAAGAAAGTTTGAATACAAGCAACAGGCACTCTTGCCGTTGATACCAAAACGGAGCAAATGTGAAAACCACCTTAGTCAGATGAAGTAAAATTTGCACTCACGGCATAAACCTATGTTCTGTCCAGTGATGAACCAAATGTCCGATTGAAACATTCATTTTTGGAAAAAGTAGGCAAAGTTTGGACAATTCTGATAAAATCCTAAAGGAGTGATTTGGAAAGTCCCTTGACCCACTACTACGGGGTTGTTAAACTCAGTCACTGAGAGTGCCCTGTCAAAAAATCTTACCGAACAGGCCAAATAGTGCCCTTTATTCATTGAACATTTTTTGATCCAAACTGGTCATTCTTTAATGGAAATATAACTTAAATAATGATTCATACATCAGATTCTTCCCATGAAGCCCCTTTTCAGGTTGCACAAAAATCAAATTGTCTACTGAGCAAAAAAATCAAACGAAATGAGTCTGTTGCAACATTTCACAGCTTCTTTCTGGCATTTTCCACACCATAAAGCCAGCAGTAAATCAATGGAATCAAAAATAACCACATATTTGAAATTTTGTGGGAGAAACTACAGCCACACACATTTTCCCTCAAAGATACACATCATTGGCATGGAAATCCAACTACAAATGTAACAAATGTTTTCATGCTAATTCACAAGTAATTTGGTCAAAATAAACCAAAGTATTTCAGAGCCGAGCATCCAATTTTGGAGAAGTTGACTTGTGATTAAAAAAAGGAAATGCAAAACAACAACAAACATCTTACATAACGCTGACTGTCCCGCAGTCGAGGTTTGTAGCCTGAGCCAGACACCTGGCATCTTTTCTTTGCCGCAGTCTCATTAGTCTTTAGGGTGAAGTTTGGCGCTGTCGGAACTCTCAGGCAGGAGCGAAGGTGCCTGTCAGGGAGACGTGTCCTGTGAGATGATTTGTCGATCTTCATCACAGAGAACAGCTGCTGATAAAATTGCGTGCTGCAAAACATGCACAGCATACGAGTAGTCAGTCCGCGGAGCTGGGGCTTCATTACAGGGATTGAACACAATCAAAATTGGCCTTAAGTGTGTTGTTGCTTTGCAGTTTCATAAGATCCATTTTGTTGTTTACTGATGCTGTGTCCACGTCAGCTGCAAATCGATTACGAAATTGTTCCAAGTTGACTTCTTAGGTTTCAATGTCTGCAAAATTGTCTAGCAGACTCCGTGTCAAGCGTACAACGTTTGTCAGCAAAACGTACACTGGGGAAAACAGTCGTGTAGAGCTTGTTCGTGATTGTTTGGCAGCATGGGAAGTGACCCAAGTTGCCTTGTTGAATTTGAGTCTCTCACAGACACTATTTGTTTTGAAGGGCTTTCACAGCATCATATATGTCAGTGATCATATGGAACCGTCCTTGCAGTTGTAGCGAAAGAGGGCCAATATGCTCTATAGTGTCACAAGTAGCTAAACAGTGGCGCAAAAAGTGGGTATGCAATCTATGCAGTGCATAGGAGCGCTATGCGAAGGGAGGCACCAAAACGATTGGCTGCAAACAGATGAAGATACAAGATTATGATATTACCAAGATTATAGAATATAAAGAGTACTGGAAGATGCACGATTGAGTGCGCAATATCAACAAAATAGAACGCATCTCTCACCCCCCCAACCCCGCGTCTAACCGCCCACCACCTACCACCTGGTCATTGAAAAATTAAGTCGAGAACACTGGGTGTAGGTGTTGCGGGGCGGGGGGGCCCTGTTGTTGTCATTGCATACCCCCCCAAAAATAGGTAGCTGCGCCCCTGTAGCTAAATGCAAAGTCATGCAGTCATTTCTCATTCTGGAGTTGTCTGGAGTCATTTCTCGCTCTGCAGTGTCTCTCCCTTTGCCTTTCATAAACAGCAGATTTTGCCACGCAACTCAAAACATCTGTGAAGCGTTTTAACTGGACTTCGTCATCACACCTGTGCGATGTCGTACGTCACCGTATTCAGAATTTACCTCATCAGGAAAAGACTGAAACTGTTAGTGGTTCATACCTTTTGCCCAGTGAAAGTTATAAAAACTGTCTTTGTTACAACGCTCATTACATATTCCATTTCTCAGCACTATATCACAGTCTCCTGGTATATAACGCTGTGATAAGCTGTTAGCTCACCTCCACTGTTCTCCTCCCCCATGTTATCTCACATCCTCCCCACCAATTAGCTCCTTTCACCGCAGATTACGGGTGCTCCATCTGTAGTGAGTCTTGTTAGTTTGTCCCACGGCGATTTCATGTAATTAACACATTTCTCCACTTCCTGAAAAACGTCATTTCCAGTGATGGTGTTATGAACTGATTTAACTCCCAGAAGTTCTTCTATGATGGACAAGTTAGTATCCAACCCATGGAAAATATTGACAGCTGAGCAGTATCTGCAGGGTCAGCGCTCTCATCCGCAGCAAGAGACTTTGCCTTTTTCACGTAGTTGCTCTTGTCACGGGTGGCATCCTTATTCACACGGTCGGCCATTGTATTTCTGCTATGGCTGACATTTGCAACCTTTTTTGTTTTTTTTCTGGGCATATTGAGTCACGCTAACTTCAAGCACTCATTTCTTTGCAAAGAGGCATGAAGTCGCACTGAGCCAATTGTATAATGTACTCTGCACAAACTGCATATTAAGCCCTTTATTCAATGTTCTGAAAATATTACTTTGAGACCGTGCAACATAATTTGATCTTTCAGTTATTTTGTTCATCCAAATGAAAATCATGTGGACCTGGTGCAGAAAAAAGGCTAACTAGACAATAATCCAGACAGGATACATGGCAGCAGCTCTGGGCAGGGATCGCTCAGTCCAATGCATGTTCATTAAGGAGATCATGTTGTGCCGTGAGGCTTCTCTTCTTCTGCGAATGTTAACGTTGCTGTTTTAAACATGGCGGCCTCCGTGTAAGGCGATCCATGTCTTGTAGGATAAAATAGCTCATTTTCATGAGATGAAGAAATTTGACTCCCCATCTCATGCGAGCGTAATGGTAAACATACAATGTTTGTTTAATTTATTACTGATTTTGAGTATTTTTTTTTTTGGTCTGAAAACCACCTAGTGGACCTTTAATGATCTCACAAACTTGCACATTCTCTTGCACTGAATGATTAAAAATGTTTACCTTTATGCATGACCGTACATTCTCTTGCAATGAAAAATTAAAAATGTTTATCTTTGTGTATGAATCTCAATTAAATAACGAGCATTTGCTCAATTAAATTAAATCACTAATTAACATTCAATATATGCGATTAAGACGAAGGAAGAGAGCGTAAAGTCAGGTTTGCATGTCCAGATAATTTGTGAATTGACGGCCATCACGTCCTCAATTATGAGACCCGCAAAAGAAAGTCCACAACTTCAAGAATGAACTGCAGATATAATTTTCTTTGGTTTTGAGCTCTGTCTTGAGCTTGTCAAGAATTGAAATAACCAAGGATATAGAGAGGGCCTGGATTCTGATTTGGGCACATATTTTTATTTAAATTTTCAAAAGTAAGGTTTACTACATATACATAGTGAGAGAGAAGGCTGAATGGCTACTATAGTGTGGTTGAGACAGTTTGCGTGACAAAGTCATTTAAATACGTTTAATTTAAAGCAGAATTTTGAAGGAAAATAAATGTTGGTTTTGGTATCCCAGGACAAAGAATTTTCAAATGAATTTCATACCATGTGACACTAAAGTTATTTTTTATGTTTGTAAAGGTGTGCTCGCAATTCAGCTAATACTCCAATGGTTGAGGAGCAGCAGGCGGAGCTAAAGTTTTTTCAAAGTCTCATGTTTTTTAAAACACTATTAATGATCATATAGCCACTCAATAAATTAACTTATCACATTATGCACAGAAGCTAATTATGTTATTGGCTCATGAAATGCATTACAGTGTAGGCCAGTAATTTCATTATGGACTTTTACTCCCATTATGGACAGAAAAAATAACATTATTGGCAGTTATTACTATAACATGGTTATTATATTATTGGCTGTTACGACCCCAACTTGAACTAGAGCGCTCTGAGGGCACAATATCCCTCGCCGGAGTCGTGACTGCGATATGCGAATCATCAGCCTATCTGGAGCTTGTGTGCAAAGTTTCAGGGATGTCCCATGAAAACTGAAGGAGTTGATTTCATCAGTCAAGTACGTTTCGATATGGACAGTCGGACGGATGGACGGAAATACAGACGGACGGCGCCATGACATAATCCCCCTTCTGGGTTGTCACCTGATGGGGGATAAAACACTGGGACAATACGGAAAACGCACATGAAAACAAAAAAGAAGTGATTTCGTAATTAACTTTGACTTTCAGAAAAAGTTGAGACACCTGCAATTTAGGACTAGTAATGGCATAAAAATAAATGAATAAAATTAATTAATTACTTTTGAAAGAGCCGATGTCAACAGATGACGGTAATGGTGACTTGGTACAAAAACAGCGCTCAGGGAAGGCTTAGTCCTTCAGGAGCATAGATGGGTTGAGATTCAACGGCCCTCCCGCAAATGCGATTTGGTGGCCTCTCTGCCTCATCTACACATGCTTCTGTGGATGATGGAAAGGCCTTCAGAACAGAGCCAAGCTGCCATAGGCAACCGTATTGCTTTTTAGCCAATAAAATCTAACTGACAGGTCGTCCCGATCGAGTTGTGGAGGGTGCTTGGGGGAGCGGCGAAGCAATCATTGGAGATGTTGGCTGGGAGATGGGTGTAGCCTACGGATGACTGTGTCCCGAAACAACTGCGTGGACGGATTACACCAGCAGCTGGCTTCGTTTAAGACAAGAAAAAGGAAACAAAGCAGCCAGTCGTACTGCGGAAAAAAGTCACAGCTTCGTGCCCAGTTTTCTCTCTAAGCTTTTTTGGATGCTGAAAAACCTAAATAATTCATGGCCTCATCTTAACCATGAATATAAATAAAATAAAAACAGCGGCAGAAAAGTTGCGGTTTTCTCAAAGGGCAAAGGAAGTGAATACTGCCCACCTGATTTGCATGTGGCTGTTTGACTCCCGCTTTTGCGTTCCCTGGAAATACACGCCGCTGAGAGACGCCTCCATCCCAGGTGAGGAGGCTGTAGGAAGTGGGAGGAAAGTTGTCAGTGGAAACAAAGCTGAGAATGACCAGACCGCTAAACTTCCTAATGAGCAGAGTGACATGGCAGTGGCAGCATGTGATTTGATATTTAGATTTTCGGTTATCAGGTGTGCTGTTTCAGTCAGAGGGAAAAATCAAAGGAATGAGTGTGTGCGCGAGAGAGAGCTTGTGTGTGTTTGTGTGTGTGTGTGTGTGTGTGCGTGTGAATATGGAACCGGCCTTCTGGCCCATTACAGGAAAGTCTCAGTGCTTTCACACAACAGCTTTACACCAGATGTTCACTCATTTAGCCATACTCTCAACAGCAAAGCTCGTTCCTCTTGTGTATTCCCTGCTTGAGGATGCTAATTATTCTGCATGCAGCAAACTCCGGTCCTTTTTTCAGTGACCGATTCATTTCTATCGATCGAGACCATTCTCATTGTCATGGACCACAGAGGACGGTTTAGATATTTCGTCAGGTTTGTCCTCAGATGGGCAGAAACAAGGCTTCATGTTGTTCAATTCTCACTTTGGATTGTGTGCTACACAGACATTCAATTTCTCCTTCAAACTCCCGGAGTTTCCCAGAATTTTGCATCTTCTCCCTAATACTCCCTAATTCAAGCAAACGGTCTCCATTTTTGTCAGCCTTTCCACATCTAGAGCTGTCTCTGGAAATGCCCCTGCTTCCTACAGAATATTCAAGACAAACTGTGAAATAATGGCCGAGCTTCTTGACGTCATGATAACGACGGCACAGAACAGCAGTTTGTGGCATCAGTCTTGATTTGACGACCTGAGGGGGCACCTTGCAATAGCAGCCCGTGTTAGCACTTCTGTGTTTCGAGACCTCACGTTCAGTTTAACGGTAAGGAACAGTAAGTAGGAAAAGTGAACTGGTACAAGCCCCATTGTAATAAACTTCCCTTTTCTGCAAATTATTTTATCTGTAATTTTATAATCACTTTATAACAGAGATACCGAGTATGTTAACTGTAAACCACAGTTAAATGTGCGCAGGACTGCTACTTACAGTTAAAATGAAAAGGTGACAATGCATTGATTTAACTGTTAAATTCAGTCAATTTATAAAAGTGCAGAATGCTGTGCTGGCAGGAGATTGCTGCTGACTCTCAGTGCCAAAAAAAAAAAAAAAAAATTGTTTTGTTTAGAATGCAATCCAAGCATCATTTTCAGTATTAACATCACAGGACAGCTCTTGCAAAGACAGCCCTGCAACACTCGAAGCCCGAAGATTACATCTGAGCCTGGCTCGGCCCACAGAGATAAAAATTACAGTTTCCAAAGATATACAGCTTTATTTTCCCCACATATGACTTGCAAGTGAAGGTCAAATGTTCCTGCTCTCATATTTTCATGATATGACCCAGCCAAGGCTCGGTACTAACTGCAGTATGCCCTGAGCCTCTGGCTCAGAAAATACTTATAAATGACATAACCAGTATGACCTGAGTATATCTCTGCAACTACAAGGTCTATTTGAATAATCTTGGCATAATAGAGTTAACACCTCTGGGATTTCTTAAAAGGAATAAACATCAGTATATATGTTACTAGGTCAGAGTAAATAGAGATGGAACACAGTCGTAAATGAAAAATTTTCTTTCTGCATAACAACATTTTGCATTTTTAAATTGAATATCCCATTGGAATTATGTAGTTGCAATAATGGCACATCTGATTTTTATCTGTGCAAAGACTGATGCTAATTCTAAGGTACACTTCGAAAAATCACAATGTGTGGTTCCAATCATGAATAGAATTCCAAACCTCGTTAAATACTGGATGCAAAGTGTCTAACTTGTGTGGTAATTGGGAATAAAAAATTCAATAATCTTAATCAGAGGAAGGTGAGAGGGACAGACGCCGTTACATATGACACAGTTTCCTGGTTCTGTTTGGCAGCTCCCTTAATATACATGCATTTTCAATACCGCAACAATAGATTTAACCACAGTAGCTTTGTTATCAATAATTTATTGCAACATGTCTGATATTAAATGTTATAAAATAAAAAGTACCCCATACAATTAAAGCTATATTTAAATATGATTCTGGATGACATTATATTGACAATGATGGTGTTACATTGATAATGTTATTATTTTTCTCCAAATACTTTGCGTAAGTAAATGATCATCTTATCACATTAATTTAAGAGAACCAAATTGCAGAGCTTGTATAATTGCTGCATTAATTATGCCGACACATCGCTACCCTGCACTGAGGAGAATAATCAAAATCTTGTTAACCCTTAAAGTGCTTAATTTTTACTCACCCTATCCCTCCAAAAGTTAATCATTAATTATTTAGTTGACAAATGACCTTCAGAGGGACTCACAGGTACTTGCGAACCTTGAAAGTCATTGTTTACTAAAAATTGACAAAATTGTTGACCTTTAGAAGGCTGAACTCTAAAGGCTGAAATTCTGCTTCCTATAATTTGTGCCTTGTGTGACTATAGCAGTGATTAGCTTTTTAAGGGTTAATAGGTATGGGTGCAAATACATGCAACCACTAATTTTATTCAATTTGTCATTGAAGTTGAAAATACTAAATTGACTCTTTTGACATTTTGTAATAGATACTGAGGAAATTGAGCAAACAAAAAAATGTAATAAGTGTTCAGGTAGAAAAAAATCTCTGACTAGAAAGATTAATATGGGGACTAATTAGGCAGCTGAAATACTGAGGTGTCCTTGTGCTACTGTCATTATGAATTTAAATTAAAATTTACTGACAATCTTTTATCAATGACAAGTGCAGCTGTATATAGTTCCACATAGATTTTCAATATTTGCAGATTAAAAAAGATTTAATTTTGCAGTATTCACGGTGCAGAACAGGGCAAACACAGCATATTGGAGCTAAGGTATGCATCAGTACAAAGTGCTTGAGATGCAAGACGTTTAAAGAAAAATGTGATGTAAACAAAATGTGGCTTCCCTATTTTTTTTTAAATGAAGTGTTTGCCTTCATGACCAATTAGGGTTTGGTTGCGCTGTTGTATTGAATTTAATTTTATTTTCATGGCACTTTTTACAGAGCTGTAATAATGGAGCAAAAAATGTGCAAAAGAAATAAATAATGTAAATGAATCTCAACGGCCAGAGGACAGACAGTAAATTGACTATTAATCTTGTTGATGGCGAACGAGCGCGCACTTTACCTCCAAAGATTAGGTCAGGATTGCGGCAAGCGCTCTGGTGCTGAGGACGAATTCATCTGTTACTAGCGTCGGTAGGATTATTCTGCTCATAAAATTGGGATTTTTTTTTTCTAAAGCACATTCAGGATTTCTATTCGCCTCATTCCTATCGCACATGCTCAAAGGACAGAGCTAGGAAGTCGCTTTAACCGAGGGGAACTGAAATACAAAAGAGATCGCTGAAGAACACCAGTGTGGAGCTTTTTTAAAAGTGAGTTCATCTGAGGCCCCTCAGAACAGTCTGCATTACTTGGTGGCACCAAGTGTGCGAGCATTTGCAGTTATGCAGGAGTACAACTTTTTTGAGTTCAAGTGTGAATGTGGGGTTGCTCTTTGTTCTCAATCAGAGGCTGAAAGAACAGTACAAAAGCCAATAAAGCAATTATGCATTCTGTTTTAACACTGGGGTTTCCACAGATAAAAGAATAAAAATGAGGCCTCAGATGGCATTTCCTGGTATGCAGCGGTGGGCCCTTTGCTCTCAAAATGTACCCTGGTTCCTGAGCCCATCCATACATTGTATCCTGGTTGAGCCCAAATGTTGGTAATTCTGGCCCTCTAAGGTAGCTCTCTGTAGGCTCTGTAGGGATAAATATTTATGTTTCTATATTGCTCATTGTCATCAGTTCATGTGCTCTGCATTGCCAAGCCAGACGGCAACAGCAAAATCTTACGAAGCATTTTAATCTTACATTTAGACTTGAACACTTACAATTTCTATTACCTTTTTTCTCAGAAAACACCCGGGAAAAGGTAATAGAAGTAAGTGTTTAAGTACAAATTGACGATTAAAATGCTCAGTAAGATTTTGTAGTGCAAGGTGGAAATATTATTTATTGGGTTTGGTGCTGACATTCATTCCATGAAATTGACAAAAACAAAATATAAGCTGCAGGTTAAGCTTTAAGCTCAGCTCCAAAATTAAAAGAAAACATTTATGATTGAATTTCCCACTTTTTAAAAAAATTTTGTAATGGGAATGTGTTCAGCAGAGGTAAAAAGATAATCATATCCTGATATGCGACACCAAATAAAAAAAATTGGGACCGATATAAACGCTGAGAGGAGATTTGCAGGATCTTTGACCTGTATTACATTGAAAACAATACAACGCATTTTTTGACTTTTCACCACATGAATTTTTTTGATTTTTCAAACGAAATACTCATTCCAATTTGATTCTTGCAACATATTTCAAAAAAGTTGAGACAATTAAGTATTTACCACTTTGTAATGTTTCCATTCCTTTTTACAACAGTGAAAATGGATTGCCACTGAAGCCATACATCAACACTGTCCAAAAGCTCTGCTGGCTTCTCTGGGCTTGGTTTCATATGAGATGAACAGGTGCACAGTGCCGGTGTGTCTTGTGGTCCCTCCAGTCAAGATTTCAAGTGGTTTTTGGAAAAAACTACCGCCAAGCTCTCCTGATCAAAGACAACAAAGACAACCCAAGATGTTATCAGCCCAAGGTCCAATAGCCAGCATCTGTCACGGTATGGCAGTACATCAGACATGGCATAAATAGCTTGCACATTTGCAAGGGCACCATTAGCATATGCTGCCATTTAGACGTTGTTGGTTCCAGGGACATCCCTGCATTTTCAGCTAGACATCAAACCGCACTCTGCTTACATTACTTATGCGTGGCTGCATATGCTGAGAAAGTGGATGTCAAACTGGCCTGCCTGCAGTCCTGATCAGTCTCAAATTGAAAATGTATGAAGCAAAATCTATGGCAGCAAAGGGCCTGTACAGTCGTTTAGCTAACGATATGCTCAACGGCGGAAAGGGGGAAACTCAGCTTGCTTGACTTGATATACTTTACTGGTGTCTTCAGTACGCAAATGCATAGAAGAGTATAATTTAAATGCACGTTGACGCTTAAATAGTGGTAAACGGTCAGCTATGCTAACTCTTTGGTCTCCATTGCAGTCATTACTTTGTGTATTTTCAAAGAGTAATTAAATTCTCGTCATAAAATAAAAAAAATAAAATAATAAATATAAATATAGTACTGTTTTCAGTACCAGAGAGGATGAATGGACTTTTCTGATGAGTCTTTTCTTTTTTGATTTTATTCACATTATTCCTGATGTGCCAACTTTCTTTTCAGAAATTGTGGTCATATTTTTACATTGTTAATAAATTTTAACAAATAAATTAGTTCACACCAGTTCATACTACCTTATTCCAAAGTGTCATCCATTACAGCTTATAACTGAAAGAAATGAGTGAAAGAGAGAGATGAATGTGACAGTGAGCTGTTCACGGTCCATAATGTCCAAACGAGCAGTTGAGTTGCTTGAGAGTGTCGTGTAATGTCTGCTCCTCAGGACAAAGGTGAACACGGTTTCTACCCCTGAAATAGTGAGCTCTAAGCCAATTATGAACAAATGGAAATGGTATAAAAAACATAATAATAATAATAACAACAACTATTTTTGTCTCAAATGGTGGAACTCCCAATACAGACAGAAGCCAGCAGTGATTCATGCAAGATGTTCAGCTTGAACAATCAGACTGAGGTGCAGCCTGTTAATCATTGAGGGTCACTGGTGAGTGATGTAAACTGTTTTCTTTAATAATTTCATCCTTCAAATGCATGGGATTGCAAATATTTGATCGCAGTCAACATTCTATGTACAACCCCAATTCCAAAATAGTTGGGACGAAGTGTAAATTGTGAATAAAATCAAAATGCAATGACTTTCAGATCACATGAGCCAATATGTTAGTTACAATAGAACATAGATAACATTTCAAATGTTGAAACTGAGACATTTTACATTTTTATCAACAATATGAGCTTATTTCAAAACTTCTGGTTGCAACAGGTCTCAAAAAAGTTGGGACACAGGCAAAAAATGGCTGAAAAAGCAATTACTATATAAAAGAATCAGCTAAAAGAACATTTAGCAAGTAATTAAGTTAACTGGCATCAGGTGTGTAACATGATTGGCTATAAAAGGGACATATTTGAGAAGCTGAGTCTCTCAGAAGTAAAGATGGCCAGAGGCTCTCCAGCCTGTGAAGGCTTGCGTAAAAAAATTGTGGAATATTTTAAAAACAATGTTCCTCAATGTCAAATTTCAAAGGTTATGAAGGTCTCATCTTCGAGAGTGCATAACATCATCAAAAGATTCAGAGAAACTGGAAAAATCTTAGTGCATAAGGGACAAGGCTGAAGACCTTTACTGGATGCCTGTGATCTTCGGGCCCTCAGACGCTACTGCATCACTCACCAGCATGATTCTGTCATTGACATTAATAAATGGGCCCAGGAATACTTCAAAAAACCACTGTCTATAAACACAGTCTGCTGTGCCATCCACAGATGCCACCTAAAACTCTATCATGCAGAAAGGAAGCCATTGTTGAGCATGATTCCGAAGCGCTGCCATGTTCTGTGGGCCAAGGCTCATTTAAAATGGATTGTAGCAAAGTGACAAAGTGTCCTGGGGTAAGACGAGTCCAAATTTGACATTCTTGCTGGAAATCATGGGCGTCATGTCCTCTGGGCTAAAGAGGAGAAAGACCACCCCTCCTGTTTTCAGCGTTCTGTTCAAAAGCCAGCATCTCTGATGGTATTGGGATGCATTAGTGCATATGGTGTGGGACACTTGCATGTTTTAAAAAGCGCCATGAATGCTGAAAGGTATGAATAGGTTTTAGAGAAACATATGCTGTCCTCCAGATGACATCTATTCCAATTGCAACAGCATGGCTTCATAGTAGAAGAGTCCATGTGCTGAACTGGCATGCCTGCAGTCCTGATCTTTCACCGATTGAGAACATTTGGCTCATAATTAAATGAAAAGTCAGTCAAAGGAGACCCAAAACTCTCCAGCAGCTGGAAGTCTGTACTAAACAAGAGTGGGATCAAATTCCAATGGCTAAACTCAAGAAACTTGTCGCCTCCACTCTGTGTTAAAAAGAAGAGGGGATGCTACAGCATGGTAAACAAGCCCCTGTTCCAACTTTTTTGAGACCTGTAGCAGCCATCAAATTTGAAACGAGCTCATTTTGTGGATAAAATTTAAAAATTTCTCAGTTTCAACATTTGGGTTGCAATTTCCGTTCTATTGTGAATAAAATACTGGCTGGTGTGATTTGAAAGTCATTGCGTTTTGATTTTATTCACAATTTACACTTTGTCCCAACTATTTCGGAATTGTGGTTGTAACAATCATTCATGACTATCGAAAGTAACAGAGCTCCAAAACATGAAATTAGAACATAAACTTTTTTGGGAGAAATTTTCTATGGGTATGAAAAGCAAAGCAGAATGGCTTCTCAATCATGCTAAGAAGTTGCCTGTTTGCCATCGTACTGTCTTCCCAGAGTCAGAGATCTCAATTATGGGAGGCGTTTTGCAGTGACTGTGAGTGTCTCAGTCATTACAGGTCTAACCTTTGCCTTGTATTCTCTAGCTGGCCAGGAAAATGAGTACCGAAGCAACTCCGAGAGAGAATTATCTGTCCATCCATATTCCATACAAATGAATGAATGGGAATCATATTTAAGAAGAGAGATACAAATGGGCCAGAATGAAATATTTAGGATATCACATTTCATGGGAGTAACCCATACGCCATTAATATTATTTTTTTTCAATGTATTATTCAGAAAGAGGTATGTGGTGCCTCAGAAAGGGTCAACAGTGCATGTTAATCCTCAGGCCATCTCAAAAATACAAGGACACAGCGAAAAGCAGCTCAGTCTTTTAATAATGCATCGCCCAGAACTCTCTCTGAGTCCTGTAACGGTCGTTGAACTAGATTCCGGTATTTAATAATTCTGCTCCCTCTCACAATCAGAGAATGATGAATATGAATAGACTGGAATAGATTTGAATAGATTTGTACTTTTCAATGTACAAGACGGTACAACTCAGGGACAAGCGTTGATCACTATGCCTCCAGCAGGCGTGGCCTCATACGCCTTAAAAGTTGATCGTCAGCCTCCTCATAAAGCTGAACTTATGTAGCCTTGACCTCTGACCCCAGTCACTTCCAAAACCTAATCTGGTCAGCTACCGTCTGTAGGGAGTCACACTGTCTTTTTTGGTGAAAATCTCTTCAGTTGATATAGCACAAAAGACTGGGAAACAGTACACGTCTTGCCCACTGTGTTGCAGGAAAGCTGGCACCTATGCCAGTTGACTGGGGGAAAAAGCAAGGATACACCCTGGACAGCTCGCTGATTCATTGCAGAGTGCACACAGCATCTACACGCACACAGCATCCAAACACACACACGCACACACACTCATACCTATTGGCAATTTAGAGTCTCCAGTTAGTCTGATATGCATGTCTTTGGATTGAGGGGAAAAGACCCACATGAAAGTGGGGAAAGCATGTACAATCCACACAGAAAAGCTTCAGGACGGATTCAAACCTACAACCTTCTTCAGAGAGATGGCAATGCTACCCACTGCGCCACCGTGCTGACCCAGTTGAAAAATATCACAGACATAATACAAAACTGACCACAACAGATTGCTTGTGATTATGAATTTCAAAATGTAAAGAATTCCCTGTCATTTATGCACTTCCATCCATCCACTCACTCCCTCTACTGCTTCTTCCTCGCTGGGGCACAGTGGAGCTGGAGCCTATCCCAGCTCACTCAGGGTGAAAGGCAGGGACCCACCCTCAACAGATTGCCAATCTACCGCAGGGTGCACACACCATTCATTAACACCTATGGGCAATTTAGTGTTTCCAGTTAGGGTGGACTGTGGGAGGTAACCGGAGTCCCTGGAGGAATGCCATGTGAACTCAGTGAGAGCATGCAAACTCCACACAAAAAGGCCTCAGGCCGGGTTCGAACCCACACCCATCTTGCAGTGAGGCCGCAGTGCTAATCACTGCACCGCTGTGCTATCTAAGCCATTTATTGTGAGGTGATTTTCCTGATATATTTTGAAATCGAGACTTAACAATCTCATGTACTATTGTCATGTACACTCAGGGCCATGATTCTGCTGTTATGAAGAGAGGGATGAAAATATACACAAATTGCCGTTCAATTGCTCTGAACGTAAGCATCAAAGGAAATGAGTGTTTATTACCCGTTATACTGTGGAGGCCATGCTTGAACAGTGACAGTATATGCTGATTTCCGACACTGTTCACATGACGTGAATGTAAATGCCTTCAAGGCAGACAGACCCCAGTAGAGAACAGTATCAAAACGAAAAAATGAGTCATCTAACAAATGGTTATGGGACTCATTGCATGTTAGCTTATTTTCCCACAAAATTAATCTCTTCATGTAGCATTTGTTTTCAAATGTGAAGCCTCACAAAAGCTTTTTCTCTCTCCTGATTCATTCCTGACTCATGTTTTAGTAAGTTTTTTTCTTAATGAATGGTAAATTCTTAAGAATCTTTAGATCTGTTAGGGCAGTAATATCCCAACTCTACAATAATGTTGAATGCGAGTCATAATGTGTTTCTTTTGCAAAGACAGGTACAAATGAATCACACACTGTTGACGAGTGGTATAATTTTATGTACTTATAAGGTACCAAGCATTTGTACCTTTTCAAGTACTTACCTTTTGTTGACTGAAAGGATGCAGACTATGATTTACCAGCAACTGGCCTTGTCAGGTGAGGCCCTTACTCCACGATTTTGCCACTCGCTCCAACACTGGTGTGACCTGGTTTTGCTGTGCAAATGTACAAATCTGGAATGTTCTGTGCTGTACGTGGATTTCCGTCAAGACTCAGGGCAGACAAAACGTTACGTATATATTGGCGCCAAAAATGGTCGAAAACATGCATGAAATGCACTCGAGAATGATCAGCAACGTTTCCAGTACATGCTAGCACAGCATACAGCAGGCAAGAAAGATTAAAGAGGAAAGACAAACAGCAAAAGGCTCATCAACAAAGCTCATCGTGTTTCCAAACGGAGCAGGATTTCGCCATCAACAACAGAAGCATCGTCCTGTTGAAAAGAAATTGAGTTGATGTGAGATCTCAGTGGAACATTGACATCGCGAGTCGAAGTCAAGTTACATTAGCTGACGCCTCTGAGGGCAGGCACACGTAGCCTGACAAAGTGTTGCAGGATATCTCACATCTTACGCCCTACTGAGCTACCAAATTCCATCTAACGTCGTAATAGTGCACACACTTTTGGATGAGGCAACTACGTTGCAAGACTCATTGACAGGAGACGGCGGGGTTTCTTCATAATGAATAAACATCAACTGGCAGCAATTTTTGCGAGCTCTTTCAAATGTGCAGAGAAGGCAAAGATGAAGATAACTTTGGTTGGGCATGTTTGGTTTGAAATAGCCAGCAAGGACTGTCAATTTACAAAGAGAGTCAGAAGTTTTCTTGATAATAGTTGCTTTCATGAGCACTCAATGTGACAAATCAGTTTGCTACACCCTTTCACACTACAACAGTCACAAAAAAAAAAAAAAAAAAATTCAACATGTGGGAAAATGACCCGGAAGTCCCAATTGGCCTCAGACTGCATTGGGAGATAGGGACGTGATTTGCTGACCTTCTCACACTATGCAAGCAAGGACTTACTGTGCAAGAGAGATCTTGAAATTTTTCCTGGGATTGTGTGGGATGCTTAAATTGGCTGTGATATTGTATGATGGTCACATGGCTTGAGCGAGCATTATCCCACTAGCCCATTCATTCTGTCATTCATGGTAACAATGAGATTCATGTTATATGCATGGCTAGTTTCTGTGTTTGGAGCTAATGTTATGGGTAAACTACTCATTCTGTCATTCATGGTAGCTTGGAGGTTCATGTTATATGCATAGCCTACGTCTGTGTTTGGAGCTAAAGTTATGTGTAAGCCAGCTAGCATCTGCTTTTTTTTTTAGACAGATGTATGTGTGCTTCAGAGATCCCACTAGGATTTTTTTGTGCAGATCAATGTGTCCGCGGGGGATTCATTTCAACAGACATATATAGCCTGGATAGCCTAGTGCTGGTTTTTATTTTGAAAAAAAAAAAAAAAAAATACACCAGGTTCAATTGAGAGCAACAATGTCCACAAATTCAGATTAATTATTTATTGAATCAATTTTCATATGTACCACAAGCCTCAAATTGTTCAAGACATGATAAAATAATAATGTTTTGCTGGCAGGATGAAAAGTGTAGGCTGATTTGGTCTTTTTTTTTTTATTTGGCATCTCCAATCCCACCTGGATCTGGAATGTCCAGTTGGGGAACTATGTACAAGGCTTTTGCATATGCAACCTCCCAATTTGCATCCCTGTAGCGCATTTGCCAATTGCACGCTACTTCTGAAAAAGCTGCCGACCATTGCCGGTTGGTACGACCAGGGCTCGAAACCGCGCCGTGATAGTCACTTTCTGCTTTGCAATGCGATGCTTTAACCAAGTGAGCAGCTGTTAAAAGTACATTTGTAATTTAAGCCTATATTTCTACCAAGGAAAGTTTGCAAGCTGTTACAAAAGTTTAATTTCTGTAAAGCTGTGGAGGGCAAAGACCAGCGCGTCGACCTCTCACTTCGTAAAGTTGGCATATTCCCAAAGTTCTGACATTTTATATAGGGCTATAACCTATGTCGTAGAAACTATTCAATTTAATAATCAGCTAAATATTGAAAAGACCTCGTAATTACTGAGACCAAAGTTTGCTTTCTATTTCCATTGGCATCTTTAGACTTTTCTTTAAAAAAAAAAAGTACATTGACCTATTTTCTCTGGTCTGGAAGGCCCTGAGAACTTTAGAGAGATGCCTGTCGTGAACAAGTGGGTACAGGGTGGTGCTAGGAAGAGCTAGGAATGAGCTCCTCACCCCCACCCCCACATCCACACATGCACACACACACACACACACACATAAACACACCAAGTGAAAAATCAGTTTCACTTTATGAGTCGGGATGAGAATGTGTCGGCTGAAAAAAATATATAATTGCCACCATTTTTTTTTGTTTTTGTACATCTGGTGAAGCACTATATGAGTTAAAAGTATGATAATAAGATCAAGGCCGCACTTTGAGGAAATAATAAAAATCTCCTCCTTGTAAAAAGGTGTTTGATGGAGTTAGGTTGTTATTGAATTTTTTGATTCAATTGGCTGTGCTACTGAGGGTGGAATTAAGAGACTCTGTACCCACATCAGGCTGTCTGAATTCTGTATTAAGGATTCAGGGTCTGAGTGTGTTTTGGGGGGGGGGGGGGGGGGGGTTGTTGGTGGCTGTGGGTGGTAGGAATGCATCATGTAATTGGATGTGTCACTCAGGGTAGAAGTAACCAGTTCTGTAATTGGCTGTGCAGCTCTGTGAGGGAGCGAGACTGGTTACAGATCCCTGCTATGCCTAAGGAAATATTCATAGGACGATAAACAACTTCAGGGAGCCAAACTAGCCTTACTGCTTCATTATCTTAGTGGGTGCAATCAAGCATAATGGTTTGGGAACAGTACTCGCAGGATGGATTCCCAGGTTAAAACACCGCTGATGTCCTCTTGAGAAAAGTACTAAACTTGAATTGCTCCAATTAAATATCCAGCTGTATAAACCTGTTGCAAGTAATCTACGTTAGTTTAGAGAGGAGCTTCTGCTAAATGCCAAGAATATAAACACCAGACGGTAGCATGCAAGACCAAAGAACAAAAAAAAAAAAACACACCATACTAAATTTAGGTCAAGGCAGAGGCATTGTCTTGTTGATATATCATGGTAAACCATCATATCAACTCAAACAGAAAGGACAAAATAAACTTTAAAAGAAGGTTGGCTTTATTGTTAAGTCAATGTCAAGCATTTTTTATTTCTACATGATCAGGAACCACATGATTCAACATACGTCACATGACTAGACATGAAGGACAGATTGCGCTATGACTGGGAATATACCACACTGCTTCCTAGAGAATATACATTGTTCTTAAAAAAGATAAAAAGACGACCATTGTGGGCTTATTTCGATTTCACCACAGTCCACTCCACACGAGTATACTTGCACTTGGGAAAATGTAGATTTCAGATTTCAACAGTTTTCAATTCTCATGTTTCTGACACAACTGTAAATGCTGACTACAGCCAACCTAAACACATTTTGAGTTGCACTGGAACAGAGGAAGGCTAAAATTAACTCAAAAGTGAGTCATTCTAATCTAGATGATAGACGGATGACAATCTTGTGCCATCTCTAATGAGAGAGCTAATAGTGATTAGTTAAAAATAGGTCTAAAAATAATAAATGGATCACTCAGGTGCAATTATGCTAATAATCAGAAGGCCCAAGATATCACTCATGTGCTTTTTACAGAACCCCAGCAAAAAAGGATTTCCAGATTGTTTAAAATCAGGTGATAAGGGTTCTAGGACTGACATTCCACATCAAATTACTCTCAAAAGTAATGTATTGTGAGAAAGCTTTTGTAAGATATTTACTTTCTCAGGTTTGCTGAGATTTAAAAGGGTTACAGTGATCTTAAGAATAAAGCTCTATGCTAATTTCCTGGCCATTTTACAGACTACAATGTAGGGATTCTAAAGTAGAAAAAAAGTTCCTAGCTTAAAATACAGAACATGAAAATGTGTAGACTATGCTTGTCAAATATACCACACCAGGAATCAAGAATAGTTCTTACAATTGAATACCAACTTTTTTCCCCTTAAAGCTATTTTTGGATTCAAGGACTAAGTTAACTTTGTTGAATTCTCTGAGTGTATTCAGGTAGTTGGATAAATTTATCAGTCATTATGTAATGAAATGATAATAATAATTTTATAAATGAGAAAAGCATTATTGATGTCATGAAAAACCTTCAATTCATTATCTCCACACATAGATCTCTCTCTGCTAGAGGAAGCCAGAATTGTTATTCTATTTCTTTGTGGTAAATGGGGAGTCAGTAGTCATTGCTCTTTTTTGAAATTGCACTCAGTCGGAGCACAAACACAAGCGTAAACCATGGGTAAGTTTCCGCAGAGGAGAGATACATTACACCAGGAAAGGTCAGACAAATCAAAAAAAAAAAAAAAAAAGAATAAAATGTAAAAATTGTTCTCTCTTTGTTTACTGTCGAGAAGGAAAATCATTAAGAGAGAAGAACCACGCTGACTGGGAGAATTTTATATCGCAGGTCAGGTCAAGCCGATATAAAGGATGAATGACTTCTCTTCCTGTTTTAAGCCTGTCTGGAAGAGACCCAAAGCATAATTTGCTGTAATCCCACAATTGAGAAGTAAAATTTCACTCAGGAATATTTTTCTAAATTTATTTACACCCAAAACATAAAACTTGCTGTATTCATTCATTTTAATGAGGGACCAAAGTCCCATCTTATGAAAAGGTTACTTTAATTGTTTTGCCTTCTGTGAGTTTCTTCGTTACTTTTCACAAACCATAGAAGAAGAAGTTTAGAGCTGGATTGGGGCAGGTTTGAGCCAGCGAGCCTATTCGTCCCCCACCCAGACCACCGTGTTGCCTTTCGGCACGTCTGTGATCTCGCAGTTCAGTTTGTTGAGTCGCCCGTCCAGGATGAAGAGGGACTCTCGCGAGGGGGTCATCAGGTACTGTCCGAAAAGGCCGCTTCCTACGATGGGGCGATTTCTCCTGCTCCACGGCCACTCGGCCGTCCTCACCGGCTCCTTCAGGCTCTTGATCATCTTCAGGTTTCCCGTGGACAGCTCCACGTAGAGCACGTCGGTCTGCGTGCCTGAGCTGGCGAAGACGTCGTACTGGTGGACCTCGATGAAGGAGGGCTGGAAAGCCAGGTCCGAAATGTGCAGGTTGGTGTGGATGTCGAAAGGTTCCCGCACCTCTCCTCGCTCCGTGATGGACTGCACCCTCATCAGGCCATTCGCATTGTCGACGCTGACCAGGTAGCGCCCGTTCGGAGACACGTAAGGGGTGCCGGTGACGTCGCGGTTTCTTCCGATCACAGAGTCGGTTACGCTGTCGAGAAGGAGCTGGGGACTGGCTGTGCCTGTTTTTGAGGGTCTACAGCTGACAGTTAGCAGGCCCCCCAGGTGTGTGTAAGCCAGAGTGGTGGGTATACAGCCATACTGCTTCAAGCTGACGCTCCTCACTATGGACATGGTCTCCAGGTCGATTTTGTGAAGTGCTGGCTCATTCTTATGGAAGATGTATCCAAATCTAAAAGAATAAAAAAAAAATGTGGGTAGAGGAGATAGGGAGGAGGGGCAGGGAGGGAAAAAGTCTCAGAATCAAGAAACAAATTTTGTAAAGCTAAAGGTAGCAGGTGGCTAAAAAGAGGTAAAATGCTTGTCTCTTTACAGCTGCATTTCAAATGAATTCTGAGAAGAATCGCCCCTGCGGTGATTTTGCAAGAACTGCCACCGCATGGGTTCTGCTCCCGTTTTGTTTCTACTTTCATGTTTACGCCTCAGAACAACAGATTAAATGAAAACATTGTTTACAGGATCTTTCTTGCATTGTATGGTGTACGGAAAGTGCTTAGAGTAAAGCCGGCTTACAACAGTGTCACCGTGAGCAGGTCGTTAAAATAATACGCTACCTCCAGCTGCTGTCTATCAATTGAAGTCAGACACCGGCACATTAAAACAGTCACCGAATTAAGGGTTTGTGGGCTGGTTTTCCGCATCATTAAGAAACGAAATCCCGTGAAAAATGCCTTGTCCGCGACGTAGCATGTAAGAGGAGCCAAGCAGTGGAGGTCGTGTTGTGCCTTTAGTTTGCGTTACGGCGGTAAGAGGTTTAGAATGAGGACGATAACGACGAGACAGAAGGTACTCAGTTCTGCTTGAGACCAGCCCAGGCTTGTTTCTCACTTGACTGGGGGTTTATTAAAACTGATGAGCTGAGAGGACCGGCCTTCAGAGATTGTTTTCGGCTGAAGCTCCTGTACAGACCTGTGCGCACATTCCCTGAAACACAGCACTGGTGCATGTAATGCAGTTTTGAACAAGACGGGGTTAAAGGTACTCGGGCTGAGGCAGCCGTTTTGGAGAGATGGAGTACCCTGTCATATCCATTCCACAAAACCCTGAAAATAATTTGGCTTGGCCTCTAAAGAGATGGGCCCAACTAAAAACATTGTTGCGCCATGTTATACTGTTATACGATGCTCTCAAACGACATAAATGCATGATTTAGTGTCCCAAGTCATTTTCTGCCCGCCTCTGACCCCGCGCGACTCGTTAAAAAAAACAAGTGCTGCATCACGTCCCACTGAGAGCTACCAAACACGACTTTCCTGCAGGTGCTTCACATTGCTTAAAGGCATTGAGCAGAGCGAAAATATCTGGTGAGCACAGCAGCAGGAAGTTTCTATGGACGACTAGTCAAAATCCAGGTTCAGACAATAAAATCTCTCCCAGAGTTTAGCACCAATGCCATGGATTTGCCAATTTTGCCAGGCGATAGAACTAACGAGACGGTCAGAGACCAAAGAAGTCCTCCAGCATAGTTTGCATGCATGCGTGTATGCACGGACGCTTGCATAAACAGAGGGAAATGGCCCCCAACCTACTGCTCAGGTGATGGGGGACAAATTATTGACACCTGGCTATGTTTTTCTTCTTCTTTCTAACTCCAGGACTTCCATCTCAGGGCATTATCTTGGGTCAGCTGTATTTAGCCTTCTGGTTCTCATGGCGAGATCTGATCAAATGTCGCTGTTAGAGAATGCAGACGTTTCAGCACTGGCTTTTACATGAACCGTAACACTACAAACTACTCAAGCTAACCTGCATGAAAATAACTGGCAAGGTGCCCAAAAAAACTTATTAAAGTGGACACTTAATAATTTTTCTGCGTTTATGTAGCAATTCTGACTCATCTTCTATCAGAATACAAACTCTGAATACCATCATAGTCTTTCAGCAGCATGGTTGAACTGACAGAGGAAATGCTTGTCTTCAAAAATCAGTTGCGTGTTACTTTCATTGAGAATTTTAGTTATGACCATCAAGCTTCTATTCTGCCCTCTAAATGCTTGGAGATAATGTACAGTATACGTACCAGTATCAGATCCATCATGGAGTATTTGAAGCGAGGACAGTGTGTATGTAATGAGGGTGCGTAGCTTCACAGGCACCATGGGAACGAGACAGAGAATCCGAGTGCGAAGGTTAACTGGCCTTTAATTAAGCTGAACGATGGTTCAGCGCAAAATGGAACAATATAGACTTGAATATTTACAAACATACAGAATAACTCGACTGGAACAAAACTCTGGAACTGCAGAGCTACACAGACAAGGTTCAACTTAGGCTTTGTGACTAGAAACTAAAACAGAGAGGTATAAATAGTGATAATAAAAAAATGTACACAAATGGAAAACAGGTGGGACAAATTAAAGGGGAAGTATGGGCAGGCCAATCAATATTAAGGGGATGGCTGACGAGTCAACAGAACACGCTGGGGAAGTGGCAGTATGAAAAAATCATACTCAATACAAAATAATTTTTCAAAGTAATGACCCAGGTAGATACTGTTCTGTCATTGAGGGTGAAGTAAATCTGAGAAACATTATAAAAGCAGCTTTAAGTAGACTGGCTTTCATTGAAATTTGAGCAGGTATCCAACCTTATGGGACTCATTACTGGCTTGGAGGTTTTGGTCTATAGTTGATTGTTTCAGAGAAACGTAATGCATATCATGTTGGGTGCAAAAAAAAAAAATACTCAGCACGTTCGTAATGTAGCATATTATTTATGAGAACAATTTTGCATTTGTATTGTGATTGGATTTAAATGACATTTTACATGCTTTGGTGCCCAAAAATAATTTGTATGCTATTAACTGTAAAACCGCCCATGTTCCAATACTACTCTTACAACTACAGAAAGGTCACTTCTACCCCTCAACCCAACAGCACATTTGAAGTCAGTGATCGAAGCAGCTTTTTTTTTTTTAAGGTCAGAATTAAAGAATATCTTATTTGAAACATCTCAATTTATGAATTTCATTAACGGCATTGAGTTTTATTTAATTTTAAATGCCAAAATGCCAAACACATGTGAGCTGTTAAACTGTTGTTTGTTCTAAATGTTGATGTTATATTTTATTGCTAAAATATGTGAAAATGAATGGCAGAGAGGCTCAGAGAAAAAAACTATAATCACTTCAGAAGTGTTTTGCGAGTCGATTAATTGCAAAAACACAAGTAATACGATATTCGATAGCTTACAGTAGCTGAGTAGACACTAAAGAACATGACTGATTGTAATTAGTTAAGCAAGAAACGTTGGATACAATATTATATCCTCATCCCCCCCTCCCCTCCAAAAAAATAGTAGGCCAAATAAATAAGGCCTTATGTTGCAAATAATTTACAGAAAACATAAACAGTGCACACAACATTTCCCAGGCCTACAGATGAGTTTGCCACCACGTGACAATTGAGGTGCGAGTGTAGCTTCAAGGCAGACAGGACTTTTTCTGAAGCGAGAACCGCAGTATTTTGTTTTATTTACATGGCCACATAGGACATAATTAACTGCGTCCAGTGAATTTTAGGCCTGTAAACTCTCATGCATAAACACCTTTGGTCTCTCCAGAACTTTTCAAGGCGAACACAACCCACTATTTTCAACAAGAAACGACACAGCAGATATTTGTCACCATGATAGGCCTTTATTGTTCCAAAAAGCCATTTTTGATGAAAATCAAGTTAAACTTTGCATTCAAACATGAACTTGTCATAGCAACGGCACTTAGTGGTAGGCTTTCTGCCTTGAAGCTGCGCGCGCATCCGCTCTGTTTGTTAACACACAAACCCATAAAAATCTAATGCGGAATGAGAAAGCGCTGATCTCCGCAAGATCCTATATGCTTTTTCCTACAGAGCTCGAAGCAATTTTACAGACATTTAAGTGCCATTTAATTGCATTGGCACGTTGTCTTTTTTGTAGAATTGGTTGATTGAGAAACTAAATATGGACATTAGCGTAGACATGAAACATTATGGATAATTGTACTGCTGGATCTGAATGCAGCATGTAAGCCTTGTCATCCTCAGACTTTCATGATGATGGTTTGGCAGATTTAAAACAGAAACACTCAATAAGCGAACAAAGGCAGAACAAATGAAGGCTGTGTGTGTGCACGCATGTGTGCGTGAAGATGGCTGAAGGACCGGCCTGGAAAATTTGCAGAACATGCTCCACAGTGCAGGGGCAGATCCAGGAATTTTGGAAAGGCCTGGAGGGGTCTGGGGACCTCCCCCAGAAAAATGTGAAAATTAAAGTGCCTAATACGTGTTTTCCTGGCATCTGGGAGCAAAATTCAAGGTCTTATAGTTAACTGAAAAAAGCATTTTTTTCATAACAATTATCTCTATTTAAGGTATAACTTTGCGCTTGACTCTGCAAAGACAATAAAAACAAAGAACTTAGGTCCTATTTTGATAGAAATGGACGAACTGTGAAAATGATCATAGCATCCATCAGGATACATCACGGATCGAGGGTTCCCAAACTCGGTCTTGGGGCCTCCCTGTATATGCTGGTTTTTGGTCCACCCTCGTTTCATAGGATTTTAACAAGCTGTTAATTTGTCTTAATTAGCTATATTTTTGTGCAGAGCAGCAATTTATCCTGTCTTGACAAACAGTATTTTGACAGATATGCACGGCGCCACGTGCACAAACCGCCCCCCCACCCCCCCCTCCAAATCCGCCTATGGAGGTAATGCAGGTATAGGACATGTAAATGATGGATGCTCTGTTGAGAGTGATTAAAACTTGACTGTCTGCCTTTTTTTTGGCAAATAAGCAATGTCTGAGATAGTGACGTGCTGTCGGAGGTCAGTTGGGGTAGGCAGAATCCTCACTGTTAAACAAACGATAACTATATTACTTTGCTTGATTAGCAATCTGAAGATTGATTAACTAATTTACAAGACAAACGGCAGAATGGCGTGTCTGTTCCATCCACGACATTATTGCTCAGTGCATCAAACTAAAATGCTCACAAGACAGCAAGTTTGTTCATATTTGCTTAGAGGAAGCTAACGCAATGCCATTTACAAATATTAAAACCTTTCTTATGCGGCATTCAATGTTTACGATATGTTTGCTATAATATTTCGCCCTTAATGCCATTTTTAAAAAATAGGGAGTTTATTTTCAGTCCTCTCTCATAATCCGATAAACAAAAGATCAAAACAATATACGGAATTACCAAGAGAGTTGAGATTTATTCCTAATTAATTATTAAATTTACTTCCTTGCAGTCTCGAATCAAAGCATACAGGTAAATTAATCTTTCTGTCGCTATCACCTCTTAATCATTACAGGCTTATTTTTTATTTATTTTTTTAAAATAAATTTGGCATCTCCAATCCCACCCGAATCTGGAATGCCCAATTGGTGAACTATGTACAAAGCTTGCTCGTATGCGACCCCTTGCTGCCAACTCAGGATAGTGAGACAGTTCACAGCTCTCCTCCGAAGCACGTGCCTGTCTGCCACTGATTCTTATACACTCATTGGTTGAATCTTCGCAAGTTCAGAACTAGGGCGGAGGATACCCGGACATGAACCAACCCGGAGCCTTCCTGACGAGCGCCCGTCTGGACAACAGGAGGCGCTGGAGCATCGAACAAAGCTGTTATTATATACCCAAATCCGGCAGTCCCTTCCCAATTTGAAACCCTGTAGCGTGGTAGCTAATTGTGCGCTACTCTGAAAAAGCTGCCGACCTCTACAGGTGGGTACGCCGGGGCTCGAACTCGCGACGTGGTGACCACATCTGCACTGCAGAGCAGTGCCTTTACCGTGTGAGCCACCCGGCAGCCCATTACAGGCTTATTTGACCAGAAAAAATCTCAAATTGATTGATTGACAATCAGACATAGTACGTGGAAACAGGTTGATAGAATCTAGCGATTTCACTGCCTACCCTGACCGCACGTCCCTAGTCTGAGATAGGCTAGGCTATGGTCGTTAGACTTCAGTCATAGACAATTGTAATAACATGAAATACAAAAACCCTTTGCCGCCTGTTTTGGCATATTTGTAATACTTAAATGTTTCAGATGATCAAACTGACTTTATTCTTAGACGTAGACAGCCAGATTAAACACAAAATGTAGTTTTTAATGGTGACTTCATTTATTGAAGTAAATATGCTATCTAACCCTCCCTGGCCCAAAGGGAAAAAAATAATTTCATTGATTTAAGTTACTAAATCAACCAATTAGAAAAATATAAATGATAATTACTCTAGACGCAGTCAGTCAACATGGGAAACTGAGAAACAAAAATGGAAAATCTAGCGACAATGCGACTGTCTCAAAATCGCATGGAAGGTGAAGAAAAACACTCATTCAGGAAAAGCCACAGACACAGAAATATAGAGCTTAAACAGAGGATTAAACACAGTGTATTCATAGGCGAGGGGAGAAAAAAAAGACCACTTGACGGTTCAAGTGTCAACTCTTCTCGTTTAACACATATAGTCCCAGCATTAGGTCCCGTTTGTCTTGTGGAATTAAAATGTCTATTTTCAGCTTTTAGACTCAATTAGAATCATTGTCAAAAAACCATGGCAACTATGAAAAATTAAATTGTTCTTCTGTTTACCTCGGTCTCTCTGTCTCTTTTCTAACCATGGTCTTGCGCGTGAGCGATTTTGCCTACAGATGCATACTTTACGAGACAACTCAAATTCACATTCAAGTTACTTCTCTATCAGAAGTGTAATGTAATTAATGGAAAATATGTTTTCCATGAAATCTTGAAAAATGATACATAATTACTGCAGGGCATCGAAACCGAAAAATAGACCAAGAGTGCGCTTGGCTGTTTACTAGCCGGAACAAGAGAAGAGAGCCAGTGGCCAGCGGCTGCCAGAGGATGGCTGAATCGCTCACTGACAAACAACAGGCAGCCCCGGGCTAATTTGGCACATCTTCGGCGGAAGATCAGGAGGAAGCAGCCGGAGGAAGCCAGGCCAATTTAATCCTGCCACATGCCGAGCAGAAGGAGGCCACTGCGGTACCGCCGCTGTGGGCTCCAGCTCCTCGTTAGCTGATGAGAGCGCGAGGCTCCAACCGCCATCTTTGTGCCCAAAACCCATCCTGAGACACCCACAAGACCCAATCTTGGCCACTTAAAAAACAGCACTTATAAAACATTTACAGGCATTTATTTGGACTACAGGGGTAAGCTGCTTGACTGCCAAATGCCGAGTCCTGACGGGGCTCGGGAATCTGATTTGCATCTGGATACGTGAAGTTGAGAGAAGCCCCGCTGTTAAGCCCTTCAGCGAAGCCCTAACGCTGCTGCCGAGGGTTTACCTGTTTTCTCTCTCCCTCTTTTCACTTACAACTTTTTGTTTGGCATTTCTCCCGGAGTATCCTCGAAAAAAGAAAGAACAGAACTTCCCCAGTTAATGTGGGCTTAAAAACGTGATGGAAAGCTCTAGCACAGTGGGGTATACTTAAAAAAAAATAAAAATCTACAGAAAGTACCCATAAAAGTGCTATGCTTGTTGTTGCAGTGGTACACTACAGGCTCATTAAATCGGACCTCTTGTAAAGGGTTAACTATTTTATACCTCTCTTGCATATTCAAGTTACTTATTAGTACAAAAAACTATACTGTCGTGTACCTCTCAGGGAATACTTAAGAGAATTCTTCCTACACAAGCACTGTACCCGCACTTTACCTTTATTTTTGAGAGAGCTGTTCAAATTGTCAGAATAAAATGGTCTTGGTATGTTACTGATTCAGCTTAACTACAAAAATTTCAAGACAGAATCCTAAGAGAAGCTGACCTTGAACAGAGCTCTGCTGTATGTAACCCTGTTTAAAAGACATGGCGCTTCAAAGTGTAAACTACGGCGTACAATCGCTATTATAAGCAGTTGTATAACTTAATTTCCAATCTCGCAATCTAACCATAGCAGGGAAGCACAATTACTTTCGTGACACTTTAAAAATAACAGCATGCTCAGGATAACTGTTAAGGACTACAGAAATAATCCTTGACTGGGTGATTTAACAAATCAGCATGAGAACTTGCTGTGCTCACAGGTATTAACACATTTAATTATGCTAATTAGTCCACTGAATGAGCTTAGCGCTCACAGCTATGTTTACGATAGCTCTCCGTCCCCTTCAGATCGATCCTTTATTTCTAATTTACTTGGAAGGGAGGGGGTTGTATTGGACATGACTATCCTGACTGGCTGATGAGTGCTTCCCTTTATCATAGCAGCGCTACACATCTGGGCTTCAAATGTACTAAACCAGGTTTTTCGACACTTAAAAAAAAAAAAAAAAAAAAAAGTAAACCTTCATGACCAGACAGCTGATATGAGACCGTAGCCCTTAAGTGCTGTGATTGTTTGACAATGCTGGAAACATGGAAAAACTGAGGTAAAAAATTAGATAACAAAACACGAAAGCTGCATCGCCACAGCAGCCTTCAACGAGCACGGCCCATTCAGGCCAAGAGAATTCCGGTTGTGCCGGATTTGAAAAGCTTCCCCGGTGGAATTTTTCATCTGTCTCGCTAACCTGGCCGCATATTTCGCCCACAGAATGTGTGATGAATGGACGTAGTCTCACATAAACCAGTTGATTTAGCCTTGGCCGCGGAGATTACAGTAAAATTGCATCTTGCTGCCATTTGGGGGCACTTATACAGCTCTCGCTGTCTAACCTAATAAAAGCAGCATCCGCAGGAAAACAAGGGCCTGGCCTGCCCTCAGGCTTCTTATAAGCCAGCTCGAAATACATCTTCAGGAATAAGCACAGTTCAGCACAATATAAACACTATCTAGTGCATAGGGAATGGACACAATTTATTCTTAACATAAATAGACATGGGCATCCAATCTCGGCAATTACATAATAAAGGTTAGGGAAGGTTTACAGTAGGGACTTCGGTAATTTCATAGAGTTAAGGGTGAGGTCTATTTATCATGACTGCACTGAGATTACTGTGCTCTCACACTGCCCATAAGCAAATCTGACACATTAATTGCTTGACTAAACAATAAGGATGCATACAGCAAGGTAGCACTTGAAGCACGAGTATGCGTAGTAAGGGATAATGTACAGTGAGCTGGTCATTACAGGGAAATAAACCTCAACAGGGTCATGCACGCCCCCAACGCAAAGCATCGTGAATCAACCTCATGGTGTTTATTTCGCAAATAATGACAGGCTCGCTGTTCATCAACCCAATTTTTACATGGCTCCGTACCAAAGAAATCAATAGATGATAATTTTATTGATTTAAAATTGATTAGATTACTTCTGCAGAAAAAAGTCTGTTAGATCATATGGTGGGAACTGTGTCACGCCCAGAGGAACGGCCAGTTCTTCATGGCAGCAGA
The DNA here is from genome assembly GCA_029721435.1 of Gymnothorax reevesii. NCBI lineage: Eukaryota > Metazoa > Chordata > Actinopteri > Anguilliformes > Muraenidae > Gymnothorax > Gymnothorax reevesii. Next base: position 50,136,810 of record CM056589.1, on the reverse strand, counting down.
CTGCTCTTCAGATATAACAAACCAAAGAATTCCGTAATTGACCAATCAGCTTCAAGTATTCAACTAAGCCGTGCAATAGCAGGACTGTAAACAATATAGCACTTCAACAGTAGTTCTTATTGTTCAGTAAATTTATCAGAACCAAAAACAAAACAAAAACAAAAAAAAAAACCGGTCACACTTTAGATGAAGTATTGCTCATAAAGGCTTTATACAGCATGCATAATGCCGTCATAAATGGGACATAATGTCTTTATAAATCATATATAAGCAAATGTCATGCTTTGTAACTGGTGAAATAACACATCCTTATTCAGGATCTGATCCCAAATGTGACATAACTGACAATGTCACTTAGCTAGTCATTAAGGGTGACATTGTCAGGTAAGTGACATTGTCATTGTCACATCTGGCATCGCATGCTGAATAAGGATTAATTATTTCACCTTTTACAAAGCATGACATTTGCTTCTGCGTGAGTTATGTTATTACATTATGTCTCATTTATGAAGGCATTATACATGCTGTATAAAGCCTTTATGAGCAACACTTCATCTAAAGTGTGACCAAAAAACTGAACAAAATTAAAGAGTTACGTCTAAAACACAGAAGGCACCAATGTAATGGAGAATGATGACAGGAAATGCTAGTGTTACAGCGTAATTGTATTTTTTTTTTCCTTTGCATTTTCTGGTGCATTATCAACAAAAAAGGTGTTTCCAAAGCAAACAGGAACTTGTTTCATCAATGATTCTATTAGAAAGAGCTGAGGGCCCAAACTGATGGGGCCCCTGACTACTTTCCTCAGTTGGGTCTTCCCGTGGGGCCAATCATGACCAAATTTATATTAAAAAAATCTCGCTTCCAGAAAAGCTTTTGAGCCGTCTTCTGTGTAGCAGAACTTTGGCAGTAAAACAGCAGGTAATTTTTTTACAAAGTACATGCAGATTCTTTGAAATTTCCCAGTTCATTTTGGGCTGTTTATTTTTATTTTCATTTTAAGTGCACCTGGCCTCAACTGTAAGCTGTCAGTCATCTCGAGCCGTGTGAGAACCAGTGCCCCCGTGAGCCCGCAGATTTACACCATCTGTTGACTGGCACGTCCGCGGAGAAAAGTCGATCCGCCGTGACAGCGATTTGGCTGCGCCTTTGATGGATGGACTCCCCGGCCCGTCGGGGCGAGGTTTTTGCATTTTGAGGGGAGATTGCGGGTTTTCTCTAAGCGGACCCCCCCCCCCCCCCCTCCCACTCTCTTACCTGATGTGATTAACGAGCAGGGAGGAGGGTGGGATAAGGAAATCGTCCACTCTATCAAAACGGCGGCCGACGGGTTGCGTGTGGACGGTGTGGTGGGAAACAGCTCCGCTGGCCTCACTGATCACCTGTGCAGAGAGAGGGAGATAATGTTCGTAACTTTCGCTCGTGAATAATTCAGAGGCCTCCGGTGGGAAGAGAAGATGAGATTCTCCACGGTGTGCTGCGAGAGCCTTAATTGCGGGATTCAAAGTGCCGTCTCTCGTTTGAGAGCGGCGTATGTCTGGAAATCAGAAATCAATCACTGGATCCATCATGCACTCACCTGAGATTACACACACACAAACACACACACACACACACACACACACACACACACACACACAAACACACACACACACACACACACACACTCAAGTATGCAGACAGCTGTTCACATGCACACAGTTGCACATTCATGCACGCACACACTGTCATATCAAGAGAAACAGATACACACTTACACCTTCGCTTACATGTGCACACACACTTACACACACACACCCACACGTTCAAATGCATGTGGGCACCTGCACACAAACAAACAGACACACACACACATGCGCGCGCGCACAGGCACGCGCGCACACACACACACACACACACACACACACACACACACACACACACACACACACAGAAATACATACATACACGCACTCTCCCCTCTCTCTCCCCGTTGTTCCGTTCATCTCCCTCCTCAAGAGAGAATAATCAGCAATAACTGGAATTAAGGCAGCACAGAGAGAGGTGAGGTGAGATCACAGGAGTAAACTTAGGCGAGAAAACACCGGTTAGTGTTTTTTTCATATAGAAACACTTTTTTCATATCTTCCCCCACTGGGGTCTTCAGTCAGTGGGTGAAGTTCACTCCTCTGTACTGAGTTACCATAAATATGCAGTAATTCCAAGTTCCAAGAGTAATAATGCTGCTCAAAATTAGACAATTAAAGCAAGTGCTACACAGTGATTACGCAGCGTACTTGTTAACAGACCTTAGAGATTGGATAATGAATAATGCAGTACCCCAGACGTGCAGTATTGGAACATGAACAAATGTAAATTTAACTTGTGCACAGTTGATCCTTAGGCTAATAAAGGAATTTACAGCATTAGTTCGAGCAAACGCCTGACCCGACTCCGTATTAAGCGACTTGGCTGTTTCTCCCACATTAATGTTGATACCCATAACGTCTTCCTTTTTGAGGAACTGAATTCTTCCTCTTTTCCCACTGAAATTCAACAGTGTTGCTGTTGTAGATTCTGACTGTATGCACAAAATCCATGTTAGACTGAAAAAAGTTTATGGTGCTTATTATTTATGAGACTCAATGCTCAACACAAAAATTGCTGTATGCAACATCAATGCTCAAACCTTTTGCTCAAACACACTTTTCAGTATTACTGTGTGTACATCATTCCGGGCATTCTGGACTGCAGGGTGCAATATTGTTAAACATGGTCAAACATATCTGAACATTCTTTGGTCTGGGGTTGTTTTTCATGGTTAAAGCTTGGACTCTCAGCTCAACTGAAGGAAAATCTTGATGCGACGGCACACATCGACAACGCAGAAGATTCTGTGCTTCCAGCGGTTTGGTGAAGGCTCCTTTCTGTTAGAGTTTGACAGTTCCTCAAGGAACAGTGTGAGGTCCATACATGGTCGTCAGAATCAACACGGAAGAGTATGACTACCCTGCACAGACCCCTGACCTCAACCTCATTAAAGAAAATTTGGATCAATGACAGTTTGATGTCAGGCCTTACCACCCAAAATTGGTGCTCAACCTCACCAGTCCTTTCCTGGTTGAACAGGAAGTGAATCCTTTTACCGCTGTTTGAATGTCAAACAGAAAGATTCTCAGTTAAGCAGGGGCTGGCTGTACATGAGGATCATATGCACATTCATACCCTTGGCTTTGAAATAAGATGTTGGGGTTGGAGTTGTCTGCATGCCTGTGGCCTGTAATACATTTTCTTACCGTATTTCACTGTGACATCACCTGCAGCAGGAAGCAGACTGGAGGTCTCAATCATTCAGTATGATGGAAGTAGTAACTACACCAGAGAGGTGATAGGTGAATACTTCGTTGCTATCCGGTATCGGCTTGTGTTTTCCTGTTGGTTCACTCCCACCTACTCTGTGATGAGCCTCAGTAAGGCGACAACCTGACTACTGCATTCTGTACTTTAACTATTTAATGCATAAAATCACAACATGTGGTAAGAATGCTCCCACATGAACAGGGGCTGATTGACTCACCATTACTAGAAGTTCCACAAAACCTGTTCATGAAAAGACTAAAATGCTTTACCTGCAGGGTGGGCTTGGTTTTGTGAGCATCTCCCCAGCTCAACACCCACACCTGGTCATGTGACTTGTCGTAGTGCAGCTTCACCGGGAAAGGGTCTGTGCTCACAGTCTGCAACAAGGAAAAGAGACAAGAAACTGTGTTTTGAATGCATCCCAGACAAGGATGTACTATCGAAGCATTACGGTAACACTTGACAATAAGGGTGCAATAATTAACATTAGTTCATGCAGTAATAAGCATTTACTAGCGACTAATTAACATTATACGAATGCATCTGGTCATCATTTACAAATGATGTTCACATCAACTAAGGTATTCATTGTAAATTATGGCTCAACAGTTTGAAGAGCTGCATAAGGGAGACTTAAGGGATGTTTTCAGCTTCGCAGTAAGGGAAACGCAGAAAATTTATAAATTGTCAATTATGGTTGCATAATGTTTATTCGACTAGCTAACGCATTAGTTACCTGCTAATTAACTGATAGTTAATGAACTAATGTCAATTGGTTTGACAGTTAATTAATTAATGTTAATTATTGTACCCTTATTGTAAAGCATTACTGTCTACCACGCTGAAGTTCAGAAAAAAAAAATAATGATGAAATCACGAGTGGTTTTCCTCTATGCCACATTTTGGATGATGTAGATGTGATCAATACTATGAGGTGTGTACTTCAGAAGGCACAAGGGACAACACATCATCAATGGCAGAGAGGATCTGTGCATTTAAATTAGCTTTTTATTACTGCAGGGCATCATTTGACTGAAACACATGCATTAATATTCTCTATGCACTGATATGATGAAATACTGTGACACGGAGATGACAGGGATGTCACAGGCCATTGACCACACACCTTCGTATCACTTTTCAACTTCATCACCGTATCATGCAATCCAATTTTTCCTTTTTGGTTGGGAAATGAAAATTCATAACAATTTGTTTTCTTCCTGCCTTGAATTACACTAGCTGCTCACTGATAGTTTTCCGTTGAACAATGTCCAAACATCAAACAAATAAGATCACAGGCTCTATTGATATGCAGTAAGTTGTTAATTGGTTTTATATTAAAAAAAGAAAAACAAAACAAAGACATTTATAAAGCCACAATGTCTTCCTTTAATGAGATAATCAATTGGTAGGCACAAGATAAAAGCATATCACGCATCATAAATTACTTCTGCGTACACAAAAAGAGAATACAGTGATCTTAGTTATTAATTGATTTAAACATCCATTTATCTTAAATCTGAACTGTGACTGACAAAGACGTGCAGAATAAATTTCGCCCGGTCCATCAGTACAGAATCATTTCACTAGAAAGATGTGCTCAACTGCAGTAATGAGATTTTAAAAGCTGAGCATGGGGGAGGGGATTGGGTGCAATTTGTCCAAAATATTGAATACTGTATTGCAACATTTTAACACGAGTTAATTGAGGCCAAGGGTGTGAGGTATTTTGTGATCTTGGGCTATAGTCATAGTGGAGGAATATGATGAAAGACAAGGATAGAAGCCCATAGGCTGGCTTAAATTGAATTTACACCAGTCTAGCTATGTAAGACTGTTTGATATATAATTTCAATGTTGTTTTAGCACCATAGACTGGTGCCAGACAGGAATATTTCCAGAAACACTGGACCAAAAAAAAAAAAAAAAAACCCTGACTGTTCAGCTTATTGCCGAATTCGCAAAGTCGGCCAATGAAAGGGTGGAAGAGGGATCTGGATGGAAATCAGCATGACCGATGATCGAAAGTGTCACATGTTTGTCTCATCTGAGTGCCGCGCCAAGCTGTCCCCACCTTCAACAATCTTCACACCAGAGAGGAATGGAACAACAAGGAGGAATGAGGGGTTGGAGAAGTGAGGTGCTACACTTGAGCGCACTGACAAGACATGCTCCAGCTTTCCAGGTAAGCACCAGCAGCTGTACACTTTGAGGAATAAACATCTCCAAAAGTAACCCTGCGATTCTGTGCAGGAACCCTATCAAGTTCAAGGGCTCTTTGTCAAACAAAATGATTCAGTCTGGGAGCTTTTACTCATTTCATATCTATGGTAGATGGGTTTCATCAAGCAATAAAAACACAAGCCAGAGAAGTTTCTTCTAAGAGTATAGGTAGATTCTACAGGCTGAATGGACTGCTCTCATCTCAAGTTGTCCTTGCAATTATGAGTCCATATACTGCATCTTGCACTTTCATTTCTCATATTTCAGCAATGTATTTCCTGCATTGCCATTAAAGATGTCATGAATGTCAGAAGGGGTATACTTCACCTATTTACTGTATGTACTAAGTATTAATAACCTGATCTTCTTGCTTTACCTGATTGTACTGTCACCAGCTAGACGTATTTATGACACTTTCTCCATTTAGGAGTCGTCTTTGTTCTTTCTGCTAACATATCTATTGTAAACATTTCGTAATTCTAGTTAAAGTCACTGATTAAAAGCCTTTGTTTACCCTGCATCTACACTTGCAGCTCTCAATGAATGACGCTTTAAGCAAATGGGATTAAATCCGACTTACAGTATGTCCTGTAGTTATTCCAATAACCTTCAGCAGGCATATGTGGCGCTTCAGGTAAAAGCTTCTGCCAAATAAATGCAATGTATTGTTATATATTTCTTGCATTGCCCTTGAAAAAGTCACTGGCCTCAGAGCTTGAGTTGGTCTGTGGACACTACAATTTGGCTGTTCACAGCTTGTTCATAACAAGGATGGATTAAATGCAAATGATAAATAAATCAATGGGAATCAATAATGTATAAACTGCAATTATGACAATACTGCAACAATTTCCAAAAGCTCTGGGTGTGCGCATAGCTGTATCTCAGAAATGAGCATTATCGCCGTGAAGTAACATAGTTGTATTATTACAACCCCATTTCTGAAAAAGTAAGTGCAATATGGGAAAAGCTGATTAAAAAAAGGAAAGAGTTGTTTGTAATTCATCTTTGAATTACATGAACTTCAAAACAGTTCAATTACAGGATATTTGACATTGTCCTTCTCTAAATAATAGTTTTTTGGAAATAAAAATTTAAAATTTTATGCCTGCAACACATTCGAATAAAATTGGACAGCGATGTGTTCACCACCGTGTTAGATCTCCTTTCATATTAACAGTCCTACAAGTAATTGTTTGGGGAATCGAGGACGACAAATTTTGAATTTTGAAGACTTTTTTTTCATTGTTTTTAGATACAAATCTTCAGCTGCTCAGAAGTCTTCATTGTCATATTTTGCATTTCCTACAGCGATGCGTATTTTTAATTGGTCTGTACTGGTGTGGACTGCAGGTTGGCCAGTCTAGCAGCTACAATTTCCAATGAGGAAGCCATGCTGATGTAATCTGCAGAACATGGTTTGCCATAGTATTGGCGAATTAAGCAGGGGCATCTAAAAATAAATAAATAAGTAAACATTACCTAGAAGAAAACACGTTGCCCCCAAAATGCATACAACATACATGTCCTTCAGCATTAATGCCGGCCTAGATATTCGATTTACTCAGAACCAAATTATTATTATTTTTTTTTCACAAAATGGCGAGTCTTGACTATTTATTGCTTATAAGCAACTAGATAAGATATACTTCGATGAATTCCAATGTTTGACTTGTCCTCTGCATTTGACCCATCCTAGTCACTTTGCTGCAGTGGATAGCCTCAGTCCAGTGCATGGTGATCAACTCCAGTCATAAAACCAGTCTTGGGTCAAGGGGCACTGGTAGGAGTTTTCAAAGAGGGAATATCTTTCAGGAAGTTGGAAACCAGTGTGCCCAGAGTAATTCCTTGGGTGCATGAGGACAGCATGCAAACTCCAAGCAGAGATGTCCTGGTCAGCTGGGACCTGAAGCCTTCTTATCACAAGGCAACAGAGCAAACCGCTGCGTGACCATGCCACCAAACTACTATAGGCTTTTAGGCAACCGGGCCTATTGTAGATGCTCCTTTTATGCCCGAACACGGTAACATCGCCTATTCAATACCTGTCTGCCAAAGTTTTTGAATTTCAACATCTTCCCAGTCTTACGATCCCCCCAACCCAAATTTTTTGGAATGTGATGTAGGCAACACGTTCTGCATGAGCAAGCACTTAGAATAAAACAAAGTTGATACAGGAAAATATGAAATATTTTGTCTTATATGGTTCTCAGTTTACTACAGGTCAAAAATGACTCATAAATCATGGACGTCTACTTACACCTTCTATACCATCCCAACTTTTTGGAAATAGGGTTGCATAAGATCAAAGCACAACCGCAGTAAAGGTTTCAAACTGGTGCGAGGCTTCGGGAGTGAGAACTCCTCTGACTAATATTCACGATTGCAACCTTTTAAAACTTGTCTGCGAGAATCTTGTTTATAGTTTGCTGGTTTTCGGTCCTTGGTAGCTTTTCGTTTCTTATTTCTGCGGATGTGCTGCTAATGGGAACAGTTGTGTGTGATGTGTTGCTGCTTCGATTTACACGGCGGAAGCTTTAAGCGTAAGTATCGGTCGACATTCTGCACAGCTCATTTGTATTCGCAAAATGTATTTCCTTTGAAAGCAACTTAATAAAAACAAAGACCCACTCTGGATTAAGGGATTAAATAATTACTTTTCCACTGGCTTCATTAACTGCAACAATACAAAGACGTCGTAGTAGAAACTCAGGCTAAATACTGAATTATTCTTTGATCATTCCCTTTTTGCAACGTACAAATTGTTTTCTGTGACTGTTCGAACCATTACTCATTCAAATGGCTGAGGGAGGGGCAAATAAAGCTGCTACATTATTCCAGACAGCATGGTAAACTGCGGAGAGCCGCGTAAACAGCGGCGAACAGCAGAGCTGTTGACATCAAGAGACACAGCTGTTTTTTTTCAAGAGCTCAGAGTGTGGGGAACTGTGCCTTTTTGTGAAATGCAAACGGTTGGGTTCCTGAAACGGAAGAAATTCCTCAATTCAAACACCTAATCATCCTTTCTCACTTCCTCCCTTTGCTCGCTCTCCCGCTGCCTCTCAACATTTTTTTGTCGCTTCTTTTCTCTCATTCACACTTTCTTCATGCCCCCCCCCCGAACCAACCCCCTGTCTGTCTGTTCAAGAGCTAAAGAAGGATCAGCCAGCAAAGTGATGTTGCAGACTGCAATCTAACTGCTGCGGTGCCTGTTTTGTGTAGAAACAACACCAGTGTGAAAGGGCTGACCTGCGTTATTCCTCCAGGGTGTCAATCGAGGAACCTCATTGTTTACGATCGAAGGCACTTGCTTTCAAGAATGACATTTTGCACCCGATAAACACACTGATTAGCTAGCCAATTTACAACAAAAAATGGACAGTACTCGGGGAGAGCACAGACCTCGATTAGGGCAGCTCAATTCCCCACATCGAATTTTCCTGTGTCCTACAATAGTGAAGAGTCCTTTGAAAAAATCCTGGATCCAGATGGCGATCCGAATCACCACCAAAATCTAATAGACTGTTGCTTGGGACATACCCTATCCCTCCAAAAAAAGGAGTCAAAACCCCTCCATAATGTCTTGAATATAGTTCCTAATAGACAAACACACAAACACCGGCAAACACATCACTTCCTTGGCAGAGGTCAGAAACACATTCTGAAGCTGAACACTGCAAATTTTTTGCAATGAGGGGAGATTTACGGTGACTACTACCTGCCACCCAATGTGACCGTGCTGTGAAAAATTATTTGCCCCCTTCCCGATTGTAAAGCCAAAGCTTCAGCTGACCAGATGATTCCTGGCTAATGGCTACAAACAACAGAACTGGGGCTAGTTTCATGAAAGCACACTGGATTTTACACTCCTCCACTGTAGACTGGCCATGGATTACAGATTCAAAAGCTTCAATAAATATCTGAGAGGTAGAGAGTTTAGCAAGCAGACAGTTTGTTTTATAAGTACACACCAGAAGGCATATGTTGCAATATTACGCTAAGCGTGGTAGTGCCTTTTGAGTTCTCCTATGTAAAACAACAATTTCTGAACCATACTGTCCCAGCCATTTCTAAAATAAATCTTGATCTCACCTCATCCTTTTGCCACACATCTTTTTCATAATGATTTCCCCAAGAGAATCTATCTATCTATCTATCTTTCTATCTTTCTATCTATCTATCTATCTATCTATCTATCTATCTATCCCTTCATTTGATTATTTATTTATTTTTTACGATAGTATAGTCCCTTGCAGCAACCTCCTGCCAGCCACTTGGGAGGGAGATTCGACGGCATGTGATTCCTCCGACTCATGCGATGACTAGCCCTCGCCTATTTTGCCTAAAGCAGTCGCACCACCAAAAACACAATACCTATGCTGACGACGGATAGTGCAGTCAGCTTACAGTTCGCTCTTCCAGCTACATGTGCCTGGCAAACAAGGAGTGGCCACTAGAGAGCGATGAGACTAATTAATTTTGACCGGCTTGACCCTTATCATCCCTGGCGAGGCCGAGTCAATTATTGCCTCGGTCGTGCGGCCCTCCAGCCATAGCCAATAATGTTGTGGCTGGAATTCGGGTACCCAATCACAGGGCTCGCAAACAAATGTCGAAGCTGTGAGCTTCTCACAGGCCCGTAACACATTCAGTCTTTCTTGCCGCTATTGAACTATCACAAACGTCGTCAAATATATCGCTGGGGGTGCAAACGACGGGTTACCAAGCTGCCTACTTGAGATTGGAATTACAACATGTTGCTGAGTCATGGGACCATCCACAGTCTCCAGGTGAAAAAGACAAAAATTTGATGATACAACTGGTTGAATGAAATAATTGTGGCTAATTCAAAGATGATTGGAACCCTTAATGAAAATGGGCAAAAATGACTACAAAATGAAAAAGATGAAAATTAATCCAACATTTTCATCTTTTTAAAAATGTTAAAAAACATTCATGCAGGACATGACAGACAGCTTCACTGTCTATGGCATGAATCAGCATCAAATGAGGCCAGTGATTAAAGCGATGGATATATTTTATGCTGTAATCCAATTTGTATTTGTAAGTTATTTCTGTACACCATCATTTTTGCCAGACATAAGTGATGCACCATCATAAATCAGACTGAGGATTTTTTTGGAGGCGAGTCAGGCGCTTATTTGCTCATCGATGATTACGTATGCAATTATCTCCGCATCTCTGACGTAGCCTTTACCAAAATGCACTCGCTTAATTGTATAGTTTACGTCAATGAAAAAGGCACACATAGATTTTCAGGACCTGCTGAATTCTGAGAGCCGTCCACCTGTACTGAGCACCAGCTATTCCTGACTCATCTCACAATCACCCCTGTCAGAACACTGCTCATCAATTCCATTAGTCCCCAGCCACCCGCAGGGCAGGTGGGGACTATTGATTTAGTCCTTGTCTGTGCGTTTGTGCTTGTGTGCAAGCGTCCGATCCTTGATGGGGCACATTTGCAGTCTCTAACCAGATTTTTTTGTGTATCCTGGGCTGATGCAGTGCGCACTCTGAGGAATAGTTTTTGTAATCTTTATCGGTTCTGGAGCTTTAAGCCTGTTTTACTGTTTTGAGACGAGAACAGTCCAATGAAGCCATCTGCTTCTAACACGCTAGCAAAACCAAGATTGTCTCCCCATAAGGGCAACTGATTCACTTTTAAAAGCTTGAGCCCTTCAAATATGGTATTGTGGAGATGTATATCTGTTGTGTACCAATTGTTCTGAGTTCGCAAGAGTGACAGGTACAAATTTGTGTATCTGTTCGTCAAAATTTTTCTGACACCATCCACGTTGCTTCTCATACTGAGTACTTCTTCGAGGCAGCGTGTTTATTTAAACCCTTGCTGGTTTAAATGGCATGCTTTCAAACAGCAAATCCTCTAACAGAGAAGGTTACATACCTTGATGAGAATGCCGACTTGTATTTTCTGTATGCAGAGTGCTAAGCAGCATTGTTTTTGACAGAACATTCTAGCCATTTTTCCAGTCCCTGAACCCACTTGAAAAGGAGGACTGTTTTTTTAACACTAAACATTTATAATGTTCGCCTAGTACTACTCAATCTGGGCCTCGGTGGGTGGCCATGAGCACCTGCATGGGCAGGCCCATTCCCCTGGGTGCGGGGATGAGGGGCGAATATTGAACTGCAGCGTGTCAGGCGTCACTGCATGAGAGTGATATAGCATATATTTATAGCACATTCAGATGTTTTAGAGAATGAATTGATGAGCATGATAGCTTCTGGGAGGAGGAATTTTAAAGGTACAGCGATATACTTTATCATCAGCAGAAAATCTGATTTAGTGCCGTATGGATTAGGTTTCGATTCCTGTGATGTTATGACTTTGAAGCATTGCAGCGGCTAGAGGTTCACCGAGCTGGTGGAATAGAGATGGTCAGCGTGGACATCCTCACCTAGTCCCTCCGTGCCTACACTGCATCTAATTTGCTTTGATATGTTGAATAAATTAAATGTTTTTCACGTTGAACCGGATAATTTTGACCTCCAGTAATACCGGGTAGGGTAAGTGATGCGGTTACTTTTTCAACTCGAATGGCCGAAGTTTTGCAGATAATTTTGAGCACAGTGTTGTTGAATGAGAGGGCATGTTGGCCAGAACATAGGGCTGGGTCTTTGCCAGGCCTCAGTATTGACGCGTAGTACTGATGGGTCTCTGACTGAGACTGTAGGGGACATAATGAAGCGAAATACAGTGCCGTGAAAAAGTATTTGCCCCCTTCCTGATTTGTTATTTTTTTGTCTATTTGTCACAATTAAATGTTTCAGATCATCAAACAAAGTTTAATATTAGACAAAGATAAGCCAAGTAAATACAAAATGCAGTTTTTAAATGATGAGTTCATTTATCAAGGGAAAAAAGCTATCCAAACCTACCTGGCCCTAAGTGAAAAAGTAATTGCCCCCTAAATCCTAATAACTGGTTGTGCCACCCTCGGCGACAACAACTGCAATCAAACATTTGCAATAACTGGCAATGAGTCTTTCACATCACTGTGGAAGAATTTGATCCCACTCGTCTTTGTTTTAATTCGGCCACATTGGAGGGTTTTTGAGCATGAACGTCTTGTTAAAGGTCAGGCCGCTGCATCTCAAGCAGATTTAAGTTTAGGCCACTCCAAAATCTTTGTTTTTTTAAGCCATTCAGAGGTGGACTTGCGAGTGAGTTTCAGATCATTGTCCTGCTGCATAACCCAAGTGCGCTTGAGCTCGAGATCGCTATCTGAGGGTTAGACATTCTCCTTCAAGATTTTCCGGCAGAGAGCAGAATTCTTAGTTCCATCTATTACTACAAGTCGACCAGGTCCTGAAGCAGCAAAGCAGCCCCAAACCATCACACTACCACCACCATGTTTGACTTTTGGTATGGTGCTCTTTTCATGAAATGCTTGTGTTAGTTTTATGCCTGATGTAGTGGGACGCACACTTTCTATAAAGTTAAACTTTTGTCTTGTCAGTCCACAGAATATTTTTCCAAAAGTCTTTGGGATCATCAGGATGTTTTTTGGCAAATGTGAGATGAGCCTTTGTGTTATTTTTGGTTCGCAGTGGTTTTTGCCTTGGATCTCTTCCATGGAAGACATTTTTGCCCAGTCTCTTTCTTATTGTTGAATCATGAACACTGACTTTAACTGAGGCAAGTGAGGCTTGCAGTTCTTTAGATGTTGTTTTGGGTTCTTTTTTGACCTCTTGGATGAGTTGTCAATGCGCTCTTGGAGTAATTTGGTAGGCTGGCCACTCCTGGGAAGGTTCACAACTGTTCCAAGTTTTCTCCATTTGTGGATAATGGCTCTCACCATAGTTCACTGGAGTCCCAAAGCCTTAGAAATGGCTTTGTAACCCTTTCCAGACTGAAAGATGTCAATTTCTTGGTTTCTCATCTGTTCTTGAATTTCTTAAGATCACAGCATGTGTTGCTTTTTGAGATCTTTTAGCCTACTTAACTTTGTAAAACAGGTTCTATTGAAGTGATTTCTCAATTCAACAGGTTGGCAGTAATCAGGCCTCGGTGTGGTTAGTGAAATTGGACTCAAAAAAAGTGGTTCATCACAATTAATTCATGATTTAAGGGGGGAATTACTTTTTCACAGAGGGCCAGGAAGGTTTGTCTAGCTTTTTCCCCTTAATAAATAAAGTCATCATTTAAAAACTGCATTTTGTATTCGCTTGGGAATATCTTTGTCTCATATTAAAATTTGTTAGATGATTGGAAACAAGTGTAAAACATATGGAAAAAAGTAAGACATCAGGAAAGGGGCAAATACTTTTTCACAGCACTGTATACAGCAACACCAAAATAATTTGAAGATGATGGGTAGTGGGACTCTATTATCTCCTGTGCATTTGAGCAGCATTTCATTGTCAGCATCCAATGACTCCGTCTATGTTGCTTAGGCTACAGTGGCTGGACACAGCAAAGCAAGAACAAAACTATTTAGCTAGCAATCCAGTTATGTTGACATTACCAGTTAGATCCCGCAAATTATTGCCTTTGCTACATTATCCTTCGAGAAAGTAATTGCTGCTGGCTGGGTGACTAATAACAGATGGCATTCTATGAAACCTAACCTCTTTTCCTGACTCTTGTGTAACATGGCCGGCTAGATTAATGTTATTCTAACAGTCTGAGGCCTGGCTGGACAGAGACAAGGAGCCAGCACAACAGGCATGTTGGGGCGATATGCACCAAAGGAGACCTCTGGAATGTTCCAGAGGGTTAGAAAGGTGCTGAGATGGCTTCAACATGGCGAGTCATAAGCATGGGCTGACAGGGGAGGGTGTAGACAGCTGGTAGGCTAAACCAGTTCCCTGTGCCATTTGGATGTCCGGCTCTTGGGGTTAAGTTGTCTGCTGACATGCTCCATTTCTTTTGGATATTAGGGTTACTGGAGCGTGGAAACGGAGCGAGATTGGACAGAGAACAAAGCTCAGCGGACAGCGAAGTGGTGAAACAGCACCGTGATGCAGTTTATGCAAGTCAAAGCAAGGCCGGGGCTTCCGGAAAATTCTCGTTCCCTGGAGCGCCCAGGGAGTCAGTGAGGGGAGTCCTTCTCTGCAGATTGCTAAAATATCTCAACCTGAAAGTTGCAATATATTTAAGTAATTGTGCAGTGATGAGTAGGCCAAAATTCCTCCACAGCAATGTGTGTCCCTGATATCCGGCCAGTAGAAACATTCGGCTGCAGTGGTTTCTTCTAAAAATGGCACAACCTCCTAGATTTAGGGGGGGCAAGTATTTTTTCATGTGAGAGACATACAAACAGATAGTTTTTATCAAAGTGCATTGAGATTTGTGACAAATTCTAAAGCCCTTACCATTGTACTCTTTCTGCCAGGGTTGGTTGGCCATCTTTGACTATGCGTCAGCTCAGTCATTGGTATTTGGTTATTTATAAAGCTATTTTAGGTAAACTCCCTTCTTATATTTGTTCCTTGATTGATCTGAAATCTGACTGTAGATATAATTTGAGATCTATAGATGTTATTTTATTGCCTGTCAAAAGTGCATGGACTAATTTGGGCATGGAAGCTTTTAAGTGCTCTGATCCCCTCACCTGGAGTAATCTTCAAAAAGATTTGAAACTGAGGGAATTGGTTTCTTTGTTTGATTTTAAATTTCTTATTAGTACAATGGTGAATAAATCAGTTTGCACCTGTTTATGCTCATAGTTATTTAATGTAAGTCCACTGTTAAATGAATATATTTTTTTGACACTGGGAGCTTGAAGTTGTCTACATCTCAGTGTGTACATTGTATGTAATCTTGTTATTGTCATGTTGTCTGTAATACTTCATGTTGCCTTTTTGGGCAGGTCTCCCCTGAAAAAGAGATCATTGATCTCAATGGGACAACGTGGTAAAATATGGGTTAAATAAAATAAATAAAACATGTTCAATAACCTTTTTCCTTCAAGACATGAAATGATCATTTACAAAGTGTACTTATATCCATATGCTCCCTGGGTCTTATATTACATTTTAGATGAAGATCCAAAACCATTTTGTGTGGAAAAAATACTGAAAAAATAGCAGAAGTCAGGCGGGGGAAAGTATTTTTTCAGGGTGCAGTGAATTTTTAGCTGACTGAAGATACAGAACTATAAGAACTGCTTAGGCAGAACATGCCTAACACAACTTGTCGGCAGATTGCAGTCACACATTCTGAAAAAAAAAACAAAAAAACAATTAGAATTTTAACAGCTATTTCACCTCTAATAAAGCCTAGGATGTCAATTAGAGTTGCATTTTGTGAGAGTATTTGACACAGATGCAGTTCATTATGTCGTAATCGTGGACAATGTCAGCAAACAAATTAAATAATTCATACTCAGTTTGTAATTAAGTGGCAAAAGGATATTTGATACAGTCATGGATGGGTTCAGAAAAATGAAAGCAGCTTAGTACGACTACAACAAATCATGATGAGAAATGGGAAAGCATGCATTATCCATTGTGTCTCCAGAACATTCCCCTACAGTGATAACAAAGCCCTTCTGTTTTCACGGCTTTTGTTAGATTGTATCCAGGCGACCATAGGATTTCAGCTTAAAGCTGAGCTCCATATGCTATGAGACACTTCAAGTGCTGACCTGTTTGAGGTAATATATAAAAAAGCAAATATCTGGGTACTTCAAATTGTGAAATTAATTCATAAAACGGTCACACTTTATTTGAAGTGTTGCTCATAAAGGCTTTATACAGCATGTATAATGCCTTCATAAATGAGACATAATCTCTTCATACAATCATACATAAGCAAATGTCATGTTTTGCAAAGGTTGAAATAACACATCCTTCTTCAACATGTGACGCCAGCTGCGATATAACTAACAGCGTCAATTAGGTAGTGGCTAAATGTGATAAAGGGCAACATTGCTAAGTGACATTGTCATTGTCACATCTGGCATCACATGCTGAAGAAGGATGTGCGATTCCACCCTTTACAAAGTATGACATTTGCTTATGTATGATTTATGAAGACATTATGTCTCATTTATGAAGGCATTATACATGCTGTATAAAGCCTTTATGAGCAACACTTCAAATAAAGTCTGACCCATAAAACAATAGAAATAAGTTGTTTACATTAATATCCTCTAAGACCCACACGTCTTTCTCTGTTAAGAATGCAGGGGCTGGTTGCCTGTTTAAAGATTATCATCATGCTCATTTAGAGATGCTTTGTTCCATTTCGGCTTGATGCTCATATACAGTACCGCTCAACTGCCCCAAAGGTTTGCAATTTATACTGCATGTCTAGACCGGGTCATGCCATATTTTAGGCCTCAAAAGAAAAGGTTCAGTGATTAAAACAGAGCTACGATTCTATCCACTTTTATCAGGGTAAATGTACATTTCAATAAAACAAACATTTAAAAACATTGAAAATGATCATTTAGGTAGAATCGTAGCCTGGAATCCATCCATATCAAGCTTTGGTCGCTCCCAAAGGTCACTTGCTGATATGTCTGGCCTCAGTCGGTAGGCAGACGTTTGACTTTCAAATATTCACACAAAATCCAAGCGAGATCTGTGATTGGCTCACAGTCGCAAGGGTGCCCCGCCCCTTTAGATAGACTTGCAGCGGGTCCTGAATTAATTGATTCAAATGGAAAATCAATTGTGAACGTGAGCACAGATTATCACCGATTATTTTGCCCCATTGTCACAGAATTAAATACTGGACTTATTTTTCACAGGCCACATATCTTCCAAACATTCTGGTGCTGCGATGGAATTTTTAAGACCAACAGATCAGGAGAAAATGAACTTTGTTCGAGATTTGTGTCTCTCTCAGCAGCGGTCACGTAACATCTGGCAATACAGAAATACAGTACAGACTGCGGCAAACAACGAGTTAAGCTTTCAAACTGAAATAATGCTTGTGTTTATATGTTCAGTGATACTGTTATTGCCATCAATGTTTAATCGTTTTTAAAGGGAAAAGGAGTATATATGATCGCTATGATCTTGCACTGGATTGATATCAGATATTACATAAGTGGGGAAAAATGGCAAAATAAGCGTTGGCCATCCATGTTAAAAATGCCGAAACGTTGTGCAGCAATAGGTCGCAATAATAGGAATAAGCTATCTATCTTCTCTTTTCTGAAGCTGATGCAATCATGCCCTTCAAGCTTGGCTGCACGGTGGCATAGTGGTTAGCACTGTAGCCTCACAGGTCGTGGGTTTGATTCCGGTCTGGGGCCTTTCTGTGTGGAGTTTGCATGTTCTCCCTGTGTTCCTGTGGGTTTTTTCTGGGTACTCCGGTATCCCCCACCCACAAAAACATACATCGTACCCATGACCAAGGAACTGGTTTTAGAACTGGAGTTGGTCCCCAGGCGCTGCTCTGAGGCTGTCCACTAAAATATAGGATGGGTCAAATGCAGAGGACAAATTACCCCATGGGGTTCAATAAAGTGTATGTTAAAAAAAATAGCTAATGCCAATTACAGTGAAATACATTATGTAATTTGAATATTAAAATTAATTAATTATTTATGTCAATTAATTATGTAATTTACCGGGGAATCTCACTGACTTAAACAAAATGCAAATATGCCCAAACATTATCCTGTTCAAAACCTAACAACCACTCCAAGAGTAAATGCAAGCAAGCTACAATCTAATTTTTAAGCTCATGTCAAATAACTTTCACGAATGCCGTAGCTGGCCAGCTAACTCATATTTGTAATGCTGAGTACATTGGAATAATACAAAACATCTTTAGCATTCTTATCATCTTATTATCATCAGTATTATTATCAAAACATATTTTGTATTATTATTATTATCTTTTACTGCTTAAAACATCTTTTATGTCAATACCCCAAAGCTTATAATCCTATTTACCCAGAATGTGTGTCTGTGTGTGAGTACTGTACAGAGGACCAAGGTCAACAGTGGCACAGGAATGCAAGTTTCTGCCAAGAAAGAAAACGCCCTAAGTGCAGTCCAAAGTGGCATCAGGTATCCTGTAACCGCCTCTCAGTGACCTGTCCAAAGTAGACTGGACCATACTATGTACAGAAAGGGGGGAGCTGATTTTACTACGGTTATAGACAAATCTACAGCCAATTGATGTACAGCTAAAGGACTGTGGACTATAAGAACTGATGTCCGAGCAACACCCTGGCAGAGCGCTCTCCATACTGTGGCTGAGAACATTCCTCTGTTGTAATTTTTTATTTGTTCTTTGTCTGTTATAAATGTACTATATTTCAATCACAATCTGGTTAAGTCTTAATTTCAATTGTCTTCCATCCTTAACGAACACCACAGGTAATAAGAGGCAATTTCCTCAGAATACAGCCGTTAGTTGTGTTGTAAAATGCCTGATGTAGCAAAATAAAAGGAAATATACACGCAACATGCAGATATAAGATAGATACTTGTATATCCCAATGTTTAATTGCTCGCCTACTTAGCTACCACTTCTGACAACAAGATGCGACAGATACTGCTTGGTCAGCATTCATTCTGCAAATGGCGCCACAGGATTGGTGGTTCTCACCAAAAGGTCACCCATGAATATTTATATATCCAGTTGATTAGTGACGTAAGGGCTAAACGCTGGCCTACCGACTGAGGCCAGACATATCAGCAAGTGACCGTCGGGAGCGACCAAAGCTTGATATGGATGGATTCCAGGCTAGTAGTATGGTACATGTGAATAATGTTGTTTATAATTACGATAAGCACAACTGCCTTCATGTTTATTTTATAAGTGGTTTGTTTTCCGTGAGGTCAGTCTATTTTCCAAATAAGTCAAGTAAGCGGAGTTTCCTCCCTGAGCACTATCCAGATGGCGGCTGTATAGAGTTAGTGAGGTTGAGGTGAGGTAACATATCTACAGCTTTTCACTTGGACTTCCTCCTACTTATTCAGTACCAAGTTTGATAGCGCGGTGTGTTACCTGCTCAACTCATTTGTTTACTTGATAATAGATGGCTCATTACTGTTGTTATCAACCCTTCCACCTGTGCTTCACGCGGCGCAGGCCAGTCGAGAACACACTCACCCTCAGTGGCCAAACTCCTCCAAATATTTTTCCCTATCAGGGAGTTTTTCTCTCGAGAGCTTTTCTCTTTACTGAAGACAGTATGCCAAGTGTATGAACCTGTGGTTCCTGAAGCTCTGTTCAAGTACCCCCAGCCAGAACCGGGTATTTGCTGTTCCAACTAAAACACACTGGTGAACACTTTACAATAAGGGTCCAATAATTAACATTAGTTCATTAACTATCAGTTAATTAGCAGGTAACTAATGCGTTAGATAGCTGAATAAGCATTATGCAACCATAATGGAGCCCCAAAGAACCATACTGGGCCATCCTGCACTTTTGGCGAAAATCAGTTGAGGTTGTAAGCATGTGCAGAAAACTGAGATCTACATTTCCTAAATGGCCCAACCCAATCTTCCCACATGGATTGTTAATACAAGTAAATGTCTTCTCTACCCCTGTACACATGCACTGCACTGCACTGCCTGAGCCATAATGGCTATCCCACAACCTGTTCATAATTCATTGCAAACATGGAGGCTCGGTATCTCACTGACGAGGAGTTGCATCCAATGATTGACGATGAAGGTGAAGTGGAAGATGACAGAGACCCAGTGTTTGTCCCAAATGAATCAGAAGATGATGGTTCCTCTTCAGAAGGAGGTAGGTTTCACTTTAAATGATGATTGTGCATCGAAAACCAGCGCAAAAAGTGCGTGTGCATAATTTCACATATCTTGAGTTTGTAACGTGTAGTATTTTTGTTGCCCGTTGCTCTAGATAACACAAGAGGCTGGCATCTTTGAGTCACCATTTTCTCAAAAGTACCCCAACATGGGTTGGCCTGGTATGGTTCTTAGGGGCTCAATTAACCATTTATTATTATTATTGTTTCCCTTATTGTGAAGTTGAAAACATCCCTTTCGTATCCCTTATGCAGCACTTTAAACTGTTAAACCATAATTTATAAATTAATACCTTACTTGATGTAAACATCATTTGTAAATGATTACCAGATGATTAGTAAAAATATCAATTAGCTGATAGCAAATGCTTATTACTGCATTAACTAATCCTAATTATTGTACCCTTATTGTAATGTCTTAAAAGCACACTAAATGCGATTAATAATGAAGCCTCGGATAAGGTCTCTTTTGGTATTATTGCTGTGCAACACATCAAATGCAGAAATCCAGTCAGGGAGGAGTTTGAGAAGCACTGATCAGTGGCATGGTGTCAGTGGTATTAAAGCCCAGCAGTAACCTACAGGGTCGCGCTGACATGGTGACATATTAGCATCTAGCAGTTGCTGCAGATTTGTCATCTGCATTTTCATGTTATAAATCAACAATTGAATAAAGATCTGATGACTGTGAGGGCCATTGGGGAACACTGAACTCATGTTAGTCAGACAGCTTGAGATGATATGCACTTTGTAATGTTGCACACTATTATTATCAAGAATTAGCCAGCAGAACCACAGTATAGACTGTGGACATACAGGCATGCACGAGGTCAACCACAATACTGGGATAAACTGTGACATTTTAATGATGTTAAATTGGTATTATTAAGTCTGATGTGCGTTAAGAAAACATTCCTCACGCCATCGCACCACCACCACCACCAGCAAATTTTGACAGAGGGCAGGATGGGTTCATGGATTCATGCTGTTTTTGCCAATACTGGCTATGCCATCTGCGTGCCAAAACAGAAATGGATATTTATCAGAGTAGAAATACCTTTCTTTTCTATTTTCTACCGCTTGGCGGGCCTCTGCGCACAGTAACCTCAGTTTCCTGTTCTTGGCTGACAGCACTGAAACCCTGGACTCCTCCTGCTATAGCCAATGCACTACGAGGTTTAAAGTGTCATGTTTACACAGATGCTATTCTGTGTACCACTGTCGTAACATGTTGTCTGTGTTATTGTTGCCCTCTGGCTAACATGAACCATTCTGGCCATTCCGATCATCTGACCGCTCTCTGTCGTGTCCTGAGTGTTTTTCCTTGAAATTCAGCTGTCCACACCAGTTTGTGTTTTCTTTCCTTAATTGATTTATTCAACTATTGTCTCAGTCGTTCCGCTTTCATTCCATTGTTTTACAGAAAAATTCTTCCAGTTTTCTGCAGTCTCTGGACACGGCATTGTAGTCCTCAGGTCTACTCGAAGGAGCGCACCCACCACGTACCGTGGTCTTACCGGCTAACCACCCTGACACTGACCCCAGTCCAGCCACCTTGCATTCCAATGTAATTCTGCTGCTACGGCCTGACTACAGATTTCAGCTTGCCAAAGCTTTTTTTTTTTTTTTTGAAGTCTCATTTTGTTTATAAAGGCCGATTACAATATTCCGGTGCATTTAGATTTGGTTCCTTCCTGCCGATTTGTAACACTCTCATCACAAAAGGTGGTTTTCCCTCAGAATTGCCGTTCGCTGGATGTTCTTGATACCATTCTTGGTAAACTCCAGAGACCGTTTTGTATGAAAATCCCTGGAGATCAGCAGTTTCTGAGATACACAAAACCACCCTGTCAGGCACTAATCATCCTGTGGTCAAACTCGCTTAGATGACATTCTTCCCAATTCTAATGTTAGCTCTGAAAAACAGCTGAACCTCCTGACCACGTCTGCAAGCTTTTATGCACGGAGTTGCCACAACATTATTGATGATAGAGGTGTTGTTTTTATTTTGAGACTTTGTAGTCCCCCTGGAGAAAAAAATAAAATAAAAAATGAATACCAAAAAAGAGTGAACTTGAAGAGAAGCTTCCCCTGTGAATATGTCTGGGAAAGTCATGATATCTTCAGAGTGATCACAACAGCCATTTAAATGCCTCTTAAGCATTACAAGGCTTCAGAAAAAAGCTCTCTAGGGGCGCGGGGCAATGCTTTCTGAAGCGTCTACCTTTCCGGCATGTTCTGTATGATCAAAACAGTCGCTTACCTGCACAGCTTTCTGTGACTGAGTGTCCACAATAAGGACTCGGTTGAGGGTTGGCTGACTGACGTAGATGTATTTGTCCTTGACATTGACCGCTGAAGCCCAAACACACTTCTGGTCAGCATCAGTCTCCAGTTTTGGGCAAACCTCTTCCTGTCAACACAATCCATGAATATAGTAAGTGCAGAGCAGGCAGTTTATATGTAATAAATGCATAGTAGCTATTGGAGTCCTAACTGTAACAGTATGAACGGTGAAAGTAGTAAAAGAAGTATTTGTTGTAGTACTTGCAGGGGTCACCAAAACAGTGGTGGCAGTAGTCCCTCTTTTGCAGTACACTGTCGTCATGACTGTTGTTAGTGCAGTGGTTTAAATAGTCAAAGCAGCAGCTACACTGGCTGTAGCAATTGTCAAATTGTTATCTTCGTCAGTATCATTTTAATTGTAGATGAAATTTTAGTCGCCGACTTGTAATTTTTTCTGGGGATATAGCGATAACCATGTCTGTCTGTCCGTCCGTCCGTCCGTCCGTAATAATTTCATTTCCAGGGCAGAACTTAAAAACCGTTCAATATTTCTCCACAAAATTTGATGTGTAGATCTGATATATCATGTAGATGTGCCTTTTGGTATTTAGGAATTTCTTGAGCAGTTAATCCATGAATGTGGGGGGCCGGGGGGATACGCCATTGCCAGATGGCTCTTGTTTTAATAGTACTTGAACTTTCTCTCATTATTCCATCCTATTTCTCGCTTACTTATTTCCGATCAGGGTCACAGGGGCTGGTAGGGGGGAATCTAGGACCTGTCCCAGCCTATGATGGCGAGAGTAGCACAGCAACTCATTCTGGGGTGCAATTCTCAGAAAGCGAGGACATGACTGATTAATGATTAAGATGGATCGTCAGGGAAACTAACTTCAACGTCAGACTGTTCCCAAAAACCATAGCGGGTGTGTGGCAAATTTGAACCACAGTAAGCACGAACCCCTGGTTCGAACGTCATTAATGATGCAATGCAGCATTACAGGTGTTAAAATATCGGCGAACGTTAGCTCTGCAGGCGAAGTGTTTCTAACTTTTGTCACGAACAAAGCAAAACCGGATGATTGTGTAATGTGTTTTATTTTGTGACCAAATTACACTGTCCTGCGTTAATTTAGGATAGCTAAATTAAAGCATAATTTAATAAAGGGCTAAAAAAAAACACCTAATGAGTAATCTTCAGCCTCAAAAATGTACCTCATTATTCAGTTCACAACTAACACCTATTTGCTTTAATGAGATGCTCACTGTTAAAGGTAGTCTAGTGGCTCAATATGATTGGGTGGGCTGGATATCTTTGTAAGAAGTCAACGTCTCTCCACATTTTGTCAAAAAAAAAAAAAGCGTTATTGTCCTCTGTCATATTAAAGTAGAATTGTGTATGTGGGGCATGAAACACAATGCACAGTATATAAAATAAAAACAATAAAAACCTTTTAAAACAAGGTTGCAAAGTACTTTACAGGAACGTATTTAAAAAAATCATAACATCAAAGAGAACACAAGTATATTATGAGAATCAGTCAGCTGTTGGTACATTACATCAATAAAGTAGTTGAAGGCATTTTGCCTCTAAAAAGCTGCCGTTCCAACCACACAAATTTACGACGGTAGAATCCAACATTCATTGGAACTACAGCTCTCCGGAGCAGCTGATGAAGGTGTTTTCAGAGGAACTTACAACAGCAGTTAGGCAACGACACTTTTGGGAAACACACCCCTGGACAGAGTGCGAATGTAATGTAGGGATCATTCATCATTCAAACACACACACACACGCACTCACGCACGCACGCACGCACGCATGCAGGCTCGCACGCACGTCTATCAGCAATTTACAATCCAATTTGAGAAGTCTAATTACCCTGACATGCACCATCGTGCTGCCCTAGATTTATAGGACTCATTGACATGAAGTCAGTGTGTACGGAGTTTATCTTTTAGAGGCAGAAAGATGAACAAGTCGTGCACAGACAGCATTGTGCAGGGAGCATGTGTAAGATGCTGACATTGAAAAACACCATGGAGGGGCAGTAAAGCACCAGTTACAGCAGGCCACACATTGTAAGTGTTATAACAGTATATCGTCTGAGGAATATAGATGCGCAAGCTGTTTTTTTGTGTGTCTGCCACATACAGCTCATTTAAGTGTCAGTATTTTTAGAATTTTTCTCCCAGGGCTCATTAACCTATAATTTTCTCTATTGGCGTCCATTTTCAGAACAGATAATTTCCTGAATAAACGTGTTGCCATCCAGTTCCCTTCAGCAAAATGTACTGTGGATATTCTGCCATTCAAACCAATCAAATTTAGCGGATTTCTCCCCTGGTCACAACCAGTGACCCCAAATATTCTTTTCAAACCAGACTACAAAATGATACTTTATCAACATTAGATGTCTAGTTCATGAAACCTACAGATTGTATGATAGGACTTTTCAGACCCTTTGTGACTGATTCGCACCATAAGGACATTAAACACCAGACAGTACAGATACTGCACTTGCCGAGCAGGAGTTAGACACTGGGGTTTGTCTTTTTTGATGCACCTGACTCTGTAGTTTTGTGTGCGCTATTATGGGTTCAAATGTTCACCCTTTCACTCCTTCATACAGAAGGTATTTTTCTTTTATTTTTGATCAACTTGCATACATTTCCTGAATTATGAGGTGAGCAGCAGCCTTTCCAACTTATAGTAAATATTAAAAAAAATAAAATAAAAAAATCATTAAGTGGAGGACCTATAGATTTTGATACATTTGTTTATTTATAATTTAATATACTTTATTGAACCCCGTGGGGTAATTTGTCCTCTGCATTTGACCCATCCTATAGTTAGGAGCAGTGGGCAGCCACAGAGCAGCGCCCGGGGACCAACTCCAGTTCTAAAGCCAGTTCCTTGGTCAGGGGTACTGGTTGGAGTGTTCCTATGAGGCATGTTTTTGTGGGTGGGGGAAACTGGAGTACCCGGAGGAAACCCACGCGAACACAGGGAGAACATGCAAACTCCACACAGAAAGGCCCCACGCCGGATTCAAACCCACAACCTTCTTGCTGTGAGGCAGCAGTGCTAACCACTGTGCCACCGTGCCGCCCATTAGTTATTAGTTTGCCAAATGACTGAGAGTAATCTTGTCTATGTGTGACTCAGTCAGCCTAGCCTGTCCCATCTCCAGCTGCTGACTGAAATGCAGTTTCTAGGCCTCTCCTCAGCACTAAGACAGAGCCATCATATCACACTCATGCTGGCCTCCCCTCGCTGGCTGCCGCTTAAATTTAGAGTTGAGTTCAAGGTTCTACTATTTGTTTTAAAGCTTGACATGGATTGGCCCCTCGCTATATTTTCTCAACTCCTCAACCCCCTTTTCAATTCCAGGTCTATTCAATCCTTTGAAAAATTGCTTGTCCATTCAACAGTCTCGTTTAAAATCCAAGGAGCGTTCGTGCCTTTTCCTCGGCTGAGTTGGGGTTGTAAAAATAACCTGCCTCAGAGCGTAAGGTCCTGCACCCTGCACCGGTATCTTTAAATCTCTTCTCATTGGCCAATCTGTCTGTCAGAATCTGACCAAGTTCATCAGGCCTAGCGATGTTAATGTTTAATATTATTTAGGTTTATTCATCCATTTTTAATTCTGCAGAGCAAGTCTCTCCACGTGCCGTCACTCCACATCAGCCCGAGGCATGAAGTCAACAGAGACGGTACAGGGTAATGCAAACCTCTTCTTCATTACCTTCAAAACTGCCTCTTGCCTGATGGGAAGGGAACCTGATCTCGAGAAGATAAATACTCTAACCTTATTTTCATATCCATTTCAAGCCAAACATGGAGGAGTTGCAGCCATTCCACACCTTTAACTCTAACTGTTCACTTGAGTTCTCCCTTAAGTAGGTTCAAAGTCACAAAAAGCATTTCTTTTTTTATATTGCAGGTCAATGTTTCATTCAAATTCTGTATCTGCTGGTTGTGGTGCTACACTGAAGCTGCATTACACTTAAATTGAGAGAAATATTCAAACCCGGGACACCAGGTTTTTTATGGCCACGGCATGACATCAAATGGGAAATATCTAGGTCTTGTACATCATCTTATACACATTGCCCCGAAATTCAGCAGTACATGTTTGGGATGGTTGAAAACCTTGGATTCTCCACTAGAATTCTAAATAGACCTGAACTTCCCCAGGTGTTAATACAGTGGCTGCATTAGACAGACGCTCATATGGGTCTGACTATAGGTCTCATGGAGTTAAAATGGCACCATTGTAGGATCACCTATAGAACTCACTTTTTGAATCACCGCTGATTTTGGTAGAAGTAAATGAGTTTTACAGTACAATACCCTGGCTTCTATTGAAGAAACCATACAAAAGCCTCACAGCGACATGCTGAACAGGGACACAAGCTAACACAATAGCCCCTGTTCTTGACTCGAGCCATGACCTGGCAATCACTGAAGCAATACAAATCATACTATTCATTCTTTTTTTCCACAGGAAAAATACATTACGAACATTCAATGCAGGAAG
Source organism: Gymnothorax reevesii (assembly GCA_029721435.1). Lineage (NCBI taxonomy): Eukaryota > Metazoa > Chordata > Actinopteri > Anguilliformes > Muraenidae > Gymnothorax > Gymnothorax reevesii. The sequence continues at coordinate 50,109,683 of CM056589.1, read as the reverse complement.
TCACTGTCAATGGCACTATGTGGAATCCACCCATGTAGGTCTAGATGTACTGTATATAGTGCAGATAACGTTACATCTTCTTTAGAACAATTCAAACAACTTTGCCGAAGGGTGCACTCAATCAAGCACCATGGTGGCGTGATTACCTTTGAGAAACGCATTTCAAGTGCATGTATAACAGCACTAATTAAATTTAATCTGTTCCCGATTATTCTTATGGCGTCATAAAGTGATCGCAGCAGGATGCTAGCTAGCACTTTGAACAGCAAGACACAATGCGCCATTGTGGTGGTGGCACCCATATCAGAGAAACATAGACTTATTATCAACAAATGTTGCCTTCTCTACAACTTAAAGAGGACAGAGGAAATGTCAAGTGTGATATCGATTTTCCACTTCACCCCGTGAAATCGTTCTCACGAATGTCACTCCAGTCGCATCGTTCCTTACACTGTCCTCCTGCGCGGGGGGCGATGTGACAACCCCCGTGCTGTTCCCAAACTGCGCCGCACAAGTAATTTGCGAGGGCTCTGGGCCTAAGACGGGAATGCATTTGCTAATTTGCCTCACTGCATTAGGGGAGATACCATCTGGAGTCGATCCCCTCCAGCGAATTCGCGGCTCTTATCCGATGCAGATATCACGTCGCATTACTTCAAATTGTGCCAAACTGAGCAGGACTGGTGACGCTATGGAGGCGCTAGAACGGAGAGGGCTGTCAGTCTTGTCAGTTGTAGTTCCCCTCAAATCAGACGGAAGCTTGCCGCATGGCTGATGTTTCAAAGCATATTCTGAAATGCAACACATAAAATACTTGCAGAGCATCTGTTTTAAACGACGTACACTAGATACAAATGTTAACTGTCGCACAGTAAATAGCGTGTATATTGAGCGAGACAGACAGACGTTCGGCAATTACACGCACAAAACGTTACATTAACATCACATTTCCCTTTTATTTGTTAGTGGATGTATGGTAGCATTGAAAAAAAAAAAAAAAAACATGGAGTCGCATTCCCCAGACTGCCTCACTCCGCTCTGATTTCCAGACGGTATGTGACACTCATTCAGTTGCGTTTGATTGATTTTCTAATACGCTGCCTTTTGTCTCTCCGCTCTCCATGCAGCATTACTGCACAAATGAAAGGCTGGCCAGAGATAGCTCCGAGATGGTACAGAAAATAAAATAAGAGGACTAAAAAATGTAATACTGTACATGTGCTGAATTCCAAGCCCCTCATTTGTCTGGCAGGAATAATGAAAGAAATCATCAAAGATGTGCCGTGTGCGGGTAGGAAGCACCAACCCTATACCTTTCGGGAGCAGCAAGGGAACCGCGCAACTCAATAACAATAAATTAAACCATGCGATGCATCACGAAAAAGAAATATATACATAATAATGTCATGTTTGTTTACCCTCAACACCCCCCAAGCCCAATCCGCCCCGTCCCACTTAGAAAAGTTACACTGGCCGTAAATCATTCGTTGGATGTTCAGAGGTACCTCGCATTGACCCAGTGCGTTAATAAAACTTGGCTGTGTTGGCTTCCGGCTGCAGTAATCGTGTTTGTTCATAATTTATGTTTACGAGTGCCACGCTCTACCTGTAGCCCCAGCAGCTTCTCGCTGGGTTTGATGTGCCTTTGGATCTCACAGCGAACGGGCTGGATGACTTTAACACCGTCCTCGTAAAACACGTAGAACATATTGCTGACCCCGAGACCTGCAAAGACAAAACAACACAGTCCACCACAATGATGTCTAATCGTCTCCGGTCCTCACCACACACAAAATATCCCATAAATATGCATGACTGCGATATTGAAAATAGGGATACACAATGTTCAATTGTGCGACTACTGCGTGTACTGACAGTAGGCCTACTGGTTGCTAAATAAGCCTGTAAACAAAAAGGAATTGAAACACTGATCGAAGAATTAGTATTAATTCAACAAATGTTTTGGTAGAATAGATATTACACAGCCTGGCGAAAAAGAAGTCACACACTCTAATATTTTGTTGGACAACTTTAAGCTTTGATCACTGCAAGCATTCTCAAAGCATTGTTTCAACAATCCTATGCAATGTTACATCATTTATTTCCAATCAGGTTTGCTTTATTTCTTGGCCGAGATCTAGTATTGATGACGGAAGAGTCAAACAACTCAGTAAAGCCTTTTCCAGCACATCCCAGAGACTTTCAATTGGTTAAGATCACGACTCTGTGGAGGCCAATTCATGCGTGAAAATGATTCCTCATGCTCGATGAATCATTCTTTGAAACTCAATAAATCTTGGCATTGTCATTGTGGAATATGCCTGTACCCTAAGGGATTAAAAAAATCCATTGATGGGATAACCTGGTCATTCATTACGTTCAGGTAGTCTGCAGATTTCATTGCTGCATAATGTTGCTGAGTCCAGACCTGACCAATGGAAGCAGGCAAATGAACACCACATAACCCTTTTCCATCGCTCCACCGTCTAATCTTTATGCTCCCCAGCAAATTTTTTTTTTTTCCAACAAGTCTCACTAGCGAGTGGCTTTCTTGTGGCTACGTGGCTTTTCAGTCCCAATCCTGCAAATACTTGCCATGTTATGCGGGTGGAAATCCTACAGCTTTCATAACTGAACACAGCCGTGAGTTCTACAGCAGATTTTTTCTATGACGAGACTTCACAGTGCATTTTAGTGATCTCCACGATCACTCGTGATTATTTCCCAACCAATTTTTTCCACAAAGTTCGCAGTTCACCACCAACCTTACATGATTTAATAATGCATTGAAGGGTTCTTAATTCAGTCATTTTAATAATCTTCTGAGTTGTTTTCTGTACTTGATGCAGGCCAAGAATTTGCCTTTCTTAAAACACAGTAATATCTTTTCCATGACCATGGGGTCCGTCTTCTGACATGCTTGCATAAGAAATGAGAAGCTATTCACTGCATCAGTAAGGGATGAAATAATTGTAGCCAGCTCAAACATATTAATCACTGCAATAATGATTTAATCACAGGCTCATAAGCATTTACTTATTTACATCGAAATTTCAACTTGTTTTTGGCCAGGCAGTGCATTTGGCTCAGTTGGCCTTGATAATAACTGTTGCTAATAATGTTTTAACAGGAGTGAAATTGCATGGAAAATAACACATGAAAAATAGTAACAAACATAATTACTAAGACACAGCGGAAGTTGCACAGTAAATTATAAAGTATTGAAACTGCAATTACAGAATGTAGGGAGCCACAGTGATGACATCTTTTTTCAGGCCAATCTGGCAGTTTCGTCTGTCTTGAGTACCCCTGCCAGATTTGCAATGATTTTTTTGCATAGGGTCTTCAGTTTTCTTCTGAATATAAGTCCATGGTAAATGTCATACTCCAGGCTGTCACATTTTGTTACACGAGCTGTTCTGCCAATTTCAAAGTAGCAGCCATTCACGGTAACCCTTAGGGCGCTATAATAATAATAATAACAATAATAATAATAATAATAATAATAATAATAAATAAATAAATTTTATTATCTTGCGCTATTGAAAACTTATCATGTGGCGACTTGTTTAAAAGAGCGCCCGCAGGGGAGCTATTTTAAACAAGTTGCAAAATGACAGGTTTTCAACAGCTTTGATTTTGATATCTTACATCAATTGAGCAACAATAGCCACATTTAGCGCTTTAAGGGTTAAGAAAGGTAAACTAAGAAGCTGATGCTATTTGGAACTACAAAACAGCCACCACTCTGGCTTCAAAATAGCCCGCATGCATGTAACATTCCCAAAGTAGTTTGAATATTGCAGCTGTAAGTAACTTCTTTTTAAAAAGCAGATAAAGGACTAAATAGGATACATTTTCAGTTGAGAATTTAACGGGCAATTTCTTTTAAGATTCAGGCAGAATTCTATTAGCAAGTTGAGCCCTCATATTTGCTTAATTTTTTTTGCCTTCTCCCAAGTAATGTAATTAAACTTGCAGAGTAAAATGTGGAATGCTTATATTTGGCAGAAGAACTAAATCTCTGTGGAAGAAACCACCGGAAAACGGGCAGCAGAACCCATGCCGGAAAAATTCTAACTGGTCTTGGGGCTACAAGTGATGTGATTCTGCTATGGCCACTTAAGACTTAGAGGGAAAATGCAAGATAAATTAAGACAATCCAGGAAGAATTTTCAAAATGAACAAGACACTATGACATTAACATGCACAGCGAAGCGGTCACAAAAACATATGTGTCACAAAACATACATCATGTACCTTACGTAATATACTGTATCAGTACAGTGCGACATGCATAAATACCTTCCTCTCTCCAGAGAATGTTTGCCACTGAAGCGGTAGGGGGGATAGAGAAAAGAAATAAATGAGTTAATAAAGGTGACAGTATGGTTGTCAGGAAGCATCTGGCATGTTTCTTAATTGTAGACTAACATGGACTGAACTTAAAGAACAGTACGGCCTGTTAATATGGCATATGTTGACTACAGCGCTATACCCCTTACCCTCAACCGGGGAAACCCATCAGGAATCAGCTAGCAAGGATGCAGACATGGAGTCTTCAAGATGAATGTCTAATTCAAACATCATCCGACTTTTTATGTGTAATAAAAAAAACAAAATCTGAAGCATTGCCAGAGGAGGGCACATCCTATAGAGTGTTATGTACCTGGTCCGGGGTCATATATTCAACTGTGGTCAGTTGGGATCTCTGTCCTTGGAAGTGCTGTAACACTAAATATCTGCTGCTGACAGTCTCCTGGACTTGTGACTCATGAGTCCAAATGGTTGTTTTTTTTTTTTATGATGGCAAACTCATGAAATAAAACGTGTCATCACATTTTTTGCCGATGCGGAAAAAAAATTAAAAGTCTGCTGTGAATATATGGTGGAATTAATTGAGGAACGGGAAGGGAAAACATACTCTTGCCCTGCGAATACTTAAAATGTCTTTAGAAATAATAATAAAAAAAAAAACAAAGGCAAAGTTTTGTGGCCCATCTGTGGCAATAAATGACAACATAAACGTTATATGCCAGCAGCTGACTCTGTCAGCACCGATTAATTAAATCCAGCATATGTGATTAAAAACACTGCTCCTTTGGGCACTGGATCCGCTTTAAAGTATTATAAAAACATGATAAGTACATTATGATGGAACAGAGTGATCAGAAATTAAGAAGTAAAAAAAGATCAAAGAGGTTTAGTGGACTGAACTGCACCCATTAGCTTCTCAAAAATTACCATATTGTTTAATATGGAAATCACATGGTTTAATGCATGAGTGAAGATGCATCCTGCGATGCCTGGACACATGATACATGTCCCTCCTCCCCCCGGCGAGCCTCTTAGGGTAGGATTAATGTGCCACGTTGGGGACAGCAGAAAATCCACGTTGGTCCAACTGAAATGAACTGCATCTGTCTTGATCCTTTGCGGCTTATAGAGATAAGTGCAAACGCCCCATAACTCAATATGCTAGAATACAGCTTCGGGGATTCTTGCATGGTTCTGGTCAGCATGCACTCGTGTGTTCTGGCCGAATGATGAACAAAAGGTATTTTTCCCGCGCGCATTATTTTTTTTTCTATTTAAAGTGGCACCAAAACTTTTTATTGAAGCTAGTTAGGAAGGGTTCCATCATCAAATACCAAGGGCACTTTTGCATAGCCTCTTATCTTCTATTCTCAGCGATATCTGCCCTATTGGTTTATTGCTGAATTAAGGGCGAAAGGTATTTGGATAGCTTCTCGTCCGAAAACTGGGAAAACTGACTGCTTTGATTTTCTACGAGAAAAAGCATTATGTCAGGTCAATTGTAGCAGTATTCTGTGTCGGTGTTATTTATAGTGCTGCCCTGGGTTACCCCACAAAATGGTCCATCCTAATCAGCTTGAACTTACAAAAAAAATAAAAAAATAAAATAAAAAATCAGGGTTGGTGAAGTTTCATTCGAGAAGTAATATGCCACTTAAATCCTCCAAGTAAAGGTAATTTTTAAGTAGTTATATTGCAATTTTAATTTCAGTGCCTTGTCATGCATTACATTCTTTGAGTTAACTGTGCTTTTAATATACCTCAAAATGTAACTTTTGCACAAAACCTTCATAAACTAAAATAACTACAGAGTCCTGATATTATGAATAGAATTATTTTTTTGCAAATTTTTTTGTAAATTTGTACAACACCTCAAATAATGAGAATGCGACTGAACTACTACAACAAGAACAACAATAATAATAATAATAATAATAAATGCTGAAGGTTGCCATAATGATTACCCAATGAGAGGCTGTAGAACACATTGGCAGTCAAGTGACGTTGAATGACCATAACTTAGCTCATTTTGCACTAAATTTCCACTCATTTTCAGTTGTTTTGAGAGCTTAAATTGGCTAACACTCGAGGTAATGCTTTACCTCACATTCTGAGAGAAACATGACTTGTATTTCATATTCATGATATTGAAGGGATATTTACATTATTATAGCTATTACTGGTACTATATTGAGGATGTCACTCCTTTTATAATTTTGGGATCCAGGAAGTTCACCTCAGATTAGATCATTACACACTGCTACCATGTTCAGCAAACTAATTTATGTTTTAGCTCATGCGGTTAGTCTAGCTGACATCATTGTTGGATTACGATGCATGTGCACCAGTTTGCTTAAATATTGCCTTTCTCATTTCTTGCTTCAGGAAAGCCATACATATTTACCAATCTATATCCATTCATACTTGTGAGTATGTATCCCAACTAAGGCCCCTGTGGTGGATAGACATTTTAGCTACATCTTAAACTCCCAGGACAGACTTTCTTCTGAATGCATTAAGAACAAAAAAATTGTCCTTGTTTGGTTGTTGCTCGGCATTTGTTGAATTGTTGGATACGCTCCTTTACAATTTGGTAAAATGCCTCTGTGTTTGGCTGCTGGGTGTCAGAACACTCACGGGACAGCAGACACTTTGAATTTTCAGAGAGAGCTTTTTTTTTTTTTTACCTCCTGCTGTTGAAGAGCTATAGGGCTACTGACATCAACAGAACTCACTGAAAGTGCGAAAATGACAGACTCCATTGGTGTTTCGATCCTGTAGTTAAGTATTCTTCACTTAGTCCAATTTTGTTTTAAAATCACCAAAAAAAAAAAAAAAATTTGTAGCGCCAAAGGGACAGTTCTTTTGTTTGTTGCTAACTTCAGAGGAAAATTGTCTTTCATTTTAACAGAAAAATCCCATGCAGTACCAAAAAATGGGGCCTTTTCAATAACAGGGGACTTTTTTTTTACCATAACTTTGGCAAGATAAGTGCTCACAGACTCAAATAATAAAATTGTTGTGTCGGATGATCTACAGCGAGATTGCTGCAATTATGCACTGAGCAGAGGTTTAATCATCATTTCATTCATGACCTCACGTCGGCATGTACCCCCTCTATTTAAATAAAATTTGAGGTTAAATTAAGAGTTTTTAGTGGTGAACAATTCTTCACTTCTGATACAGAAATATCATTCATTGGGTTTTTGCATTAATGAAATCAAGGAACGTCTTTCCTCCAGGAGAACAAATGGTTTTTCTGCTTTTTCTTCCATTTGAAAACAGGAAATGATTATTCTTTGGAGAGTTATTTTCATCTGGTGAAGCATCAAAACTGATTAAATAAATTTGAAAAACAAAAAATAGTAAAGATAATATAACAAAACATAATATAACATAATATACGTTGTCATATAATATAATGTAATATAAATCGAAAATCAAAGGAAAAATGGCAAACATCAATTTTGTTGATGTTTATTTTTTAAATTATTGAAACAATGGGGGAATTTTTTTTAAACATTCTTCTCAGTGCTGATAATGAGATACAATAATTAAATTGATTAAATTCTGCATAAACACTATTCATTAATAACCGAAGAATTACGGCGAGAAGAAATTAACCAAGAAAAAAGTGTATATTATAAACATATTACATATTCACTAGATTCATTTCCCTCATTTTATGGTCACAAAGGGATTTTCTCTTTCCATTGTTGCTCCACGAATGTAAATAGAGTGACTTTTAAATAAAAATAAAAGCAAAGAGCACACTGAAGCTAAGATGAACTTAGTATTTACTCCGGGGCTATGCCTGAAAGTATCTGTCAGAGAGAAGATAAGTATCTCATTGTGCAGTCTGAAACAAAGTGGCTTCTTTTCACAGGAGAGTAATACACAATTATTCTCAATAAAGCAGGTAAAGGCCTCTCCAGTTTCAGAAGTAAGAACACGACAGCCGTAACAAGCAATGCACTGAAGTGACTGAATTGCAGCAAAACCTTAATTGCAGGAATGACTGCATTTATTTAGTGAAAAGTGAGGCAATCAAATTTGCCCAGAGATGCGCTCTTTGTGTGAAACTCCAGTCCCCTGTCTCCTCAGTCACATCGCAGCTTTATACCCTGAATTCTGATGCAACTGTCTCTCCGTCTGTCTTTTTCTAACTCTGCCTCCCACAATCATCATGAATAGAGGGGAAAACCTGTTAAAGTCAAAAGGAATTAAAGTTTAAAAGTGATTTCTTTCCCATTTGGCACTAAAATTCTGCGCTGAATTATTGGACTCTCTATGGAATTTGATGTAGAAGGGTTCCATTAACTCACCTTCAAAAACTAGATTGATTAATTGAGCTTAGAAACTTCAAAGTTAGTAAAAAATCGCTTAACTCTGTTGCTTTGAACCCATTGACAAAGTAATATTTTTAAGTAAACCCAATGCGGTAAAGATATCAAGAAACAAAAAACAAATGGCTTGAAAGGATGGCTTCAAAAATTAATGAACAGGTAATTTCAAACTGTTTTCTCTGTGCATACTCCGTGCATTTCAAACTGCAATAAATGATGCTCAGGGTTCCTTCAATTTTAAAAGGATGAATTGGTACTATTAATCACTGGAGTACACCATGGGAGCCATTTCATCTGTATGATGGCTCGTGCATCATTTCCTGCAACCATATTACAAGTGAATCAGTGAAAGATAAACTGCTTCCTATTGGCCTCAACAAGAATTGATTAAGAATTATGACATTCGAGTCTAAACTTGTGGAAGTTATAAAAACAGAGGAAAACTTTGGCTGATGAGCAGTTTACATATGCACGTTTGCTCGTTTGCATACTTACTTGAGTCTTAATGCCTCAAATGCACAAAATACACAGGAGCACAGCTGTCCCTAAGTAAGCATTGACAAAACATCTCAATTCACACAGATAAAATACATTTACAATTGAATTTGAAGTTCACAAAGAAATCTTCATTCCCACAAGCAATTTTATCATACACTAGTAGATTTCTGATATAAGACCAAACGTACAAACAAGGTGCTGTGAGCAGGTTGATTGTCTGCTGCTAGAATTTGCCAAGGCCCATTGACCACTTAACCAATCATATAATACCTGCTTAATGCAGTGACTACCTAATTAAAATTAAGCAAAACCATGGCTGAAAACAGATTTTAAAAAATCACCAATAGTTGAAAAAGCAATTGCCGAATAAATCACCCGTATTTAATTCTATTAATAAAACAGTGTTGTTTCCCGATTTCCTTCTTTTTACATCAAGATGTTTCAGATCATCAAACTAATTTGAATGTTAGACAAAGGTAACCAGAGTAAATGTGCAATGTAAATGTGCCCCCTTTAGTTTATGAATCAACTAATTAAACTCAAGTAATTAATAACTGCATTCAGTTTCAGAAGACAAGGCAAGCATGATTGGTGCCGTTGAATTTAAAAATCACTTAATTAGAACCTGTCTGGCAATGTCAAGAAGGAAAAAAGTAGCACATGTCGCCACGATCGAAGGAAATTCAAGAACAGCAGAGAAACAAAATGGTTGGTATCTTTCAGTCAGAAAATGCTTACAAAGCCATTTCCAAGGCTCAGGGACTCCAGCAAACCACAGTGAGAGTCATTGTCTACAAATGGACAAAACTTGGAGCAGTGGTGAACCTTCAGAGGATTGGCCAGTCCACCAAAATTCCTTCAAGAGCAGATTGACGACTCATTTAGTAGGCCGCAAAAAGCCCCAGACTAACATCTAAAGAACTGCAGGCCTCACATGCTACTGTTAAGGTGAATGTTCCACCACAATTCCACCAATAAGAAAGAGACTGTGAACTAATAGCATCCACAGGAGAGCTGTAAGGTGACAACCACTGCCGACCAAAAAGAACACAAGATGCCAAAAGACATCTTGATGACCCTGAAGACTTTTGGGATAATATTCTGCTGACTGATCAGTCAAAAGTATACATTTTTGGAAGACAAGGGTCCTGTGACATCTGGCATAAACCTAACACAGCATTCCGCAATAAGAACATCACGTGAAACACAGTGGTACCAGTGAGATGGTCTAAGGCTGATCTGCTGCTTCAGGACCTAGGCGACTTGTCATAATTGATGGAGCCACGAATTCCGCTCTCTGTCAGAAAATCCTGAATGAGATTGTCCAGCCATCAGTTTGTCACCGAAAACTTAAGAGCTATTTGGTTTTGTAGCAAGGGAAATGATCCAAAGCTTAAATGCAAGTTCAACTCTGAATGACTCAAAAGAAACAAATAAATGTTTTGGAGTGGCCTAGTCAAAGTCTTGAATTGAATCCAATAGAGATCCTGGGGCATGAACATGACCAGCAGTATTTACTTGAAAACCCTCCAGTGTAGCTGAATTAAAACAATTCTGCAAAGACGAGCTCGCAAAAATTCCTGCACAGTAACATAGACAAACTGCTAGTTATCGCAAACTTTTGATTGCAGTCATAGACGCCAAGGGTGGCACTACCAGTTATAAGGTAAAGAGGGGCAATTGTTTTTCGAGTGGGCAATATGAGTTTTTGAATAACTCTATCAGTCAATTAAAATATTGTTTAAAAGCTGCAATTTTTCTTTACTTACATATCTTCGTCACATATTAAAATTAGTTGGATGACCTGAAACAATTAAATATGGTAAATTGGCCAAAGTAAAAAAAATTAGGAAGTGGGCAAGTATTTTTTTCATATGCAAGGATATGATTATACCCGATTTTATCACCAAGGTGTGTATTGCTTGAATCTGAATAATATTCCCATTATGCTAATAGTTGGGCTTTTGTCAGCATGTTACTAGCTCATGCAGGCATAACAGATACATGTAGCTTATTAGCAGATTCTGGAAAAGCTACGGGCATGTTTATCATTTCAGAAAAAATGTTATGGCTATTTTTGTATTCCTCTGAAATTTAAAATATTTCTCTCTCATATGGCTTCATTTCTGAAGCACCCAGGGTCTGCTGATACTGTACATTTGACCTGTGTAGCTGGATTTTTGCTAATGACACTTGGGTTAAGTGTGTCAACTGAGTTCAGAGAGGAACAAGGCTTTGCCTATCCTTCACAATAGCCAGAGTGTACCTGTAAGAGCTGCAAGGGAAATGAACATGGATTACTTGACGGTGGTCAAAGAGTGCATTCAAGAGGATTGACTAAGATGCTAAAGCAGTCCTCTCGCAAATGAGAGAGTTGCTAGTCTGACCCTCAGCCTCCAGTACCTGGGTGCACGAGAGGAATTAAGTGTAAAAGGCAGTAAGTGGATTTGCAGTCGGTGTACAATTTATCACGTCCTGGACATTTCGGAATAACTACGGCCTGGAACAGAGGCAATGGCTGTGCTGAGAATACTGGGGATTCCAAACATCCCTTTAAGCCAATAATTAGTCTTAGCTGTTATCACTCATTTTCCTTGATTAACAATATATTAACTCACTCACTTACATTGGCCAATTCTCTTGATTAAATTAGACTCAATTGGGCAGAAGTTGTTTTCATTTCTAGAAACGTTACTGAAAACTGTTAATACATGTTGCTAATTTCCATTATCATTATTTTAACCCTTAGAGCGCAACATGCAGCCATTGTTGCTCAATGATGTAAGATAACAAACTCAAAGCTGTTGAAAACAGCATGTGAGCTCTTTTAAGGAAGTCGCCACATGATAGGTTTTCAACAGCACAAGATAATAAAATTTTTATCTTTAAAAAATTTTAAGAAGTTTAAAGTGCTTTGCGGGTTAATTTCAACAATCATGAAGCACATGTGGGGAAGCCTACGCTGCAAAATTTGCCAAAAGCTAGCACGGAAGTTCTCTCTCTCTCTCTCTCTCTCGCTGGAAATAAATTAATTCAACATTTTTTCTGGATTTGATTTATTTAACCGTCCGAGCAGTGTATTTGGATGGTCCGTATCATTGATTGGAGAACTTTTTAATATAGGAAATGATTGAAAACAGGTGAAGACTTATCGGGATTTATTATGTGTCCACTATTGTTATGTCTCGGTGCACATGGCAAGCGAGATATACGTAGTTCGTTTGTGTGTCAGTCAGTCAGTCAGTCAGTCATTCATTCATTCTGTCTGTTACCGGTATAGCTGCTCCGCCGGTCAAAATCAAGTCCTAGAATATGGCTATATGGGTTAAATGAATCAGAATCAGACGACTTTATTTGTCCTAAAAAGGCAATTCAGTTTCTCCGGTCTACCGGGGAAGGTAGACTGCAGCTGGTCGAACACTGAGAATGCCATGATACCTTGGATTTAAATTTGGCAGATTTTTGAGATAGAGCTTCTTCGACTTATAGCACTATTTAACACTTCCATAGACTCCAATAGGAATCGAGGAATGCGGATGTAATACGTGTCATGGGGAAAGCAACTGTTCCAAACAATGAATTCATTTTCATTTGAACACGCTTGCAGGTAAGTTTATCAAATAACTGCATTTTTGGAAAATTTGTCGCATTAGCTGATGAATTTTGTTGTTAGCATCATTTTCTGTACCCAACTTTCGTTTATGTTGATCGTCAGATAGCAGCCTGTTAAATTCATATTTAAGTTAAAGTAGATGATGTGAGCAGCTCTTAACAATCTAGCATAACCAAGTCATTTGTTCATTTAGCTACCTTGAATTAATTGCAGTTATTCGTGTTCGTTTGAGTAAAAAGTTTATATTCCCTTATTAGATTCGCTGATAGTTTCAACCACAGTTTATAGCTCACTAGTTAATTCTGTTGCCAACCACACTACTTCTGTTCACTCGAAGGTTCTGCGATTCAGTGCGAAAAGTAATGGAAACAGCTCAAACTGTCAAATCTATTCGATACACCGATTTGATCGCATAGCAGCAAGTAACGTCATTAGGCTACGCACAAGCTTTTATTCGCTTCCCTGTTAGGTGGGAATGTATTTTCACCGCCTTTATTCGCAAGAATATTTTTGGCGTACTTCAGGTAATTCGATTGACAAGTGGATGGCAACATAGCTTATCTCAAGCATAGATGCACAGCTAGGGCACTCTGACAGGTCCACACAGAATTTTATAGTTTCATCAAGGGACATACGTGTCACTGCTGTAAGCACCGAGGCATCAGCACCTTCGGTGCTTTCATTAGTTCAGCACCTGAGAATGACCCGGAATACCAGCTGCTGGATGACCAAGTGAAAAAGCAGACTATGAAGTGTGTTGCTTTGATGCTAAATACGGATGGGCGGTTAAAGTTGAATACTGATTCCATACAGTAACTCCTAACGGCCTGGCCTGTTTGAAAACAATACGCAAACAATTACTCAAAAATAAAATTACAACCAGTAAAATATATTTAACCAAAATTTGCAAACAAATAAATCAGATATGTATGTACACAGATACATTATGCAGCATAGTGCCAACTGATGATCAATGTTCACAAAGGTGATGGCTTTTTCAATATCAAATATGAACACAAGCCTTGAATATCCCTTCCTACTTTATTTTTTCTCTCCCCATTTAGGTTTTCTGTGGTCATGCAAATATAGCTGGCCAGATTAAACAGGCATGCGGAGAAGCGTTTTGTCCTTGCGTCCTTCATATCTGCGGGACAATTACAGTGCGCATTATAGCTTTCACACAATGCCCATTAATTATGCATGAACTCTCAGTCCACAGTTTCTACCACTAAATGATATTCACTAAAGGGTGATGTATTGCTGCACAATCTATTCTGATCTGTGATCAATTGTCCACATGCGCAAATGTCTTTATTCCAGATGGGGAACCAAATAGATTTCGGCATGTATGGCTCAATAATAATTGAATCCTTCTGCAGCTAATCAATACAACTTGATTGAAACATCAAACATCATTTCCCTGACAAATGAGAGTAAGACATGGATTCAGTCAAAGCAAAATGGACTCTTAATTCAATCCATTTTTTCCATCTCAAAATCTATTTCACTGTCAGGCTGTATATTCTCTAAAGACCTGGAAATTCACTTCTGTTCCTTGTAGGCGACCTTAGTTCCTTGTGTTAATCTAATGAAGCACAGATACTATCACAGAAAAATAATAGATATTCAAAATCACTAACTGCTATTTGAAAATAGTTTTTTCATCCAAGACACTCGCATTTAACCAAAAATGTAAACAATTTTTTTGAGCTTTGTCTCTCAATTTTCTTTAGGCATAAAAACCAAGTGAGGTATTTGAAAAAAAAACCCAAAATCAGTGAACAGAGATTTGTTGAAGAGTCAAAAAATATATAACCCTAGTAGGCTTAATTTGACATTGATTTAAATTGGCATCTAATTCAGTTTCTGCATTCTAGCCATCTTACTGGTTAAACAATTAGCATATCAACAAACCCATTCTTGGACTTAACATATTTTATGAACTATTGCCATTTGTTTTATTTTACCAGGTTTTTCTTTCAAAGTTTTCAGTGGTAGGCTTAGGAAAACACAACAATTTCATAGAATTAGGCCTTTCATTCTGCCGGATTTCATTTTCGATTGTCTCGGAATTTGTGGTGTTCTGCTCTGCTGAGGGTTTGGAGTTACAGTGACAGGGAAATGTCTCTAATGGCAGATAAATTTTATTCGTAGATCATTTGAGAATGACAGCTCACGTTTAACATGTCAGATCCTCTTACAATGATGGAATTGAAGCATTTTCAAAGACCAAAACACCTTGATAGCTCGAAGCGATGGAGATCGCATCGGGAGCAGCTCGAATTCTTTATTTTTATTTTTCATATTAAATAAAAATAAGTTCTGTGAATCTTGAAGGGGGTTTTAAGACCAAATGATGCTTCAGAAAAGTTGTCAGAAAACTTGTTATAGATAGACAGATGGTATTTTCTTTTTTTTTATATTTTAACTGACATTGTCTAAAATATCCCTCCACCTCCCAATAAGTGGAGCATAAAAAACGTTGGAAATGCGTGGTATATCGAAATGCTGAGATTCTTTCTCAATGCCAACACACATTCCACTGGATGGGGACGAGACTGCATGATGGATGATTTTCCATTACACGTTACAATACATAATACTAAAATATGGATTCACCGTTTACCATTGAATATACCTTGGGAAAAAAGAACCCGAGGGGGATACTTGGCAAATCACATCAACACTTGCTCCTGATTCCAAAATTGCACAAAATCTGTCAGCTGACTGCCTGAATTAATCATGTTTGGATGGTATTTTCAACCAGTTCTATTCCAAAGCCCCCACCTCAGGCTCAAAGTCACCCAAGGCAATACCAGTATTAATGCTTATGTCACGACTCAACTCAAAGGTCATAACAAACAGGGGGATTGACAGTGACACTTTAAAAATGAGGTCTAATTTGTTTAAATTGAATAACCCAGGTCGACAAAAAAAAAAAAAAAACAAGAAAATAGACAGGACTAACAACGTGATTTTGTAATCTGTAATATGCCGTAAGTGAGCAGATACTGAACATAAAAATGTTGGTGCCTCAGTGATGCATGATATAGACCTTTCTAGAGCCTAGAAAATCTCTGGGAGCACTGTCCATTGATGCCTCACCAGCCCAGGCCAAAATGATTAGGACAGGCAGATGAAGCATGGGCCTGCGAGATCACAAACCAGAGGGCTAAAGAAACATATTCTTCACCCCCCCTTCTTCTGGCCTCCCCCCCCCCACCCCCTTCCTCCAAAACTCCCTGTTGGTCATTCATTGGTTTTTCCCTCCATTAATTTTTCAGTGTCCAATCAATAGGAACTCTACTGTAAAGAACCGCCCACTTTGTTCTGGTAAAATTTTGCAAGAGCCCATCCTTGAAGGCCTGTTTCTATTGACACCAGCTGTCTCTAGGTTTGTACGTAACTGTCCCTCAAATAATTCCTCATAATTTTGACAAGCAAAATAAACTGGGCAAAAGTCTATCGGCTTCATCGTTCGGTACCGCGCCGAGGATCGTAATGTACACCTGGGTAGGAGAATACTGTATGATCACTTACCAGGGGTGGAGTGGGGGAGGGGGGGCGGTTGATTTCCCAAACTGCTGACGGCATTTCTTCCCAGGTAATAAAATGAAAGTCAGGCCTGAACAGCAAGTCCCATGATTGATTAACAGTAAGGCTTGCTTCAGGCAGTTCTGCCACGATATATCCAAAACCATTGTATCTAATAAGATACCAGTCACTCATATTGAAAAGACACACAATAAAGATTTTTCAAGAGCAGCGGATGCAGAAACACACAAAGACGCTGTGAATAGGAAAGAATAAACCAAACCTGACATTCATGTTGATTGAAATGTTTTCCCTCAGTTTAAGGAGCAACAAAGCAGTCTAAAGCCTATGCTTATTTTCGTAATAAGGTAGGCCTACATGGTCTTTGAAATCAATCATTCTAATTTTATCCCGAGACGAGAACAGCAACATAACACAATTATTAGCTCAAGTGATTTTATTATCCACAGCAACCGACTCTAATGATACCTCCCACGGTATCTAAAATGTCAGCACATGACAGTTTGACGTCTCTTCCAAAGGCACGATGGAGCTCCAGGGTGAGTTTGAACCAGCAGTTCCTGTTTCATTCACAGCCTGGGCTTTTAGCTGATGGGTCGGCTGGTCCCTGGAGCAACACGACTGCGCTCTGATCATTCCACCAAAACTCCAGGACTGCGATTTTAATAAAACCTTTATCTTCAAATACTATTTTTTATTAATTGAATAAAGGGGGCACCTGAGATGTCCTTGAGCCTGCCGACGGGCTCTCGGATGAAAACTTGAAGGAACCCATTGACTTTATGGAAGCACCACACTGCCATTTATGTCACAAAGATATCAGAAATCCAAAGGCAGATTATTACTTTTTTCCTAATGCACTTTGAAGCTTTCCTTAACGTCGAATTGCCGATTGGCTGCATGTTTACCTGCAAACCAAAATACACAATTGTGCTTTTTCAGGGGCCTGTGTTGTTAAAATTGAGATGACTACTGTTGCCAGGCAAACTCTCTCCAGTGCCACAGATTAACGTGAAGAGGGTTGCCAAAACAAAGCCTATATTATTTGAAAACTGCAACCTGGGCTTCACTGGACTGAGGCAGAGTGAGGATGGTGATTTTCTTTTATCGCTTACATTCTGGGCTTGTATCAGCCACAAGAGAATGGCCAGCCACCCGTCATTCAACACACAAACCTAAGATACTGATGGTCATCCAGACCAAAAGAGTTAATGTCAATCTACTCACTTGACTAACAATGTACAGAAAAAGTGAAACATCTGAAAGGTAAAATGCTACAGAAATATTGTAGCAGTGACATTGACGGGATCAGAAACCTGTAGTACTCTGACTGGGCCACTACAATTATCAACAGCCAAATTACAATGCTGTCTTAGTGAAATATGCAATATTTAAATAATATACCCAAATGCGTCTTGTTTTGTTTTTGTTTTTTCCATATTTTGGGGGAGCTAACCTTATTGATTGCTGTCTTCAAAACAGTATGTGCAAAAAATAAACGAAAAAAAAAAACTTTTAAAATAAAAATTCAAATTTACTGGAATCGAAGCGATAACACACATTCCAAATTTTTGACCTTGTGAGACACTAATGGCCTCAGTTACTGGGAAACTGCCCATTTAATCGCTAACCAATAGTTAATAAATTTGACTGAATCCCAGCCTGTTGATATTTCACTTGAATTTCCTTCCACTGCATACCACTGGACAGTTTTATAGTCTCAAGACAATTTCCAGAGATGCCTACGAGCCAATACACCAATACAGAGGCAGAAATCTAAAAGCTTTTTCCTAGATGTACCATTAATATCTGTACACTTTTCTGTGGACAAAAGTTATTTTATGGTACATTTTAGTAGAATTTCTAACATGCCCAGGACAACGTCTTCTAGTTTTTGCAGATAAGTTTCAATCTATTGATAGCTTAAAAAGACTGCAGTGCAGGTTCGAAGGCATGAATCTGCTGATGGAAATCACTCCAGAGGAAAACCTGCAGGCGCCATGGCTGGAGTTTGACAGGCCGGGTTTAATGCTCCTTAACAGACATTTCTGAAATCTACGGTTTCAAAACTCTGACACTCAGGCAGCTGAAAGGTACTCTGTGGCAAGCGGGCGACAGCAGCTCCATCATTGAAGAGCCACAGGTAACACCGATGCCAAAAGGGACAAGCACTGCAACTAGACAGGGGATATGAAATCTCTCAGAAGAGTCAAGTCCTGTGCTTTCCTATTTTTTTTTTTTTTGCAATGACAGAAATGTATGATTTAATGCTGTAACTTGCAGTGGCATTACATTCCAGAGTTTCCCTCCTTATATTTACTTGCCCAGAGCTAACATTATGCAGTACTGAGTTTATCTGAGATGATGAACAACGATAAAAGAGAAGCATAGCATCAATTTTTTACCTTCAGCTTTAATGAAAAGGATACAATTAAATCAATACATATCACTCGGTGGCATTCAAACAATCCAATCCTATCAGTTTAATAGCCAATAACGCAGACTGCTCTCGCGGACTACAACTCGGTTTCTCGTCGAGTCCCCATAAATCATTCGTACTCGTGCGGTGTGTCATACGAGATGAGACCATGTGACCTCAATATGGAGGCTAGAGCCGTATCTGCTCGCAGCATAAAGGCGCGGAAATAGTCAGCCCGAACCCTGGCATGGCCGCACGTCCTTCACTAGCAGAGGGTGCGGGGGACGTAACACCAGTTATGACCGCCATCGCCTCTCAAATCTCAGGCATAAAAAAACAGCCCCATCATAATCAGTGGGAAAATATGAAAAATTGCAAAGGCAATTATTAAAACGAACCGGTATATAGACTGCTAACATATTTTTTTTTCCTGACTTTGAGGTTTAGTAAACATTCTGCAGTGATTCACCACACTGGCTGCAGTCGCCGCCGGTGACCATGAGCCAAACATAAGGGCAGAATTTGATTTCCACACTTCCCCACCAAGGCTGCGGAAAAGGACGAGACAAAGAGCGCCAAGGCCGGGATAAGAATCGCATTTCCAGTCAACCTGCAAAGCGTGTCCAGAAAAATAATGCGCGACTAATTGCAAAAGTCCTAAAAAGAGGACTGAAGCTGCCACAGTTTCTCGCGTACACACAGAATAAGCGCTCTGTGGGACTCTTAATTTCACACCATCCATTTCTGAAATTTAAAACGGAGTGATCCAATTAAGCTGAGGAATCTTGGCAGGGCTGGACGGCTAAAGTTTGGATCCTCAAACACCGCGCAGCAGCTTGGACATATTTTGCGCATGCAGAAGAGGTGCTCTCTTAAACCCTGGACAGCAACACTGACAAAATAAAATAAAAACAGCAGCCCACTCCTTCTGGTTCATATCCCAGCTACAATGTTACAAAAAAAAATACTGCAGTTTATAAAATGAGAGTTTATGTAAGGTTATCGTCATATGCCTGCATATGATGTTCACATTACAACAATATTATACAGGCAAGGGTGGTTTCCAAATTAGGACATTATCATAAATGGGACAATGGTATCAGTAAATGCTGGTTCATTGTCAAACTTGAGTCAGACACTCATCCATCATTTTTACCAGAACAGAACAGGGAGGTCTTATAATCATAACCTTGCTTATTTTAATCCTCACGTGGTCATGACCTAGTAATTTCAGAAAAAAAATAATGTCACTTTGACATTGTCATAAACATTACATTGTGTTTTACTGAATAAATCAATCCTCACAGTGATTATAGGGCATGGTTGTATTGTGGCCTATAGTGGCACACACACTGCACATAGGCCAGTAATTATTTTTTTCAGTGTTCATCCAGAACTCTTTTTTTTTTTTTTTTGGAGGTAAAGACGTCCTGTGCTCCATATCTTGCCCAGTTCCGGCAGGGGGACAAAGCAGCAAGCAAAAACCCGGACTTGTCAAGGTTTACCCAGGTAAAAATGCCCCAAAGCGTACCACAGAGTGGTACGAGTGTGTTTAGTTGAATTATTTCTAAATTAAAATTGCTCAAATGCCATGCCGGGAAAGATAAAATGAGCATACAGATGTTGCAGGTGTGTGAATGAGGTAATATGCAAATTCGATGTGAAAGACAAACGCTTGACGACGTAAATAATGGAGCAAGCTAACATAGCAGCTTGTGTTTGTAATACCCTAGAAGTGTGTCACACAATAATGGCAATGTCTTAAAATACCTCAGATCAAATGGTCAATGAATAAGCTTTCAGATACAGGTAAGAACCACATATTTGTGATCTTAAAAGATTGAAGCTGGGATTCGGACTGTGGAGACTGGCATGAATAATTGAGCAAGGTTGTGCAACTTAAGGAAACTCTCTAACTCAGCTACGTGGGTCACTCTGCCACCTGCAGCGCCATTTTACAATGTGATTTGGGCTGTTTTTCAAAGCGTAGGCTACAGCTTCGGCAGGCTGCATTTCTCTGCTGCTTTGTCATCTCAGGATGTTCCATTGTCAAGGCGCCTTTGAGTACAGCCGAGAAATGCAGCCTTCATCTCACCAGATATTAGACAGAATTTTCAACTTGTTTACATGCTGTTTCCATGTTGACAATTCCGTCTGATGTCAGGCAAGATGAGGGCTGCATTTCTCAGGTGTATTCGAAGGCGCCTTCACAATGGAACAGCCTGCGATGACACAGCAGCCAAGAAATGCAACCTATCTAGACTTTACCTTATGCTTCGAGAAACACCCAATGGGAGGCTGCTGTGCATGCGAGAATCTGGGAGGCAGTCATGGATTGAGAACTGAGAGGAGGGGGTGATTTCGTTGGGTGTTGGGGTTTGAAATGTTTAAAAAAAATCTGTGAGCACTCCTCAGATTGCGGACCCCACCTTTAAGTGTTTGATTGATTAGAAAGCTATACGGTATATTTTTTTAAACTGTCAACATACGGTTTTAAAGTTTGTAGGTAATCAGTTGAGCACACGAGGTTGCTTGGGTAATACCATGTAGATTTTCCGTGGTCATAGGAAAAACGTACTCGAGGGTTGGTCAGAAACTTTGGTATTTTCGAATCGTCGCTGCAACTGGTCAGTCAAAAGAACCAATCGTGTGTGACGCTCGTCACAAAGAACTTCAAAAGCTACCAAATTAATCACACCGTTCCGAATCAAATCGCACATATTGGCAGCAGTACTGAATACCCCCACACAGGGGCACGTTACAGTTCCCTTTTCCCAAAGTCAAATCCTTTGATTAACTTCTGAACCGCAGTTACTGCTGCTGCTACAGGCCCATCAATGGCTTTGTGGCAAGCACACTGACTGAAACGTACTTGACACCAGCTTGACCCCACATTCAAATTGAGAAGATCACACAACGTGGAGATTTGCCAGCTGTGGTCATGAATAGCCTGTTAGAAGAACCTAAATCCCCAAAAAAGGTTTTTCATGGCATCAATAATACATTTACGGGCTTTGGTTTCTGAAATGGTCATTGCAGTATCAATTATGAATTTAAAAAGAGGGGGAGGGGCAACGAGTCATCGTAGTGGGGGATTTTATTCAAGTCACTGGCCCTGCCATGAAAGTTCCTGAATGTCATTTCCCAAATTTCTGCCAGCGATGAGACAGCTCTCCGAGCATGAATATTGATGCGCTCACACAGCGTAATCCATGATTCAAACGGGACTCGGCCATCAAAGCTTTGAAGTGTAAGGAGGCAATAAAGGAGGCAGTAAATTGCTTTGAAAGGTGACGACAATAAGTCAAAGAGAAATTGTGCCGCGAATCTGACGCGCGACATGCGATGCCGTTTGCAGGTCATTTGCGGCAGTGTTTTAATGCGCGGTGCGAAGTTGCCGCGCTTGCACAGAGGGCGATAAGTGCTACCACGGCATGTGTAAATAACCCTGCCGTCTCCCGGTTGCCATGGATCCCGAACTGGCCCGGTGCTGTCTGCCTCCTGCATAATGTCTGACACCCCAGTGAAATTAAGTCAGCAGTCAGAGTAAATTAGTCTCATGGCATATAACATGCAATGTTTCAGATGTGTAAATTAAATTACACATACTTTTTTTCTTTTTTATTTGTTGCAGAAGTATTTTCAAGAAGGCTATAACGATGACAATGGACAAGATGCTGCCTACCTGGAATGCAAAGCACAGGCTTCCATTAAGGTTTAGATTTAAGTCGAACAAGACCTGACATTCTAGGAGGAAGCAAGCAGCAGAGGGAGGCTTCTCTATAAAGTCGACGGTCTGGAATAGAATAAACTTTGCATCCTGGTGTCAGTAGTTATGATTAGGTTAATCGGGGCACCTTGGTGTCAGTACATACAGTGAGGCTAATCTGAGCAGCCTGGTGACAGTTGTTATAATAAGGCCAACCTGAGCCGCCCGGTGTCAGTAGTTATAATGAGGCTAAATCTGAGCATCCTATTAACACTTATAATGAAGCTAATCTGTGCAGCCTGGGGTCAGTAGTTATAATTAGGCTGGTCTGAGCACCCTGATGTCGGGAGTTATAATTTTGTCTAACTGGGCAGCCTGGAGTCAGTAGTTATAATCAGGCTAACCTGACCAGCCGGGTGTCAGTAGTTATAATTAGGATAGTCTGAACACTCTGGTGTCAGTAGTCATCATTTCATTTAACTGGGCAGCCAGGAGTCAGTATTTATAATCAGGCTAATCTGAGCATCCTATCAGCACTTTTAATGAGGCTAATCTGAGTAGCCTGGTGTCAGTAGTTATAATTTGGATAGTGTGAGCACGCTGGTGTCAGTAGTCATCATTTCATTTAACTGGGCAGCCTGGAGTCAGTATTTACACTGGCTACTAGTAAGGTAGCTTGAGTTGAGGTCTACAGTTTCATCTGTCTATCGATCTATCTATCCTTTATGACAAGAACCAAAAATGATCCAAAAGCGTTTGGGTATCAGCTCATGAAAACGACATTATTCATGAGGTGTAATCATGTGACTGAGCTGACTTACAGAGTTTAGTACTGGAGTTCTTCATCTCGGTCT
The DNA here is from genome assembly GCA_029721435.1 of Gymnothorax reevesii. Lineage (NCBI taxonomy): Eukaryota > Metazoa > Chordata > Actinopteri > Anguilliformes > Muraenidae > Gymnothorax > Gymnothorax reevesii. Next base: position 50,086,372 of record CM056589.1, on the reverse strand, counting down.
TGGGTAGCCTGAGTGCAGGCCTACTGCGTTTCCAGTTATAAAAAGGTTAACTGAACAGCCTGGTGTCAGTAGAAATAATTATGCCTAACAGGGCAGCCTGGTGTCCATCGTTATATTGAAGTCAAACTGAGCAGCCTGGTGTCAGTACTTATAGTTTGCCTAAGCTTGTAATCAGCAGTTCAGTCTGTCAGAGGATATGATAAAAGCGTTCGGGCAGAGAACCGCCCACAGGCATTAACTGCACTATAAAAACAAAAAAAAAATCATTTCGGTGAAAGGGGAAAAGAATGCATCTGTGTTATTTTATGGAGTACTGAGTCATGGTTTTCATTCTACACGACTTTAACCGTGTTTTAAAAAATAGTGAAGTCTGTACATCTGCGTAAATAATTTAATAATTAATCCATTTTACAGAGTGGTTACACTTGTTTACAGCAACACAGATTGGTATGATGCACATGCAGGAAAGCTGAAGGCAGGACGTGGTGAGAGGAATTCCTCATCTGCTTCTGTTTCCACGTGTGGGAAAAGGCGATTCCTCTCTGAACTGCAGTAATGCAAATGAAAGTCTGAGCCACCATTTTATTTTTAATGGTTTTTGCACTCGGCTACCAGTTTACAGATGTCTCAATGTGAAAGAGAGTGGTTGGGATCAGAAAAGGGCAGGACCACTATACTGCTGTGTTGTACAGCTGTTGATCCCAGCGGAAAATCCCAGCTAAAACAAGATGGGATTCCAACATCGTTTTATTTTGCATTTTCGGTACCTTTAACAGCTCATAGCTGGTGTGTGGTTACACTAGCAGGAGCTAGAAGTAAAAAATGGGGTCAAACTGGTAAGGCCAGCTGATTGGCTAGCTAAAATTTTTGAAAACAAAGCCAAACCAGCTTTATGAGCGCAGGGTGGTTTATGATTGATTTTTCAGCCAATGGCGTGATTGTTCCAAGGAAAAAGCCTTGGTACCATACAAGTCTTACATGGAACATTACTACCAATACATGTCCGCCTTCACTATTCATGTCTTATAAGCGGTGACATATTTATCATTTATGCATGCGTTCTTCCCATTTTAGATGTTAATTAATAGTACTTGGATGCATGCAAGTTTAAACGTGTAACTTTTTCATGCAGGATAACAAGCATTGTTATAGATATATTCAGGGAATTGAGAAAGTATCAGAAAGAGGCCATAAGCACTAGCTCTGTGAACCACTTGACACACTGCTTTTGTTGATACTGGTAAAAATATTGATTCATTGTTTTCTGAAGCTATTTTTTAGAGCTACAGTGTGCTTATTAGCAACCATCTATGCAAGCGTCCATCTAGCCCAGTCGGAAAGCTTTGCAGCCACAGTCCCTCTTTTATACTTCTGTTTTTTGCCATTTTGGATATACTGCCATCATATTTGACTCAGTTCCCCTTGCAAGCATTTATAATTTTGTGTTTTTGCCAGGCGCCAACGTACTGACTCCTTTGGAACTCTTTTGTTTATACCCTCACCTGGCCTTGAAGACTTACCGAGCAAAGTGGCGCAGGAGAGACCTCTTATAAGCTGAGTCCGCCATTGTTTTGCATTCAAAAGTAGCAAGTCATGCACAGATGCTTCTTAATCGTCATCTAGATATTTCAAAATTAAAGCCATTTTTTGTTGGAGCTCCTAATATTATTTCCACCCCTGAAAAAGTTCACTTCTGTAGTATGAGCATAAGTAATGTTCATAGTCATCAGCGCGTGTGCAGTGCTTACTGGTGTTGATGCACGATTTCACATCATGATGCAATCAAAGTGCACAAGTTTACCCATATACATACGTGTCTTACGGGCAGAGTCCTCAACAAAGAGCGACGAGATGTCTTCGTCGACGCCCGCCTCGTTCCTGGCGATGCACGTGTAAGCCCCCGTGTCTTCATACCGAACGTTGCTGATGTGCACCTCGCTCCCGTTAGCTGGACCAATCACAAAACAGCAATGGGTTCGGATTCAGAATAAAACATTCCGGCGACGGGAAATCTCGGCTGCGGCTTGAGATTTCGGCCTCTTAATACTGATTCCTTTACCTCCGTGACTGTGACAGCGGCGATCAAAATCGGCTCCCTGTAAAACCGCCGATGAGCCGGTTAAACTTTTCTCTCTTTTTTTTTGGTTTCCGGATGAAAGAACAGCAGATGGCTAACCCTGCTGATTTACTTTAATATTTTACTCAGACAGACAGAATCAGCGAGAATCAGATAAAGACTGGATCATAGTGATTCGAGGTGCAGATGGAGACGGGATCATCTCAGTGCAGACAGACAGTACCACGGCTGGGAATTATACTCCGACAGGGGGAGTAGGGCGGTGTGGAGTGATTCGGCCTGTTGTTTCAGGGAGCTCCTCATTGTCTCCCAGAACATGGTGTTTCGCTAATTCATTTCCTCTGTGTACAGGCCGGAAACCTCGGCACGTAAACAAAAGAATCAGCTGAATTCACTTGCACTTGGCGAGCGATCTCATCGTCGTATCCTGTTGAGTTTCCAGGAGGAAACGTGGAGAATATCTCAATTTGCTTTTGTGAAAAGACAAACCCCAAGGGAACAAATGATGTCACTCTCACATTGTCAAAGCGCGTCTGTGATTGCTGCGCGGCACACATGCAGGTAGGCCTATTTCTGGATCGGGTGTATTTGTACAACTGGGGAATTTTTTTTTGGTCTCTGTTTTGATAAACATCTATATTTCACTGTACGAGACGCAGCTGAACTCAAAAATGCCTAGCGCTGTCAACTAAAAATGACAGCAGCAACAAAACTACAATGCTGACATTGTTACTATTAATTTGGCACCTTACAGGGACGTGTCTAATACATGTACCAACACAGCCTAGTCGAGGATTTCTAAAATTCTTTCCCTCTGCGGAAGACTCCACAGTATTCCCTGAATCTCGTGACGCAGCATGCTCAAAACACTGAGGTGCACTGATGCTGACGTCCCATTCCAACTCTTACGTTTGTCTAACCAATCAGCTGCACAATTGATTGTACTAATCAAGGTCCTTAGCTCAGAGGTTGATTAGTAGAACCAGGAGTGTAACTGCTTGGTTGGAATGAAAGCCTGCACCCACACCAACCCTTCTGGATAAGGTTCCCCACCCCTCGTTCACATGCTCATCTTTCAGGTTTCTAGTCAGCAACAATAATATAAATTTTTGGCTTCGGTGGAAGGCATTTGTTTTTTTAAGCTCGTTGACGACATATTATTATGACATGGCACACTGCTTGGAAATGACTGGCCTGGCTAACAAAAGAGACACATTCCAGCACCTAAAAATTGCTACCTTGACCCAGTTTGGGTCCTGACTCACTGTTTAAGAAACACAAAGGGAATGCGCCCCCATGGCCGTCAGCCGAGTGTTAAATTACCTTGGAGCGTGAGCTGCTTGGACAGCTGGGAGGTGATGTCCACGCCGTTCTTCAGCCAAGAGAGCCGGGGGGCGGGGATTCCGTCTGAGTGACACCTCAGACTGGCCGTCACGCCAGGCTCTCGCGCCTGGCTCTCCGGGTGGACCCGTATAACGGGGGAAACTGGTGAATTATGGGAGAGAAAGATGAGTCAGCTCGAGATAATGAGGCAGGACTGCTCACCGAGGAGCGCGCGTGCCTTTTAAAGAGGGGCGCATCAAACTCGTTTAGCACCATGCCCCCGAATTACCATATTATCAGCAGGATCCAAAGGCACTTACCAGTATCGAGCGAGTGCAATTAAGTCACATTGACAGACTGAGTAGGTACTGAGCAGCAAACACATAAGCACAAACAGATATGATCACGAGTGCTGAATTACTAAAAGATACACTTAAAAAAATATGAATATAAATAAATGAAAAATTAAAATTGAAGCCGCTGCAGTAAAGCTTAGACAGCCCTTTTCCTGCGATTTTGGGAGCTCAGAGGCGCTACGGAATTAATATTGAATGAACAGTGGGCGCTTATCTCGAGATAGTGTGAGGCCTGCGCTTTGTAAGAACACGGTGGCAGCCCATATGTTTCGCCTGACATATCGCATTAAAATCTCTGGTACTATACTGTGTGTGTGTGTGTGTGTGTGTGTGTGTGTGTGTGTGTGCGTGTGTGTGTGTGCGCGTGTGAATGTACTTCCCTGTACACACCCTTCATCCATCTTTTTACCTATAATGAAACCAGTTCCGACGCTGGGGCGACATCATTTAATATTTCTCCCTCAGCGCAGTGCTGTTTTAATGAGAATGGTCGATACTGAAAATGTTGAAATGAAACTTTCTTTTCTTGTTCTTTGGATTTAAGAGTGCTTTGCAACATACAGGCAGACTCGGACACAGCTACTAACACATACTGCGATGGGAATTTTGCAGCTGTGACATCAGAAGGGAACCGTCAGGGCCCTTTGGGCCCTACAATATTTCAAAAAGCCAATTTTTAAAAATGAATTAGTTCAATATTTGTGTCATTAATTCATAATTTTATCATTTAACATATAAAGAAATGCTTCCTTGCAAAAAAATGACCTTCCATTCCCATACAGTCACTTTGTGCGGGATCTGAATAGTTAATCATGGGCGCAAAAGGCATAAATGAACATGTCCATTTTTCGGCAACATGAGTTAATACCACAAGCCAGACTGTTTTTACAAGTTCTTTCTCTGCTAAATACATGTACGTCTTCGTGTCGAATGCAGCCAATTTTGGCACCCGTATTAATGTCATTATCAATGGCTAATCAGGGTGTGGAGACAAGCTTTTTGGCAAGTGGAATCATCATTGAACTGTTTATTTTTTCCATTTTCTGATTTTATGGGAAGAATAGAAACTTCAGCCTGATTTACTTAAAAATGTCATTTCAGAGATAATGACCTCTGCATTTCAGCCCCCAGAATATGAAAACAGTTGTACTCGTCCCATCAAAACTTTGTCACAGCCATTGTTAGGAGGGAAAAATCCATCCTGTCAGCTCTATGATTGCTCAGCCAACTACGAGTTTTCAGTGGGTCAAGTAAATGAGAAACTAACTTCAAGTGACAGTATAATCGACCAATCATATCTTTCTTCATGTGGGTGGGTTTCGTTATCGCTGACTGACAAGTTCTGCCCACTGTGCGACAGTCGCAACTGGGTCGCATCCAAAACTTTGGAAATGGTATGGACGGAATTCAGACAAATGAAGTCCCATCAAAACTTGTCAGACAGTTAAAATCAGGTAGGGTATGCATGATTGATACAAATTGGGATACCTCTGTGGTATTACCAGGAATAATTAATGAAGCCATGCATAATCTGTCTGAATATACAATTGGAATATGTTGGATGGAATCAAAATAATTATCATTTCCCTCCAACGTTCATAGTGGTTTATAGCTATAATTAAGCAATATTTGTTAATGAAGAAACATAGATTTTTATTATTTTTTTTACCACCAATTTTTTTACCACTAAAATGTTATTTATTTGGACAAAACTAAAATTAATAAATATGATCAAATCTAAAGCCTGGAGGTTGATAGGCTTCTGATCAGACCCAACTACAGACTGGACTCAACTGAGAACTACAGCGATTTATGCAAGAGTAGATCAGCCAGAGGGGCACTGCTGTCATTAGTTCTTTCATTGTTAGGAAACTGCCGACTCTCCGACAGAGGTTTAGTTGACACTCAATGCTTTTGCAAGTAAATGTGCTTATAATTAGAATTCAGTTTTCAAAACTTAATTTACAGCTAGCACCACAGCAGTTTTTTGGCAAAAGGTGAAAAAAATTGCAACTCAAAGTTAGGAAACCCACAACCCTGTTTATGTTCATATTGCCCAACGTTCTGTTTATATTTCTCTTGTGTGGTGGAAGTGAATTTAACAGACACACCGGGAATAATTGATTATCGTCTGGTCATCCATGCAGAGTGTAATTTCAACTGAAACATTCTGTTAGGATGCCTTTAAATCATCCACAACATTTTCCCATAGGTTATATATTATCCTATTGCTCCAAATGTACTTACAACATAACCAGAGGCAACGTAAGACTTCGACATGCTGGGAGAGGTATGTTAGGGTTGGCACAATTCTCACTTTTCAGCACAATGCATGACTGGCCTGTCCCCGTTCACACTGTGTGATTATCAATGAAAATTTGGTTTGCTGAGTAACTAAGAGTAGTTGAATGGATGACTTTGTGATTCATGTTTAGATTTCTTAATTGTGTTCATGAGACGCTCATGAAACAGCACAGATTTGAGTAATTTCCTGCATTTTTGTTGATAACGCCTGCTGTACTGACGCACCACAGTCAGGCTTTCCCCAGCATGGCTTTTGTCATTTGGTCATTATTGCCGCCTCACCGTAATGCAATGGCCCTGCCGCAGCGGAAGCAATTGTTTTGTGCATTTTGTGTCATTTGTGCGTATGTCTTTCAAGGCATTCTAAAGCTGCGAACCTGGTGCAAGTTACATAGATTGAACGTCTGATTCAGCGAGACAAATTCGCATCACGCCTCCGCCACTAGAGTTCAATTTCGGACAAAAGCTCTGTAATAACATTTCATCACAGCTGAAAATGTCATATGTTTTTTTTAACCCCCCCACTCCCCCACCCCGCCAACAACAGTAGGAGGTCAGAGGGCCTAGATCTTACATTCACAGTTTGCCACAGTACATTCTGCTTTGAATACATACAGTATTGTTACGTGTTCATCATTAACATAACTAATAAAAAATCATCCATTTCAAATTGTCTGAACTGGCACCCTCCCACCCACCCAATAAATAAATAAATGAATAAATTCCCAGGCCAATGGGCCCTTTCCCCCACCTGAAATAGCAACACTTTTCCCCAGATGTAGCAGCCAGCATCTTAAGAATCTGGGGTCAGAAATTTACATTTCCTTTTCTGACATGATTATCATTCGGCCGGGGTTTTCATCACGAGATTCTGAGGTAACAGAATTCTCAACAGTGACTAGTAGCCTTGCTGGAAAGATCACATGCAATAGTATAATTGCATTGTTCTGTCACTCATGCTGTGTTGGAAAAAATGACCAAATTGTCTGACGCTTTACTTTTTGTGCCGCCGCCTGCAGCTCCGGCTGATACAGGCTGAAAATTCCACAGCGGCAAACTTTCCAACAGTTTTTAATATGCCCATTTACAGTCAATGAAAGATTCGCTCAGAGTCATTCCTATGAGCATGCGATGATGGCTATGCTAACATCTAACCACAGCGGACCAGTCAATCTCAGCAAATCTGTACAATATTTACACTACAACGACTATAGTTCCAACAGCCATTTACAGTCCTATAAAGACTGTTATTTTAAAAGATGCCACCGTAGGTATTGCTTTAACGCATAGCTTTACGGTTTGTAGTGAAAATCACAAGGACGAAATCGTTTTGAAAAATGATGTGGACTCGCCCGTAACAGTTTCACAGAAATCTGTGCTGCGCTAAAACAGTAAATGTATTAACGGTGCCGACATATGGTAGTTTATCTGACCCCTCTCAGCCCCCAAGGCTGCTCACTGAGTTGGTGAATACATTGTCCATGAAAGAACATACACCGACAGGAATGGCATTGGCTTGCAGCGCCAAGTTTTTGATTGGAGCTTCAATCAAAAACGGGTGCGCCAGTAAACCTGCCACCTCTTCCCAGGAATACTATTTCAACCCCACCTCGACCTCCCACCCCACCCATGCACCGGGGCTAAAATTACAATCTCCTCCCTGTAACAATTACCCCATCACTGACCACTTTTTTCCCAGCACGCCCACGATAAGAATTCCGGAGCCGTGACTGATCAACAGAGATTGCGGCACGTTTGGCTTCTTCTCCAGAAACAGGGCTGTATTTTCCTGTGAGGACAGTGCTGCCCTTGAATGTGTATCCGCGGAGTTTGTGCCACTCGGTGCGGGTTAGTGCGGCCATCTGTTCCAGGGAACTCTGGGAAACCTGCCCCCTGGCTGCCCTACGAGCCTGCCGCTTTTCAGCAAAATAGCTGCTAATGAACACCTAATCAACACTGTTGCATATGGTTACGGTCACTAATGAAGGAGCGATGGGCAGTAAAGTATTCCAGATTGAATTACCCCCTTTATGAAGAGAGTCCCATGCAAATCTGAAGCATATATTATCTTATAAATTTTCAGAGCTCTCTTCTAATGTTTTTACAACCACACAGTGAAACAGTGGCATGACAGGTGTCCACTTCTGCCCCTAAAGGTGCAATCCACACTAATGCACCTCCCAGGGTTAAACACTCTGCCTCAAGATAACTTAGTTTTCCTTTTCAAGGGCTACAAAGGTACATATACACTTTCAAGGGTACTACAGGCATACTGCTGAGGGTGTTGCCCCCAGTGACAAGTCATTGTATACCAAAAGATACAAAGGCGTACTTTACTTTCTAAGGGTGTGGATTGCTAATTAATGTGCAGTCATGCTATACCTCCCGAAGATGAAAAGTCGAGATGAATTATTTCTAAAACACAGATGTAGGTGAGTGCATGTTGTACTCTTTTGAGGAGGGAATGCATGTTGGGGGGATGCTCAATAATCTGTAATTAGACAAAAATAGCATAATGAAATGCATAAGTTTTAAAATTTTGATTATTCTTCCTTCATTATGGAAGATCTACAGGTTTACAGGGCTACATGAAGAAAGCAGGCTAATGCATCTCAGGTACCTTCACAGTGGGAGAGGGGGTGAGAGAGAGAGAGAGAGAGAGAGAGAGAGAGAGAGAGAGAGTGCATTTCCCTTAGGAGCAGCTGACAGGTGTTTCTGCTGCGCAGTTCAACCTTTTGCACTGCCATCTATTATGCAAATGGCTTCTAAATGCCAAGCACTGCCTCCCCAAAAAAAGGATCACAATTGCACCAAAAGCGATTCCAGAATTCTCTTTTGCTTACAGTACATCTCCTGGTCTCCCTACAGCGATAACTGTGAAAGCTCCAGGATGATGTCTTCAAAGCGGAAGTTGTTTGTTTATATTTCAAATGGCTGCGAGACATTTTGGTTGTTTCCAGTTGTGAGTTTTCTAGCGCTCTGCAGTCTCGCTAACATTGCAACCTTGCGTGGTGTAAATAAGCAAAGGAAAAAATTTGGCTCTAAATGCTCAAAACTGCAATTAATTACCCTTTCTCTGCCATCGATTCTCAGATTAAGGCGCACTTTCAACTAAGTGTGCTTAAGACTACTTAAAGGCATGTGAATAGTGCAGCGAAAAAGTGTTTGCCCTCTTCCCAATTTCTTCGGTTTCTTCGGTGCGATTTTTATCGCACTTAAATGTTTCATGCCATCAAACTAATTTTAATATTGGACAACGATAACCTGAATAAACTCAAAATGAAATGTTTTAAATGATGATTTCATTATTTGAAGGAAAAAAGTTGTCCTGCCCTATTAACCACATATGAAAAAGTAATTTTAGTCACTAAATCACTAGTTAAAGAAGTTTAATCGGTAACAAGGTTCATTTCACTAGAAACACTCAGGCATGATTACTGCCAGTCCAGCTTAATCATAAGATCAATTAAATACAACTTGTCTGGCAATGTAAACAGCGCAAAAAAAAAAAAAAAAACAGTGCACGATGCCACAATCTAAAGAACGTCATGTACAGATGAGAAACAGAATCCTTGACATCTGTCCATCTGAAAATGGTTTCAAAGCCATATCTAAGGCTCTGGGACAACCCATACTGGAGGTCATGAAAGAACTCAAACTGGCTCCAGGCCTCTTGCTTCAGTTAAGGTCATTGTTCATGATTGAGAAAGAGACTGGGCAAAAATGGCATCCATGGAAGAGCTGCAAGGCAAAAGCCACTGCTGACAAAAAATAACACAAAGGGTTGTCTCACATTTGCCAAAAAAACATCTTGATCTCCCCAAGACTTTTAGGAGCATAGTCTGTGGAGTGATGCATTGAAAGTAAAACTTTTTTTTGGAAAACCTGGGCCCCATTACATCTGGCGTACGGCTCATACAACATTCCACAATAAGAACATCATACCAACCATCAAACATGGTGGTGGTAGTGTGATGGTTTGGGGCTGCTCCTCTGCTTCAGGACTGGGCAAATTGCCATATTTAATGGAACCATGAACTCTGACAGATAATCCCGGAGAAGAATATCCGGCTGTTTGGGACTGAGTTGGGTTATGCAGCAGGACAATGATCTAAAGCAGTGTTCCCCAACCCTCTCCTGGAAGCCCACCTGTCCTGCTTGTTTTACAATTCTCTCCAGGTTATTCAAATGATCAGGCTGTCATCAATCAGCTTTAGGGGGTGATTAACGAGCTGATCATTTGAATCACCTGTGCTGAAGCAGGGAGAAATCTAAAGCATACGGGACAAGTGGGCCTCCAGGAGAGGGTTGGGGAACACTGATCTAAAGCACACAAGGAAGACCACCTCTGAATGGTTCAAAATAAACAAGGTGAAGCTTTCGGAGTGGCCTATTCAAGTCCTAACTTGAATCGGCCTGATAAGCTGTGGCATGACATTAATCAGACATTTCATGGTCAAAAACCCTCCACTGTGACTGAATTAAAACAATTCTACAAAGAAAACTGCATATGCTAAAATTTAAAATACTCGTCATCAGTCATTGCAAACATTTGATTGGTCACTGTCATCGAGGCTGGTACAACCAGTTATATTATGCAGGGCTTATGACATCATATACGTACTTGGATTTTCAGAAAGCATTTGACAAAGTGAAATCTCATCTCAGCAAGGTATGGTGAGGAGTGGCGTCCCCCAGGTATCGATGTTGGGACCCCTGCTGTTCTTCATCTACATTAATGATCTTGATAGAAATATTGAGAGCAAATTAGTTAAATTTGCAGATGATTCTAAACTGGGAGGTTTGGCGAATAGTTTAGACTCTACTAAAGTGATCCAGGAGGATTTGGATAGAATCCAGAGTTGGGCAGAAATGTGGCAAATTAAATTTAATTTAGCAAATTAATTTAATTTGTAAAGTTGTACAAGCAGGTAATAAAAACGTTAGACAGGATTACTTCATGGGAGGTTTAAAACTGGAATGTGCTCCACATGAAAAAGATCTAGGAGTGATTGTTGAGCAAACCTTCACAGATTCTAGTCATTGTGTCTAGTCATCCAAGGAAGTGATATTTCTGTTGTACAACACATTTCCCAGACCACATCTAGAGTATTGTGTACAGCTCTGGGGACCATACTTTATGATAGATATAGAGGCTCTAGAAAAAGTTCAGAGAAGAGCAACTAAGCTGATTCTGGGTATAAAAGATGAAAGCTATGATAACAGGCTGAAGATCCTTAATCTCTGTAGTCTTAGGAAAAGGAGACTCAGGGGTGATCTGATTGAGGTCTTTAAATATGTTATAGGGATTAACAAAGCGACTTATGCAGGATTTCTTCGGCCAAATTCTGTTAATAGAACTCAGGGTCATCAATGGAAGTTGACTGAGGGTAAATTTCGCACAGCTATTAGAAAATATTTTTCTACCCAAAGAGCAATTTCGATGTGGAACAGCTCGCCTGAGGCAGAAACCTTGGCAATTTTCAAGAGCAAGCTTGACTTAAAGCTAGCTACCATTGAGACGTATCTAAAGTGATATATTCACCATAGTTAAAAGAAACTGGCGGGCCTAGTTGGGCTGAACGGCCTGTTCTCGCCACTCATGTCATGTTATGTTACTGTATGTAATGTTATGTTATGTTATGTTATATTTGGGCCAATTATTTTTTTTGACATGGGTGATATAGGTTTTAGAATAACTCTTATTAGATTATTTAAAAATCTGCAATTTGTGTTTACTCGCAATTTTTTTTTTCACATATTAAAAACAGCTGAATGATCTGAAACATTCAAATATGGCAAATAAGATAAAATAGAAGCAATTGGGAAGGGGGAAAATACTTTTTTTCTGCAGCACTGTAAGGATATGATTTTACCAGCTTATACCAGCTAGGTGTGTATTGCTTGAGTCTGAATGAGATTCCAGTCGTGCTAATAGCTGGGCTTTTGTCTGCATATTTACTCGCCCAAGTAGGCACAACAGATATATGAAAAAGCTGATTCTAAAAAAGCCAAGAGCATGTGGATCATTTCAGAAAATTGTTATGACTGCAACATTTCACAAATGTTTGATCGCAGTTGTAGCCGCAAAGGGTGGCGTAATCAGTAATATGATTTTGGAGGGCAATTATTTTTTTCACATGGGTGAAAGTATTGTGATTAACACTTTACCTTCAGTAAATGACACGATCATTTAAATTTTGTGCTTACTCTCACTGTCTTTGTTGAACACTAAAATTAGCCGGATGATATGAAACATTTAAATGTCACGCATAAGCAAAAATAGAGGAAATAGAAGAAATTCACAGCTCTGTAATTAAATAGAAACTTCTGAATTAATCTGGTGCAGTATTTCAATGGGACCTGCTGTGCTCCCAGTGTTTAAATTCGGTGACTGAAAGTAATGTTTGTGCTTATGCAAATTAGCTTCTATCAGATGATTGGCTCCAGGGAGCCATTGATCAATGAGAACACTTTTAGAATACTTGTCGTTTCAAGCTAAACACTCTGACTGGGTTTTCATTTTCCATTGTTAACGGCCACAAAGCTCCATATTGGTATTCCACTAGTAGTTTTATGAGTAGTTTCATTTAGTTCCTGCAAGCAGTTTTGTTATAGGCATAGAATACAAGATTTTCACCTTGAAAATAATTTACTGTGATGCAATCAGTGCACTGGCAACCTGCGTGCGTGTAAGAAGTGGAAAACCAAGGATCAGAAAGTAAAAACCATCTCTAGTGTTCAAGTGTTTTCCCATTAGCTGGATTTGCACATTGGCACAATTCCTCAGCCAGCTGGTAGAAATCAAGTCACCTGACAGAATTTAGGGATGAAGAGAAAAGAAGGCAGGATTATTACTTTCTGTATCCCTGAATCTTTCACCTCTGGTCCATGTGCACTTCAGCCAGATCCCTTGTTTATTCACCAGTGTCATTCGAAAAAAAAAAAATGTGGTTGAGGGGTTAATGGGTGTGGCCCTTGTCATTATGCCCCCGCCCTCCAAAGAGGAAAGGGAGCATTATGTCGACACCATGTCCGTCCGTCGTCCGTCTGTCCGTCGACTTTTCGTTTCCGTGGGATAACTATAGAATCCCTCGTCGGATTGATGCCATTTCTTAATGGCGTATTGGGGGTGGCTAGAGGAAGGTTCCTTTCGAAAACCAGCGTCGTGCGATATCTAATATGGCCGCCACAGCAGCCATCTCAATATCCCCTTGATCAAAATACAGGCTGGGGCATATGATACGCTCTGCGTTGCTCTTGTCCGTATATGAACTATAAGGAGGCGGAGTGAGAGAAGCGACATACTGTGAAATGGCTTTATCGAGGTTTGCATGAGATAGTCTTGACTGCTCACTGATAAGTAAAGGCCAGGACACAGTGACGTTCCAAAGTTGCGTTTACTTTCCATCCAATTCGATTTATGTATGTTAGCCGGCAAGTCACGCTAGCTGGGTCCCCCTGCACAGAGCGGCATGTTTTTTTAGGAGACACCACCATATTTCCCTAAGATTAATCCCTTTTGTGCGCCGGGATCTCATGCTTAAGCCCAGGGGATCCTGGGAGTTCTAAGAGGCTTGAGGCATCTGGTAATAAGGGGAGCCTTGCTGAATAATTATTCTCGTGTATCATGGATGACCTTAGTGGTTACCCGCTAATCAGATGGCTGGCCTTAATTTGGCATTGTTAAGTACTCCTGGTCATCAAGAAAATTCAGCTGCTTACCATCAGCTGGCTGGGCATGTTAGCTGGATTTCCCCAAATTTTGCAAGATTCAACAGTATTTTTTAGCGAGGAGATCATGCTGAACCCCCCCCCCAAAAAAACACCCAGAGTGCAGAGAGGCATGATATGTCTGCTAAATAAAAAAGTGGAAAATAATTAAAATTTTCGAGTGTAGCAGTGCTCATTTTGCAGAAATGCTTCTAGGTTGTGTAGAGCAGGCATTGAGCCAATATGACCATGCTGGCATCTGAAGCTGTCATTGGTCGACTGAATCATCTTGAGCTTTTGGTAAAGCAAGTGACAGGTTTATATCAACTCAGGTTTATATTTTCCTAGTAATCTTTTTTTTTTTTTTTTTTACCGGAGTCCATGTGTAGACCGTGATAAAGGTTATGATATCGACCTTAAACTGAAATATTTCTGGGTTTCTGGAAAATAACTTAATTCTGACGTTCCTCACTAAGCCGTGCCAGTTATCATTCTAAAAATTTGTCTCTGGAACAACTTGAAAGAACAGGGAAGTGTCCAGAGGACTGAATTTCACGTAAGGCAGGGCAGCAAATTTTTTTCATCATTTTTGGTGATTTTACCATCTTGTGCTTGCAGAGATTATAACCCCCCCCCCAAAGAGTTCCAAAGAACAACAATAGCTATTGCTATATGCAACTGAGTATCTTTCTCAAGGCCCCCAATAAACTAAAAAACTTTTCTCAGGTAATAGCAACTCATGACTGGATTTTTCAAACTTTAGGCCTTGAAAAACCGGCAATACATCACACCCTGATACCATACCTTGCGGCTCAGTCAAGGTGATAAACCCGGCCATTGATATACCTTGCTTGAGTTCACTTCCTCGACTGCAGGAGGTCAAATTAGATGACTTGTGTAAATATCTGGTGAGAGCTAAAGAGATGCCGGCCGGGAACCTCGCATTTTTCCATTTGTCGTGGGGGGATCAAAGAATTTCCCCAAATTGAAATTTTGCAGTCAGCGATAACGTTACACAGTTGTCAGTACTAGGAGAACAGCCTAGACATGATCAAGTATTAACATATTCCAGTATGCTTGTGTTTACTGACCCTGCGCAATATCATACTGATTAGAGTAATTCTACTCATTTGGAGCAGCTAATTGACATTAATCAACTGTGCTTTTAAAGGCAAAATATTCGATGCTGTTTTTAATAGGCTGCACCAGCAATAATGGAATGAGACTGTTCAAAAGACGGAAAATCCTCAATACTTTTGATGCATTACTGAACGAGCGAAGAAAAAAGCCAAAAAGCCAAATCAAAAGGCAGCATAGAACCAGGCCTTGCATATACCGGGCCTGTCATGAACTAGAGGTGCCGCAGCTGAGTGAAAGCTAATGCCATACAGTCTGTGAACGCCAGCGTAGCGTGAAGTGAAGGGCTTTCCGTACCGTTAACCTGAAGCAGATGAATCTGGGAGAGGTGTTCGTACCCGTCAGCATGACAACTGTAGTTACCCATGTGGGTCGTCGTCACCTTTGTAATGTAGAGCGACCCATCATCTCCAAAATCCTGTGTAAGAGAGGGACGAGGGAGGGTGAGCGATGCCGCTCAAAAGAAGACGGCAGTCACACATCATTCTCACTGCGCTCAGCACATTAAAAAGCGATGCGAATGCAGTGGGAACAAATAGCGAATTAGACAATTAACCAACGCGCTAAAAAAAAAATAATAATATCCCGAGCACCTTCTTCACAAACGAACGCCGAATTCATTAATTAACAGAAAAGCAATGCGTCAAAAACCAACTTGCTCGAAAACAGCACAGATGAGATGGTGGATCAATCAAGCTGTGAGTGAGGTATGATTATTGCCGGGAAAGAAGTCGAAGACAAATTGGAGTCTCTTAATTGCGACACAACAAAAATAGAATTCGCTTCACTCCCAGCAGGAAAGTTCTATCACTCTTAGCCAAGGCAAAAAAAAAAAGAAACATTCCCTTTCCCTGTTTTGCTTGTGCGAAGAAACAATTCCCATTTAAAAACACACCAGCACTCTGACGTTGAGTTGGCGATCTACGATATACTGACCTTCTTGCTTTTATTTTCCCCAATTTCAGGTCAGAAATTGAAACTGTATTTGTATCGCTCTCTTGTGTTGTATACTATGCCAACTGCAATTGAGCAGTAGAAGTAAAATAAAAGGGGACTTGAAATCAAATTTTTCTTAGTAAATGGAGACAAGCTCTGCCAATTGTGGTTCTTTTGGCTGTTGATAACATGGGGCTGGATTCCTGCAGCTCCACTTTGTTTCATTTATTTGAAAAGCGGCCAAAGCACTTTCATAGTCACTCTTTTTAGCAAAAGAGATGGAGCCATAGCACTGACAAGAAAATCTAATGGCAACTACCCAGCTAAGACAAAGCATTTTCATAATGTCGCTGGAACTCACAAGTAAGGTATTAACTTACAAATGTTTTACACATTCAAGATTGAACTATTGCAACCTACTCTTGAGTGCACCTCGAGAGGAGTAGTGCTACTGCGAACCCTAACCAGCCTGATTGACCAACCTCTACTAACCCATTCATATTAGCTCAATTAAGACCAAGGGAAGCCTAAATATGCAGAGTTGACTGTAATCATAATTTTACATCAAGAAGCGGTCAGCTGTTGTGGTCTCATTATCCAGACTCTAACTCACAATGTCAAAACTAAAAAGCCTGCAACCAGGCAGCAAAAATTAAACAGGTCAAAATATTTTAAACAGTAAGACCATTTTCCACTAACATTTTCATGCTAATTTTACAACCCGAAGGCAGTCAGGAAATGCAAGTGTTGAAAGTATTGCAAAAATGGGTGTGTCTAACTCCTGTTGCAGGAAATTTGTGACGGGGGGCAATTGCGCGACTGTGGCACTGTTGTAAAAAATTTTGGTCAAAGATTAATTAACCAGTGAGTGTGGTGGGGTTGGGTCCCATTAAGGCCATTCAAATCAGCTGTCGTCATGCCCTCAAACACCAGTGGGTTAGAGCCATATCATACTGGCAATTTCATCAGATATAGAACAACCACCTAGCTTGCATTAATCTCCCCTTCTTTTATCCTCCAGGAATCATGCACAAATGTAACAAACAGTTCAATGATATGACTAGGATACAGCAAGATTGAACTTCAGTATTTATACATAAATAAAATATTCACTTGTAACTTTACCCCTTCACAAATGTGAAAATTAAAAAGGCGAGAGAAAGGATCTGCATAACTTGTATTTATTTGCGAATAATCACTCCTCTCGTTGGGGTTCAGTCCCATGAACCTACTACTGAATGAGACAATTTGAGTTAGGTAGTCTGGGTGAGTCTAATCGCAAGCGAGGTCCGTGCCACAAAGCTTGCATAGCGCTAGCTCTATCCATTGACATGCCCCCTAATGTGACGTTCAACCTATGGTGAAGCAAAAGTGTTTATTGCAGAGCACAAAACTACCACACTGGGTAGAGGTGATATATACACACGGTGCAATGAATGAGTTTAAAAGCGAAGATGGAGGGTATCCTACTCAACAAAATAAAACAGACAGGTTGCTCTGCTTGATATCAATACTGGTGGGCAGTAATGTTTAGCTTAAATACTCACAGCATTGTGGTAATGTGGTCAAACAGTGAGGCACATTTTTGTGAGTGAAAAATGTTCAGCGGAAGGGAGAAAAAATGAAGGGCTCAAACAAGCACAGAACAATTTGTGAACATGAATTCTCAGTGAGAGCACAAGCGAGATCCAGCTGCTTGCCGACCCACAGCAAAGGCCAGTCAAAGTAGGTGCAGTAGTACAAGTGTGTGGGTTAGGGCCATGAAGCTAAGAATTTGTATGTTCAACGCCTCCACAAATACTAACTATTTTCACATTAATTAAAAAGTAAAATAAAATAAAATACACACACACAGCTCTCCAAGGACCAGTTCAGGGTGACGTCCTAGAATTGCACTTCATTCACATTCAGTAGACACAGCAGATCTGAAGCGGTAAACAAATAACGCTTCAAGGGATCAACTCAAATTAAATGCTTCTATTGTTGCAATTGATTTCTGTACTTGTTCAGGGTAGACAGTAGCAACCATTGACTGTATATAAAGATAATTAACATGGCTCCACCTCCTCCCTCTGCACAGAAATGGTGCAAAAATATCCCAGATTTGGAGGTAGCCATCTTGTGTTAGAGACGTCATTCGAAGCCAGAGCCTGCCCAGTCTCTGCACTCTCCTGCGTACCGTCCTGAAATTTTGATGTAGCCTGGCTGCTCCGGTGTTACTGGCCCCTGCCACTGATGGCGCACAGACACCATCCAGTCTATGTCACAGTCAGGTTCCACCACGACTGAGGGATTTTTAAAGGGTCTGTTTGGACTTTTTGAGGTGGGTTTGTATTAGGTACTCATCCGTAGTCACCGTATGATCTACAGTCGATGGTGACTGAAATTCCCCCGGCAGAAACGCATATTTTATCTACCCAAAAAAACTTGATATCAGTTAAAGCGTATGCAATATTTATAATATTTTCACCACTTTCACTTGCCGTCAAACAGCCCTTGCCTTTGGCATTGACATTGCAAGGTCTGAACCATGACTTAGAACTGCACTTTTACTATACGATTTAGATAATGTTGAGCCGAAGCGAACGGCTGTCTAATGATAAGGTAAAATATTCTAAATATAGTGCACATTTAAACAGATATTGACTTTTTTGGAGGGCCATTTTAGGCAGCTGTTTGCTGCTTTCTCCATCCATAGCAGTGCATTCACTACTAGCACCTAAAAACCAAGAAAGTGCACCTTTTCCCGTGAAATTCTCACAAAAACTTAGAATACACTGATGTTATTGAAGATTTGAGGCCAACTCGGTAAACCTCTGAAAAATTTTGCAGAGGTATCCCAAAGTCTGTCCGGTTCACTTACATTTGGACAACACTTCAATGCTCACTTCCTCTCAAGGTGCCTTCTTTTGAAAATTACTTTGTATACCTGATTTGTTTGTAAATTGGTGCTTTTGCAAATTGAATATATTCTGAATACTGAACGTGTTTTTGTCGTTCTTGATATAATGGCGGTGGTTTGCCCTTTGCCAGTTCCTGTATGCAGCACAGACACAGCAGGCTGAAGTACTGACCATTCCAAATTCCCACGAAATTTGCCGAATATTCGTGCTTTTTTGTACATCTAAAAAATTTTCGGTCTACCTCGAGAAAATTTTTCCGAGGTTAACCGAGTTGGCCTCAAATTTTCAGTAAACCTTGGCGTATTCAAAGTTTTTGTAGGAATTTCTCAGAAAAAGATGCACTTTCTCGGTTTTTAGGTGCTAGTAGGGATTGCTGCCTCTTCGCTAGAGCCCAGTGCTCCCACCTGCTTCTGCTCACTGGGGGTGTGCAAACTGCCACTACTAGGAAGCTAATACTCTGAGTACTTCATACAACCCTAACTTCAACCCTTTAAAGCCAGGTAAATACAGTCTATGGGTAAATAGACCCCTCACTATCATACGTATGTTCTAATGCTAGTTCTAGCTAGCCAACTCCAGTGACCCATTAGCAAACCTTGATGTACTAGTTAACAAGCTAGCTGGCTAACTAATTAATTTTACTTCCAAATGCTGCAAACAATACAGTATTTTGTTATGCACTGTGCAAAAAACTTTTTACAATCCACTTTCGTAGCTAACTATGATAACCTGTTACGCAATATTGCTCACCTAGCTAGCTAGCGACCAGCTTTTACTTCTGACCAATAACTTTGGTGGTAACAGTACATTATGCCATGTTCAGGGGCAAACATTTTACCATGAATTTTTGTAGTGAATTAGGTCACCCGTTATTAAATCTTGCTTATCTTGCTAGCTAACCAATTGCATTTTCCATTAGTAGTTTTGCAGCAAACCATACATTATGCTATATTCAGAGTAGGGAACATTTTACTGTTGATTTTCCCTGGATTTTTAAAATCATAATGGGTTACTGCATTTGTGACCTTTGGCTCTATATTAACGATCAAAGAGTGGGGTCTGAAGCAAATGTTGCAAGTGCAATTTGGGCATGTCCTAAAGAACATCTGCTCGTTTCATGGCGGGATGTCGCAGCACATAGTAAGGCGGATGGTTCAAAGGGGTTGTACTTAGTCTCTTAATCATCAGGTTTGGGGGCGTAACATGCAATTAATCAATCAGTGTCATCTTACATTCCCTTTATGAGCCAGGTGCACTTGCACCTCGGTGAATTGCTATTAGAATAGTGAACTTGACAAGCGGTAGGACAGAACACTTCCTTGCAGGAGAAGCAGGTCTGCTTGTGTGCTTTGCACTGGATGTAAGACTGAGCCTCTTAAACTCAATCTCATCAACTTTCTTACTTGATGCACAATTCCAATATCTGTGGGACTCTTTGTGACCCCTCTGCTCTACATGACATCAGTCATGCCTTCACACTCCCTTTTCATCGCATCAAATAACCAATTAAAACCAAACTTATCAGATGACTGAACAACTGAACACACATCAGCATGGTAAGAACTACCTAAAATGACAAACCATCTTTGGAAAAAAATGTAACAATTTTTTTTTTACTTTGGACCATGTCCCATCCTCTAACATGGAGGGGCAGGGTTTATAACCATACTGCAACCAACTACAAGGGGACGATCAATATGTTTTGGCTTCACTCTTTGGGAGCTGTTGGGTTGTCTGTCTTTATTTACAGTCAATGACAGCAACATATAACCCCTGATTACTCTGAGCATGTAAATTCATACCACAAGAAACTGAACTCTGAGACCTGCATTTTGTCCACTGTTGCTCGCATTATTTCATGACATATCACACATGCAGGAACGCGCACCCACCCACCCACGCACGCGCACACACACAGACACACACACACACAGAGCCGAAAACCAAGTCCCTACACATTCCTATGAGGAGACTCTTGACTATAACAGAATACTTACAGGAAAGTTAATCATTGCCCCCTTAATTACTTGCCCTGCCCAGTTCATACATCTAAGTTCCTAACCAGAATGAATAAAAAAAAAAATTAATTAATTAATTAATTAATTGCTCACTCAACTTATCTGTGCAATTTAATTTCATTTGGCAATGTGTTCAAGAGTTTGACATAAAAGTTATCTGGGAGAAGACAATAAATATTAGGAAATGGACAGAGTGAGAATTTCTGCATACAGTCATACAATTATCATGCAGAGTTGCAACAGTCTGGTACTACCAACCAAGCAATTTCCCAGAACTCATTTCTCTTCCAGTGAAGAACCAATAATGGCCTTTAAAGACATGCAAAGGTTTCATAATCTAGTAACTACTGTCTCGCATGTAAAATGTACTCTGAATGCAAAAAAAGTTTGCTGTTTCGCTAGCTTCATGGCTCCTGAACCAGAAATGAGAAAAGTTAATAACATACCTTGGGAGGGATCTGTAAAGAAAAGATAGATGCACATGTTTAAGAGAACTAGTGCTGGAACAGTTGAGATGATGAACATCACAGCAACCGGTACAATAAAGATGGCATAACGCATCCCAGACAGATTATATACACCTCAAATAAGAAAATAAATAAATAGATATGGACCCTGTACAATATTCTTTGTAAAAAAAAAAAAAAAACCTATAGACAATAAAAGTTAATGACCTCCTCTAATACACTATCAGTGAAAATAATATGAGATACTGCCGTCTCAGCAGTAAAAATGTCCCAGCCTCCACTCCTTTTTATTGATGGTAAAGAAATTTCCGAAAATAAAGCACTCAAACAAGGAAGAATAACAAAACAAATCAATAGCGCTCAGAAAAGGGCTTCATGAGGGAATTAATGATTACTGCTGTTTGGAAGATCAATCAATCATTATGTTTCCTTCCTGAAAGACACAACCTGCATTCTCGCATAACTGCGGAAAGGAAGTGCAACTGAGGGACGCTTCTTCCATCTTGAGCCGTTTTTTAATGTCACGCATCGGCTTTTAATGTGGATTTTCGTGTTTCTGCACAAGCCTTCAAAAACCTATTTGCTTCGGACACGACATGCTTACAGGATGAGAAAAGGATTTATTGATGCACAGTGCCTTTTTCAATATCAGGTGCCACTTGGCTTCACGCATCAGTTGCTGTTCTAATTAAGAACCGTGTCTGGTGGTTACCCAAAAACAAAATCGTGGAATGTGTGCAGATACGCCCATTGATCTGGTGGCGTCATTAACATGGCAATTAAACATCACGCGCGCACACACACACACACGCACACACACACGCACACACACACTATAAAACAAATTCTGTCCAAATATAGGGGAGCTATTCAGTCAACCTGCATTTAAATCCAGGGGAAAGGGAAGCTGTGAACCCAAGAAGTATGTGCTGTGTTCCTAAATTGAGCTACCATTAAACTGCATATTCCTCTCAACTCTCCTAGGAGGCTGCAATATTGTTACTTTCGCATGTGATTTAATTTGATGTTTAAGGTTACTACTAGGAATTTGTCCCTCGTGTTCTGCAGTTGAGACATTGCCCGAATGTTTTGCATAGTGCTTCTCCATTCCCTGTGCAGGGGAAACAGATGGAAACTGTGTGACTAAATCTGGCTAAATCAAGGATAGTCTCCATGTTAAATTATACAAAAAATTTAAAAATGATAAACCCAAAATCAGAAAAAGGTGGGATGGTATGTTAAAATTAAAACTAAAAACAGTAATTTTCAAATGATCTTTCATCTCAGCTGCATTAAAAAAATAAAAAAAAAAATAGAACAGCAGATGTTTCACCTCATGAATTCGATTGATTTTTCAAAATAAACACCTGTCAGTTTTGATTCTTACAGCATGTTTAAAAAGTAGTAGGGAGGCTATTATATTCATCACTTTATTTTGCCATTCCTTTTCAAAACACTTAACAAGTGTTTTGTGAGTGATTTGGTCTTATTCTTCCAGAAAACAAATTTTAAGGTGTTCAACAGTATTGGGTCTTCATTGTTGCATATTGGTTTTCAAAATCCGCCAATATTCTCTATTGAGAACAAATCGGGACGGCAGGCAGTACAGTCCAGCACCCGCAACCCTCTTTTTACGTAGCCATGTCTTTGTTAGCATTGTTGAAATACGCTGGCCTTCCCTGAAAAAGATGTTGTCTATAAGGCAGCTTGCATTGCTCCATAATCTCACCATACTTTTCAGGATTAATGGGACTTTCACAGAAGTGCATTTTACCTTTGCCAAGGGCATTGACACAACTCTATAACATGACAGAGCAAGGCTTTGGACTTGTTTGGGGTACATTTCCCAAAAGCACAGGTGCTTTCCTACACAGTAAGGGAACCATTGACTAAGTATGGTCGAACAATGTAAGTTTAAATGTTGTTCATGTCTATGCTTTTTGGGAAACGTATCCCCGGAAAGTTCTCTTTTTCTTTGGGTTGGAGCGCATGGTGTCCATTTCTTCCAAAAACATCCCGAAAATGTATTTGTCAGATGACAATATGCATTTCTGCTGTGAGTTTGGTCCATTTCAGATGTGAAATAGCAACTGACTTTCGTGGATGTAACCATGAATTGTAGAACAATTCTCGATGCAGTGCTGTCTGAATAGTTGAAGATCACAGGGATTCAGCTAAAGCTGGTGCCCTTGCCCTTTATGCACAAAATTCCTCCGAGGCCCTTGAATCTTGTAATTATATTATGCAACCTTAAGGGTAAAATATTCAAACCCCTTCTTTTAATTCTTTGAAGAAAGTTCTTTTAAACCCTTAAATGATTTTCTCATCCATTTGTGGGCAAGTCCTCGATCCTCGGCCCGTCTTCGCTCCTGATGGACTTGACCCTTCCTGGAAGCTGCTTTTGTACTAAATCAGTATTACAATCACCTGCTGACATCAGCTGTTTCAAATCACATCATCGCTCACATTTTTTTGCCTCATTACTTCAAATTGCTTGCAGTTCCAACTTTTTTGGAAAGTGTTTGCAGGCTTGAATGGATGTATCTTAACAAATAAAATGAAGTCGACCAGAGAAAATGTTAAATATACTGCTCAAAAAAATAAAGGGAACACTTGGAGTTATATTGTGTTGTTTAAGTGTTCCCTTTATATTTTTGAGCAGTATGTGTTGTCTTCATACTGTCTGCAAATATATGTAGCTATAAGTCAAAGTAGAAATCACTGCTTTATGCTTCCGAGTTGGGGTTGTGTACGCTGATCAGCCACAATATTAAAACCACCCCGCTATAGTTGTATAGACCCAGCCCCCCTTACAGCACAAACAACCTTGTAAAACTGACATCCGCAACTATTACTGGACCTTGGGCTTCACAGCAGAACATTTCCCAAATATCACACCCCCTTCACCAGCGTGTCCTCTTCCCAGAGTGCGTCCCTGTGCCATCTCGTCCGCAGATAAATGGCGCACACATACCCAGCTGATGCGCATGATGTAAAAGATAACGCAACGCTTTGAACCAGGCAACCGTCTGCAATTGCTCCAAGGTTCAGTTTTTTTGCTCGTGTGCCCATTGTAGACGCTTTCTATGGTGGATGGGAGTGGGAATAGGCACTTCGACTGGTCTGCAGCCACGAAGTGCCATTCGCAGCAGAGTGCGAGGCGTTGAGTGTTGCATCACATTCCTCACGTAAGTATCATTAAAATTCTCAGTGACTCATGGCACAGTAGCCTTCCTGTCAAGTTGAACCAGACGGGCGAGCATTTGTTGCTCAGGAGTGTTGATGAGTCTTGGGCATCCAACTCCCTGTCGCCAGTTTGTCCTTCGTAAGACCAATGTCCGTGGGGTTCTTACCACTGCTGATTCGGTGCACCCCAGAAGCCATGCTGCGTCAGAAATACACTGAATCCTCTCGCCGTCATGATTTGGCCCTTTTCAAAGTTGCTCAGGTCACGTTTATCCCACATCCAACGCATCAACACATCTATCAAACCGTTTGCTTACCGTGTGCCTCAGGTCTGTCGACTTTGTATCTAATCCATTAAGGGCACTGTTGTTATTTTTTAGATGCATCAAGCATTTTGCACTTTGCAAACCCAAAATGTGCCAGTAAAGTTAACTGTGAAAAGGCCATTGCTTAATGCTTTCTCGCAAACTTGCTATTACTGCGGAAAACAAACAAGCGAATAAAACACCATAATGGAAGGCAGAATTAGTGTAATAATGAGGCTGTAAACCAGTGATTAACTGCTTGTTGCTACACAAGTATTTGAGTAATGTATAAATGAATTTAACAATATGAATAGCTATACGGTATATTATGGCATATATAAACTCCGAACAATAAAAATCCAATGGCACATAACAGAGGTACTGCAGTCAGTGCTGGAGACATCTTTCAGTTGGCATTTAGCCGACATTAGAAGTATAAACTCTGTTTGCAGCACGTCTTTGAAGAGGTTGAAAGCAGTAGGGTTGGAGACTGTTCTTCCGAGTAAGGATGAGCTGAACCGCTAGCCGTTTTCCATTTTGCATATTTTCGAACAAAAAAAAAAAGTCTGATTTGACAAGACTTGACTCCAGCAAAATGATTAATCATACATGAAATACAACACAGCCAAAGGTTGGTCAGAGTATTTGTTTTGCAGTTATGAATGGTCATGTTGCACTAAAGGTTTTAGCAAATCAGGCTCAATGTCCCAAATACTGACTGATGTGCTCCTCACCCGTCTGTACATTAATCAAAAAAAAAAAATCTTTTGGAATGAATGAATACAAAAATCAGCTGACTGAAGGCAGAGCATTGTAAATTAGATATCGGGTACAAGAGGGGAACTCAACCCTGCTAATGGTGCTCCACCATTCCATAGGTTTTTACTCAAATCCGAGTTTGGCATACTTGACAGAATTGCATTACAGTACAGTCATTTAGCTGATGTTTTTTGATCCAAAGCCACTTAAAGCTGATTATGCAACCACAGAGCAGTGCGTCGTTAAGAGCTTTGCTCAAGTAGTCAAACGGAATGTGCTATAGGCTTAGGCCACTATACTCATACTTTACCAGTCAGCGACTGGGCAATATGATTAGCTGCTAAATGAGGTGGGCTTTGTCAGAATTGGACGAAAAAAGCAACCGGACGCTAAATTTCAGGAAACAAGGTTTGAAACCGCTGAACAAGAGCCTCTCATAATCTGGAAAGCAGACTCCAATAAAGAGCCCACCAAACTTTTTAAGGAATGGATAAAATGCAGGGGTATTTTTCTGCATTGCATAAAAAATTCAATAATAAAGGCTTATTACATTTTGCAAATTCTATTCATTTTAATGTTTTGCTGTAGGTCTTGCGAATAGTATAATTTATAAATTACTCATGAATAGTCAGTAAACATTATGTTTTATTCATGTATGGTATCATGCTGTTTTAGCTTCTGAATTACAAAGCCTTTCACAAAAGAATTTTGCAATTACTGCCACATTCTTCTCCATGAACACTGCAACAATCATTTGCATACTTATCGAAGAATTCAATGCCTTTCCAATAAACTACTTTTGGTAACATTTTACTGTGTTATTAGGACCACAAAAGATGACCGTACATCTAGCATAATGCGTATCGACAAGCCAAAACATTAAAGTCACTCGAAGATGAAGCAAATAATTGATTTTCTGCTAGAACACCCATCAACGTCTGCCGACAGACCTGAGATGGAAAGCGATCCGTTGGTTCACATATTTGAGTTGTCGACCATTTAAGAAATGGGACCTGAGTGACTTTGACGAGGGCCAAAACCTTATCGCCAGACGAGTGGGTCAGAGCAGCACTGAAGCTTGGAATCAGCAATGGTAAGTATTAACTGACTGAGGTCCAAAAACAGACGAACCATGAATCGGCAACAGGGTTTCGGCAGCGAAAGCCCTTCCTACATAAGGGCAACAAAGGCTACCCCGTCTGGTTTGAATTGACAGAAAGGCTGAAGTTGGAAAAACTTGAATGAAACGTGAGGGATGATTTACGACACGCATGAGGGATGTGTTGCAACAGGCACTGCAACACACCCTGCTGCGTATAACACTCTGTAACTGCAGACCAGTAGAACCGCCCATTCAAACCCCAGTCCACTGCCGAAAGAGCCTTAAGTGGGCACATGAGCATTGGAACTGGACCTTAGAGCAGTCGAACAAAGACGCCTGGCCCTGCGAGTCCCATTTTCTTTTACATCATGTGCTTAGGCTGGGTACGTGTATGTGATTTACCTCAGGAAGAGTTGGCACCAAGATGCACCGCAGGATGAACATAAGCTGGTGGAGTTTGTGATGCTCTTGGAAATGTGCTGCTGAGAAACTCTGGGTGTGGGAATTCAAGCGAGCATCACTTTGACAGAGCTGTTTCGGTGGCACACAACAGGTGTTCTGATCTTGAGGCTTTTCGGTTTACTATACAGCACAATACACTTCATGACCAATGCAAGACATCCAGTCAGAGGTCACTTTATTAGGTAAAACTACACACCAGCTCATTACTGGTAATGTCTAATCAGCCAATCATGTGGTAGCAACTTACTGCATCAAACATGGCCAAGAGGTTCAGCTGTTCTACAAACCTAATCTAAAAATGAGGTGATCAAAAGCCCCATCCACACTTACCCGTATATATCTGAAAACCAATATTTTTCTATGCATTAAGGCCCATCCGCCACATGTAAACTGCATTTTCGGTCACTTAAACAGAGATTTTGTTTTATATATGGATTCCAAAGTAAAGATTTTCTATAACGCTGGTTTGCGTTTATCTGCGTGGACATGCAAAATGGAGCTTTTGCAAATTCTTGATTTGACCGTTTGTAGCCGTTTCTGCGTTTTCTTGTGGACGGCGATATTTTCTAAAACAGTCGTGTGGACAGAATCGTTTTTTTTCCTCAAACAGGGAGAAAAATATCCATTTAAAAAATGGATGTGTGTGTGGACAGCGCGTAAGTGACTCTGTAAGTGACTTACATCACTGACTGATAGCTTGAGACATACGGGGTGGTTTTAGTATCTTAAAAACTGCTGATCACCGGTGATTTTCAGCCAGGATAGTCTGTAGAGTCTATAGAGTAAATGGCACATAAAACGACAAGCATTCGGAGAGTGGCAGTTCTGTGGGCAAAAACACTTTGTAAATGGGAGGGGTCAGAGGAGAATGGCCAGACTGGTTCAAGCTGACACAAAGGCAGGAACTCAAAGAACCAGGCGCTGCAACACAGTTGTATACAGAGGAGCATCTTTGAATACACAACCTGACAAGCTTTTATGTGGATGGGCTACAGTTCCACTGTGGGCGGCTCAGAACAGGAAATAGACACAACAGAGGCTCAGCAAAACTGTACTGTGAAAGAATGGAAGCACATTCCCTGTTCTGTTGCGACGTGTAGATGGCAGGTTAATTAAGCAAAACTTGAATCCATGGGTCCACTTTGCCTCAAGAAAATGATTCAGGCTGGCCATGACAGGGTGGGAAATATTTTATTTTCTCACCTAAGTCTCATTAATACTAATTACGCATCATTTAAATGCCACAGCCTGGCTGAGTACTGTTGCTGAACATGTTTATCTCTTTTATGGCCGCAGTCTACACTTATAGTGGATGTGGTTGAAGGGGAGATTCAGCACAAAATTGCAGGTGACTGGAAGATGCTAACATGCAAGCATTGCCAAAATCTCTGAGGAATATTTCCAATACCTTGATGAATAAACATCATAATAGATTCAAGTGGCTTTGGTGGCAAAGTCAGGACCTACTCAGAATTGTAAACATATACCTAATAAAGTGGCAAGCGAGTGTATGTGCTATTCTCATAAAACATGCAGCAGTTTTTTGGGTAAATAATTTTTATGAGGTAAAATTTGTTTCAAGACATTATCCTAATCTTGAATGAGTAACTGAAGACCTCTGTGCAAGAAGTACCTAAGTCACAACATAATACTTTTGAGATTTTGGGGGTCAAAGTTTTCAAAACATGTTGCAGATCATGACAATGGACAATAGAAATGCACCAGTACACAAGACTTGAGTGCTTCTTAGCAGAAATCCTTGGTATGAGGTGATGCTCTGGCCAATGTGGCTTTTAATACAGCTCATTTTTTTCTTAACGGGCAATTCCGAGGTATTGTCAACCAAATGTCCCCTCCATGACTGACACTAAAATGATCCCCAAATAGAAATGGAGGGAAAAATTGAGCTTTTTCCTCCCGAATATAGTAGTGCACTATCAAAAAATACTTTTTAATACATCAGCAAAATTTTGTTTGGGGGACGGTTTAGTGTCTCATCAAGGAGGGGACATTTTGTTAAAATACCTCGGAATCGCTCAAATGTGACTTAAGTACTTCTTGCACACAGGTCTGCAACTATGACTTATGTTGACAGGTGCAAGTTAAATTAGCTCACAAGTAAAGCCCCAGTGTAAAGTTAAAGTGTCAACAACTCCCTGCAGGCATGTGAATGGAGTTCTTCACACTGAGGCAACCCAAAACCCCATCCCTGCCCTCAGGCTCTTACATTGATGTCCTCTAGGTCCAGGGTGTTCAGCACTTGGTTGTATCTCTTCCAAATGATGGGGGGTCGGTGCACCCCCTTTATAGCACAGGTGAGGACCACGCTCTGCCCCACATCCGAGTTTGTCACCCTGAACTTCAGCTCGTCAGGCAGGCTCAACTGGACCACCTCTGCAAACAGATCACATTTGTTATCATATTTTGCAAACAACTGAGATAGTTTACACATTACATGTCTTATTGGGCAAAAGGTGCATGTGTGCTGCACGAAAATGCGATCTGCTTCGTCGACATACAGAACAATTTGAAACAGTTGGCCAAAATAAATGGGGGTTGTTGCTAGGGAACACAGACGGACAGACAGACTGAAAGATGCAGAAACTCCCGGAAAAATAATAACAAACGTTGGATGAACTTAAAAAAGCGAGGTAACCAGCTGCAGAGCAATTTTGAGTGTACGCAAATTCAAGTTCTAGAAGTTGCCTAAACTCATTTTTAAAAGAACTTGAAACTTGAAGTTGATCAAACTCAAAAATGCTTCGCAACTGGTTGCCTCACTTTTTAAGTTTAGTTAGCTGTTTATTTTTTACATTACACACACAAATGTGCGGAAATACACGCAAATACACAAACAGACGCGCAGGCGTGTGCTCACGTACACACACGCACACATGCACTGGTCCCCAAACAAAAGACTTTTTAAAATGAAGTGTAATGAATAAATATGATTAAGTCCTTTGCGGCCTTGTCAGACTGTTCATTAAAAAGGTCTTCACTGCGACTCCTTGCCCCTCGCTTGCAGGATCTGTGCATTTAATTCACTCCTGGTTAATGAAAATTGGTCTATGCTTTGAGCAAAAGTGAATCCTAACTCGATTTGTTCCACTTCTAGAGGCATGTAATGCCAAACTTAATGAAAGCTCGGCTCTGAAAAATACTTTCCTCTCAGAGTCTGAGAAGGTGCATGGATTGGCAAAAAGGACATGCTCAGCGTGAAGCAGCCAGGCTCATTAATGAGATCTCGAAAACGTCATGAGTGTTCATTCATGTACCTTCTACACATTTCTCTCAAGCCATAATGCCATGCGTAAAGGGCCAAAATGAATAAATAAATAGGAAAATTAATAATGCAGAGCAGAACAGAGATCATACACAAAGTTTGTTTTAAGCATTGCAGATTATGGATGGCTTCAATCATCCCCTTCCAGTTTCTTTCACAGCCAGCCAAATAAATCTAAGTATATGTGTTAAGGGCTGAGGACACTAATAGACAATGTGGGGACACTAAAGTGCACTTTTTTAATAAAAGCAATAAAAAGCATCAAAGCAAAACATTTCAGTCAAAGTTCCAGATGAAACTGGATGATGAGCATCAGTTAATCCCACTGGCACTCGACGTTAAAGTTAATGGGTCCCGAAAGAAACCAAACAGACTTATTAAAAAAGCTGATGAACAGCTAGCCATCAAACTGTGCTCTCGTAATATTGAAAAATTATTAATGAAATGACAGTAATACTCCTGAAAGTTTCATCTGTTCTCACTCTGAAGTACGATTTTAGTTCTAGCACACTCTTCAAAAGGTAAGAACCAGTGCCATTTATACTTGGGGGAGTGAAAAAAACAAATCTAATTGCCGAGGAGAGCTAGTGCTATTTGGCTCGAAGATATTAGCGCCACTCCACGCCAATTAAAATTCTACAGACAACTCAAAAAGACAGAGAGCGAAGCACTTCTCTTTTCTTGGATGCCAAGGATCAGAGCATTTTCGGAGCCAGTTTTAAAGAAGAACTTCAGAGAGATTTCCGGGGTGATTTAAAACATTCAGCTAGATCCTGTCAACGGCTGTGTCAAACTTACGCTGACTGAAGAGAGCGTGTTACTATTTTTCAGTACAAACCAATTTCCTGTTTCTGGTGGTCCAATTGTTTTTAAAGAGGAAGAAAGAGTAATTGATGTTTACTTCAGCAGCGAGTCAGAGATAAAAGATAAATGGGTGCCATGCTACATCATTTAACCAGTCTGCCCGCGATTGATTCACGATTGTACAGCTTATACTTTTTGCACATACTTTCACCAAAAGCCATAGTGGTAAATTCAGTGCCCTTAGATAAAATTAGACAGACATCCCCCACAGTCAATTAAATTATACAAAAATTTAGAGTTACATGACTTACTCAAATATAAAAGCAAATTTTCTATTTAAATTTGGTGAACGTACCTACATTTCCTCTACAAAACTTTTAGTTATATAAAAACTTATTTTCATGGATATAATTTTTTTTCCCTCAAGGAGAGAATCACAACATTACAGCCATTTTCAAGAGTTTTTCCAACTAAAACCAGGGGTGCCTGAGATAAAATCAGATTTCAAAAATCTTAGTCGCCAAATTCACCTGAATTTATATCACTGTCTTTTACCATTTCCTGTTTCACAGGGGTATGAGGTCACACCTTGTAAAATCTCTTTGAAATTAATGAACATGGGAAAAAAAAAACAGTGAACTTTTCGCTCCAAGGTCCCCTATTATGCCACCAGGTTCAAAGCTAATTAGCCATTATGGGCCACTTCAAAATCTCCCCTTCTTGACATCACAAGGGGGAGTGACCTACCAGAATAATGACATCTGATTGACTGCTTGGCTGAAGCTGACCAGCTCTTCTTGCCTCTGGTTGGTTACTTCCCCTTGTGATGTCAAGAGGGAAAAGATTTTGAATGGCCAGTAATAACTAATTGGCTGTGCACCTGGTGACATAATAGGGAACCTTTAAAAAAACTAATGTTTGTTGACCAACAGGAACCAGGACAATCACATAGGAAAATACACAATCAGTTGCAAATTCTACTGAGCGCAATCAGGGAAATAATTAAAATTTTGCATATGTTTGGCAAAGTAAACTAGAGCGCACTCGGCAGAACGCCCATCTCCGCCACGCCATATATCTGCTAATTTGGTTGCTGAATATTTTTTGGATCACTTCCAAAATTGAATCAACTCTTCCTTGGACTATCACCTTTCATTCTGCCAAATTTTGTGCCAAACTGTCAGTAACTTTTTGAGTTATCCGGTCAGAAATATCCCACAGACCCGGGTTAGACAGATGTGTTTTAATTCATCTGGATCCAGGATTCAGAATATGTTCCGCATCAATTCCAAAATTGAATCAAGTCAGCCTCCAGCGAAGAATTGTTTCTGTGCGTTGCTTTGCTGAAATCCTCTTAATGTAGGTTTGAAAGATGAATTTAGCAAAGAATATCTTTGCAAAGCAGGTACAAGCTAAAGCATGAATTGTAGATAAATCGATGACAGAGTTTGCACGTTCTCATTTTTATCCAGTGAAATCCTTTCCGTAGACGAGCAGTAACAGCAGAAAAACTACATAAAAAAGAAAGCAGAGCCAAATCCGAAAACTCTCTTTTGGAATTTCTTGTCCCTCCAAATCTTTCTCACAGCTCTAGAAAGAGCTATAACTATTTAATCCAATCGAAGACAGCATTTGCTTTCAAATGGTGCATTGCTTTAATTAAAATCTCGAGGGGGCGTAATCTAACGTGTAAAGAGACCTACCTTTGTGCGTTTTGCTCTAACGCATCAACTACACGCAGATAAAAGAATTCAGATGAGACGGTTAAGACAAAATACCCTTATCTCATTGCTATATCATTGTTTAGCCAACTATTCTGTCCTTAAATTTCCCATTTTTATTGAATATTGACCATATTTCAAGAGCAATCATAAAGCCTGGATAAGATGCACACAACTGAGACAAATATTATCTTTTATTGCCAGTTTGATGTAGGTTCTTTATGTTGCTTCCTGGTTTCCATATTGGCGTATTCGCTGTGATCGTAAGAGACTCATAAGTTATTCTAGAATCGCATTATTTCCTTACTAGCGAGCAAAGTATGTTTCAAACTGACTGAATTTAACAGTTACATAATGCGTTTTTCCCTGGTTATTTTAACTGTACATGCGCTCCTTTCACTGTGGTTTACACTAAGCATACACAGAACTCTGTTGTAAACTTATTGTACAATTAGTTAAAATAACTGGCAAAAAAGGTGCCAGTAAAATGAACTGGCAAAAAAGGAGCCTGTTTATAACAGTGTATATCAGCATAGCAATACTATGGTTGGGCGCTCTTCCAATCGAGCTTGTAGATACGTGTCAAACCAGTCAGGATTGATTGACAGAATAGCCATCATATTACTTATGTTTGGCCTAGATTTCATTTAAATGAACCAAGTTTTTGGATAAAGAATCAACCAACATCCGTCTGAAACAATTAGATAGGTAATTTTTATTAAACCAATCCGTTTTTTTGAGTTTTGGCACTATAACTTAACCAGTAGGATATACAGCAAAGCTAATGTCTCAGTCTAACCCCATAAAACCAATGGACCCATATATGGGTCCATAAAATGCAGGTCATAAATTCAAACCTGTTGAGCTTCGGACCTATTTCTAATTATAGCGAAGATACCAAGGTTTCCAACAATCCCCATCATGTCCTGCTGAAATACGGGGAAATGTGTATAAAATCATGTACAAGATCTAGATATTTTCCATGTGATGTAATGCTGTGGCCATAAAAGCATGGCGTCCTGGGTTTGAGTATTTCTCTCAATGTTAGTGTGATGTAATTTCAGTGAATGCTGCAACCAGCAGATACAGAATATGTATTCGCCACTGTTCTACAAAATGAAAAAAAAAAGCTATTTCTGACTATGAATCCACTTTGGCGAAAACGTAAGTAAAAAGTTATAATTGAAGGGATCAAAAGGATTAAAGACAGTAATTATAGTACAGCAAAAAACCTATTCAGTTCTTGAACTTTATTCAATTGTAATTTTGCACGTAATTAATGGGAACTGAGTTACTGGAGACATTTTTCAGACATTTTGTGAAAATCCACGGTATGCATATGGTTGAATATAATGTCGATAACGCCCTCCAACTTCCATATGATAGCTCAAGCCTGTTCTGAGCCCCCGAAGCTGACTGGAGCTTTGCATCACAGTCAAGGCAACAGAGAGCGAGTACATCATCCAACACAGACAGAAGACTTCCCTCTTCAGACTGCACCTGGTCTCCCCGACCCACTTCAAAATCACCCCTTTGCTTTCTTCATTTCTTTCCTAATCATCACTGCCGTCTTTTTGCTGATTTTCCTTTGGCAAATGTGCATGCACACCCCATTTAGACACGCTACCTGTCAATTGACACCATCTTGCGTACAATACACACCGTTGTTTGGCAGGCGGCGGTTACACTTGGCAGTAATTAATGCGCCTCTTGCCGACTTCATGATTCTTGTATTCCTGAGAGCGGGAGAGGTGTTTACCTTTACTGCACATCACACTGCATTAGCGTCTTGCGCACACTTGTGCCACGTGTCTTGTGCAGTCTTGCGATAATAATGTAAAATAATGTTGCATCTTACAGCAATTAAACCGTACAAATACCCACTCGTGACTGAATATCATTGAGATGACATATTCGAGATAAAAAGAGCCCTTTGCTCTAATTTTGTCAAGTGTTGACAACAATGCATCCTCCCCATCAAAACAAGCCAGCCACAGAATGCAAAACTTTACTATACTGTATACTGACATTAGTACTTGGCACGAAAATTCCAGCTCAATTAATATTTTTCCGATTTAAACACGGCTGTTGTGGGCCAGTGGCGTACAAGAGCAGTCACTGTCCCGCCCCACTTGGGTCCTGCATCAATACACTGAGCCACTATTTTGGGAGATCGAATTAAACGGTGAATGCGCGCCCTGCACAACCGGACTATATGGAACGCCTAAGGGGTCACATTCACCAGTTAGCAGAGCATCTTACTTTTAACACACTGCGTATTTTGTTTAAGTGCAAAGCACAATGTATTTTATTGATGTGTAACAAACTGTGCATTTTGTTGACTAGGGTAATATCAAAAATATGTCATGAGCTGGGTACGGGGAAAAGTACAACAGTACTTTTACAGTACAGCACTCGTGATAAACCTTATTATTTTAGTTACAGTAGTTACCATTGGATGGGTAATAACCAACATTAATGAGCTAATCCATCATTTCTCAAGCCTTGTGCAAGATGGTCAGCTGTCTCGCCAAAATTTGTTTCACTGTTTCACTTTCTATGACAAGAAAAAAATGGACGTTTGACTAAGTTCTTGTTCATAAAGCCGCCGATCCCAATTTGGTTTTTGTAAGTAAATTGTGCTAAACTGGCTTTATTCAGCTATATGGCAGGCAGTTTAAATAAAAAGCTCTCCACTCATGATTATGAGTTTCCCTTTGACAATGCTATAAGAGTTCTAATCCCAAATATCAATTAGACGCTGTCACACAAAAATCACATTTTGGGCAAAATTTTTGCATTTTATGAACGCGTAAAAAGGCCTAAAAATAACTTTAATAACCCGAGCCCGCTCGCCATCAATGTGTATTATTGAGCAGTGCTTATGCACAGAAGGTCAGGCTGCCCATTTTATATAGAGTTATCGCACTGGAGTGACTAATTGATTGGCTCCTTATAACACTGTACACTGGGTGTTTATCGCATTAATGTCTTAAGGATATGAAACTCATTTTTGACTCATTACTCAAGGTGATTCAGTTACATCATGACATCACAGTCCTTGATGGCTGTTGTTTTCATTGGATTTGATTAAAATAACTTGTGGTCTCTTGGCGCTTTCGGCAAATACAAACATTTCACTTTAAACGCAGTATTTGCGATAAACACTTTTAAAGCTCATTCACCTCTGCTTCTGCTTTTTCCAAATCAATGAACAGGTTTCCCCTGGTTGCATTCCCATGTAATGGATGATAATCTATTTTGAGAATAGCATGAATATGTAAAGATATTACCACCCAAGCATTACGAGTGTTGAACTTGTGAAATAAGAAAAACCTAATGCGCTGAACCGAATAAAGTTGCGCCCAAAGCAGGATTAAGATACGAAGGAGCATACATATTAATAAATACAGATCTGCTTTCACTTTTGTTTGTTTCTCTGGAACATGAAGAACCATTAAAACAAGTAATTTGCTTGCATTGCAAAACTCCCATTTTTATCTTATTCATCAAATATTAATGAAGCTGGCAAGGCAATTAGGCAGGCACACAGTGTAAAAGAAGTACAGTGGTCAAGGCTCCGGTCTGAGCTTGTAGTTCAGAGGTTGTTAGCTCCACTCCCAAATTAGTTGCTGCTATTGCTAGGCCCCTAAATATGGTTTGGGAGGAGAGTGTAATCTGTCTCAGTACTTCAGGATCGAGGAGTCTTCTCAACGCTGAAAATATAATGAGTTTTCAGAGGAACTTGAGTTGCACACAAAACAAAAAAGAACATGCCACAGCATGCAATTAAAATGCTCGTTATTTAGAGAAACAGAGCGGTCAGACAACTCCTTGCAAGTGAAGACAAAATTACAGCACTAATTTTCGGGTAAAATGCACCAGTACGCTAGATGTGTTATGTTCCGGGTAACCGAACAGTGCGACTGAGGGGATGAGGCGGAAACGCGACCAGATCTACATTACACAACGCAGAAGTGAGTCGGTCTAATGCCTGGGAGTGTCAGAGGCTCCCCAATTCATTCACAGCCCAAAACAAATGGCCTTAATCATGCACAGAAATCAGAGCCTCGCGCAACAATTTCTCAGAAGAGCATCTTCACACCAGGGCTTTTAAGTATTTATTTTATATGGCTCATGAGCAAATGCAAATCGGGTCACATTTATACATTTGCGCAGTTGAATGGCACGGTAACCTCATTACATTTAATTGTCTGGAAACTGACAAGTAATTCATCATGCAGCGTCCCCCCGCAGCTTCAGAGAGCTGCATCATAGAGGAATGATATCAAATAAATCTGCGGGGATTTTCTGCAAAAAAAATTAGCAGCATGACTGAGTTTGGGTTGTGATGCTCTCCCTCTCTCGGTCGCTCTCAAACATGGAAACTCCAGGTCAGAGAGCTGAAGTTCAACCACTCTTGTCCTCAACTCATGAACCCATACAGTTAATTTCATTAAAATTAAGGTGATTAGAATCAAGGTGATTATGAGCTAAACCAGGTTATTTTATTCCCTGAACCTGGATAATAGCTTTTGCTCTCGTTCTCTCTCTCTCTCTCTCTCTCTCTCTCTCTCTCTCTCTCTCTCTCTCTCAGTTTATTTCAATTTCTAAATTGTTTAATTGGCATGAGTTTTTTTTTTTACATTTGAATTGCCAAAACTTGTAGGAGGAAAAAGGAACATTGCATCATGAAAAGCGGCAAGAATAATAACAACACTAATGGTAATTCAGTAACTTGATAAATTTGCAAAAACAATAGTGGCAACAGTTGTAGTGTGTGTTTGTGCATATGTGTGCGTGAAGCAGGGATAAGTTGGTGTAGAGTTTGTGTGTGTGTTTCTGAGGGTAGCTTCTGGAGTATGTATTCATGCAGCAGTATTGAAGTAGTAAGGTTACTCTCAATAAAAACAAGAAAACACTGAGGTAATTAACCCTCAGAGCACTGAAATGAATTTCCAAACAATAACAGATTACTTTCTCTTGTGCTGTTGATAACCTGTCATGTGGCGACTTGTTTAGAAGAGCTCCCCCGTGGGAGCTCTTTTAAACAAGTCACCACTAAACACAGTAGGTTTTAAACAGCTTTGATTCCAATATCATCACTGAGCAAAACTATTTGTATTCAACGTTCTAAGGGGTAAACAATCTGTGAATCAGCACAATAAGTGCAATTCATCCAATACCCTATATGCTCCTTGACTTGTGCCTGAATTTTATTTGTTTGGGAAGATAAAAATTGTGCTGCCATTCACAGGTATGATACCCTTTTTTCTGCATCAAACACTTAAGTGGGTCCCTTAATGCTCCCTTTCGCCATCACCTTATTGCAAATGATGATAAGACTATCAGCTACAACACAAACCCTGAATCTTTATCCGAAAAACAAAGCCTTTCGACTACAGATGTCTTGGGCATTTCCAGGAGAAGCTCATCGAGAAAACACACAAATAATCACGATTGCTGAAGATACCCTGCGCCCCTCTCCAAACAGCAGGATCCCTTTATCGGCAAACAGACGCGCACGCCAAGGAAAGCCGAAGACTTTAAAAAACACTTAGCTCGTCTATTTCATTCAGTTAGTCAAACCCAAGCGCTCAAGCGGCATTTCTGTGTCCGTTCACACTGAAGGCATCGCACTGCAGCGGAAGACTATAAAGAAACACGAGGACCAGCCCCAGGGTGGGACTGGGAGACGGAGGAGACTGAAGCAGCACCAGCCAGGCGTCCGGGGTCCATAAAGCAGCTGGCACAGAGCCAGCACTACAGGCTGGCCTTTACTCCTAATTTATGCCCTCGGAGGTAATGAGAGCTCTCGCTCCTGCACTCGCTCAGAGCCCAGGATCCTTATGGGGGGGAGTGTGCGCTCCGCATGGAGAGCATAATTAGCGACGGAGGACAGAAATGAGGGGCTGGAGTTTCTGATCTGCTTTGGACTCCATCTTAAGTAGGACAGGAAGCCTGGCAGGGATTGTACAGGAAATGAGACAGGACTGGGAAGGCCAACCGGCTGCTATAAATGCCGCAGAAAACAGTACAGAACTTCCAGCATTAAAAGCCTAAACTCCCAGCATGCTTTGTCATTTCTTTGTATGTAAATCTGTTTTAGTTTTCAGGTGTGTTTGCATGTATTTGTGCGCGCGCGTGCATGTGTGTGTGTGTGTGTGTGTGTGTGTGTGCGCCTGCGTTTGTTTATCTCAGAGGGTGCTTTAGTGCGTGTGCAATGTACAAGAAGGCAACAAGTGTATGCGTTTGTGTGTGTGTGTGTCTTTGTGAGTGTGGGCAGGCGTGTGTCTGAGGCACGTGTGCACGTGTGTGTGTGTGTGGCACACTTGTGTGTGCACATGTGTGTTTGCGAGTGTGTGTGTAACTGCGTATGCGTGTGTCCATGTGTGTGAGGCCCACATGCGCATTTCTGCATACTTGTGCGTATCTGATTGCCCTGTTGGGGTTTAGATAGATTTTCCTTGCAGGCCGCTGCACACAGGGGCCGAATCACGGCTATTCCCACCCTGCAACCCTTCAAACTGCGTCATTTATCTTACAGTTACCATGTAAGATATATAATGATACTTTAATGAAAATGAATGAGTGAGAAACTGTATGATTAGCTGCCAGGGAGCAAAGTCACCAACTGAAGGAGAGAACTAATCATATTCTTATTACTTCTCCAGGGATAATGTCACATTTAGTTCTACAGCGTGTGCGTGTGTGGGTGAGTGTGTGTTGTGCGTGTGTGTGTGTGCGCATGTGTGTGCGTGTGTGTGTGTGTAGGGTGAGTGAGAGAGAGAGCGAAACAAAGAGAGTAAGTACGTATTCATTCACAGAACTGCAGTATTCCTGCTCATTCATGCAATTACAAGATCAGCCAATCATATTCCAGCAGGGCACTGCACAGGATCATGCAGAGGCAGGTCAGGAGTTTCAATTAATTTTCACTTCAAACAGCAGAATGAGGAAAAATGCAATCTCAATGGTTTTGACCTTGATGTTGTCACTGGTGTCAGACAGACTGGATTGAGTGTTTCTTAGGCTGCTAATAACCTGCTCATAATGTCCATGCTCATGCTTAGTCTGGAGAGCAGGGATCCCCAAATCTGTCCCTCAAATCCAAATCTAGCCCTAGTTTTTTTCCCTACCCAGGGAAATAATTTGAGTTATTGCTACGGATTGGCTTGGTGCCATCACACCTGACCTCCAGGGAAAGAGATGGTGTAATACTAGCAGTTCTTGGCCCTCTAGGACAATGATTTAGGGATCAGGGCTCTAGAGTGCCCTCTGAATGGTGCAAGAAAGAAAAAAAAAAACATCCAGTGAGCAGCAGCTCTGAGGACGGAAACTCCATGTTGATGCCAGAGGTCAGTGGGGATTGGCCAGGCTGCCCAAGTAAGTGAGGCCTGATTGACTTCATCTCTGTTTATCATGTTAGAGTGTTGCTGAATTAGCTTAGTGAACAGCAGAAACTGCCACCTAATCATTCTCAGATTTAATTGGCTCTGGAAAATTGTCCTCTCCCTCTCGACCTCAGCTGATGTGTTGCAAGCGCTCAGACACAAAATGGCTGTTGTCGCATTACCCAGGTGGATGCTTCATATTGTCTGAGGTGAAATGAGATTTACCCCATATGACTGCGAAAGCCCTACGAGGATCTATGAGAAGGGCGCTATATGAATGCAACGTTCAATTGGATTAGTGTACAGCAAAAACTGTGATTCAGAGATACGCTAGCTATTGTTGGCCTCGCTGTGGAAACGTAGCGCGGTCCAAAATGTAAAGGGGACAATTTTGTCATTCCTTTAAAATGATGGAGGGCAGCAAAACGCCAAAAAAAAAAAAAAATGATGGCAAGGTGGGGGTGCCATTGGAGTTCTGGGGCTGGTCCCGACTAACGTTATCGCTATAGATGAAGGGGAAGGTGAGTCACAAGGCTTAACCAAGGAAGAAGGATCTGAGGGAGAGAGAGAAAAAAGAAAAAGAGGATAATTCCTTATGATTGGCCGCTTTGCTGTGATGCACAGAAGCACGCAGATTTTTCCTCTGTGACTGATGAGGGCGCATTTTTTTTCTGTTGACTGATTTTGAGTGACGAGTTGCTATCAACAATGGGCAGCTAATGATAACAGTGTGATCTCATGAGTAGTACCACCCACTCTGTGAGTTTCCTGCAGTACTTCTTTTTAGATCAGAGGCAATCAGTTGTAGTCAAGGCCCGATTCCACTCGCTCAAGCCCCTACTTGTAGCCTCCCAGCACAGTCCAGTGTGCAATCCTGGCGTTCTGTTTGCATAGAATGGTAGTGTTGCGAAACGGAATGGTACATAATGTTGACTATGTGCGTGTGCCTGGGCAAGTATATTCTACAGAATTTCAATATAACATATGCTACAACGAATGAATATGCCTTTTAATTTAGCATTCTTTCTTTACATGACGACTATAATGACTGGTTGGTCTAATATAGCACATTTCTTATTCTTTCTTCAACTCTGGCCCATATAAAACATTTTCCTTCTAAAAATGCCTGCATACGGCTGCATAGAGTTGTGTCCAGCTGGACTCTGATGTTGTCTTGTATTTCTTCAAACAGTCAAAAAGTTACGTACCTAAATACAACCAGCCTTCAGCTCATTGGAACACATACATGCATTGAATGGTTGGGGTGAAAATTTAGCTAACAATGCAAACAGAGTGGACCCAGCTTGTTGAGCAGTATAGCCCAATTCACATCCTGCACTAGTGTATTTTTTGAGTACTTGCAGTAAATCAAGCCACTCCTTACACAGCCCCAAGAACATGCCGGAACTGAATACTGCTGTGATGAAGACCTGAGAGAGATCACTAGAGAAGAAACTCAGCATCTGGTGATATCTCTGGGCTCCAGACTTTGGCTGTCCTTGACTGCAAAAATATTGCAACCAATTATTATAAAGGGACATCTAATTAATGGTCATCAAACTTTGTTCAATTGCTTTCAAGCCTCTGAAACTGGAATACATTTGTCTATAAATGGCTGTTATTTCTTCAAGATTCATGCAATATTTTGAGAATTTTTTATTTATTTTTTTAAGAATTATTAGTATTTGGGATCAATTTCAACAATTTCTCTTCAGATCATCCACCTTAAGATTTTGACACTGCTTTGCAAACTCCGATCATTCAAAAAGAATTTCCGCAAGCAATATTTCCCAAAGGTGTCATATTACCCGCTAAATTGACATTTCACGTGACCCTTCAACATTGCCATGAGGTGTGAGCCAGGTTTAAATGCAGAGTTTCAATTTGTATATATATATATATATATATATATATATATATATATATATATATATATAATTAAAAAAATTATTATTTTTTTTTTTTCCCCAGGTTTGGCCTAACTCGAAGCTTTTTTCATTTTATCAAAATAAATATCACCAGTAATCCAAAACTTTTGAGTGGTGGTGTACATATGATTAATGAAGGATTGTTAAAGGTGATTTGGTCTTAGAACCTTGCAGGCATCAGAAACCAAACAAGTTCAGAGTTGGCTCTCTGCTCAACTGATTCGGCCAATCAGGAGGATTCAAAGCCAATTTGTCACAACTTACATGACAGTGACAAACGTCCTGATATCGACGCCATACATTTTCAGCTACCCGTGACATTGCAAGTGTGAATTTGTGGGTCCCTATTTCTACTGTAAGATGTATACCATTTTACCTCTTTTCTGTTCTATGCTTTTAAGTCCAACAATTTCTGTTTGCTGTTTTTTAATTCTCAGTGCTCCCGACGTCCTTTTACACTTTAATTTCATTGTCGGCATTTTCTTCCCCCCAATCAATGGCTGCACCATTTAGCTCACAGCCAAATGTTTACAGCGCATACGTGACTAATAAACACAGTTGGGCATATAAACATCAGCCTTCGTAGAAGTTCATGAAATAAAGAGCAGTGCGAACAAATTAAGCCATTTGAAGGCATTGTTTGATGAATTCTAAATAAAAATGCCCTCATTCGTCATCATTACGCTGTGTGGCATTACACCCATAAACTGTCCATTACCAGAGTCCTCTGAGAAACAATAAAAAGGATGAAAGTAAACGAAGAAACGTCAGAAAAAAAGAGCAAGATTTTATTTTTGTGACACAGAAGCAATTATTCATCGTAGCAATGAACAGAAACTAGAACTAATGTGAGCATTAATTCTCACTTAAAATCACAATGTCAAAAATGAAAACCCGCCATATCTTTAACAAGAATAACTTATGACTGATAACAGATTGGCTGATGACTAATTTCCACACCTGGTTTCCAGTGCTTTGGTGCTGCAAAATATCTGTCATGGTTCTGGAGGCTGGCGTTTGCTTGGGAGCTTTCTATGTTGCTCTCGTCCGGGGCGATATCGTTTTCCCCAAAATCAGATTTTTTTGCCAGCTTGCATCTATTGTGGGCGGTGCCTGGACTCTATTTAAGCCCGAGTCCCGCCTCGCCTCCTTTGCTAGAGTGTCAGTGTTTTGCTTGCACTATAGCCTGTAAATTCTCTAGCTAGAAAGTTGGTGAGGAATTAGTTGCAAAAGAGGAAAGTGGTAGTCAGTAAGGGAATCTTTCTCGAGAGTCAAATGCAGCGGCCGGAACGAAGGGAAGTACAGCAAAATGAAGAACACAGACAAAATAAGAGAGAGAGGCTTGCACTTACAAAGGAAATAAATCTAGTCTGAGAAAAAAATAAGGAAGCAACGCGAGTTAGACTCAACAAAATAAAGGAAAAATCCCGGAAACCGAGATAAAAGGATTAAGCCCCAGACGGTGTCCAGACAGAAGAAAGGAGAAAGATTCCCAAACTACCACTTTCCTCTTTTGCAACTAATTCCTCACCAACTTGCAAGCTAGAGAACACTGACACTCTGGCAAAGGTGGTGAGGCGGAACTTCGGCTTAAATAGTGTCCGGGCGCCGCCCACAATAGATGCCAGCTGGCCAAAGAATCCGATTGTGGGCAAAACTATATTGTCCCTGACGAGAGCCACATTGAAAGCTCCCAAGCAAACGCCAGCCTCCAGAACCATGACGATATCAGATTCAAGAACCCACTGACAGGACTTGACAACCCGCCCTTGCAGGATAGTAGTCGGAGAATGGCCTGAGTGAATGACTGATTCCAAGGGCACATAGCTCTCCAGGCAAACTCAAACATGGAAAATCATAATTACGGAAGCACAGCAGTACCGTCTGAAGCACGACACTTTTATATCTGTCACGTGAAGCCCAGGTTGTGCTTCCTTGTTATTGTAGCTGTTTCTTTATAATTTGCAACAGTTCAAGTTGCATCACAATCACTTTGGCAGTATTCAACCTGTAAACATGTCCTCCTACTATCATACACTGTAAACCCTGATAGTGCATTGAACTTAAAAGTTTTAAGTTCTACAAGATGCAGAGAGGAGTGTGAATTACAATGAAAATACAAGTATGCACCCTCATCCAAGACGATATCTCATTATTCATATGGTAATACATTTTCCATAACGGATTACGTCACATAAAAAGAAATGGGATCGATATGGTCACCGCGGTGTAACACTCGTGACATCAACTTCTAAACAACTGACCTACATACAGCTACTTGCTAATAAGCAGCCTTCTGCTCCCTGCGGGAGCTCTTTTCAACAAGTCGCCACATGATAGGTTCTCAAAAGCTTTGATTTTATTTCATTGTATCAGCGAGCGGCAAACGCTGCCTTTGGCACTTTAAGGGTTAAGTTGGCCTACAAAATTTTTTTTGAGGCAATCGATCTCCACAAAATATTTGAGTTCGCCGCACTATCAGGGTTTACAGTGTAACATCTGAGGTTTTTGGACGCAAGTGAAGCCAGCGATGGACACTGCACAGGGTTTGAGCATCAGCAGCGCACAGACCTGCTGAGCTGGTGCCTGCTATTCTATCTGCCACACCTATACCCTCTCAGCCGCTATCGCCGAACA
This sequence comes from Gymnothorax reevesii, assembly GCA_029721435.1. NCBI lineage: Eukaryota > Metazoa > Chordata > Actinopteri > Anguilliformes > Muraenidae > Gymnothorax > Gymnothorax reevesii. The sequence goes on along the minus strand of CM056589.1, from coordinate 50,041,557 downwards.
ATGTAATTCCTCTTGGTGGTACGGTAAAATGCTCCTAATGGTTTTTTAATGAAAATGAACGGATGCGCTGATGCCCCTCGGCTAGTTTACGGCCCTTAATGAGAGGCGACTGAGAAGATTATACTGTGAGGTGGGGCGTGAATGTGAAATCAACCTTGGGTCAAGCATCATCACTGCTGGTTCGTGAGAGACTGAGGCAACCACGTCTTGAGAACTGCTCAAATTTACACCATTAACCCATAACTGCTGATTCACTATAAATCAGTAAGACACTGCATTAACCCTTAGAGCGCGAAATGCAGCTACTGTTGCTCGATGATGTAAGATATCAGAACCAATGCTGTTGAAAACCTCTCATGTTGTGACTGGTTTAAAAGAGCTCCTGCAGGGGAGGTCTTTTAAACAAGTTGCCACATGATAGGTTTTCAACAGCACAAGATAATTAAATAGATATTTGTAAAAAAAAATGTTTTCAGTGCTCTCAGGGTTAAAGTGCACCAGTATCTGCATTGTTAAATTGAAACCGTTTTAATCACCAGTTGTTACTTTTTATGAGCCTCCAATGTGTGTAAAAGGACAATGATGGTATTACTAATTACATCTGTGAATATTTTTGCATATCGTTAGCCTGATAGCATAGTTGCCGAAGTCATATTTGAACATTTTCGGAAAACAAGAAAAAACACAATTTGTATCAAGCACATTCTTTTTTTTATATGGCAACAGTAAGCCAAAAATTGAATTAGGCAATTATGCTATGAGGCTAACGATATTGTAATCACTGTCATGGGGCAGCACGATGGTACAGCGAGAAAGTTGTGAATTCGAATCCGGCCTGGGTCCTTTCTGCGTGTAATGTTAGAATTTGTCTGCATACTCTGATTTTGTCCGACAGGCTAATTGGGAGGCTCTAAATTCCCCATTGGTAAGAGTCTGTGAGTGAATGGTGTGTAAATGGTGTATGCACCCTGTGATGGATTGGCGAGCTGTCCAGGGTGGGTCCCTGCCTTTCGCCTACATTCAGCTGGGAGAGGCTCCAGCTCTTCAACAACCCTATTGAGAAAGAAGCAGGTATAAATAATGGATTGGATTACTCTCCTAGCCCACATCTTAGTAATATACAACACATAAACCAAACATGTTGATTTCCAGATGTGACTTTAATATATAAGTAACAAGACTTTCCTTGCTTCTCATATGCAATTGAGAATATTGCTATCTGTTATTTCTTGTTACTAAACTGAATGTATGGTATCGTTGCCAAATTAACAGCAATTTATCTACACAGCTATAATTGCAACTTAAAGTAAAGTGTTACCTTAAAAGCCAAATACAGCACATTATGAGCTATGAAGAGAAGACTATAAAATGGTGCAAATTAAATTACCTGTAGATGGATTCACCGAGCATGTGACAATCGAGCTGCGTGCACAGCTTCAAGGCAGAAAGGATTGTTTTAGAACGAGCTCCGTGGTATTTGATATGCGATTTCTTTAATTTTTATGCACGATTTTAGAAAACTAGTCAAACCGCGCCACTTTCACCACAGCAGACAAAAATTCACCCTCAATCCGCTTGGGGCGCCCCTTATCGTGACGTCAGTGTGGTTGTCAGCGCCATGAATTTCCATGGTCCTGCGGTCCTGCATTGAGATTGTTGAATGACCGAGATATTCCCGCTTCCTCTATGGGGCAGACAGATGAGCTTGATTATTCCCTTTTTCTATCCAATACAACTTGAATTAAGAGGTGAACTAACATCAGAGGCCATTTGAAATACTTCTGGAAAGAAAAGTGCGATTTGAATCTGCTAATTACCAGCGAGACTGGACAGCCGCCGTCACCTTGGCATAATTAGCTCACCTGAAATCAATTCCCATGCACTTTGCCTAACTTGTAATCAAGCCATTTATTCAGCCAACTTACCAATCAAAACCAAAATCAAGCCAATAATGATTTAGAAGAGATAATGAGAAGCAGACAAACTGAACCAGGCTAACGTGCCAGATTGAAATAATGTCAGTAATCTGAATAAATAGCAGACCTCTGAATCCCACCTCTCGTTGGAAAACTTTCACGTATTATTAAAAAATATTTCTTAAAATCATGTTAAGAGGGCCCTGGTTTTTAAGCATCTAAAAATATACGTAGAGTAAGTAGAAAACATTGTGTGAAGCGCAGCAAACGTGAATGTGAGAGAGAAATTATTTTCGCATTGCAAGCAATGGACAAATGCACCGAAGACTGGGCAAGCACGTTCAGGCAAATCTGTGCCGCACATTTCTAACATTTTTCATTTAAAAATTTAACAAGTTTTGCACACAACGGCCAAATGTAATAATCAATCAAACACATAGGCAAACTGCATGCTGAACTAAGCAAAGTTGAGGTCTTCAAAATCATCCTCCTCTACTCGACAATTGCTTTCACCCCCTGCCCATTTACTTGGCTCAATTTGCGATCAAACAGTTGATTCACTCAATGAACAATTTTAAATTGGTTGGTAGTCTAATTTATTTAGATATCCAGGTATTCAGACATTTTGTCATCGCATGCATCATGCACATGAATGCGTGTGGCAGCCACAGTGACGTTATGACATCGCAACTTCTCGTTCCACTTGCGGCGTTAATGGCCTCCTGGAAACAGCAATTCCGCCTAATTAATGGTCATTTAAAAGAACAGGGGGTATGTATGGAAAAAAAAATCGACCGTGGATATTATGTCGAAGTTAATTACTATAAGATTAAGTCAAAACGTGTAGGTCAGTGTAGTCCTCCTTTAACTGCATCTAGCAACTTGAACTCCTGTACACTCTCACGTGTATATGCACACGCTTTCTCCAGAACTTTTCAGGGTAAACATAACCCACCATTTTCTACAAAAAAATAACATAAAAGACACAGGATATTTGTCAACAATGCAGGACTTTGCAGTTCCAAAAAGTCATTTTTGATGAAAATGAAGTTAAACTGTATAATTGACCGATCTCAAGGCCCGCCCACTTTCGTCTACGTCACAATGAGGCAAACAGGGCATGCGTTTGAGCGCGTCTGCAAGTAAGCCGGCTGCGCAAGATCCCAATTAATTATGTGAGAATCTTGACAAAGTTGCGCAATAAGCTCTCCAAACCCCGTGATAGCTGCAAGATCCTACAGCTTTTGCAGGGTTTGGAGGGCTTATTGCGCAATTTCGGCAAGATTCTCGGGTAATTTTTCGGGAATCTCACACAGCCGGCTTACTTGTGGACACGCTCGAACGCACCTAGGGTTCTGACTGAACCTCGGACTACTTTCACCCCAGGAAGCTGTCAAACCAAGCATTTAAGGTTTCTGATGATGGTAAAATGATGTAACATGTAACAGACACTCAGTATGCAAACCGTGTTAAAGGCGTGTTTTTTTTTATTCCATTTCCAAAACCATATAAGCTTTTTAATGTATTCCGAAACAAATTAAAAAAAGATCTGAAACAGTTGTGAAATTAGTGTCTTTTTCATTGGTGATACATCTCACAAGATAAATTCAATTTACGACATAAGAATATTACAGAAGGCACTTCTATCAACAAACCTATGCAGTTGTATTCTCCAGCCTTTCGCAGCAATATTCATTTGAAGGGCTATCATAAAACCTTTCATGCTAGCTAGCTAATTAGCCATCCCATTAACTTGAATAAACCGCTGACTCACAACAAACGCTAGCGATTGATAGCGGTCACCAGCGAGCTTCCTTCGAACCCTTAGGGCCGGTTCATAGTCTACGCAAAGTATGCAAGCGCGAACGCATCCTGCCATCCTGCCATCCTGCGTCCTTGCGTAGCAAAGTCTTTCGTCCAAATTTTTGTAACACGACGCATCGACGCGTGTATTTCCGTGAGATTCTAATAGGGGAGATAAAGCAAATAATGCACCATACGCTGTGTTAAACACTCCAAAAAGAAAAAAGAAGGAGGAGAAAGAGGAGACTTTGCTGCCCCCTATTGCATGAGCAGTGTACTGCTTTTTAACGAGGCACGGCGCAGCAAGGGACGCGCCTTCAGGCTTCCCTGTGAACGGAATGGAACAGACCTGTGCTCGCGTTCGCTCGCCTACCTTGCGTAGAGTATGAACCGGCCCTTACCGTAGCGGGGACTGCATTAACTGGGCAGTTAATAAAATTAACGTGGTGGCTAACAAGCTAGCTGCTTGTAACTGACATTCAACAGCAATATACCTCTTACCTGCATAATATTTAAAACAGTGGACAAGTCGCTTTGTCTGTTCATACCTAGTTCAAAAAAACAAGGAGGGGAAAGAGGCTTGGCTGTTAGCTAAAAATCAGGAAAATCAGTTTCCTCTGTCCCCTCAATCTGCTGAGAGCAGTGGTTTAACGGGACCGGGGCAAAGATTAAGTTGAGGAAAGGAGTACAATGTTGGCATTAGCCACATGATTTAATATGAACAATTCGGTTGACGGCAAATATGCTCAACCATGGTACAATGAAGTGAGGAAACCGAAGAGTAATTTGATTACGTACACGGACATTCATCAACCTTCCTTATAGGGGGAAAAACTTCTAAGCTCATATCTTACTAAAGGGTCATTAAAAGCCTTGGTCACGTAAACTTAACTTTTCGGCTCGCATATAAACGCTGACACTGAGTCACATTTCGATCTTCCCGTTGGTAAGGGTGCCGCTTTCCATCCTCCAAAAAGCACATATTTAAGGAAACAAAATGTCGATACTAAAATAACAACAACTCGCATGCAACACATCCGTGAACGGAACCGGCACCGCTATGCTTGTTGTTTTGAACTCAGGCAAGTTTCCTGTTAGTTGTACGACCTAGCAACAGCAACAATGGGAGGTGGGGCTTGGGATTGGTCAATTACAGCGTTATCTTGTCATGATCACTGAGATATAAGAAAACTAGAGTGGACAATCCTGTCGTTTCCGTGGCAGCACACCACCGCCATCTTGTGTATGTATACCGGGGCAGACGTTCAATGGACAATGCAGTATAACTGGCCTAATCCGTGCTCGAAAAAAACGAAAACTTGCTCATACGGGACAACAGCTGAAGTTCCGATTTCCCTGTAATGTCTTCCGATGAAATAAACATGGAATACACTGGATTTTAAAATATATATATATTTTAGAAAATAAATTTTGTTGTTTGATAACAATTCCTTATCCGTGTCCATTTTGAGTCTGAAAGGATAAAAAGAATCATGTGGTGACTAGTTGAAAAGAGCTCCTGCAGGGAACTCTTTTCAAGAAGTCGCCACATAATAGATTTTCAAAAGCAATGATTTTATTTCATTGTACCAGCAAGTGGCGAATGCTGCCTTTGGCGCTTTAAGGGTTAAAATTTAAATAAGCAAATAATTAACAGCCTGTGATTAGATCATTATTGCACTGATTATTCTGCTGTAGCTGGTAACAATCAACTCTGAGTGCGTAGCTTCTCATTTCTTCAACAATCATGTGGGAAGACGTATTCCGTGGTAGTGCAAAAGATGTTATTGTGTTTCAGAGGGGGCAAATTATTGGCCCGCATCAAGTATAGAGGACAACTGAGGAGATAACCGATATCACTGGAATTGGGCTGAAAACTGTTCAATACATTATAAGTCTTTGGGATGAGCAGGAGAGGACTCGAGAGAAGTGGTTTGACTCTCCTGTCATGGACACAAGGTCTCAGCCAAAAGTTAACGCAAGTCTGGATGGAAATAAATATCGTGCCGTCGCTACTGGGTTGTGGAAACAATTCCACAATGAATGCAGGCCATAAGCGAAGCTAAAGGCTGCCCAACAGAATATTAGAGCGTGAAACTTTTGTTTTTATTTTTTTATTTTGGCCAGGCAGCGTAGTAACTTCAATTTATGTTTGCAGGATTCACTTGATGTGTTTAGGTAGTGCTCCAGCTCATAGCTGCTGGAATAGGGACTTAGCTGGCGCTGACAGCAGGCTGGCAGTCCTAAAATTGGCTGCATTGTTTTTAAGGAGGTGAAGGTGGGTGGTCAGTCAGCTGTGATGACAGCATTGCATGATGCACCAGTGCACCCCGCATTTCCCCAATCCCCCTGCTGCTCAGCCTGGTCCCCAGGAGCCCAGTTAAGCTTCACATGAGGAGTCTTCCACCATCTTAATCATGTCAGTGCCAGCCTGCAGAGTGAAAAGAAATGGTGGCTGACATCACGTACTTTGGAACAGAGCACAAGCTTATCTCTGTTTACATGTGAGGTTAAAGCCGATGAGCAATGGAATAAAAACTATATGACTGGTTGTTGCAAAGTGGAGAAAATTAGTATCCATACAGTAGGCTGTATTGAAATTGAAGCCCAGTATTTAAAAAAATAATTGCAAATTATCTTTGATGAATCAGGTTTCTTTGTAAGCATTAATATATAATTGCGTGCTTAGATGCAGTGGATATGCCAAGGACAAGGGGCGTGTTGTTTTTGCAAGTGATTTATGCAACAAAAAAAAAAAGATTAAAAAAAAAACAAGCAATTATCCTGTGTAAACTACTGCATTCATTCATCAATGAGCTGCGTGGCAACACCAAATCAGAACCTGTAGCTCTGCAGGAGGGTATTAAGATCACAGAGTAAGCTTACACTGAGTACAACCAGATTTTTTTTCTCTTCTCTTTAGTCCATGTTCTCGATATGTGAGGATTCTGGGTACAGTTTGTGCATTACCAGTTCATTCAGTAATCCAGTTTTGTGATACAGGACGCAGGACAAGAGACAGCACAACAGGTTTCAGAGCTGATGCACAACTCAAAAATTCTTTTTTTTTTTTTAATACGTGCTACTAAATGCCAAATCGTGTTGCAAATGAGATCACCCCTTTACGTTATTAGTATCCAAATTTGTATGTAATTTTGTTTGTTTTTATCTAATGAAAAGAAAGTGGAAAAATGCCATCAGTTTGTGGTGTAGTACCAGATTGAAGGAAAGCGCTTTTGAAATAAAACCAAAGGAAAACGAAACAAGTAATTTCAGTGGGAATAGCCACTTAAGGAGCAGGCACGTGCACAGAGAGATAGACACCATGTGATGCTCAAGCACCTGTCCTGTTTGCTTCTGACTAGATAAATATCCTTTTTGTGAGGCATATTTTTAAAATTCCCTTTTCTAATCTCATATTTTTGTTTCTAAAGTTGGCTCTTGGCAGTAATTCTCAATTAAAAGCATGTTGCAATGCCCGAAAACTGCATTTGAGTGGAGAAGCAGTGTAATTAAGCCCGACCGCGGGACCCCCTGCCCTGCACTTGTATCGTTAGATTCCTGATCCACACTCTAGACTCTATTCCACCAGGTGACAGCAATGCACCAGAACAACATTTTTAATTCACAACAAAACATCAAGAAGATGAAGAGCCCCTCAGCCCCTCCACAAAAATTTTCCAAAATGCAGGGTGGCAGGGGCTCCTCTGAGAATCGCCACTTTATTGTGGTTGAAGAGTTTGCGCATCTCTGGGATCTTGGGAGCCATGTTGCCGGGAGCATCAGCTCCTGGTAGGGTTAGCCATGGCAAATTGGTCCCAGGTGAGGGGCCAGGCAAAAAGCGATTCATTAGCCATCTATGACACAATCTTTGAACACAAGAGAACCTCGCCCGGAATAGGGACACAATGGGCCCCCTCCTGGAGCCAGACCTGGGCGGGGAGTTCGTAGACGAGCGCCTGGAGGCTGGGTTTTCCCACGGGCTTACACATCTTAACAGCAGTTTGGAGTATCCAGGCTGGGGTCGTGGAATGGGCTCAAACTGGGAATTCCATAGTTCTTCTGGGGAACGTCAATGTTCACCTGGGCAATGACGGAGACACTTGGAGGGGAGGGACTGTGAGGAATGACCTCCGTGATCTGTAGCCTACCAGAGCAGTGCTTTGTTACTGAATATCTGTGCTTGCCATGGACTCGCCATAACAAACACCTGCTTTAGCTAAAGGTTGTTCATAGGTGTTGGTGCCAGAACACCCTCAACCAAAGGTTGACGATCAATTTTGTAATCATGTCATCAGATCTGCAGCCATCTGTCTTGAATGCTTGGTTGCAGAGAGAGACAAAGCTGTTAACTGATTATGACCTGGTGGTGAGCTGGATCAGATGGCAGGGAAGACTGCCGGACAGACCCGCTAAACCTAAACGTGTTGTAACAGTTGACTGGGATCATTTGGCAGAGGGCCCAGTCTGGACGATTTTCACCTCACACCTCTGGAAGAGCTTTTTCCTTATCATGAGAGAGGATAAGGACATGAAGTGTGAGTGGAACCTGTTCAAAGCCTTCATTCTAGAAGCGGCTGCCTTGGCACTGGAATATTCGTTAATATTCATAAATGAACCACAACCTGATTAGCTTCCTTGAGACACTCCGTAATATATGACAAATCTTAGGAAGACAGCAGATGCCAATGTTGGACATATACTGATGGACTTTAAAAACTTATGAGTCTGACAAGACAGTTATACTATAGTTGGGTTAGGGGAACTTTAATTAGATGATTACATAATTGATGTGCAGTTGTCTTTGAGTAAGGGGACACAACAGTGCATGAGGTCATGACCTTGTTTGTGTCTGTGGAGCAGGATTTGAGGAATTAGTGATGTAACCTCGTTCGGCTTCACTGATCACAATTGCAATGCTGTTAAATGCCTCAAAACAATCCATGAGGTCGTTAAGGCCAGAACCCATGAGCATTTGTTCAAAGACAATACATGCGCCATGCCTCGCCTTTCCAGACCCCAATGTGATCAAGGCTGTGGATGGCTGGAACATCCCAAAATTGCATCGCCCAGCGTTTTGGGGTAAGTAAGCCCACAATATCTAACCTTTTGGCTTGTTACCAGGAGACTGGAAGCACCAATGATTGACCCCGACCTAGTCAGCCTAGGGTCACAACCCCAACCCAGGACAATCAGATCAGCCTCGTTCACATGAGAGATGGGTTTCGAACCTGCACTAGGACGGCTCAGGAGACCCTTGGAATCCACAGACTAAGGATCAGCAAAAGAACAGTGAGTCGCCGACTTGACGGTCACACTTGGTACTGAGATTGGAGTCGATTTTTGTTGTTAAACTTGTCATTGTTGATTCTTTTGTCATTCTTTTTTTGTTGATGTTATCGGACATTTTGTCAAAGTTGTTATGGGTAAAGTGAATAAATGGTTACAAATTTGAATCAGAGTTTGGCTATAATTCTGGTTATAAGTTTTTAAAGTCCATCAGTGTAGTTGTAGAAAGTTTAATTGGCTAATCAGGCAGCGTTTATTTCGTGAATTTTTTAAAGTTTTCCCCTGCCACCCTGCATTTTGGATATTCACAGCCCTTCCATTATCGATATCACTTGTACGAGTTGAGCACTCAATGGAGACTGGAGCAGCATAGACGTCTCCCCAATCTGTCTTCACTGTGACAGCAAGGTAACAAGAATGTTCGCTCTTACCCTCAGCTTTTTTTGTACTGGTGCGAAATTATGAACTTTAACCACCATTAAAATAGTTCATCACAGCCGGCCTAAATTCAGCAATAGCCCACCATTAAGCTTAACGATAAGCAAGCCGTAAGCCGATAAGCAAGTCTGCCGTAGAATAGAATTGTCACTGAAAACGAGTGGCAGGCTAGTTAGTTCTTTTGTCAGACAACTGAAACAAATAAATATACATTATGTGGTTAATAGTCTATGCAATCATACTTAGATAGCTGAAACATTAGCCTTTCTGTCCCTTGTCATAATAATATATGATGCGCTGTGTGTTAACATACTCATGCTAATTCGCAAAAGCTACAAGACATAACTTTAGCTGAGTAAATTCTTATTCCATGACACAAAATTCACAGGTAGCTATTGGCAAGACAGCTAATTGTCATTTCAATTTAATTGTCTGGGCCTTAACAAGCTCAGATTTGAATGTATAACTGCCCATCTAAGTTTACTGAAATCTTTTCATCGGCCCGCAATTTAACTACACAAAGAGGTTTAAGCATTCTAAATCTGACATTAAGCTACTATATTTTCTAATTTTTTCATTATTATAGTGGAAATAAGCTCACAAAGTAGAGTGCAGTGATGATAACACACTTAACAAAATGATGATAAATCAGAAACTCTAAATACTATTCAAGTAATTATTTCATGTAATATTGGATCATATACAACGTAGATGAAAATAAGTTAACAGACAACAATACTATTAAAGGAACACACTTCCACAAAAATCTTAACAACCACACAACGTGCACACCTGCAATTTGGGTACACACCTCAACTATTGTCCTGTATCTAAATCCTTCCCAAGCCAATTTATAATGATCACGAGAAAGCACATTTTAGAGCCCATTTTTGATTTGGAAATCCACAATCAATTTATGAAACAGCTACTGTACCCGCATCGCGCACCGAACAGTGCTGAGAAATCCCAATTAGCCCAATACTGCGGCCAGCGCTTTAAAAAGGTTGATAAAGGAGAACACACCTGGGTGAAAATACCAGATGGCCAATGATCACAAGCTTTCAACAAGCTCACAGATACCAATATGCGAGTATGTATTAAAAGCAAAAATAGTAATTTCTTTTTGAGAGAAAAGGGCAATATCTAGGGAGGCCACACTTTGCTTTGTTTACAGCATCTAATCTTTAAGGTATAGTTTTCACATCCTTTTTATTTCCTCTCTCACTAAACCATTCCATATGTTTTGAAGTTAATTCAAAAGAGATTCTTTTGATGTAACAAGAGATTTGCTCAAAGGGATTATTATTATTATTATTATTATTATATATTTTATGTGTAATGATAATAATTTTTATAAATCATTTACACACACAGATGCACACTGCTGTGAAAGAAATATATTTATGCAGCATGCCAGGTTAAGTACCTTGCTGAAGGCTAAAACAATAATGAAACACTTGGGAATCAGACCTAAAACCTGTCTTACAAGCCAAGTTCCCGACCCATTACTCTACAGAGCTGGAGCTGACAGCTCCCGCATGTTTAAGTACCTCGAGGAATAGAACAAGTGAAAGTTTGAGCTTCTGCAGTAAGCACTCAAACAATACATATCACAACACTACCAAAATAAAATGTGCTCCTGAAAGATTTAAACTTTACTCAAGTTCTTTTTTTGTGAAATACAAGCAGTTTTACCTTATATAAATACCCTTAAACGGCCTAAGGTAAGACACGAAGATGATGAAGTCAAAATGAATCTGTTATGTCATATGATTGGGTGTACATTTTGGTGCTAATAAGAAAGACATTTTCAGCAAAATAAATAAGTGAACTAATTACTTAGATCCCCGAGTAAAGGAAAGGAAAATCGAGCTATTTCGGGTTAAAGTGGACAGAAAAATCGTGAGAAGAACCACAGATTCGTGAAAACTTTGACAGTAGTGCAGGGTCTGAACCTTCAGATACATTTGACAGTCCTTGTTGAAATCCAGTTATTATGGCACAAAGTTGCTAAGATCAGTACAGCTTTTTGTTAAAAAAAAAAATATGACTCTTTATTTCCATAACTGACAGTTTGAAACTTGAGATTGTAATACGTTTTTTTTTTTTTGTTGGCTGTGTATATGAATTCAGACTACCCAGACTACCACCATAAAAATTTAGCAAGAGCCAAGAACGTATTTACCGACCAGATTAAAGCAATAGTAACTCGGAAAAAAACTAGCCTACCAATTACACTAAAAAAAAAATTGAGATCAAAGTGAAATTATTGCTTCAATTTGTTACACCTAATTGCTTTAAGTTTTCTCAGTTGAATTTACTTATTTTTTATTTTATCAAATCAACTGTTTTTTTCAGAAAGCACAGAAACCCAATTTCACTTGGTTTGATTAAATTAAATCCTGTCTTTGAGAGGACCCAAACAGCAACCAGTGATGTACAGCTCACCTAAAATAAGGCACCCATTTTTTAAAAGTTTAGGGCCCTCTCTTTGAATCCCTGGATTATATTTTGGACAGTAAATGTTTCTCTGAGTGTCGCTGGACTGCATTTACTCATTATTTCCTCGCTGAACTGCTATCATTAAATTGAATAGGTCTTCATGAAAGCATCAGCTGTACCCCGCAACTCTGGGGACTATAGCATCTCCTCTTATTTCTTAAAAAGTGGAGAGAGTACTCCCTCGCACAGGGCATAGTCCGAATGAACTAATTAACCAGCCTGACAATCCACTCATTAAATTCAGACAGGATCATTGTGATGGGCAATGACTCAAGGGAAAAAAAGAGCTTTTCAGATTTAATGAAGGTTTCAGACAGAGAATAAAAGGTAAAGAGAGAGAGAGAGAGAGAGAGAGAGAGCCCATTACACGGATGCAGAGAGTGAAGTTGATAACAAGAAATGGCCTTTTCTCTGCCTTTCAAAAACCCCGTAAAATGACTCATCTCCCCATTGCTGGCGACCGGGTCACAAATCCTATTCTTTTCATGCTTGTAAATAAAGTACAGTGAAGGTACATTTTTGTTTCCGAATTTCCCCAAATATACTCAGAAGGCTGCTGCTCTAACTTTTTTTTCTTGTATCTATTTAAGTTTTATACCCTGTTCAATGCCATGCCATGCCAGTACCACATCTACCACCAGATTTGTCTCATATGTTTGTTATCCATGGGATGAGTAGCTCTTGTCAGTGTGTGCGCGCGCGCGCGTGTGTGTGTGTGTGTGAGTAATATGTTTGTTGTACATTTTTTCTGCATATGTGTGGTAAATTTTATTTGTGGGGCCAAAGACAAATTTTCTCATGATTGGACAATAAAGATTTCTATTTCTAATGGCGCTCTGTTTGAGAACTGATCCTCCAAGCAAAAAAAGTGCAAATGAATTATGTATTCCTGGGTTGGGTAACAATTTCAAGTTCATGTACGGTGCCACACCAGTGACAAACTTTTGTGTTTTTTGGCATTTTTCATTAAGTTTAGCTGTTACAGCAGGAATTGTCTCCCAGAATAAAACAAGCTGATGAATGACCTGAGGACTCTAGTAAACTGTAATAGGTTAAGCTTTATTATAATTTGAAGATGATGACTCTTATTCCCCTGACAAACGTCAGTGTTTCCCCTCTAATGATACAGGCCTGGCGGGCTGCTAAGCTTACACAAAACCCTGCCAGGCTGACAAATCCTAGAAGGTTAATTTGAATTTTATTTTATTTCTTTCAAATCAGGCATTCATTTAAAAATCAATAATCAGCACTTGGAAGCTGTCTGTACCATGGATATATTGTAAGACCTGGATACGACATTTCCATTCATGTCAATGGAAATTGCTCATTGGTGCAGCACATGGACATGGGGCCTCTCTTCCTGAGCATGCGCTGTGTGACTTTTTTCTTACACACATGTAGTTTGCTCCCACACAAACACACTTCTCCCTTTGGTAACCTAGCAATGGCCCACACCTGTAATTCTACCACCTCCCAGCACGTGACCAGGTGCAAATTTATTCAAAAATCCATGTAGTGAATTGGATGAGTGAACATAGCACCAGCCACTGGCTTAATTTACAGCTTGAAAACAGTTGCTGTATATATTACAATTTCCAGGTCACAGAAAAGGGAGAGGACACAAGGAAGCATAATTCAGCGTAATGAAAACCACTCTTGATGTTCGTTTGCTTGCGAACTTGACTGTCCTTGCTAGATTCAAGATTCAACTGAACCTTAAAGAACAGCGCCCATAGTTAATGAATAGTTATTAATAGCAAGTAGTAAGGAGTAGCTAAAAAGACCAGATGATTGGCTCGCTCTGTCCGGGACACAATTTCATTAATTGTGTCACAATTGCTATATTTTGTCACCTCACTGTTTTGTGAACACTACATTGACAATGTAAGAAAACTGATACCAGGCTAGCTCCCTTACATGCGACTCGGTCGGTTCTCCTCTCTTCTGCAGCGGGGGATTCGAAAGGTAAGGTGAGTGTTAATTAACGTTAATAGCGGGGTCACACAGAGGAAAAATGAACGGCATGGCTGCATCGTGAAGAATTTGTTTCTTCACGATGTTTCTTCACCCAATAAGTCCAATTTGAGATATCTTTCGTAGTCCTTCAGACGAAAACAATCTGAAAACTCTTAGACTTGTTTTCTTACTAGCGAGCATGTCAACTTTATATGTTGTTCTTGCAACAGCCTGTCATTATTCGGTAACACTTTATAATGAGTAAACATTACTAAGTGTTAGTTAAGCTGAAAACTGAATAAAAACTGAATACATCATGTATAAAGCATTGTTGTCATCTTAATACTCATTAGTATGTAGTTTATAAACAGTTGTAAATGTCTTACTCAACTCATCATTAATAAGAATGTTAGTTATGGATTGGTAAATACTGAATTCATAATTTATAAATCATGTTTTTAACATGAATAATCGTTGGTAAGTAGCTTATAATCAGTTATTTTTTTCTCTTCATTAGTAAGCTCATCAATAACATGCTTAATTATCGCATTTTCAAACTTTAAATTTATTAATGCTTAACTAATGCTTAATAATGTGTACTCAATATAAAGTGTTACCCATTATTCTATCTTCCTTACTAGGACGAAACAATTACACCTCTACCTTTGGCCTTTTTGTAGCCCAAAATCCAGGCAGCAAAAAAAAAAACTGCCAGCATTACTATCATAACCAGTCCTCTTCACAGTGACGTGAATGATTCTCCATGCAGTGCTAAGTGACAGCAGTATCTCACAGATACTAATAGGGCAGAGGGCATGTCTAAAGTAGTAAGCTATCACAGTGCATTGTGATAGTTGTCTTTACAGCAGATGCAGGGGGTGATAAAAACTACATAGATCTCTCTTTGCTCAACCTATATATACAGATTCTACATTTCAAAACTATGAATGAGTTATCTGTGAAATATCCCTTTAAATGAGGGACATTAAAGAATAACTTCATTGCAGTTCCCTCTGAAGCATTCAAGAACGATGTAATTAAATCAGACACGGGGTCAGCCAATCACACGGAGGCCTTTCAGGCCCACACAAATTTGACCAGAGGTATGATTTAATGACCTGTTTGATTTCAGCGATTAAACCCAATAAAACCTATGGACCCATGTATGGGTCTGTCAAACGCAGCTGCTGTATTCAAACCTGCGGAACGACGAGCCTATTTTAAATTCTAGAGGAGAGCCCACAGTTTTCAACAATGCCGAATATGTCTCGCTGAATTGCAGAGAAATGTGCATAAAACGATGCATAAGGTCTAGATATTTTCCATTTGATGTAAGGCTATGGCCATAAAAACGTGGCGTCCTCAGTTCGAATATTTCTTCTCTCAGTGTAAGTGTGATGTAGCTTCAGTGAAGTGCTTCAACCAGCAGATACAGAATATGTATGTGACATTGCCCTACAATACTGAAAAAAATGCTTTTTCTGACTTTAAATCGACTTAAAGGAAAACTATAGTTTGACAAGTTTGAGTTTGAATCAAGTTTGAGGGTGAATCTCGGCTTTCCCTCACCACAGCATCTCCGCAGCCCTTAATGAAGAGGGAGAGCTGAAATGAAGAGCACTTACGAGGCTCTCCAAATTCATTATTGATTTTTGTAATTGTGAAAATGGCACTTCAATTTAATTGAGCTTGATTTTATATTCTGATCGCTACCTTTCGCACTTGCAATGCCCTTTATTTTAATGTAATTGCGTATTTCAATTTTTCAACCAGCAGTTATTTCCTTTTCACTGAATGCAACTACTTTTCCCAAAATGGGTGTTGTCTCAACATATTTATGGCAAAAAAAAAAAACATTTCTCATCATTCTTCTCTTGTGATCTCCTTAAGTGCGATGTTCAGTGAGAAAAAATTGAGTTCAGGCAAATATAAATCATGGAGAACCTGCTGCACCGTCAAAGTAGCACCGGGCCTGAAAAAAATTCTTAGGAAAAACTAAACATTTCTAGGTTACCCAGTAACAACTGGACTGAAGTTTATATGACACACCGATTAGCCACTAAGTTTAAAATCATCTGCCTAATATTGTATAAGTCACCAAGTGCTGCATAAACAGCTCCTTCATGCTGAGGTCCACTTCAATTTCCCAGAACCAGGGTTTCCCAGCAGAAAATTGCCCAGAGGATCACACTCCCTCCACCAGCTAGTCTTCGTCCCACGGTGTGCCGTGGTGCCATCTCTTCTTCAGGTAAATGGTGCGCATGTTTCCTGCCAATGTACATTATGTAAAAGAAGACGGGACTCAGTGGATCAGGCAGCCTTTTTCAGTTGCTCCATGGTCCAGTTCCGATGCTCACATGCCCATTGTAGGCCCTTTGAGCAGTGCACCAAGGTTAGATTTGGCACTCTCTTTGGTCTGCAGCTACAAAATGCTATATTCAGTAGGGTGCTATGCAGTGCATGCGGTGACACATTCCTCTCGTACGTATCATTAAAATTCCCAACGAATTGCGCCACAGGAGCCTGTCTGTCGATTCAGACCAATAAGTGATGGCTCTTGTTGCCCTTATGCAACATTGAGCCTTGGGCGCCCAAGCCCCTGTAGCTGGTTCATGACTTGTCCCTTTTTGGACTGGAGTCAGTCGGTATTCACCACAGCTCTCTCGCAGCAACTTATTATCAATGGATTTTCAAAATCATTAGGAATTGTGTTCAATTGTACTGGGTCCTGAAAACTTAAGCATGTTTGATCTGGGAGAAAGAGAAATACTATCTGCTTTTTCATTTCAGAAATGCCCTGATTAGTCAACTGTTCTGTTAAAACTCCATTGACTCCAATTACTTCTGCGAATGCCCATCATCTATTTAATAGGCCACTGAGAGTGACGTGTGGACCTTATAGCCCATAAGTTCCACCCCTTATCTGACTTTCTTCCCTCTCTGGTATTAGCTGCTATCCATTGATGCATGGTGTAATAGGCAGGTAGCTCTGTTCATCAGCCAATCAGAGCAGAGCAAATTAATTTGAGAGGAAATGCTCCGTGAACACGGGAGAGAATTCAAGGCAGCGAAATGCTTAGAAATGATGGATTTTTATAAGGTTTTTTGATGGAATGTTTATAAACCTCCATGATTAAACATCCGAGAAAATAATATCTTTGAGAGAAGGCAGCATAATATGAGACTTTTAAACTGTTTCTATATTTTGTTGTTTAATCAATCAAATTGAATCTTACAATCACTGAAGAATGAATTATCTTCGTTAATAAAATCCTTATCATTTATACTGGAATTTGTTTCACAGCATTGCTGCAAGATGAATGTGAAATAGAACCCTGCAGCTCTCTTTCGCGATAATGAGAATTATCACGAAAGAGATGAAAGCTTCATTTTATATTAATAAACTCCTTATTCATCAGCAGTAAATATATGAAAGTCCTAACCCATTTGATTTCACTTGAATCTTTTTTATATATTTATTGTAGGCCAATTTCACATACATATTCTGTACCTGCTGGTTGCAACGCTTCACTGAAACTACATCACATTCACATTGAGTGAAACACTCCACCCCGGGAGGCCATGATTTATGGCTGCAGAATTACATTGAAATGAAAATATAAAAATCTGACGCATCATTTTATACATACTTTCTTCTAATTCAATGGCACATATTTGGGATCTTTTGAAACTACGGGATCTCCAGAAGAATTTCAAATAGGTTTAAAGTTACACAGGTTTGAATAAAACTACAGCATTTGACAAACCTATTTATGAGTCTGTAGGTTTTATGGGGTTACAATATATCCTGCAGCACAGAAAATATATTGAATGCATTCATGTGATTGTCATAAAATGTAATTACAAAAAAAAAAAATAAAAAAAACTCTGAGCAATTGCAGCACTTGTATTAGATGTGTTCTGATTAAGTGTTACAGTAAGCGCCCCTGAATGTAGCCATGAACTAGTGCACTATAATTGCAATTATTTGTTCACAGCAAAAAGCGTCTGTCTTAACAAGTACTTTGATCTCATTATGAGACTTATTTTTCTTCTCATAAACTGAAAATATTAGTTTATATTAAGTCATCATATGCCTTACGAGAGAAATACTCTTACCCCATGGAAAAATTTATAAATGAGTCAAGATTATCACACATTAGTGGCAGAATTAATTTTTTTCTGAAAAAAAAGTAAAAAAAAAAAACAAAAACAAAAAAAACAATTTAATCTAAACACAAGATTAAAATACTTGGTATTAGTATTTTTTTGCTGGGTAAATAAATTAAAAAAAACAAAAATGTCATCAGACACAATACGACTTGGAATGCGACAAACGACGCAGCGGAAGTTTCCGGAATAAAAGCACGGAGCAGAAGCTGAAGACGTTTCTCCCTCAGGTGTTTAATTTAAAATGACAGTTATCGGTGTGCGAACCGCTGTCACAGACTAATCCCCCTGTAGAGCAGCAGCCGCTGATAATAAGCAGACTTCGCTGTGCCCTTCGCTGACCCCACATACCTATTGCCGTCTATTAACTTAAAATGGCGTGTGATGTCTGGGAGCTGAACACGTGCCCGGACCGACAGTTTATACGAGTGGACAATCAGTCTGAAAGAGATGCTGCTATCTGGTCGAATCATTTTAGAAGTCTCGGCAGGGCGATTAGACCATTTCGTTCAGTAATAGCATGTTGATACCCAGCCTCTGGCGAACTGGTTGTAAAATGGACTTGCTCATGCAACATATGGAATATTTAACGGGACTCGAGAAGCATGCTACTCCCCCCACCCCCCCCCACCCCAAACACACACACACACACACACACACACATACGAAGATCAAATCGATTTTCACAAATATTGCTTCCAGATTCCCTTTGCCTCAATCCTCACCCACATCAGAACTGCACCCTTATGGAAAAATTACAATAGTTCCAAGCCATAGTTTTACAATAGTAAATGGATGGTATTTTTGCCACCAGAGTGTAATATTACTGTAGTGACAATATAGTTATTCTAACTACAGCAATACATTAGTGTGGACCATAGTAATATCATGGTTCTGACTGGGGTAATACTGTGGTTATCATGTGATAGATACAGTACTACTCTCGTTATACCTTGCAAGCTAAAGTAATAGTATAGTTATGCGAAAAATACCACAGTGTTATGAAAAAAATAACTACATCATATTTAAATAAAGTCAGCCTTAAAAAAAAAAAAACTTCATATATTACAATATATGTCGCAATATCTCCCACTATTTCCTGGTCCCACACGCTGTTTGAACCCAAATCCCAGATATCCAGTGTACAACTGAATGCAACACTGTACTGACAGAGGCAAGTCCTTTCCTTTTCACAAAAAAAAAAGAAAAAAACAATTTGTATACATCAAAAAACAAGCATTCTGCCACTGAGTTATAGGTTCAGTTAAGTATCAGTTCAGTATCTGCAGTGTCTGAGCTC
Source organism: Gymnothorax reevesii (assembly GCA_029721435.1). Lineage (NCBI taxonomy): Eukaryota > Metazoa > Chordata > Actinopteri > Anguilliformes > Muraenidae > Gymnothorax > Gymnothorax reevesii. Next base: position 50,022,183 of record CM056589.1, on the reverse strand, counting down.
ATGCTAATGTGTGCACTGCATTCCTTTGTTTATTTGTAGTTCTTTATTAAATCAGTCAATCAGCATGTTCTCGGCTGTATTAATTCATTATCCACAGGAGAACAAAATGTAATTTACATCGTCACTTTAATCATGTAAATGTGATGCATGCATTCGAGACAGTAACACAGCAAACAGAGGCTGTTATGTTTCAGACAGCTTTTCATTACTGAAAAAAAAAACACTGCTGGGCCAAAAAAACCTCAGAAAAGAATAGTTGCTGTGTGGATATGAATAAGCTAATACCTAATACTTAAAAGCCTACGATTAGATGATTATTGGAGTTATTCAACCGACAACTATTCTTTTAACCCTATCTGATGCAGTGTGTACTGTGCCCTCCGAAATTATTGGCAAACTTACTGAGTGTGTGCAAATGTGGATATGAAACATTTCTTTGCTGTTTACCTTCTTGCTTCCTCATGCAAAATATTTACAATCTTACTTATTTGTTGAAGGAAAATTATGGGAAGAAAAAGAAAAGCCAAAATTCTATATTTTTCTCCAAGCCTGCGCCACAGTTATTGGCACCCTTAAAAAAATCCCATGATTAAAACCAAAATGAAGTATACAATGCTGTGAAAAAAAGCATTTTACCCCTTCCTGATTTATTCTTTTTTTGCATATTGGTCACTCCGGAGACCTTCTACCCTGTTGTGCGGCAGGACGTATCCATGCTAAGTAACCCATGGCCAGACGGGCAGGATCGCGGTAGGCGTTACCTCTGAAAATGCATCAATTGGAACGTTCATAAGCGTTCGGCTGTCGATTTTCTACGGTCCGATGACTTTTTTACCCCCCCCCCACAATATCGCACTTTTATTTTCTTGTGCAACCCTCATAAATCCATCCCATCCATCGATCTAAATCCCTATACCCATCCATCTATCCATCTGTTATCTATCCTGGATATTTTCGGGCAGGGTTGTGGGGGGGATACAGTGGGTGAGAGGCAGGGATACAGCCTGCCAGTCCTTTAGGGACTGTTCACCATTCTCTCATCCACTCCTACCTCTGGGCAACTTACCAGCTACAGCAAGCCTGGCATCTCCGTCTTTGGACTGTGGGAGGTAACTAGAGTCCCCCAGAGGACACATGCCAACTCCACGCAAACAGACCCCAGGCCAGATTCTAACCCATGACCCTCTTGCTGTGAGGCAACATTGCACACCCACTTTCACACCATGCCGCCCTCCAAAGTGAGTTATTTATGCATAATGTGCGGAGGGATCTTGTTTGCTGTATGTTTTATCATCCAGAAAACTGTTGTGGAAGAGGACATAGTAGCTCCAGGAGAAGATCTCACTGTCAGTTAGGAGGTGTTCACTACACACTCTTCTGTTGCCCAACTTAGTTAAGCTTAAGTCTTTTGGGTGTTTTCCTGGTTTTACATGGCCCATAACTCTTTTGCCATGCAAGTCAGCTGGTAACAAGTGATAAATAATGATAATTCTATCAACACGATTAATTTCATGTTCCATATCTTATACATTGACAAGGCGTGCAACAGTCCACCAATTGTAAACTCTGAATGAAAAAGAAAATATATATTTCAAAGAAGTGAACTCAATTTACTTTGCCTGACTGAAGACGCTATATACTGTCATCTCGATACTACTTCTTATCAACAAGAAAATACAACTGTAAAAAAATATGAAGTCACATTTCTCCTCTATATACACTAAATAAGAATTTTACTCTAAGCTCAGAATTATGAGAGTCATTTGAGAGAAATGAAAGGGAGCACTACTTGATGCACTGTTGTTTGGCTTGAAGCAGCTGATTGTGAATTCTGAAGTTGTATCATTAAACTGACGGATTATTGTGAGGGGGACTCACCAGGTTCCATTCACCCCAATTAAATTGGACAGCCTGAGGTGTGAATTTGCCATCTTTATAAACTGTTTCCCAGGAAAAGGGTTTTCAGATGTACTTTCATTTAAAGAAATTTCTTCTTCTCAAAGTGGCAGATTGCAGTGGACCAGACCTCCTTTGAAACGAGAATCAGCGCTTTCATAAACTATAATAAACAGATATGATCTCCTGCTACTTGTGGACAGAAATTGGCCTGCTCATGCTACGTCCGTCACAGTCCCACCATCTCAATGCCTGACTGTGAATGATCCTTTCATCTGTTAGGAGAAGTGATTCATCGACAGTTAATGCACGGTAATTTGTTTGAACTTTAAGCGTTTCCAAACACATTTCAAGCGCTCTCATAATTCAAGCAAGTTGGTACTTAGTATCCACATGATCGGGATAACAGTGGGATGACAGTGAACCAAGAACAAAAGTATAACTTTTTCCGAGAAGACAAAACTAATCTATTCAAAAAGTGTGCGTGAGTATTTTCGGTGGAGGGGGACTGACTATTTATAATTTGGAGCCGTCACAACCCTTCTGAGGATTCCCTCTGTGCCTCCTCCCCTTCAGCAACTTATTTGTCTATTTAACGTGATGTCTCCTTTAAGCCCTTTTGATTGGTTTGTCTTGCGTGTTGCCCGATCCCCGGCTTTGTCTTGTATCCTCGATCTAACTCCTTGTACCTGTAACTTGTATTCAAACACCCTCCTTTGAGTTGCAAGCGTCACGATTATAATTTCCTCTTGCCTAAACCCAGTCAGTACATAGTAAAAAATGGAGTGTCAATATTCCAGAGTAAACCCATTTTCCTCTGGATAGAGTAGTTATAGCACTATGCAGAGTGAAATCGTCTAAATGGAAGTGTCAAAAGTGAGAGTCAATTCCCACTTCCACACAAGGACGTTATCTACTCTGCAGGGTGATGATTCCCTATAGTGTCAAATATTTTTACACACCTCATTGTTAATTTTGACACAAAATAGAGTAAAATTAACTATTAAAATCTTACACTGGCTGTAGAGTAAAATTTACACTGATTTTGAGTGGGACCAAATGTTATCTGACAGAGAGTTAAATTCAACTCTTAAAGAGTAAAATTGACACTATGATTTTTACTGTGTATTTATTTGTTTAACTCTTTGTCTTTTGAAAGTAAAACATAGCCTTTGACGATGGTAATTTACGGAAACTATCATTCTTACCAAGTGAGAACAAGCTCCCGAGGTTTGTTTCATGGTCCTGTGTTCTTGATAATTCTTGTCGAAGTCTGTACCTCTGGCAACTTTATTAGGAGCAAGCTCCCAGTCTGTCTACGGTGATCAGGACTGGAACCACACCTAAGCTACTCCTTCCTGCAGTGGGACAGTTCAGGTCTGGCAAAGTTTTCAATCCATCTGGCACTCATCTCTGAATGTCACTGGCCAGTTGGACTGAAGCGAATGTCTCCTCACTTTGCTCACTGCATATGAGCTGAAATGTGCTGTCCTCTTCTAGGTTCCAAGCCTTTGTTACCGTATTACGATCAATGAACCCTGCTTCTGCATTATACTCTGCCTCAGCGCTTGATTCCTGGTCTGAATAATAGCAAAGGCATTTTTTGGGGTTTTGTACAGGACAGTATGACTTTGATACTTTTAATAAATAAAGGAATAAAGTATTTTGATATTTTTGCAATCATTTTAATTCAATTTAAATTCTCCGTTCCGAGTGTAATCAATACATATGTAATTAATGCACCCGTCTATTGTTCATCATTTTTATCGGTAATTAAAATAACATATTATAATCATAATAATGTGAACTTAAACCTAATCCAATCCTCTGGTATCCTCAGCTATCGTTCAGCAAAACTAAATCATCAAACTTCGGGGAAATAATGGTTTGCCTGACAATGCACACTGTGATGTTTAAACAGCAGTGGGATTCACAGACCGCTTCTTCGCTGTCACCATGGCTCTTTAAGCAAGCCGGAAAAGATATGTTGTACCAACAGGCTTGCTGTTTCTGCTAATCTGTGTGAACAATGACATATGATAATGCTTATTGGGCCTGTTGTTTTTCCAATATCAGCTCTACTACTCAAATGACCCTACTTAAACCCTTATTATACTAGCCTGCACACAGGCGCTAGTAGTCCCTGAAGGCATTTTTGCAGAGCTAGCGAGGCTAGCACCTGTAATGGTCTTTGTATTGTTTGAGTTCTGCCCACCTTTCCACTTGAGTACGAGGCTTTTTCTGAAGCCAGTCGGTAGCAAGGCAAGAACATCTCAGCCATTCATTCGACTCTTAATTGCAAGCTCCTGCTCTGCCTTCAGTTCTAGGACTCTTGAGCATATCTTGAAGACATCGTTTCTACAGCTTTTTTTGAGAGGATCCGTGTGATCTATAATCTCAGGCCAGTGAGGCGACGCTATATTGAATTGAATGCACGGAGCTGTTTCTTGTCTCGTATGTATATACATGTCTCTCGGTCATGTGCGCTAAATTGACCAATCAGTATTTTACTTTCAGATCTGAACGGAGATACTCAAATCTTCAAAGGACCATTGTGGGCCCTCGTTCTCCTTGCTTGCACCGATCCTAAAACTTTTGACCGTGCACCACAGGAACTCAAAATTCGAGAATAAACACTGCTAAAAGACCAGCTGAGGGCCTGTTCACAGGCCATTATCATCCTTAAACAGGTCTGAGGCAGAAAGGAGGATAAAATCTTCCATCCTGCTCTTTCTTTGTGTTCTCTCAAACGGCAGTGTCCGATGATTCATTTTCATTTTGAAAGTGGATGATTTTGTTCCAAGCATTTCCCTGAACTGGCTATTTTTTTTTTTTTTTTTGGAAAAGTATGAATATGCTGTGCTGCATTTGCCACTGCATTGTTGTAGGAATCCAACTCTGCATATGAAAACATGTAAGTGTGATCTTCTACATTTACGGGCGATTTATCTTCATAGCACTGCAAGAAATAGACTTCTGTGACTGTTTTAGAGTAGAATTAGAAATGATACGAGAAAAGGTAGCCTACCATTGGGAAAACAGATTGTGAGAGAAAAGGATTTAACATTCAATAGGAACTTTCTGACATTTTCATTCGTGCTGGATGAAATGTACAACTACAAACTATGCAGGCAACAGTTTGCAAAAAATGGAGCAGTATCTGAACAAAGAATAACAAAAGTGCTGTTGAACTAGCTTTTTTTTTTCAAAAGAATTATCCCCAGAAAACAAAAGGGAGTTGGAGTGAAGCTCTGGGGTTTTTGAAGGGAGCGCACATACTAACCCGAATTACCTTTAACACTAAAAGAAAAGGCGATTCAGCACTTAGAGTCTTTCACTGTTGCTTGCTAAAGGGCAAAAGCTAACGCTGAAATAACCATTTTGAGACAAGTCTGTGAACATATCGATGGGTTCAATCCTTAAATTTTATTCAAGGCTTTTTCCAAGAGGTTTAGCTTATAAAGCACTAATGCACTAGTAAATCTAGTTAATATAACACATTTTTTATTGTGGCCACATCTTTCTGCTTCTCTAACACATTCTGAGTAAAGCGAGCCCGTTCAGTAGTGCAGAAAGCATTTAAAATCAACTTTCTGGGCCCCAGCCAATGGCAGCCATGACTCCTCAAAAAAGCTTCTTACTTTCCTCTCTTGTACACAAAAACATTGCAGATGATCATGGAATTAGAAAATATGTCACCGAGTCCTGCGCGATGCAAGTTGGGCTTCAGCCAAACAATAAAATCAGAAGGCGTTAAGCTAGCTGGCTCTGGCAGCATTTCTGCAAATATTTTCAAAGTAATGCTCATTTACTCCTCTATCGCTTGTGCTTCTTTGGCTATACCCACGCTATATGAAGATGCACTTTACTCAAGCCCATGTTTGGAGAAAATCGTGCTGGAACTATTCCCACAGAAGGTAAAGCTGCTATTTACCTAAATCCGAGGTAACACAGTTTTTTTTCAGCCTGTGACCATGCTCTTGCAACATAGTCACCATATGCTCCATTCAAACAAATGCTTGTACACTCACCTCCCACTATAATGGGGACATGTTCAAATACTGGGTAGGACCCCCCCCTCCCCCCGTTACCTCCAGAACAGCCTAAATTCTTGTGTTATAAAATAGATGATTGAAACATTCCTTCGAGACTCTCGTCAAGTTAAAATGATAGCATCTCGCTGTTAGTTTACCACTTCTGTATTTCTTTACGCAATAATTTACAGCCTCATGATTCGCTGAATAGGTGTGTTTGCATTAATAAGTTGGAGTACAGGTTTGTGTAATAAAGCCGCCACAGAGACAGTTTATTTTCTCATCAAAATGCTACTCACACGGTACAATATTTTTAAAACTAAAATCTTAGAAGGCACAGCCATGGCAGTGTTTTCGCCTCTGTGTGCCATTCCGCCTGAAAATATTTGACATGAAATTGGTAAAAATAAAAAAATAAAAAAATAAAAAAAAACCTGCTACAGTTGATAATAGGCCTTCAATGCGCTATAGGATAGCAGAGATGTTCAGAACAGAGCATCAGTCTCATTTTGTCACAAACAAACAACTACAATTAAAACCAAATTATTTTCTAACCCATTTTATTACTTATAGTATTCCATTCTAGAGTTTCCCGCAATTAACTTCATGTTGTCAGTTTATGCACTGCAACTTCTGGGGAAATAAATGTATAAAGAAGCGTACTATTGATTGTGATTACAATGACTTGGCATCAGTTCAGTATTGCCTAAACCTTTAAGTAAGCACATATGCAAGTCACAGGACAAACCTGTCTACCAAATGCCTTTCAATATATTGAGATTTGCCATTCATCCACTGGAGTGCAAGCACTCTGATTCATTTAGCAATTCAGAGGGGTGATCTATACTACAGATAAATAAATGTGGTGTTTGCAACCTTTATATTTTAATTAAATTCCATTTAACTTAATTTAAACACTCGTGCTAGTCAACAGGGAGTATCTACAGACACATTATAATTCCATCACAGCACTCAGCATAGCATGAGACACACACGCGCGCGCGGGCGCGCGTACGCACACACAGATACTCACATAATAAAATAAACATTCATTTATATTCATAAACATATATATTTCCTGTGCATCACCTGCTGAACCCGACATGTCTGCTGAGGGAGCAAAATTCACGAACGATGGTTGGTCGTTCTTTTAGCCAACACTCAAGAGAATTCTGCACAAAGCGTGTACCTCTAAAGCAATATCTAGGGCTTGGCTGGGAATTAAAATTTTTCTGGAAAATTCTCATCAAAGAATTGACTGAAAGACCTGTTTTATTTTATCTATTGTTCACCTTATTAGAATTAATAAAAAAAAATAAAACACTCTGATGAACTGAACAGAGTGGTTCTAATAGGCAATTGTGGGCCACTGGGTCTGAGCAGTTATCATGTGTCATGATTTCATCGGCCCAAAGCTCCAATACGACACACCCTGATCAGGAGGCCTGGCCACCTGCTTCAAGGCATCGGGCTCTTGCTGCAAAGCAAATGCTGCCACAGGGACCATGACTCCTGATCAGCCCTGTCAGGGCTATTTGGGAGGTGAAGGTCAAAGCTAAACAACACTGTTCCCCGGTAACTCTTAGATGAGCACGCTTTGGAAATTATTCCTGTTGCCAACAAACATCACCCTATACAGCTGCTGCTGCTGCAGAGCGGCAAACTTTCGGAGGCTCTTAATTTTCCCTGTCACTTTCTGTCAACTCCTTTAAAGCATAACTAAACACTGAACACTCTGCAATGTTTGTTGAACAAGCTTGTCTTTCCTCAGATTAGTTTTTTAAGACAGTTCCTGAGTGGGTTGAAAATGATTGCATCTGTTCATCTCAAGTTCAAAACACAGACGCCAAGTGGGTAGCAATTTTGCAGGCGACAAGTGCTATATTGACATGCATGCATGTTCATCCGTGTCCAAGGTTGAGAGAATTTCAATTTCCAAACTCAAATTTACATCTGAAAATGGTTTTGAAGCATGAAGTAACAACTATAAATGTACTTTGGTGGTTCCTGTTAATTTTAGTGGTAATCAGTGTTTGCTTCATAGAGTTTAAACCAGCAGGACCTCGCTAGATCAGTCGTTAAAGCAAGATGAGGACACTAAGGGTTCCAGAGGAGGCAAACACTAGGTGCTTGAATTGCAAATGCGTTACAAAAATGGCGCATTACAAAAACATCAAAATTATTCAAGGTGGCACGTGGAAACTGCTTCAAAAACCACAAAAAACATCTGAACAACACCAAAGAACAGCGACAGCAAAAACAAACTGTGGTCACAAGTTAAAGCTCTCCAACCATACTGGCAGGCACTTGATGGGATATTTGCGGCTAACCACTACGCCACAGCTCTAGACGTCACCACAGATTGTATCATTCCACAGGAGAAATAGCCTCAGCAAAATCAGTATGTTGTGATCTTCAGAAAGCTTGTAATTATAGCAAGACCACAAAAACACATTACAAAGTGTAATGAATGCAAAACCTGGACCCCTCACAATAGAGAAAAAGTAATATGGTTTAATGTGTAATCTCTAACTCTTCTTGAAACATCTAGAAAGGTTTATGTTTGAGGAAAGCCGAAGGAGACGTTCAATTAGCAACGTCTGTTGCCAACTGATGGATATGGAAGTAGATCTGTAATGGTATGGGCGGCCATTTTGTGAAAATCATTGGGTCCACTGATGGCTCTCCATGGATGTGTAACCAGAAAACAAAATTAATGTTTTGAAAAGACCAACTGCTTCCTGAAGATGTCCCATATTCCAACATGAAAAAGGCCCCACACCCACTGTTGAAAGAATGAGAGAACAGTTCTTAGAGCACAAAGATGAAACTCATTTCCTCCCATAGCCTGCATACTAACCAAGTCATAACATGTAAAGAGAATTAAACCTTAAAGCAGTTAACGGCTTCGGACTGTCATCGCAGTTGGATATTTACCTCCGCCCAACGAAGTCCCACATCAGTTCAGTTTGTTCGAGATCTGGTGACTGTGGAGGTAGTGGCATGAGCTCAGAATCATTTTTATACTCATCAAACCATTCAGTGACCCCTTTTCCCTGTGGGGCTCCCATCATGGTAGAGCTGCTTCACCACCGGATGTAAAGCTGATCACATGGAATAAGTCTGCACTGATTTGCAGTGACCCTTCTGCCTTTACGAGAATGAGTGGGACCTAAACCAGGCGAGGAAAATGAACAGAGGCATCTGAATTTGTCATTTATGTCCACATATTTATCCAGTGTTTTTTTTTTTTACCTTTAATTTGTCACCCATTTGTATGGCACAACTCCAAGTCCAAAAGAGTAGAGACAATTGTAAAATGTCAATAAAAATAGCGGGCAGTAATTTACAAAATTCTTACAACCTGAACTCAACTGAATAAAGAACAAAGAGAACATAAGTAATGTTTTGATTTATCAACTTTATCGTTTTTTGAAAATAATAGCAATTTCAAATTGTGATCACTGTGACGTGCTCCAATAAAGAATGGAGGTCCATTATTACCACTGCATCACATTTCTTGACACTCAGAAGTAATTTTGGAACTGAAGTCGCAAATTTTTGTTTCTACGTGGAATTTGTTCCCATTCTTGCCGAACATAGGTCTTCAGGGGTCTTCATTGTCATATTATGTGCTTCATAGTCCGACACACCACATGGGACACAGTACGCAGCTGCACGCATTACCCACTCTCTGAACATGGAGCCACCCTTTTGTAATATGAGTGTGGCTTTATGTTATTCCGCTGGAACAAGCAGGGGCATCCTTAAAAAAATCGACGTCTAAGAGGCATATACAATATAAGGTCACACTTTATTTGAAGTATTGCTCATAAAGGCTTTATAGAGCATGTATATTGCCGTCATAAATGAGACATAATGTCTTCATAAATCATACATAAGCAAATGTCATGCTTTGTAAAGGGTGTAATAACACATCCCTCTTCAGCACGTGATGCCAGATGCGATATAACTGACAATGTCACTTAGCTAGTGGCTAATTGCGATAAAGGGGGACACTGTCATCTAAGTGACATTGCCATTGTGACATCTGGCATCACATGCTGAAGAAATATGTGTTATTTCACCCTTTACAAAGCATGACATTCGCTTATGCATGATTTATGAAGACATTATGTCTCATTTATGAAGGCATTATACATGCTTTATAAAGCCTTTATGAGTAACACTTCAAATAAAGAGTGACCCAATAGTATAATAATAACAAGTTACAAGAAAAATCTAGCTTTATTAATTTTTCTTATGTTAGTGAACATTAGGACAAATGCAATAATGACAGCAAAAGGTCTAAGCTCTAAAATGGTCTTTATTTCATGTTTCTATCTGCCACCAAAGTTGAGAAATAAAAGTTTCAGTGACAATTCTGTCAAGTTTTTCAGATAACCCTCAGGTTTTAGGAGGTTGTTTCAAACAATGCCTATGATTTAAAATGCTTTTTTAGGGGATGCCTAAGTTAGGTCAAAACTGCATTTTGAGGACTCAAAGGTCACATTGGTTTTCAGCCTTGTCTTGCTGGGAGATTTGCTTCAGTTTTTCCAGAATCTCAGAATATTTTCATGAGATTACGGACTTTTGATGGTGATGCCCTTGTAATCTGAGCAGCTGCACTTAGAGAAACATTGTTCTTAAACTGTCTTACTATTTGCTTGTGCAGCTTTTGACAAAATGGAGAACCCCAGATCATTTTGCTGCTAAAAAATTGTGCCTTTTTTTGACCGCTCATTTTATACCCAGAAGTACTTGCATAACCTGCTACCTGTTTACCTGCTTATCTGTGAAATGTTCAAATCAAGATTTTCCAACTTTTCCAGTCTTTCTATTCCCAAGTCCCAACTGTTTTGTGATATTATGCAGGTGTGAAAATCAGAATTTGCAAATACTTGCAAATCAGTATAGTAAATCTGGTGTAACTTTAGATATTTTTTCCTTTGTGTTTGTTTTTAAATAAATAGGTAAAAGAGAATTTGCAAATCACTTAATTCTCTCTCTCTCATATTTTTCCTACAAACTGCCTTAATTCTTATGGAATCGAGGACGTACTTTCCTAAACCTCCGGGGTCAGTGATGTCCTACACAAAAATATATCATATATATATATCAAAATATGAGCAAAACTCTGCATGCAGTTGACTTTTCTTTTTGCTGAGAGGCAAACTTTTGCACTGGTTTAATGAGGGCTCTGGGGCAACTGAATTCCTTTCATAAGCTTTGTAAACCAGCCTTGATCTCCAGTGTAATTTGGAAACTTTGCAAGACAAATCCGTAATGATAAATCCAGCACTGAATGTCTTCTGTGATTATTCATACTTTTTTTGGTTCCATGCTTCCGTGTTGACCATCCAGAGGCTGTTTCTGACTTTCAACCAATCACAGGCTATATTAAACACCTTGTGCAATGCAATGACATGAGATTATCCCTTTCCTACTGTTCAGTGATCAATATTATTTCAAGTGGCGCCGTAATAGTAAGTACAATTTTGTAAGTCTAATACATAATGTGATATAAAAAATTAACCATATGATGCCAGAAGTGACAATGACAATGTCACTTAGCTGACATTGTCACTCTTTATAGCATTTAACCACTAGCTAACAGGCATTGTCAGTTATATCACATCTGGCATTACATCCTGAATAAGGATGCATTTTTTCACCCTTTACAAAGCGTGACATTTGCTTATGAATGATTTATGGGGACATTGGGTCACGTTCATTAAATATTAGTAAATTTGTGCGTAGATATGCACATAAAAGCCTACGCTACATAAAAACCTACTCTGGATTCATGAACACCGCAGGAAACTCAGATCTGATCATAAACACGTCTGTATGATCATGAATGCCAATCTATCGTTAAGTGACAGCGCGCTCCCGGTAATCAGCTATTAGCATAAATCCCCGCCCATGAATTGCCAATGACCACCATATAAGGAGGTGTAGATGCATCCTGTCGACTTGTCAGTCATGGCGTAAACAAAGAAAGGGAGAGAAAGAAAAAAGAATTATTCTGAAGCGGAGATAGAAATAATTTTGGGTGAAGTGGAGTAAAGAAAAAACATTTTATTTTCATCTGTTAACAGTGGTGTGACATGGACAGGCAAAGCGAAGGCTTGGAGGGAGGTGACAGATGCCGTTAATGTTGTCTCTGAAGTCCAAAGAACCATGTCCCAGGTGAAGAGTAAATGGTTTGACATGAAACTGGAGGCAAAGAAACGCATAAGCGCACACAAAAAATACATCAGCCACAGGCGGAGGAGGCCCACAGTCACAACTCGTCCCATGAATAACAAAAGGTCGCAAGTGACATTCCTGATGAAACCCGTTTTTCTGCACCACAAACGAATGATTTACTGCAGATGAGCACATCGCTGGCATAATTGGGGAGACCTCTCTGTCAGGAATTATACCTGACGGAGACAGTAACATGCCTCCACTTTTATTTTTTTATTTTCATCAGTCAACAGGTAGAAAGATTGTGTAATCTATTCAGTTGATTCACATAGATAATTCACAATCATGATCCTAATCTGGGTCTTAAACCTGCCAATTGCCAACTAATGTGACTAAATATGTGATATTTTTAATCGTTTGTTATGTTTTGGCGACATCACGTGTTTCAAAGGCATCTGCGTATTGTGTACATAACAGAGCGCAATATGAATTAAAATTGTAATTTCCAGTGGTGACAAGCATTATTTATGTGCATTATTAAATTTACACAAACGCTACGCATGGTCAGCAGCATGTGTAGACTAAGTAGCTACAAAAAGATTGGAGCTACTAAAATATTGATGAATGCGGAGATGCACGAAAATTTCCGTCTGCGAACAGTTTACACACAAATTTGTTCTGCTTACGTTTCATGAATGAGACCCATTATGTCTCATTTATGAAGGCATTATGCATGTTGTGTTAATGTTTTTTGAGCAACACCATCTAAAGTGTGACCAAAAATAGCTTCGACCACAGAGGGTTAAGCCTTAGTTGCACAGTGGTTACCAAAGTTACCAAACCCACCCACTGTAGTCAAAGAGGAAAAGACTTACAAAGGGTTAAAAAGTCTCCCTTTGTAAAACATAAATAAATTTATGGCGCAACAACAGTAACTTTGAAACAAGATGTGTTAGAGGTAATGTGAAATCAATAGAAAAATAATAGAAAAAGTAAATTGTGTTGGGTAGCCATGCATCCTCTTTTATACAGCACTCAATAAATAGCAAATTAATTTTTTTTAAAATGTAATGCTAATTCCTCGGAGAGGAGAGAACCGAGAAAGATTCCCTGTAGCTCACTTGTGCCAGCCAGAAACAAAGTTGATATAGTTTCTTTCAAAAATTCCTATCATTCTGAGGCCCTATATGCACAGTATTAATGGTTCCTGTCAGGTTTCCTGGGCAGTGATGAATGTCATAATGAAGCTGTCATGTCCAGCATACATGATAAGATTCTCACTTAGACGTTGTAACAGAGAAAACGACAAAAGGTACAAATTGAAGCAGGCTATAGTTTGTAACAAACTGCAACCCAGTAACATTCACTAGCACTTTTTTCCATTCAGTGTATTTTAAAAAGCCTATGAGTGTTATGATTCTGTCATGTTTGGACTTTGTTCTCTGCTTTGTCTGACCATGCTTTGGATTTTGTATTGGGATTTAGATGTCTGGTTCTATTCATGTTTTGTCTGTTTACTTCTTGCCATGTTTTTATTATTGCCATGTTTTGTATCTTGCCATCATTCACTTTTCTGTTTTCATTCCGGTCCATGTTTTTGCCTTTGCCATGCATTGCACTTTATCTCCCCCTGTCTAGTCTTATGTCTTGTGATTGCTCACAGCCCCAGTGCTGCGTGTCACATGTTTAGGTGATTTCATGCTTTCTGGGTTTCCAAACCTTCCTTCCAATCTTGTTTACTTCCTTCGCCTTGCTTTTCTATATTACTAACCAGTACTAACAGTTTGTTATTTTTGCTTAAGTTACTAACCTAGACAAACATTGTATATAATACTAACTTACTAACGAGCACTAGGGATTGTATAGCTGCACCTTACTAATTGATTAACAAGCTCTCAGCACTCGCCCTGTTCTAGTCTCCGCCTCTTGCCTTTACCTAATCTTCTTTGCTGCATTTCAGTGGATCCTCCAAACCTGCTCACTCTGTCCTTTCTCTCATTATTTGAGCACGTTAGAACTCCCTAACCAGAGCTGTGTGCTCTGTCTATAGGCTGTCTCGTGTTCCCTGTCCGCATTTTGGCTCTTGCCTATTTCATGTGATTAGGTTCTCTCTCCTGTTTGCTCCTTTGTAATTAGTCTGATTTCCTACACCTGTTTTCTGTTTAGCATGTGACCTCCTTTATGTGTATATTAGCAGTCTTCTCACAGCAGTCTTCTCACAGCAGTTCCCAGTCAGAATGTTTTCCTAAGTTTACCTGTGCTGCTCTTGTTTTTGCCTTGTTCTCATAGTGTTGCTCTTCTGACTGGACCGTCCTCGACTTCTGATTTTTGGCTCTGATTTGGTACCTTTCTCTGCATCTGTTTACGAACCCTTTTTCTGCCCGACTACGATTACTGTTTTTGCTGCCCTGGTTTTTCGACTCGGATTCTGCCCTGTGGATTGTGATTTTTGGATTGTGGACTTTGTACTGTTGCCTTCTGCCCTGCGGGGGTTTACCCCCTCGCTTAATAAAATCACTTTCACTGCATTGCTAGATTCTCGCGACTGATTCCTGAACGCCACCTCACAATGTGAGGCCCACAGGGAGAACGTCTACACTCTCTCTCTCTCTCTCCCAATTCCTCACACAGTGAAGCTCCAATGACATTGTGCCCAAATGTTGATATACGATGCAGAGACAGTCCTTTTGAATCATTCTTGCTAAATGGGATTGGGGAAATGGAATCACAGTTTCATGAATGTATTGCATTGATCTGAGATCGAGATTGGAGAAAGGGGATCATAATTTTGTTGATTTATTACAAATACATTGATCTGGGATTCGGATGGAGGTATTGTATATGTTTTTTTGTAAGGTATACAGTACTTGGCAAGTTCAGTGGCATTGTGGTACATGCTATAGCCTTGTAAACTCCAGGTTTCGGGTTCAATCTCTGGCTGGTGTATTGTTTTGTCATTTTATGCTAATGGCTTTGAATTGATGTCTATGGGAAAACCTATATCATACAAAAATAATGTATAAGGTCGGTCTTGACGCCCAGGGTACCTGACTAAGCCGTAATATGAATGTAACAGGCCAAAGAAAGGCCCAGGCAGGGATTTGAACCTCTAGACACCCGGGTAGTAGTCCAATGCGCTGACCACATCGCCAAAGCAATGGGAGTGATAATGGGTTGGAAATATACAAAAGAGATGAAAGATAATTTGCCTAACAGGATAACATATTTTCAAAGAATATGCAAACACCCATTTCACCAGCCTGAAAAGCACTATTTTTAAAAATGCGACCAGCTTGGTATAGTTGTATACCTGTGAAAAAACACACACACTCGCACATAGACACTCACACACATATTCTTTCTCAAAACAATTTCAAAGTGACCCTTACACTTCACTGAGCCACAGAAGGAAGTAATTCTGTCTTTTTTGGTAAGTGCTGAAGCCTTCTGACGCCCCAAGTGTCATTACCTATACCATTACCTCAACACTTGTGACTTGACAGAAATGTAATACAGCATTGCAAACACTAGAGATCCCTATCTGAGATAATGCCGAAACTCAAACGGGCAGAGCAAGCGCTTCCCAGCTATACTTTGGGCAGATTGCCAGAACAAACAAATTTCATATCAAGTGAAGCCACTCAAAACCTGCACTAAGTCAGCCTAGCCAATAATCAGATAAAGGAGTGTCGAATTACTTCATATTCGCGATTTATTGTGAGACCAAACAACACGCAAGAAATGCTAACTCTTTTCAAGCAGATACTCCTCCGAGACCGTCAGAGCTGAAGCAGTGTCGGCTGGGCCGAGTATTTTTCTCAAAATAAAATTGTCCATTTTGCACTAGATGAACCCCCACCACCCACTTACCAAATGCTGCATGGAACTCTTCTTTCGCTAAGTGTCTATCTGCGTTTCTGTCGTTGTACTTCAGAAGGTCAAACAGTGTGCAGTCTGAGAAGTCCTTGAACAGGCCTTGTTGTTTGACAACCTGCAAAGGAAAAAAAAATGAATAATGAGAATAGGCATATTGCTATTACATAAGTGTTTTACAGACACTCAACCGAAGTGACATACAATAAATGTCGGCCAAAGGTCATTGGAATAAGAACAGAACACACACAGAAAAGTATATTACTCAAAAAGTAACAGTATATAAGGGCCAAAAGGGTCACAGTGGTGCAGTGAGAAGCTCTACCGTTATAAAAATGTACTATGGTTAACTATAGTTTACTATTGTAAAATTGATGTAAACTATTGTAAACTGCACTTTACTACAGTAAACTATAGTTTGTTGCAAATATACCATCGTAATTGAATACCATTGCTATACTTTACTATAGTAGAGTTTGACTTTTGTGATTTACTTCAGCATCACTATAGTAAACTACAGAGTTACTAAAGTATATCTCTAGTAATTCTGCAAAAATACCATAGTTACTATAGAAAACTAATGTATTTTTACTGTAGAATTTTGTGGCAATTTTTCAAAAGGGTACTGCCTCGCAGCAAGGAGGTCATACGTTTGAACCCATGCCAAGCTATAGCTGGAGACTCTGAATTGCCTATTGGTATAAATGAATTATATGTAGACATGAGATTGCCAAATGTGTTATTAAACAATAAAGAATCAATCAATATCGAGCCATAAACAACATAACTGTTTTAAGTGTGAATACGGTCTGAGTAAAGAGGTGGCATGCCAAATACCAGAAACAAAGGGTGATTACAGGAGATACAGTAAAAAAGTATAGGATGATGGTTGCAAAATTAAATAACTTGAAGTTAAAGATATTGGTCATACAAGAGTGACTGGAGATCAGAGCTAGTCCTGCAGGGGAACAGAGCTGCTGTCAATGAATAGACTGAAGAGCTCTGTTTTCAGTCAGCGATGAGAAATGGGAAGAGGCTGGATAGTTTGAAAAGGAATGGGGAGGTTTATTCACCTTTGGGGCAGTAGGGTTGGGAAGCTTTGTCATTGTATCTGAACCACTCTCATGTGCGGCAGAAAAATGAGCAAAAATCCAGACTGGTCAGGCTGTCATGCAGGGCTGAATATTGGCCATTTTTTTTTGGAAGAATTGACTTTGTGAATTCAAAACGCAAGTACTGCGTGCATTGTGCTCTATAAATGATACGTTTCTTGATTGTTTGCAAGACGGTCCCAGCACCCATGAATAAATGCTTTTATTCTTAATGTATTTTATATGGGAGTTGGGCACCTGTCGCATGCAATTTAGTCTTGGTGGAAAGGTGGCAGCAGCAGTGATCCTAGAGCATTGATTATTGATAAGCCGGATTTGGGGCGTATTTAAACACTTTTAATGGAAGTTAATGAGATGGGTTGTTTGTTTGGCATGCGTTTCAAAATAAAAAGGTTAGCCCCAGACAGTAATACACAAACATCCCCCATAAGATGAGGTATTATACTCTATCTTAGCATAAGAAAAAAAAAAAGTGGGTCCTTTATTGCGTTCATTTCCTGTTTCATGCTAGGTTTCAAAACAAAATGTTTCTGGGGAAACACAACATTTTTTGTCCCTTCTATGTAAAACATTTCTTTGATTCAATCAGGATCTTCCCCGTCTTGATTTGGTTACCCAGCTGAAACCAAAATATCTTCTGTCACCACATTTTGTCATTTGTTGCATATGATGGGGTGCTACATGAGTCAAATGTAAAATAATCAGATCATGGCCGTACTTTCTCCGTTATAAATTTGTTTTATGGAGTCGGACCATTCCTAAATTCACCGATTCAGTAGCGCGATTTCAGAGAAGGAGCTGGGCTGTCTGGTACTTCTCTCTTGGGTCCCAACCAGTGACAGGGCCCCGTAGAAGCAGACTTGTAATCCACTATAAGTATTGCTTTCAAACAAATGCAGTTTTGAAGAATGACAATATTGCTTACAAAGAATAAAATTTAATTACTCTCGCTATATCCCGCTCAGATTGCGCTATAATCCATTCTGGAGGGGTGTAAGGACGCTTAACCTCTCAAACAGCATTTCAGCATGACAATAAAAACAGAAGGTGTGCAGAGAATGCACTTTGAAGTGTACTGTGAACATAACGCGAAGGTTGAAGCACAAATGATAACGTTCAGTGAAGCATATAGTGTTGCTGGAGCTTTTGTTTCATTTCCAAGTCCAGGCTAATGCAAGTTCGATAGCCTGTGCAGGCATCTCTGATACGCAAACGCACACACTGCAGGAAACTCAAAGAAAGTAAAACACATTCATTATGAATGGCAGGTCATTTCTGCTGACAGTGAAAGAGTAGAATAAATATCATAGATGGATGAATTGGGAGACTATTCCTGTGTGGGTTTGTTTTTTCACCAGTATTAAACAGAGATCTTTAAACTCTTTCTGTGTTGGCCAAAAATGTAAAGCAAGCAGAGTGCTTAAAATGATAAATTTATCAGTGTCATTTATAGTTTTTCATCTGAGTGCTCAGTAAATCCATAATAAAATTCAATACATTTATTTTTTTCATACATTTCACACATACGCGTATTTATCACACTTGCAATATTTTCCCTTTACATAGTAAGTGATCTTTGAAATATATTTATCACCATGTTTTCCTCTCATCTGCCAACTTCTTCTCTTTTTCTTTCCAGTTTTTATTGTTTTATCGTTTAACTTTATGATTGATAGTCTACTGGATAAAATCGTAACTGAAATAAAATATTCATTTTTATCTTCCGCTATACTTAATACTGCACTATATGATTGCTTTCTCTTATAGCAAATGGCCACTTCCTTGGTCAAGCATGTATAAGGGTTGCTTATAGGTTATCAAAGAGATCGTTCATCGGTCCGCAATCTTGGTTTTAGAACGTGACTTTGATCTCTTGTATTATGACTGAGAATATATAAAATAATATATAACACCTTGAATTACCCATAAACTTCTATGTTTTGGCTACACTTTAGTTTAGTTTCTAACATACCGGTTGTAATATTATCGACTGCAAAATTAGTGGCAATTTGACGATGGCAAGCTTCTCTCGAGTATCCATGGTTAGACAGCACCCAAAGAAACATCTCAAACTTCATGGGAGCAAAATGGATGTAACAAAAAAAAAATTAAAACTGCACTGAGTAACAAATTCATTGTCTAAAAAAAGCAATGATAAACTTCAATATTAAGTTATTCTAAGGATTTAAATCACTGATAAACTTGGAAAAAGATTGGCCAATTTTTTCAAGTTCAATATGCATGCTTGGTTGTGACAGCGCCCCTTTAAGGAAGAGGTGCCACAGTGCGCAGTGAAACAACCATTTTTTGGTTTATATTTTGACTAATGCTGTTGTGACTAGAAACCAACAATTTTCCAAGTCATTAGAAATACATTTTCCCTCTCTCTGATCTCCTATTTTGAAAACTCTTAATTGTTTCAGATGTTCACACTAAATTTAATAAGCAAAGACAACCGGAGTTTAAAAAAATGCAGTGTAAAAATGACAAATTCATTTGTTGATGGTTAAAAGGGATCCGACACCAATTGACTCTGTGTGGAAAAATAATGGCTCCCTCAGATGCTCCTGCAAGCTCGACTAATAATTGAGTTTAATTAGACAAGGCACATCTAAGTTTGCTTACTGCCAGTTATTTTGAATCTACTTTTGTAAATATCACTTAAATAGAACCTTTCCAGCAATGTGATAAAGGTCAAAATATCTCGGTATGCAGCACACTATACCACAATCAAAATAAACAAGAGCCATCGGGAGATGGCATATCCCGCACAATCCCCCCGCATTATATGCCGGGGGGATAATGATGGAATAAACCAAGGACAAAGATTTTTAGATATATGTAGAGAGGTTTACAAAGACATTTTTTTAAACTCTAGGACTTCAGAAAACTACTTTAAATGCTGTTTTCTCTAAAAGGAGAAAACCTTTAATGGTGGTGAATCTTCCCAAGAGTGTCTGGTCAACCAGAATCCCTTGAACAGAGCAATAACTGAGTCATAAAAGAACCCAAACTGACATCAAAGGAACTGCAAGCCTTGCTCACCTCAGGTGAAGACTAAATTCTTGATTCCACCAGAATTCTTGAGTTGAAAGTAATCCTTTTCAAATATACCCATGTCTCATTTTACATCTGGTACGAAGCAAAGACTGCATTCCACATAAGTACCATCATACCAACATTCAAAGACAGTGGCAGCAACGTGATGTTGTGGGACTGCTTTGCTGCTTCTGGATATGGGAAACTTGCCATATAATTGATGGAACTATGAGGGCTTTCATGCTGTCTGCTAGAAAATCCTGAGGGGATATATCATCAGTCAGTGATATGAAGAACAAGGGCAATTGTGGTATGCACTTTGAGGACAATCCCAACCACAAAAGCACGTCCACCTCTGTTTGGCTCAAAAAATACAACATTTTTGGGGTGGATTGTCATAAGTCCTGGATCAAACTACACTGAGGACCTTCAACTGACAGTTCACACTCAAAAACCAAACAGTGTGACTGAATTAATGCAATTCCGCAAAGAAGAGTGTGACAAAATTCCTCTGCAGCAATGTGAAATCATCTGTCATCAGAAACATTTTGTTGCTGTTGTTGCTAATAAAGGCTACTACTCTTGGCTGCAGGGTTAGCTCACTCGGTTAAGCGCTGTATCTGCAAAGTAGTGGTGACTACTACGGTGAGGTTGCGATCCCCGGTCGTACCAACCGGCAGTGGTCGGCAGTTTTTTCACAGCAGCGCACGATTGGCTAAAGCGGTGCAGGGATGTAAATTGGGAAGGGACTGACGGGAAGGGATATTAAAAATGCTTGCCTGGTTTGTTGCTCAAAGCCCCTCCTGTTGGTCAGCTGGGTGTTCGTCAGTAAGATTCTAAGCTTGGACATGTTCGGGTATCCTCCGCCCTTGTTCTGAACTTGCAAAAGTTTCCACCAATGAGCGTAAAGATGCAGGGGCCGACAGGCGCGTGTTTCGGAGGAGAGCTGCAAACTGTCTCTCTCTCCTGAGCTGGCAATAGGGGGTTGCATATGAGCAAGGCTTGTACATATTTCTCGAATTGGGCAGTACAGATTCGGGCAGGATTAGAGATGCCAAATTTGATTAAAAAAAAAAAAAGTCTATTACTTTTTTCACTTGGGTGATATGAGTATTTGATAAAATTTTCCGCCCATTAAAATAAATGATTACTTAAAAACTATAGTGTTTGTTTCCTCGTCTGTTTAAATCTTACATTACATTTTAATGAATGGCTGATCAGGAGCCTTTGGTTGGCCAGATTTTAAAGTAATTTCAAACAGAAAATTTTCCTGATTAAAAGTTTTACAGCTGTGTTTGAATCTGCACACTGTAGAATGCTCCACCCTGCCATTTTGTGCTGACTGCGTGCTTTAGGTAAGAGCTCTGAAGAAAGCAGTCAGGAGTATGGAATTGTGAAAAGTACTTATCATTACAGGACACCCTTCAGACACAGTTTGGCATTGCAATGGACAAATATGTTGTAATTCAGTGACTAAATATCAGACGAATAATGAAAAATGGGCCACAAATTATTCATTATGGAATCAGTTCAAAATTCACTGAATTAAGAGTAGGTCTCTCTGAACAGCCAGATTCTTTTTGCTTATGCCCATGTTCAGGGAGCGTCATTAGAGGAAATTATGACTGTCAAGATATTCATAGCAGCTTTGTATAATTTCCAGTGAAAGGCTTTGTCCCAGTACCGGTTCTTGTAGTCTTGCAGTCTTCAGTTACATAACTTTTGAGTCACATATATCACAACTGCCATGTATATTTGAATATTATTCGACCATGCCCTTATATAAGCCTGCAGTAGGGTGAAGTTTGCCGTGAAAAATAACACACCGTCTCCAAAGTCAAGTTACATTATTATCAGTGCCAAATATAGCCAGCCTACTATTAGTGGTACTAGTAAACACGATGCAATCATAATACATTATTCATATTAATTCTATTTAATATGGACATATTATTCTGTTTGTTGGCACCTCCTAGTTAAGTTGGAAATAGGTAGCACTTCAGTTTAAACATGGTTTCAGCAAGTCACATGCAATCTGGTCAACATATCAGAAATGTACCATAAATCGTCTTGCACAACCTCATTTAAATAATGGTCCCACTACCAATCGTATCATCTAAATTACATGGAAAACACCCCCAGCAATAAAACTACACCCTTGATAGTCATCTTTCCACCCAGATTCATGCAGCATTGGAGGAAAAATGCCAGTTCATCCTTGCGACTGGAGGGAAATAGAAATCGGCAGAGCAATCGGACTGTGCAAGCATTGTCAGATGAAATAAATAATAATGCATCAATTTTATATAGCTTCTGCTGGGCACTCAAAGACGCTTTACAATGGATACATTATTCATTCACGCTCTGATGGTGGTAAACTACATTTTTTAGCCACAGCTGCCCTGGGGCAGAGTCACGGAAGCGTGGCAGCCAGTATGCGCCTACGGCCTCTTCGACCACCACCATTCACACACAGCCGTACAGGAGTGTTTCTATATTGCATGTTTTTGTGGGTGGGGGAAACTGGACTACCTGGAGGAAACCCACACAAACATGGGGAGAACATGCAAACTGCACACAGAAAGGCCCCAGGCTGGATTCAAACCCACAACCTTCTTGCTGTGAGGCAGTAGTGCTAACCACTGTGCCACCATGCCGCCCAGATGTAGCATTAAGCCCTTGATGTTTGCGATACTACAAAGCTGTGGCTCAGTTACCAACTGATTTTACTGACATCACACAAGCGAGAGTTTTTTTCAAAAATGATCGCAGGGACATGAGCTTCAAAAACAGCTCTAGCAGTTACAGCTTCAAGTAATGAAATGAGGACCTTTGAGATTCAAACTTTAAACCACAAAATGCTGGGCCAATTGTTCTCAAACTTTTCAAAATCCCACCTCTTACAAGTAAATACACTACTTAAATTTATTTCAGGAGAGGGGGCTGTCACCTTGCTGCCTCCATCTGGGTCGCAGTTTAATTAGCGATAGAGCAGTGATGTGACTGTCTCTGCTGTCATTCTGGAAGAGTTTTGTGCTGTCAGCGCTCAAACTGTGTTTAAAGCAAATTAAGTTCATTAAATGCAGCGTTGATGAGTTGCAAGTCGTCTGTGTCAGGGATGCACTGGCTCATGGTTAACAACAAAAAGATTCCAAGTAAAGCCAAGCTCAGGAGCCTCGAGCAAGTCTGAATCACCCTTGAACACCCTTTGTCACTCATATGGTCCAGATCCAATCTAGCACCATGAGCTCATCCATTTGTTGCAACCTGGTCTCTCAATATAGTCTAAAGCAACTGCATGTGAGTTCACATAGCTGAGGTAGGTGAGAAATATGGAAGATATACTGTATGTCACACAGGAAGTGTCATAAAAGCGAGCAGGAGTTGTACAGAATTACATTTACAAAAACATGCAGTAATGGCCCTGCCGATAAGAGCAAAATAAGAGTGTGTTCTGTGAAGTCTCGCAAACGAGAAAGGATTGGGCACAATTTTACTGTTAGAAAACTCATTTTAAAGTCCAATTCAAAAATCCCATTAGTCACTTTGCGTTTTTGCACATGGCTGACATCCTTATTAAATTACCGCAGAACATTTTACAGTTCACTTCTTAAAGTCATTACAGCAATGTTACTGTGCATGGCTGACAAATCCAGCAACACTCATATTTATCTAATTAACTTCTTTACCAGTGACAACTCGTTGCTGTCCACCAGCCCGCTCCCATCCGCGTCAAAGCGCTTGAACATCTGATCCACCAGCATCTTTCTGAAGGCCACATTGTCTTGGTTCCGTCCCTCATTGTTCTCGCTTAGGTTCTCCTGCTTCTGCAGGTCCAGCAGTCGGTTCTTCAGTTTCCTGTAGTCAAGCGGTCTGCATTTATCTCCTGTGGGGCAGACATGAAGTTAACATGTTTGGCGTTCAAGGCAACAATACTGGAATTTGCAGCAAGTCTAGTACAAACGTAAAATATGTATGAAAATCATATTGCCTGGGCTAAGCCCACCAGTTGACCACCAGTTTACTCTACAGGCTACAGATCAGTCACAGAAATATTGGATAAACTACCTACAATCTGCTATGAATTCTATCTCTTTTCCTGGACCGCTTCAATTGAATAAAGACAATAAGTGTGGGGCCAAATGATATCTTAGCAAGTATTTAGCTAAGAGGATTATAGCTTCTGTTTTTGAAATGCAGCTGGATCTTTTTATTATTATTATTTTTCGCACCATGCTTTGGAAGCTCTAGAGACTGTTTTGCATGAAAAACGCAAGACTTCAGCAGTTTCAGAAATACTCTCACCAGCCAATCAGGCATCGACAAACATGCCACGGTCAAAGCTAAAGAGATTTTTTTCCCCCCATTCTGATATTTTATTTGAACATTAGCTGTAGTGCCTGTATTGCATATTTATTGTCAAACGCATTGTTCTGCTGATTGAGCATGTTAACTGGCATTCCTAATAAAGCGCTCTTTGAGTGTAGTTAGTCATATTAACTTAGATTATTCTTCTATAGCTTAAAAGGATGATGAAAGGGTAGAAAAATATTTCTGAGAAGAAAAGTGAGATATCAAAAAGGTAAAAGAGATAAAAAATGAAAGGTGAGAAATGCATATTGTCTCAGTAGGAGAGATATTATACAAGTAAAAAAAAGATGAAGTGGTGTGAAACTTTAATGTTAGCATGCTGCCTGTGTCATTGCACTGGGACTGAAGTCGAGAAAGGTTTCACAGTCAAGACCTAAAAATAAGTCAGTCATAAGTATTTTATTTTTTTATTCATATGGCATCTCCATCCATCCTGAAGCCTATCCCAAAATGCTTTGGGCAAGAGGCACCCTGGACTGGTCACCAATCGACCACATTATTCTTCAGCTTACACGCAGAATCTTACTTTTATTTTACAAAAAAATTATTATTATTTTTTTTTTTTAAAGATGAAAGATAGTAAAGGAGATGCAAGCGGATGCAAAGGTACTTGCCTATTGAGAGAAATTATAAGACCTGAACTTTCAAAAATAAAATCTTTGTTGGTGTACATGGGATCACTGAAATAAAAAGTTGTGGCAAAGTATTAATCCTTACAACTGATGTTTTAACTCAAGTCTGGAAATCAAATCCCATCAGCCTGAATGTCGTTAAGAGTCCCCTGAAAAATTTCCTTCCACTTCCTCAATTATACTTACATTCTAATCACTTAACCCTGGATAAATTTTCAAGGAATTAAAAAAGCCATTATCCTGAGCTGTTGAAAACCATTTTGCCTATCATGTGGCAACTTGCTTAAAAAGAGCTCTCCACATGATAGGTTTTCAACAGCATCTGATTTTGATATCTTCCATCATTTGGCAAATATAGTTGCCTATGGCGCTGAAAGGGTGAAATACTTCCGTTCACATGCTTGGGATTCTTGATAGGACTAGTTGTTAAAGATCCCTCAATATTCCGCACAACAGTTACATGGGGTAAGAATAGAATTCTTTCAATACCTAGAGCTTCATTTGATTAATTTGGATGTGATAATCATGCTCACTACTACTACTACTACTACTACTAATAATAATAATAATATTACCATTTAATAATTATCATTATAGACGTTGCACAGTACACATGTTTGTAAGATGTTCACTGGGGTACTGGTTTTTATAATAATAATAATAATAATAATAGTCCATCCACCTATTTTCTGAACCACTTCAGGGCTCATGCTAATAATTCACTGAGCTCTCGCTGGCATAATAGAGGAATTCTTCCGAGAGTCGGGACACTTTCAGATTCATGCACGATTCATCTTGACTAGTGTACAGCACTCAGCTTTCTGAATGCTGATCAAAAAGTGAATTTTTTTCCCCTGATGGATTGCAGGGACAAGGACAGCTCCTTGCACACAGACAGCGAGAATACAGGAGATTGACATCTACTCACCTCACAGCTCTACTGAACATGCAAGCATCACTGACTGACTGAGCGCAAGCTCCATCTACACAGCGGGGCCTTAATCTTGAGCTATAGGCCCTCAGATTGTCTCTGTGCAATCAAGTCTATATGACTTCTTCATTTAATCACCTCAACCCTTCGGCTGAGCCAAGTTTGAGTCTCTGTACCTAATTGAAAGAGGCGTTGAACTTATCTCAACCTGATTAACCCTTTCAGCGCCACAGGTAACTATGGTCGCCAAAAGATGCAAGATATCTAAATCAGATGCTGTTGAAAACCTATCATGTGGCATGATAGGTTTTCAACAGCTCTGGATTACTGCTTTTTTAATTCTTTGAAAATTTATCCAGCACTCAAAGGGTTAAGCCATCTCTGACACTCAGGTGAGGTACTGTAAGTTATGCAGAAAAAAAAATCCAATCTTTTAAGTTCCACACTGTAACAGCCCGCTTGCCTGTTTAACTGGTTCTTCCTCAGTTCCAGGAGTCTTTCTGGTTGTTCCTGTTAATTGGTTGATTCTCATTTTATAACCATAGATCAATCATCTGTAGCCACAGATTATCCTGTGTATACGGAGAGGCATTAAAAATTCACAGTGGTTTTTATCGTCTAATTTGAAAGATGATCATTTTGCTGATTGACATGATGGCCATCAGGTATGATAAGCATTGCAAAATTTTAAGTGTCTGGGGTCGAATCCTTTCTTGGTTTAACATCTCATTGTGATTGTCTAAATGCAGCTCAGTACCCTGGATCATGGTCATGATACACATTGGCAATAATGATTTTGCTCATGAAAAGTTGAAGATCAGGGCCAATAATACATATAAATAAATAAAAAAAAACCACACAAAAACAAAGTCGCATCCTTCCCACTTCAAATGCCACAAACAATGAATCTCAGAGGAATCAAACATTTTGAATGTTGAATGATGGCCAGTCTCAAAGAATAGATTCTTGACGCATTAATGTTCATTAAATGACTGTATCCAGACTGCAGGGATGACACAGAATAACCAGATGTGTCAGCTGTCATCCCTGACAAAGTGTGTCATCTGTGACGCCACAAAAACACATTCCATAAAACCTCTTCTGCCATGTCAGATAATGCATAAGAACTGCTTAATGAACTGCCAATGCAACAATAACAGTGAGGGCAAGTCTCACTACCAAAAGCATAGTTTCATTTCATGAAATGACTGATTCAAAATTCCAAGCATTTCACAAAGTCACTGATAAACAGTTAGCCTGTAGCATACAGTATATTGGTTTTGTCTCAGTCAGGGGCTGGATTATCTCACAAGAAGAAAACACTCTAACCTCTTTCTCTAAAGTCCAGTTGTCCTCTCTGGTGTCTCTTTCAGGGCGCAAAATTATTTAGCGAGCAAATTATTAGGTACAACAGGCTGTCCAACCCCTTCTTCCATTTCTCTGCATCTTCCTCATTATTAACGCGCCGTATTGAGTCATCGTCGATTCTGCAACTGGCTCTCCTCTGCCTAGTTTGCGACACAACACATCTTTCATTTAGATCGAGTGACTCAAAATGTGTTCCTCCGAAAGCTTGAGCAAGCAGTTAAAGGGTTAACCGCGTACAGTGTCTCTTGGTGGCGAGACAGGACAGAGCGAAATTGGATTCAGACACTTGGACATTCCCCCAAATCGCATTTCTGACAGATACTTGAGAAAGCCATTGGTGGTTTATGAAATATTTAGGGCCATTTCCTCGAGCTCTGGAGCAGGCGGTAAACGTGCTTGTCCTTGTAACTCGTCGTGAGCTTGTGCGAAGCTGCGCTCGAGGCTAAGACCCTCCCTTGTGGAAAGGATGCCAGGGCAGAGCAGCCTTTGCTAATTTAACTCTAACAATGTAAATTGGTCTCCAGCAGAGTGACACTATATAGATCTTTCAGCACCATGGCATTGTATATATGGAGTTATGGCAAACTAATACGATATTCTGTACGGAGTAAAATGTCCCCTGTTGAGACAATCCTGCCAGTCATTTGACCCAAACAGAGTGCACTCTGTTCCCACTGGAGTTCACTACAAATCTGTGTCAGATGTACACTGTTGGAATTAAATTAACCCTGTGCATTCTCCAGTGAATGCATCCATCTGCTTTGGATGGACATCTGTGGACTGGAGAAATGCTAACCCCATGAGGTCTGGTGCAGAATATCACAGGCTGACTGCATCAGCAGATCGAGCAAAGACTACTAAGCTATGGTGCACTTCTTCATCCATGGTTGCCATTAGGGTTGCTCCTAGTCAAGTGCATGGTGTAAAGGGACACAAAAAAAAAAAAAAAAAGAGTTATGAAAGAACAATGTCCATGTGGACTACGCCTGTGTACACTACAGGCTGCTTTTACCAATGTGAGTAGTTTCCGGCCGGGCAGTACAAGCTGTGCTGCTTTAGGATGAAGTGGCTTTCCTCCGTGAAATCTTACGTCAGATAAAAGAGGAGAGGGAATTATTTGTTCTTCCTTTTTTTACCAAGAAAAACATACAATGTGTTTTTTGAGATAAATAAGTTTCTGGCTGGTGAACTGCCTCATAACGGTACAGAGACAGGGTTACGAAGGCCTTTCAGACACATGACGCAAATGCACCATAACATGAGTGGATAAAATGTCCGTTCCCACCTCAGAAACAGGTCCATTAGTTAAAAATGAACCGTGCGATTACAGAGTGGCCAGGTCTTTCTGGAATATGGAAACACCCAGTGAAAAGCACAGAGAAATACAGCTAAAATGCACCCGAATCAATGGAGCTTTCAAATCCCATCTGGGGGGGAATTTCACAAAGTAAATTCCTGGCTTAGGAGGATGAACGTGATAAGTAAAATTGAGCAAAATCGCTCTTTTTACTCCAGTTCATGCTCCTGATTTTGGGGCGCTTTGGGTTTTACTCAGTGCTGTTCAGCTACTCAAGTAATCCTGCACTGTAAAACAGGACCTAAATTTATGTACCGACCACACTGTAACCTCACAGCGCTGTGTCATGTCTTGTCACCATCACCGTCTTGCCTCTGCTTCCTGGTCTGGATACCCATACCATGCATGAATAATTCTCAGTGTCAATGAAAATCTGTGCAGATTTCAACAAGGAATTTTACCTTTCATAATTTGCCCCGCGCTCTGATTTTCTAATGACAGACTTTCACTCTCATTTGGAAATTACACATTTGTCTCTGTGGACTGGACCTGCCACACCGCATTGCACAAATTAAAAACAAGCATGGCTCTATTTCAGTCTTTTCAAGTGTGACTTCTATGCCTTCTCCGTCATTGCTTGGGGACATTTGCCATTCTGTGTGATTGCATATCATGGCGCTCTCATTCCTAGGCCTTGCGGAAACACCGAGCTGCAAACATCATATAAGTTGTGTCCTTCTGTTGAGGAAACACAGCCCGACTGTCACAGCTGTCAGACAAAAACTGCCACCAGCCTGCTGTGAAGGGTATACCACTATGTGTAACGTAAACTGAAAAAATATAAGTGACTGCAGTTGCAAACAGCCCATACACAACAATAAATTCAATGCTAAATAAACTCACAGTCGTGTACGCATGGTACAGTATATACATGCACGTGGAGTTCATCTCTTCTCTAAGGTTTGAGCGAACTCTGTACATTTGCATGAGCATAATGTCCATATTTGCAAACACTGCCAAGAGCTTAGAAAAAAAAAAGTTCTACCTTCATAAAGTAGTGCTTTAGTCCAAGAAAACACATGCCTTCCCAGAATATCGAAAACAATCTCAGAACACCTGTCACTGTAGAGTCGGGGAAGTTTTTATTCCTTGTTGGAAGTTTCTGATGTCAATTTGCTATTATTGGTTTCAGTTTGTTTGTTTTACTTTATTTTCTCAAACTAGGGCCTTGCCTTGACACAAGACACTGGTCAAATTGGCTGGTTGCCGATAGTGTTTAACTGGGCTGCAGTCACAGACCAGTTTGATATTAACCGTAATAGACCACTAAAGTAATTTGCTGGTCAGGCCTTGGGCAGACCACGAATCACTCACATCAATCTCCCCTTGCAGTTGGGCCTAGCTGTTATTCTTCATAGTAATAATAATAATAATAATAATAAAAACTCTGATTGTCACCCCAAATAAGAACTTTCTGAAACATCCAATGTCTCAGTAGAGGTGTAGGAAAGGACCAACAAAACACAACATTAATACAACCCCTGATTCCGAAATAGTTGGGACAAAGTGTAAATTGTGAGTAAAATCAAAATGCAATGACTGTCAAATCACACCAGCCAGTATTTTATTCACAATAGACCAGAGATAACATAGCAAATTTTACTATTTTATCCACAAAATAAGCTCATTTCAAATTTAATGGCTGCTACAGGTCTCAAAAAAGTTGGGACAGTGGCCTGTTTACCATGGTATAGCATCTCTTCTTCTATTTAACACAGAGAGGAGGCGTCTGGGCATTGAGGAGACGAGTTTCTTGAGTTTAGCCATTGGAATTTGATCCCAGTCTTGTTTAGTACAGAGAGTTTTGGGTCTCCTTTGATGGACTTTTTGTTTAATTATGCGCCAAATGTTCTCATTTGGTGAAAGATCAGGACTGCAGGCAGGCCAGTTCAGCACATGGACTCTCCTACTATGAAGCCATGCTGTTGTTATAGCTGAAGTATGTGGTTTTGCATTGTCCTGCTGAAATACACAAGGCCTTCCCTGGAATAGATGTTGTCTGGAGGGGAGTATATGTTGCTCTAAAACCTTTATATACCTTTCAGCATTCATGGTGCTTTGTAAAACATGCCAGTGTCCCACACCATATGCACTAATGCGTCCCCATATCATCAGAGATGCTGGCTTTTGAACTGAACGTTGATCACAGGAGGGGTGGTCTTTCTCCTCTTTAGCCCGGAGGACGCCCATGATTTCCAACAAGAATGTCAAATTTGGACTCGTCTGACCGCAGGTCACTTTGCCATTTTGCAAACTCCGTTTTAAAAGAGCCTTGGCCCACAGAACACAGTGGCGCTTCTGGATCATGCTCAACAATGGCTACCTTTTTGCGTGATAGAGTTTTAGGTGGCGTCTGTGGATGGCTTGGTGGACTGTGTTTGCAGACAGTGGTTTCTTGAAGTATTCCTGGGCCCATTTAGTACTGTCAATGACAGAATCATGCTGGTGAGTGATGCAGTGGTGTCAGAGGGCCCGAAGATCTCGGGCATCCAGTAAAGGTCTTCGGCCTTGTCCCTTGAGCACAGAGATTTTTCCAGTTTCTCTGAATCTTTTGATGATGTTATGCACTGTCCATGATGAGACCTTCAAAGCCTTTGGAATTTGATGTTGAGGAACATTGTTTTTAAAAGTATTGTTTTACGCAAGCCTTCACAGGTTGGAGAGCCTCTGGCCATCTTTACTTCAGAGAGACTCAGCCTCTCTAAGACATCTCTATTATAGCCAATCATGTAACACAACTGATGCCAGTTAACTTAATTACTCACTAACTGTTCTTTCAGCTGATTCTCTTATATACTAATTGCTTTTTCAGCCTTTTTTGCCTGTGTCCCAACTTTTTTGAGACCTGTTGCAGCCAGAAAATTTGAAATGTCTACAAAATGTAAAATGTCTAAGTTTCGACATTTGATATGTTATCTATGTTCTATTGTAAATAACATACTGGCTCATGTTCTAAAAGTGCATTTTGATTTTATTCACAATTTCCACTTCGTCCCAACAATTTCGAAATTGGGGTTGTAGCTCTGTTTGTGCCACTGCTCGTAATCTCTTTTATTCCAGACTATTTCCTCATTTTAAATAAAAAACAAGGACATATTCCATCTCACAGTTTTGAAACACACAGTAGAGAAGTATATGAGTTACACTCAATTTGCTATTTAACATTTATTATTTGCTATCAATAATCATGTCTTAATATGATAAAGCCAAGTGAAGCTCATAGTACGTGAGTTCAAATGTATATTGCATCTTGAATATGAACAGTTAATTTCCAAAACACAATATATCAATCTCACTCATTTTGAGTAAATTAGCTTTGTCTATGTTGGCGCTTAAAGAAAAATGTAAACTTTGACAGTGAAAAAAATACATCAAATGGCATGAATGTCAAAAAAAAAGATTTTTGCGCCATGTGTAAGAGGTGCGGGGCTATCGCTCTGTGTTATTGTCTCAACGTATGTCATTTTGGCACTTATTGCATTTTGGATTCAAACTCTTCATGTATTTGCATATGATCTTTTTTTTTAAGCAATAACACATGCAGAGGCAGAGAAATACAAAGGAAGAGCAAAGGAGTAAGAACGATACACAGGGAAAGAGAGGGTGAGAGAAAAATAGGGCATTATTGATAGAGAAAGAGGGAGCGAGACAGAGAGAGCACGTCTTCTGTCTTTTTTCTTTGCGACCGCAGCCATGGCAAAGTCCTGTTTACATGCCCTCCTGAGAAGGAGCACCTGTCGACTCTCATTTTTCAGCTGGTGAAGTTTAGTTCATTACTGCTGCCATCTTGCCACCTCTGACACCTGCTAGTGACACCATGTCGCCGGCGCCAGGGAATCTAACTCAATGCAGAGAGAGGTTCTGAGAAGTCCATGAAAAGGGGTCAAAAAAGAAAGTACAACAAAAGTTGCAGAGCTGTCTACACTCCTCAACAAAGTGTGCGAGGCAGGTGTTACATTAATGCGCGCGCCAGTGTATTAACAGGTGAAATTTGCCGATAATAAAACCATACATAGCTTCAAATTGTTAGCACTATGTAAATAAGGTGCACAAAAATCAGGCACATTTTCCTGCAGCATCTCAAGAAATTGATGTATTAATCACCCCTTATGGCTTCCCCAAGCATTTAGTGTAGCAACAAGCAACTAGAGAGATACAGCTGCCATAAATAGAATTATATTGGAGCATCGTTCATATGAGCGAGACGAGGACTCCTCATGATAATAATGTCAACGATTTGCTCAGCAAATCAGCAAAATTTTCCACTTGTTAGATAGCAGCAGCACACTCAACTACAAGCCAACGTTGACGTTGCTTCATGGAAATGAAGCTGACAGTCCCAAAACAGTAAAATACATTTTTGAATTAGCTGGTATAATTTTCCACTTGTTAGATTGCTCCAGTCCGCCACAACCACGAGGTGATCAAAACCTTCACAAGCTAATCAAAAGGTAATGTTATAGAGGGCATGTTATCAAGCTAGCTTTCTGTAAAATGTATTCGTCTCCATAACATCCTCTGCACTCATATTTTGGGGTACTATTTCCACTGTTGGAAATGTAGCTGGCAGGTTTGCAATACAAGCAAAACAAAGAAAGGAAGTTTTTTCTTTGTGAGGAGTCATTCAGATTACCCAGATGCAGGGGCTAGAAATCCAAGCTGAAATAGCTTACAGTTCTTTTTTAATTTCTAGCTGTATTGTACACATCTGTCCTGGGAGGAACAACAGATTTTGCTGCAGATTTCCTGATATATACAGAGAACTGGCAAAAAAAAAAGAAAACTGAGTGCACGTTTTTCGAACGATACCCCTAATACCGATATATGGAGAAAAGGTTGAAAATTGGCAACACATCCCTTTAAACATGTGTTACAGCTCTGCAGAAAGCAGGTTCAAAATGATAGCGCATTGGAATTAAGAGCACGCAAAATTTCATTGTATTTTTTGCATCCAACGTCCCTTGGTTCTTCTAATTTTTTTTTCTCTCGCTAACGGCAACATCAAATTGTGTGAGTAGAGTGTTGTTGCACTCCTAACAACAGATAGCGAGAAAAGTGCTGTAACCATTTATTACACCAAAATTCCGAGTATCAAATGCTGTATCAATGGTAAAAGCGTCATAGTTCTGTATATGAGGACTTATAACCCCTTACAACAACGCCGAATTGTGCTGCAACAATTTTAACAACATCAAAGGATGTGAATGGTGTTACAGTATTATACAGCAGTGTGGGGCAAGGGCTGTGACAATTTTAACAGCATCGGTGTGTCATGAGAGTTACAGCCATTCACCTGGCTCAGAGTGAGAAATGCTCCAGCAGCTTGTTATAATAGTATTATAAGTATTATAATGGACAAAAGCAACCTCAAAGGGTCCTCCGGACCAGAAGAAAAATGACTGTTTATTTCAGCGAACAAACACAGCAGTGGCTCATCACTTTCAATACTATTACCTTTACACCATTAATTTAACGATTCAATGTTGCTGATGCCAAAAACCCAAAATCACCGAGCTCCTTGATCCATTGTCTTCAAGATATCAACATCCATTATATTTCACAGGCGCATAATTCCTCTGTGCCACGCAATACCGCGGCGTGAAATTGCCATATGCCGATTTCACCAAAAAAAAAATCACACAGCATTTTTGTTTATCTCTGCATATAAATGAACAGTCGAAGCATGGGTGCAAGTAAAAACAAATATAAGAACCAATTAAACAGCTTTTGTAATCAGTTGTAACCACATGCGTCCCTCTAATGGCTGATTCTTTGGAAAATGAGGGTGGTTTGTTCTTAACTTGTCATGGGGGAGGCCATTTACATTATATTGCATATGCATCCTATAATATGCTGCTGGAGATTTAAGTCAGACAACCGTGACAGTTGTGTTGTATATTTTTCCAATGGGAGGACGCACCTCATGCGATATTTGCTGCTTGATTTTTCTTTAAGGCATAAGAGACAGCCCCACGATGAGCCATCAAACAGATGTCTCCTAGCAACCAAGAAGAACATATAAAAATCACAGGTAGTGACAATCCATCCAGTTTGAGGTCTGGTTAATT
Organism: Gymnothorax reevesii; assembly: GCA_029721435.1. Classification (NCBI taxonomy): domain Eukaryota; kingdom Metazoa; phylum Chordata; class Actinopteri; order Anguilliformes; family Muraenidae; genus Gymnothorax; species Gymnothorax reevesii. The sequence continues at coordinate 49,987,310 of CM056589.1, read as the reverse complement.
TCGGTATTCCAGGCATTCGTCGCAACAAACTCAAAAGGAAAGGGAATCATTGGCAGTTGGAGTCACAGCTGCGATGGTATCTCTCTGGTATCTGTTAAACTCTGTGGTGGGGCCCTTACAAGCTAATATTTGCCTTTTGTGAAAAATTTCAGCTCATATTTTAGCTATGTAGCGATGTGGTACATGCTGAGAAGGCTACAAAGAACAAGTGATTCATAAAGTTGTCTCTTTACTCCTTTGCTTGTGCATGTCACACAGATAAATGGATCCCCTGACGCAAATCCCTACAGTTGTCCCGTTGGGGACTTGTTGACATGATTGAAGACTGAACAATGGACTCCAACAGAGATCGCCAAAAGATATAGCACACACACAAAAAAAAACCTTTTTGAATACATATTTGTCATCCCAGCTCAGTGTGTACACTACAGGGAACAGTAAACTCTCTGATACACAGAAACTGAACTGCTCTGCGATGCAGTTGGTTTTGCGTCTGCTCCGCAAGGTCGTGCAGATGTGAAAGGCCCTAGTACATGTGACCCTGAATTGAGTAATGAGAAAAAAGGTCGCACTTTGCATAAACACATTTATTATACCAAGCGTCTCCGCACAAACGCGTTTCGGCGTAGTGCCATCTTCAGTGACCCTGAATTGTGTATCAAAAACCTTTAAACGGAGAAAAGGGAAACAATAGATTTTTACATTTTTTTTAAAAACATTTTTTTATATTTATCTCCAAATCAATCCAAATCCGAAATGCCCAATCTGAAAACTATGTACAAGGCATGCTCGTATGAAACCCCGAGGCCAGCTCAGGAGAGAGAGACAGTTCGCTGCTCTCCTCCGAAAAACGTGCCTGTCAGCCCCTGCATCTTCATACTCATTGATTGAAACTAGAGGAAGTTCAGAACGAGGGCGGAGGATAAGCCGAACGTGAGCAAGCTTAGAATATCACTGACAAGCGCCCGGGTGGCCAACATGAGGTGCTTGAACAATGAACAAGGCAACAATTTTTAATTTCCCCTCCCAGCAGTCCCTTCCCAATTTGCATCCCTACCGCCTCGGTCCCACAGACGTCGATTGTCGGTGTTTATAGGTATCTATCGGGAAGCAGTAAGTTCCCTTATGGACAACGAATTTGAGCTTATCTTTTCATCTCGGGGGTTTGTTTGACCTCGTGGCAATTTCTTATTGAATCGGGACACTGTCAAAAATCGGCAAAAATATTTCGACCGCTGAAATTTTCTCCCTGAGAGGTTTTGGTTGCAGATTTGCTTACTGGGATAGATTAGGATGGTCAGGATGAACTGGGCAATCTTATAGCAACTGACACTATGTTGTCAAAGATATCAACCATAGAATACGAAATACAATTAGGTGACAGTTGCAAAATGAATTCCAACTGCTGGTGGCAGTACTGAATGCCATATTCCAAATTACACTGCACTTTGGGGAGAGAAGAAGAAAACAGTGCCCAACTTGGATTTATCATGTGGTGTATTGAGTGCAATGTGAATAACCGTTACATTGAAGTGAATAAGCTGTATTTTTGTTTTTCTAAATTCACCTTATGATTATATCAAATTGACTGAAATGTAGCAGACAGGTTCATCTTGCATCTGTTGAGTTCACTTTATCAAACTTCTTTGGTGAAGTCATTTTATAAGCCTTTAAAGCACAAAATGATTGCTTCACAAGCCCAATAACCCAGGACAATGATACGTAGTATGACGGTCCTGGGCAGGGCTAGGGGGAGGGGTGAGGTCCCAGTTTTTCTGTATTTGAGGTTAGTCATCCGTGTTACAGGCCTCACCATTAACATTGCATCAATGCTTCCAGAGAGGCTTGCTGTCCTGCACTTAGAGGGGCAGTTCAGTAGTATTTTTCCCATACATAGATCCATAGTCTAGGCGCTGAATAAAGAAGTTGTGCACCATATACATTTTCCCATGGTAGCTTGAGATATCTGCGTAGTCATCACCCCCATTGTTCCCTTATGCATTTGCTGTTAATCGAACAACTACCAAAGTGCAACAGCGCACTACTTAAGATATGCTTTGAACCCACTAGTGGGGCGAGGAACTGGGAATTGCAGATATATATAGCTAACATTGCATTGCACTGAGACAACTGTTCACACCACGGCAATAATGATAATAATGATAATAAAAGCATTGTGATAATAATGCCGATAGGTAGTTCAGTGCCCGGGTGTAAGGGCTATGAAAAGGCCAAAGCTAGAGGAGAAATTTTTTACTCTTTACCTATAAATACCAAACAAGCTATAGCATGGAACAGGCCACTGCAAACCTAACATATAAAGTTGACACCTTGGCAAATAAATATACATATATATAAAGTTTTTGCAGTAAGCATTTTCTTCCTAAGGACTGTGAAAGAGATCTCCAATCTCTTACACGGTCATCCTCCTAAATAGTCATCACGGTTATCCCGCCAATTTTCCCATCAAATGACCAAGCAAAAAACCTTACTCTAGACTTACTTTTGCCCTCGAAATCCTTGTTGGAGAAGGGAGAATGACTGACAGAGTCGCAGTATAGTAAATACTAGAGGAGCAAATAGTGGAGCGGTATTCTCACATGATGATGCAACGATCACGAAAGGATGAGCTACTGAACTCATGTTTTTCACTTGCTCGCTAGTTCTAGCCAGCTCACATCACAACGGTGAACTAAAATTAACATTATTTAACAGAAATTAAAATGACAATTACAAAACAGCAACGATATAGAGCAGAAATGACCGCCAAAATTTTCTGCTTGCTATCTTGCTCCAGTCCATTGCAACTGCAAGGCAATGAACAACCTTAATTCATTGATCAAATGGTAACATCATTCAAGGCACAATATCTGCTTGTCTCTCAATAAAATATATGCTCATCCATAACATTCTCTGCGCTCACATTTTTGTACGTTATTTTTTTTCTGTAGGAAAAAGTAGCTAGTTTGCAATGCAAGCAAAAAACAACAAGAACGTTTTGCTTTTGACCAGCATGAAGCACATGCCCCCTGGTTACCCAGAGGTGGAAATCGGAAAATTCGAGCTAAAATAGCCTGTAGTTCTTGCTTGACCTCAACTACACCACTGTACTTATCAAATGATGTTGCTAAAGTCTGAAGAACAGATTTTGCAGCTGCTCTCCAGAAACTCAGAAAACAGAAAAAACCACTTGCATTGCTCACAATACTGTATATTCCTACCCACATGGAAAGAATCTATATGAACATATATGCGCATATATGCAACCTATATGTGGCATATAGGCCATATTCAGGTACATATATGTGCTTATAGAGGGCATATAGGTCTCCTATATCACTTCATTATTTTCACATATAGGCCCTATATGTGCATACAAGGGACATGTCTCCTATGTAGCTCATAAACCCAGTGGCAGGTTCTGTTTGTCATACCTATTGTATAGCTAATATCTAACTTTTACAACTGTCATACATGATGCCTTGCTCATATTTTTATTCTCAAGGTAATATCTGCATATTAGACCAAAGTCCCTCACAGAAATGACAAGAATTTCACGCAATTTCTTATTAATCGCATGTGAACACATGAAATTGGCATAACATTTGAATACATGTTGACATGTGACAATGGCATGTTATGTGTAAACCAGTCATTATTAACTATGGCAAGTAAGAGGAGACAAAAAGCTATGATATCAACACAAATATCTAATACTATTTGTTTCATTTCTTTTTCCTGAAACATTAACAATAACAAGGTCATCAATTACTTCTTGACCATACTTATTTCCATTCTATGAAGACTGAGTTGTATATTGTGGAAGAGAAGGAAATGTATAAAAACAAAATGGTTTTTTTAAATGTTTATTTCATCAATTAAGCATTTTTTTCAAGTTTAAGTCAATGCCAGATTCACCACATTAGATAAAATTGATTCACATCATTACAGCTCATACACATCCACTGAACGGTTATACTCTACAATGTTACATCCACCTAATGCAATGTTTTCTATCTTGTCTGTAATGCAGTTTCTAGATGAATAAGGCTCAGAGGTCCTTAGTCTAAATGTAGCAAAATATAATAAAAATAGCAAAATAAAAGTATACAGAAGAACATACATTCAAGCAAACATGCCTTTCAAAAGTCATTTTCATCCCCACAACTAGGCCCTATTTGAGCATTTCACTGTGATTAATGAATTTGAAGACAAAGTCTACATTTCTGTTCACAGTTTTAATGAACAGACACTTGTCTTTTATCTGAGATGCTTGTATAGCAACTAAAGGTCCCAGACTTTCTCCTCCAGGAATGAAATAACAAGGATTCTTAAATTCCCACACGGAAAGAACCTATATAAACAGACAATGTCAATCTCTCCCAAGCAGGATCACATAATAAGGCTAGCCCAGAATGCACCATTTACACCGGTAGTTCAGCAAAGCTAGTAATTCTGTGTGAAACAGAGTAAGCACAGGCCTATCTTAGGGAAAATAAAGCAAGTTGATTATTTTCCTGTTCCTGTGGCCAACCTTTGGTAGGTAGTAGGTCTGACAGCCTCATATGCAAACCCATATTCACAATGCACAGTAGTTATTATATCCCCAAATTACTTTTGGGAATATTCTGGATTCACTGCGACAGCCGACGCCACTGCCACCGATCCTCCATGCCAATGCAATAACTTTTCTCTTTTAATCTGAATCTCTTACAGTTCGGAATGGACAGTTATAACCACTTAGCGCAAAAACTCTTCATTTTGGTCAGATTATATTTGATTTCAGTGCTTCAGTGCTTAATTCACCAAAATATTCATGCTAATGCATTTCTGACCAAAATCTCAGTAATTGTGCAGCATATTGTCACGTTCGACTAAATGGAACATTGAGGATTGGGGAAATCGAGGGTATATCTTTGCTAAAAGGGCGGACAGCATCCTCGTACATTTAAAATGCATTTTTATACAGTATCCAGATGGAGCGTGCGCGATCTTCTACTGCTTTTATGCCATTTAAGCTCTATGTATGCTTCAGTTATTCCTGACAGTTACCTCCAACATGTCTGACCCGTAAGTGGTTTTGGGAGGAAACCGTACGGTGCTGTGGGGATTCCCCAGCGAACACAGCGAGAAAATCAACACCCAGAGCAGCTTCATCTGGATTCTGTTCTGTTCTTGCCGTAAGAGGAGAGCACCATTCACTCGACCATAAAAAATGATTCAGAAATCATCTCCACGTGTGATATCTGACTTAAGGTCAGCTTTCTCCTGTCCATATCCTGCCCTCATCCTCCGTGCCTTCGAGCAGATCCAACTGCAGCCGCCCCAGTCTGAGACACTTAAATGCTGAGTGCCTCGGGAAAACAGCCCTGAGGCTACAACATCAATCACGCAGCCAGCAGGGGGGGGCAGCCAGGGCTCCCCCCCATACCGCGGCTTTGAAGTTTTATCGAACGCAGTCGGCACTATCAGCTATCAATACATCACTTTTTCGTGCAGCCGTGTAATTAAAGAGGCGTACAGCGGCTTTTGAGCTCTGCTTTTCACACGGAGCCACCATCGGGGATTCGGCACAGCCCGCCGTATAAAGTACTGAGAAACGTTTGTAGTCTCCCTCTGTCCTCTGAAGGCATCTCTTTCAGAAATTCTCAGGACCGATATACGGCGAAGCAGGATTACTGCGTTATCTGGCTCACGGACTGCAGTGAAAAGAGCTCTTCCGGTTTTTTACTCAGTTGTGATGATGCAGCCAAGTTATTCCGCCCCGTGAATTACCCTCCTGATCACTCACATTCTCCCTCTTTCACAAGACAAACATTTCACCAGAGACCGGACAGAAAAGCACACCAATACATATTTCATAGGATACAAGAGTCAAGGGTGACAAAACATGAATAAAATATTTGCATGCATACACATCCTGCATATATGTATCGTACTATGTACTATATATATACTATATACTATATATAGTATTTTTATTGATGGTCCCTTGTGGTGATTTTTCAGCGCAACGCAATATGGAGATATTGACAGTAAGACCAGACGCTCTACCCTGCCCCCTACAGGACGCATAAGTAAATTCCCTAATCTCAAGAGGATGCAGTATGTTAATGTTTGAAGCAGCTCCAACGTTTACCATCCCAATTACCTCTCTCACAGCAGAATTCACTCAATAAAACCAAAGGATATCAATGCTAAGTGCCAAATTTTGATTTGAAAACTCCCTCAGAAGTCCATTATTCAGCATGTCTCCTATATTGCTGCCAATAGACAGTAGGTCACCGGGTTTTACAGTAAATTTATGGTTTTACAGTCATGGCCAGATTTAGATTACCCAACAGAGCCTGCCTGCTCAGCCATTAGTCTGTGTTTATTATAAATGAGAGTCCACTGCCGGTTTCCAAATTAATAATTGTGCAAGCGCTTAAAGGCAAATGTAAGAGTATGAATCCCTGCAAATTACAGTCACACTGATTGTCTGATGTTGCCTAAAAATGGTACGAGTAGCTCAGAGGACGAAGAGAACAGAAGAGAAATGTATCCTGCACTGTATGTTCCGAATGCTCTTGAAATGAACTCGGCTGCCTCCAGTAAAGTTATTTCCATTCAACTGAGACATGCTACCCAATATAGAGATCACTCAAATATATGACAGACATTTTGAAATGTATGCATATTTATAAACCCAAAAGTAAAAATATGAATTTACCGACCCGTAAAATATGATAAACGACCATCAGTTGACGAGGAATTCCAATTTCACAGATCTAGCATAAAGTATGATAAATGGTAAACACTATAAAATTGTACTTGTTTACTTCCTCGCTTGTGCGTTTGCTCATCTGTTTTCAGTAAACATGGACAATCTAATTTGCAATCAGCCAACTTGTTTATTTTGTCTTCTGTGAAAATTATTTCATCATGTTTTAATTTTTTTTCTATCTTGGAAATTCTAGAAGTTACAATGATTTGAAAATGCAACATTCATAAAACCTCTGCCAGAAAAATTAAAAACAAAACAAAAAAACAAAAATAAACAACAACTCATTTAGTTTTAAAATCATATTCAAATTAACACAACAATATTAGTTCCAGTCGAAGAAAAACATGCAAGCTCATTTTTACTTTCATAAATCAAGGATAAAGTTAAATATTCTTTGATTTCTTGAAGTTGAACACCATTCCTTAAAATTGAAGATTATGATTAGAGTATCACCATTATTCCACTGATACTAACGGTCGGTGCTAAAGGTAATTATACTTTCCCTGTTGGCAGATGTGAACCTTCACTGTGTAACTGAATATGGTGCCTACACTCTAATCAAACTTAAAGATGCATATATTGTGCAGATTAAAAAAAAAACTACTAATTACAAGAGAGTCAGAACCACTGTGGGAATGAAATGAGATTAAATGTACAGTCAGTAATCTGCTGTCAGAAACTGTTGACCCAACTTGAGTTGATAATGAGTAACGCTCGCCTCACACAAGGGAAAGCTTATGTCAGCATTACGTCTGTATGTGAGCATGCGAGAGATAAGCAGACCTGTACAGCCAGCTCCAAAATATTTGGACATTGATATTGTTATGATGAAGTTTGATAATGCGTATGAGCTCAGTGTCCAATAGTTGAGCTTCAAGATACGTTAATAATGTAGGAACTACAGCACTTTTTACATCTGGCCTGCACCCCCCTTACATGGGACCTAAAGTAGTCGAAAAATTGATTGTCTGCTCAACTATTCTATGGCCAAGAGAGTCCTATCCCCTCATTTCTTCTGATGTGTTCAAGCACCTCAACACACTAAAGAAGTGAGGAGACATTTTCAAACAGTCTGACTCAAAAAGAGGATTGCATTGCGAGTAAATCATGTATCCAGAGACAGACTTCTCTTGTTTCCCAACGTTTGTTATGTAGCACGACAGCTCAACGCCGCAGTCAAAAACACCCCGAAAATATCAAGTTCTGATGTAACGATGTGATGACTGAGAGTCAGTCTCTCGCCACTCTTGCACTCAAAACGATCCATCAGCACGACCTACTTGTGTGAAAATGCCTTCTCTACTTAGGTCCAGCTCAAGTGAAAACAGAGGGACAAATTGGACAGCGAGCAACGTCTACCATTACCCGAGACACTGAAACGCTTGTCAAGAGTTGAGCACATCTCCAGTTATCTCATTAGCTTCCACAAATATCTGTTAAGTGAAAACAGCCCATTTTGTAAGCCCTACTCATTTTGTGGGTAAATAAAATTATGCAGCAATGATGTTAATTTTATTCATAAGAATCAGCAGCATGCAGTTGTGATGCTCATACTCATCTTATTATTGGCGCATTGGGATCTGAATGTGGGGTGTTTGTATTTTATTTACAGTGCAGAGAAAAAGCATTTGTCCCCTTCCGAGTTCTTCTATTTTTTTAGTTGTCATATTTAGACGTTTCAGATAATCCAGCTAATTTTAATATTTGGAAAAGATAGCACAAGTAAATACAAAATTCAGCTTTGAAATGATCGTTTCAATTATTGAAGGTAAAGATTTTTACAAAGCCTATTTCACCCATTCAAAAAAATAATTGCCCCCTAAACATAATATCTGGTCATGCTACCCTTTTATGTCACTGCGAGGAATGTACTCTTCTTTGCAGAATTGTTTTAATTTAGCCACACTGGCAGAGTTTCGAGCATGAACTGCCCGTTAATATCATGCCACAGCATTTCAATCAGATTGAAGTCAGAACTTTGACTAGGCCGCTCTGAAACCTTCCTTTTTGTTCCTTTTGAGCCATTCAAAAGTGGGCTTGCTTGTGTGCACTGGATCAGTACTTCACTGCATAACCCAACTGCACTTGAGCATTAAGTCTTGAACTGATGGCAGAACATTCTCCTTCAGGATTTACGGGTGAAAAGCGGAATTCATGCTTCCATCAGTCATGGCAAGTCGCCCAGGTCCTGAAACAGTACAGCAGCCACAGACCATCACGTTACCGCCACCATGTTGGTAGGATGTTTTTATTGAGGAATGCTATGTTAGCTTTACATCAGAGGTAGCTGGGCCCATGTCTTCTAAGAAGTTTCACTTTTTAAACTCATCATTCCACTGAATTTTATTTCTTGGTCAACAGTGATTTTTGCCTTCCTGTGAGGTTGCGTTCAGGAACCAGTCGCAAGAATCCAGGATCGTAATGAAAGTGGTTTTATGAAGCAAGGGGTAATACCCCCGCAGGGCCAAACAGTCCAAAGACCACAATCCAAAAATCACAATCCACAAGGCAGAATCAGAGTCGAAAAGCCAGGGCAGCAAAAACAGTAATCTTAGTTGGGCAGAAAAAGAGTTCGTAAACAGATGCGGATAAAGGTACCAAATCAGACCAAAAAATCTAAAGTCGAGGACGGTCCAGTCAGAAGAGCAACACTATGAGTACAAGGCAAAAACAAGAGCAGCACCAGTAAACTTAGGAAAACATTCTGACAGGGAACTGCTGTGAGAAGACTCCTAATATACACATACGGGAGGTCACATGCTAAACAGAAAACAGGTGTAGGAAATCAGACTAATCACAAAGGAGCAAACAGGAGCGAGAACCTAATCACATGAAATAGGTGAAAGCCAAAACGCGGACAGGGATCACGGGACAACCTATAGACAGATATACGGCCCCGGTTATGGAGTTCTAATGTGCATAGATAATGAGAGATAGCAGGTGCAGGTGTGGAGAATCCACTGAAAAGTAATTTTTCACAACACTGTATAAAAAAGATTACATTGCATGTGTTTGTTTATCCGGATGACTGCTCCTCCGTAAATGATCGTTAATGCTATGTGTGTGAGTGGTATGTGTGTGTGGTTGGGGTGGACAGTGCATATTTTATGTCAAAAAAGGTCATTATGACATTGTATATGTGTTTTCCAGCCTGTGTTTGAGAAATAAATTTGCTTGGTTTGAATTCTATAAAAGTGGATCATGACATTAATGGCCATGGGAAAATATTGGTCCCACAGTGAGACCAGTTGAGAGCCGCCGACTGAATGTACACTATTCACTCTTTCGGACATTTTGTATTTTAATTCCAACTAGTGCTAGGCAACCCATAATACTGTTCCAAAAAAATGTCATTATCTCTGCAGCACAGAGGCTGCTTGCACCCTCTGATGCATTGATATGGATGCGTAATGTTCCTTTCCTCGTATTTATTTTGTTTCAATTGCATTAGACAGAGGATGTATTGTCAGAAACATTAATGTCAAGTAATAATCTCTGTGACAGACTATGAGTGAAGACAGCCTGCACAAGAAAACATCTCCTCTGGGGTAGCAGGGAGAGACCCAGAATTCATCATTCCCACACATTCTTGCTCCTGCAGGACTGCATTTTCATTTTAAGCTCCTGAAATATTAATATGATTTTTTATTATGAAGGTACTTGACCTGAAATTTCTTTGTTTCTGAGAGAGAGCTTCCTCACCTGGACTAACTAGAGAGTCTTGAGGCAAGAACAAGATAAGTTTTTCCCTCTGTTTTTTATCCTCAAATAATAACTTGAAGCAGTGATAGTCCTATACGGCACACAGGATATGCATTGTGCATTGGGACCCCTGACGACAGCTCTCATCCACCTTCTCCCAGTCCCTCACCAATAAAATTTTACTTTGGGTCACAAAAGTTAAACTCTGCCTCAGACTCAAATCCATGGATTTAAGCCATTGCCATTGATTTGAGCATATTTCATTCCAAAACATGGACGCTATACAGAGGGCCCAAAAAGTGGTGAGCCAAAAAGTTAAATGAATTGGTCAACGATCGCTGACATACACACAGAACACGAAAAATGCATGTGTAGAATCTGGAAATATAAATGAACAAATGGCTGATAAGCTCGATCCAGAGCCAGGCCAAATAGCAGTAAAACTTTTATGACCTTCCCCCAAGGATGTTCCTGCAGCCTGCCTGTGGGGGGTAGTATCTCTGGTTTTACTCTGGGGGGGTAGGTGCAAAACCCTGGCTGCCACAATGCCCTGGAGTCATATTATTGCCCTTACTCTTAAGTTAAAGTCCGGTTATATTAATCTGTTTAAAATAATCTAAATCTTGAGGGAACTTCATAATATGTTTATAGGTTCAATATCCTGTGACGAAATCACTTATACACTTATAACCCAATTAAACTATGTAATAATTCATCGTAAGGCTTTTTCATGACAACTGCATCATATTAGTACATATTCCTGTCATGTTTGGTCATGGTTATTCTCGGGGGAATCCAAGGAGTTGAATGGAGTATGTTTCATTTCCATTGAAATTATGGTTCATTCCCTTCATGGGAAACTCGTAAATATTGGTAAGATTCCGTTACATCCTCCAAATGGTGGAAATTCAAAAGTCAGATTTGACCCCCCTTCCAGGGTTTTATAGCCATGCGCCTGAATCAAAGGTGTGGTTTTGGCTTAAAACAAAGAGATTCTAGCCATTCGAGGAGAATCGTATTTCGATCTCCCCGCGTGCGGAACGGTATGAGTAGTCTTTTCATTATGGAGAATCGCATCCCAGCTCTCCCCGCATGCCTGAGTCCGTGTGTAAGTAGCCAACCTAGGTGGTTGGGGGGGATGGCATCTGAGTTCTCCACACGCACATCGCGTGGTCCGATCTGCCTGCGTGCGTGTGTCTCCTTTTTTCCAGTTATGTCTTTATTCTCTCTTTCTAAATTGTGTGTAACTTGTAATTGGCTTAACGTTGATTTGTTTGATCTATGTTTGTGCCTACCTGTTGATTAAATTATTGTTATTCCTTTCAGCTTGCATGGTCTCCGTGACTCGTAACGCTTGTACATTCTTTCTAGCCATGTTAAGACCGGTACTTAGGGGGCGACTCCTTACCATTCCAGACTAGCTAGCTGATGTTGTAGGTAGTGATGGGTTTTAAGTTGGATTGCGGGTCTACCCCTAAAGGGTTTTTGTAATACAGGTCCTGGGGATTCAGTCATAAGGGTACCTTTGGGCTTAACGTCATAAGCTGGCGCCTGACCGATCTCCTTAAGGGGCCCTTTGGTGTACATAAACCTGGGTTTGTGATATGTTTATGCTCAGTGCTACTCTGTTAATGCCTCGATGCTACTATCATGGTAATTTCTTCCATCCTCTAGAACTATTACCGAACTAAGATCCGGCAGCTGCGTTGATTACCCGGGGACGTCGGCTGAGTAACAATGGTTTTCACTGACAAGCCTGATGGCGTAGCCGTTCCAAGATTCATGCATGCTGTCCCCAAACTATAAATTCTAATTTGGAGTCAGATATTTAACGAGGATATAACTGAATTTGGTATTCTAAATGTATTATGGAGTCAGATTAATTGTAACTGTTATGCTTTTGGGCTCCGTTTTTTGGACGGAGAAGAATATCCATTCTATTGTGACTCACACCAGCCAGGAAGTTGCTTGAATTAACGCCAGCCAAAAAGAACACGTTAAACCTTCAGCCTTCTGCAATGTCCGTATTTTGGTATTGTTTTGTGGGGTTCTACACATGTACACAAGCATCCTCACACAGACATGCTGCACAACTTCTAAGATCGGTTGGCAGAACTGACATGCATGTGAAATACAGCTCAAAGAAAATCAAACAGAACATCAAAATGTGACATCATAAACTGCTCACATAAAAATCACCCTGCCACATGCCACTGAGAATATAAATACACTCAAGTATGTCATTTTCAAAAAGGACATTAAAAAGTTTATTATACGTTTCATGTTGTTGCGCTACACTAGTCTCATAATCAGCAAGTGCCACCCGCGACTCTACTTCCTGGGGCAGCTCAAAAAATTTAGGGTCAGTCGACCAGCCATGACCCACTTCTATGGGTCTACCACAGAAAGCATATTCACCCTCGCCATGCTTGTCTGGTATGGTCACGCAACCTCACAGGATAAGACTCTGCTGGGGAGAGTAGTGCGCCAAGCTTCTAAGATCATCGGTTGTAATAGACTTCCCTCCCTTACATCACTTTACTCAACAAGACTCATCAGAAAGGCCAATAAAATCTTAGCAGACCCCTCTCAACCGGCACACTACCTCTTTAATCTCCTCCCATCAGGCAGGAGATAGAGAAGCATTAATAGTAAAACATCTCGCTTCAGAGACAGCTCCTACCTCCAAGCACCAATCACTATGCACTTTCTCCCGCCATTTGCACTTGTGCTGAACATGACGCTGCTGGGTACTGCCTCTCCTGCCTTTTGTATGGTATTGTCTGTATTATTTATTGTGGTATATGTGGTGGTTGTTCAAAATTATACTGTATTGTATCTTCGTATTGCATCTTTATCTTATGTTTGAGAGCGAACCAAGACACATTCCTATCAACCTGTTGACATGGCAATCAACTTTGAATCTTGAATCACTACGTTCATCGAAATGTTTCCCTGCAATCAAGAACACCTGGAGGCCACAGTAGGGGAGACCAGGGAAACTTGGGACATTTTTCCTTGATGTCCAATTTGTCGGGAAATATTTACTGATATGAATATATTATTACTGGTGGAATAATATATGCATAAGTAATTTGCGGCATGGCCAAACACAATTTGAAAATATCATCAATTAAAAAAAATATGGATGATTAAAATATAAAAATATGTATGGGGAGATTTGGGACTTTGCGGGGTGAAATGGGGCACAGAGGAGGAAGAGTTGGGACATGGTGGGGTGATTTGGGACAAAATGATATTTCATAAGAAATATATCAAGCTTCACAAAAATTTTATTGAGATAGACTCCGACTAACAGAGCAAGCACTTATGCAACTACACTCTCTGACAGAAAAGGGTCCAGGGACAAATGACAAAAATGGCACATTCTTACAAAAATATGTACTAATTGTTGAAAATAAAAAACGTCAACCTCTGACCTTTTACTAGTAACTGGCTTTAACATGTTTAAAGCAACACAAACAGAAGTTCACTGTTTAACTCGAGTTCAACTTGGTTTGGCTTTCCTAAAACCTAGGCCACATGTCATGCAGTTATCCCCCCATTCACTGAAAATGTGACACATTCTTACAAACATATGTGATAACTGCTGAAAATCAGTAAACATCAGTATGGACCAAGTCTCCCCACCCAAGTCCCAACTCTCCCCACAAATGTCCCAAGTCTCCCCATGCTACAGATTTCAAGACCAACGGAAATTTTGAAAAATGTAGAAATAATTTTCCAAAAATAACGTCCTTAACACTGAGCTATGTCTATGTAGTAACTGTCCCAGTAACATCAGATCCTGAAGATTATTACATGCACGGTGATAACCTCGGATGAAAAGTTTGAAATGCAAGTTTAGACATAAACTGAAAAATGGATTTACCTTGCTTGTGCTGCAGCCGCCATCGAATAAACAGGAAGCGTATTGTTGACCTTCTTACTCTCCAGACTCTGATGCAACATTTAATATCATTGGTTAATGTGGTATCCAAGAAACAACCCTGTCCCTAGTCTCCCCCGTCCCATGTCTCCCCGGTCTCCCCTACTGATCCTCATAAGGACAAAGTCAGCTGTGCATACATGTAAATATCTGACAACATGCAACCATGAGCCAGGGTAATGGCTCGGAATACGTGGATGAAACACAACCCAAAGCAGTGAACAAACAAACCCTTTTGTAGCTTCATTTTGTAGACGAGATTACCGTATGCCTGATAAGTTTATGTTAACTAGAGCCAGGTCATTGAGGCGAAGCACTGGCTCTCTTGGAACTTTCGAAAATTGGTTGTTCCTGTCACGTCAAGCCTAATGGCATCTCCACATAACCCACCAGGAGAAGTGCAACACACCAGCCGACATTGTAAATCAAAGGGCTTCTGGGAAAAGTCTCGGTGAAGACAAGTAAAATAAGTAGAATGAATGACTTGCATTCTTCGCCATAAACTACAAAGAGCTAAAAGAAAAGGAAAAAACGCTGCTCTTTCTGAAAATATGTACCAGTAAGAATGCCAACATGTTTTGAGAGATGGACTCTTTCTTCAGAGAGCAAAAACTGTCATATCTCTGTATGAGTCAGTTTCATTCCAGCGATATTTCCATCAGGCAAATTGTATGGTGATTATAATCCAGATAATTTCCACGAGACGTTTCTGCAGGTGCAATCATAGCGAAACCAGCTGAACAAAGGTTGAACTGTTTTCTTGATCTTATAATGATGTCAATGCTCACTGGAAAAAAGAAAAAAAAAGCAGCAGTATAATATACAAATTTCCGTGTTAATTTCTAAAACCCTGAATTAAAAATTTCATCCTGTGGTGCGAGATCACCTGTCGTGATTCATTTTAATGGAGAATGCATAGACTTTTGATCTTTTAAAAATATTTTCCAATTTAAGATAAATCTCTAATTTAAGCCCTCTACCCAGATACCAAAGCAGGCCAATCCTTGGGTACAGTGCTGTAAAAAAAAGTATTTTCCCCCATCCGGATTTCTTATATTTTTGCATATTTGTTGCACTTCAATGTTTCGGATCTAATTTTAATATTAGACAAGGTTAACCCGAGTGAGCAAAAATGCAGGTTTTCCAATCATGATTTTATCTATTGAGGGATGAAGTTATCAAATCCTACTTGGAAAATGAATCACCCCTATAGTAACTAAATCAAACAATTCAACAAATTTCATATATAGATTTCACTAGACATGACCAGGCATGATTACTATCAGCCCTGTTGAATCTAAACATCACTGCACTACAGTCTGTCTGCCAATAAGAAGAAGGCAAAAAAAAAAAGAAAAAAAGAAAAACACTTATGAAGCCGTGATCTAAAGAAATTCCTGAACACAAGAACAGATGAGAAACAAAGTCAATGGCATCTGTCAGTCCGGAAAGAGCGAAAATACATTTTCAAGGCTGTGGTACTCCCACAAACCACAGCGAAAGCCACTATCTACAAAAGAAGAACACCTGGAACTGTAGTGAAGCTCACCAGGTGAGGTTTCCTCCAGGAGTGCAATGATGACTCATGAAGGAGGTCACAAAAGAACCCAGTCAAATATCTAAAGAACCGCAGGCCTCACCCACCTCACTTGGGCAATCTTTACTTGTATGAAAATAACGCAGAATAACCTACAAATTCTCTTCTATAATTGTAGCAAACACGCTAATATGCAAAATGTGACACAACGCAAAGAATCTAAGGTAAATCTAACTAGCGGGAAAAGATATCATTTGCATCAGTCGTATGGATTTAATCCAAGCCACATGTTTATTCCTGAAACAAGTTTTAATACTCAATATAAAAACAGGGGATTTAACCATAGAATAGTGAACAAAATGGAGGAGGAACTATCTTTTTAGAATTCCACTATTTGTGCATGAAATGCATCAGAAATGTACAAAGCAAGGGCTTTTGACAAGTTAGATTACAATCCCAAAAGGTCCTGTCCCATACAGCCATTTAACGATCCCTTCTGCCTCAGACGGTGTCATACGGTGGAAAATTCAAATTTTTTAGACATAGACAGTAGATAGAGCAGCATGAATAACGTCTAAATACGTATGAGCAACGTCTGCTTAAGTATGGATAACGTCTTCATTGAGCCCAGCTTACGGAACATCGAACACCTGAGTAACGTCTGCTTAAGTATGAGTAACGAACAAATTGGATTGCGTGTAAATAAACGTAAATATGTTGTATATAGTAACAGGATAAAAACAAAGTTTGTCAAATCCCCCTCAATTTATTTCACAAAGCCCCCACGAGCCATGAAAAAACTTTAAATGAAATAAATTGTTTATTTCAAACTCCAGAATAACATGAAGACTTGACATAAGTTCTGATAGGCCATGGACTCAAGCCTGCTCACAGAGGAGCAGCTTCTACCTGAGTGCACATGACTGTCATCTGACCTAGCTGCCTGATTGCTTGGCTAGTAATATGCTACTCTACTTAATATCGCCTCGGGAAGCTGCTCCTCTAGTGCGCTCGCTCAACAACCCTCCTCCACCCCAGCTCCACCGATCTACTGTATTCATTAACCTGGCTCTTTGTCTAAATTTTCGTTCTATAGCAATGTCTCTTTCGTGAGGTCATTGCTGCTTTTGGCTCTGTTCCTTGGAGGGGGATTACTAGCAGCTCCCTGCCTTCGATTCCTTGTTCGGACGGGCAGGGATCTCTCATGACAGAGCCATGTCGCCAAACTCATTGTATGATTGTATGCCTGTATGCTGCAATAACTACTTTCTTTTTTGACGAAGTGGCCCAATCATAAATGAGAACCGCCAATCGCTATGCAAAGCTGGCCGTTGGAAATTTTGAACATGCCCAAAGTTTGGAAGGGCTAGTGCCGTCTGTCAATGTCTAGATTCGTCTGTAAACCAGCTGAAAAATGAATAAAAAAATCCAATAAATGTATGCCTTCCTTTTCAGATGGAATCGTTAAAAGGTGCAGTGGGACTGTACCATAAAGGATTAGATTCCAATTAAGTCCATACAGAAAACAAATGTCTCCTATCAGATTAAATCACTATAAGACTTACAAGAGCTGTGAGAAAGATTTACAGTGACAAGATGTTCTAAGAGAGAATTTTTGGACTCGGCTCTGCTATTATTTTCCGTATGTTTTCCGGAGGTTTCACAAATGATGGAAAAAATAAATGTTGAATTTGACAGGGACCCTTCTACGCATTAGCAATAGCAACATTGTGTATTTATATTAATATGAAGTAGAGGATTTTGGCTGTTGACTGACAACACAGGAATTTATAGTGTAGTATATCTTGTTATTTCCAAAGGAGCTGTTCGCTTCTGTATTTACATTCATTTGAGTACGTACGGCTTTTTGTTCTTGCTATGGCTTCAGACTATTTTTTCACTAACCATTTTGAAATACTTCTTTGATGGGCGTTGGTAGTAGGACGCCAAGAGCAGTGGCCAGAAATAAAAAGAAAAACCAGCAGAGTGCTGAGAGACTAAAACAGATAGAAATCACGAGACTCGCGCTACCAACGGACCTGACGCCGTCCGTGGTAGAAAACAGGCGAGCTCAAAAAAAAGAAAAGAAAAGGGAAATAAACCAAAGGTTCCCTTACTCACTAACACTAATCCTATTATGCAGCTAAGATCCTGACAATACTCTCTTTCTCAAGACCTTATCGGCTAAAGCGCCAAGAACCCAATGACACTCTAGCAACACGAGCGAGGCAGAACAGGAGCTTAAATAAAGTCCGGGTAACGCCCCCAAATAATGCCAGCAGGCCCAGGAATCCGATGGCGAGCAAAACGATATTGTCCCAGACAAGAGTAACAAAAGGAGCTCTCAAAGCTCCAAAACCATGACAACTTCTTCCTGCATCTGTAGCCAGGGATGTTGGACTGGTAGCAGATCAGGTATTAGGGGCGATACGATTCATTCAACGAACACTTTCTCACAGCACTGGAATACAATTTGCAATCAATTACTGTCTGAAGTCTGGAACCCATAGATATAACCAGACTTTAGGTCTCTTGCTTCTGTCTGCATTCCTGATTCTGGCATTTTGCTTTCTTCAGCTAGTGAAATGCATGCTGAACGGGATTCTGGTCAGGTGATTGACTTAGCCACACGCCTTTGTAGGCTGATGTGCATTGTGAAGCACTGTCAAATGGGTTTAGATCGGTGTGGCTGAATTTGCGCAGATAACATGGCCCTATACAACTCAGAATCAATCCTGTCCATGCATTATCATTTCAAAACTGCATAGGCTATTCTTTTTTAGGCAAAATTCATTTTATCAAGGCTTTCCAGAGGTTTTCATCTTGTGTTAAAGGTGCAATGTCTGACAATACGTGCTCAGACCCATTGCAATGCCTATTCCTATTCTCCTCCAGCCACACGGACTAGCTGGAATTTTTCTGCCATCGCTACACGCTACTGGGTGGAGAGAAAACCCTCGAAGGTGTCGTTATATTTCAGTGAGTGTTTTCCTTTTAAATTAGATAACAACAGTAGCAGTATAATTTAAATTGTTGCACGAGGCGATCATTTTTTGTGACACATGAAGCAAACCGCAAATTATTTGCCAGAACCGCATCTAAATTGAAGCACAACCAATTTCAAATTTCATCAGAAGGCACCGACTTATGGAGGCCCATAGGGGGCATTTTCATTTTAATATTGTCCCCAATGGGCTTCCATACAGACCATCTAAATAATCTGTCCGCATTTAACAGTAATAATATAACTAATAAAGCATGATTGCATTGTGTTTTTTTTCTTGTAATTTCTATCACTGGCATATTTGTTGCATTTGGCATTGATAATAATGCAACTAACTTTGAAGCCGAGGTGCTATTTCTCACAGCTAGCTTCATGCTAACGCAGGTTTACAGAAGGTCAGTTGCAACATGTGAGACACAAAATGTATGTTTACTTGTATTTATTTCTTCTTCCCACTTAGTTTAAAGCAGTAATTTTTGTTACATGGTCTGTTTACAGTAATCTACATTTGGATTGACTGACAAAGTGTATTGTATGCCTTTTTGGTTAAGTATATGCAGTTTAAAAGTGATTTAACTTAAGAGGAGGCCCGGATACCTCTTTCTCTGAAGGTCTAATGTGCAGAGTTGAACAGCTATAATTACGATGACTTTGTGAATGTCCAAATTTCTATGGACCTGAAGGTACATATGGAATGAAATATAAAATGCAAAGTCTCAAACATATTCATTCCAAACATGCTGTCATTGCCACCATCAATCATTCAGTGAAGGAAATGACTGCGGTGGCAACAACATTTTAATCATTTTTGCAATAAAATGGAAAAAATATTTTGCGTAGGTCAGTTTAATAGCTTGCATCTTGGCTACTTGAAATGCCATCATGAAATAACATTTTCACACTTTTTGCATATTTTGACAGAATAGCATGTTGATTTGAAATGATGAACAATATTTCATTTATCACCTCATATTTCATCCAAGCATGTTCCTCACTGAAAATGTTGTCTCCTTGGTAACCAAGTAAGCTAACCTTTGAGTTGTAAATTAATAGGAAAAATTTATAGTCGAGGTTAAAATGAATAGTGTTTAAGGAACAGCCTTAAAAATTGTTTATTTCACTTTCTTTTGATTATTATAGTTTAAATAATGTAATAAGGAATATCATTACAGCAGACAAGGACAAGGGTGTAAAACAATAGTCATACACAAAAGGTTTTTGAAGCAGATATAATAAATGATGGATGCATGGTGCAAAGTTTCGGAGACAGTTTTACTGCGAGGATATAACAAAAAATAGTGAAAATCTGTTTTATTTAAAATCCACCCTCAGCCATAAAAGAGCTGACATAAAATGCATCCTTAATTACATGAAGGAAATAAATGGGAATCAGAGACTGCTTTAAAATAGAAAAATTAGAAAACATTTGTTCTTGTTAAGGTCTATGGATAGTGGTAGGAGTTCATGGTCAAAATTTAAAAGGTAGGTCATGTACGATGGCACCTCTGGCAAAAGTGTTACACTTTTCATATGAGCATGGTATGGTATGTTTGAAAAACAAATTCGAGTTCAGATGTGCTCAGTTTTGTTCTTTTGAAATATGGACTTCAGAATAGCTCCTCTGAGGCTGACAAAAGATTGCATGGAGAGGCAGCATCGACTAACCAGTAATAATAAAGACATTATCCTCACTGTTACCGAGTTACACTCATTATTGACTGGGTAAAAATGCATCACGGAAAAATATAATACATTCAAAATATCCAGTGACAGATTTCAATAAATTGTTATCAGATATGAAAGCACACATTGGGTTATTATTTTACCAATATTTCGGTAAATGTAGCAGCTCATAGGTTTTTGAAATTCCAGCCTTCACTGATATTTTCTTCCCCCCTCAATTAATGGCTGTAAGTCTTGGAGTGCTGTTGTTGAAATACATAAACCTGTAACCAGTATATACCCTTCAGTCTGCACGACACCACAGGAAAGCATGAGTCCTTGAACACTTTAGAGGCTGTTCAATATGTTGCGAATGAGCCAGTCGCAATTTTTTATTTCTTCCAGACCCAATAGTACTACAGCAGTGCCAGTGACTATTTAATCCCTAGATACCATAAACAGTATAGCAGGAAAGCCAGTGATTATTTAACAACCAACATGATACACACACCACTACATTTGTCGTTACATGAAGTATGTTCTAGCCTGATAGAGCATTGATCAATTCTGAGAACAACAGTTCTAGAAAACTAATATTTTTTGGAAAAAAAAAGAAAAACATCTTGAAAAACTGAACACTTCTAAAGAATGACAGTGCTAGTTTATCACAAGTGACGTTAGCTCAAAATATTTTGACCAGCCTCAGAAATGTGTCTGGTTTGTCTATCGCTGGAAATCCAATATGACAGCTCATTGCTTGTGCATATTTGCAAAAGCATCAGCGCTCATTGGTATGAGCGATAAGACAGACCCTTGCTCACCAGTGATCACGTCAATACCAAAGTTTGGTCAGACAACTCACACGTAGATCTCGAATTACAGTGGTAACAAATAGATACAACAATAGTTAGCAGTTTAGGCTCTGACCACAGGACACCCAGCATCCTACTGCGCTTGAGGAGAAGAGAGCAGGGAGTGCCAGCGGATTCACCGCTGCCCATCCTGAAAAGATTAACAGCCCTCAGGTGGATACTGGAGTGGAGGGCGGATGCCAACTGGCATCAGACAAGAAGAATGTAGCAGCAGAGAGTAATGCAGTACAGTAGCAGGCAGAGGTATGTTTTGCTGCAAAGCCAGAGTAGGAGAGTAGCTGATATAGCCCACCTACTGGAGGAATGGACAATACCTGATCTGCCTGGGAGTGTTTATGGGAACGTGGGCATGTCTCGAGTTGTCAGCCAGCGCTAGCTATGCAAGCTGAGGCCGATTTCCATAATATTATTACTGGTGCTACTGATAGCAAGTCCTCTTTTTTTATTTCACACTGCATAATATGAATAAAAGCTGCTGAAAAAAAAGACAAAGGCAGTGATGTAGCACACTAAAGAAAGCTCAATATCAGCGCAGATATGCTAATACCGCAGTTGACCCAGGTGTGGATGGTGAGTCACTTTTGAAGCAACATTTGATGTACAATTCGTATCTTCCATTATCAACTGTGTTGTCAGTAATCTACGGCACTGTGTCAGATAACATCTGCTGTTCTGAATGGAATGTTTCAAAAAATGCCAGCCAGACAGCCAGCGCGCAAGCTAATTATATCTACTCTGTCACATTGTCCATACACTGTCATAAACTTTGGTAATTTTGTGTTTGTTCAATTTTTGAACAATTCTAGCATTGCTACTGAATGGAAAGTGATTCAGAGTGAAAAATAACATCTTTATTTTTTTGCCCTCGTGCCCAAAACAAGATTCTTCTTGAAGAAAGAGACTCCATGGATAGCTTATTGATTGCTTGCCAAATAATGATAGTGTTGGTCCCGACAATTTAGCAAATGTATCACTTGCCAAGGAGAGAGAAATACTGAAAACTGCGTCAATGAGGATATGTATTCACTCACAAGTTATGGAGCTGAAGTAATTATGTGAACAGGTGCCATTTAAGATCCATATTCACAGTGGTATTCCTTTTGGCCTCTGACTCAAGCTGTGCAGTTATGAGAGGGATTTAATTTTCACTGGCTTCAAGTCAGTGCCGTGGGGTTAGATGCATCTATCAGCCACAACAATAAAACCACTAACCGGCGAAGTGACGAAACACTGATTGACTACTTACGATGGCATTGGTCAATCAAAGGGTGGGATATAATGAGCCGCAAGAGAGCAGACATTTCTTCAAGTCGCTGTGTTGGAAGCCGGAAGCCGGAAAAATAGGCTTAAAGTAGGAATTTGAGTGCCTTTTTTCAAGGGGCAAATTATGAGGGCCTGACAACTGGGTCAGAGCTGTCTCCAAAACAGCAGGTCTTGTGGGATGTTCCCAGTATGCAGTGGTTAGTGCCTAGCAGAGATGGTCCAGGATCAGGGTTAGCCAAGGCTCATTAATTTGAGTGGGGAATGAAGGCCAGCCCATCTGTTCTGATCCTGTAACAGATACTGGCTAGTTAATGCTGGCTAGGGTGTAAAGGTGTCAGAAGACACAATGAGTTGCAGTTTGTTGTGTTTTGGGGCTGCGTAGCTGCAGACTGGTCACAATGCCCATACTGACCCCTGTCCATTTGCAAAAGAGCCTGAAATGGGCACGTGAGTTTCAAAACTGGACACAGAAGATGTCTGATAAATCATGTTTTCTTTTATATCGTGGATGGCCAGGTGTGTGTGTGTGCGCGCGCGCGCGCGCGTGTGTGTGTGTGTGTGTGTGCATCATTTATCTGGGGAAGAGATGGCACCGGGATGCACTATGGGAAAAAGGCCAGATGAGGAAGCAGTGTGGTGCTCTGGGCAGTGCTCTGCTGCAAAGCCTTGGGTCCTGGCCTTCATTCACATGTTATTTTGACATGTACCTGTAATGATGGAAATTCAGAGGCCAAATGCAGTGGACTGGCGAGCAAAAGGCCAGCAATAATAAGCACTTAAAATCACACAAAGGAGGAATAGATGACGGGCAGCAAAACTCTCACGCTTCCCAAAATACAAACTTAACAATCAGAACCCAGAAGTGGGGTGAGAGAGGGAAACTGGCAGGAACAAAGACCAGAACCCACATGCAGCGGTGTCATAAAAGCAACCAAATAAGGTCTAGAGCAGGGGTCCCCAATCTTTCCCAGAAAGGGCCGGTGTGGGTGCAGGCTTTCATTGCAACCAGGCAGCTAATCACCTGATGCGTCTAATCAAGCTTATTAGCAAAGAGTCCAGGGGTTGATTAGTAGTATCAGGTGTGGAATTGCTTGATTGCACTGAAAGCCTGCACCCACACTGGCCCTTTCTGGGAAAGATTGGGAACCCCTGGTCTAGAGAAAAGAGAATGCCAAAGTGCCTTAATTGGTGCAGACCATACGAGACTGAGGGACGAAATCAAAATGAAATCTCCCTACTAATATATTCCTCAAAAATCACCGTAAAGAAGTTCACAAAAATATCCCTGACTAGAAATATCTTCTGGCTGAAGTGTTAGCTAAAATGAGACACTGTAGCAAAGGAGGCGTGGCGGACCTCAGGCTTATATAGAGTCCGGGGAAAGCGCCGCCCAAGTCCAATCAGCCAGCTAGGTAAAGAATCCGATAGTAAAGGAATTCGATGTCGACCCGGGACAAGAGCCAAAGAGAAAGTCCCAAACACACACACAACCTGAACTATGACAGTACCACCAATACTGTTGCAGACCAGGCGCACCGCTACACGATAACTGTGTTCCCAGATGACAATTATCTCTTTCAGAAGGATAATGCGCCCTGCCACACTGCAAAAATGGTTCAGGACTGGTTTGAGGAACATGACAAAGTGTTAAAGGAGTTGACCTAACCCCCAAATTCCCCAGATCTCAATCAGATCAAGCATCTGTGGAATGCACAGGAAAAACAAGCCAGGATCCATGAAGGCCCCACCTCGCAACTTACACCACTTAAAGGGTTTGCTGCCAAGGTCTCCATGCAGAACATCATTGGACACCTTGAGTGGTTTGGTGGAGTCCGTGCCTTGAGGGGTCAGAGCTGTTTTAGTGGCACAAGAGGGCACCAAATCATTATAAGGCAGGAGGTTTCAATGTTGTGACTGATGATGGGTGTATATTGTCAGTAGCATTCGATTAAGCAGCTGCGCAGGGCGCTCATCGCCGACTATTTGATCCTGAAATTGACAGTTGATTCAGGCGAGCGTTCTGCATCTCTCCTTTCCGCCGTGC
Source organism: Gymnothorax reevesii (assembly GCA_029721435.1). Classification (NCBI taxonomy): domain Eukaryota; kingdom Metazoa; phylum Chordata; class Actinopteri; order Anguilliformes; family Muraenidae; genus Gymnothorax; species Gymnothorax reevesii. The sequence goes on along the minus strand of CM056589.1, from coordinate 49,962,511 downwards.
ACAGAGCCACAGCACTTTTCCTTGAAGCTCTGACGCACAAGGAAACAAAGTGATCTGTTTGTCAAGCTAAAAAGCAAAGAGGGATAAGGAAAGGAGGGAAAAAAGTGTGCACTGAGCTTTTTATTCCTGCAAAGTGGCGCCCCAATGGAAATTTCTGACTACGTCTCAACACAACTGAGATTTCATAAGTAAATAGAGCTCTAAATTAAACTTTGCTCTGTCAAGAAAACTGAAGATTACTTTCTTCAGTGTCTGGGTGCCTGGGGCTCGGTGAAAATGTAGCGTTTTTGCAAAAAATTTCCTCCCTGGCTGTTCTTCAGTACCATCTGCCGCTGCCCACAAGTCACTTCAGCGTGGAGAACAGGACATCTGCCTCCTCAGCTGAACTACGCAGTTTAAACAGCCGTCAGGAGTCCCAGGTTATTTTCCCAGAGACGTCCGTACCTTCATGTTAACGGAAATGGGAGGAGAGAGGAGGAGCAGTGATTGGAGGGGAGCAGAGGGGAGGGGAGGGGTTCCCCCCCCACCCCCGCCTCGCACCTGCTTAGCATGTGCCGCGCGAGGCGCTGGAAGTTTTTTGCGGTGAGACTCCCAGACCCTTGCATGAACAGAGGAGCATTATCGTGCAGCGAGAGTTCAAAATCTTCCATTAGCTTCAGAGAACTGCCACTCTCACATTCACCTCACAGAGGCACGAAACTAATGAGCGACCAGTCAGATTCCTTTGAACCTGAATCGTCTCCGTTAGCTACTGAGCCGGGTATCTGACACAACTGTCGATATTCATGGCCCGTGAACAAAGCGCCGGTTCTCATCTGTCTGCAGAAAAACGATTCTACCTGAGAAGAGGGAAAATGAAAATAATGCCGTGTATCTGAAGGTAACTTTTCCTCCCGAATGGTTTTTTATCCATTCTGCATGAGTGTACATCTTTTTTTTTTTTTTTTTTTAAAGGGTTGAATTGAAGCGTATCTAAATATCTGCCCCATACATTTTCTTGGCGTGCCATATCACCGGTGTATCTCTGAGGCTAAAGCATGTGAACTACTGTCTTTCTGTCACAAGCTGAAACCGACACATATATGAATACAGACACACACACACACACGCACGTGTGCACACGCACACACACACACAAACACACACACACACACACACACACACTATGCAATATTTTGTGGCAATATGTTTTTCAGAAGCATGCCACTAGCTTTGTTGTCAACCAAATATGTTGCAAAGGCAGAGTTTGGCAAACTGGGCTATCAAGTAAGAGACAATGCTGCCATTTAACGCAGAGAAAGAGGGGCGAAGGTGAGAGAGGTGCTGGAAGAGAGGTCTCTGCTGAGTGAGTGGTGTTCATGGCCAGATAATTTACAGACAGCCTGCGTGAGAGGAGGAATGTAAACATGCAAACCTGGCCATGACATTCAAAAATACTAAGAGTAAAGCAAACGTTGCGTGTTTTATCTCAGGACAATGATTTTACAGTACGTACCCCTACCTTTTTAAATTAAGATTTAACATTCCAAATATAAATTGAAGACCCCAGTGCTTAAAATATATTGAACTCACAAAAATTCCTATTTTGAGAAAATCAAAAGTGGACTTACGTAAGTAACTTTGAAAGACATATTTCCATCCTCACCTCAGAGTGAGTGAAAATGTGACTTAGGGCACTGGGCCATTCATTTGTTTAAGGAGCATTCTTGAACAATACTAGCTTTAATTTTTAAAATCTGTAATCAAAAGATACATATGTACACACGAATACTGAACTAAATCATGGAATTTATTGATGTGTGGTTAAGTGCAGTTGCATTCAAAAGTTTGGACACAATTGATTTGTGTTATAATGCTGTGTTTGGCTAAACTAAAGTGGTTTAACCTCTGAATAATAATAATAATAATAACAATAATAATAATAATAACCTCAATTTGCACATAGTAGGAGGCAAGTTGTCAGAGATTTAAGAAAAATAGTTTTCTTCAGACATTACATTACAGGTTCTTAGCAGATGCCCTTGTCCAGAGCGACGTACAAAAGTGCAACGTCCTACAATGCTAATAGTAAAAGTGACAGAGAACACATTTAGTTGTTACAGGTCTAGACCAATAGACCAACAAACTGGTGTAAAAATGTAGGAACATTTCGTCAAATTAAAAACATGAACAGAATCAGTACATCTTTCATGCGGTGAATTAAAACGAATCTGGTCAAGGTAGAGAGAAGCAAAACTACAAGTGCAGCAGGGAGACGGTAAATACTAAAGCCCAGCTGGAGTGGACTCTCGTTATTACAAACGGTGGGTATCTTTAAAGAATAAAAACGAAGGGTTCATTTTGTGGATATTAATAACGCTTTTAATTTATTTTACTATTCACAGTTTATAAAAGAAAATTATTCAGTTCATTCATGACATTTATTTGTGGAGCTTTTTTATTTATTTATAATGTGCATAGTGATCTGTCTGTGTAAATATTGTCAAACCTAGTGTACACAGGAAAATTTGGCTCCTAATCTTTTCACTAGTTTTGTTCAGATTTTTCACCCCACCGATGGTTTTGTTCAATAGCAGAGACAACACTTTGGACTTGATAGTTGACAACAATAGACTCCAAAACTCAAATGCTGCACTTTTATTCAACTGTAAATTTTGACCTTTAATTAACCCTTTGAACCATATAAGCCAGCTTAGCAGCGGCATAGAGAATAAGAAATAACCCGAAATGCCGTGAAAAACTGGCCTCGTAACAAGTGACTTTCATCATGTGACTTTTGGTTATCATGTGACCTCGTTTACAATCAGGTGGTTTCCCTATCACAGTAAGCTGTGTTCAGTGATGTAAAATAAAAACTAGACTCCACGCTCTTTATTCTTGGTGCATTCCGCCATGGTCATAGAGGCACAAGCTTCCGGTCATGGCAAAATGCATCATAAACAGAGTAAACACCCCTGTTCAGAAATAAATCATCTAAAAAAAAAGGTTGCTATAGGGCACTTTTCCAAATAAGGACATACTTATCAGTGAAAGTTTTCAGGATAAAACCAAAATGGTCAATATCAGGTAAACTGATAATTAAAAAACAAATATTTATCCAAAAATATCAGTAAAACTATTGTTTCAGAGAGAATAAAAACAAGCTATTTCTGCATAGTCTGCACAGTTTTCACAGCCAACAGTGACTTAGCATTTTAACATAAATTATACGCATCCAAATGGTTTAAAGCACCACATACTTCATTTTACCGTGACCAGATGTTAGATTCAACTTACCACAAAAAAGGGGGCTTTGCACAGTCTTGTTTTTTTTTTTTTTGCGCCATTAATTGTATTTCAGCATAGGTCGGGGTGACAACCCTGTCATATGATCCGGGGTTCAAAGAGTTAAGATGGGGGGGGTTACCGCAAATAAAAAGTGCTGCCTTCCCTACACTCTACACTGATTTGGATGTAAATGCCTTCTAGTTAAAGCTGAAAGTCTGAATACACGCTAATTAATTAATTTATTTATTATTTTCTTCACTATTTCAACTCCAAAAAGTTGTAGCAAACAGCTGAAATTACATTTGAAGGATCCAGTAACCAGACAGTGAGCTGCACTGAGGTGTCCATGAATGACATATAGTGATCTATCCCATGGGCATGCCACTTTTCCACATTTTATAGCTGTGCTGCAAAACACTTGTTCAAAGAGAAGCACACTGTATCTTTTGCCACTGTTGGAATAAAAATGGACAAAAAAAAAAAAAAACAAGAGCAAAATATGTGCATCAAGAGGCCTTAATTTATTTCAGAGAGAAAACAGAAACTGCTCTGAGCTATGGGACCACATTGGTTTCTGACAATGTACTTTCATACACCATGGTCTGCTAAATCATTTTCAGCCGAGAAAAGCATTCCAGTGATACCATGTCCACAATATCCTCAGGACCATGCCCCATTTCTCTGTTCCCCGATGTCAAACTTAAGTCGAAAGGAAAAAAAAAATTGAAGACATTCAGTACATTCATAATTACTATACATCAAAGTAGAACTTAGCCACAGAAGTGTAAACGTTTAAGGTTTCTAGCAAGCTTCTAAAAAACGGCAGGAGCACTGGGGCAAGTGTTTATCTGACAGTATACAGTGCTGGAAAAAAGTATTTGCCCCCTTCCTGATTTCTCCTATTTTTGATCATTTGTCATGTTTTAATGTTTCAGATCATCGAACTAATTGAATAGAAGTCAAAGACAGTGTGAGTTGATACAATGGCGGCTTGAAACGATTGTTTCATTTATTGAAGGTAAAGATTTATTCAAAAACTATCACCCAGGTGAAAAAATAATTGTCCTCCCTCGACCTAGTGACTAGTTGGTAGCAACAACTACAATGAAATGTTTTTGAATGAGTTTCGACACACTCTTCTTCACTGAATTGTTTTAATTCAGCCACATTGGAGGGTTTGGAGTATGAACTGCCTACTCAACCCTACCAGTGTCTGCTCAATCTTTTGGTACAACAAATTTTGCGTGAATGTATTTAATTGAAAGATAGGATGAAATTACTTTTTTCCTTCAATAACTTAACTCGTCATTTTAAAAACAGCATTGTGTCAATGAATTGGATGATATCTGTCCAATATTGAAAATAGTTTGATGATATGAAATATTTAAATACTTCATTTGTTATGAATTTATAAATATTTCTTCGCAGCACAGGATAATTTTGATTAGTGAAAGGCTGAGTAAAATGAATGGTCTCAATGGCGGTGAAGTGCAAATGAATCACTCACACTGCCACTGAGACACACATTTACCATGGCAGACTGGCACCACAGCAATACTGCCCGGTCGAGCCAGACGGCAGCATCTGCAAATTTCTCAAAATTGGGAAAACCCACCATTGACCCTCTACAGCACCAGCTTCATCTATTTTTAGTAGAGATTAGCCTGATCAATACAGAGTTATTGCATGTGCCAGTTAGCAGCATCTACAGTAGTTGGGGAGGAGGTAAAACCTTAAGGCCAATTTTCTCCGTTTCAGTATTTTGCAGATAATGCCGTGTGGCTTGACAAAGCAGAAAAGCCAGCATGGCTGTTCGAAGGCGTTATCGATGACGACATATTTTTCATTCTTGTCACGGCTTGTCCTCACATTTGTTACTGTAAATGCTGGAAAACTATTCCAGAGCAGGTTTACAAATGCTAACGGTCAGCGACAGAGCTGATTGATGATAGCGGTTGCTAGCAGCTAGCAAAGTGAGCTTGTTGCTCGAAGTTTCTACAATAGGCATTAATAGCAAATGGCAATAAACTCTGTCCTTCCAAAGAACTTATCAGCCCTGGAAACCATGGAAGAAACAACGGGTCATCAATCTGCCCTGCACTGTAAGATCTGAAACGAAGACCTTGAGCATGCCAGTTTAGTACCAGAATATCAGAGTGTAATCTTTGTGGAAAACAATAAGCCGTAAAGCCCTTGAAGGCTGCATTTTACCTAAGAATGCCGTCTATCAAAAGAGGCTCCAGCAACATTTTAGTACCAGACATGAACCTCAATTCAAGTCTCTAGATTTTTAAAAGGGTAACGTAAATTTTGTGAAATTAAAATGATTCAATTTACAGCAATATCCCTTTTTATGTGGCTAGTACAACTAGTCTGGACCCACATTTGAAGTGCAAAAATGTTGAGAAACAGCCCCTAGGCAAAAAAAAAAAAAATGCTGAAGTGAAAAAAGAATCATTATTACAGTACTGTTGTCAGTGTAATCACTTCTGTTTGTGTCCGGTACACACACACACACACACACGCACACGCACACAGACACACACACACATACACACACGCATAAAGTACTCGGTTATGAGAAGTCAATAAGAGGCAATGGGTACCCCAAAAAAACTCCCCCAAATCCATCCAGATACACAACTGTGATCTTTATTTAAGGTCTTAAATTGCAGTGCATTTGAAGTTACTCGTGAAATTATTTCCCCAGGCAATATGCCCAGTAAATGGCTGATGGTTGATTTGGGAACATAGTCTAGCTTGCAGCTCCAATTATGGAGGTGGGATTATCTAAAGCAGGGGTCTCCCAACTGTTTGTGAAGATCCACCATCTTGTAGCTTTTCGCTGAACGCTTACACTTGATTCAGCTAATTAGCAGCTCATCAAGACCTCTTACTGGGAAATTATGAGTGCTTTGCTTTGATTGGAGTGATACCTTCAGGAGACTCCTGGTTTAAAGTTTGCGTTGAATTACCACCAAGACAAATTTATTAAGCTTCACTTTTTTTTTTTTTTTTGCCCAAAAAAAAGCTTAATCAGCTGATTTTCCTAATTAGTGCAACATCCACCATGAAAAAACTGTGGTAATAAGCAAAGACTGGCAATACGAAGAAAATATTGGGGAAAAACATCACTTTTACCAACCATCTCGGGATAATTTCACTCGACCGAAAATGCTCAAACACCGCTGTCTACTGTGGGCAGCATAGTGACCTTCAGTTTCTAAACAGGAAAATCAAAAATCGCGAAAGTTATGTAAAAAGTGAAAATATAAATTTGTATTATCTCTCTCTCTCTCTCTCTCTCATACACACACACACAGAAACACCTTTTTCTCGCTTTTCTGATGAGAGGTTTTTAAATTTTATGATTTTTCCCTCACAACCTTCATCTCTCTCCAGGGGTGGCTGCATACTTCAATGAAAAGACGTAAAAAGAAGAGTTTATAGTATTCTCAGTAAGGACATTACTACAATAAACCTCTAAAAAAGTCACTGAAGGACACAAGACGTTGGGGAAAACACAGGAGACTGGAGACAATAAAAATCTACTCTTTCATTCTACAAGAGACAAAATGGATGGCTCAAAACATAATGTATGTCCTGCCATTATCTACATAGACTCATATAGACTCAGGAACACTTGTTTTACAGCTGATAGGAACTCATTTTTGCTCCAGAAGAGACCGGATACCGCACAGCTCACGCAGATATTCCTCAGGGATTTTGGTCCACATTGACTCTGTCGTTTTACACAGTTTCTAAATACCCAGCGTTTCTCAAATTATGAGTCGCCAAACGGCACTGAGCCATAAAGGAGAGGCTAGAAGGCTGTGACTGTAATCAATTATATTTAAAAAAAAAAGGCTGTGTATTGTTGAACTGATGATACATTTTTAACTATAATAACGTATGGTTGGTTATGGGGAAACCAGTATATTGAGCCCCGCTCTCTGATTTTCTATTTTTATTCATTCTTAATTGTATTTTTTCTTTTTAATTTGACGGAAGTGGTCCCCACAGGCAGATGGCCATGCATTACTGGGCCCTGACTAAAAACATTCAGAGAAACGCTGCTGAGGACCTCCCACGCAACCTCATCCAATGGTGTTTGACTGGACTCAGACATGGGTTTGTGCAGGTGACTGGAGCAAACAAGTTACTGTCATGTCAGTGGAACTGGTGTGAGATAATTTGTGCTCCGTGGATTGACGCATCGTCTTGCCAAAGGAATCTATTTTTCAAAGGTTAGGCTGTGGGCACTGAGGGATGCACCAGGTCTGCAACATTTTCCAGTGAGCTGTGGAATTCAAATGATGTTAAATTGGCATCATCTCATCAAGTGCTCAGCTTTTTCCTCTGTTTTCCCGTTAAATTTGTTTCTAGGTCACTGAAACAACCACTACATATCTCAATTTATACATACATATATTTTTTGTTGTTGTTGTAGTTGTTGTTTTTTTTTTTTTTTCTTAGGGCAAGTTAGGCCACTGAAAAACGCTATCATTTTTAATGTGTGCATTTTTAAAGTAATACATCGACATGTGACAAATTAAAGGAAAGACCTGAGTAAATACGTGGAGAAACGCAGATTTTTCTGTGCAATTTCTGGGCATAATTCAGGTCTAATCCCCTTAAAGGCAGAAGGGTCATGGTAAATCAATGCAGAGCTTTTCTGTATAATCACCTTTCCATCCTGTGCCGAAGCGTTCATATCGTGATGGGCGTGGTTCCCGGATGACAGTGGCCCAAGCCCTCCAGACACAAGGTGTTTTATTGACCATGATAATGATCCTGAGCATAAGCCACAGCCTATACAGTCACCAGACCTCAAACCTTCTGCGCTCTCCATCACCATCATCAAAACAACAAATTAGGGATTATCGCTTGTAGGAACGGTTTCTATCCTTCCAGTAAAGTCGAACACTAGTGGATTCTACATTAAGGCATGTTAAAGCTGGTCTAGAAGCTTCTAGAGATAAGACACCTTACTAAGTCTCTTTATGTAAGTTTTTCCATTTTTAACCCCTCTGTATTTTGGGCTGGTACACTTACGAAAAAAGAGGTTTTAGATTACTAATTCTTTTGCGGTTTAACTCATTCCCTATGGCAAGCCGCCGCCATCAGCGCAACAAATTTTACCATTTCCTACGGTAAGCCGGTGCCAGCGGCGTGGATGACCATTCGCAGTCCGATGAAAACACAAAATCAGTTGACGATCGCGGTGATGGGCCACCCGTACTTCAATACTTTATATTGTGCAGTCATTTTCAGGAAAGTTATTCCGTACAAACACGACAATTTTATATAAACGTACTCTGTAGGGAATAAGTTAATGCTTGTATATTCAGGGGTTCTCAATCCACCAAATATATGATATTTTCATGTGACTAAACCGGCGAGAGTCTCAGTTTTCTAGTGAAGTAAGAATCATTCTGATTGGGCCTTACACACCTTTTGCACTTGAGTACCGTCAAAAAGATGTGCTCTCGTGGAACGAAGTTTAATATCAGATTTCTCTCTCAGAAGGATCCATTGGATAGGGATTCAACAGCTTTACAATAAAACCTGATAGGAAACATAGTTTTGGATAAAGTTTTGTTGTGTTGGATCACAAACATACACCAGTGACTATCAGCCTGGTGAATTTCCTGCCTTTGAGAACTTGAGTTTTATCTGCTTTGAATATTTATCTTCACTGCCCATTCTCCCCATTGCTAGAAGTTTGAGTAGGCCGGAGCTGTGCCTTGATTCTGAATACTGGACCAACATTCAATTTTTTGATAAAGACGGTCATATTTCATCATTGAGAGCACAGAAAAAGGGCCAAGGTTTCAAAGAAACAAAATTTGCCTCTAAGCATCTGTGTCAGTTCGGTTCAGCCTAGTCGCCTCTTACTTCAATAATCTTTTTTTATCTTTTATCTCCAAAACTGCAGCTCCATGCATGTTTTTGTTTGATGCCCCATTCTCTGTAAAGTACAGAGACTGTGATTCATGAAAACCCCAGAAGGACAACTGTTTTTTCCAGAACTTAGATCCTCCTTATACACAAACAATCACTCCTAGACAACACTGTCCATCAATCCATTATCCACATCGCTTCTTCCTCTCTAGGGTCATGGGCGAGCTGTAGCCTATTCTAGCTGGAATATAGGTGCAAGGCAGGGCCATGCCCTGGGCAACTCGTCAATCCATCGCAGGGCACACGCATCAATTACTTACACCTATGAGCTACTGTGAGCCTCCAACCATGTTTGAAATGTTAAAGGAAACATGCAAAGTCCATACAGAAATGCCAGATTTGAACCCGCAACCTTTATGCTATGAGGCAGCACTGCTACCCACTGCACCACCCTAAACAACATTCTTCAGTTTAAAAATTGGAAATGGATAAAATGAAATCGGATATTAAACAATAATTCACTTAATTGCATCTGTATTATTGAGCTGCAGCTGCAAGATAGTGTTTGGAAGATTTGGTTATTCACAGTCACTGGCTGTTTGTACGGTTTTTTCCTTCTTGACGGCTCCATGAAATTCAGAGCCTTTGTGAAACATTTTTTTTTTCTCCCACACAATGACATGACTTTACCCTGGAGACCATAAAAGATGTTTTACTGAATAAATATATAGAATTTGCAAGCTGTGGCTTCCACCGTCAGGAAATGAATTCATTAATATTCTCTGACAAATAACGAATGAGAGCAAGGAGTGCAATTTTGAGATGGCTGATTAATGACCGAGGCTGAGCAGTTCGAGGTAGCTGAGACGCATCCTCATGAAACTCTGGAGCCAGTTTCTGAAAAACAGAGCAGGGCAGTAATATTTTGTTTGTGAAATAAACGCTCCAAAAAGCAGAATAAGATGACCCAACATTCAAAAAAGGTCTGATGCCTATAAGTTCAACAGTTCATTTTGTTTGCCCGTTTGACTTGTACTGCATTTAACATTATCTATACTTAGTGGAAGGAGAGACAGCCAAAAATAAATAAATAAAAAATACTAGAATTATTTCTGTAAGAAAAGCTGCATGTGAGTTTGCCTTGTCAAGACAAGGCTTTTGTACATAATAAAAATGGCTATTGGTTGTTCTATGGCTGGGTTCGAACTGACAGAGCTGTCCCAATGATCAGTCAGTTGTCGGGGTTCGCCGGTCGTCAGGGGTGACGGAAGTGGTGCCAGAAAGCGAGGAAATGCTGGCAAGTAAAAAAAGAAACTGCGCTCCAAATATTCCTGCACAAAGCATTATGCGTTATTAACCACATAAAAGCCTGTGCCCTAAATTTGCATTGAATGACATGGATGCTGATTACAGGCGCTTTCTACAACAAACAGAAGTTAGGTGGGAAAGAAAAGCCCTAATGAGAGTGTCCGAGCTAAAACAGCAATTACTGAAATTTCACGCTGTCAAGCAGTCACCATTAGTGGAGCACTTTCGTGACAAGATCTGACTTGCAAAACAAGCACACTTAAGCAACATGTTCCAAGCCTTTAACAAATTAAATCTGGGAATTCAGGAGAGGATGGCTGACACATTAAAGTTTGTGGATAAAATCGCAAGATCCAAAGAAAAGCTGGGAACCCAAGCTTGGCGTATTAAACAGGCAGTTTTTGACATGGACATCAACTTATCCTATTTTTCAGGAGAGGGAAAGCGCCTTGGTAAATGGATACAAACCCATCTGACATCTCTGTCTAAGGCATTCAAATCTTATTCCACATCTGCAGTGGACTGAAGGAGTTTCAAGGGATAGATGCATGATTAATTTCAAAAGGGTTGTGGTCGTGAGCATGCATCCCCATCAAAACGAGAATCAACAGATCAAGCTGAGTCATGATGAAGGACTCATCAATACATTTAAATGGACACCAGTCCACACACACATCACACACAGACACACACACACTGTATATATATATATATATATATATATGAGGGGTCTACTTGCAAAACCTGCGAAGTCAAGTTTTGAAAATAAGCGAGTTATCTCCCTTAGCCTCTCTTTCAGGCCCCTGCGCATGTCCCACTGATAGCTTCACTTTCAAATCCTACTAAATCATATTGTAAATTGTAACGGAAAAAGCAAAACTCTGTCAAAACCTGCCAAGTCAAGGAGGAGAACTGCCAAATTCTGCTGTCATCGGCCAATGTAGAAATGTGATTCCATTTTTCTTTGCTAGAAGGAACCAATCACAGTCAAGCTTTCAAAACCTTTTCAGCTTTTGCTTTCTCTGACTCAAGATGGGGGATGCGGACTCAAGTTTCAATTTGATCAAAAAAAAATGCAAACAAATCTCCTCATAAGGGTTAAAAAAGGAAGCTCCTCAAGCTTGAAAGGTATGGAACACTATTATGAGTTCAAATGATACCCTTTCATGTCTTAAAATGCATTATTTGCATGTAGAGTGGGTCCTGAGTCAAATACCTTCACCTATTGAGCAACCGGGCTGGTTTAAACACTGTCAAAACCTGCTAAATTTCCACTCCACTTTCAAAACCTGCTGAGTCAAAACTTTGTGTTGCAAAATCAAAGTCATTTCTTAAAAAAATAAAAATGAATTTCCTCATGGATTATGTCTGCAAGGCTAATAGTTTCAGCATAGTGAAAATATGTATATATGGAAGATAATTTCTGTGCCTACCAAAAAATCTGATTTTTCTCAAAAATGGACCGAACCAAGTTGATTTAGAAGGTTTTGCAAGTGGACTCCTAAGTTTTTCTATGGTCAGTTTTGCATTATTTCCTTAGAAATGAATTCATAAGGAAGCAAATCAAAGGTCTTGAGCAAATTAGAAGTGGAGCATTTGCAGTAGGTATATCTTTTTGTTTACTCTCAAAATGAGATCCAAAGAGTCATCACTGCCTGTGAAGCAAGCCATTTGGCTAAAAAATCAAAACAAGCCCAATAGAGTGGTAGAAAAAGCATGACGCATCCGGCATGTAATGGTGCATGATGCAGTCCGCAGTAAAAGTGATGAAATTTTGGACATTGAGGCTTTCCTCTGGAGTGCCTGGAGTGAACACAGGAAATAACATGTACATGACACCCAGAATGGCCACAGGCTGGATTCAAACCCATGAACCCCCCTTTTTTTTTCCAACCCACTGCGCCACCGTGCCACGACCACCACATTCTCTGCAGTGCAGAGCCAAAGAAACAAACAACTTAGGCGACCATCCAGAGTCTTATGGACTGCGCGGCAGGGTCTCGACTGAGTGGATATCTTGAATAGATTAATATTTCAGAAAATAAAAGATTCAAGGGAAAAGAACAAGTGAGAAAAAAGCCACGGGAGAGAAGTGGGGGAGTTCTCTCCTGGCTTCTGTTTTCTCGGCATCTGGCAGAGCAAAACTCAACTCAGAAGCATTGCTGAGGAAGAGATTACTCTGTTTCACCTCACTGGCACCGAAGACACTGTTGGGTTTTTATTTACTTCTCTGTGCCAATCTCCTGCCAGCACTTTTTCGATGAATATTCATGAGGACACACAGGTTAATGAATATTCATGAGGACATACTGTTTATTTGGGAGGGATGCCACTTACTTTAAGAGGTGGGATTGTTTCATCCCGCTACAGAGATAGCGCGCTACCCGGCTAGAATGTCATTTTGTTATCGTATTCCATCAGTTAAATAAGCAGGGTGGTTTCAATAATTAAAAAATACACAATGTATATGACTTACAGTCCTCACGCTTGCTATTCTAAGTAGCTGGTTTGCTGGCTGATATGCAGTCCATAATGCCAAACTGCTGCTGTTTGGCTAACATGCAACTCAAACACTCAGACGCATTCATTTACAAATACTGAAATGTAAATATTCCTTTCGCAAAAAAATAAATTGATGGCTGCATATATTTGCAAGTCAAAGTTAAAGACTAATGCCGAATGCTGGAAGCAGGTCCTTCTCACTGGAATGGCAGATAAAAACCACCATTGCCTTTCTGCCAGGATAGCTGGTGTGATTGAGAGATTCTGTTTATCGTGATTAATGAGAGTAAGTCTGCCAATTAGCAGTACGCATTGACAATGATCTATTCACAAAGTTCTTCTCCATTATAACAAAATACAAATAAAGCAAAAGATGATATTGATTATTGGGTAGTTAAATAATTAAGAAGAGAACTGGAACGCTACAGGAGAATTGTGCCAAACTCTTATTATGAAGGTATTCATGAGGACTGTGGTCTGATTCACTCTCACACTTTCTGCCAAAATTCATTAAAAGAAGAAATGCAATTCAATTCAAAACAACCACACACCTGATATCAGGATGAAATGAATGAGGAGTAAGCAGTTCTACACAGAGGCGAGGTGGCATAAATATTTGGCAAAGAAAGCCTAAGCAGAGATGTGCTAAAAACATTTTAACGTGGTCGCATTAAATGTTCTCCAAACGCAGTCACAACATTTTTGGGCTGAATGTTTTTACTTACCCATGTAGTACAGGGCCAAATTTTATCTGTGATCTGCAAAACACACAAGGACTTTCCAAATCTCTTTGACGATCAGTCTGTGAGAGTGGTTCTTCAGTGTATATTTAAACACATGCACGCATTATGCAATAGCCACAAGTAGGCGTGATAAAAAAAAAGGTGTAAATCTGTCAAAAGAGGCTGGATCAGCATCAATACCAATTCTGCCAACGGGGTCCAAAATTAACTTTTTGGTCTGTCTGCCAGTGGCCAGTAAATTGAAAAACAAAATTAGCGGTAAAAATATTTACCAGCCAGAAAAAAAGATGTCTTATATTATGCCATTAAAAATGATTGCTTAATATAACGGTCCATCAATTTGCAAAGAAAAAGGAAAATGTCCAACTTCCATTTTGAAGGTAATCAAAATCATACTCACACAATCAATATACAAAGACACCACAACCACTGAAATTTCATCTGAACTTAGTATGTTTAATATGCATACCAACACTAACACACACACACACACACACACACACACACACACACACACACACACACATACACACAGACAAAGATACAAACAAGTATTCATTTTCAGCATCTGAAATAAAGCCAGGAACAAACCATAATTTCTGCATTATAGGATCTCTATGATGGGACCCAACAAGGCATTACCAGCCATTTTAAAATCTGTGGTTTGTGACATAACAGGAGAGACCACCCAGTGTAATGGAGGAACTTATTAACTGCGTAATTTGTTGAAGTTGACCAATCCCTCTTCCCCTGGGCCATAACTTCCTCATATGACATCACAAAGGAATATGTTTTGAAATGGCTAATTGACTACGCACCTGGTGGCATGACAGGGGACCTTTAAAGCGATGCAACAGACTTGACTGTAAAGACACGCCAAAGTTCCAACGCCTTAAAGGTGCAGCGCTTTTTTTCTCTAGCGTGACTACCATTTGGGTTCTGGTTTTACATGGATCTGACTCAATCACAGATGGATTTGGATTGCAGCTACAGGCTGGAAAACATAAATTAAGGACCTTAATGATGCTGTACTTATACACACTCATCTGGGAATGATGTGAGCCAGGTCTGATACTGTTGCTAATAACGTTCCAGAGAGCAGACCGGAGGTCTCCTACACTGTAAGTTCTTTATGATTAATATAATGAAAAGGAAGAGCAGTGGAGAGCGAATCAGAGCTTTATGTTTCTTCAAATGAGCTGCCCTCGGACTGATTGAGAACAGTAATCATGCGCACAATGGCTTCATATTAGCACTCCAGCAGGTCACAGCCCAGAAACACAACTGTAAGAGCTCAAGTCACTTTTCCGCTACCTTGTAATCATTATAATTAAGGCCTAAGGCCGAGGTTTAATCCAAGTAGGGTTTTTTTTTCCCGACCCTTCACCAGTCTGAAGAATGTGCGAGCATTTATCACGATGAGCTATATAAAAAGGACTGAAATCATTTGCCCGTCAGCGCTATAAAAGCACTCATGTGAACGCACAATGCTAGTAGATGATGGCTGGTGATTAACAGTTTAATTTTTCAACAAGAACAAAAGAAACAAAAAAAAAACAAGTATTTTGCATCAATTGCTTGTATAGTTCTGCAACAACCGCCAGACCCCAAGAATTTATTAGCATGTTTTTTTTTCAACCTTTGTGCTATGTAACAGTGAAACGCTTGAATATTTCAGCGACAAATTAATCAGTGTTGCTCTGCTCAGCATAATTGTCAGTGCTCTGATGTTATGTCAGAGCCAGGGTCTCATTTAAAAAACTTTGTGTAGCTCCGTAATAAACTTGTGCGGTGGCGTGAAAATCGGGAAATGGTTTACGGCAAAGGAAAGCTGGATTTAGAATACCATCCGTAGTCACACGGGCACACGTAATTTTGCCTCTATAAATCACAACCTTTCTGAGACAAAGCGAATGCGAATGACCCTCAGATTCTGCCTCGATACCATTAATGCATATTACCTCGTGAATACTCATAAGGAGTATATCCCATTTGTTCTTGAGTGTAGCAACTGCGATATTACCAAGATTAAATAAGAAAGGCAATTTTGATGAATGTCAGAAAGCAGGGTGTTTCTAATTGAAATCGAGTACTTGATAGCTGCTTTCTATCATGACCTTGACCTTGAGTTTGCCAACAGACCTTGTCTATTTAGAGTGGCAATGTTGCAATTGACTGTCCATTTGGTCAGTTTAATTTAGCATCAAGAGCAAAATTAAAATTAAATTCAATTCAATTATTTAGAGGTCAAGAGCTTGACCTCCAAATGAGAAACTGTCATTTTTGAGGTTAAGGATAACGGTAATTTTTCTAAGCAGGCAGCGTAAATTCCGCTAAAGAGGTAGGCCGGGCCCCAGCTCAGTGTCCAGACGTCTCCTCTAGGATCTCGACAGTCAGAATGTCACTGTGAGGGTCGGAGTTTTGCCATAGAAGCCTAGTCCTTGGTTACATATGTAACACGCTTCCTGTCGTGACATGTTGGTGTACTTTTATGATAGTTTAGCAATGCAACCATATACATTTTTTAAAGCAGCCGAATCACGACAAAGATGGTGCCAAAAATATTTGTAAATAACCCCCCTCGCCTAAATAAACATTTGATCAGTCATTTAACTTACTCCCAGATTAGTTACATAGATCTTTAATGAATGTTTAAACTGTTAGTACTATCTTCACATAGACAGCATAAGGTATGGCGACATACATCGTTATTTAGGTTGTTCGGTTGCATTTCCATTTTTCGCCATGGGTGGCACTAATTCCCACTTTCTTCAAAATGCTTTGTAAGCATGGGTCAAAGTTTCCATAGATTTATGTAGAGCGTCCCTCCATGTTTTATTTTAAAATCCTGAACATTGCAGGGGAAGGAGCGTTATAATACTCCAAAGGCCTTTCTATGCGTACACAGTGTTTATAAATGAGGCCACTGTTTGCAGCATGTGAATAGCACCAGTTTTATTCCCAGACATACTGGAACGCCAATGCAACGAGTCAGCATCAATTTACAGAGAGAGAAAGCGGTGAGAGGGGGATGGGGGAGAGGGATAGAGGAAGGGGGAGAAAGAATGGAAAAAAAGGATAGAGAAAGAGCTAAAGTGTTGGAAGAGAGAGAGAGAGAGAGAGAGAGAGAGAGAGAGAGAGATCTTCCTGTTGGATACAGCGTGTGAGGTGACTTTGAAACAGTGTTCATTTGATATTCCATAATCCTGACAGCTAATGGTTTAACTTATCTGTGGTAAAAACATTGTCCTCTCATCACATTAGCCTTTGAGGTGATAAGTGAATTCATCCTTTTGAATGTGGCAGACAGATCTAATGCTGAATCAGATGTGACCGGGCAGGCATGATGGACTGGCATATGCTGCTTCGAAAGCGGCAGCAGTCCAAACGCAGTATGTTGCTTCCTCATTCTAGCGCTGTGTGTTGATAAGGACTTCTGACAGTTAGAGCTTTGTTCCAGCCTCGGAGCTCTCCTTGGGAGGCCGGTGTAGGGGTCTGTCTTGCCTGTGGAATATCATATTAATGCCTGCTTTTGATTTTATAGATTGCGCTCCACAATCCCCTCCACACAGAAAGGCAATACAATATTAAATATGTGGCAGAAAAGCTAAACCAATTTGAATATACAGCGAGCTCAGCTACTGTTTGGACCACAGCAAAGTTGTTTTACTAGCTGTATTTCCTATGTGGTTCATGATTTTCTATATATAGACATTAGGATATGAAGTAAGGTTCTTAAGTTTTTTGACATCATTTTGGCAATGTATGGAAACACAATGGATAGGAAATGAATCAATCAAGATGTACCTTAAGGGTATAATTAAAGCTTCAGTTTGCAAAAAATAGTGAATGATGCGTATACTGTGTAAGAATTACAAATAACCATTTACACACACAGAGCCCCCACCCCCTTCAGTTTGGATTGAAAAGTAATAGGACAAACTAACACATTCATGAGGGAAACTGCCATTTTTAATTCTTGGTGTTGAATGCTTTGTAATCAGTGAGCTCAATGAAGTAAATGGATTTGAGCCCTCCCTGCAACGTTCTTCATTTGCCGCTTGTTGTTTGGTGTTTTGCCTTCAGCTACACATTGGACACAGATCAGGTGAGTGACTTGGCCACTTTCGAACATTCCACTTCTTTGCCTCGAAAAAAATCTTGGGTTACTTTCTCAGTACGCCTCAGGTTGTTGTTCACCTGCAATGTGAAGAGCCTTCCAATGAGTTTTGAAGCATTTGGCTGAGTCTCAGCGGATATTATATCCGCACAAAATTCGGAAATCATACCACTGCTTTTGACTGCAGTCATATCATCAGTAAATACAAGTGAACCAGTTGTAATGGCACTCAGTCGGACCCATACATGATAATGCTCAGATGAGAAGGTTTGCATTGGATCATGAACTGACCCTTCCCTTCTTTATAGTTTTCTCATCCCATCACTCTTGTGCAACTTGATCTTCATTTAATTTGTCCACAGGATGATGTTCCAGAACTGTACAATCATTTTTCAGATGTGTTTTGCAAACTTCTGGTTTTTAGTCTTTACCCGTGTTTTAATTCTTGAGTCACACCACCGGTATTCCATCTTCTCTGGCTCTACAACTCTTCATCCCCGGCCTTTTTGTCCCCAGACTTTTCATCCCCTAGACGTGGAATTTTTGTCTCCAGACTCTTCGTCCTCATGGACTTTTTGTCCCTGGATTGTTCGTCCCCAATAATGCTTTGCCCTCTTCCTGCATTCGAACCCTAACCCAAACCATTATATAATGGTGATTTGTCCATCATCTGTCTGTCCATTCGTCTGTCTACAATGGTGGCCCATTTCATTATCATTAGGGAATGCAAAATCCGGGGACAACAAGTCCTTAGGGACAAAAAGGATGGGGAAGAAAAGTTTGGGTACGAAGAGTCCTGTAGCCCAGTGGTTCTCAACCTTGGTCCTGGGGGACCCCTGTATATGCTGGTTTTTGTTACAACCGTGAAGGCAATCTCGGAATTTTAACCAGCTGATAATTTACCAAACGAGGAGTTCATACTGTGGGATTACTTGAACTCTTAAATTCCATTTGCCAGAAATAGCGATGCATGCCATGAAAAATCTATCCTCTCTGGGCATGTTACTGGGTTAATATTTCAAACAGTTAATTTCAATATGCATGAAGAGAGGTAAATTTTCTATTACTAATGAAATGAAAGACTGAAGTCAATCAGCAAGATATTGACTGGTAAGGACATCTGGCCACCAATCCCAACCACCAAGAGGATAATTAATTGGATGACAAAGCAAATTATAATGAGATCCACCTGTTTTGAAGTGTGTGTGTGTGTTTGTGTGTGTGTGTGTGTGTGGGGGGGCTAATAACATCACATGCAACAATTAACCTAATTACCTGTTGTTAAGTTGGCCAAATTATTTATATTTCCATTAGTTCACTTATGTATTTATATTTTGCCTATAATGCAGTAACAACAATACAAAATTGGTAATCTATGGGGCATTGCAAAGCTATGTTTGGCATTCTGTGGATTAAGATTGTTAATTACCTCGCTGAACATCAAAAGAACCTTATTAATTAAAATTAACAGCTTGTTAATAATCTGGAATGGCATTTGTCGTTGGAATGAAAACCAGATCACACAGGGGTCCCCCAGGAGCAGGGTTCAGAACCACTGCTGTAGCCATCTTGGCTCCTCCTGACGGTTGACATTGACTAAGATACGTCTCGCTCCTGTAAAGCGCTCTCGTTCTGTCACTCTGCCGCGAAATGTGTATTCTTCACCCGTGAAAGAATTTCTCTCTCTTCCACCACAGTTGTTATCCATGGTCCTCCAGATGTGTTGGTGCTCCTGAGCTCACTAGCATGTTATAATTTTTTCAAACGAACCAATGTAATGTATATTTTTTTGGCCGAGCCTATTGTTTTTGTGCATAACATTATTTCTGCGGCAATGTTACGCACGTGAAGTGCTTCATGTAAATGTTTTTGTCCTGTTTTAGAAAATGCCTTCGCGCACATGCCTCGGCACGAAGCCTCTCCACAGCAGAGCGGAGATGACAGGGGCTGTCCTGCCCCGTATTTACACTCATTGTTACTTCAGCAATTAAACTGGCACGGAAAGCCTCTTCCATGAAGTAGCTACGTGTGCAGCGTGAGCGCGGGGAGGAGTGTGGAAGCCTCATCTCCACAGTTTCAGTCTGTTGCTGTGGCATCCAGCGAAAAGCAGGGCACAGACTCCAAGCAATCAAACATCGCCCCATTCAACAAACACAAAAACACCTCTCTTAATATCCATGACTCTTTTCATTAGGAGCAGCAGTAAATGTGAAATTTGGTGATATGTACTCACACAAGGGCGCTAATTAAAGCGAGTAATTGACAACAAGTAGAAATTGAAGAGTGCAACCAGTTTCATAGCAATAAATCAATTAACCTAAATAGCAATCACAGTAAAACAAAAGAAACAACAAATGGAAGATGAACAAACAAAAAATTTACCGTGAAAAAGTATGCTCAACATTCGCTAAAGTATCTGATCTTCAGGAGGTTGCAAAGTCCGGTATGTGCGTATATGTTTTCAGTGTACAAGCTGTTTGTTTTTTTGTTTTACGAGCAAAATGTAACCTTTATTAACCCATGTATGCCTGAATTTTCTTTTTTTACATTGTTATGTTATTATACTTCAAAATACCACTCTAATAGTCATTCAAACAGGACACTTTTTCTTGACAGTCCTCATGTGAGGACGCTAGGCATAAATGGGTTAATGCAGAGTGAGCTTTGGCGGGAGGTGAGCTGTCAATCTCTTCTAAACATTCAGAGAAGGTTTAACAAAAATGGGGGGAAAACATTCTTTTCTCAGTTCATTAAAAAAAAAAAAAATTCAAACCAGCATTTAATAAATAATTTACAATTTTAAAAAAATCAGCTACTACAACACCCCACGGAGTTCAATAAAGTGCATCTTATCTTATCTTAGTTTGGAAACAAATGAGTAGGGGCACAGAGTTGTGTCTATAAGAGAGCAAAAAAATTAATCTTACATAATTGTAAACAACACTGATGCATGACAATTTAATGCGGATTATTCAAAATCACTGATATGGCCAATACCCTCCCCAATATTTCCCCTTGATACCAAGAAGGCTTTTGATAGAATGGAATGGAACTAACAGTACCATCCACATTATAAGCTTTTGCATTGACCAAATCCCATCTTCCATGTGAAAAGGTGACTGAGGAGAGAAATCCAACCAACAGGAGGCCTTTTGGATTTACAAACTGCAGGCAACTAAAGACTCAGGCATTGAATGAGGACCAAGATTTAATTGCTTTTTTAAAATATTTATTTGACCTCTGTTGTTGTTGTTGTTGTTTTTTTTTTTTTCTACCTGCTGCATTATGTGCGTGCTCAATGCTGCGCTCATTTAATATTGTTAGCCAGAAAGCCACCATCTGCTGTAGTGTGTTTTCGTCTGGACGCTCTCAATGCTGCAACACGATGTCCAAGTGGAAGCTTCAGTGGAAAACTACTGGAAAAGACCCAGGTGTTCGATGAGATCTGTTTGAGTCCCTGACTAAGGCTTGATGCCGTAATGCACCAGAGTTTGTTTTAGAGTCTAATATGACCTTGCCGTGACAATAAAGGCATTTTAATTGTCCTAATAGGGAGTGCTAACGATCTAAGTTGCCAACAGCAACTTTGTTTTTGGGAAATGTACCTCTGCGCTGTCAGTAGATAATATGAGAGGAGACTGGGATGTTATTAGTGCCTCCTAGATCCTTGAACAAGTGCAAATTGTTTACACCATACCGATCTCCAACAGTGAAAATACCCCGAGATAGACCACATGAAATAAACAAATGGTTTGTAATCAGTCGAAAGACTGCAGTTATGCAATAACGGTTCATTTTTGCTAAACCTAAATGAGCCACCTGTAAACTTTTTAACATTTCTCCACACATTCAAAGAATTCAAAATTATGCTGCCAGATCCTTCAGCGTCCTCTACAAAGATCTCATCTTCAGGAGGCTGGACATGTGCCGTTATGGCCGCAGGATGGGTGGAGTTGGACGAGCAACCAGAGTGAGGGGATTCTGAGGACCCCGGGGGAAAGTGCAGCCCTGAGAGATTGATGGCTATGCCAACGAGGGCCCCGTGTAGAGGACCTCAGTGAGGGGATGTCCAATGTTGAGGGGCCCTTCTTTAGGGCACCTGATGTTGAGGAGGCCAGTGTCAGGGTGCCAGATGTTGAAAAGCCCTGAAGGTCTAACTGTAGGGTGGCAGATGTTAATACGCCCAAAGGATGTCTGCAGGCAGTGGGAGGCACAACATTTGAAAGGTGTGCAGACCACAGTCATCTACGTCCCTGGCACTGCCTCCAGCACTCCTGGGCAAGGATGGGCAAAACTCCCTCCTCCTCTCGAGTAACAGGAGGCAGAGCGGAGCTCCCACCTCCAGCCCTCTTCTGCATGCTCCCTACAGTTGCAGCCTTCCTCTTAGTGACGCTAACACCATCCATACATTTCCCACTCACATCCTCTGCAATACGTCTACAGTCATCACCCATCAAATATATATTTTTTATGTAAAATCCTGCCATTTTTCTCCTATCATATTCAGTAATTTTTTTTTAAGTTCAAAAACAAAATGAATTAATGAGCAACCTTTATCCATATGTGTTTATTTCTAGGCCTAAAACGTGGGGGCGCGGCCGTGGACACTGACCCAGAACTTGCATATTTCATTGCATGTTTTTTTAATTCACTGTTAATTTATCTTCCTAATGTTTTTAAGGTTGTAACTCACATTAGTTCATGTTTTTCCTGTCATTTAGAGCTCTAATTTGCCGGTTATTACACATATGGAGCTTTTAGCAAGTTGAATTGCACTCTACCTCGCATATCTTGTGATCCCAGGGAGTTTTGGACTAATTGGTGAAGGCTGTGACCGACTTTTGAGTGAACATCTGCTGACACTGCCGAGTCGGGCGGGAGCTTTTCAATCTCGTTTGCTCAGTGACTGTGTGGATTTATTAGCGAACACATGGCGGAGGGGAAAGACAAAGGGTGAAGTGAAGAAATTGGTTCGAGAGGAGGATTACTGTACACGAAAGGCTGAGCAGATGTAGTTTCCTGGTTTCCATCACCTCAAATTACACTCTTAAATGTCCACTCCCTCAACAATAAACTATGAGTAAACACTGCAATTGGGATATGAATTTGATTGGAACTTGCAGCAAAGTAACCTTATGATGGGAACTTTGAGCAAAGAAACCTTATCTGCCTCTCTGAAAAATGACTTAAAGATGATACTGATATTCCCCTAAACCGTTATACAATCATAAGGACAAACAAAGATTAAGTCAGAGAAATCTATTCTTGGAGGGTTTATTTGTTGATAATCGCACGGCAAAACAGTGAAGTATTCGAGAACAGATATGCACTCCCAATAATGAGACATTAGCTTTATCATTCAGACCATTTTACCTGTTTGCGGGAGATTGGGCAGATTGCCATCATTTTAATGTATGTCCTCAAACCTAAGAACAATGATGAGATGAACAGGAATGCTGGCAGTGCTCACTATTTGTTCTCACGTTTACCAGACCAGCCAGTTTTTATTCTGGGTAATCTCAACACCTGTAAACTTTCTGATCACCTTCAGACGCCGCAGCAGTATGTTGACCATCCAACGCTCCAGACGTGACTGGTCGATCAATTTTATGGAAATGTTCCTGAGGCGTACACAGAGGTGTCTTGTCCCCCCCCAGCAAATCTCGCCAAAATGTTGTACGTTTGCTCCCAAAATATAAAGCCAAGCTTAAGCAAGAGAGACCAGTCACCAGGGAGATCAGGATCCGAAACGCCAGTAGTGAAGGAAAGCTGTGTGACTGTTTTGGGGATACTGACCGGAAATTTTTTTTTTGAGTACAGAGCAGTTGCTAATGACTTAACTTTAGACCATTACTAACTATACAAAATTTTTTTAAATTAATGCTGCTTCTGTGAAGACTATTCAGATTTATCCAGGCGACAATGCATAGGTATCTATGGAAATGAAGCAGTGTCTTCATGAGAGGAGAGTCACATTCATCAATGGGGACATGAGTTTAGTTCGGGAAAACAGGGGGGAAGTTAAGAACATCATTAAGAAAAGCCGAAAAGAGTACAAGAATGATTTGGAGGAGCAATAACAAAGTGGAAATGCGAGGGATGCTTTGAATGGTCTCAATAAAATGAAGGGTTGGGAGGTTAGGAAGATGGATACTTACTTTTCCCTGAAATACTGCTTCTTTTGCAGACAATTTAAATCAGTTTTATTGCAGATTTGATTGTGGGCACAACGGAATTGATTCTGAGAACAAGTGCATTGATATTACTGACCACGATGCTTGTATTGAGGTGGCAGTTACACAGGTAAGGATGAAGCCAAACAAGGCTCCAGGCTCCAGGCTCTTATGCTCTGCTGGGGTAGATGATTAAGAGCTGTGTTCCTCAACTTAAATCTGTTCTCGCTAAATTGTTTCAGATGCATTTTTGGATATACATAGCCCCTCTCATAAAGACTCAAAATGCTTTTACAGTCATATGGGGTCATCTCATTTCACCACCGCCGATGTGTAGCACCCATCTGGCCGATGCAAGGCAGCCATTTTGTGTGAGAAGGCTCACCACACATAAGCTTGCGGTGGAGAGGGAAAGGACCATTTGCAGAGCCAATTAAAATGAGGGAATGATTCGGTGGCAGGTTGAAAGAGCCAGGTGGGGAATTTAGCACGGACACTGGGGAGCCCCCTATTCTTGTTGAAGTGTCCCATGACCCCAGTGAGTCAGGAAACTCGGTTTAACATCTCATCTAAAAGACATCCGACAGTTGTTGCTTGATCAACATTTTGTGCCACAGTTATGGAAATTGTCAATAATTATTCGAGTACCCAAAAATACCAGTGCTTCACTTTTAAGTGATTTTAGGTCAGTTGCCCCATCTACTATTTTGAGCAAGTACAGGGAAAAATTTGTCCGACGTTGTCACTTGGAAACTGCCTCGATCCAGTTCAATTTTATGGATGAAGGACCTTCTTTCAAATCGGCCCAAGAGAGCGTCAGCGAATGGCATTAGATCAGAGTGACTTGCTTTGAACACAGGTGCAGCCCAGGGCTTTGTCTTATCACCAGCTCAGTCTGCCATCTTTACTAATGAGATGCTGATCCAGAACTCCATTTCCTGTTTATACAAATATAATGATGATATGACTCTTGCTGGTTTATTACAAGAAGGACAGATGGGTGGTGAGATTGCATATTTCAATCATGTCTGCAAATTACAAAGTTGGTGTTCAAACAGTGGTCTAGTCATAAATAGAAGTACAACAAAGGGTTCGGTAATCAGTGGCAACGATATCTCCTTCTGCCTAAATACTGTAAATATCAATAACATCCCGTTGAAATTGTGGAGGACTTCAGGTACGGCCAATTTTGTGCATATCTATAAAAAGGCTATGCAATGTATGCATTCGCTGATAAAGTTGAACAACTTCTTAATAAGGCAGGATACCCGAGAGCTGGTCCACAAAAATCTTGTTCAGAGTGTTTTGAGGTACAACATATTGACTTGGTATGGTATTCTCTCGGAGCTAAAAGGTTAAAACTATCAAGGATTGTGAACATGGCTGGGAAAATCATTTGTGAACATTCATGGAGATAGCTGAATGAAATTCACACACTCCTCAGCAGGCAGACTGCTGAATTTGACAATTCCACACCCCCCCCCCCCCCACCCCCCCTGGAAGGCATTATAAGATACCCCGGGGAACAAAAAAAAAAAACTATTTTAGCAATTCTTTTATCCCTGGTGAAATTTCTCTGATGAATTCATAAATGAACTTAAGCTCTATTGTGATGACTTTTAACCTGCACTTTGATAGCTGGAAGTTCTTACTGTGTTTATATAGTGTATGTTATGAGTGTTTTGTGTTAGATTCTATCTATCTGTCTGAGGAAGATGGGTGCTCTGCAGTAAGTCATCATTACAGGCATATATGAAAAGGGATAGCATAGATGGCATTGAAATCTTTAAAATAATTTAATGTATCAATTCTTAATCACTAGGAGCATTTGGAGCATCATTAGGAGCATGTGATATTTCCATTACAGGTAAAAACCCAGGTTTGTATTCCACCTATGCCACCTTTTGCAAGATTTCAGTCCCACTGTGCCACACATGCACTGTGTATAGAAATGTTGGGCTAGTCAATAGTAAATTCTAATTGTATTATTGGAAAATAAATAAAAATAAAACCACAAATTTACAGATAGAGCATATTGCATTAAATGAATAGATGATAATTTCTCCTTTTTTTTTCTTCTACAGGAACTATCGCAAATTATTATCAAGCTGTTAGAATTTAAAATGAAAAAAATGGTATCTTTTTATTTAAAAAAAAAATTCAATTTAAATGGTTCATTTTATTAATATTATTGTAGTTTTTGGTGTATTATAATTAAAAATTGCCTAAAATGAATTAATAATGTAATATGGGTGAAAAATGTAATATTTAGATATAATATAACAGTTTTTGCAAGCTTCTCGCTGTGAAATTCAGACCAGCACATACCTAGGAACACTGTAGTTGAAATGACAGTGTTTAAAACCAACATGGACCAAACTACTGAGGTACAAACGAGGCATGACAGTTTGGGATACCGTCGGACTTCAGATGTCAGTTAGTTGAAAAATGCATCGTAGCATGTTAGCTCAAGGCTAACTTATGTCGTTGTTTCGGAAATGCATTCCAGATCTGCATTGAGTGTGTCGTGCCTTGGAATCCTTCACCAATATCTGATTGGATAGAGCCTTCTCTATGCTTTTGCGGCCTACTATATCCAAAATTTATAAACGGTATTGAAAAGGAATCAGTGAATCTCCAGCTATTCCGGTCTTGAGGGAGCAAGAGTTCATGTCTTAGCACCTCAACCCAAACTGGGATACTGAGTGGGAACTGAACAAAAGTAATTGGACTGACTAGCAAAAACTGCATTGAATTTTTAACACTGAGTCGCAAATCTTCCAATGACTGTCTGAAATTGTTTTGTTTTCTTTTGTTGTTTTGCAAGCTCACTTGGATTCAGGTGAGGGGATTGACATGAGCATTGTAGACACTGACTTTCCACTTTGATATATTTTTGAAAAGAAAGAATGCTGTGGTCAACACAAGAAGACCTAATGACCCTGAAAGACCGTGGACTCAGAATACCTGAGGTAGGCGCACCAACATCAAGAGAGGAATTCACCAGTAAATTCAGGAGATTTATCACAAGATGTAAGCCGGTCTCAAAACTTTGATGTTTGCCACCAAAACTGCCAGAAAAACCTGTTAAGTTCTGGATAAACTTGAACAAGAATTAATTTATTTAAAAAAAAATAAAAAATCTCTCAAACACTACCGTCATTAGAGGACTCTTTATTAACTATAAGGAAGAAAGGTAATAAACAATTACTGAATCACAAAAAAAAAACATTGTCTGGAAGAGAACATCATGAAAGAGGGAAGGGACTGCTGATATTCCAATGATACCACCGCAGTTCTGAAGTGTGGTCAGATGAGGGCGCATATGGCAGCTAACTGAGCAGGTTTTTGTGCATCTATTGATGATATGATAGCTGACAAAAGCAGCACAATAAATTCTGAATTGTATTTAAAGATATTATCTGCTTGGATCCAGTTAAATGATATCAGATCATATCATAAAATACTAGGCCGAGGAACAACAACATAGATAGTAACAACGTAAATGGTCCAAAGAACTATCTTAGACTTTTTTAATATGGCCACAAAGTAAAGGCAAGCACCTACGCCCTTTGACTGCCTGCTCAACGTTGTAGAGCACATTATGAGTCTCTGTTGAACTGCGCTGATTGGATTTTTTCAGCCCAACATGCCTAACCCAAAGTGTTAGAGATGGCTCAGTCAGGTTAAGTTCAACACATCTTTCAATTAGACTCAAAATACGTTCCTACTAAAAGGCTGCGCGAGCATTTAGGGGGTTAAAATACTTATCTTTTGTCCATAACTTAGATGCACCTGCCCATAAGGAATGGAATGTGTAATGAGCTCACATGCATGATTTCATCGATGCGGTCTCTAATTGGTATTGAAGTTGATCCGACCTCTATTGACCTAGTGCATTCTAATTATCTTCAATACACGCAACTATGGCATACTACCTGCATGTGCACAACAGAAGCCACTTCTTTTGACACGGCGCAAAGAGGTGACAAAATTGCCTCCATTTATTGCCTAGCCAGGGGTAATCGAGCTCTGTGAGTTCAAGTTTTCACAGAAATCGGCGAAGAAATATAGCATAAGAAACTGAAAATATAGCACCAGCTTAATTCATTCCTCCAAGCTGAGGACAAAGGCGAAAGAGTTATCAGGAGCACGAGCCCTTTAACAGCACTCGGATGAAAGCAATATATCTAAAGCCAATATGGTGTAATTCTCAGACAGTAAAACGACTTCGCTAAAAAAAAGGAAAACAATTCAATAGCAAGGGATCTTTATTCTCGGAGGGAATGTTGAAGTTTCTCTGCGGCAGATCATTGAGAGGTCTCGGCTCTAGAGCAAAAACAAAAGTCTTTTGCAGCATAGAAATGGCCAAGATGTTCAAAATATGATTTTAATGCAGAATACAGAGTGAGCACTTGTGTATTTCATATCTATCAAGACCATTGAATTCTCACAAACGGCAACCATATAATAATAAAAAAAAATCTACTTTTTGGAAGCCGAATTCAAAGCACTAGAGAAACAGTTAAAGACGAGTTGAAGTGTCTGCTAATCTGAAGGCGCTTCAGAGCAGTGAATGCAGCACTAAAACAGGCTGGCTTTCCAAAGCCCGAAAGCTCACTGCTGATTATAATGGAGCTCAACTGCAGCAGGAATTTCTCTATAATGTGGAGAATCCTGCTAGGCTGGCGCAGTGGAAGTCATTCAAAACCCTTCATTTCTCTCAGAATGTGCTTCAGATCAACCTTCTCTGAGCTGAACAACACTCCAATTTACTTTCCCTCTTGGCAACAACAAGGAATCACTCATCTTCTTCACCTCTTCCAAAATAACGAATTTCTATCTTTTAACACCCTGATCCAGAAGTATGGGCTTGGCAAAGACCAGTTCCTCCGTTATCAAAAATTAAAATCTGTAATCAAGTCCAAAATCAGTACTACCAACAATACACTACAACCGCCTAAACTTGGTGAAGAAATCAGGAAAATCACAAACTCAAAAAAAAAAAAAAAAATCATCTCTAAACTTTATAAACTCATCTCCATCTCTGTTACCTCCATATCACTCCCAGTCATCAAACGGGAAAATGACTTGGACCTCCCTCCCAACCCTGACTCGGATACAGATCAACAAGAACATCTTCTCCATGACCTCTCACCCAAATTTACAACTCATACAATATAAAAGCATCCACAGATTCCACCTCAACCAAAGTAAAATGTTTAAAATGGGACTGGCTGACACAGACACCTGCTCACAATGCACTCTGGGTAGTGTGGACAATTATTTGCATGCCACTTGGGTCTGTCTACCAGTTCACTCCTTTTGGGCAGCAGTCACTGAGAAACTTGCCACTATTTTGGGCTGCAGAATCCGAATATCTCCATCACTCTACCTGCTAGGAGACACCCCATGCACTGTAGCCCAACCACCAAAATACAAAAACTCACTACTCAGTTCTCTAACTATCGCCAAGAAAATAATCTTCCAAAACTGGAAATCTAAAAGGTCTATTCATATCACCCACTGGCTCAACTCTTTTACAGAATACATTCTAATAGAGTAAATAACCGCTCACAAAAATAATGACACATCTGTCTTTATTGATACTTGGCACCCATATATAACCCATCTCTCCATAAAACTGGACGCAATATTTGATCAAACCCATGCACAGGACCACGGCTCCTCAGAAAGATAACTATCCTCTATGTTTTGCTAAAAAAAAAGAAAAAGGAAGGAAAAAGGGGGAAAATAAAAGAGAAAAAGAGGAAAAAAGAGCCAGAGAGGATTCCTGGGGCAGTGGCATTTATATTTGTTTGTGTACATGCGTGCATGTGCAAGTATGTGTGTGCGTGCGCGCGAGCATGTGTGTGTGTGAGTTTGTGAATGTATGGAAACCGCAGATTCCAAGAAAACCAGTGCGCTTCAAGGACAGCCGGGGCAAGGCAGATATGAATTTTGTCTCAGAAACCGCTCATGAAATATGCCGCTGTGTCAAATGTCGAATGAGTATCTGTCTGCTCCTGTGCAGGAAAAAAGCCCACAAATTCTTTTGTGCGAAAAGCTCCATGAATTTAAAAACACTGAGGTACGATTCTCCCGAAAGAAATCCATGACTCTTCCTTGGGATAATCCCACACAATCTATAAACAACTGAAGTTTTGAAATGACTGAAATATTTCCAGAAAAAGTGCGCGATGATGTGTATGAAGTTATTTCTGAAAGTCATCCTTCCCATTCCACAGAAAACCCAGAGTACTGCATTTATGAGGTCTGAGGACAAAAATTGATTCAACCTTTCTGTTTTTCAAAGTTGATTGGCAAAGATTTATATCACTTAAAACACTGTATGTGCATATCTCAATCTTCCATACAGAATAGAAAGAGGGTGAGAAAGTCATCCAGTGGGCAATTCGCTAAACAGAGGCTGTATGACTGCATCTTTGTATGAGGCTTTACACATTGCAAGCTGCACCGCTATATTTGTAGGAGCCAAATGGAGAGGTACTGTATCTGTGGGACAGCGCCATTTTCAAAGCCTTGATCAAGCTGTAACTGTGGGACTGTATCATTGTAGGAGTCTTATTTATCAATAACTGTGTCACCATATCTGTCCTTATTAGTCAATAACTGTGACTGTACCTTTGTAGAAACAATCCTCGCTGTGGACCGTGGTGATCCTGAGCTTCTTTAGGCAGGCGGCCCGGTGCAGCTCGCAGTGGTTCTGATAGAGCTGTCCGTCGGAGCCGCACACCGGCTTGTAGTGGGGCTTGCAACGGTCGAAACAGGCACAGTCCCCCTGGCCCGTCTCAGCGTTGACCACACAGTGCCGTCCCAAACCGCAGTATTTATACTGACACGGACCCCGGTGTCCGAAGGACCCTGCAATGAGCACAAAAAAAAACGTGTTACATCATGTGCTAAAAAGGGAGGTGGTTCAATAAATTCTGGAATGATGACCGTCACAAAAATGCTGTATGAACTCTTTCCTTCAAGGCATGCTGGTCAGGATCATCACTGTCGTTGAATTTGCTTGTGATACAGTAATGAGTGAAATGATTTGGCTATACAATCTACACAGTCATTATTCATCGTAGGTTTTGGAAATAGAGAGTTTTGATTCATCATTTTTTATCATATAAAAGGCAGAACTTGCAGAACTGGACGGGTCCCATAAAGTATAATGGACCCTGTCATTATACATACGTTAAAAATTTATTTGCTTCTTACTGGCAGAAAAAAATAAAAAATATGAGCAGCTGTATTCTTTAATAGTGCAACAGAAAGATGGGGGAAATGCAGGCAGGTGCAGAATCATTGGTATCCTAGATAAGAAAGAAGAAAGGGCGGCATATAATGCAAAAAGTCACAGTTAATATTGATTGGAGTATTAAACCTGACTAAAAAGATTAGCTAAGGTAATTCCTGCCCCTCTAATATAATATTTCTTCACTTATATCGCTGCCTGACTGAAAATGTATCCAAACTCAAGAGCAATGCGAACATTACTCCGTTTCGACCTCATCTGTGGTCATTATGCCTGTTGGCCATCATTATAACATCAGATATTGTAATTCAAAGCAAATATGAACTCATATCCTTCACTACCACAGTCTTTCCATATCAGTCACTGCCTTGATGCCATCACTGAAACTTATGAAACTTTCTAGAACAAACAGAAGTTCTTCTGTTTGAAAAGGTTCATAGGTTGTAGAACAAAGAGGTACTGTAGGTCAAGCAGCATGCTCCTTTGAAAATATTAGTCACACGTACATAAGATGCCAGCAGCCAAAGAAACAAAGAGGCTGATTTAGTAGGCGAGAGTCAAATATTCAATCGGTGCGAAATGGTAGTGAGGATTCAGTGAACCGCTGATGGTATGCCAACTGCTGCGTGGCTGTTTGCTGAAAACAATAAGTGCTAATGTGCCTGTGGAAATTTCTTTCACTTCCTCCAGATTCAGCTTAAAGGGCAGTCACAACACTGAGGATCTGCATTACTATTAACAAAGGCAATTATACAGTATGTGCTACTGTTCAATTCTCTGAAACCATGTGCAAGTAAATAACACAGTCCAGAGCAAATTAATTGGATAAAGGTGCTTATCAATTGAATGAGCTCAATGGAGTGCAAACAGCCGTGCCAAGTGATGGACGTTTTACACAACCACCGCAAAAGTCACTGCTTAGTACCTTTTAGCCAATTTTCATTAATTTCTGTGACTTGTATGATGCAACTAATGTAATTGCATCATCAACACAGTACTGTGACTATGCTGGACTGGTCTGGTAATTCTCCCGACCTCAATCCCATTGAGAATCTCTGGTCCATCGTCAAGTCGAGGCTGCAGCAAAAGGACTGCGCCACAGAGGCCAAAGTAATCGATGCAGTTGTCCAGGTGTGGCATCATGACGAAGAAATCCTGCAACCTGCAAAAACCTGGTTAGGTCCATGCCAAAACCGGTGGAACAGCTGATCAAGTACGGTGGAGGACACATCTCATTCCAAATGCTGAATGTAAACGCTATTAAAGTAGTAAAAAGCCTAAAAACCTTTGTTGTTTGGTTTTCCCCACTCCAGCCTACTTTTTTTTTATTTTTTAAATTTGGCATCTCCAATCCCACCCAAATCTGGAATGCCCAGTTGGTGAACTATGTACAAAGCTTGCTCGTATGCGACCCCTTGCTGCCAACTCAGGATAGTGAAGACAGTTCACGACTCTCCTCCGAAGCACGTGCCCGTCAGCCACTGACTCTTATACACTCATTGGTTGAATCCTAGTAAGTTCAGAACGAGGGCGGAGGATACCCGGACATGAACAAACCCAGAGTCTTCCTGACGAGCGCCCGTCTGGCCAGCAGGAGGCGCTGGAGCAAAGCACAAAGCTACTATTGTGTCCCTAAATCCGGCAGTCCCTTCCCAATTTAGAACCCTGTAGCGCAATGGCCAGTTGTGCGCTACTCTGAAAAAGCTGCCGACCCCTGCCGGTGGATACGCCGGGGCTCGAACCCGCGACGTGATAGTCACCTCTGCACTGCAGCGCAGTGCCTTAACCGAGTGAGCTATCTGGCAGCTACTCCAGCCCACTTTATCCAATTAATTTGCACAAGACTGTACATTAATTTACCCAACAAGCAAGGAAGGAGCAGTTATGTGTGCCTCTGCCCAATGAACTCCGATCCATCTAACCTGACACTACGTTTCCAGGCTTCGGTCCAGCCCCTCCTATACAACAATATAGCCTGACCCCTCCAGGTTCTTATTCGCTGTCGCCAAACCTTGGACTGTCCTCTTTGCCTGGTCCTTGCATTGATGTTGCATTCCGGGGTTTATTAAAGACGCCCTACGGGGCTTCGTCTGAGATCAGTGTTTGACTCCTGAGTTCTGATGCCTGACAGCTTTCATCTTTAAAGGAGGAAGAAAAAATACTTAATTCATTCAGAAGCAACACTAGGTGCAGTTAATTGGTTACGAGCAAGTGTAACTGGACCTCTGTCGGGCCCGCTTTCGCTTTGATAGCTGATCGTTTGTTGTCACTGTATAAAGACCTTTTGATTTAATTACGTTTTACGTCAATTTGCTTTAAAGTCCCTTGGTGCACAGAATCAATCTTTAAAACTGATGTCACATTTCAAAATTGACCTTGTTCTGAACCATCCACCAAATTTCAAATGGATAACATTAGCGTGCATGTCAGAAGACGGGCGACAAAGATAGCTGAATAGACTCATTGGAGCTTTCTTGTCAACTGCATGGGTTTGGCTGTCTTGAGCATTACAAGCATTACGGGCAGATTTATCAAGCTTTTGCATTAGTTCAGTCAAGCATGGGAGTCAGGCTGGCCACAAGCCTGTCCCTGTCCAATTCTCCTTGACTTTACTTCTCTCACCCAACTGATGAGCCTTTATAACTAAGGCAGCATTCATTCATTCCCCTGGCTCCATGCCCACTACACCGCTCCTGCTCTGGCCTGCTAAAAAATTTGCTTCTCATTTCCCTCAGCTTCTTCCTGCATAAATATCATTCTTCCTTCCAAGCAGCATCTGTTCATATTGTGTTCAATAATTTAGACATTAATGAGATTTAAAAGAATCTCAGGCTCTGCCAGGGGGAGTTGTGATCTCAGGAACGATCTGTAGTCATGCTCGCTCAGATAGTTCCAGAGCACCACTTGAGCAGAGTCACCGCCAAACTTAAATGCATGTGGTCCTATAATAAATGGCTAAATCTGACCTAAGTGCCCTAACTGAAATATTAATTTTACGATTGGTTGGCCTCCTAACTGATGAAATTCTAATTGTAATATAATAATAATAAATTATTATAAAAATACGACGTCAACTTGGTATGAAATTGTTCATACCCTATTTGAATCCAGCCACTGAGTAAAGAGAATCTTTAGATTTGTAAATCTGTTTTGGGAAAAGTAGTCACTTTCCCATACTTTGTGTTTGCATATTTTATGCCCCCAGGGTCCAAAAAGATATATAATAGAAAATTAATTGAAGCTCCCTGGAACTTCATAAATTGCCCACAAAAGAGACTGAGACATTCAGTTTATATCCATATGTCCAGAGCAATAAAGAGTATCACCTGAGAGAGATGTAAACCTTTAGCTTTTTAGGCCACCCGACAGTTTCTGTTCACTCTGTGATAATGAATGAAAACAGGTTTGACATGAGTACAATAAAAACTCTTTAAGTTATTGCATTTATAACTGTTAAATTTGGCTGACTGGTAGTGCTACAGGAGACATTACTGAGCCGTCACAATCAATGACTTCCTCCTCCATGCACTAGGAAATGTTGAGAACAGATTTAACATTATTCTTGTAATAGCTGTATTATTACTTATTTTGATTTTAATAAATGAGAAGTTGACCTGGTGATGCCACTATTGCAGAAGTCATACGGCAGGGCCCCCTAAATCTGGTCCTCAAATCCAAATCCAGACATGGTTTTCCTTCCTTCCAGGCAAATGAATGAACAATTAGTACTTCTGATTGGCCAGACTGTCACCTGACTCCCAGGTAATGGGGAAGGTGGAAAACCAGCAGATCTTGACCCTCGAGGACCGTAATTTGGGGAGCCTTGTCGCACGGTGACAAAAATCAATGTCATTTATGGCATGATTCCCATTAAAACTATGTCTTATCGAAGCAATCTCTTTCAGGGACTCAAAATAAAGGCGCAGCAATACAGCTACCTCCGCTGGGCTTCGCCAACAATCACAAGCCACAACACATGCCGTTTTTAAGACACCCAAAGAAAACATACGGCGGCTTGAGTCAGTTGAGAAAGATGAAAAATGGAAAGTGAAACGTCAAAGTGAAAAAACATCACAAACATCCAAACCCTTGAGACCTTTTTATAATGGCAACGTTAAAAAGAGGGAGCTTGAATAAAACTGCTGCTCGTGTTGGAGCAGATATTACATAATGTAGCCTTTTCCATTAACTCGGATAAAGGGGCATCCATCTCCTTTCATTTTTTTACTCCAGGAAAGCAATGTTAAAATGAAAGATGGAGGTATAGAATGAGCTTATACAGACATTTTTATTTATTTTCATTTAAGTTTTTAATCCATGAAGAGTGAACAGACACTGTAAGGCAGCCAGGGAATACAAAAGAAAGTAAAGCTCCCACTGAAATTTGCCAATAGGGTTGATCTAGTTTGAAAAAGTGATCACAGAGAGAACAATAGATCGCCTTAAAACCTTAATCCACAGAATATAAGAGGAAGGCAGCCTGCTTTAAACTTTCCCAAAAAAAAAATCAGGCAGACTTGTGATGT
The DNA here is from genome assembly GCA_029721435.1 of Gymnothorax reevesii. Classification (NCBI taxonomy): domain Eukaryota; kingdom Metazoa; phylum Chordata; class Actinopteri; order Anguilliformes; family Muraenidae; genus Gymnothorax; species Gymnothorax reevesii. The sequence goes on along the minus strand of CM056589.1, from coordinate 49,926,698 downwards.
GACTAACTGTAATATTCGCAAGAGTTTCATAAACAACATCGAGCAGATTACCTCTAACTTGTTTCTCAACGTAAATTTAAAAAGTCATGCCCTATAACCCATGAATGATCTGCATGTAAAAAATGCTTTTGGCGTTAACGATAAGCCTCAAATTTGCATGTTTAGCATTCAGCGAGCCTAAACCTTGCCTTAAGTTGTCCAACTTGATGGCGATTGGTCAGTGCATACGAAGCACGCAAACACTATGCTCTCTTGCTCACCAGCTCATCAGTTGTCCCTTGCTTTTAGTCATTATGGTGCGTAGGACTGTATAGGAATGGGTGGTCACAAATACAGATAAAAAAAGATGGCCCACCGGCCCCCGGAGCCAGTGGACCGATGGGAATCCTTGCAGGAGTCCAAATGGCCAGTACTTGCCAGTATGTGACCGTTGTGGCCAAACATTAGTCAAAAGCTTAGGACATATCAAAGCAAAATTGGCATGCACATTCGGCGTCCACTGCTCACTGGTGTACACCGGCTGTACACCTTACAGGAACCTCAAAACATTTCAGTATCAGAGCACTAAAGCACTTCTGAAAGCAGTGCAACCATAGGACTGCCAGCGCCAACAAGCCACGGAGCTGAAAACTGGGTTTTCATCCCGGTACGACCGAGCTGCATCGTCCCATTAATCTTCAAGCCTTCAGGCATGAAGAAGGGGCAGTTTAGCATAGCTGCTGACACAATAATTTATGAGCTATATGACCATATATGCTTCCGTGCCCCGTGCTAATTGTACAGCGCATAATTTCACAAGGGACACGGTGGTAGGAGAGACACTCACACGAAAACATGTTTGCATTAAATCAAATTGAAAAAGGAGCATATTTATCCCTAACAACGTTATTTACAGTGGCACATGCTGAACTGATTCTGAATAATTTACTAAATATACCCTAATGCCCCCCCTCCTGCCCCCCCCCCCCCCCCCCCCCCAAGCTATATATATAAATCATCCAAAAGCTTTGAAACATCATCTTCAATTAGCTCAGTTATTGCACATTACATAGCTATACTTCCCCGATATAGAAACCACAAAGATTAAAATGCATGATTAAGAGTGGAAAAAATAAATTTCACTGAATGTATTTTTTTCACCCCCTTTTTTGGACAAAGTCTTCTTTTTTTTAAATAATAGCAGCAGTAAAGTATGTTTCCAAGTGCCAGCCTATACCCTAAAAATTGGTACTCAATAGAGCAAGGGATGTGATGTTTCACCATCTCTCAGGAGTTTGCAAACAGGTGTCTCTCTTCATCAAGCAACTGATGGAAGACATGTAAAGGACGTAAAAACTGAAAGCGCGCAAAAACAATATGGAAGTCACTTTCACCTTCATCAAACCTATCAACTAGAACGTGTTCTCATAGAAACATACGTCTCCCCCTGGCCCCCCTTCCCTGCCAAACCCACCAGACAGACAGACAGACAGACAGGCACATACCAAAAGCCACCACTGCAGGACATGAGTAGTAAGTATGCAAAGTTTTGTCTAGATCATGCAAACGGTTTTCGAGTTACAATCGAGAAACAAAGTGGGAACGCCGATGTGAACGCGAATGGGAGCCGAGCCTAAAACAATATGTCTCCCCTCTCCCTCCGGAGGGAGGTTGCGCTTATTCCAAAATGCATCTGTAAAACACGAGGGCAATTTAGAGTCTCCAGTTCTCTTTGGACTGCCAGAGGAAGATGGTTGATTCATAGGAAACCTACACAAACACGGGAACATGCAAACTCTATGGAACGGTCAAGGACTCTGACCTCTCTGCTGTCATGTAGTGCTGCCCACTTCATCGCCTTGACACCCTGGATCCCTATTGTTCGCTTAAAAGTATTTAACCCTGTATAAGTCTTTGGAGTATTCAGATGAGAAAACTGTCAAGTTGATGCAAAAATCTCTAATTAAATGTACTGACTGGTACGCGTCATGTTTTGAAGTAGAAAAGTATTACAGCAATTACATTTTTGTCTACCAATGAAGAAAATGATCTTACTTTCTTGAAGAGCCCAGGATCACAGCTGTCCTGCCGTTGCATTAAGAGAACATGTATGATGTTGGAGGGTATTTCATAGAAGTTTATTTAAACACCTTACTTCAGAAGCATAGCCTGACCTTCCAGAAGCTGGAACATTACATTACAGTTTTATACCAGACCAAAGTGACACATAGTTAGTGATAATAAGCAAATCCCAAGCAATGTGGGGTTAAAGGCCAAGCTGTATGCCCATACAGCTACATCACAATGTTGCTTCACTGTGCCTTTAGAAACCAGCCTTCTGACTTTAGCCACTAGGTTACAGATTATCCCCAGTTGTTAAGTCCTAAGAATTAATGTCATATTCCTCTCAGTTACACCAAAGGTTGGAAGTAACTCAGATGTTCGGGGGCACCTGTTATTAAGTGCTTAGTTCCCACTGTCGTGCGCTCCGTTACAAAGGCAACTATCTGCCATTCGTGGCTGATCGTGGAACTTTTCTGAAGCTGCTTTCACACCGGACGAGAAACGAACTTTTTGCACTACAGATTACATTCAAAGTCAATGCAAAGCCGCAAACTTTGAATTGACTTTGAATGTAATCTGTCTCGCGAAAAATTTGTTTCGCGTCCAGTGTGAAAGCGGCTTAAAATTTCAGGTTTGGATACGAGGTGCTGCGATAATCACGATTGACAATTAATTGCGCTGATTGTAATAACCGTCCAAAACCTTTCTACGATCAACACGATTCCCACGACAGACCTCAAGATCTGATAGGATCACCACGATTAAGTTATTAACTGTGCCATGAATCATGATATCGGGATGTAATTGTTTCGATTATGTAACTTCTAACAAAATTTGGTTTAAACTTCCTCTGCACATACAGTGACACCACGAGGCAGCAAAAATCTGAACATTGGTTTGGCCAGAGTTGAGGAGTCAAGCTGTGTAGATATGGGCATCCCTCTGTCTGTAATACAATTACACATATTACAATCAAGTCATGATGATACAGGCAAATGGCTATGGAATGCAACTATCATTATAATCTCTGCGCATGTCAGATGTTTCTAGCTCTTCATTGTATTTCAGTTAACAAGGAATGCCTGCTTGTAATGAACAAATTCATTAGACAAATGCATGGCAAAGAATCGCTTGCTTCAAAGCACAATGTGGCCAATCAAACGACTCAATACTCAATGTGGCCAATCAATCAAATACGCAAATGTCACAAATGAGTTCGTGTTAGAGTCCTCGAGAAACATAGCACTTTTTCACTTAGTCATCGTAAAGAGATGCAAACACAGAGAAATGCTAGCCTCATCTTTGCGTGTCGAGCAAACTGGATAACCTTTAGAACACGTTGCTGACACCAGTTATACAACCAAGCCATAACACTTATAGAACATAATTCTTACAAAACAATTTACTACAGTTTGCATAATGTTGTTGCTCCTCAGCAGTTTGTGAGCACCCTGCCGATGCTGCATAAAGACTAGGTCGTAGGGCTACATGATCAAGCAAATGTCTCCCATCAGTCCTCTATCAGTTTAGCAAAGGCAGTCTCGTTTCCCTTGAGGTACATACAGGGGCACACTTTTGTAAAACATATTAAATAGAAAATTATATACCTGAAGACAAGTCTTCTGCATGTTACACAACTTGAAAACTGATTCGCGTAGAGCAGGGGTGTCCAATCTTATCCGCAAAGGGTCGGTGTGGGTGTTGGTTTTCCAGGGCCGGTGTGGGTGCTGTTTTCCCAAACAGCCCAACACTAACACACCTGATTTTACTTATCGAGGTCTTAATTGATCCCCATGATCAGTTAATTAGATGATTCAGTTGTTATGGCACTGGGATAGAATAACAACCTGCACCCACGCTGGCCCTTTTGCAGATAAGATTTCACACCCCGGCTTAGAGAAACAAAAGGAAGTAAAAGGTAAGCTTAGTGATTTAAATAAAAAAATAAGTGTGACCAGCTTAAGGAAACTAGCTTCCCATGTAAGTATCTAATGCTTGAAGCTCATTAAGCTGAAGAAAAGAAAAAATTATTAATGAATCAAATGGTCATGGCCTATACGGGTGTTACCTAAATCTACAGATATGGAATATGCTTACATCAGTTCTTAAAACTTGCTTATCAGAGGTTGTCATTTTTTGTCGGTAGTCTATTGTTTGGTCATTGTAATTCTTTACTAATTGCTGCCATTTGTTTCCACAAGTTTGCGGTTGACTTCAGTTATGTCGTGACAAATGTGTTGCGGAGATTTTGATTATTGCTTAGTAGTTTACAGATATAAAAACTGCCCTTTGGGGATCTTGCAAGGTGAGCTATAAACAGGGTCCCCAAAGGGTGACTCGCTTCAGACAAATCCCTCCACTGCAAAAAAAAAAAAAAAAGAAAATATGAATGTTCTGTGACAAATAGAAGAGGTTCAGTTGATTTGTGGAATGTTTTATTTATTTGAGCAAGCAAATAAATGTATTATATTTGCAGAAATGCAGAAATCTTTGAAATTTCACAATGTAGCCTTGTGATAGTGAGCCTCTTTTTCTTTGATGGAAACCTGTACGCCACCAGAGGTCATTTTACTCCTCACACCTACAGGCAGATGTGGGATGGAGGGCTGGGTGCTTGAAGATTCAGTATTTAATACTGAAATGCTTATCAGACAAGGCTATGGAATAGAAAAGTAGCTAGGTGTGCAAAAATAATAACCCCTTAAAATGTATTACTCATTTTTTGTAACTCACAGGAGAATCGCTGAGAAAGGAAGTAAGTATATGGGATGTCCTCTAAAGTTTGGGAACTGAAACTATGAAAACAAAGTTGTTTTTGTGTTTAGCAACTCCCTTTCCCAAACCCCCCTGGCCCATCACCTCTGCACACCCACACGCAAATACACACGGACACACAGAGACACACACCCACGCACACACGACGTTCAGCTGTGTCAAGGTAAGTTGGATGATTTGCTGGCATACTATATGTACTTTAGCCATTTCTATTTAAAAGGCTGGATTAAACTTAAAAGTGCAGTCAGTGTCTGGTTATACGCCTCACTTTTATTTTCATCTACGGAGATTTGGAGTCACCGCGGTCGCGGTCAGCCCACAGAAAAACATAATACGAAGCTCACATGAGCTACAACTGAGAAATATTGAATTTGAGCGCTGGTATGCTGAGAGGTCAAAGGTATTCATAAGGGAGTTGAGCTTAAAAACTGTGTGGCCTATGTCAACCTTTAAACCATGATCAGTGACACCATTAGCAGTAACCAGATGGCAGAGATTAAATATCGCTAGAGATCAAAATTCAAAAAGTCACCCTGCATGATACAAGAAACCTCATCAAGGAGCAAGAATTGAAAGGTCAGAATAAAACTTGCTGGGGAAAAAAAATGAAAGGATGCGAGAGGAGTTCTGTGATAAAGTTTTACGGGCAGGTGAGAAAAAATTATTGAATGTATAAATTATGGAAAGCCAAAAACATCAAATTTTGCCCTTCTTTTCTCATATTTCCGCGCACTGTACATAATATGTATTATTGCCAATCTGTGGCAATGAATTTCCTAAATAACATTGCTACTTTGCATTATGATGAAATATAATCTAAAGCAAGTCCAGAGATTGATTTTTTTTTTTTTCCTTGGCTGTGACTGTACGTCCAGTGGCAACAGTTAGGTGCCCCCAACAGTTTCACGGTCCTTAGATCAGCAGTTAGGACAATGGGGCCACATTGAATCTCCGACATTAAAATGCATCTCTCATCCAGTCCCAATACATCAGCCTGTTTATTAGGCAAACCATGTTCTGTTTTCTGCGTGCCAAGTGCCAACACCGTGCTGTTGACTGCTCTCATTTTAAAACTTTGAAATACTTTGTACTGGAGACCCACATCAGGCAATCCAACAGAGGAAAAAACCTTTGTTGCTGAAGCCTCCTTAAACTGCAGCCGCGACACTAAAAGCAGAGATGATAAACACAAAGATTCTACTCAAACATTACATTTCAAAAAACAAGGTTAAAAGATGGAGGGTAACGGCAGCAGGGAGAAATGACACAAAATAATTGTATCTTTCATATGGTTCCTAAAACAGCTAGCTTAACCATGAAGCACAAAGGCCAGTACTTACATTTCATGCCAATTAATTTCATTTAACTATGCCAGCCACCTTTCAGTGAGTATACCATAGAATATTAAATGACTTGGCTTTGAAATTTAATTTAATAGACAGCAAGTCCAACCACGGAATATAGCCTACTACTCAGGCATTAGTGGTAAGCTAGTACATGCCTTAAAGTAACACGAGACGCCCGTGGGTTTGAGGGCGGAACTTTCGAATCCTGCAGTTCAATGCGACTACGCCCACCACCAATCACGGCGCACCATGATGCTTCCAAAGCCACGCCTGAAAACCTGTGCGTGTGGGGTTTGATTGACAGCAGTATCATTCCAATCATTTGAGTGGGTCGTACGTTTGATTGGCTGTAGTTTTTTAGCTCTTGCCCCTTACAGGATAGACGTATTTTTTTCATTCCAGTGTCAAACATCTTGTGTTTCATAGCTCTATCGATCGCTGTAGCGGTAGAATAAGAATTTTAAAAAATTGTTACAAATCTGAGGGAGTCTAGTGTACCTTTAAGAGTAAATGAAAACAGAACAGGTCAGCACAGGAAATTATCTCAGAAAAATGATCAATTTTCCCACTTTCTCTATTGACCTTGGCAGAAGATAAATTGGACTCCTGTCACAGAGGAGATTGTAAACCAGGGACACTGGGATTTGCTCTGTAATTGGAGTTTCATGTTTATGATCTGGCAGTACATTTCCCTGAATCGCAGAACACCTCTGGAGATCATTGATCATCTGAAATCAAGCCTGAAACTAACTTCAATGATGAACTTCTTACTCATTCAACAAGAAGAACAAATGAAGTTTGTGGTCATATTTAAAAAACTTCTGTCCTCAACTTGAACCCCATATTTTCCAGGGGTGCGACACTACTCCTTTCGTTTTACTCCTTACTTCACAAAACCTAAAATACTAAATGCTGTGAAGGAAACAAAGAGGTTTTACAACTTTTTTTTTTTGAACTGAACACATTTTCACACACATACAGCATACATGTTCATTAGTAGTAGTGCATGTGTGTCTCATCTCTGCACGGTTAAATACATGATCAAGACAATAAACCATTATCATCTACAGGGTACAGAAATGACTTTTCAGAACTCAGAAGGTTTTTTTAAAGAACAGATTAAGAAAAATAATTCAGGATTTTACCGCCCCAATTCCGACATAGTTGGGACAAAGCGTAAATTGTGAATAAAATCAAAACGCAATGACTTTCAAATCACACCAGCCAATATTTTATTCACAACAGAACAGAGATAACATATCAAACGTTGAAACTGAGAAATTCATAAAAACAATTTTATCCACAACATGACCTCATTTCAAATTTGATGGCTCCTACAGGTCTCAAAAAAGTTGGGATTGGGGCCTGTTTACTATGGTGTAGCATCTCTTCTTCTTTTTAACACAGAGTGGAGGGGTCTGGGCATTGAGGAGACAAGTTTCTTGAGTTAAGCTGTCGGAATTTGATCCCACTCTTCTTTAATACAGGCTTCCAGCTGCTGGAGAGTTTTGGGTCTCCTTTGATGGACTTTTCCTTTAATTATGCGTCAAGTATCCTCAAATTGGCGAAAGGTCAAGACTGCAAGCAGGCCAGTTCAGCACACAGACTTTTCTACTACAAAGCCATGCTGTTGTAATAGCTGTAATATGTGGTTTTGCATTGTCCTGCTGAAATACACAAGGCCTTCCCTGGAATAGATGTCGTCTGGAGGGGAGCGTATGTTGCTCTAAAACCTTTATATACCTTTCAGCAATCATGATGCTTTTTAAAACATGCAAGTGTCCCACACCGTATGCACTAATGCATCCCCATACCATCAGAGATGCAGGCTTTTGAACTGAACGCTGATAACAGGAGGGGTGGTCTCTCTCCTCTTTAGCCTGGAAGACACATCGCCCATGATTTCCAACAAGAAAGTCAAATTTGGATTCGTCTGATCACAGGACACTTTGCCATTTTGCAACAATCCATTTTAAATGAGCCTTGGCCCACAGAACACAGCGGGGCTTCTGGATCATGCTCAACAATGGCTTCCTTTTTGCATGATAGAGTTTTAGGTGCCATCTGTGGATGGCTTGGTGGACTGTGTTTGCAGACAGTGGTTTCTTGAAGTATTTCTGGGCCCATTTAGTAATGTCAATGACAGAATCATCCCAGTGAATGATAAAGTGCCGTCTGTGGGCCCGAAGATCACGGGCATCCAGTAAAGGACTTCGGCCTTGTCCCTTATGCACAGAGATTTTTCCAGTTTCTCTGAATCTTTTGATGATGTTATGCACTGTCGATGATGTTTCATCATCGACAGTGCATAACATCATCAAAAGATTCAGAGGAACATTGAGGAACATTGTTCTCAAAAGTATTCCACAATGTTTTACGCAAGCCTTCACAGGTTGGAGAGCCTCTGGCCATCTTTACTTCTGAGAGACTCAGCCTCTCTAAGACATCCCTTTTATAGCCAATCATGTTACACAACTGATGCCAGTTGTCTAAATTACTTGGTAAATGTTCTTTCAGCTAATTATTTTATATATTAGTAGCTTTTTCAGCCCTCTTTACCTGTGTGCCAACTTTTTTGATACCTGTTGCAGCCAGAAAATTTGAAATGAGCTCATTTTATGGAAAAAATGTAAAATGTCCTACTTTTTTAATTTTAAGTGTTATCTATTTTCTACTGTAAATAACATATTGGCTCATGTAATCTGAAAGTCAGTGCATTTTGATTTTATTCACAATTTACACTTCGTTCCAACTATTTCAGAATTGGGGTTGCATATAGTCTGTGACTTGTGCTTATACATTTATATAAATGTTGGCGCACAGATGGCATTGCTGTTTATTCTCAAGAAATGACTTAAAAAAGGGAAAAAAAATGGCCAACCAAAAGGCAGGACAGGAGCAACATTAAAAACACTGCTCAGTGCTGAGGGGTGTTTGCATTTCAATATGCATTAGCCTACGGATGTCCAATCTTATCTAAAACATGTCTGGATATACTGTTTGCTGGTATTTGTTATGGCCCAACACAAACATACCTGAATCTTTTAATCTAGGTGTTGATAGAACAGCCTGTGTTTCCCAAAAGCATAGTTGCTAACTGTTTTAGCAACTTGCATAGTTCAACCATGTACTTTCAGTGGTTCCAACTATGTAAGCTAGTATCTCTGCTTCTGGGGAGACATACCCCTTATTAGTTGTTTAGTAGAAACAGGTGTTGTAGTACAGAGCTAAACTAAAAACCAACACCCAGACTTTTGCAGATTGGATAACATCAGCTGTTCCCTTCAGATTTAATCACAATATAATCAATGTTGACTACGATTATACTACATTTCATTTTCTTGGAAGATGCTTCTGTTATAGACATTAGAACAGAGCCAAATGCAGAACAAAAATTATGCCAAAGTTGGCCTTCATTAACAAAGGAGAAATAAACACAAAGTGCTCTTAGAGCAGATGGTCCGAAGTCAGGCAGAAGCAGCCAGGAATTAGAGGACTGATTGTTAGACTGAATTGAAGGGGCTGATCTGGGTTCAGTACTAGGGTGGCAAGTCGGAAAGGACCAGGACACAAAGGCAGGCACACACCTCCCAACAGGAAAGAAACTAGGAGATGCTACTCGCCAAGACTGAGGAACCTGGTTGGATTTCTACTGATGAATAAATACTTGGTTTTTTTTAGTAAATATTCAGCGATGATGAAGGACAAGAGACATTAAACAATCCAGCAAAGAGAAGATGGAGACCATGAACTAAATTACACAATGTGAAAATCAATCAAATAGAAAATGCGAAGTGAATCAAGGAGGAAGGGGAATGGAACAAATCATTCAGTAATGATTAATTATCAACTATGCTTTTGGGAAACGTCTCCCTCGACGTGACATGCTATGATCCAACATGAAGAAGGATAACTACTGCCTGGAAGGTCCCTGCAGAACACAGAACCTGAGTTAGGAAAGTTCTCAAACCAACACATTCATTCAGCAAATTTTATGCTCCTAACTTCAGTGATTTACAATCATCTGTGCATTTCTCTGACAGATAAGGGGTGATTTCCTTAAGATTTTCAGAACTTCCCTGAACTTGACCTCCTCAGAATCAACTGAAAAAAAATCACTTGTATATCTTTATGAGACGTAATAGACCTGCAAAATTTCAGCTTTCAATTCCTATTAGTTTTGCAGATATGAGACTTCAAAAATTGGCCGCTCGCAGTCTCGAGTGCAAATCTGCATTTTTGCCAAGTTGAATCAGTAATACAGCTGTTTCAAGCTTGAATCTGCCAAAGATTTTAAGATGTTGGCATCAGATTCAATAAGTATTGTTTAGTCTTTACTTATGGCTTCCGAGAAATGGCTTTTTGGTCAAAATCATCTAAAAAAATGAAACACAATATAATATGAAATAATTTGAAGACTGAATTTTCATGGATTTTTTAGCCAAGGCATTGCCACTGAATGGATCCAAAATGTGATTGCGTCAGGTCTGATTTGAACATGTGGGCCACTGAGTAGAAACATAGAACTACTCTGAGAAGAGTTCAATATAATGTCTGTCTAGAGACAGAGTAATTTTGTGTGATGCAAATGGCTTTATAATGAATTATGATGTGTCATGGTTTTGGTGGTTTGAATGTGTTAAGGATTTTTCTTTGTGGCTCTCGTCCTGGGACGATATCGAATTCCTTCTCTATGAGATTCTTTTCCCAGCTGGTTCATTAGGCGTGGGCAGCGCGTTCCCCAAAGTCTATATAAGCCAGATGTCCGTCGCGCCTTGATAGAGTGTCTGATTTCAGGTTTCACTGCATTTTCTTTCGGGAAATTTCCTTTTTGATTCTTTCCCTCTCTTTCTTTGGTGTCACACCATTTTAGGTGCTTTGTCTTTCTCAGGTCTCGAGATATTTCCTTTTTGCTTTCTCTGTTTGTTTTTCCTCTCTCGCTTTGCGTCCTGGTTCGGATTGTTGGACGTCCTTGCTGGAAGCGTAAGAGCTGTTTCTGTTGCCGTTATATTTCTCGCTGTGGGTATTTTAAGTCCTTGCTGGTCTCGCTTTCTCCCACTGCTGCATTTGGCCTCCCTACTCCTTGGGCCATTACAACATGAACAAATTAAATTTGTTTTATGAAATTATTGACCAGATAAATAAATTATTTTCTAGATAATTACATTGCTTTTTGATTATGTATTAGAGCTGCAGCTCAGTATTACCAAAGGTTTATACCAGTTTTACTGACGCAGATGGAAATCATAAGACTCTCTACTTGATGTTTTGACTAAGACGATAAACTCTTGACTAGAGAGTGAGAGGATCCAGCAGCCTCCTTCAGAGGTCCTATCACACACTGAACCTCATGCATATCAAACTGAAAATACATCATATGTGTGTGATGTACACTGGTGTATTGGCAATATTGTTGAAAGAAATCTTGTTGAAAATGATGTATTTTTTCATTTCCTGAAGAAACATAGAGGCATCACATTCTCATGGCCTTTTGAAACATGAAAGGATGTGTGCAGGATATCACTAACTGACATGTCTTGTTTGGTTGACAGCCCTAACATAAAACATCATGGCAGGTGCAAGGATGAACTGTCAGACCACGAATTAAGAATGTTGCAATATTATGTATTTGGACATGCGTGCAATCAATTACGTTAGCCATCATGACAAGTATTTTTCAAATATATTGATTTACAGAACAATACTCTTTCACTACGTAATCTTTTTTGTTTTTAATCATTAGCATGTGGGAGAGCTGCTCATCCCTGTTTGTGTGACAAGCAACAAGCAGAGTAAGTGCATGTTTTTGCTCTCGCCTATGAAGGCACATAATAATATCTTAATATACGCCCTGAAAATAGCTGTCGAAAACTGTTGATTAACTTTAGACTAGGTTTTTGTTAGTCAATCGTGCAATGACTTTCTGCTGACACAAGATCGCAACATGCAAACAATGTGCTGACCGGTGTAAAATAACATGATCAGATCAGCAAGTGGACGTGCAACATCACTACAGCCTTAGAGAAAATAAGATGCTTATTCAAGAAGAAACGCTCAATCTGCTCATATTGGACATACAAAACTATAACCATATCAATACATATGAGATAAAATAAAAAAGTCACAGAAATAGCCTAACTTGGTTACACTTTACTTGAAGGTACTGTCATAAGAGTAATATGACACTGTCATAACTGTTACATGTGTCATGTAACAGTTATGACAATGTCATGTCACTCTTATGACGAAGTTGTCATAATCAAGACAACCCAAACAATGTCAACTTGTCATCTCAAAAACCGAATGACACTTAATGACAACATTTATGACATTGACATAACGTTTATGACACGTTCATGACTGAAATGTCACTCTTATGACGATACCTTCAAGTAAAGTGTAAGCCCTAACTTTAAGGCACAAAAAATGTCATAATCCAAATAAATTTTCATTGCACATGAAAGCTATTTTGCAGCTGCAATTGGCAAAAAAAAAAAAATTAAACTTTCTAACTGACTAGACCACAGACTTGAAAAAGATAAAATGTTGAGTTTTTTTTGCCCGTAAATTGGTTTGGCGTAAAATCAGAATCTCTCAAATTATCTATCAATTTCCTGAAAAACTGCATTAAATGTAATTTGCTGTTTAAGGGGCAGCTCGTTTACATGAAAGGATTTCTTATTTCCAGAACAAGCTCAAAATAATTTCCAGGAGAATGATAGCAGTTGTCTATTGCAACAACGCTACTGATGACAACAAAGGTGGCAAAGTTTAGATATTCTTTAATAAAAAAAAAACCACACCTGACAACACAGCTGCACAAAAATGTCTTGCATTGATTATTGTGCAAAGTACTGTTCAAAAATTTATTTAACCCTCAAATGCCCCCTGTGACAAATTTGTCACATGAATTTGGGGGTTGTCAAAACCACCGACCCCACATAAATTTTGCAACCTCATGCCCATAGTGACATATTTAGACCATCAGTGCTGCCATCTGATGCATAAAAGTGGAACTGACACTACACTGGCTGCACCACCTTCCCAATATGGCCGCCCCTATGGTGGAATCCACACGATTGATCAGAACCCATTCATCAGTGGATAAAGTAGACAAACAAAAAATAAGCTATGCCTAATACTTCAGCTATATGTCAACTGTTTTATCATTCAAGTCATTTTAGCTATAAGGTCCGTGAAATGCCCATTGTGACATATATGTCACAAAACTAAAATGAGGTCAAAGGTCACCAAAAAAAAAAAAAAATGCTACAAGGTTTTTATTAGTCCCTCCCCAGGACATATTAACAGAATATATAGATTTTTCTTTCAACTTTTACTATAGTTGGGCATTTAAGGGTTAAAGCATATGCCTTTCTGCTGGCCACCACATTTTTATTAATGCTCCAAATGTATTTTTTTGATTTTATAAATATTACAAAATATTTATTTATTTTTTAACAGAGTGCTTCTTTCACCCAAACTGTATCCCAGGACACAGGAAATAGAGGATTGCGAAACATTCCCAATGTGCCTCCAGACCAATTATGGCAGCTAGTGCACAGCTGGAAAGAAAACTATTTACTTGGAAAATAAATGTATTTTTTTTTTCCCCGGCTCTATTTACATTCTGAATCAGATAGGGAAGTCAAATAGAATTTAAATACTAAACATAGCCCAGCCACACACAAACACATGCTGCATTCGTGCATTAATATTCAGCTTATGCAAATATTGACTTTTCTGCAAGGTGGAGACCCCTGGCACACAGAGCTGGGAGATATACAGACCTTCTCAGCATGAGATAAGGCAAAAATCTGCTAGGATCACCTCCTCAGCCAAGCCAGTTAGGAACGCTCCGAACTTTTAAACAGTCATCTGAAGGACAAGAGCATTACTGACAGTTGGAAAGAGTAATTAGTCTTAACTTTAAAGACATTTGAACAAACAGAGACCGCATGTCACCTGATTGGCTCCCACCCTACTTATGTTTTCACTCCTACCTTTACAATTCAAACCAGACACAAAATCTAGAGATCATTTTTGCTTCTCATGGCAAGGTCAAGGTTAGAATGAAAACCAGGGCTGTAGATCTCCAAGAACAAGTTGACTCACCAAGCAGCATGACAAGCACATTCTCATTGTAATATTGACTAGAGGCATTATTACAGAAGCATGCACTTTACTTATGACCATTTTGACATCAATGTTTCATTTCAATAATGAAAAAAATTCAAGTTCCCAATTCCCAACTTATGGGGCTGATATCTTTAATTTTACGGAATACTATAGACGCACACATCTACATGTAAGCTATCACGCCCATGTGCTCACATGCATATGAGATCAAACAGACGTGTACGCGTTGACACACAAAAACACACCATCATTGCTAGACTTAGTACAAATTCAAATGCATTTCACACTCTCAGGGAAAAAAATTGGTATTTTGGCATGACTTCATCAGGGAATCCTTTTCAGGTCCTTGCGGAGTCCTTCATTACCGGTGTTTAAAGGGTTAAAGATTGAATCATTCTGTCCCACAAAGAAACTTGAACAACAGGTGTCTCAGTGGAATTTCAAGGCTCCTTTCGGGACATTTTCTTCCCCGAGAGTGTTCAATATTCAAATAATATTTAAGTGTGTCATTGCAAAAGGCACAAGCTTGTTGATGAAATCACTCTACTGGGAGGAAATTGCAGTGAACGTTACAACAATGCATTGCTCAGTCAGAACCATTTCAGGGCTCCTGTATATGCAGAAAAATTATGGAGTCTGCATACTCTTTATAAAACCAAATGTTTATCATTACCTGAGTATGTCAGTCTTTTATTTTTCCTCACAATTGTCCCTCAAATGTTTCTAGTATGCAAATGCAGGTTCGTGGATAAATACCTACTGCAGCATCTGCTAAAGGTGTCCCTTCTTAGATTATGTGCTGAATTACGGAAAAAAAAACATACATTTTTTTTTTAAACAGCTGTTATTCATTGCTGGTCCATCAACCAGGAATACCAGCACTACATTTTCCCACTGCATATACAACTTGCACAGCAAAACAATCATAGTTCCAGCTACTTTCCTGACAGTTATTTTGGTCGGAAACCTGAAGTACAAAACACCATTTTGCCATAGAATTGAGAATCTTGGATAAAGTAATGGTAGCAATGTACAATGGCCTTTAGTGCTCAGGTTTGGTTCAAATTTCACTCGGAACACTGAGGAAAAGTAGATAGCAGCACACAAAAACTGCTTCCAACAGGGAAGACACTGCGCTTCATAGCAGCGCCGAGTTCCCACAGATTTATTATCGTGTTCAGAGGACCATGATCAATTATGCCCTCTATTATCTCAAAGCTGAAGCAAAAATGAACGTCTGTAGTCATGCCCAGTGGCTATAGTGAAAAAGCCATTGGTGATTAGCAAGGAGCTTAATAGTTTATTTGTATTAAATTGCTCAAACCATTTGCCTTGATGAACGCACGTGTGGCTTGCATTAGCATTTTGATGCCCTTGGCCACGACTTCAGTTGAACAAAAAAAGCATGAACTACAGTACAAGCAGAATTATTGCCAATAAGAGACAAATTGCATTTGCATATTAGGCATTTAGCATGCATGCTTTTGCATCGCAACCAAATAAGATTACGTTTTTTTTTTTTTTTTTCATAAAATCCATTCTTTCACAGCTGGATTTTTTTTTTATTAAACAAAACAATTTTGATTAACGGCCTGACCGAGGCGTACAATGGTCAGCAGTGCACTGTGCCCATCTCAGGAACTCGAAGTGAAGCCCATTTCCAGCATGCAGTGTCACACTTTTGTGCCTCTATTATTCAGTGTCAGGTGTGCCGGGTTAAAAATCCTTTTGCAAAAGTTCAAATTAATTCAAAACACATAATCGCTTCATTTAAATCCAGGAAGAAAATGTACCGTTGACTACTAATGAGGGATGTGAGCACTTTTCCAATTTCACTTTCCAATGTGCACTTCAAAAATTTAATTAGGGTAAATAATAATAATAATAATGACAATAATAATAATAATATAATAATAATTCCTGCTCAACATAGTCTGAAACACTGCTGCTTCAAATGAGTAATTGAGGATGTGGCTGGGGCTTGTCGTTATTTACTTGTACACAGTTCAACAGTCAGCCAACTCTCGTGCCAACGGGAATGTCTTTTAAAAGCTCAATCGAAACACAGTTCAGAGCAATTTGTGTGCCGCCTGAATTAAAATTCACACATTGGCATCTATTGTGGTAGATTAACTTAGAATCGAACATCCGAGGCCAACTGAAGAATCACAGCAAACAAACATCCAACTTGGATTTGGGAGACCTTGCCTGTGTGACAGCTGTCCAGCTATAAACTTGACAGACTTGACTGATAAAACTGGTATGGAAAGGAGGGAATCCTATGTCTGGTAAATTGTCTCTAGAATTTTCTTTCATGGGATCAAACAATTCAGGAGCAAGGAGAGCAAATATATACAGTGCGATGAAAAATAATTTCCTGATTTCTTCTGCTTTTGCTTCCTTTGACATATTTACGTTTCAAATCATTAAACTAATTTTAATACAAGACAAAGACGATGTGAGTAAACACAAATCTCAGCTTTTAAATGATTGTTCCATTTTTTGAAGGTAAAGAGTTATCCATCCATCCATATACAGCCTCTTCTAGTCATAGAATTGTCAAAATTTACTATAGATGATGACAGGAATTGTTAAAACAGTCTTCCTTATAGTTAATCTAACGATAAGTGGATGGAGTCTCTGTCTGTATTTACGTTTGTCCTCTGATTTTCTTGCCAACTGTTCATCCAATTGACTTCTCACATGCGTGTGTATCACTGAGGACTCACAGAAGTGCAGCGTCGAGTATGAAGTTGTTTGGCTGTGCGGTTCTTGAGAAAGCTGCAAGCAGCAATACTACAGCCCAGAAATTGGGCCGACCCGCGCAGGCATATTTTGAATATGCACTACACTAGTAATAAAAGAGTCGGCGGATTTCACATATAATCGGCAGCCCAGGCCCGCCCATTGAGCGCATTATGGTAATGTATAACACCTCTAGATTAAGTGTACAAATGCTGTGAACTAATATTGTGCCTTTTATTTTTGTAAATGCAGGAAGAGTGATGCATAGGCTTTCAAACCCCAACCGCATAATAAAAAGGAAAAATATTTATGTCAGAGAATAAAATCACATGTTGTTGTTAACCCAAAGCAGGACTGTACAGCAAATCTTCTTCCCCCTTCAAAGCAAACCTCTTGGTTCTGGACGTAAAAGGTCTGCCAAAAAGCTAATTAAATCAGTCCATCAGGTAGCTGAGACACCTCACTATCCGTCCAAACAGACAGTGAGCTACATTATCATTCACTTTTTTTATTAAGTTAATTTTTTCAAGCTGTTCATTAGCTGGGGTCCGAGAAATTGCGCCATTAACTAATCCAGAGTGGACAGATGACCTGAGCAAACTGATAACAAAATATTCCCTCAATTATTTGAAACCTCCTGAGTTTGTCAAGGAGGGGAAGGAAAGCGGCGATACTTTCAGATCTCTGTGCCCTCATCTTCATTTCATTTTTATTTTCCACTTCCTCTATGACAGGTCTATACAGGAAGCCCATGGAGCATTTCTTCAGGTCACGCAGCACAGAGAGGCTAACCGTACAGCAGAAATAAAGGACATAATTCAGCAAGTTTGGGTGTCGTCTGGAGGGGAACTGCACTCTTTTATTTCACGTGTCGTAGCTGTCAATGTATATTCTGCAGAAAAGCAGTAAAGGACACGCAAGATCAGAGTCAGCAGGCTGTTCCCCTTAAGTTTGAATTCCTTCTCTTTGAGAATCCGCTGACTGAAACAGATGAGAATTTTAGAGGTTTGAGTTAACATCAAGCATTGTGTAAGCTTGCAGAAGCATTGTGTTAGCATTTGAGCGAGCCCTGTTCCAGAAATTTGTGTGCTACTATAAGCAGTTCACACACGGCAAGTGACATCAGTGGAGCATTGATGATTGCCATTTGGTGTAGTTGTCATAGTGGCCTGGTTTCCAATTTGTTTGGCTGCTTAAGTCATCTCTGGCATTGACAGGTAACAAATGCGGGCCATTTTGCACGTCTTTCGTAACAAGGCTCTAGTTATCAATCCAGCAAGCACCGCCTATAGACTGCATGACAAAACAGCACAGAGCTATAAACCATAAAACAGGTGAAGTGTCTTTCTCAGACTAACAAATTAATTAGATTGCATTTGTGTGGCAGATGCTTTCATCCAAAGCACAGAAAAATACATGCATCAAGTAAGGTCACTGAATCAGTTACATGACATGCCAGATACGGTTCAATTCATGTAGAGCATCACTCATCTTTGCAATTAACAAAGGCATAAACTTCAGTGAGAGCGCAGGTCAGCAAGAGTGGGGTAGTGCTTAAGACCGGTCAGCTAACAAACTAGGTATAATAATTATAAAGCAATCAGTACAATGCAAACACTTCAAAGCCAGAAATACATTTTTTTAAAACCCTTGTGTGAATCCCTAACGTATCTCCTCCCATCCAGCAGCTTGTGTGTCTTTTAAATGTATAGTCTCCTTTGATTGGTTTGACGTCCTGCGTGCCTACATCGCCAGCTGTGATGCTTTTGTGTACCCCATTCCCTTACGTGGGTGTGGCGTATATATGCCCCTTATTTTTAGTGGGCATGTTGCTGGATCATCACTCTTTTTACGCCTGTACGCTTCCAATCAGTATATTTCTAGCTTTGAGCTCATCGTCTTCGGATAATGTTTGTTATCATAATGACAGTTAAACATGAAAGAACTCTTCCTAGTCTTACTAATAGGAAAAAACACCCAAGCTTCGCTCTCAGTGTCCAGGATTAGGGCTATGTTCCTGTAAATCACTCTTCAGTCTGTTCTACTGACCAATTTATTAGGAACACCCCCCAAGTCTTCTCTTTTTCAAAGTGCTTTATTAAATATATAGGCACATTACATTCAATACATTACATAGTACGAAGTTTAAAAAAAAAGTATTTACATTCGAATACAGAGGCAAAATAGATTTTTTTTTACTACAATTTAAATAACGTGTAAGACTGCGGTCATCAGGGTTGAGACAGTGTTCCTGCTAATCTCTCCAGTCCTGTCATCTGACAGTTCTGTTTCGGCAAGGTGTTCCCCATCTGGCTATTGTGCCGGGATGCCACTGCCTGGGCGCGGACACGCCCCACACTCCTCGAGCCTCGAGCCTACTCCGTATGAGCTGAACAGTGCCATTCTGCTCTTGGCTCCGTCCTTCACAGCCATTCCAGTATAATTATCAATGAACCCTACCATTGGATTGTAGTCTGTCTCAACATCTGGTTTCTTTTCTGTATCGTAATACCATTATTGCACATGATACAGGGACTGACAATAGATTATTTTTAGGGGAGGGGGAGGTTAAAGTAAGACAGTGAAAGACTGAGACCTGCGTAGTTCAGGCGCTGTCTGAGGAGATTGTGGAGGAAGATCTGTCATTTGTAATGGCACCGGCAGTTCATTCCACCACTGGGGAGCTCGGGCGGAGGAGCACCATGGTTGGGATAAGTGACTGCCATTAAAACGGTGGGAAGGAATTTGTCTGCCTTATACGGTGGAGTGGAGTGGCTGAGCAGGTCTGCACGGAATGATTAATCCCTGCTGGTGGGAAAGGGTTGTCTTGTCTGCTGCGACGTGATTCAGAGTCAGGACTCTTCAAATCTGCCAGCCAGTGCGGAGACCTCAGCAGTGGAGTAACAAGCAAGAACTTGGGGAGTTTGAAGACGAGTCGAGCGGCTGCATTCTGGATGACAAACAGGCTTCCTCTTCCTTCAAACAATAGGCAATGCTAAGAAAACGCTTTGATTAATACTAGACATCACTGGAGATGACAAAATGGCAGACTTGCCTCACTCAATTCATGTGCCTTGCCTTCAGTAATCCATTAGCGGTTGTGCCATTGTAGGTCTACATCTTCTCATCAGCAAAAACTGAGAAGGCATTTATACCAAACAAGCCACTGATATAATAAAGTCAATCTCAGACGGAAAAAAAAGATACAAGAACAAAGCACAATATACATTGCCTTGAGTTTGCCAGTGCAAATGCGCCTGTATATCACTATTCATCTTTTTAACATCACTATTCACTGTTGGAACAGTCCTAGTTATACCAGCAGTCAAAACAAAAGCTTACAATTTTTGTACCTTAATTAAATATTATTTCTGTCGGCATCTCTGGACCTCTCTGATGGGTACAGGGTTCCCTTTTGGTCGATTCACTCGGTGCAACGCAGATAGTATGGAATATCGCCCCCTTGCTTGCACAGTGGATTATTCTAGAAGCACGCCTGAGAGACAGATGGTGTGTAGCGATTGACAGAGCCACACCTCCTCCCATCTCCCCAGTCACTGCCGCGATAGCTAGCTTTAATTCTTTTTCGAGAACCTCTTGATTCAATGGTCAGTGGGATGTAACTAGTAAGAACGACAACATTGCCCTGTGTGGCAAGTCCTCTTTTGGCAGTTTTTTTGCAACTCAATCAAAAACAAATTTTTTTTTTTCAGCTAGTGCAGCAAAATTAAGCTACTTTGGGACATATTAGAGCAAATAATCGAAAGACCCGACCTTAGAGTGTAGGACATCTGTGGTAATTTCCAACATAATGATGACACTTAACTTTCTGAACCATATGACCGCCCGTGTGATAAATATATAATATATATGGTCAGTAGTTAAGGCAAAAGATAATTATATATATAAACTCAAGATATTTCCTTTCCTTTCTTTGAAAGGTGTACATTTATTTTTTTCTCCCCCGTCTCCTGCCGCTAATTATGTATAGGAGTTCAAAAAATTTTAACCATAAGAGTATCTCTATTATGTTTTATTTTTGTTTATAATATTATTGTGCATTTCTACTTATGGATGTGGATCATTTTATTCAATGCTCATTTCTTGCCACTTGGACAAAGCATTACATTTTTTCAATAATTTACGAAAGTGTTGCGGAACTAAATTGAAATCAATTAATTAAATCAAACAGAATGCATTGTGACATCATCATTACGGCGATCAGACCTGCCCATTCTATTCACATTAGCGGTCTCACAACTCAAAAGGGTTAAATCCTTATCTTTCTGCCGATAAAATGCCTTTTGTTGGAATATAATTCTGCTTTTTAGTAAGCACAGAGGATGCACTACGCCGATCTGAAAAGGATGTCCAGATTTGTAATTTACAGGCTACTTTCCTCGTATGTGCAAATCCATCAGCATCACAAAAGACGGCCAGCACTTTCCCTGAACCCCTGCAGTTTGCATATCAGTCATTTTCTTTTCTTTTTTTTCTTTTTTATGCATTTCATTCTCCAACTCAAGGACAAGGTCAGGACAGAATCCTGTATGTTGAACAAATATGCTAAAGCATTACAGAACTTCTTTCATGAGGTTAAACCATTCCAAAAGCACACAGACAATATCACTTTTGGCAAAATACTACTCATGAAATTGCTGGCCCTCCAGTGTCAGTGTCTCCAATGCAAGTGACAGACAGATGAAAAAATTACACTGATCTGTTTGATTGAATAAAGACAGCTTACAGACATTGTGTGAAACAAATAGCATATTCAAAAGCTTTGATTATTTTTCACTTTCTTTCAGATGTTAACTAACTGTGCAAATGATAAACTACGATTCCAATGAGCTCATTTATTTCAGAAGCGCTTGTGTGGAGGTTGCGGTGCTCGTCTCCATGATGGAAATCGTTTTTTAACATCATGGTCATATGATCATACATTGGGATTCCAAGTTCACAGACAAGTCAAAAAGTCTGAATTTTAGAAAGACAAGAATTTAATTTTAATTGTTTAATTCTTTTATAGTTTATTCCATGTACTAGCCATACATAAAATTTAACTTCTGGCCAAATTCACCTTTGTACCTTTCAGCAGAACTTTTTCGCTCAACCCATCTTAATTGTTCGCCCCCATTTTTGCTACATCGTAAGAATGCAAGAGTAAAAAGCCTACAACGTGCAGAAATACGGCAATGCCACATAAATAAAGTGCGATGTTAGCACACTTTACACCTTCAAAGTAGAAGAACGCAAGCAATAAGACTAGCTTTAACCATCCTTTTCAGGCTATTTACAGTCAGTTTTCCTCTCAGAAACTTGTAGTGTACTCCGTCATTAGACCCTTCTGGCAGAATACTGCAAGAAATAATCCTGAAATACCGTTCTGTTTTGTATATCTATCTGCGCATATTTTGTAGGTTTTACAGTCAGCTGCAAGTTCATTAGTCACCAGTTTCAGTAAATATACATCCATATGTCCAGTAAAACACCCACCATTTTCACTTAACCCTTTAATATTCTGCTAAAGCATTTGGTAGAGCAAACCAATGCTTTTTCATTGCTTTTTTTTTGTGTGTGAAGAACCCTGCAGTGCTTTTGAAATCTACCCTGCAGACTGCTCCTCACAGACGGGATGGGACTTCAACCCCATTCTGCGTACCAGCCTCTCTTCAAAAAAACAAAAAAAAAAAAAAAAAAAAACTTAAAATACAACGTGTGATCCTGCTGTCATAAAGAGCATTTTTACAAAACCGCAGGAGTCTGAGGCAGCTATCAGGCCGACAATAATTGCCTCTGAAATAAATGGGATGGAGAAGGACAGCCTTTGTGAGGTAGCTTATGCCTCAGGGGGATAAAACCCTCTTACGCTGCGACTGTTTTCGGAGTGTCGGCGCAATGCAGATGATTAATCTCCAAATCTAATCTGCGCACTGGCGCCGTGTACCTCGCGAGGCCCTTACGCCGCTTACACAGTCCACCGTTTCCAATTTAAGGCTTGTTTAATCCAGGCGCCTATCGTTTTCAGATTACATTTGTCTTTATCCACGCACAATGTGCATTGCGGTTCACTGTTCAAGAACGAAAAAGCGGGAGGCGATCGATATTACTAACGGCCCTGATTATTGTCAGTGACTCAAGCAACTGTTACAATTATCCTCTGATCTGAAATACCAATAAACCTACACGTATGACTTCATTGCTGGTTTCTCTCTTGTGAATGCAGACCGTTTCACAATGAATTATTTGATTTAAAAATTATTTTGCTCAAAAAATTCAACAAATACCAACACCTGATGTTGGTATTGCGTAATCGTCCGGGTGTGTAATATAGTCTTAAAAAAAACTGCTGTTGTCATCTGACGTTTCGACAACCTGAGCGGAAGTCATCTTCTGTGAGTCACTCTGAAGATGACTTCCGCTCAGGTTGTCGAAACGCCAGATGCCAACAACAGTCTTTCTCAAGACTATATTATACAACTTATAGCCGAACGATCACACAATACCAACATCGTTTCCACCTGGGTTCAAACCATTCACTCTCAAGTAATCACCTGTTCAGCAGAATTCACAATGTATCCGCTAAGCTATGTAAGCTATGGACATTTGATCATCACAAAAAGAGATTCCCACATGCTGACCTGGAGGACGGGGACTCTTCAGTGTGATAGACAGATGCTCACAAAGATGGGGAATGTTTCACAAGCACAAACCCGCACAGCCTCATCAGGCGTCATCAGCTCAGTCTCAAAGTATTCGGACACTATGTAGGAGCTGCAGTAATTATTTATGGACTGCAGACCTCTTCCTGGCAGGTTGACATTGAACACTGATAGCTGTACAAACACTTGGATTCAGCGAACACAACCCGTCAAGCTACAGGCAGAGGTGAGGAATAACAATGAGAAATGGGATGATGCCATTTTCTGCCCAGCTCAGGGTGTCAGATCAACACAGTCAATCCAGTAAATGTCAGATATTCCCTTTTTTTCCTTAAAGATAAGGATATAGCAGCACAGTTGGGAAACTTAAAAAAAAGTTTTAAAAACATCAAAGTAGGACTGCAGTGACCTAAATATAGAAGTATAACAACAAATGGTAGACCCGTGGCTCAGCCAGCCAGAATCACTTTGGCAAAAAAAAAAATAAAAAATAAAAAAAAAATATATATATATTGCTCTCTTTTACAAAAAAAAAAAAAGGCAAATATGCCCTTGTCTAGAATCTGCTGGACCCGTCGCAGTTAAGCGTGATAAATTCTGAAAATGCAGCTCGTTGACGTTGAGCTGGCCGTGAGGATGTAGAGACAACGTTATAGCAGAGGACAGGAATGTTGTGAGCGAGAAACGATACTGCAGCAGCCCTGTAGCAGCCAGCACAAAGCCTGCTGGGCATCTTTTATCACAGTGCCTCTACTTCCTGCTCACAAAATTGCAACTTCGAAGTGGAGAAAATCATCAGACACAATCTAGCGGAGCTCAGGAATACTTGAATTTGGCGCTGTGGCACCTTAACCCCCAAAAGCGTGAATTTGGAGGAACATTTAACATTATCGTGCGCATCTACTTTGTTTTGATCTTTCACTGTTCATATCATCACTCATTAATAAAGCACACAGCAAATTATGACTGCCTTCTGTTTTATCTGTGTTAGCGAAGTACGTAAAACTGGGACAAAAACAAACTACAAAGAGCTGCTGAAACAATTAAGATAGCTGGCAGAGATCTCGTTACTGTGGATGCGCAATACCAAATGTCTAATGACTAATCATTTATTTTATGCGCAATGAAATAAAATTAGCCGCCCTCAACATTCCAAAATACACAGTGAAAATAGACGGAGGAATGACAGCCATTTGCAACACAAGGGGCAATGGGGACATTTCAGCTACCGTGAGGGTTTAAAATGACAATTAAACTAGTGCTGCTGTGTTGATTCAGTGCTTTCATATGTGTTTTATTACGTATTGTGAACTGCGAACACCTTCATGAGGCTTGGAAGCAAACAAACGTCCCAGAATGTGATATAGAATCTGTTCCAGGGATGTTAATCTGTTCCAGTCACTCCAAGCCTGGGATAGGTACTGTAAAGGATTGCATCTATTAATAATATTGAATTCTGCATTTACGAGGGGCAGAAATCAGTAGCTCTGAGAAAAGCATGCGCAAAATGGCGCTATAAACTACTGGCAGTTATTCCGGCTCCATCTCACTGGATATCGAGGAACTGTATGCAGTTTATCAAGGTATGGAGTTCAATTTAGCGGGTCATATGGAGAGGCGGTGTACCTTTGTGGTGGAGTCGCTCAAGGCTTCCATCCTGCTGGAGAAAAGACAAGAAGAAGAGGGGACAGAAAAACAGGTGCATTATTACACTCAAACATCACATTATAAATCAATTTAAATATGAACTCACTGCACTTCATTCTGAAAGTGATCTGAGGCAGCACAGGTGAGCAATCACTCAAAATGCAGTCCTCTGCAGTATTTTGTCTCAAACGCTTGGATTTACTAATTAGAACAACCATGAGTCCAGGAGGTTGAATTAATTTGAAATCAGCTGGCCAAGCTCATCGGTGGGAGGGAAATGCGTCAGGACTTTCTGACAAGTACAACTCTGAGGACAGGTGTTGCCAATCTGATCTGATAAGGCCTAGTTTCAGTTCAGATTCAACACAAAAGAAAAAAAAAAGCAACAAAACTCGAGGCAACTAATTACAGTAAAGAGTCAAGGTACAAACGAATTTCCAAAAGGACAATAAACTGTTCAGTCAATCAAAATTTTAGTCGGAACTATTTGTTTTGAGGCAAAGCAGTTGGCATCAGCTCAAAGATGCAATTATGTAAGCAACTGTCTGCCAAGAGTTTAAATGCAAAATGTAAAAGTGACACTTTAATGCGACAACGTACTGCTCTCTTGACCCGCAACTGGGCTGAAGACCAAGCTAACTACACTGAGACACAAATCACGAATTTTATTGCATTTTAAGTGGGGATGTCACATTCACAGTAGTTGATTGTGCCTAAGTGATGAAATCATAAGCAAGTGGACTAGAATCATTTCAAAAGAGGAGGGTCCAAAGAGGAAGGGAACATTTGGGATTTTAGTCAAGAAAATCCTTTTAAATCCAACTAAATCCTTGCTGGGGTCACGAGAAAGCATTTGTGCCACAGAATATGACATCATCTGAGGACTAGCCGCAAGACCGGATGATCTGTTTTCTTTTGAGAGCCACTGGTCTTCAGTTTGGCGGGCCGATATTCTGTTGCTCGAAACCAATTTACACAGTAGATTGCCCTGGAGTAGTTTATATCTGCCAACAGCAAGGATTAACCTGCTGTAGGACGTACTGAGAACAAATGTGTGATTTGAATGTTCTTTACGAAACAGTCGAATGTTGATGCAACTCATACATGTGGTTATAAAATGCAATGAATGGGTTCGTTCATTGGCGAAAGCCTTGCTCTTCAAAGAATTATTGTGTGCATCGATCCAAGTAATTCTACTGCAAACATCTGATCATGTTACATGCAATGTGATGCAAATGAACACAAGAATGCATAAACAGAGTGGTTAAGCGTACCCAGAAAAAATGCTAATAGAGCAGCTGATCTGTGAAATTTAGGGCTACTAAAAGTATAACCTCTGAAAATACTTCACTGGGTTCTGTTTAGATGAAATTATGATGGGAGATAAATTATGACCGGACCATCAATAAACTAAGGCATAATTACCATGAAAACATTGCATAGTTTCCGTAATTTGAATAAATTATCACCATTTGATGAGATGAAGGGAATGATTTGGGAGCGCATGCTTTATATTTTACAGCTCATAAAATTGATTCTATTCCAGTTTATATTCAGTCATTCATCACATTCATATTTTTGTCCAATGAGTGAAACAGGAGCTCACTGAGGAAGAAATCAATGATGCAGTCAACACAAAGTCCAGACAGAGAGGCATATATGGTAATCGCTAACATCACAGAAAATATTATGAAGAATTACGGACAAATTAAAGTTTAACCACAATGTACTCAATCCAAATTTTGGATGATAAAAAGGATGCAATGACTGCATTGGTTACGAGGAATAAGGGTGGGGGGTTTGGGGTGGAAGGGGGGGTTGTGATGGGTGGGTTCTGTTTTTAACACTTTTAACTGCTACATTTTACTGTACGAAAAGTGCTTTATTAATAAAGATTGATTGATAGTGCTAAACAGGCTCAAATGCCCCCTAATTAAAGCTGTTCATTTCTACAATATTCTTATATTCATTGCTTTTAATAGCAATGCAACAAACTAAAGAGGCAAGAAGCAAAATAAATAAATAGACAGACAGACAGACAGATACAGTAGATAGATAGATAGATAGATAAACTCTTGAACTGTGCTGTGTTCCTGAACATCATGAAAGTGCGCAGCCCAGTCAAAGAGTGAGAAGACATCATCCTTAGCATGTGAAACCCTGTCATATAGCATCTGTCTGATACTTACAGTTGTCAAGCGTGACACTGTTTATCTCCGTGACATTGTTTATATTTTGTGTCTAGAGAACAGAAATGAAAAAAAAAAAAAAAAAAACACTGACAAACTATCAACAAAAATCTATCAACGCCGAGCAAGTCAAGGAGGGGAGAGAAAATTCAGAGCTGCAAGACTTCTGCGACAAAAAATTAATTAGGGGTGAATTCAATTTCAGGAATTTTAAAAAATGGCGTAAAAACTAACTTCAGCGAGATTTTAGCTACACGTCTGGGAGATGCAACATTTTGCGCAGGAAGAAGGGAATGATGTGAACAAACATGAGTCAGGATTTCTCCGAGATTTATACCCTCTCGCTGGCATCAGGAGGCTTATGCCAAAATCCGAGAGACTCTCTAGCTGTCGACAGACTTGGGACGGCTGCCATTTGTGGCTGTGAGCACTTTCCCTGGAAATGGGTTTTGGATGGAGAGAAAAACCTTTGACTGGATGGCACATATTTTAAAGCCATGAGGAACACTGATTTACAGTTTTATTACATCTAACTGTTCAGTTCCCCTAGGTTTAATTTCTAAATCATTAATGGCTCTTCAGAGTGCTTTGATTTATTAATTAGCTCTAATTAGACACGTTCACTAACAATGATAAATAACAGATAAGAACGAATCAATTTAAAACTCCTTAAATACAAATCTTTCTACTTCAGAGAAAGACACAGGCAGAGCAGTAGACAGCATTGCACGAGAGGAAACCAGAGT
Organism: Gymnothorax reevesii; assembly: GCA_029721435.1. Classification (NCBI taxonomy): domain Eukaryota; kingdom Metazoa; phylum Chordata; class Actinopteri; order Anguilliformes; family Muraenidae; genus Gymnothorax; species Gymnothorax reevesii. Next base: position 49,898,406 of record CM056589.1, on the reverse strand, counting down.
AAAATTCCAGGGTGAACTGAGAAAGATAAACAAACAAACAAACAAACCCACAAGCTCACATAAACACACACACAAACAGATACAGACACACAAGCACACACGCACATACATGCATGCATTCAGATGCACACCAACAAGACCCCTCCACTCAAGCTCACACAATCTCTCACATAGAATGGCTCATTCGTGCACAAACACTCTCAACCATAAACATGAAGTCACGTAAGCTTATGTATAATCACAGAAAAACACACAAGCAAACAGATCCATACACATTCGCAGCTGCTCACATTTACGCACATGCACCAAAATATTCAGCTGTAAATCAACTCCAACAGAGTACACACGACACCAATGGGGCAAAACATTCTTCCATGTACAAGCAGACAGCAAGGACACATTCTCTCTCTCTCTCTCTCTCACACACACACACTCCCTCTGTATCTCTGACCCTTTCCCTCGGACTTGCATACACTCCTGCACGCGTACACGCACAGCACTCTGTATAAAACAGGGTAGTGACGCGGCTGTGCGTCAGCGTTAATGCAGGCTCTTATCCATAATGGAGGCTGATTCGTTGGATTCGCTTACGCACGGGAGGCCCAGTGACCGGCCACCCAGGAGAGTGAGCACCCAGCAGCTCGCCGGCCGGCCATCTGCCCCATTAAAGCAGCTTTATCTCATCTGCAAAAATCCTGGGACCTCATTTCACAGCAGAAATCCTTTCAGCTCAGGAGATTGGAAACTGTTCTCCCTCTCTGCTGCTCTCTCTCTCTCTCTCTCTCTCTCTCTCTCGTCTTTGCTTTTATCTATCATTGATAATGCCTTTTTTGGACAACCTTAGTTGTTCTCAGCGGCGGCTGTGGTGCCATGGAGTAAGCTTGCATGCATATGGTGCCCCAGTGTCACCATCAGACAGGAATAGAACCCTTTTCTCTGATAGCCTTGGTTTTCAGCTGTTACTGTCACTCAGTGCTGCAGGAGGGAAACTCAAAAGTGTCTCTCTCAATTGCTTTCTCTCCCCCAGCCTGTCTGCAACCTCAATCTCTCGCTATTTTTCCCCCTCTCTCTCTGCTCTCGAGCTCTCTCCTTCCTTCATCCTGTCTCTCAGCCACCCCTGCCCTCTCCCATTCTATGCTTATCTGCCCTTTAATCTCTTCTAAACTCGGACAGTGGGGCATGTGATGGCCAGTCAAACACCCACTCCCCTGCCTCCTCCCACTTTGATCCCTGTGATGATAAATGCCGCTCGCTCTGACCGCTCCGTCTCAGATGCATCGGTCACAGATTGGAAATTTCTGAGTTGCTGCCAGAGCCGGTGCGCCGAGATTCTTCGTGGGAGCGTTATTCCCCCTGCAGGGTGAGGGCAACACCTAGCTCCATTACTCTGATTTAGTGCTAAATACCTTACGCATCCGAGTTCATCCTCTCCTCAGTAGAAGAAGGGGTCACGAGAGGCCCGTTTAGGGAAATGAGTTTTTAATGTCAGCAGAATCAGGCCTGCTTCTGAAACCGGTGCATTGCTTTTTTCCCCCTACAGATTTATTTCAGTTTTGTTCGTCTTGGGCCTATATTATTCTATTATTTATGTAATGTATTTTTTTTTTAATATGGCCTAAATTATTCTCACTAATATCATTATTTTCTTCAAAAGGTAAGCACATATAGGCCTTCCTCTCATAGAGAATTAAGTGAAACCTAAAACTGGCTGGTGTAGTAAAGTGATGTACACTCTTTTTGTCTACATAGCAACCACATGGAAAATACAAGACAAAAAGAGATGTTTTAAACAGAATTTTAAAATTCTTCTAAAGCATAAATACATGATGAAGCCAGTGAAGGTGAATGCTGTAAGCTTTCAGTAACTATATATAAATAATTTCAAATGCTGTCAAATGAATGTTCAGCTGTCAAAATGATTGCTCCTGGAACTTCTAGTGTTAAGCTATTACATCAGACGTCCGACATCTCTTGTTTGACTTCTCAGTATGTACATTCAGGTTTTTTTAGGTGACTATTGGTGCTTCTTCGCTCCATGGTACAGTTCTGCTCAACTCGACTCTAATTGTTTTTTTATGCATTTCCATTGTGGATAACACCTGGTAACAGGTTTTTTTTTTTTTAGACTACCTTGGTGACATTTCAAGCAAGCCAAGCCAAAACTAAAGTGTGTCATCATTGCACCGCAGACCACAGATTGGTCAGAGGGAATCGTCATTTGCGTGACATCGGACAAGTGATTATTTTTGAAATAGCCACACTATGAGCAACAATGACAATCATTTGACTGAGAATCAAATGATCAAACCCCGCCCTGGTCAACTGAAGAGGTGCAGACCATCCTGTTTTTGGTTGCAGATGAAAAGATCCAGAGAGAGCTGGATAGAAAAATCTGAAACAAGACTGTTTATCCAGAGGTTGCAAATCTTGCCATTTTGTTAGCTCCCGCCGCTCGCGGTGCAGGAGCTATGGTATCGGGCTTCGTCCGTGCGTGTGTGAGTGCGTCTGTCAACATATTTTGCTTTATCTCATCAACTATTTCAGTTACAGGCTCCTAATTTTTACTGGACATGCATCTCATAAAGGCCTACAAATGACGTGCCTAAAGGTGACCTTTGCCTATTTTTTCAAGGTATCAAGGTATATCTTATAACATTTTCAGTTACAGGCTCCTAATTAGCTCCCGCCACCCAAGTGGCACGGGAGCTATTGTATCGGGCTCCATTCGTGCATGTGTCCGTCCATGCGTGCGTCCGTCAACAAAAACTTCGACATTTTGTTTATCATCACGGCGAGAGCTTCTGGGGCCGCCAGTGCCCTATATTTTGTGTTGCATGAGGTGGTGACGTATTTTGAAGAGGACGTCATGGCATTTTCCGTGGTTGACTTTGCCTACAATTGAGCAGGTACTATGCTATCTGGAAAACGTGTACCTGGTACCAAAATCAAATAAAGCTAAGTAGAGCCAGTAACATGCATTGGAAAAACACCAAAAGAACCATCTAAATTCACAAGATTGCCCCAAGTACAAGTCGTGTCCAATTGACTCTGAACTGAATTGGCTCAGAAATGAATTAGCCAGTAATTCCTACATTAGCACTGTCAAACTGACTTATATCACTTTCTGTTGCCATATCAGTAATCGTGTTTGAATTTCTTTTTTTGTACAAAAAAAAAATCAATGCTGGCCACTGTTTGGTTTGCCTATTGAATTAATTTGGTCAGATTATGACAGCTGACATTTAAATACCAAAAGAGCAAATTAAACTTCATGTGAACACACAAACACACACACACACACACACACACACACACACACACACACCTCATTGTGCATAATGTACAGTACAAACATTCTGCTGCATGATTAGACCCTCACAATTCTTTGTCTGCATATTTTGGACTTTTACAACCAGATAACCATTTAGTATGAAGCAGCTGGCAGAGCTGCCCTGTATTCCAGAGTGCAGCACACAACCATTTCAGTTTTTGTACAACATACCTTTCACTTGAAATATCAGTCACTCGTAAATCAGCTGCCATGAAATTGTATGAAATGATTTCATAACACAAAAACAACACTTGACACCACTGTACCAAAGCCCCCCCCCAACACCCCATCAGAAGTACTCCAGAAACCAATTTCTGAGATTGTATTAGAACTGTAGCTGCAATTGAACAAAGCAGAACCTAGGGTAAATTTCATTTCACTCGAATGCTGATGTCACTGAATCTCCCTTATTACAAATGCTAAATTAATGCAATGAGGCCAGGGTCACTCTGAACACTTTCAGTGGAGCACTTAGAGACTTCCTGCTCAGTCAGGAGAAAGATTCTATTGGCTTGTGCTTACTGTGGACAACAGTGGGACATTCATTCATTAGTGCAATCAATCCAGGCTACCGTTGTACTTCCTGAAATTCAAATTTACATGAAGTTCAGAATGTAGTAGTGTTTGGTAAGCCCACCTTTTGCATTCATGGCAGTCGGCAGTCGCGCCAGGATGGAATTTACAAGTTTATGAAAAAATATGATGGTTTACAGCCTTCCAAAAGAGCTTCTGGTCATGTTATGCAATGCTTGTATTTCTCCAGGCCCTGACTCGACAGCCAAAACATGGTCGGGAAACACAAATGCTAATGGCATCACAGATCAGAACTGGGCATGTGTGACTCAATTCTGGTAATTTCTTAGCACATGGCCAAAGAAGGCAATATGAACAATATGCATTTATTTGTGACCTGCTTCGCCGGCTGGGATTCACTCCAATGAAAACATCAAAATGTAACTGTGGACGCATTAAAAGGTGGTCCGGGCGAGTTAAATCGTGAATGAGTTTTTTGACACGGAGCTTCACACTGCTGGGTGTATTTATTGACGCAACCCTTTATGCCCCGTTCAACCCATTGTGATTCAAACGTCCATACTACTCACCCAAAACTGCCCGACTGAGCAAAGATGATAAATATGCCATCTCCGATGGACTAAATTACTTTGTACATATATACAATAACAATACCTCTACACACGTTTCCATTTGCAAAGGCATGAAACTCGAGCCTTCCGTCTTTAATGTTCAGTAGGGTTGTGGTCAAACGACTGTGAAGGAAAGCTCATGACATTCAGCACTCCATGGCATTCTTTGGTCTTCAAGTCAATCTTGCAAAAGTTTGAGGCTGCTTTAACCTGATGTAATATGTATCCTTTTCAACAAATATGCAAGCCGCAGGGTATAGCATAGAAGTGATATTTCTTCTTTGTCAAGATGTAGTTGATTCAGTGCCGATGCAAAACATCCACTGACATGAATATTCCCGCCACCATGTTTCACTGTCGGTTTGATACATGGTGGAATCAATCTTTCTTTTCTTTTCATTTTTTTAGTGATCCACTGTGAAATGCCGGTATATCCTGTGTCAAGATTTTGGCTTTTTTTTTTCCCTTCCCGAGATACGGTTTTGAAACTGCTATTCGTCCTCTGAGACCACTGCTAGACGGCCATCTCTAGACAGTACTTTTGCTGATTGAATCTTGCATTGTTTATTTAGCAAATTTTGTGTCTGTGATGAAATTTTCTATCTCTGTCTCTGTTCTAGTAAACAGAGCTTTTCTGATGGAGTGGTCAGTTTTCTTTTGCCTGATCGTGCTTTGGATGGAACTGATCCAGTTTCCGCATCGCGTTTTGAAGCGCTACGCACTGCCTCTTACAAACCTTCAGTCCAGCCACAATGACAGAGAATGCCCGTCTTCGCTTAGAATAACAATTTTATTTCTGAGCCTTTCACACAGTTCTGACGCCGCATTTCCCACCCTCACATCGCGACTTAATAATCACTGCTCCGCTATAAAATCGAGGCACAGTCATACTCATGACAGGTGAACAATGGCCAAAAAAACTAAAGGAGATCTAACTTTTTGGACCGAGATCTGACTTCTTCCTGTGAAATCATCATTTTACATGTTTTAAAATCTCCCAAAATCCTCAGACTTTCTGATTATTTGGAGTTTAACAAGAAAATGTTTCTAATTTCCGATGTGTTCCCAGAATTACAGACCCCACTATGTGTAGTTGATTAACTCAATGACCAAATAAACACCAGAGAGGAGAAAAGGAAGACCATTTATCACTTATGTCGAGAGATGTATTCAACACGACTGTTTATTTATGTTGAAGAAAGTTGGCCTGCACTCCGACTGACTCATTTGCCTCTCAATAGCTTTTCTCACTAAACAGTTGCCCCGCAGAATAGTTGAAGAAAAGAAAAATAAAAACACTGTCTGTGCTTACCTACTTATGCAATTTATTATTCATACACTGCATCAAGCATTTGTGCTCAAGAAACAAGAAAATTAAGCACTTCACCAGCAAGATGCATTTATTCTTTATTCATATTTCAGGGGAAAACAACTTCAGTAAATAATAATCTCCTTTAATGTGGAAAATAAAAACCCACCTTAGCAAATTGAAGTACAAATAATAATAAGCAAATCGTGAATATTGCGTGACTTTGACAGCGGTAAATACAGAAGTGCTTCCAAGGCGAAGGTTTGTGATGACGGGTCTCAGAAATCATAGTGGCTGATTGTCTTTCTTTAGACCTTTAAGGCTTTCCTGAGAACATAATAACAGCATTTATAAGACTGAAAACACAGATGAGGCCCTACAATGGCTGAAAAATAGAGATCAGTTTAGAGATACTCTCAAGTTTTCCTTGACTCATACAAATGGTGCTTTGTACAATATTACCCCTTAAGAAACCAAATCTTTGGGCATTTTTTTTATTTGGGGGAGAGGAGCACCCGAAGCAGATCATGACTAACCAACCGTGCAAGCTTTTAGTTGGTGGACTGCATGCGCAGACAACAAATGACGGCAGCATTTAGAGCAGTACGGCCAGCTAACCGACTGTGTTGTGGTTCAGAATAAACAGCTACAGCGGTCCCGCTGTCTCGGCTATGTGACTTACTCGACTGAGTAGGAGGCCCATGCAGCAATAGCTGCCAGACCACACAAGGTGGATGGCCAAGAGGTGGAGGTGAAAAGAGCACGGGCGCGTGAAGATGCCGGAAAGCTTGAAGCCCTCGCGAAGGTGAAGAAAATTTCATTGGCGGGCTTAAAGATGATATAGAAGATGGAAATCTGCACGATTATTTGTCCCAATATGGCGCTATCGAAAGAGCTGAAGTTATCAGCGACAAACAGACTGGGAAGAAGCATGGATTCGGCTTTGTCTACTTTGAAGATAAAGACTCTGCCGACAAAGCAGTGGCGCTGAAATATCACATGATCAATGGACACAGAGTGCAGGTGAGGAAAGACCTCACCAAACAGGAGATGCGGGCTGCTGGGGGCCACGGTGGCAGGGGTAGAGGCGGGCGAGGAATGGGACGATCTGAAAATGGCTACAGCGGGGGTAGAGGAGGTAGTTAAAACTGCTATGGAGGCGCATATGGGGGAGGAGGCTACAGTAGCAGTGACGGCGGATACAATGGCGGCTATGGTAGCGGCCGAGGCTACGATGGAAGCTATGGAGGAAGTGGGGGTTTTGAAGGAGGCTATGGTGATGGCTACGGTGGCAGAAATAGCTACAGTGACTTTGGCTGTGGATACTTTTTCAACCATTACTGTATAGCGGGCATCAGACCACCGCTAGATCAATTACTAGCTTGCTATCTGGCACATAAATTATAATATAAGTAAAGTTAGATGATTGCGCAACAGACTATCATGTAATCAAATAATAAATTGTGAAATGGTTTATCAACTGTCCTGCGTGCAAAAAGTACCTAATTCACATTTAACAAAAAATGAGCCGACTCCAGTATTAAAAGCTGCATTGGCAAGAGGATCATCTGATAGCAAAGATTTCACAGAAGAAGAACTCAATCCTGTGTATTTGTGTGTTGCCATTGTCAAATTCACTCAACTTAAGTGCAAGAAATACCCAAGTCCAATCAAAATCCTTGAATGTGTCACGTGACAAGTTGCGAAAATGGCAGCCATGGATGCTGGAGAATTGGCTGCATCTGTTAAAAGTCCTCAAGCCCAGCAATTTAGTGGTAAATATACTTAAGTCCAGGTATTTAGCAGGGAAAAAAGTACTTCATAATACATGAGTATCGTTCCACAAAAAAGGGTTAGTCAGCTAAACCCTCAAAACAACAATAGGCTCCACAGTGTGCAACCATAGAAAAATATTATCTACAACATGTTTTTAAAAACTTTGACTCTCAAAATCTTGAAAGTGTTATTTTGTGACTACGGTATTTCTTGCACACAGGTCTTAAATTTTTCGACATTGTCAAGCTTCATAATAAATCTTAATAACATTAGCAACAGTTGATAACTTGTATTCTTTTTTTATTAGATGGATAGTGCCTGGTACTCCGTGGAGTAACATTTTGGGAAGTTATTTTAAATGGTTAAATGGTAAATGGACTGCATTTTATATAGCGCTTTCTAGTCACGTGATATGACCACAAGGCGCTATACAACTATGCCTCACATTCACCCTGATGTCTAACAGAGGCCAAATGGAGCTAGTCGTCTTACATAAGGCACAGCCACTGAATCAAAGACTTATTATCACTTTGTGCCTGTCCTAACGCTCAAACGGATGCAATACCTTTATATAGCGCCAGTATATTGCTGTAAGTGGGTGCATCGGTATGCATAAATTAACAGGATTGCATCAGGTGCATATTTTGTGAATGAAAGTATTGGGGGAAGGGGGCGACAAAGTCATTCTTGTACTCGGGCCCATCATCGCACATTTCCACGTTTCCACCTAATCTATCATGTTTATGTCTGAAAGCGGATACTGACTCTGTAATGTTACCTGCTGACAAAAAAAGAAAAATCAAACAACAACGGGACAAGATCCATTTTCTGTTGTAATTTCACTGATTAAAGCATGAGGTGACAAGTACAGAGAAAAAATTTATTTTTTCTTCAGTCTTTTCTCAACACAAGATCTGACTAACAGAGATATACTGCAAAAAATTGCGAATAAAGGAACTAGCTTGAAAATAAATTCATGTATTTGAATATCTGATATAATATCTTACCACAATACACTGACATATTTCAGTTTGAAAAGTGAAAAGTTACTTGCAAAAAGACATGGACGTATGAATGGACATTTTGAATGTACAACAAAACCATAAAGTTTAACTAAAACGCATTGCCTCTGGTCTTAGCATGTCAGGAAAAGAAAATCAATGGGATAGATTCCACGTTGATCTCCCTAATCCATCCATTAAATTGTAAATTGCACTGTCCATTTTAAATGACAGAAAATTGATACATGTAGTACCCAGTAGGAAAGAAAAGAAGTGTATATGAGGCAAATTATAGTTGCTACTGGAGCAATGTGACTGGTCAGCACTTCTCAGCAGCAGGAGCAGAAGCTGTTATGCCAGGCCTCATTCTGTGAAAGCTAAACAGCGAGGCTGTAATGCATATGTAATTGCCTCAGTGCTTCCACTCAAAAGATGGGAGCGGTCGCAGTTACCATGAAAAACAATTAGAAACTTAGCAGCGGGTAATAATGTTCAATAATTCTTCATCACGCAATTCCTTTTTAAGACCAGACGTAAAGATGTGCTCTAGCCAAAAAAATCCAGGGCTTTGGGATTTCGGCTTGATTTAATTAGTTTTATGTCACAGTCTAAAAGCGTTTTAAAAAAAAAAAAAAAGGTTGAAAGGACTGGTTCAAGGTCAGATACTGGCATGGCAAGCCGAATGAACCTGGGCACAATGGGCAGGTGCATATCTTTGACCTGGAGCAAAAAAGGAAATGGAAGAAGGCTCTCGCTAGGACCGTAGATTCTGGGGGAGTTTTTCCTGATAAATATACTGGTTTTTAGAAGAGTAAACGCCAAAGACAGAGGGCACAAGACGCTGACAAATGAGGACAACAATCCACCAAAAGGAAGATGGAGAACAGGATCTAAAACACACAAGATGACAATTAGCGTTAAAAGACGACGGGCGTACAGAGCACGTGAAGGGAAAACAGGAGGAGGGGTAATAAACGAGACAATAATTAAAGAACGAGAATCAATAAACAATGCGAGACCAACACTGACAAGGACAGCTGGATTGCAGGGAAAATAATTAAAATGGGGAAGCAGACGTGACAGAGTCAAGGCCAGTAGAGCTAAATTCCCATTCTTCTGACATTTTTATTTGACCAGAAACGGAGTTAAACGATAATGTTTTACGGCCTTATATGACCTACAGCAATACCCAATTCATAATGTTCGAAAAGCCATGTAGGATATTTGATTGTGTCAATCAATAGCAGAGAGGCACTGAGCCCTCCAAGCTTGCCATGTCAACAGCTCAGGAGATAATTCGTCAAGCTGTTTATCCCCACTACAGAAATGGTGTCTTAATCACTGGAAACTGATGCTATTTCACTCTGTTTAATACCCCTGCCAACCTGATGTGAATTTCTAAGAGGCCGCTCGGTGGCGCGACATAAATCCAGTCACCGCGCAGTCTGTCACAAAGGCTTCTCTGCACCATCTGTCTAACTTTCCGCAGTGAGTAAATGTTAAATTTGGGGAATGAGTGTGGAATGATCATTTTTTATTTTATTTTTTTGAGGTGATTATTTCAGCCGAACTCCCAGCACTGTTGCATGATTGCATTATTCATGACCTCGGTGGACTTCCTTATCCGTACCTTGGACAGCTTGCATGGCAAGCATTTCACCCATTATCCGTTAATACGGTTAGATATCTCCCCATGCAATTCTGTTTAAACAAATGTACAATAGAAGTTATTTCTCCCAGGGCCTGGACTCACTTCCTGCTAGTTTCAGCCTCCGCTCTCTTAATCTGTGCTGCACAGCGATGATAATATATTCAAAGCATTTTTCTGTCAGTCTCTATGAAAAGGGCAGGTGAAGGGTTAATTTTATTTTTTCTATTTTTAAATTGCCGTGTCCTTTAGGTATTGAAAAGCGCGCTCTGAATTCAAGACCATGTTTTTCACTGAAAGTAAAAGAATCTTCATTAAAGTACCTAATAGGATCTCACAGTCAAATTAGACACCCATTTAGCCACGGCCACCTGCATGAAATTTTCATGAATGTGCTCAGCCAGCCACTTTATTCTCCAAATCTTTGTGTGTTTAAGTGCAGTCTCTATAGGTAGCTTGTTCATTAGCATAACAGGATTTCCCTCTTATTATTTAAAAGAGGGAAAAAGCTTTTCTGACACCTGATTATGTTTTCAAACCATGCTACATGGCTCCCATAGTCGTTACCCATTCAGAATACTGAAAATAATTGCATAATTTCAGAAACTACAGCCCAAGGCGCTTGACATTCATGTACTGTAGGGCAGCCACATTAACCTTAACATGATGTGACAAGCAGAAGAATTGGTGTCAAAACAGAGATGCAAAAAGGGGGTCTGAAATATGTAAAAAAAATGATTTTAAAAAATGCTTATTAGTCCACAAACAGCAATTCTTTTTAAGTTTTTCTTTGGCTACTGGTGACCACACTGGGATACATATACAATTTCAGATCTAGACAGATTTGGCTTTATTTTTAAGTCATTGGGTGACCAATCAAGAAAAACAAAGAAGACTCTCGAGTTGAAATCAAATGTTGATGTCACTCACTCACTCACTCACTCACTCACTCACTCATCATCCCTCTTGGACTCTAATCCCTTGCATACAGTGCTGTTAAAATAGTATTTGCCCCCTTCCTGATTTCTTCCATTTTTTGCACATTTGTCACACTGGAATGTTTCAGATCATCAAACTAATTTATTATTAGACAAGATGACACACTAAGCTGTTTTTAAATGATTGTGCGGTTTATAGGAGACAAAAACATATCCAACCCTACCTGGCCTAATGTGAAAAAGATACTGCCCCTTTAGTTTCAAAATCAACCGATTAAAAAAATAAAAAGGAGAGAGAAGTTTGGGTTCAATTTTGCTAGGCACACCCAGGTGTGATTACTGCCAACCCCGCTGGATCTAAACATCACTTAAATAGAACCTGTCTGGAAATATGAAGTAAGCAAAAAATCAGCATATGATGCCACGATCTTAAGAAATTCAAAAACCCCAAGGGAACAAAATCATTGACATATATCTGTCTGTTAAAGGTTACAAAGCCATTTCTAAGGTTCTGAGTCTCTGGGACCATGCTGAGAGCTATTACCTATAGATGTAGAAAACTTGGAACACTGATGAACCTTCACACAAGTGGCCAGCCAACCAATACATCCAAGAGTGCATCAACGACTCATCCAGGAAGTCACAAAAGAATCAAGACTAACATCTAAGGAACTACGGGCCTCACTAGCCTTAATTAAGGTCAGCATTCACAATTTTTCAGCGAGGAAGAGACTGGGCTAAAATTGCATCCATGCAAGAGCTAAAAGGTGAAAACTGCTGCTGTTTGGAACAAATGTAAAGAATTGTCTCAAATTTGTCAAATAACGTCTTCTTCAGCTGCAGGGATAGCTCATTCGTTTAAGGTGCCGCAATTGGGATGCAGTAATAACTACTACGGCGTGTGTTCGATTCCCTGGTCGTACCAACCAGCAGTGGTCAGCAGCTTTTTCAGAACAGCGCACAATTGGCTAAAGCGCTGTGGGAATGCAAATTGGGAAGGGACTGCTGGGAAGGGAAATTAAAAATAGTTGCCTTATTTGATGCTCAAGCGACTCCTGTTGGCCAGCCAGGCGCTTGTCAGTGAGATTCTAGGCTTGCTCATGTTTGGGTATCCTCCGCCCTCGTCCTGAACTTGCGATAGTTTCGACCGATGAGTGTAAAGATGCAGGGGCTGACAGGTGCGTGCTTCGGAGAAGAGCCACAAACTGTCTGTCTCTCCTGAGCTGGCGATAGGGGGTTGTATATGAGCAAGCCTTGTACATAGTTTTCAGATTGAGCATTAAAAATTTGGGTGGGATTGGAGATGCCAAATTTATATATATATATATATATATATATATATATATATATATATATATATATATATATATATATAAAGTCTTCTTCAAGAAAGAAGCAAAATTACAAGCCGTACAAGGTTGCAAATACTTCTTCACAGCACTGTAAGAACTGCTCGAGCCTGTATTGCAACATGACCTCTGGGAGTACAAGCCAGTGTAATAAATGCACTCGCCTTTACCTCTAAGAATCCCGTACCTGGGCCAAACAGGAATGTGTCATGTGCCACCTTAATCATTGGTCAGATACTCAAAGGGGTGTTTTGTAAGTGTGGCATCAATGATAAATTATAAATTACTCACAGCTTGATGACCAATGTGATCCTTTAGCTCATCGACTTAGTTTTTTGCCTGGTCTCCATAACTCATTTAGTTCAAAATTGCGCCAGACTCTTTTTCTCTCGGCTGTGATGTGATGGATTGTAATTTTTGAAAGTTACGAAAAAGGGGAGCAGGTTTATGGCTTTAAACTGCTGTTTTCGCCTGGCTTGTAGCAGAGAGGTATTTTAAGGTAACAAATAATCTGTCTTTTCAGTGTCTCTGCAGCATAGCCGGATATTTTGAAACAGCAAGCCAACACAAGGGTTGGGCATTGAATTTCTTTATTTCAGTCAGAACAACTGACATATTGATTCAAAATTTTAATGACCAGGCGAGTAAAATTTATAGGTCTGGCGCCGAATGGATTTGCCCAAGGCACCCATGCGCACAACATTATCTAACAGGGAGCGAGACACATAATCACGACTAAATAATATTCATCCCAACTAAGAGCAGATCATAACTAAAAAAAGGCAGCCACCTGCCCCAGTGTGTGTGTCTCCAGTACATCTGAAACTTTACATCAGTGTACTTTCATCAGTAAACAATAATCATGTTAACCCTTAGCGCGTTAAATGTAGGTATTGTTGCTCAACGATGAGAGATATCAAAATGAAAGCTGTTGAAAACCTATCACGCGGCGACTTTTTTTAAATATACAAGTCGCCGCATGATTGGTTTTTAACAGCACAAGATAATCACATTTATATTTAAAAAAAAAAAATTCCGCGCTCTAAGGGTTAATAGAGAACGTACCTTAGGGTCAGTGCAGTGGACACAGACTGTACAACGCGACCCATTTCCAGTCTTTAGGACGACCGTATGTTGCGCCCATATACAGCTGGGGTGCCATGCTAAAGCATATTAAGCCCAGGAAAAGGAACTTTCTTATCAGCCGGGAATTCTTTTGGCTGAGGAGAACATTAGATCATATTACGTTCTGCCAAAACAAAGTCTGCTTTGTTTTCATGTATTTGAAATTCACAATCTGCATTCACAAAAGGGGAAAAAAAAAAAATCACAAAGAATCAAAACCCGTTGGATTGCCTGCTTCATCATTTCTGGATCACTGCCTACTCCCACGCTTAGCCCAAGAATGGGGCATTAACCGTTAAAAAAAATATGACTTCATACTGTCACAACTCGCCAAATATTGCCCTCTCATCATGAGCAATGTCTACATCAAATTAAAGATTGATTGGCAACTAAAATTTAGACAGTAAATACAAAGGAAACTAGTGAGGCAGTGGCGTAATAGCTATTGATCCGTAGTGCAGCAGCTAATCTGAAGTATAGCCGCTGAACCATAGTACGCTCTGACACTTCCGCACAGCAGATACAGTGAGGGGTGGTCGTAGGGGTCGGTGAAGGGTGAACGCAGATGTATAGCTGCAAGCCTTTCAGGCAGCAAAGCAAGGCTATAAGGGCACAGCGACTATCTGAAAGCATGTTGACTAAAATATGGAGTTTCATCGTAATATTTGGGCATGATTTGCAGGTATGCGAAATGAATACTGGAGTACAATTGGTTGACTGAGGAAACTCGCCATGTGCGACAGATGAAATGACCACGGCTCAGCTTCTAGCGAGTTTCCCGACCAAAATTGCTTTGCACGTTTTGCTTGCTTTGCTCGTTCCTCGGGAAGTACAACCAGGCAGTTACCGAGCTATAGAGAGCAGTGCACACCGTAGATCAGGGTTTTATGACTCGCTGAAAGGGCTTGATGTGCTGTGTCCCAAAAGCCAGACTTCCTCTTTACGCCTCCCCCACTCACAGTTTGCAGGAGCGCACAGTGTCGCCCCGCACCGTCTGTTTTCCCCCGACATCTCAATGAACAACATTTAATCACAGGTGTAAAATACGGGATGAGAAAGTAGCACTTCTCCCCAGAACTGCGGATTCGCCACCAAGCAAATTCTTCAGAAGGTATAAGTAATTGGCGAAATGATTTCGCAGATGGAAAACACCCCGGGCTTTACACCTCTGTATTTAAATTGGCACAGTAAGAACAATCCTCAGACTTCTGTCTGCTCACAGCAAAAACAAAAAAAAAAAAAAAATATTTGAGGGCCCCTCCAATGCGTTGTCACTGTTTGACTCTTTTCCTCGGAAACCAATGCAGGGGGCCTTGGGCTCCGTGCCTGACGTACAAAGTGGAAAGTGGGAAGGATAGCTGTGTCTACTGCAGTTCTTTCTCACTACCCACAGTATCAACCGAGAAAAAAAAAAAACACAGAAATGGAAGGGATGCAGGGAGAATCAGTACCTTGTGTCGAAACCTCACGAGGGGGTGATACGTCTCGGGTCCGTATACGTCCTCGCTGGGCCGTCCTTTAGTCGGCGTGGAGAGAACTCCAAGCAACAGAAGTGCCGGCCACCATGCGTGTGCCCTCATTGGTCTTTTCCTGCGAAGGAGAAGATTAAAAATTAAATATGAATGACCACAGAGCATCTTTTCTTGTGCCGTGCCCTGTTTAGCACCAGTAATGCCCGACTGCTAATGCGTCAGCTCCGGCCTAATTCCAACACAGGGGTGCAATCCGTCATCGCAGTGTCCCAGTCTGATTGAAATGGCGAGATGGGGACACACCGTAGGATGGGGAAATTAGATCTACAGACTCACAAATTAATTGTTTTTATTTATGCTGAAAGAGCAGAGTCTGCCCTCTGATTTCCAGCTTTATTCAGACTGTGTCAAGAATTTCAGAACAAGAGCCGCAGATCACAGATAAAGCCAAAAATCACCTCTTTTATTAACAGGTAAAGAATAACCCAAATGGGAATATTGAAGAGTGTTATTAGTAGATGATTCAAAGTCAGGCAGGGGCGAACAGGATCCCTAAGGGTAGGGCAAGGCACAGTCGAAGGTACTGGAATCAGAATGGCAAGCTGAATGAACCAGGGCACGCTGAACAGGGGTACACCTTCAAACTAAGTCGTAAGAGAGCCACTCGCCGGGGCCACAAACTCTGGAAGGAGATTTCCTGATCAATGGTAACTTGCTTTTATTTTTGGTTTTAACCCAGAGGATGGATGAGAACAATCCAGCAAAGTGGAGATGTAGACCAGGAACTTAAATACACAAGACAACAACAGGGAATAGGCGAAAGAGAGCACAAAGAGAGGGGCGAAGCACAAGACGGTAATTAAATCATGAGAGCTAATAAGGGAAAACAAAAGATAAACTGACATGGACAGCTGTATTGCGAGGGAAAACAATTAAGAAAAGAGACAGGATGTCTTAGGCTAACACAAGGCAGTAAGGGTAACAGATAAGGATGGAATGGCAGCAGAAATATTATGGCAGGGAATCTTGTCTGAAGCCATACTACATATGCAGTAATTAATGAGACAGCCCACGCTTTGCCTTCAAAACAGTTTAAATCACTCTACGAATGCTGTTTTACAATTTCTGAACTGTCTATAGATGGAATTTGACACATTCTTCAGTGGAAATAGTCAGTAATCCTTTGAGGGATGAAATAGGTGTAAATCTAATTTGCAATTGGCACTCTAGAACTTGCTATAAAGGTTCCATTATGTTTATAACTGGTTATCCAGTACTGCTGGTGATGAAATGCATTCGACCCAATCCTTGAGTTTTTAAAATCATTATCTTATGCTGTAGCAGTGTTTATGGGTTGAAGTGTGTGCATCAAAGGATTGGTATAATAGTTTCATGTTGTTCGCTCACTGCATGCCCATGAAAAACAGTCACTGTAACCAAATGAGTAAAATGAACTGGCAGCCCACCTGTGCAAATTTTTTGGTAATTGTAAAACATTAGTCTGATGTTTTGTACACTAACTGTGTTTAATTGTTTATTTTCAAGAGCTTGCACCAGCATAATTATGAATTCAAAATAGTAATCAGTGTCAGCGTGGAACGCTTTCAAATATATGGCGACACACTGCCCTACATCAGCCCGAAAACAGCAAGATTTATTTTGAGAGCATGAAACCAAGTGTCTGCTGAGGAAAGCCACAGTGTCTCCCCACCATCTCAGCTATTATGAGTTTTAAAGGCAGACACAATCCCATGAGCTGAATACTGCCAGCGCGCAGTGGAGAGTACTGAACAGTCAGCCATCAGTGAAGTTACCCCATGCTAGAAAAAACCCAGCAGCGGCTATTTTTGTTCAACCTAGAGCAGCATGCTCTGTGGGGACAGAATTTAAGCAAGGCTGCCATCGTAATGTAGCCGTTTGATTGCACTGTCAACATGCCTTTTTGACAGAGAGGGCCTTCCTTAATGAAAGACTGTGCAGCGCAAAAGCACTCTCGCAGCAGGGCAGGCCAACACAGCGCTGGCCAGAACCTGTTTTGACAACTGAGGGAGGAGCAAAGCCAACCTGCCTTCAATTGGATTCTTATCTCTGGATACACTGGCTCACCACTGGACTGCACTGCATGATGCCATTCGCGCACACTGTTTTTTTCACCCCGCTCACCTCAAATCCCAAACTCCCAGAAGAGGTTGTCCGAAGTCAAACTGGGGATTACTATTCTAGTCCTCTTCGGGCTGGTACAACATAATTTTCTTCTTGCAGTTGGAAAAGGTCAAGGACAAACACACCGGTAATCCTACATGCACATGGAAGGTTAATTCTGTCTTCCGTCGTGGTGCCTTTTTGCCTCTCGGGTGCAGAGTGAAATCCTGGAAAAAAAAAAATCTTCCTAATCCTCCTGTTTTCGATTCCTCTATTTTGTTCTATGTGCTACGCAGGCATGAGGTTGTTGAAGATCGCGGGCTTTGGCGATTTTAGTAAAATTGCATTGAAAATGCAGATAGGCAAACATAGCGTACGTGCCTGAAACAGCGCGGGCAGAGCACCAAATTACTCATGAAAGGCTTGAGGGGAGAGTTACGTAATGCGACAGAGAGCTGGGAACAGACAAGGGCTTTTTACCTCTCGCTGCGGTGGCCATCACAATAATACAATGTGAAATAGGGAGGCCTGGTCTCGCCTGTCCTTCACCCACGCTATCGACACATTCCTTAAAGGCACAACAATGCAAGAATGTTACCCTAAATATATTAAGAATTAACCCTGAATTTCCATAGTCAGTTATGCTACCTAAATGTCTGCTCCACAAATTGTAAGGTTTTCCTGAATATGAACCTGCAGAATTTGTGTGCTTTTGCCGAATTTAATATCTAGCAAACCCTAGCTATGATGCATGGAACAGCTCCATTGGACAGGAGATGTTGGCTTGCTAGGTAGCCCATTAGTCAGTCCACTATATAATTATTATGGCAAAAATTTGCTGACAGTTCGCAAACACAATAACAACCTAACTGTTGAAGTGCTCAAAAATGCCGAGTTGCTACATAGTTTTTCCAGTTGCTGCAACACTACAGTATCCAACCACAACACTGAGCACAGACAGTCGCTGTACTACTGACAGTTACCTGTTGAGGAGGAGTTGGGTCACTGGACAATACTGTTTTCCAAACCTTGTTGTTCTCACAATCAATAGCATACAGAATATTAAATTATTCTAACTTAAGCATCTTATTTGAGCATTGTGTTTTGCTGCATTAAGTCTGAGCGAAATTACTTGTCAGATTGTAACCAGCACACTAGAATTTGAATCGTGCCCTAAACTTGTTTCTGAATTGCCCCCTAGAAACAGATCTCACTCCAGTGCATTGCCGGGGGAGCGATATAAACAGAACGTACACAATCACGCTTTGTTTTATTAATGGGGGATGAATTTTTATTCTTAGCAGTCCAATTTCCTCTGAATCTGGGATAGCCATCCCAGGGGTGTTTATCTCTGAAATATTCCTTCAAATTAGATTTTAATTCAGCTGTCCCATATAATTTAAAAAGCAATTAATCATCCATTTAATGATTTAATAACTCTTTTTACAGTAAATTAGTTTTAATTTACTGTCCAGAAAAAAGAAAATCTTACTTCACTACAGAACTGTCTACAGGGGACTTCGGTAAAGAAAAGAACATCATTATAGTTTAGTTTCTGCAATTTCCATCTAAATATTATTCCTGCACTGACACTTTGCAAGACCTCTTTGTATTTTTCCAGCGGTAGCATGATTTTGCGAACAAGGCTTTATGAGTTTACTTCCAGCAGAAACGCCAACTCTGTAGAGATCGGCTTCAACGGCAGACAGCGAACCATGCACAGGAATATCACAGCAATTTTACAGCTGCTCAGCTGAATCAGCTCTTCAAGTGCCATTTCATTCACGGCTGTGCGGCTCTAAATACCTTTGTTTTAAAAAAAGTTTTTGAAGAATTCTTTCTCTGCACCACTTCAGCCTGTGATAAATTAATAATAAAACTTTTTTTTTAAATATATACACACACACATATATGTATAGCACCTTTCCAGCTACACAGTACAAAGTGCTTCGAAAACAGGTACAAAGTCTGCGCAGGTCTCCAGTGTCGTACGTGAGAAAAAGAGCCCCCATTTAGCTGAGCAGAGACTGCAGCACATCTGCTGGCAAATAGTGCTATAGAGATACATATACAGTGGCTTATGGACCCACACACACACACACACACACACACACACACACACACACACACACAACACAACACACAACACACAACACAAATGCAAGAAGGTCTTGGGGCTTGGACATACAGTATTGCTAGAAATCGATTTACACAGAAACTATTTGGACATGACTTTTTCTAGATCACTTTCAGAGTCCACATCTAGTTGTTGACAGTTTGAAATCTTGATCAATACAGTCTTTTTTTTCCTTTTTTTTTTTTTTTAGTTTGGGTCACAATAATGATTTGCAAAAAGGACCCGAGCACAGATCTACAGAGGATGCCATGAGGACCTTTAATGAGAAGATATAATCACAGGGTAATTTCAAACTAGGGCTCAGCCTAGATCAGCGGACTGGAAGTCCGGTGTGGGCGAACAGCAAAGTCAGTGAAGGCGATTCCCAGCCGTGGTCACAAACAGCCCAGGGTCAGTGATTAAAGTCACTATTAGGACATGACAAATCACCCATAACTGAAGTTAGGGTCAGACTTGATTTGCTGGTAACTACACAAATTCTGCTCATAGAACATTAAAACTTGATTTAGTTTCAGATATAGAGTGTAGTTAGTTGATAAAAATTGATTACTAAAAAATAAATTATGCAATTATTACAAAAATAAAAATTGATTACTAAAAAAAAAACAAAACAAAAAAAACACAGACATTATAGAAATCATTGATTTTTTTCCCACTTGGCATCCTGTTTCTCTAAAATGAAAAGATTAGTTGCAGCTGGTGTGAAATTGAGATATTCAGACATTTTTTCCCCCCAGTACCACTCAACACAATGCAGCTCAAAAAGAGAAACATCAAAAACTATTTTAAAATCCATTACTGCACTAACTACAGGTGATAAAAAATGTAACAAAAATATTTCCATCTGTAAAATATGATTCTGGTTAGAGTCAATACAAAATTTCTCATGCTGAGGCGTTTGGTTATGTAATCTATGCACAGCTAATGGGGGGAAAAAAAGTTGATTTTTTTTCCACAAAATACTTTCCGGCCAGCAAGTTTTTTTTTTTTTTTTTACTGCGCATTTTACCTGATTGAGAGCATCAAGAGACTTACTTAACATCCACACGACAAAACTCTCACTTAACACTGAATTGACTCCAGAGACAGGAAAACAAAAGATTCAGTGGCACATTTGTGCCAGAGCTGATGGCCATCTCAGCGTAACCGCACCTGCTGAGAACCTGAAGTGATCAGCAGGGGGTATTTTAAATAACATTGAATACTTTTAGTAATATCTGCTACCTTTATTCGTATCTTACAGCTCTGGATGTGCCCGACATAGGGCAGTTCACACATAAATATAATGAATCAAGAAAAAAGAAATTATTGCAGTGGATTGATTAAGTGGTTGAGATGTACACTACATGACACAGAGTTTGTGTGCCCTCCTTTGCTTCGGATGTTGTCCATTCAGGGTTGGCCTCTTAATTCCATGGAATGAATATGTTGATGCTGCATCACCAAACAGCGTTCCAGATTATTCAATGCCTCCAACAGATCGGGGATGGCCAACTCTTGCCAAAGTGTTACGATTTACTGATGCTCAGAGTGAGGCGCGCACACGGTTTGTTGCCAGTGCTGTACAAAATCACTGACACTTTTTTGGTCAGAATGAATGCAGATACCTGGCAATATTCGAACATCAGGTGGAAAAGGCCTCTCGTAAGAGTATGCTATAGTACCAATGTCACAAACTTCGTGTCTCGTTAATTAGTCTCTACCTTGTTCCAGCAGTCAGCCTGAGTTTTGTGGATTGTCTCCCTTAATTGGTATATTGTCTCATCATTTCCCACGCTTCCAAATGTGAACATTTGTAGCCTCGCCCCATTTCATTGGTTGTCCTGTCTACACCTTGCTTGTGGCGTCTCAGTCCTCGTTGGATTATCCTGCTTCTGGCCTCTAATTATCTTCCATAAATCTAGTTTTGAGCTAAGCACTGCTTCCTCGTAATTAAAAAAAAAGAAAAAAGTTAATGTCTCTTGTAAGCTATTTATTAGGAACACTTTCCTGATCTCAGCGGTCTCCAGATCCGTGACGGTGAGCCCAGTAAACCCTAATACTGGAAGTGGTCTAGCCATTGCAGCATTGGATTGACGACCTGACTTCTAACCCCTGAACTATCCTGACCATGGCTCGGATTTGCCCGTCTAATGCTACGTGCAAATCCCAGTCTCACCAGGTCTTCCCCCTCACTTTCAGTTATCTTAAGTCCTCTTCTATTCTCTCACTAAAGACTCATAATAAACACGCCCGCAAGGCATCATCTTGGATCTGCGTGTTGTTCCTCAGTTTACATGCAATAACAAGCAAAGGGGGAGATCAACCTCTTTCTAATGTCCACCATTTTGGGACAAGATGTTGGCGGAGCAGTTTTCCGCATACTTTTGTCAGTTCCATGTAGTGATACACAGGTGGTTTCAAACTGAGGGTCTTGGGCTTGAAAGAGGCACATATTTTTGTTCTGGCCCAGCACAAACGCACAAGAGGCGCTGATCACCCAATCACAAAGCCCCTGATTACTTAAATCAGGGGGCGCACAGGAACTCTTGAAGAAAACTGTTCATCCCCTGGACCTCAGCATTGAAATCGACATTTCCAAAGTACAATAATCGACATACAGCAGCAATCACTGAAATCTGCGCCACAGAGACAGAGATAACAAAAACTTTGCAAACATAAACTCTACTTCAAGAGATTGTGTTACCTATTTCCTTGTCCCTGTGTGGCATGCATATGAGTCTGTTGAATATATATGGAGGGATCCATACATGCAGAGAGTGTAGCACAGGGGTGTCAAACTAACCCGTAAACGGGCCAAGAGGCTGCAGGTCTTCAATCCTACCAAGCAGAAGCTCACCTGAAGGCACTGATTTAATCAACTGATCTAGGCCTGCACAACTGATTAGTTGTATCAGGTGCGCTTCTGCATTATCGGAGTGAAAACCTGCAGCCTCTTGGCCCGTTTACGGGTCAGTTTGAAATCCCTGGTGTAGCATGTGTATTCTGCAGCCAATTTTTATAAAGGAGTTTTTTCAAATTCTAATTATTGGGCTGCCAGGGGATTTTTTTCTTAATCATCTGAATTACTTTACAGCCAGGGTATTTATTAATTTATTTATTTGTCTGTTCGAGAAATTCTGAAGCTGTTACAAGCTTTTCAAGAAGTAAGCTGTCATACTAGAAGTCAGACAGTAATGTTGAGTGCATATAGGCTGATGTGGATAAATAGCGACTTGGTTTGTGGCTGGGCTGCTTTGCGTAACAAAAACCAGAACATGAATTAATTCCAGGTCACAACTGCATCCTTATTACACAGGCTAATTACCAGACTCAATGACTCCCTCTAAACGAAAGCAATAACTGTTTATTGCATCTTCAACTATCAACAGCCAATATTGAACACACGCAGGCTGAGATTGTGTTTCAGGGAGTGAGAATGACTCACCGGAAGTTGATCACCCAGTCTAATATAGAACACAATTAAGTGAAAAATTAGCTTAGCAACCAAGAACCTCCTGGGAGTGAAAGTACTATGACAAAAAATAAATAAATAAATAAATACTGTAAATTAGAAGTAAGAAAACTCCAAGGTATACTCTTTATTTAAAAAAAATTAACATGGCTTTATTGTCATGTCAAAATCAAATAAAAAATTAATTAAAACAAACTCTGACACATTTCAGCATCAAGCCTTCATCAAGGACTCACACGATGAGAAACTCAAGAAACTCATTGAAGTTTGTTTTAACCTTGCCATGACAATGAGATCATTTTATTTGTTTTATAAAGAGAGTGCCTTGAAGTTTCTTGTATTTTTGTCTCAATACATAAAACTCTGTTAGCAGCAGTTATTGAGATGAAAAAAATGCTTGAAATTCTTAATCTTATATTAAAAAAAATTGGTCAAACATTGCATATAATAAACTATCTGCGTATGCGTTTCATATGTTACATATGAAATGAGTCCAACCACAAGTCAAGTGTTGCGAATTAATAATGAATTACATATGAGTCGCTTTTGCAGCTTGGAATGATTGTCTACTTTATTTTCAAACAAAATCAGTGAATTTTTCCTCTGTTTCAGTCTGGTTGATCACTTCTGATCCTCTGTCGATACAGTTACAGTAAAACGGCCTTCAGCTCTGGCATGATGTAGCAATTGAATCATATTTCTTCATTCACTGGACGCTTAAGGACTTCAGTGTTAAGCGAGGGTTTACGAGAAAAGATGAATGTTTCTCGATAGGATAAGTCATGTACAATACACGGTAAAAAATCCCTTTGGCAGGAAATAATTTTGAGGAAAAAATATATTTATATAAATAAAGTAGTGATTTGTTTAAACTGTTATTAGCATCCCTCCTCTGAGAATCGCTACCTTATCGAGGTGAAAGAGTTTGCGTGTCTCTAGGATCTTGGGAGCTATGTTGCCTGGAGCATTAGGTCCTGGTAGGGTTTGCCAGGGTAAATTGGTCCCAGGTGAGAGGCCAGACAAAATGCGATTAATTAAGACTCCTGTGCCACGTTTCCTGGATAGCGCGAGAACCCTTCCCAGAATAGGAACCCTGGGGCCCCCTCCTGGAGCCAGGCCTGGGAGGGGAGCTCACAGGCAAGCGTCTGGTGGTCAGGTTTATCCTGGAAGGCAGCTGGGCTCAACCCGAAGAGGCAGCAGGGAGCTGCCTTTCCCTGGACTTACCACCCATGAGGAGAGAAGTAGGGGTCAAGTGCAATGTAGACTAGGGGGCAGACAGGGGCAGGACCCGGGGGTTCTGGGCCCTGGTTATGGAAACTGGCTCTTGGGACACGGAATGTCACCATACAGACGGGAGAAGAGACAGAGTTCGTGCAGGAGATTGAGCAGGGCCCGCTAGGTATAGTCGGATTTACGTCTACGCGCAGCTCTAGCTCTAAAACCAAACTCCTTGATAGAGGTTGAACTCTCTCTTTTTTTGGAGATGTCCAAGGTGGGAGACGGCGACAGGCATTGGGACACTTACGTCTCCTCGGGTGAGTGCCGCTGCGTTGGATGTTTACCCCAGTGAATGAGAGGGTCTCCACAATGTACGTGTGGGTTGCGGAGGGGAATCCTCTGACTGTTGTTCGCGCGAACTCAAAGTATCCAGCCGTCTTTAAGTCCCTGGGTGGGGTCCTAAAAAAGGCTCCAACTGGGGTCTCCATAGTTCAGCATGGCGACTTCAACTCTCACATGGGCAATGATTGAGACACTAGGAGGGGAGTGATTGGATGAAATGGTCTCTCTGATCTGAATCCGAGTGGTGTTTTGTGGTTGGATTTCTGTACTAGTCATGAATTATCCATCACAAATGCCATGTTCAATCACGAGTGTGTTTATACCTGCCCTTGGTTCCAGTGAAGGAGGTCGTTAAGCTGAAGATGATGGCTTTTCAGGTTTTCTTGGTTAGCCCAGGAGACTCCTGACTCAGCAGGCCAGTATCAACAGGCTAGAAGGACTGCAGGCGCGGTGGTCGCCAAAGCAAAAACTTGGGCTTGTGAAGAGTTTAGGGAGGTTAAGGACAAAGACTTTCAGGTGCCCTCACAGAGGTTCTGGCAAACCGTCAGATGACTCAGGAAGAGGAAGCAGGGCTTTGCCCAGGCTGTTTTCAGCAGGGGTGAGAAACTGCTGACCTCGACTTGGGATATTGTTTAGTGGTGGAAGAAGCACTTTGAGAAACTCCCGAATCCAGCAGACATGCCCTCTATTGAAAAAGCAGACTCAGTCTTAACCCATCTCCCTGGTAGAAGTCACGTAGCTGGTTCAAAACCTCCACAGTGGCAAGTCACCAGGGATGGATGAGATTGTTTCTGAGATGCTGAAGGCTCTGGATGTTGTTTGGCTGTCACGATTGACTTGCTTGATCAACATCACGTGGATGTCGAGTGCAGTACTCTCAGACTGGGGTAGCAGTTCCCATTTTTATAAAAGGAGACTGGAGGGTGCGCTGATCACACTCTTATGCCTCCCAGGGAATGCTTTTGCAAGAGTGCTGGAATGGAGACTTCACCCGATCGGAGAACCTTGGATCCAGGAAGAGCAATGCCAGTTCTGTTCTGACCCTGGAACAGTGGACTAACTTTTTACCCTTGCCAGAATACCAGAGGGGTCATAGGAGTTTTCCCATCTAGTAAACACGTTTTGTGGACTTGGACAAGGCTTATGACAGTGTCCCATGGGGTATCCTGTGGGGGGCGCTGTGGGAGTATGGGGCTCCAGGGCCATTAGTTCAAGCCATCCAATCCATGTGCAACCAAAGCTGAAGTTAAGTTCGCATTCTCGGCATTAAGTCGGACTCGTTTCCAGTCGGTGTTGGACTCCGCCAAGGGTGTTCCTCGTCTCCTATTTTATTCATGATTTTCATGGACAGGACATCAAGATGCAGCTGAGGCTTACAGGTTGTCCAGTTTGGTGGCCTCAGGGTTGCATCTCTGTTGTTTGCGGATGATGTGGTCTTGTTATTTTCATTAGGCTGTGACCTTCAACGCACAGTTGAGTGGTTTGCAGCTGATTTTGAAGCGGTCGGAATGACGATCAGAACCTCCAAATCTGAGGCTATGGTCCTCCGCTCGAAGAAGGTGGATTGTCCCCACCAAGCGGAGGGTGAGTTTTTTCCCCAAGTGGAGGAGTTTAAGTATCTCAGGCTCTTGTTCACGAGTGAGGATAGGATGGAGCATGAGTTTGACAGGCAGATTGGAGCAGCATCTGCAGTGAAGTGGCCATTGTACTGGTCCATCACAGTGAACAAGAAGATGAGCAAAAAAGTGTAGCTTTGATTTACTGGTCGATCAACGTTTGAACCCTCGCCTATGTTCATGCTCTTTGGGTGGTGACCAATAGAATAAGATCGCAAATATAATCAGGAAAAGTGAGTTATCTTCACAGGGTAGCTGGGCTGACCTTTAGAGAGAGGGTGAGGATCTTGGACATATTGTAGAGGCTCAAAGTAAAACCGCTGCTCCTTCGCATTCAGAGGAGTCAGTTGAGGTGGTTTGAGCGTCTGGATGCATCCTTTAAGAGGTTTTCCAGGCATGTTCAACAGTAAGAAGGCCCCGAGGCACACCTAGGACATGCTGGAGGGTTATGTCTCCCGGCTGGCCTGGGAACGGCTTGCAGTCCCCCAAGAAGAGTTGGAGAGAGTAGCTGGGGAAAGGCGACACCTGGGTCTCTCCGCATGGTCTTTCACCCGAGCGACTAGGCCCTGGAAATGCGGCAGAAGATGGACGGATGGATGGATGAACTTAAGTAAATGCATGCATAAAATCACTCACTGAGGTGATGAAAATGAAACTCAGCTGTTGACGTAGGGGGAATCAATTAAAAAAAAACCATTTAAACAAAATAATGTCAACCCAGTTTTTTCTCATAAAAAATTAAGAAACAGGGCTGTCAACAGTAGGCGATCCCTCGCTCCAAATCACCGCCTATAACTGGTTTTTACTGACAGCCATTCTTTGCAGGATGCTCCTCAGATGCCAGGAGAATTTACATTTGTACAGAGGTAGACCTCTGGTCCACCTTTTGTTCAACACTAAGCGCCGAAAGTGCTCTCATCCGGGCTTTGCCTATATTTTCTGCACTCTCTTACCTCAGGCCCTTTACCCTGCTACTCTGTAAATCTTCGAAAGCCCAGAGGGTGCATAAAACACTGAAGTCAGTTTCTTATTTACATTGCACTCCGTTGCTGACACCTCTTTGTTTTGTTATGAATAGGGAAGTGAAATATGCAAGCAAATTTTCAATACATAACATCAGACCTCAGCACAATGCAAAGTACAGTCAAGTCAGACTCCTCTGCTGAATGTTAGGCACTTCAAAGTCAACGGGGACTCTCTATGTTACATAAAAATTGTTATGTGCACAATCATCAATGCCAGTACCTCATATTCCGTCAGCTATTAACTTCTAATATTAATGTTTTCTCAGGCTGGATAAATTGCTATCCTTATGATACAGAAAAAGAAGGATGGACTCAAGTCAACATATCTTTACCAGAATCATGATCTGAATAATCATTTATAAGTGACTGTTCTGGAGGTGTTATAGAATTGTTCAGGTAGTCACAACAACCCACACAAGTCTGCGCATGAAATTTTTTTACTGTGACGCGAACACCCTCTGTTTTCACAGTGACTTTTTTTTTTTTTTACAATTGCATGTGATTTGCTTCGTCTATTCTTTTTGAACTGCCTACCTCGTCATTCACTGGACTTATAAGCCATTTCCACCAGTATACCATCTGCAGGATCAATGAATTGATACATGGAATGATGAAGAATTGCAGTTTGGTGATTTCATTTCACAGAATTAAGTTGGATTCTGCAAGATATGGGTGTAAAGCCTTGTTCACATACAGACTGACGAGTTAGTATGAACTGATTACCAAGTTTTATGAAGTTCCTGTAATGGTTTGTTGGGTGTGTGTGTTGCTTGGACTTTTTTTTGCAGTTCTTGTCCCGGGAAGATATTGAATTCCTGGGCCATCAAATTCTTTACCCAGCTGGTTGATTGAGCTGGGGTGGCGCCTCCCCAGAATCTATTTAAGCAGGATGTCCGGCACGCCTTCTTCGCTAGAGTGTCTGTATGTAGCTGAGCATTATAGCCGAAGATATCTGTAGTCAGGCTTTGTATGACTTTCTATCTTCTTATTGTTGGAGTTTCTTCTCCCTTTTTCTATCTCGCTTTGCTTCCGTGGTTCAGACTATTATACGTCTTTTGGAAGCGCGAGTACTTGCATTTAGTCTATATTATTGTCTGTGTTTGTACTGTGTTCGTTCTACTCTCTTTGCCTCTGTCGTTGCGCTTGGCCTCCGTTTACTAACGGCCATTACAGTTCCCCTGGAACTTGATCCTTGACTATGGTGAACAGAAAAACCTTTCCCTCGTCATGGAAGGCACTGGCATTGTCACATCCACTGAATACATAAATTCCTGCAAGGGCTTCACACAATTTGGGTCCAATTTTCTGAGTCAGCTGTCTAATGCCAATCACATGAGTGTGTTGCTTACTTCCAGTGCTGGGGAGAAGAAAATGAATTTGACTGGCCCAGGCAACATCAATGTCTGGCATCAGAACAAGTATTGAATGACCTGAGCGTATGGCCTGTGTGCAGCGCAGTGCAATCCCTGCCTGTGCTTCTTGTTGATAGCAAGCCAAATGTCGTATATGCTCTGATAACAACACCTAGTTCATGTCTTGCAGTAATTTGATACGAGGCCTGAAAGCAGATGTGCAAAACATATACAGAAACATGTGTGCAGGAAGAATCGTTTCGTTTTTGCCATTAGATAGAAAGTTTTCCCATTGCTTTGGCAGGTTTTGTTCCTCGCAAAATATGTTTTTAAAGGGTGAGGCTGATGACTAAGGGGTTCTCGAGATTCTCACAGCAAATTTAATGCAGTTTTCAATATGGCGGTCAAATGTAATATCCACTCGTGCACGTTTGTGAGATTTCGCCTGAGTAATAAGCTTAGCACTCGCATCCCACGTTGTCCAATTTTTCCAGGCTAAGTGCTGACATAGATTGCATAAATCATGTCCACCACATCTACCGCTATATGTTATGCTTCAGAGGGAATATATTCTGCCTAACCGTCACCATAGTGCACTTCCCGATGATGTAGCAGTGCAGTGTTTTTTTGTCTCAGAGAGGGATCCATCTCTTTTAGCAGCGGGGTTAGAGGCCAGCCAATGCCAATGTGAGCAGAAATTTTTCATGTCCTTAATGCTGTTTCTTTCAATCTCCAGAAAACCAACAAACAATGCTCTGTGGCACTGTGATATTAGCACCTTCCCTGACTTTTTTGTTTTCAGAAACAAGTTGCTTTGAAAATGTCAGCAGTTTTATCTTGAGAGACTGGAAAACTGAGATCTGTGGATCGGATGCAATCACTGAAGAATCTCTTTCAAGCTGATTCTCTACATCTCGTCACTGATTGTCATGATTTTACTAACTGAACAAGTTTTGGTCCTGACAGCAAATAAAAGTTTCTTCTATGATTGATTACACGGCTATTCAAAAAGGAATTGGCTAATCTATTTGTTGTGAAACTGCACCCTAGACACCGAGGACCCATGGCCTAAAGCTGACTGGCAAACTAACTCACATGCATGAACACACGAGTGCAGAAACCTGCACTCGCACATGGACTCGCACTACCCCGCAACGTACAAACAGAAGCACGCAAGCTTTTCCCATGAAAAAAACAATATTAAAACTGTTCTGCCACAGAAGTGAATTTGTAGGACTCTGCATTGCAGATTGAAGTGGAAAGCAGCCCGATGAAGCCGCTCGTTGTAAATGTCGGTCTCAGCAGGGAGGCAGCACTGCACTTTGTGCTCCTGCTGGAGAAAAGCTTTTAAGAACACCCTCTCCCACCGCAGGCTCTGCGAACTGCAAAGAACAGACACCCGTTTGATTAGGCCGATGAAATACGCAATGAATCTCGGGTAAATAAGAGGAAATAGAAGCGGTGTATCATTCATGTTGGGTACATACTGCCTGGAGGATTCCCAAAGTTATTTCCAAATGCTTCTGTATGAAGTTGGAGGGCTACATACACTGAATATTTTGAATTTTTTTTGCTGTTAATTCAAATAACTGTGACCTATCTCAGTCAAAAGGGCTTGGCTTGCTGTGCTTTCTGCACGCATAGGTGTATGCGGATAATTTACACAAGGCTTTAAAGTCAATTAACACCTGCCATAATAATGAAAATAATAATAATAACTAGACAGTCCGGTCCTCGCGACTGCATGGCCGCTTCTCCCCTTTTTGCGCATTATTCAGCCAATACTGTCACCATGGCAACCAAAATCGATTGGTGTCATGACTGAAGTATAACACATGCCCATACCAAATATGAAAGTAATCAGTCAAAAAATTACAGCCTGTAGAGCGTCCCCATGGAAGCGTCAAGGGACGCGGACGTGGCGGCGGCAGAGACGACAAGCATGAATCCATAGTAGCTGCCCGACTTCGTCCGGGGGCTACAATAATAAAAATAATAATAACAAGAAGAAGGAGAATAATAATAGCAATAATAATAATAATAATAATAATAATAATAATATTCCTGTAGCCCTTACTTGGGATTCCAAAAAAAGAAAACAAGATCAACAAAATACAAGTACACAATTAAATGTCTGTAATAAACAAAACTTACAAATAAATCTTGCAGAGGATAGAACAAGTGGAAAACTATGAAATAAACTCAATAACAGATGGTTGGACATCAAAGCTCTATTATGCGGACAACTCAAAATGTAGTTGTCAGGTGAGAAGGCAAGTTTATAAAAATGTTCCTTAATTTAAGATATTATTTCAAAGCAGAAGCAGCATCAGTGGATTGACTACACATTGGATGTCTGTTCCAATACTGAGATGCCAGAATCGCAGATGCTCGATCACCTTTTGGCCTTCTGTTGGTCTTTGTAACAGCAAGCAGGCCCGACACAGCTGACCTGAGGACTTTCTGGTCAGTGACGGGTTAGGAGTTCATAGCATTTGCACTGAAATTGATGAGTTTTCATGTGCCAGAGGAGAACATTATCTGTTTTGCCGTCTTGTACAGTATGTCATGCGTATGATGCCTATGTGCGCATGTGAGTGTGTATGATGCCATGTGTAAGATGCTGTTGCATCAGCCTTATGTGGAAGGGTTCAGGTAAAGTATAAGCGTTTTTCCCTTGCTGAATACGATGACAAAGACAGCAAAGCAAAGCCTTATGAAAATCTACAAACCATGAAAACCCAGCGATTTGTTTCAGTGCAGAGGTGTAAGTAAAGCGGGTAGCATACGGTCATATCCTGCAGGTAAAAGCTTAAAGAACCTGTCAATCAGTCAATTTTTCGCACTTAAGACAAAAGAATAAAAATATAGAAAAAAATGTCTTAGATCACATTCGATTTCCTGTAACTGCATCACATATTATTGCACATTAGGTTTGATTTAATGTGGAATGACAGACAGTTATGAATAGAAAATGAATGCTTTTATAATTTAGTATATGTAATTATCTGTAATCTGCCTATCCAAATGTGACGTATTTAAAATAAGGCATAAATCAGCCGCCCAGAGAGGGCTAACTAATTGGTTGAATACTCATGCCTGTCACTTCAATTTTCAAAACACTGTCAGACCAACAGTCAACAAGAGCACTTGCATGCTGGGACAAATTAAATAAATAAATAAATAAATAAATAAATAAAACTTTTTGCATTTATTTAACACTGAGAATATTTCTGTGAACACTCTTCATCAATGGAAGAAAAAAGCACAAACCGCACCAACTTCCCACCAAGTCAAAAAATACAGCTTTAAAATGAAAAATTGAACGATGTAATATTCCCCAGGCCAATACAGGCCTTAAATGTCGGCAAGTGTGAATGGAATTCAGAAATAGGCTTTGAGTGCATTTCTGAAACAAACAAATAACCCTGGCCAACATTTTTTTCCTCCCTTCACATTCACATTATTTTTTATTATTTTATATCATCCAATGCTGTGACACAGAGATACCGGAAGGAAAACTCTGTCCTATTCTTGGTCACGGGATGCGTTTGCCTGCAGTACTGAAATACTGTACACTGAATAATACATGTTCCATCTGAATCTACACTACATTTCAGTGATGAAACATTCTGGCCAGGCCAAAGAGAAAGCTAATCAGCAGGGGACTTGGAATTAGAACCATTAAATTATTTCTAATTAAAGCAGTTGCTCATATTTTCCCCCAGTTTGTTTTACAAGCCATGTTGGCATAGATCCATCTGTTTATTCATTTCTCTCAGCTTAACACCAATAAATTGTGTTTAGCAGAGAAGCAGTGGCAGTGTGGTCCATAATAATCGCACTGGCTGCGACCTTTGAGATTTTAAATTCGAAGGCCTCGCTCTTACCAGAAAAATCCAACTTCAAAAAAAGAGTCCTCCCCGTGGCATTGACCCGTTCACCTGGATTGGCTGATTATCTCAATTATTCAGACAGGAGGCATAACTAATTAGTGAAATCGGCTGGCTGCAGTTCATGGGTGGAAGAGGCAAATTTCCGGATTTTTCTTAGTTCTGGCTGTTCCAAAAAGCTCAAAGAGAACCAGACTGTTCACTCGACAAGGCCTTTATTTCTCTGTCCTATTATGCCATAAGTTAAAAACACTCTCTGGCAAAGCTGTTCGCAGCCTCCCTGTCGGTGGCTAAATCCAGTGCTTGAATTAGCCACAAGAATATGCAATGGCTTCAGTTCCACGGCGGAGATAAACCGCATGCTTAGTAGCTAGAACATGTATCTCGATGTCATGCTGTGCTCATCTGAATCACAGTCGACCGCAAACCGAATGTTATTATCATGGATGAGAGCACAATGGAAAAATTTGATTGACAGGGGCGGCAGATACTTGCAGTTAGAGATGATTTGTCTTTCTACTGTTATAATTCAAACAGGCTTCCAATCCGCACGGGACGCTGCACAGCGAGTGCAGTGAAAAACCGCAGGCTAGATGCAGTGATTGGCCTGAGCCATTATGGAGTAGCGTGACACACATTGAGAGGCGTGTACTACTGTAGAATAAAACAGCCAGTGAGGTCAGCAGCAGCCAGGTGGAACTGGATGGAGACAGTCAGCGGGTGACCGGGCGAGGGGGGAGGTTGGGGTTTTCTGTCAGAGGAGGATTAAGCATGTTTGCTGTCCGCGCCTCGGTCACATGCTCTAATCCGCTGATGAATAATGTGCACCAGCGGCTAAACCAGCGGATCTCAATCTCCGTTTCTGGGTTATTGAGGTGTCTGCTGGGTTTTTTATGTGTTTGTGCACTAAAGTGCTTAATTTAAGTCATTGATTTGCTAACGAGTTGATGGACCTGGTTTTAAGACTGAAACTGGCAGAAATAGGGACCTGCCGGACTGGAGTTAAATCTGCTGATGCTGAGGCCCTCTAAAGCTGGAGTTCAACCACAGAGACAACCATAGCTCACTAGGACAGGGGTTAAGCCATAAATATGGCAGCTCTCTAGACTGGTCTTAAACCGCAGACTCAGCAGCTCTCTAGGACAGGAGTTAAACGTAAACACGGCAACTCTCCAGTCTGATTTAAATCACAGACACGGCAGGTCTCTAGACTGGTATTGAACTGCAGACTTTGCAGCTCTCTTGGACAGGAGTGAAACCACAGACTCTGCAGCTCTCTTGGACAGGAGTTAAACTGTAAACAGCTCGGCAGGAGTTCTGTCCAACTGCAGACACTGCAGCGCATCGAGATTAGAGTTTAACCGCACACAAAGTAGCTCACCAGGACTGGAGTTAATTCGTAGTCAATGCACCTATCTGGGACTGGAGTTAAGTTATAGGCACTGCAGCTCTCCAGGATTGAAGTTCAACTATAGACACTGCAGCACTCCTGGATTTGAGACAAACCATAGCCAATGTTGCTTACTGAACTACAGTTAAACCATAGACACTGCAGCTCTCCAGGACATGAGTTAAACCATAGACACTGCAGCCCTCCAGTACATGAGTTAAACCATAGACACTGCAACCCTCCTGAACAGGAGATAAACCATAAACACGGCAGCTCTCCAAGACTGGAGTTATGCCACCAGAGGATCAGCAACAGACAATGAATAATGAATAATAAGTTATTTGCATGCGAATGCGTCATCGGGGCACAATTGTTTTTCAAAATAAAAGCAAATCCACTCCAACTAATTTTATGCATCTTTTCAATGAAAATCTAGCTACAGTACGAAGGGGTTGTAATTAATGTAAGCTTTTTAACTCTAAGGCCTTAAGCAATATCTGTATTTTCCACACATAGTAGATGTGCCATTATATTTATGAAAAGCAATCCAGTAAAATACACGCAGGCATTCAGTAAAAATTGAGATTAGTTTTCGGTGGGTTTAACTAAAAACTTACACTGCGGACAAGCAGAGTAATGGGCCCTTGTTGCTGCATTGGTGGAGCACAGAAGGGCTCTTGTATGCCATTTGAAATTCAGTAGGATTGAAATTACCATAGGAGTAGGGACAATAATGAAAACTACCATCTGCAAGAGGAATAAAAAAAGGCCAATGTCACTACTGCTGTTTTTGAAATATTTCACAGAATCGCCACCCTCCTCCATTTTTCCTTCAATAGATGGATGTGGCAGGATGATTTTTCTCAATAGTTTCATAAATAAGCTCGATCTGTGGTGCTCTGCTCCTAAAATATCTGTGGATAAGATGTGGGCTGCTGCATTTTGCAGAATACGTTGGCCACCAAAAAGCATTGCCTGGTTTTTTGCTAATCCCCAGCATCTGTCGTCCAAAACCTCAGATTATTGTTCACATTCATGGCAAAGAAATCATTCCATTTACCAACAGACACAGCAGCCTACTCATTGGGCCAGATAGACTTGCGTCACCTCAAACCCAAACTGAACCATGACCATCATGACTCAAAGACATGTGTGTTAAGATATACTCTCGGCATTGCCATTGCGTCAAGTTGCTGACCACAGAACTGGATTTAGTCTCGGGTGGCTTCCCACTGCTTTAAAGTAACAAAGATGGGTCAAAGGCAGAGGACGAATGTTAAAAATGTTTTAACCTTAAAATGTTATCTTTCATTCATCCGTCCTTAAGATTGTCAGATCTCTCGAAAGACAAACAAAATGAAGATGGGGTTGGACGAGGTTAACGGCTAATATTTGTAAGTGCTGCAGGTTTCGTGGACATT
This sequence comes from Gymnothorax reevesii, assembly GCA_029721435.1. Taxonomy (NCBI): domain Eukaryota; kingdom Metazoa; phylum Chordata; class Actinopteri; order Anguilliformes; family Muraenidae; genus Gymnothorax; species Gymnothorax reevesii. Next base: position 49,863,322 of record CM056589.1, on the reverse strand, counting down.
GGAGCCAGAATGAGGGACTCCCACCAAATCATTTGCAGTCCTCCAGAAACCAGGACCCACTGAAGCTTCAGTTCATAGCCGCTACTCCTCATCCTGAAACACTCTCATCGTACTCACGCTGGCTTTTCGGTGGGAATGCGAGGATATTTGAGAGGCCTCTAACTGCGAAAGAAATGCTCTTCTCTCCAGGAGACAAGAGAGAGACAGTTTATGAGTAGTATAAACAGGGGATGCTACAGCTTTCCTGGCACTGGTGCAACCACAATTGATTCCTACATCAAAAAGACAACACATGCTGTTTTATGTACAGGGTGAGTATGTGTTTTGCTTTCAAGGAACTCAGTTCAAAGCAATTTCAATGGGGCTTGCAAACATATAATTCCTGCCAGACAGGGCCACATGCACTGTAAAACAGAGCCATAATAACTTCTGAAAAATATCTGCCGGTATAAATCCATAACATTCAGACGTCTCCTTGTGTAGTGCATTTATGAGGGAAAAAAAGGTAACTTATTTCCAGCAATACTGTATATGGTGCACACATATACATGCTGAGAAACATTTTAACACTCCTTGCTTTGCAAGCCAACATGTGATCCAGTGGCAGAAACCATAGAAACAAATGCAGTGGTGTGATTTTTGTAATGGTCATTGTTATACATGAGTTGAACTATCTGAACTTTTCAATTCTGTGATTGAAGTAAAAGAACAAAAGCATTCTGGATAGCATAAATGAAAACTACATATCCACTGTTTTAATACACTCACTCACATTTAAAGCTAAACATGCACACACAGACATTCAAGTCCAAATCTGACACAAAGGAAGGCAATGACAAAAAATACTCTCATATCTCACAGGAAGTGTGTATCCAATATATATATATTTTTTTTTTTTTTTTTTTTTTTGACTTATCGGCTTATCACTCACAATTTGTTGCCATTAAAGCAACACGATTCAAAGGCCATTCAAGAAGGTCATAGTCAGTAATCTTCTGGAGATGTCAGTCATGGTCTTTTATTTATTTTATTTCATTCAACCCTTATTTAACCAGGGAAGTCCCGTTGAGATTGAAATCTCTTTTTCAAGGGAGCCCTGGGGGTTGAGGCGGGGAGGGAGAGGACAAATTGCACAGCCAATTAGATCAGGGGATGATTAGGTGGCAGGTCGAGAGATCCAGGTTGGGGCTTTAGCCATGACACCAGGGTTCAATAGTGCATCCCTTGCTCAGAAACAAGATTGAGCCCTCAATTATAAAAATGATAAAATAATAATGATTATACATCAGAAATATAAGATAAAAAATAAGGTAGTGAGACAAATATCCTATGTTGATTTTTTTTAAAAATCCAGTGTGCATTGTCCATGACTCTTCTCATTTAAATCGCAGGTCAGAGCAGCAGACATTTATTTCAATTTGATTCAATTTATTTGACACAGTTTCAATGTTTATTTCCTTTTTTTTTTCATTGTTAAAACTATTTACCATTTTTTTTGAATACTAGCAATGAGGCAAATCTGAATCCCACCAGTGAATCCCATGAGGTGCTACTTCTGCTAATATGCAGTGTGTTCCAGAGGTAGCATAAACAAAAGGGTTTGGCTAAAGTTTCTGATTTCTCAATGCTAACCTTTCCAGCTGGTTACCTAACCTTTCCTCAGTCTGCACAATGGTAAAAGGCGATACAAAATGTGTTTACCACAAACAGCACTGTCAATCAATGGATCTAACCTTTCGCACAGTCTTAGCTGAATGGTCACGAACCTTAGATCTGGTTCTCTTTCGAATCTCAGAAAACGAGTCCATAAAAATTGTGTGTTCTTTAGAGAGAATGCTCATGCTTTCCAAACCTCCGCACAGACTTGGCAACCCTGCTGAGATTTTGGAAAACATACCTGCCATCTGCATCCACATCTCTTCAATTTGCATTTTATTTCTGCTACTTTGAGAGAAAGTAAAACTTATGTAGTATTTTTTTAAAAGCACAGAGATGACAGGCAAGTGGCTCATGCTTTACATATGGAGCACTGGCTTCTACGAAGAGGAAAAAAAAAAAACACGAGGAATAAGTCTAAATAAATACAGCACATGTGCATTTATAAACCAACTCTTTCTGCCAGATTCACAAAAGATCAAGTGGAAGACATTATTTACATCTCAATGTCCGCATGCTATTCCCTGTAACTGTGTTTAACTTTGTGTTGGAGCCACATTAGCGGTTTTTCTTATAAACAGTGAACTCCATAATATTTGAGCCAAATACATATTTTTCCTGATCTGACCCTGCATTCTATCTGTCCAAATCAGAATGTATAAAAATACTCCTTAATGTAAGCTGGGAGCATTATAGTCACACATGAATTTTTAAATTCTAAATCCAAAAAATGTGGATCACCGAGACAAATAAACAAAAGGAATCTGCTTCCCCACAGTAAAGGATCTTACTTTATGAAATCAATGCTGATTGTTCTCCTGGAATTCCTGGTACGCTGATGTTTGAAACATAACTCAATGCATTTCTGTACAATGCATCACTATAATTTCACTTTTTAACAGCATTTTGTTTAAAATGAGACTGATTTTAGAGATGATCAGACTATAGGAAGAAACTTTTAAAGTTTTAAGCTTTACCTGCATTTTCATATATCCAGCAGGAGCCTGCCTCCTGATTCTGGTCTGTAATTACATTCTCAAGAGGGCAGCAGATATGGAAATTCCTTATTCTACAGCTTATTTTATCCCCCCATGACCTCATCCATTTATTACACTGAAAATGTTAATGCTCATGTGATGGTTGAGAAAGACTGCTGAGGTAGAAGATCTCTGCTTTTAGGGGCTACTAAGTACTATGGGTTTCCCAGTTGGTATTGCTCACCATAGAAATGACACCTCACACACGATGCAGAAAAAACATGGGGAAACTTGGCTCATGCACTGTTGATTCTGTCCACTAACCAAGCTCTTCCTGTGTTGTTTCAATAGTGGCAGTTCCCTGTTTTGATGGGAGATTCTGATCAAGGTACTCACCGTTTGCATAACAGTCATCGTCGATTCACGTCCATATGTGGTCACACTTTAGATGAAGTGTTGCTCATAAAGGCTTTATACAGCATGTATAACGCCTTCGTAAATGAGACATAATGTCTTCATAAATCATACGTAAGCAAATGTCATGCTTTGTAAAGGGTGAAATATCACATCCTTATTCAGCATGTGATGCCAGATGTGATAATGACAATGTCACTTAGCTGACAATGTCGCCCTTGTCACCACCGTTTAGCCAATAGCTAAGTGACACTGTCAGTCATATCACACCTGGCATCACATGCTGAATAAGGATACGTTTCTTCACCCCTTACGAAGCATGAAATTTGCTTATATATGATTTATGAAGACATTATGTCTCATTTATGAAGGCATTATACATGCTGTATAAAACCTTTATAGGCAACATTTCATTCAAAGTGTGACCCTATATGTTAATGCAAACTCATTACACTTCAATCTACCGCTTAATGCTGTGAGCACATGCACTGTATGCTGCCAAAACTGTGCATTTCTGTGCAAGTGTACATTTGTATATGATAATGCAATGGGCGGGGGACTTAGAAAGCATTTAGTTTATTACAATTGAGCCCTGTCACACTTTACACAATGTGCAGTAGACTAAAAGAAAATATCAATGAAGCAGGATTGGAATGACAGAGCCATCCAACAATATTACGGACAGACTGGATTTGCAATGAACCTTCATAAATATCCAAACTGACATTTCATTCACCTTCAACAGAAAACCTCCAGGGCCAGAGGAAGATTAATGCATCAGTCATCACAATTAAATGACCCCACCTGAACAACTATGGCCAGCTTCCATTTTGTGAGGTGGCTTTTTAAGCGATATCTATCGTCACTATTTTTTGAAATTATAACCAAGCTAACCAGAACAGAACAATTTTCCAGTCACCCAATTCAATGGCTTGTGCATCGCTTGCAACTAGAAGCATAATAGAGCTGTCAATGCATGAAGTCAGAAGTGCAGCTTGCTAACACGAGTACAATTTTCATTTCCAAAGCAAAGATCCAATTTAAATGATCATAAATGTTAGATGTCTGGTCACTTATGGGTGCTGGCAAGTGACAGACTGAAACCTGCTCCTTTCTCATATGTTATTTCAAGCATATTGTGGCCACTAGTCGCCCATCACCCAGTTCAATTTAAATCAATGAGATCTGCCAATATAAATTGACATGCATAACCCGAGAGAAACTGTCAATGAAACAGAATGTGATCGATTTCTCTCTCTCTCTCTCTCTCTCTCTGTCTCTCTCTCTCTCACTCACTCACACACACACACACACACACACACGGTTACTAGTCCTTCCCTTGGGGCTGAGATGAACAGACTAGCAGTAGCTTTCGGTGGGCTACTATGACTGGAAAATTGGAAGCATGCTTTGGATTCCAATTCATATCTCATTGAATAAAATGTACACATCTCAAGATGTTGTTTTCAGATATTGATTTCAATTTGTCTTGAATTATATTTTGAAATTACGTTCAGAGCAAGATGTAACCTGCAGATTGAAATGCATTTTGTCGGAGCGAAATCCGCTCTTTGATGGTGAAACACTCTAACACAGGTAATTCTACCCTGATCGCAGAAAACACAGAACATTTTGCGGCCACCGAATACAACAGGAAGTTGACATAGCAAAAGGGAGAGAATGAAGCAAAGCCGAGAGGAAAGATGAGAAGATGCTGTTGTTCGCGCTAAAGAAATAAATCACTGTCACTCGCTCACTCATATCCGCTCCTTCAATTATTAATAGCAGAATTCAGAAATGCAGTGAAATCTGCTTACACCCCAGGGGAAAGCGTAGCCATGTAATGTACGCCCAGATTCCTCACTCATCTAATTGTCCGCAATTTAGAGAGTCCAGCAGGGGTCTTTATTGCTTATATTACTGCCCTCCTTCAGTGAAGATTTATCTTTATTGGGAAGAACTTGAGAAGTGCACAGGTACAATTCAGTTCACCTGGAATGTGGCCATCAATCACACATCCTGTGGCTATCAGGACCCATCAAGTGCTCTGAGGGAGGAGTTGGTGGGGCACTAAAGGAATCACAAAAAAATCACCCTCGAGTTCCCAGTAAATCAACAGCACAAATCAGTCACTGCTGGGGATGACGCTGCGGCAGGTGGCCTCACAATGCGAAGGTCTCATTTTAGAGGGCCCCTGACTGAGTGCGTTTCTATGTGGAGGTTAAACGTGCTCTCTCTGTCTGCTGGCTTTTGGCCACTGATCAAAGACACGAAGGTTAAGGGAAGAGTCGAGACTGCTGTTGTGAAAGGGAGTTGTGTGGGCATTGCAAAGGAATAGCGCCGGAATAACAAAGCAAGAAATTGACTCTGAAAAAAGACAAGGATTTCATTGTGGTATTTTTACATTTCAGCCAAACTTTAATGTCATTGTCATGAATGCACTTCCTGACTATGGAATAAATGTTTTGCCGAAATATAGAGATACCAAAGTGAAAGCCTTGTAATTCTTCTGAATTACTTTTGTGCTTCATTATTACGGACTAATCAATAAAGCACAAAAGTGACTCCAAAGAAAGACAAGGCTTTCATTTAGGTATTTCTACATTTCAGCCAAACTTTTATGTCATCGTCATGAATGCACTTCCTGACTGTGGAATAAATGTTTTGCCGAAATATAGAAATACCTAAGTGAAAGCCGTGACATTCTTCTGAGTTACTTTTGTGCTTTATTATTATGGACTAATAAGTGGATTGAATGGTTAATTGTACTGGATGCCTGCCCAATTCTAACTTCTTCTCCCAATGTGTTTTGTAATAGGCTGCAGCCGTGTGACCTGACCAGGAATCAACTGGTCAGAATATCTGTATGCAGGAAGGATTTGAGAAGCAGTGGAGTGTTTGCATCTGTGTTAGGTTGTTAAAAACCCGCATACGCATGATCCACTATTTTGGTAACCGGTGAAAGGCAGTGTGCTTAGAGTGAACTGTAGTGTTTCCCAAATGCACATCCCAGAGTTAAGCACTCGTTTCCTCCGGGCACATTTAGAGGATACACCGCCTGACTTTTTACAAACAGCTGCCAGGGGTTTTAGCAGCATTAACTTAAAATGAAAAAAAATTCAAATTAATTTTACCTCCTGTTTTCAACAGACATAAGAACTATTCCCACACTGACTGCATGTGCCTCTCTTGGCATTCAATTTAAGGTCCTTGACATTTTGCCTTTTTGATTGATACAGGGGAAAACTGCAGTGTCACAGTATATAAAAAAAATCCTAGCATCGTAGCATCTGTTGATTTGGCATTAGTTCTCCCAGTGCTTCGGGTTTCCAAAGTGATTACAGTGGTGAGCTCTACACTGGAGATGAATTCCTGCTGTTCTCCTATCGCAGCAGCGCGTTATGAATGCGAATAACATTTCCACTCGCAAAAGAGATTTAATTGGATTGCGCTGCACAATGGCCCGGCAAGAATAATGTCGTTTTTGTTCCGAACGAAGGCGCCTGTCCCTCGTGGACTTTTTGCAGTCATTTTAAATACAGATGTAGGCCGGTCCTCGGCCAACCTCTTCGAAACCACCAACGGTGCCAACAGGCCAGGCGGCCGCTGAAGACTGCTTGATATTTAAATTGACATTTTGCATTAGAAGGGCATTATCATAATGCAAAAGCGCGGCCAAGAAATGGAAAAAAAAAAAAGATGGCTTATGGCACTGCCTCATATTTTGACCCCCAGCTTTTTTCATATTTAATTCAACCTACCACCTTGCCTCTTGGTACATTAGCTTTACTTTTAATTTACTCGTGAAACAATAAGAGCTGTGCACGAAAGAATGTGAGATATAGGAAAAAGAAAACAAAAGAAGAAACGAACAAAAAGTGGGCAAGTGATGAAACGTACAGCAAAATTGAACGTGGGATGTGGGGACAGTCATAGACAAAGACTAAACGCCCAAAGGTGGCAGAAAAAAATAGAGACTCAAAGCTCTCATGCGCTGATTACTTTCTAGCTTGGTAAATGCGGCTCCCGTGTTCGCGTTCCCTCCTCACTGACAATGCAAGGTGACAATCAATCATTTTCTTTGCACACGGTCTATGTCAGTAATAAGGACAGGGTCCTCACTGTACTCCGGCATCGAGATAAATGATCAGCTCCCAGCATGTCTGAGTCATCAGGTCACATAGCGCGGTGCCAAGAGGGGGGTCAGGAAAACATGACGAGAGGGGCAGTCCCTATTGTTCAGTCAGTCACTTCATTTTACCCGGACCATGACGGGCAGTCTGTGTTTTCTGCAAGCAGCACAAGGGAGAAGCTAAAAAAGAGATGAGATTTTACTCTCTCACACTGCGCTAGAGTTAAACCCACGGTCGCATTGTTAGGAGGTTGGCTTGCTTTTACTTCCCCCTGCCTACGCTTTTCAGAATACAAATCTTGTTCCTGTCATTGTTTCTGCTTCATTCGTGACACTCACTTAGGTGAAGTTTTCTAGGCGAGGTCTGTCCTGATCCCATAATGCCTCGCCCTCTCATAAATGCACTGCCGTTTACTGAAGCTGCTGTAAGATATCGACAACAGCGCCTGCCTCCTGACATCTCTTTAGCGAGCCGCTTCTTATAAGATAGCCGCCTGTTGCGAGCCATGCCGCGAGAAAGGTTAGCGGCAATTCAATCAACCCAGAACACAGATGTCAGCCGAGACGCTCAGCTTGTCATGCCAGCGATAGGACAGTTAAAGAGTTCGGTTAGGTCCAGAAGTATTGGTCCCCACGATAACAATGAAGAAAAAGGGCTGCATATTATAAATAGCACAGGTAATGGAAAAAAAATGTTAGCATCAACCTAATTTGCTCTCCTGATCTAATACTTAATGCAAACCTCCTGGCAAACATGAGTCTTTCTCTGGGTTGGCGGACAGGTTTGGAAGTATTTTTGACCATTCCTCCGTACGATGATTTCCTTGGCTTGCATTTATGTTGTGCTCGCACCTATTAAGACTACAGAATTTATATCATTTTAATCCAGGCACAAATATGGCCATTTTAGAGCATGGATTTAGTTTAAGTTGTTTATTTCGGTGTATATTTTGATATATGTATTTGTTGTCATTGTCCTTGGTTGAAAATTCACTGATGAAACAGCATCAAGCAGAGAAGACAAAGTTTTTGTTTCAAAATTTCAATATGGAAAGTTCAATACGGCATTGATCTTAACTAGTGTCACAGCACGCCGGCAGCAAAAAATACCCAAATCAATGGCATGCGCACACACACACACACACACACACACACATTCACATACAGTGGGCTCCAAAATTACTGGTACCCCTTACTGGCAATACACAAACAATACTTAAAAAAAGACCCATATATATATGCTAAATACTGGCATGTGGGAAATATTGTCTGATATTTATGTTCCAGTGGAACCAACCAAAATCATTTACTGATTGAATAAAAATCACTTTCTTCCAAATCAAGGTTTCACAGTTAATTGCACCCTTAAAGATTATTGTAAATGACATCCACCAAAATTAAACCATGTATTATATTCCGCTTATTTAAGTTTTATCTAAGTGTTAAAGAACTATATTGAGCTATTAAATCACTAATTCCTATTTCACTAGGGTATAAAAATGAGGGAACACACATGCAATGTCCCTATGTCATCCAACATCATGAAGAAAACAAAACAACTGTCAGTTCAAAAGAGGCAGATTGTCATGCACCTTCATAAATCTGGTAATGGCCACAAAAAGATTCCAAAATGATTGACTTGGGCAATCATTTAAAAATTCCAACGACACGGAACTGTTGGAAATATCAGGGAAAGAGAACACAATTGCATTTTGCCCCCCAGGCAGGTTACTGACGAGGATGGTGAGAGAAGCAACAAAATCCCAGAGGACACGGAAGCACGCGCTTGGAGTTTGCTGAACGTCATTTGAATTATGACTAGAACAAGACGCTTTGGTCAGATGGGACCAAAATTGCATGTTTCAGTCAGATACAGCATGGCATTGGCATTGAAACAGAAATGCATTCAAGGAGAAGCACCAATGAGGAATTGTGAATCATTTTGCTGGAGAGCGGGAGACTCATAATCTAGTTACCCCCGGCAATCAACAAACATAGACCCGCCACCTCTGAAATGGTCATCTTGTCATGGTATTAAAGGGAAGCCCCACACCCTGGCTTCATGGTAACACCTGGAAACAGGAAAAGCCAACAACGGCCATCAACGGTTGGAACTTAATTAGCACCCAAACTGCTACACTGCTGAATAGACAGTGGCCTTCTGACCGTTTATTACCTAATCATGCTACACCTCATTAACCCCTTTGCGCAGAATACAAAATTTTGCCAATTTTTCCTGTTGTGCATGAGCCTATTTAAGCTTTAGAACTCAGGATTTGTGACACAGAGATTTTTGAAAATTATTCAAGTGAAGCTAGACATTTGGAAATTCAATTACAGAATTGTTTGGGAATTAAATTTTGGAATTTACGGACGCCGGCCTCTACATCTGCAGAAAGGGGTTAATATATATTGAAGCCAAGAACCATCCTCTTTACTTAATATACATACGCATGTTGTATAGTATAAAGAGTAAAGCCTTTCGATTGTTTGGGGCTCATTCTGGCTCTGATGACCCCGAAGCACTTCAACATGTTTCGTTACCGCTAATTACTGGACTAAAGACAAACTTTGCAATAACTCAGAAGAATCCTTATTTCTTCAGTTTTTTCTTTTTTTCTTACATACTTTACACCACCGGTGAAATATGATGGTGGGTCAGTTGTCTTTTTGGGACTGTTCTAATTTGAGAGGTCAAGGGGCACTGATTTAGATGAATGACGTAATAAATTCTACCGAGTATCAGGGTAGTTTGGCTGACAATCTGGTTGCCTCCCCCAGAAGGCTGGGACTTGGCTGTAGCTGGACTTTCCAACAAGACCCGGAGCCTAAATGTACCTCGGGATTCACACAGAAATGGTTCTGTGACCAAAAAATAAATAAATAAATAAACAAAATCAACGTTCGACATTGGCCATCTCTTTCGCCAGACCTCAGTCCAATTGAAAACCTGTGGGCTGAGTTGGAGAGGGCAGTTAGTTAACGCCAACCCAAGAATGTTAAGGATCTGCTTAGGGGTTTGGTCCAAAATCCCCCCCAAATGTGCGCCTCAACCTTGTCAAAAATCACAGGAAGAGACTCCATGCTGTCATCCTTGCCATACCTGGTTGCACTACGTACTAAATGTGAGGTGCCAATGATAATTAAACCCTTGATTTTGTTGAAATTTATTTTGTGTTAAATAATTGTTGTGATTTTGGTTGTTTCTGTCAAAATATAATAAAATGTTTCACAAATGTTGTTAAAGTCCATTTTGCTACGATTAGATTGTGTATATATATTCTTTGTATTATTTGTGCATTGCCAGTTAGGGCTGCCAGTAATTTTTGAGCCCAATGTATTAATATTTGACATTAGATATGAGATGTTTCCCCTTGTGTGCATCCCTCTTTTTCTGCCAAACATGCTGATGGTTTCTATGGTCAAGAACTTCTATTTTAGACTCAGCAAACTACAGCACTTCAATGCAGTCGTTGCTCAAATAATGTTTGGAAAAACCCAATAGCCTGGCTTTGTTACATATGTTAATGAGGATTTTTTTTTTGTACAACCATTAAAAAATATATAGCAATGGAGGTGGCTTTTTACTTATACTTTTAAAACTTGTTTACCCCAAGATTCAGCCAATCACTGCGTTTCTTGAACCATAATTTCTGGTTTTTCACTGCCTCGCTTATCATTCTCAATGCCACTGTTGGAGATAAATGCACTTTCACATGGAGCAAACTTTCCAGATGTTTTACATTTTTTGATGATTTCCTGGTTTGTTTCCCCATTTTTGTTTTTTTTTTCTCTCACATTTCCTTTCTTTTGTTGTCCAATTACGATCTCCTAAATTTCCCATAATGATGGGTGGCTGAGGGACTCTATGGGAATCCTTATATGTTTATACCCAATGAAAAAGGATGTGATGGATTGACACTGTGGGCATTGCTACACCTGCATCAATCATTAGTGGAGCTTAACCATTGAAGGCTTAGCCCCCTATTGATAAATCTTTGATTTCACCCCTGAATGACACAATATTTATAGTTCCTTTACAGTGAGACTCAAAGTTCATGTCCACAGCCCACAGAAGTACAGTACAATGACACTTGTAAATGCTTTTTTTCTAGAATTTGGCACAGAGTATAATGCTGATCACTCTGAAGTGACAACTGACCATTTCTCCATCCGATCCTGCAAAGCCCATCCAAATATTTATGAGCTTCTGTGCATTTTCTATTCTTAGTTGGAGTCACAAAACTCTCAAGCTGGACTCTGTTTTTGGCAACTATGATAATAGTTTTGCTGTGAAACGAATCTGCAGTCTCTATTAATGACTAGTACGTGCGTAAAAACAACAGGGCAACTGCAGTTGCAAAGTGGAACAAAATCTACCTGAAATTATTGCAAGGCAATAAAATTGCAATTTTTATCTCCGCATGAGTGAGTGAGACACAGCACTTTGCCTCGCACACTGCAAAGACTGATGACTTATAAATATTCATAGCAAATAAACAAAATTGATCTGACTTTATGTCTCGAGCACCAGCTATTAATTCTGGGAGCTGCGAGGGTTGTGGCACTTGTACATGGTGTACCAGGCTTAAGAAATGATTAAAAATAAACTAGGTGTCATGCAGTAATTCTAAATTGCAAGCAGGTTTCTGTGAGCTGCCCGTAGAAAATTATGATTCAAAAATAGCGCAGACTTGCAATATGTGGTGATGCAGTTTCTCTGAATAAATTTAATTGGACTGGCTTTTATATATATATATTTAAAAAATAATAATGTCTGATTCCCCTTGTGAATTTCTGTGCATCAGTGTCAAATTAAGAACTAGATATTCACTGAGTCTAATAATTATTTCTGGCAGTTCAGTTTAGAATGTCTGCAATAAACTCTGAAATTCTTATTAAAGGACATTCAATTTATCCCGATCGATAAACGCTTGTTTTATGCTGTCGGTAATCATGTCAAGACATGAAATCCCCTTCATTCCAGCACTCACTTTGTCCCCACCAGGTGGCCTATGATTGGCTGTATGGTTGCCCAAGGAAGATGGAAGTCAGCTGGCAGGGGGTTTACCACATGACATTAGAAAAAGTGCCTGGGGTACTACAACTTACAGAACAAAGAGAAAATTGGACAAGAATGCAAACTCGAGCTGAATTTATGAATAAGTGAATATTTTTTATAATCAATCAGTTACAACAACATAATCTATTCCACTTGAAATTGATTTCTGGTTAATCCTTTAATCTGTATGTGCAAGTGCATGTATTGCTTGGAGAACAACATAAACATAACCTTCAAAATTCCAATTCCTCAAAATTGTATTAGAAATTCCAAGCTGTCATTCGTCTATAATAAACAGCAGGTTCCCGTGGACAATTCAACCTATATCACATCAATAACTTAAGCCACGGTGCACAGGAGGCAATCGACCAACCCAAACAGATTCTATTCATTACATTTAGGTGAGGGCACGACTACCTCCTCTCATCGATTCTACTTGACAATTACACATCTATTCTGATTTATCATAAAACTCCGAGCAGGTGGGTGAGTTGGCAACAACCGAGGCACCTATGAGATAAAGAGGAAATATTATTGCAGACGTAGTTTTCCTCGTTCCGAATTCCCCGAAGATAATTTTAACCGTTTAATTGAGCAACTACAATTCCATGCAGCGTTCAAAATAAACGTAATAAGTTCTGCACATTTCTGGTTCTCTCAGAACATAGAAAAGCGTAGGCTCTCTCAATATACCGCACATTATTTGTTCATTCCCATTTCAGCACGGGCTTCTCTCTGAAAAAGACTAAAGTACTCCCACCGACCGGTTTCCAATATAGGAACACGATTACGGGCTGCATTGTACGGATGGATAAGCGAGGCGGGGGTGCGGGAGGACGATTCTTCTGATTCTCAATAGGAAGAGGAATCTTGGCACATAGTAACTACTAAAGCGTGAAATGCATTTCAGCTCACGAATGTGATCGCATTTAGGGGACTAAAACAAGTAGCCTATGTAGGGTAACTACAACGGCAACCTATTTAACGACCAAAATAGCATTCTAGTGCACAAAACAATTAGAAAATGGGCATAAACGAGCTGTTCACTTCCACCTGCACCATTGTAATTCTCAGACATGAGTGCTTTCAAGACTGCTATAAAATTTTCATTGAAGCTTACACAGACAACAACACCATGAAGCGTGGATAAGGAATCTCGTAGCAAAATATAATGCTGTAATCCCAATGTCCGTAACTGTAACTAAAGGATCAGTGCTCTAAAAAAACATCACGACTGCTGAGAACTATCAAGAGGTAATCTAAAGGTTGTAAGCCAAGCCATTGTCCCAAAACTCGACGATGTCATGAGTGTTTTCCTACAAGAATGACACTATTTTGCGAGTTATTCTCGACATTTATCTGACAGAACAGAACTTGAGTGCAACCTGCCGCGGATGCAAACTTCAATGATTTGTCAGGCATCCCTTGTAACCTCCATGATAGCGTACGCGAAAGCACCAGGTTGAAAATATTTCGAGAATAAAAGCGGCAAAATCAGTTGGAGAATAGAATTTGATGTAAATAATCATAAACCCAAGCAGAACAGAACAGTTGCGTAACATTCAGAGCAAAAATAGGAACAAACATTTGGTGCTGAATCAAGACCAGAATCACTGTTTTGCAAGAGAGCGGTCTCTGACGAGGTCACGTTATTTCCAACGCCACTTTACATCGGCTTCATTTTGTGCAAAACATTCAGAATATCATAGCCCACTCTCTAAGATCACCATTACATACATTATTTTGAATGATTATAATATTACCTGTAAATCCAGCCACGCCTATTCCAATAAAATGTTCTCAAAGCAAGATTGTAAGACAAGTGCCGTTGAAAATGCAGTGGAATCCCCAGAGTTATTCCGCAAAATCAAATCCACATTTTTGCGATAATAATTTCTGGGGGTAGAAGTCCTCGAGACAAGTTTTAGTCGACGTTGTAACGTCAGTTTTGGCTTAGCCTTCTAAGAGACGGGATTCTAATTTCAGCACCAGTGTTTAAGAGGACAGCTCTGGTTGAGACGAGTCCCAGCTCTCTTGGGTCTCCGCCGTCACTGAGATACGAGCTGCCAGCACCAACCTCACCAACTGGCCGCGTCCCAAGAGGATTTGCATGCAATCACGGTATTAACCAATCAACGGCTCCGTAGCGAGTAACAGAGTCGTAAGAGTCAGCCCGTGTGTCCCAGTGCGAGCGCCTTGTTAGTTACAAAACAGGATGATGATTATAATAATAATATATTCTAATCAGTCAAACTCTGCGCATTATAGTTTGTTTCACTCTTATATATGTATATATATATGTTTTTTTTTTTTTAAGTGAAATCTGAGTTTGTAGAAACGTATCAACAAAAATAACCGTTCAAGACTGCAGCAGAAGCAATGGCATAAAAAATACACACTTCAACAGAAATAGATTGCACAAACGCAACTTTTTTTCTCACAGGAATACAATACTGTAGATGCTTCACAATCAGCTAATAATTAGAGATACATACTGAATGCGCTATTAACTCTCTTGAATTTAGATTTTAAAAAATAAATCACCGACGATATGTTGAGGAGAGTTTGAGTCATACTGAAAGCTTGATTATTTTGCGGAAAACAGCGCCCCCCGAAAACAGCAGTACATTCATACATTAAAGCAAGGCGATTTAATTTTGAATTCTTACTTTTTTTAATGAATTGTGTTCATTTTACAGGTAATTAAATGCCAAATTGTGCTAGAAAAAGAAATATCATAAACGACTTCCAGGGACAGACGCTGGTTAGAAAATAAGTATTCTACAACGATGATCTCAAACATAAATAAAATGCTGTACTCTTGACTGGCAACAGCATTGTTTAGAAGTGTATCAATACACTAAAAATAATATATAACGTGAAATGGAGGAATACACTGTATAATATGCTTTTATACAGACTTATGATAAATTTAAAATACAGATAGACAAAAAATATTTCTATGAATTACAAAAAGACCTCTTTATTTCTAAAAATACCAAATGTAGTATTTTATTTTTAGGTAACCTCCGTGTACCTGGTCAGACAACTGGTCCTTCTCCAACAAAACATCCATAATACAACTTGCTTATTCCACATCATAGTCACAATGAAGTCTGTATTAGGTGAGAGGCAGGAACAAAGCTTATATAGGCTGCCGATTCATGGCAGGCTGAGGCCACGTTGCTTCCAAACTGCAGATTTTCGGTATAAAGTAGAATTCTAAGATTTGTACTTGGCGCATGACTTTTATCGCGGGTAGCGAGTGATTTGTAATGAGGAGAGTTGGGAGGAGGAGGAGGGGGAGGGTGGGGTGGGCCCCGTGGAGAACGGCAAAGGTGAGAGTCATTACCGCTACCTGAAGCGCGGAGTGAGCTCCGGAGCTCGCCTGGCAGGTCCCCACAGCGGCAGCCCAGCTGTGTCTTACTGTCACCTCAGGGGTCAGGCAGTACTGTGATAGCTCAAGAAAAGCGAGACTTCTCAGCTCAGGCCCCTGACAGCGAGGCTAAAAAAACCACAGCTGTGTCAATGTCGAAAGAAAACACACTCCCAAAATCGCCGGCTTATTTCCTTTAGTTTAATGGGGTGGGGCCCTGCGTTGGACAAACATTTGAAATGTGTTGGCCCCTTATTAACTGGTAAGACTCATATATACAGTTGGGCCCAGAGTTATGGGCAAACTTGACAAAATGTGATTCGATCAAGGTGACTTTGCTGTTCCGTCTAGTCATGGGTTAACAGTGCAGGGGGTTTTGGCGGTGTAATGATGCGGTGGATCTTATCTTGGTACACATATGGCTCCATAGTACAGGCTGAACAGTACAGGAATGCAACAGCATACCCTATACATTGCTGAGCATGGGCTTCCGTCTATGACCATAGTCTAAGCTTTGTGAAATAGCTGACTCCTCATGTCTCAGAAGCAAGCTAATTTGACAAATATGAATTTGACTTAACTTTAGTCTCAACATCTGCTCAGACCCAGATCTGAATCCGATTGAGCACCTTTGGGTTGCCTTAAGAATATCTGACAGACAAATGTGCAGAAACTATGTGATACTGATTCCTCGTAAGAGTTGTCCCTTGGTTGTGGTTGTGAGGCTTGCAAATCCTGTTGACCCGCAGAGCTATATTGGCAGGTACTATACTGCTGTTAGGGTCATCCCATAGACTGATGGACGAAGCAACTGGGATGTCACCCATTGGTTTCAGCACACCATTGAGGAAGCCTCGATTTTGGCAATTTGAACAGCACCATTTTGTCATTTTGAAATCGGACGTGTTTTCTGTTGGCGAGAGCGTAAATTGAAGACCCAGGGAGGAGCGTGGCTCTGGATCTGACTGTATCAGACGAGGACCAGAGGATAGCCACGTCCCTTAAGCATATTCTGGCTTTACCCTTTATTCTAGGCTGTTTTGGGCGATAATTTGCAAAAATGAACATCGTCATATATTGAATAAAACTTCAAACTTGAGATAGATACCATAAAATCATGTGGAAAATCATTATTTAACTAATAAATCAGGCGGGAATCCGACTTCTATAGCACTGAACTTCTTTCTGCAACCACTGACGTCACCATCTGCTAGCCATTAAATAGAATGCAATTTTTAGATATGTCCGCATCGGCCTCATTTGTCAGACCCGGGTGCTGCGTCCATCATTTTATACAGTCTATGGATCACCCATGCTGGAGAGGTCAAAGGGTAGGGATCACATTAAACACACCCCACCGGCCTTCCCTGTTTCAAGGGGGTTGGACACAGGGTTAACGACCCCTTCCAATAAAACACAGGTATGTTATGGAGACTGTGTAGAACACTTTAACTACTGTGTATGAACGTCTCTGAAAGACATTGCAGGATACTTATATTGAAAGCCAAAAGGAAGCCACTGACAGGAAGATAGAAGTCACAAAGATCGAGACGGACATTGGATTTTGGAATTTGCGTGTCATGTTTGCCTCATGCAAGATTACGACAAATAACAGCTGACTTGTGATGTTGTGGACTGCGCATTTAGGATTCATAGAATACAGATAGATCAGATTTGAAAGATTAAGGACCACAACTGGAGATGCAGTTATAATACTCTGGCAGAGAGAGCAACCTGTACCATGAAGGAGTTGCCATCATCCTAGGAAAGGGATGGAAAATGGCTGCTAGAGTAGAAACCACACAATAAGAGGCGGAGGGCAGCTAGGTGGAAAGAAAGCAGATCAATCTGACTCACGATGATTGCAAAACTATCGATAAAGACACCTTCTAGGAGCTGCTGCGGACTGAAATAGAAGCTATAGCCCATTATGATGCCCTGATAGTGATGGGTGACCTCAGCACAAAGTTAGAAAATAGCCACAACCACTACGACAGAGCAATGGGAAACCCCACTATAATCCTTATGTTACAGGTAGTACGCATACAGTGCAGCCTGATCTAAAGATTTTTTTAAGTCTGATGAGGATGCATTGAGATATGCGACGCCCAAATAGACCAAATTTTATAACCCCGCCCCGCCCAAAGGGGGAGGGCAAGGGGTATTGTTTTTGGTTTGGCTTGTTTGTTTGTCTGTTTGTTTGTTCACACTTTATTAGCAAAACTAATGGCCAGATTCACCCAAAATTGGGTTTAGGGATTGCCACTAACCAAGTATAGATCCCTATTGAATTTAGGTAAAGTAGGTCAAAGTTTGTGCAAGGGGCGGGGTTTGTTATGCTTGGCACCGCTTGTTTTTTGACTGTATTGAGGGCCACATACGTAAACTCTTCAGCCGTCAGTATCCCATATTCACTTCAAGTGGCATAGAAATGGGCTTGCATAATGAAATCATATCGTGCATAAACAATATTGTGATGTTGAAGGCACATTCCAGAACTTCCTCAAGCGCCCAGTCTCATCCCGACTCATCATTTTGTGACGCTACCTGACCAAGCGTCGACACACGACGTAAAGTGAGGCTTTTGGTGTCCTTATTTTATGCCAGTTAGAAACGAGCCTCACCTCCTAAACCTCTAACCCTTAACCTGAACCCTAACCCTAAGTGTCAAATAAGATGGCAAAAGCTTGATTTTTCATCGTATATTGACACTAGCTCAAGTAAGGTTACTATATGACGCGTCGGGATGAGAACATGATGACCTCAAATGGTTGGATGAAACTGGCTTTAGTTTGGTCAGGGGACCTATAATTTCTGAATTTTCTATCTACACATGGACCTTCCACAAAAACAATTTGAGGCAAATCTGAGACAGTCATATATTACCCACAACCTTAATCTTAAAGACAGGCAGGAAGATGCATGGAGATAGGTAGGATTGAACCTTTGATTTTTAGGATATGGTGATCTTGGAAAGTCTGCTTTTGGATGAGACTGATCCCATCTGCAACAGCTTTGAAATACCAGAACAAAATCTGGGTGGGTTTTCTGATTAGGTATCATAAAAAATAGGATTTTTAAGTCTGAGATTCAGATTAGACAGAGATTAAAAGTTTTGAATTCCTTGGCTGTGCTGATCAATGGCATGTGGAGGCGCTCACTGCTCGATGCCAGAGCAATAAGAGGAGTGGATGTTGGTAGCGGCAGCTCGTTTGAAACTCAAATTGAGACGCAAAGGCTGTATGCCACTGGGTAACCAACGCTTCAATATAAAGAAGCTAACAGACCCAGACAGTGCGGAGCCTTTGTGCTTTTATCACCCATCTGAAGAATAAGATTTAAAACCTTGCGTGTATGACAAGTGATCAAACCGGACCTGAAGTTCACCCACTAAACAACAAGTGGAATCTAGTGCTCTCAGCTTTCACAGAATGTGGTAAGAAATGCCTCAGAACTGGAGAAACAAAGAAGAAAAAATGGATGGATAAGTCACAAAAACTTGTTGAAAACAGAGGCACTCTAAAATAAAGCTGGAACATCAATAGGACCAACGCAAACCGCAGTGCTAAGAGGCGAAACACACTGCATGAAGATTAGCAAGTAACAAACTAAAGGATCTTCTCTGGCAATCTTGCTAATCAGACAGACGGGGTAGCCGAAAAGATTTGTCGAGGCAAAATCTCGAAGATAACCTGTAGCAAAGACGGAAACAACAACTTCCCTATAAAATACAGATGAGGCTGGGAGCAGGAAGATCGCCGGGTGGAACATTTCCTTGCGGTCCTAAATCCGCCCACACCAACGCAGGAGGCAGACATCCAAGAGGCTGAAACTGACGCGAATGTTAATACAGGGCTACCAGACCGGCGTGAAATCACCACAGCCATCAACTCTTTACAGAACTCCTGGCTCCAAAAATCTACTGCAGAGCTATTTAGGGCCGACCCAAAACTAACTGCAGATATTTTGCACCCTGTCTTCACTCCTGTGCGGAAGCATTAGCAAGTCCCTGGTAATTGGATCAAAGGTGTCATCACCTCGATCCCAAAGAGAGACACACAGAATTAATGCAATAATTGTTGTGTTATTACAATCCTACCCGTTGCACGTAAAATCGTATCCGAGCTCATCTTTCACCGCTGTTGACAAAAAGCTGAGAAAAGAACAAGCAGGTTTCTATTATAAAGGAAGAGGATGGTCAGATCAGATTTTCACCCGACGCAACATCCCGGGACAGTGCACAGAATTTCAAAGACAGCTTTTCATCAACTCTGTGGACTTTCAGAAGGCTTTTGACGGTGCCCACAGAGACAGCTAGTGGCGCATAGCATAAGCCTGTGGAATCTTGGAACACTTTGTTCAAGCCATAAAGGACTTTGACAATGACTTTGCCTATAGTGTCAGTCAAAGCAACATCAATTTTGTAGTCAAGACAGGTGTGAAAAAATGACATGTTATGTCTGCATTACGACAACCTCAAATCAGAAGAAACAGGGACGGTATGTTAAACTAAAATCAAAACTCAAAGGAGTAATTTGAAAGTTTTCTTTGACCTCTATTATGTTGAAAACAACATAACAGCTCTTTATTTAATGTTTCATCCTATGAAGTCCATTGTTATTTCAAAATAAATACTCATTTCTTCTTTGATTCTTGCAAAATAACCCAGAAAAATTGGGGCAGTATTTACTCCTTTGTAATGTTGTCATATCTTTTCACAACACTTAAACTTTTAGAGACTGAAAACACCAGGGGGTAAAGTGCTACAGGAGTAATTTTGTCCCATTCTTCCTGGAAACAAGTCTTAAGACGTGCAACAGTGTGGCATCTTTGTTGTTGTATTATGTGTTTGAAAATGGCCGACCAGTTCTCTGTTGGCGAAAAGTCTACCAGCAGACCAGTCCGGCACTGCACCCTCCTCTTATGTAGCTATGCCTTTGTAACGTGTGCAGAATGTGGTTTCTCATTGCCTCGTTGAAATATGCATGGGTGTCTCCGGAAAAGATGTTGTCTTGAAGGCAGCATATGTTGCTCCAAAATCTCATTGTACTTTTTAGCATTAATGATGCCCTCACAAAAGTGCAGGTTACCCTTGCCAAGAGCACTGACGTAACCCCATACCAGCACTGAGCATGGCTTTGAGACTTGTTGCTAGGAACATTCTGGATGGTCCTTTTCTCCTTTGGTCTGGAGCAGTAAGGGTCCACTTCTTTCCAAAAAATAAAAAGACCTGAAATCATAATACATGTTCTCACAGATGGTCCGCTGCAGATGTCTCTGAGAGCAGATACGCTGACGGTGTTTCTAGACACTATTAACTTAAGGCCTCTTTTTTGCACAGTAAAGTTTTAACTGCCATTTGTGGGTGTAACAACATATTGCCGTACTTGACAACGGCTTGCCAAGGTAATCCCATGTGATTATATCTCCAGTTGATAAATGACGGTTCTTGATGTGCCATCTGAGTGATTGGAGAGGACATTTATTCACCTTAGGCTTGCGCTCCTACTATTTAAACATTCGTAGCCATCTTCCCAGATTCTGTGAATATTTTAATTATATTATTCACGGTAGTGGGTGAAATCTGAAAGCCGTTTCCAATCTTTCTTTGAAGCACACTGTTTTAAAAACCTTTAAAAGATTTGTTCATGCATTTGTGGTCAAACTGGAAATCCGTGGCCCTTCTCTGCGGCTGAAGGATCAGGCCTTTCCCGGACGCTGCTTTTGTGATTAATTATGATTGCAGTCAACTGCTTACATCACCTGCTGACATCTGCTGTTTCAAATCACATCATTATTCAATTTTTTTTTTAACCTCAAAATTCGACCTAAATTGCCTCCGTCCCAACTTGTTTTGGAATGTATTGCATGCCTGAATAGCAGGAATGGATGGATATTTACATATAAAATTTAACTGGGCAGGCAAAACATTACATTTATTGCCTTCCTACTAGCTGCAATGAAATCTTGACAGTTCCTCTCCCTTGATTTTTGCTGTTCATGCCCCCCCCCCTTTGCTTTCTTTTCAGTGTACACTGTTCCTCAATCTTAATTTGGACTGTTTGTCCCCCCCCCTACAGACTGTTCCTTCCCTCTTGCTATGAACTGTTCCTCCCTTCCTTTAGAAGGCTAATACCCCCATTATAGACTTTTCCTTTCTCCTGCTTGCGGACTCTTTCTCCCTCTTACTTCATACTGTAAATGCCCTGCCGCCCCCCCCTGTGACTATTGCGACTATTGATCCCTGCACTCCTCCTGCTGTAGACATTTTCCCCTCTTACTTAAGGCTGCTTACACCCCGCTTACACTGTAGAACAGGGGTCCCCAATCTTTCCCAGAAAGGGTCAGTGTGGGTGCAGGCTTTCATTGCTACCAAGCAATTATACACCTGATACTACTAATCAACCCCTGGTCTCTTTGCTAATAAGCTTGATTGGTAGCATCAGGTATGTAGCTGCTTGGTAGCAAAGAAAGCCTTCACCCACACTGGCCCTTTCTGGGAAAGATTGGGGACCCTTGCTGTAGAACATTCTCCCCCAAATGTAGACAGCCACTTACCATACTGAATGTTTGCGCTGGAACCCACAGAGCAGGCTGTTCTGCTGTTCAGGCTGTTCTGCCACCCCCCCCCCAATTATATATATGCTTTTACTTTATCTTAGTAGTCAGGGTGTCTACCTGAACTTCTCACTGCAGAATGCTTCTCCTAACTGTGGGATGTTCAAAACCACAATGTTTACTGTTCCCCACCCTGCGGGCAAAATGTCGACCCAATGCCCACCCCCCACAGTCCCCACACACAGAGCGTTGGGCCCTGTGTATGATTTTATAACTCCTCCCATACACAGTCTCCTCATCTAAAATGAATCATATCTGAATTGTTTTCTCTTTGCGCCTCATCGTCCAGCTCACGCGCTTTACTGGCTTCCCCCCGTCTCCCCAAACTGTAAATTCTCTCCTTCTCCATCCTCTGCTACGCCTTTCTCTTTTTCCTCCCCCTCGCACAGACACACAAGCTGGGACGCACACACACTTACACACACACTTACATTCACAGCTCTCCCTTTCAAACGAGCTCACACATTTACCCACACATTTCAACTCGCAGTTCTTCCCATCAGCTGCCGCACGGATATCCTGAACACATACACGTGCGCGCTCGTGCGCGCACACACACACACACACACACACACACTCTTACACTCACAGGTCTCCCCATCAGTCGCCGCAGGGATATCCTAAAGCTTTGCCTCAGCGCCTGCTGAGATTATATTCTGACATAAGGAAGTATTTCTTAACACCTTACTGAAATGCATACAAATGTAGCCAAAGTCACGCATACACACACACACACACATATGCGCGCACGTACACACATATTCTCTTATTCGGTCCACTTTTATGATATACAGTATAAATTCCAGCTGCAGTGTGATGTCATTCATTGGAGTAGCATTTTAGAAGCAGTATGAAAATGGAACCAGAGGAGATGATACAATTTAAATGTGGAGAACAATCATTGACATCACCGAATTAGCACCAACAGGATCAATATGAATACAAAAACATATTTTCCACCATATAGTGTTTGCTTAAATTGGAAGAAAGGGAAAAATATCAAGCGAATGGCTTTGTTTTTCTGTTTAGCCACCCGATCATCCTAAAGTCTGTGATTACCTGCCTGTGGACACAGCCAGCACTTCCTTATACAGAATATAAAATAAAAGTTGATACTAATAACCTAAGACTTGCAATGGCTTGCAGTAATGGCCAGTAATTGTATAGTGAGGATGGCATTTTCCCAAGGCAGTACCTACCTCCATTAGGTACTCTGCACACTCACACACACACTCACACACTCACTCACACACACACTCTCTCTCTCCCTCTCTCTGTAGCCACAGGGATATTCTTAAGCATCACACCTTCTGCTGAGACTGTTTTACCACACAATAGGCTTTTGTACATCGTGCAGGATCACACACACACACACACACACACACACACACACACACACACAAGCACACATACATAAACTCGCACACACAGAGTCCTCTAACCACATTCCAGGCAGTTGTCTCAGTCATGTTCATTGGCATTTGCACATGGTCATGACAAATCTGTTCACTTTTAACAGACCTGCAATCCCTATTCTCCCCCCCCCACCCCCCCATCACCTGCCTCGTTTATCCTCTCTCTCTCTCTCTCTCTCTATCTCTCTTCTAACCCTCCCCTTTATAATCTACCTGACAGTTCTGCCCTTCCTCTCCAGAGAAGATAACCCCCCCCCCCATTCCCAGTCTATTTGAAGTCGGCGTTCTAGGACTCCCTCGCTTGCAGTTGCCGGTAGTGATCGTCACGGCAACGTCATACCATTCTATGTCAAACATTCTAATTAACGCTCTAACATTCTAGCGTTTGTGGTCTTATATCCTGAAGTAACAAAGCCCCCCCTGATATCAACAGACAAGTCTCGCCATTTGCCAGCTTTCAACAGCCTGCAAGGGCATGCATCAGTCCATATGCACTAGTTCTGTAATCAGACAGCGCTCTTTATCGGAGTCAATTTCACACCATGGTTCACGCGACCAACCCCCCCCCCTCGGTACCTTTGCTGGGAAGCCAACCCCCTCCCTCCATCATGTAAGAGATGCCTTAGTCCTCTGATGATCAGAGAGGCGTATTCAGGACTAAGCGGCCACTCTAGTGGATCTGCGCGCTCCTCTCAGCCTGTTTTGTGGGTCAGTATTGACTGCGACCATTGTGGTCAGCAGTTCGCCGTTCTCATTACTACGATCGCCTTCAGATCTTGCACTGGCACATTCCAGGCTTTGTTCCTGCCTGTTTGTTCTGACAGAACTTCCTTTGAGTTGCAGAGACAAAGGAAGCGGATAAGCCCCTCTAAATCCACTCACTTGCAACAGGAAATCGGCCATTTTACTCAAATAACTCAGTAGACCGGTCAATAGCACGGTTGCAACCCTGAATAGTTGGGAATCAACTACAGCTACATACATTTTACGCTGTTTTCATGCAGGTTGCGTTACTGAATAATGCACGCGTGATACACTGAACTCATAAATAAACAATGTGAGCATGACCACTAAAGAACACACCAACAGTTGCATATTTGCTGAAAATACAAGCGGACTGCAGTGGTTTTGCGCTCTGTGCGTTCAATTCTTAGTCAAGGTATTTTCCTCCGAGCAAAAAGATTAGCTTTTAATATCAGAGGGAAACAGCTGAGAGGAATTATGGCCTGTATTTGCAGAGATTGTCCTTGCCACAGCCAGCAATGCCATTCATTTGCTTTCCAAGTATTCACTGTAGCTCGCTTGGAATGTTTGAATAGTAATTGACAATGGTTTCAGCGGATCTACTGGTAACAATTGGCCATGTCCCCCGGAGGACAGGGGTGTCCAGGGCCATGGGGGCGGTGCACCGATGCAGGGAAGCGATAGGCTGGAGGTGTGAAAAGATTTGACAAAAATACAAAGCGCCCCTCATCTCACCAGAGATGGAGGGGGGGGGCAATTCCAGCCCGGCAACACGAAATAATGTCCCACCCCCCCGCCCCCTCAGTCTTATGACAGACACCCCACAGGCAGCCCCTCTCTCGCCTTGATAACTGAATGAAGTACAGCCTCAAGACCATCTCCCCCTAATGTCCATACTGCGTTTCGCAAAAAAGGGCTTTCAATCGTATACTGCTCCTTTTGTGGCAATACGTCCATAATTGTGGATCTGCAGACAGGCTCATCGCCATGTCAATTTTACGGCGAGACTTGATGTTGTTCACTGTATTTATGCTAGCAATTTAAAAGCAATTTTGTTATTTTTGAAATAAAAAGAAGTTGCCAGCCAGCAATGCGCAATTTCACATTTCTGCCAATCGGTAGTTCTTGAAATAAGTTTTGACTTCAAAGATTTCATCCTCGTTAGATGAAATAAATGTCATTATCTAGGGCAGGGTGGAAGTGCGGTGAACGAGTAATATGCAGAACAGCTTTTAATACGAAATTTTGACTTGGACAGGGAACATTTCACGAGCACATACGAGCACTCAACATATACTTTATTTGTTACGTCATTCTAATGCTGAGAGGACCGATGAAATCATTCCCTGGAGGTTCTGGTCCGTTTGGACATGGTAGCATCATGCAATCAGCTGTGTGTTCAAGCTGCTAATATCCTGTTCCACCACATCCTTACGGTGCTCCGTTGGATTGCGATTTTGAGACTGTGGAGGCCATTTGAAAATGCTGAACTCATTGCAATGCTCATGCGCCGCAAAAAAAAAAATGAGAGATGAAAATACTAGGTAAGATGAATTAAGTTATTTTAAGTGTTAAAGCACTTATTTCTATCACCATTTTTCTTAGTAAGACAAAAAAATTTGTCCTTGATTTGAGGTCATTTGGACTAGCCTGCTCATGGAATAAGAAAATTTTTAGTTGCCAAGCAAACAGTTACTTAAAATAAGTAAAAATTTTCACTTGTCCAGCAAAAAGTTTCTTATTCCATTGGCAAGCTAATCAAAATTACCTCAAATCCAGGACAATTTTTTTTGTCTTACTTAGAAAAATGGTGATAGAAATAAGCGTTTTAAGTCTTAAAATAAGTAAATTCATTTTACCAAGTATTTTCATCGTTCATTTTTTGCAGTGTGGAATCAGATTGAAATGGTGTTTGCTTTGTGACAACACTCAGTATTATTCTGCTGGCAGTACTCATTGGGAGATGGGTAGACCGTGGTCATAAACAGATGCAGACGGTCAGAAACGACACTCCGGTTGGCTCTGGAATCTAAATGGTGCTCGATAGCTATTAAGTCACCTAATGTGTGCTAGTCAATGTCCACACAATTACGCCACCACCAGTGCGAACTATTGACACAAGGCTGGGTAAGTCCATAAATTCTGATCCTGCAATCGGTATTTCACGGCAAGATCAAAATTTGTCAAACCAGGCATGGTTTTCCCAATCTCCTACTGTTCAGTCTTGCCCTAATGTTCTCAGTGTCCAGTTGTTGACTCAAAGAACTGCAACCTTTCCTGGTCTTCGGCAACTGTGGCCCATCTACTTTAAGGTTTGATGTGTTCGGTGTTCAGAGAAGCCAGCATGTGATTATCTGAGTCACTGTCTCTCTTCTGTGAGGTCGAACCAGTCAAGCCGTTCTCCACTGACCAACTTCATTGGAAAAAGTGTCTCCTACAGAGCTGCTGCACACTGGATTTATTTATTATTTTTTTTTCCACACCATTCAGTGTAAACTCCAGAGACTGTTGTGAGAAAATCCCAGGAGATTATCAGACTCTGTAATACTCAACCCACCCCATCTGCTGCCTGCATTCTTTCCACAGTCAATACCACTTAGACTTTTTATGGTTTTTTTTCATTGTTGTTATTTATTTATTTATTTTAATGTGTATGATGATTATATTGTATTTTAATTACTGAGCAGCACTTTGGTCATCTGAGGTCATTTTAGACGTGATCTAAAAGTGAACTTTGATTGATTGATTGATTGATTGATTGATTGATTGATAGACCACATTGCTTCCTCATTTTGACGTTCAGTCTGAACGACAGCCGAACCCCCTTGACCGTGTCTGCATAGGTTTTACAGTACGTTCAGTAGCTAACACATGATTAGCTAATGAGATTTGAAGGGATCTAGCAGAGTTTCAGGAGCAGGACCACACCTCGACCCTGACGCATTCTGCACTTCCTATAAATACACACCTAATCCACCCCTCCCCTCCTGCTTTCGGATTACGCGCCCCTCCCTCCTATCTCATCCCTTTCTTCACTCCCTTCATCCTCTCTCCCGGTCCTTTCCGTAGGGTCCTGAGGGGCTCCCTGGTGCCCGGGTGCTATGGAGAATTCCCTGCTGAGGCTCCATCAAAAACGCTGTCGGACAAACTGAAGAGCTTTAAGGGAGTTTCCCTCTGTCACACCAACCACATTCTCTTCAATAAACTGGTAAATGTGTCTTGTTGACGGAGTAGTCCTCGCCAGTGAAATTTGCCTCAAAGAGCAGGTGTACAGGTGTACCTAATAAAGAGGCCAATAAGTGTGTATGAGGTCATAAGTCTTCTCTCACATACTTCCTCCTCCAGAGATATTTTCCCAATGTGGAGATTTTTCTCACCACTATTTGAGCAGTTTTTCTTTTTTCTTTTTTTTGGCTCCACTTGAAGTTCCTACTTTCTTTCTTTTTTTACCTGAATTGGTCAATTTTCTGAGTTCAGGCCTGATTTTCAATTCCCCAGAAATGTGTCTTTGTGATGGGGTCTCTGCAAAAAGCACAACACAAACAAAGTTCAAGAGAGGGCTCTCGGCTCTATTATTTTCTTTGGATAAAGAGTGGCTACACTGAATACAAAATATTGGTGTCACAATAATCACAGTATTTTGTACCATTTCTATGTTTCCCGCGGAGATTACTGGAACATGACATGAGTATAAGCCTACCTGACAGTATACTAGTGACTGAGACTGGTTTAAGGCCGGTAAATATAGAGAGGACAGTGTGCGGAATGTCAGAAGGTAAGTTTTGCGTTGAATAGGCACTGAATGTGTGCGCGTGTTTGTGTTTGTGTGCGTGTGTGGGGCATTTGCGTCTTTTTTCATAGGAGAGAGGATAAGCCCTTGATGAAACATCCGGCCGCAGTGGCTCAGAATGCCAGCAGCTGTTTTTTTTTTCTTCTTTTTTCTAGGCTGCATGTGAATCACATTCATCTTGCACGGAAGATATAACATTACAAGCTCTGTTTATGATAAAAGCTTCCGCCACTTAATTCCTTCGCGACTCATACGTGACTCACTTTCGGCATTATTATGACTCCGACTCCCATGACTGTGCTCGCATTACACCTTACTGCAGACCTAAAAATGAAGACCTCACTTGGGTACCTGTTAATTTGTAGTGCAACTCACATTGGTCCCTGTGCCAAATGAAAATACAGGATGTAAAAAAAGAATTTATCCTTAATGGCCTCCATTGGCGTCTTTCTAAGCATTTTGAGCATGAGATTTTCCCTAAGGAACTCAATAAACACTTACAAACATACAGAGGGATATGGATAACATCATTGTTAATTAGGTTTTTGTCCCATTGACAATTTATATTTGAGCAGCATCATAAGGAACCATTTTAAATACCATATATGGAGCCAGTACAGTGGAGGCAATGCTTTGTAGTTGTGTTTTGTAGCTGTGATGATTTTTTCTTCTTCTTCTTTTTTTTTTTTCAAGGATATCAGAAGATATGGAAAAGTGGTAACCACAGTGGATAATTGAAACACCGAGGACTTACAATGACATCTGGTGGCCTTTTGCAAAAATTACATCAAAATATGACCGTGACAAACAAATTCTACACTGGGCGCATAGTAGCCATATATAATTAATACAAACCACTCCAGGAGCATTTTGTATATTAAATTGTTTCATCGTAATTTTCAGTTTTCCAAATATTCATTGTCGTAACCTGATATGGTATGGCAAACTGTCCAGAGCATAATCCTGCCACTCGTCCAACAGAATTTTGGGATAAGCTCCAGCCCTCCATGACACTGACCCAGAAATGGAGGGTTGGATGTGTGGATAGATAGATGGATGGACGGATGGATGGATGAATGGATGGATGGATAGACAGTGCTAAAAGTTGCTGCTGCTCATAAGCTTCACCCCCAGAGAGTACGTGTGAATGCCAACCATGTGATCTAACAATGCACCAGCAGATGTCACCACAGTATTGACTCAGTGAAACTGTGAGTTGTATTTGTCTATATTAAGCACAGGGGGCTATATCGCGAAGCACGATGGATGTCACAGGATAAATTAATTGAGCAAACCTGACACCCTCCCAAATCTGTGGCACAGAGTGAAAACAGCTGCGCCATGTTTTTTTTTTTTTTTTGTGAACTTGCTCTGCTATTTCTGTGGTAGTGCTTCATTATACATGCCCATTTGCAGGTCCTCCTCTGCATACTGTTTATCATGACCATGACAATTGCAATTGGAATTGCAAAAACTCCTGTTTTTTTTTTTTTTTGGGGGGGGGGGGTGTATTTTCATTTCCATGTGCCAGACGTAAAAATCACTGAAAAAATGGGTGCGTGGCAGTACTTCAGTTTTTAGGGCAGCTTATCCTCGTCATCACTGAGTTTTGAAATTTCCCGAAGCACGCAAGTGCGCAACAACGGAAGCGCAACAAAAGTAAAAGCAGCCAGAAAACAGCGTCTATATCAACAATGGCAAATGACAGTAAATGGACTCCATTTACGCGGTTCCTTTCATCTGATGACCAACACAACGAAATGAAAACTCACCTCCACCTCCGACAGCAGGCAGCAAATAATTCCCCGTATTCGCAGAGCTACGTAAGTGCAGGTGGAGATACCACAACACCATGCAGCAGGGGAGTATAAAGCCGCTCCGTCTGCACAGAAAACATTCATTTAAGCATTGATGTGACTCCAACTGTCAGTTTTCCTCAAAGGAGCCATTTAACAGACATCACAAACAAACAAATTATTGTCAAAGCACAAGTGCAAACCATGAGCAATGCCATTTGTTGCGAATTATTTTCCACGGATGGGACGATTGTAGTCAATAAAGACAGAACACCAGTCATTTTGCATAATTATAATGCCCGCCAGGAAGAGGAAGGAGATTTAGCGATGAGTGTTGTCATTCTGCGGGTCCATCCACCATCTTTCTTTTCCAGGACAGGACTTCTAAACCATTCAACAATTTTCCATGAAATCTAGAACACAGATACCCTTTTTAGCCAAAGGTATATGGACATATTACTGATATCCTCATTGTACTTTAAAAAATGGACCATTTAAAATGACTAATGTCACGCCTTCAAATGCAATATGGAATGAAGTGGTCTGCATGCGATGATAGGAGAGACTTTCTGCCTTCATTGTAGGGTATCTATATACAATCCCATGCAACAATGTTGAAATTATTACCCTTTCTGTACGTGCTCCCCCACCACTCAACTCAAATTAGTTGCAATGGAGCCTTCCTAAAGGGAGGGAGTGAGGGGTATGCTAAGTGCCAGCACGAATAGTAAAGCAGATTTGAATTGAAATACCCTCAATTCAATTCAATTCAATTCAATTTATTTTGTATAGCGCTTTTCACAGAGACTGTCCCAAAGACGCTTTACAGTGAGAGATTAAATAAATGAAAAGGCAGTGCCCAGCCTATTCACCACTACAGCAAATGAGGCAAAAAAAAACTCCCAGTAGGGAGAAAAATCCCCAAACAGTGGTGAGAAAAAACTCCCCGGTGGGAAGAAATCTCAGGAGGAACCCGGCTATAGTGGGGGAGCCCATCTTCCGCGGGCTAGCTAATTAAGAACAAAATAAAGCAAAATAGAATGAAATGGCAAAAGAGTTCCATTTAAGTCCATCTGAACAGTGGCATCAGTCGCTCCAGGAAGTGGCAAGTCGAGGATGGTGCAGGACTGGATCAGGACCGGATCAGGACAGCAGGACGGCAGCAGCCAGCGCTCATGGTGAGGGACAGGGCTCGGACGGTCCAGGACTCAGGGTAGTGGACGGAAAGATCCTCAGAAAGAGACACAGAAAAAAGTGGGGTGAGGCACTGGATCAAACTACTGCATGTTAATAAAAATACCATCCTGTATCATGTGCCAAGTGAGAAATTATTATCAGACTGGTCAGGAAACAGTCAACACCCCTCCATCCACTTCCTGCAGCACAGAGGCCCAACACTGACACCAGGCTGTAAGATCACTTTTGATTTTCTAAACCCTAGTACCATTTGGACCTCCCCGGTGATTAAGACTGCAGCAAGCCCCACTGGCACCGTAAATGCATGCTCAGCGCTATCGGTTCCTCATAGATTTGCTTAACAGTACCACCAGTGCCATATGGACCTCCCCACTGATTAAGGCTGCAGCGAGTGCCACCGGTTCCACATGGATTTACTTAACTCTGGCTTCTAATATCTTATGAACATATCATAAAACTAGGTCGTAGTCAGACCCACCAGAGCCAAATAAATGTTTATACATAACTAATCATGAACTAATTATAGGCTTGACTAAAAAGGCAAGTTTTTAGCCTACTCTTGAACACAGAGACTTGTGTCTGAGGCCCGAACGTTTGTTGGGAGAATGTTCCACAAGATTGGGGCTTTGTAGGAGAATGCTCTGCCTCCAAATGTAACTCTGGATATATTTGGAATTTTCAATATCCAACACCTTGTGAACAAAGTAATCTTCGAGGGGAGTAAGGAATGAGAAGTGCACTAAGATATTCTGGGGCCAAATCATTTAAGGCCTTGTAGGTAAGCAGTAGAATTTTATATTCAATTCTAAGTTTGACATGCAGCCAGTGAAGAGTTTTGAGTACTGGGCTAATGTGGTCATATTTCTTTGACCTGGTCAGAACCCTAGCAGCAGCATTCTGCACTATTTGAAGGAGATTCAGGGTAGAACTGGTGCAGCCTGACAGTAAAACATTACAGTAATCCAGACGAGGAGACACAAATGCATGAACCATTTTTTCGGAGTACTGAAGAGATTACATTTTTCTCAGTTTAGATATATTTCTAAGATGGAAGAAAACCACTTTTATGATGTTATTAATATGACAGTGGAGACAGTGGAGAAAGAGTTCTGAATCAAGGGTGACACCAAGGTTTTTGAGAACAGCTTTGGCAGAAACTGGGAGTCCTTCAACGTTGAGGGAAAACTTGAGGAATGTGTCTATGAGCGATTTGGGACTAATTATCAATATTTCAGTCTTATCTGGATTTAAAGTGTGAAAATTCTGTGTCATCCATGCTTTAATATTTTAAAGACACATCTCTAACCTATTTAGTGGATCGATTTCACATGGCTTAAAAGATATATAAAGCTGTGTGTCTTCTGCATAACAGAGGTACTTCACATCATATCTACTTATGATGTTTCCAAGGGGAAGCATGTATAAGGAAAACAGCAGAGGGCCCAGAACAGATCCTTGAGGTATTCCAAAGTTTACCTTGGAATACTCAAAAGAATTACCATTTACCCTAACAAACTGACATCTGTCAGAAAGATAAGACTTAAACCATGAAAGGGCGAGTTCAGAAATACCAACCAGATTTTTTAGCCTGTAAAGAAGAATATGGTGGTCTATCATGTCGAAGGCAGCACTTACATCAAGTAGGACAAGGACAGAGATGCAGCCACAGTCCATGGAGAGAAGTAGATCATTCATTACTACAGTGAGGGCTGTTCAATACCCTCAAAGGTAAGCTGTAAGTTTGTCCTTTCAGGCCACATGGACCAGTTCCTTACAAATTCATTTTAAATGTCAGATATGTCGAATTAAAAAAATGTCTTTTTTCTATGTACCGTATGTTAATGAGGTTTTAGCACAATATCAACACACTTTTTGCTATATAGTGTACATCTTATAGTGTAGATGTGCCGTTTCATACAGTCATAGGTCCTTCTGTCCATCTTTCTATCCTTCTGTTGCGTTTCCAGGCCAGAAAGCCAAAACTGCAGCGTGTATTTCATGCTTGCTTAAGTTCCTTTCATTTTCCCTGCTCTATTAGCATGATCATTTTAATGGTAGATACCGTGAATGATGGAGATCGGTGGACAGCCTGTGGGGCTCAGTTTTGCTTTCAAATGTGTGATGCACAGTCGCAGAGCGTCATGTTCATTTTTAGCCTTGGGTGTCTTGTTCATTTCCGTTTGCGTGTTCATGAGCAAAAGCATTTTTACTGAATCTATTTACAATGTTTTTGAATGATATTTCAAGTGTCATTTCTTTATATCATTGTTTTTCATTTTGTCATAACTGCTAACAGTGTAGAATTTTATTTGTATGTTAATGTTTCCCTTTTACTGAATTATTTGAGAGTCACTTTGTTTCATTACCATGCGGCAAACTTAATATTCCTTCAAAGCGCTCGCAAATTGTGTGTGCAGTTACGTTGTGTAATAACATTGGTCATAATATGCAGTCGAGCTGGTCCATTTGCAGCTGTCATTTACATTATCTGTCTAGTTTTTATAGACTTTGATGGCAAACCTATCTTAGGTCACGCAACATTACTCACCTATGATGTAAGCTGAACATATTGTATTCAATGACTTTATAAAGATAGACCACCTTAACTGCTCCCCATGAGTGAAGCTGAGTCATCTTGACCGCCCTCTAGTGGCTCGATACAGTACCGGTTATGAACCCTACCCCCTCCATGTTCGCCAATGGGACACAGGTCTCACGAAAAAATGGAAGTATGTGTGAAACAAAAACATTTTTCGAGGAAGTTTCAGCCAGTTCAAGAAGTTCTTACCATGCTGATGCATGTTCAAGTGTTCTGTATTATTAAGTTATTTGATACTATGAAAGGGGGGGGGGTGTAAAGTCATGATTGACTTCTGAGATTGACAGAGGTTCTGAATGAAGAAGTAGCTGGCTTCATTTTTTTTAATGAACTTTGCATACCTACCTTGCAACCGTCATGAGGAGCTTACATGGCATATGCATATTTTGCTAGGTGCCAGTATAGCTGAATATAATCCAAAGAGATTTTTTAAATCCAGGAAAAATTGATTGTAAAAAGGCCTTTTGCTTGGAACGTAGCATCACGTACCATTAGCAGCAATGTTATTGTCGTAAAGTGAAATCGGTAAACTTGCTAGCTAGTTAAGTGAGATTCTATGACAGATCATTATAGATAGCTAACCACGGATATTGATGGTAAAAAGCTCTTTACACTGAGCATGGCGTGATGCACTGTTAGCAACGATGTTATGCTCAGAACAAAGCTCATTTTATGATCATTTTTTTTGTTGTAAACCTTTCACCGACTCTTGCTATCTTGATGACTAAAAACTGTTAGCTAGCCAGCTAGCTAGAACATCAAGATTCAGTAATAGGTCACCTTGGTAAGATAGCTGTTAGGTAGTTAGCTAGAACTAACATTGAAATGAATACTAGTGGAGAGTCCATTAACCCATTGCCTGTATGCATGTTATTTTGAAGGGTTGGTTTGGATTCTTTAAAGTAGGGTTTTATAAGGTACTTATTGATAATCAGTGTATTGGCTCATTACCAGGCAGGTTACCAAGCATACAATTATATTCTACGTTTTAATACTGATCAGTAACATAACAATCACTGAGGACCTTCAACCGTAAAGTGGTTAATTAAATATGAAGAGTTTGTTTCCAAAACACAATATATCCATTTTACTCATTTTGAGTAAATCAGCTTTTTCTATGTTGGCGCCCATTGCATTTTATAGAGAAACACAAACTTTGACCATGAAAAAATACACTCTATAGGATGAATTAAAAAAAAGAAAATTTGCACTATGTGTAAGAAGCACCGGGCATTGCTTTATGGTTTTATCTCAATTTTGTAATTTTGGCACTTATTGCATTTTGGAACCAAACTTTTCGTATCACCCGTCGTATCCGGATTCTCTGGTCGGAATCGTGTCGACTTCTGCCGCGTCAACCAGTTGAGTATTAGTGCACTTACGCTCGGTGCTAGAACTAGGCATCCATGCAATGTGCCCTGCGATGGGTAGGCTGCCTCACGAGAGTCAATTCCTTCCTCTTGCGCAATGCATTCTGGGATGACACAAATGAACCACTCACGGGCAAAAAAAATGTGCCAAGAAGCTTTTTTTCTCTCTCTCTAAAATATTGGTCAACTCTGGAATAATGCAGATTGTGTGATGTTAGGACTTATTTTATAAGTCATACTTTTTCAGCAAGATGATGTTCCTACCTGCAATGCAAAAATCCACAAAAAGTGGCTTGAGGATAATTCCATCTGTCTCATGTTGAGGTCTAATCAGAGTCTGGAATTAAACCTTGAAGAGAATATTTGCTCTCATGTGTTCAAACTAACAGGGATCATCCACTGATTAACTGCTTTATGCCAACAAAGCTGAGTGGAATAATATTGAGTCCTCGCAGTGTTCATTGGGGTATGTCACAGCCACGCATGTGTAGTGAATGCTAATTGGCTATCAAAGAGATTGTTCAGCTGTCTGCGATCTTGGTTTTAGTTGTACGTTAATTTAATCTCTGGCCATATAACTGAGAACGTTATGCCTTAAAATGCTCAAGATTTTTAAAAGTTTTTATTTCCCTTCTACTAAATCTCTAACACACTTTGGGTAATCCAGTGAATGCTGTGGAGAATTCAAAAGGGTAGCCTGCGTTTCTTTTCAGTAACCATGTTCATGACCATGAGAGCACATGAACAAATGTCTCAAAGTCAGTGCAAGCAAAATATATTTATTTAAAAAATGAACAATAATATGCAATGAGCCCCGCCTTAAATAATTTGTTTTGGAAAGAAGAGCTATGAAAAACAGCCATGATTAACCACAATATAGCGTGAAACTGGCAATTTCCGTCTGGGATAAACTTGAAAAAACGGACTGATTTATTTATTTATATTTTATTCATTTATTTTCAATTTTACTATGCATGCTCAGCTGTGACAGTACCCCTTTAAATACTGTACATCTAACAAGCACTAAGGTAATTTTTTGTCAAAGTCAAGAAAACTCAATGTCTGAATATTTTGGTCCAATTTTGGGCCCCGGAGTGTACATTACAGGTCCAAATATACTGCTGGTCATTTAGCAGAAACCAGCATCTGCTTTGTTATCCAATATACAAATTACCTGGAGTCATCGTCTTAAGCCCCGTTCCCACCTTCACGAGTTCTAAGCCGATTCATGCAGACGTACCAAGACCTATTATCGCAGTGAGTCGTGGTCCGTCTGCCTGAAAAAGCACAAAATTCAGTCATGGCCACGATGTTGATTTTGAGGCGCATTCGTGATAGAGTCGTGGCGGTGTCGTGCCTATTCACATCCAGGCCGTTCTGACATCACATTATCTTTGTTCATCGTTGGTCTGTCTCGTTCCGTCTGTGTTCACATCGTGTTATGTCCTGGGCATTCGAAAGCTATTCAACCTTACCTAGCTGAAAGGTTGTTCCCCTTCAGTTACTAAATTGATCAAGTTTAAAAAAAAAAATTAATTGCTAATTGGGTTCCATTTCACAAGACACACTCAAGCATGATTACTGCCAGCCGTGTTCAATTCAAACTTCACTAAAATAGAACGTGTCTTCCAACATGAAGAAGGAAAAAAGCAGCATACGATGCCACAATCTAAATAAATTCAAGAACAGATGTCTGTCAGTCTGGAAAGGGTTACAGAGACATAACTAAGGCTCTGGGCACCCATCAAACAAATATGATAGTACTGTAATTTTCTACCATTGTGAATAGCGATGAACCTTCCAAGGAGTGACCTGCCTGCCAAATTCTTCCAAGAGAATTCATCCAGGAATTCAGAAGAGAACCCAGTCCAACAGCTAAAAAACTGCTTGCCTCACTTGCTTCAGTTAAGGACAGTGTTCAAGATTCCCCAAAAAGAAAAAGACTGGTCAGGAATGGCAGCCATCTGCAAGGACCACTGCTGACCAAAACGAACACTTAGGCTCGTCTCACATTTTCTTAAAAATGCTGTGATGACCCCCAAGACATCTGCACAAAGGAGCAGAGTGAGATAATAATTCACTTAACAGGAAAAAAAAATCTGCCAACCCTAATTACTCTGTTGTGCTGCAATCAGCCATTAACAAGAGATGGACTACTGATATAAATCTGATAAGCAGTGGTGTCCCTCCAGGTCACCTGATTTTACCTCGCTACACTCAAGTTAATTCTGATGGAGGAAATTAAAAAGAATGAGTGAGGACGGTGTTCTCTGCTGTTCAGTCAAGTAGACATAAGCTGTTTTTACTTAATAGCCGCTATTATCAATAAACAATCAAATTCAAAAGTTAATGCATTAAGTAATGTGTGGTTATAGTAAATGTAGCAGAAGGAGAATGAACTTTTCATTTCACTCCTTTTTTATTTTCATTTTCTATAACATACTAACTTCTTCACAATTGGGAATGTACATTCATGGAAATTCAAGGAAAAAATGTAAGGTCTTTACATTCAAACAGGGACGGGTGGAAAAAGTGTAAGGAGTAAAACTGCAGGACTGTTTCCAGCGAGACCACAGCGAGGGGCTGGAGTATTCGTTTAAGGGAAGATGGTAGCTTAGATTGTTGGTGGGACTGGACTTGTTCGATGTACTGTACAAGTCTGGGCCTAAAGTTAGAATTTCGAAAAACAGAGGTGATAAAGTGAATCAGCAATAATGTTTGGAAACTGGGAGTGCTTTTCAATATGAATTGGTGTTGGGGAGATATTATCGTTGCTCTTATGATGGAATGCAGAATGGTCAGTCAGCTGGGAGATACTTATTCATGTTGTCTGAGATTATGACATGCATCCACGAGTCCCCTCTTACCCCACAAAAAGGGGGCAATATTCACTGCGTAATTATCAGTGGGATATGTTAGCAAAAGGCTTGGGAAGAGCCACTTTTCAGCAACAAGGCTTGCTCTCCCGCGGCAAAATGTGGAGAAACAGTTTATTAAGATGTATTTGGGCTATTAGCAAATTGGAAAGTGGATAAACTGATGGATGTAACGTGTCCACGAACTCGGGGGGAGCCAGGAAACACAATTAAAAAGATGATTGAATTATTAAAATAAAAAATGGTAAAATTAAAAAAGCAATTAAAAAGCTCAATAGCTCATCCGTTCCCTGCTGAGATGTGTCTCAAAATACGCATCCACATTCTGTTTCACTGGGGAAGGAAATCCACATTTTCCGCTTCGATAGCGAGTAGGATGCCTGGATCAGGCAGAGCTGAGATCACTCTACGGTTCGGAGCTGAGGGTACGAGAGGGGGGGGGCAAATTTGGGAAGACGCTTGACGGCAAGAGAGGGAGAAGATGAGAAGATGGCGTGCAAGAGTGTGTGTTGGTGTGAGTGAGAGAGAGAGAGAGAGAGAGAGAGCAAAACAAGGAGGGCAAGAGAGAGTGAGAGGGGTTAAGAAGGGGAGGGGTCCAGAGGACAAGAAGGCGGGGCCAGAATGAGAAATTTAGAGAGGAAGAAGGGGAGAGCGAGACAGGGAGGGGCTTAAGGGAGAGGAAGCGAGTGAGCAAGAGGGGAAGAGGGTGAGGGAGGGGGCAAATCATAGAGTAGCGGGAAAAGAAATTGGTGGGTTAAATTGTGGGAATATGGAGTCACTACAGTAAATACAGGTTGTGGCAGCAGTAGTAGCTATGTTGATGGTTCCAGCTGACAGAAGAATAGAGCAATGATCCAAGGGATGACGAGACGTATTTACTCAGGGATTTAGTGCAACCTGCCGTACAGACGCAGGGGCTACAGCCTGGCCCACTGAATGTTGGGCTACTGTTGCTGAATCAGTGGCAAAAGGGTCACAGGAGCAGTGATAATGTAATGTTTAATGCTGGTGACGTAGCGCGGAGGACCCCTTATTGTTGTTCTGGAGGTACAAAGCCATAGATTCTCTGAGTGAACTGGGCTGTGTCAAGGCCTTTGGGAAGGGAAAGGTTGCGTCCACCAGGCTCGGGAGTCTAACTGAGGGAGATGGATTGGGTGGTATGTTGATGTTCCTTACAATGGGAAGTGGTCCTGTGCAGGAATATTAAATTAGAGCAAGCCTGATCCTGCCTGAGGCTACATGTACAGCCTGGGCTGGACTGTACTATATCTTAGGCATACCATTACCCTGGGTGTAGCCTCCTTTGTGTTTCTTTGGTTGTTGATTGTCTTCAGTTTTGTCTGCAGAAGTTTTATGGTCTTGAATTTATTAATGTTTCCCCAAATGAGGAAGAAGAAGATGATGATGATGATAAATGATGATGAAAACAAAGTTGATTTTGCTGATCATGATGATGATGACACTTAATGTCTTCAACATCCAAGTCATCACCCCTGCAGGGAACCCAATCAGTGTCAAATACGAATATAACACTTCAACTTTGTGGCATTTTTCTTGCTGGACCTTTAGTTTAGACATAAGCCAAGCCATGTTTGTGCCTTCAAAAAACTTGCCATTTTAATTCAGTGGAATTCACGTGGTCGCTCACCTCCTACGCAAACATCAAGCAATGCAACTCATTCGTTCATTTGACAGTTATTGGCAGAATTGTTACTGATTCAGATCTCTCAGTGCCTCGACTCATGGAGTGGAGATTAGATTGTGCGTGGCAGTGATGAACAGGCCACCTCTTCCTCTTCCCACAGGAAATACCATCTGCACTTTTTCCCACATATAACAAAAGGTTGATAATTTCCTGGGAGGCCAGGGATTGGCTGAGTGAAAGTAATTTTTAATGTGAG
Source organism: Gymnothorax reevesii (assembly GCA_029721435.1). Lineage (NCBI taxonomy): Eukaryota > Metazoa > Chordata > Actinopteri > Anguilliformes > Muraenidae > Gymnothorax > Gymnothorax reevesii. The sequence continues at coordinate 49,823,399 of CM056589.1, read as the reverse complement.
TCTATAAATTGTTGGAGTATGGGCCTGTGAATAAAATGTATGAAGACGCCTGCGGCCCTGGTAGCAAAGGTATATCCCTGAAGTTTCCAATCCTCAAAGCCCCTTAGGTCAAATCTGACAATATAATACCCAGGTACTGATGTACAATATACACTGGTGCTCATGAGCCGACCATGTGAACATACATGCTTACTGAAAAGCATGATCAGACGTGTTGACCATTCTGTTGGTGGAAAATAGTCTGCAGAAGGCTATATGTCAGCTTAAGTAATAACAGAAATAAATACTATACAAGTGGCATGGTGGCGCAGTGGTTACAGCAAGAAGGTCATGGGTTTGAATCCGGCTTGGGACATATCCGTGTGGAGTTTGAATGTTCTCCCCGTGTTCACATGGGTTTCCTTCCACAGTCCAAAGACATGCACATCAGGCTAACTGGGACATAAATTGCCCTTAGGTATGCAAATGTGAGTGGAAGGTGTTTGCGCCCTTCAGTGCATTGGCGAGATGTCCAGGGTGGGTGCCTGCCTTTTGCCTACAGTCAGCTGGGATAGGCTCCAGTTCCCCATGACCCTAGTGAGGAAGAGGCATTATAGAGAATGAACGAATACCCTATATATCATTGTAGTTGCCACTCACCTGAAAGTAAACACAGACAAGCCTATTGACTGTTGTTGAACACTGAAACTATTACCCCCCTAGCATTAGTCTCATCGATAAGCAGGCATACCTTTCAGCATAGATGAGCTACAGATGTAACATATTTTACAAGCCTTTCTCAAGTCTTTATCAACTGAACCCTTCGCAAACTCATTTTAATATTATGACACAATATAGGCCTAGGTCACTCACTGCTTAGCCAATGCTAAAGTTTGCTAGTTAAAGTTTGAATAGTCAGCCAAAGTAATGACAGCATTACGGAGCAATGATAGGCTACAAAATCAATAACAAATGTATGCGACTTATGCAACTCTTTTTGCCGTTGAATGACTAAGTACCAGCAGCAGCTGACGGTCCCAGTTTATGACAGCGTTACAATTACGTCATCTTATTATCATCATTAATCATCCTTCATCATCATCATCATGGCATGGCACACACAGTACCTGTCTGTGCCCTCCTGGGAGTCCCTTTTCCCTGCTATGCTAATATCACTCCTTGCTCACTGCACTCCACTCCTCTCTCACTCAGTTTAACTGGTTCCCCGTTAAATGCCTGCTTCTCTTCCTCCTCCAATGCCGGGCAGTGGCCATCGCCAGCCAGCCCTCGTCCTTCCACCTACTGCATCATAAGGGTGGATGCTGCTGTCATCTTAGATGTTGAAGCTACACAGCAAATTAGCTTGTGTTGATTTAACACCCATGGTGTTAAATCATAAAGTGACATATGTGTCCACACTGTGCAGTGTAAAAATGAAAACTTCTGAAAGTGTTAAATTTTAAACACTCGGTTTGTGTTGGTTCAACACTATTTGTTGTTAAAAATGGCGATGACTGGCTTCGAAATTTTTCTTCAATCCCTCAAACATTCTAGAACTCTTAGAGCTACGTAAGACGTAAGGACGTGATTTGATCTACACCAATCCGGATTGGTTTAACACCAATATCATCAACACCCTGATTTAACAACATTACTTTGACAAAAGCACCACACGCAGTGTTGTTTTAAATCAATGTGGTGTTAGCACAACACCAACACTCTCTATTTAACACTGACACTGAATTTTTTACACTCCCATATTTGCTGTGTACTCCTGCAGCAGGCAATAAAGATATCTGTGATTTTTGCACATTTGCCAGCCTCCGCATCTACATTCTTGTTTTGCCCGCCACACCTCAGCACCGCCCTTCTTTCGTTCTTGCTTATCCATTTTAACAGTTGACAAAGTACGCCCTCCTTCATCCTCAGACGTTTAGCTCTGAGCCAGAACCAGGCTTCTGATCGGAGAAAGAGAGAAGACAGTGGCAGAAGGGTGGGGCCGGCCTAGTAAGAGATGTGATTGGGCCAGACTGAGGTCATTACTGAAAATGAACCAATGGGCCACTGCCCCTGCTTTACAGGCCAGAGATTGGCAATATATTAAAATCAAAATTATATCGGCCCCAAAGGGGCGTCAGCAAGCTGAGAAAATGCCTGAAATTGGTAAATCAGATGACTAGTCCAACGATGTAGAAGCAAATGTCCGTAAAATTCTGCAACACCCCACTGACTTTTTTATTTTAACTCTGTATCTCAGCTGCTGAGCAAATGAGGAAACAAACTCATGAAAGACTACTGTATCAGAAATAGCATGCTCTGCCTGAAGAGTTTTTGAAAAATGCTGCCGTACGGGTCATTTCATGTCTGATGGTTTGTGAAACTGTAAGCGAGAGTAGAGAGCTCGGCTTTTGCTTTGACAGAATATTGGGTCTGATTGTCAGTATCCATCAACTTTCTGTCCTGTCAAAACAAATGATAAAAGTTAAAATGAGGTTTTACCATTGCGTGAATACTTTTTTTACCAACTTTAGAAGAGGTATCACTGAAGGAATATGCAGATAGACCCTTTAGCCTTTAGATTTGGTTAAAACTGCAGGCTTTCTTGCTCATAGGCAACAATGGTAGCAGCAACGCAACCATGCTGCTGTAGGGTCTATTTATTTCACATTAAAAACTCAGTGTTGATTGTGAAAGTCACACTGCTTAGCCTCCTAATCCACACTGGCACACAGGGAGTCTCCAGTTCATTTTTACTTTCCCTTCTACTTGTTAAATGTGCTTCTCTTGGGAATCTCCTCTTGCCTTTCGCACTGCTATCCGTCATTGGCCGTCTAAAACTGTACCCATAAAGCAATATTGGCCTGGCCCAGGTCTGGCCCACATAATTCACTTTACACGGCCCAGTTCTGGCCCACATACAGCAAGAAGATGGCCCTTCAGTAGCCCAGATCTGGTTTGCTGGAGCTTGCACACATGTGGGCCAGCGCAGGGCCAGCTGGGGACACAATCGACCCACATGTGGCATGCCATCTCATAAACGGTGCCATCCTTGCCAGACTTAGCCCGCATCCGGTCAACATACCACTGCCCTGCCAGCAGTCGCCCAGCAGTGCCGCCTTGAAGCCAGATCTGGGCCAAACCCGACGGCTATTCCGGCCTATATTATCCATATCTAAGCAGTGCTGAGAGGTTGTAAAACAGATCATGATTCAGGTGCACCATCTTAATCTGTCCCGTCAAAAACAGAATCATCCCCATCCCCCATATTTTCAGCAAGCTCTGAGAAGGCATCCAGCATTTTTTGCAGTGTGCGCTTTTCGTGTTACTCTCTGTGATTATTTTCAATATTTTGAAATGTTTTGCTATTTAAGAGCATTGTTTTCATGCATGAGTTTGATCTCGAGAATATCGGTGAGGAGTGTTAAATTACGGTTTTCTTAGCCTCTTTTCATCTGTTCAAACTATGCATTCTTATAACTTCAAAATAAATAGGGGTGAATAATTTCAGCGACCTGCTGAACAAAAACAATCTGTCTGCAGGGCACTGCAATGTTTGTCTTTAACCCCTTTGCGCAGAATACAAAATTTTGCCAATTTTTCCTGTTGTGCATGAGCCTATTTAAGCTTTAGAACTCAGGATTTGTGACACAGAGATTTTTGAAAATTATTCAAGTGAAGCTAGACATTTGGAAATTCAATTACAGAATTGTTTGGGAATTAAATTTTGGAATTTACGGACGCCGGCGTCTACATCTGCAGAAAGGGGTTAATGAAATGCGGAGAGAAAAAGTCTTTAAAACCCACACAAAATCCTGGCTAATTACTGCTATGGATGGGCATTGAGCTTTTTATTACTATTTAAAATGTTATAATCCTAACTGTGTGGAAAATTTGTAAATAGGAAATGAACAAAGTCACATTGCTTGAGATTGTCTGCCAAACATAAAAGAAACATGGAATAAATCAGTGCAATCTGGATATAGTTGTACATGAGGGCTTGTCTGCTTAGCATATTGATGTTTTCCTCATGAATCTAAATGCCCCTGTGCTGGTTGGGGATTGATGAGAAACTCGAGCTGGTAAGAACAAGAGTTCTATTTCCATACGATGCACCAATTTAAATCAGGAGTTTAATTTTGTATTGATATCACACATATTCTCCCGGCTGCTGAGGTCAATTTTGCCCATGATAATGATGCATGATAGCTCCTCTGAATTGGTTTTAATAAAAAAATAGATGAGTGCTTGATTATTATTTTTTCTTGTCCCTTGTGGCTAGTTTTCTAACTCTTGAGCTGTTGCTTGCTCTGCAATATGTATGAATTATCTCATGAATGAATTAACTCATCAAAATTCTATTTATACGAACCACCAAGTGGGTAAAGAACATCCAATCAGCTGTGGAACACTCATTTCCAATGGGAACTAAATAACTTTGTCGTCATTAAAACATTTTTAGTCAGGAGTCCCATAACAATTTAAGCTAAGTGAGGTAAGTAACGGAGCAGAAATACTGTATAATGCCGGAAGGAAGAATATATTGCAGGCTTTCTGTATTTACCTGTATACACAATTATATATACACCACCTGTCCAGAGAAAAGTTCCAGTTTGAATATGAATAAACAAATTTTATGACTTGATCATTATTGCTGTGAATAATGAAGCTTAGCGAAAGTTCAGTCAGGAAGACTCTCTCTCTCGCGCACGTCAACTCTGTTTATTAGTCCCCCACCGGAAACGGAGGGGACTATAGGATTGCACTCCGTCTGTCCGTCAGTCCATCCGTCAGTCCGTCCGTCCGCATTCGTGTCCGCTCCATAACTTCAATACCGTATGACCTAGGAACATCAAAGTTGGTGCATGGATGCATCTTGGGGAGAGGGTGTGTCAGGTACCCTATTCAGGTCACTTTGACCTACTTTTTAGGAAATATAATATGCATACGCCAGTAGGGGACTAGTATTGCGCAGCAATACGACACTCGCTGATAGGCGGTGCACTTGTTTTATTCACGCATGTTCACTCGTAAATCTCTACAGTCAATGTCCGGGGCTATCAATTGAGCAGTCAGCTGGCGTACCAGCTGATCTCTTCTATCCAACTGGGGCACACCTCAGTCGCGTTACTAGCCAATCGTTCTGCTGCCGTCTTTTTATAAAAAGGTCATTCTCACTACCCTAGTTCACCCATGCTGCCGTTCCCTGAGATTGCTCTGCTCTTTCAATCGACGCTCGCCTCCATTTCTAGCATAAGCACTGGCCGCATCATCCAGTCCACGCTTTGGCCTCCCCGACCCTACGCGCGTTTCACTCCGGCTTCAGCGCAAGCTCCTTTTACCACAGGCTGATCGCCTCCACGCCGCACCGCATTGCTGCAGTAATTCATGCAAATGGAGCCCCTAGCATGTATTGAGTGCTGTACATGTTCATACTTTCATAGTCCATTATTCCAGTCTTAAAAATCCTTTTCTTTTTTGATCTTAAGTAATGTTTCGTTTCCGAGATCCTGAATTTTGGGTTTTTCACTGACTGTCGGTTGTGATCATCGGAGTTGGAAGAGGTGGACACTTGAAATGGTTGTTCTGCGTGTTGAGAAAAAGTAAAGTATGAGCTTTGCTTTTGAGTCGAGTTTCTGGAATTAATCGGGTTTTGATGATGTTCTGGTTTGCGGAGATACTTCGGTATAACGCCAGAATATAACATGCATGGAGGCTGACTGGTCAAGTTTTTAAATAACAAGGACTCATTCGGCTAAAAAGTAGCCTGCGCAGATTTACCCACTTTACGAAATGGGCCAATCAAAGTATTATTTAAGAAAAAAAATGCTTGTTACTGTAGCGAGTAAATTGAGGCTCGGTGTTCATTCAGTGCGCTGTCGGTTTAAAATGACACGGCTTATTTCTTCGGATTCCGTGGATTTGACATATCATTGGTATACATGGCACAGATCCAGTGGAAATGCTTGCGATAGAGCTCTAATATTATGTTATGCTATGTTTTGACAGATGCTTTTGTACTTGACTGGTGCTTGGATTGTGTTCGGTTTAGGACACTGCCATGAGTTTTATCAGAAGTCATTTCTTGAGCATATGCCGAACGAAGATGTTGCTTTTAGGAATCGTGCTGCACTTATTATGCATATTAATTGCCCTTGGTCTGGGGGCCCGTGGTCATAAGAGGTTGCTATTGTTTCGTAGCCTATATATCTCTTTCAACTCATTCGCGTATTTTCCCCAAAGTCACAGGTCGAATTCCCATCTACTGCGTTCGGCCTCCTCTGTGCCTAAACTGCATGACGTTATATCCCAGGATGAGGGCCGCCGCCCGATTTGAAATTCTGGTCAAAATCATCGACTCATTGGATCGGCATGTTGTTTTTCTATAATCTGGTTTCTTCCTCCATTTCTCTTCAGTTTTTACCGATGCTGCCCTTCCGTCGGATTCGGTGATTATTTTCAAGGTCAGTGGCTTGCATGTAAATGGCCTCGGTCTTTGCCTAATTCTCAGCACTGCACGAAATTTAACCATTGCCGTGGCCTGTTGCATTTGTAGCATGTTCTGGCATTGCATAAGTATCGCAGTTCTGTGCGTCAATGAAGCCGATGAAAACATCACTGTCAAAAGTCAGGGCGGCACAGTGGTTAGCATGGCTGCTTCTCTGCAAGAAGGCCATGAGTTCTAATCTGGCCTGAGGCCTTTCCACATGGAGTTTGTATGTACTCCCTGTGTTTGCGTGGCTTTTCTCTAGTTACTCCAGCCCCCTCTATGTTCATGTATTTCTCTCTATGTTCAGCTTCTAATATTGCCTTATTTAGATTTAGATTGCTAGGTTCTACACAAGTTAGGGTCTTGCTTAAACTGCATGATTTGCGGGAGGATGTCTTGTGTTTCTCTGATTTTGCCACTAAAACTTGTTTCAGTTAGTAGCAATTGTCTGCACATCTATTGCAATTATTTGTAACTGTAATATACTGTATATGTCTGTCTACTCGCATAATTCAACAACTGCTGATCGGATCATCTGGATTTTTACATGTCATGGGTGTCTACCATTTCTAGGCCCTCCCCTGAGATGATCTGGATGCGGATGCAGATCGGGATTTGGGAACCGTTTTCTGAATTTTTCACCATATGTCTAATTGTCAGCCTGTATTGTCAATGTCCTGGGCTGTCAGTTGAGCAGTCTGCTGGCGTACCAACTGATCTCTTCTAACCAATCAGGGCACACCGCAGTCGCGTTGCTAGCCAATCATTCTGCTGCTGTCTTTTTAAAAAAATGTCATTCTATCCACCCTAGTTCACCCATGCTGCCGTTCGCTGACCCTCCTCCTCCCCAAAGCCACCCTGCTCCATCAGACCTCCTGTACTGCCGCTCCAGCTCCACCACCCTTCAGCAACCACCGCCACCAGTGTCTGGCCTCTTTGGGGGATTTTCCAGCTGCTGCTCTGAGCCGTGCTCCTGCTCTACGAGTCTCCCGAGGAGTCCAAGCGCCAAAGACTTGTTTGATTCTAATCATGTTACTCCTTTATGCTCAAACCATAATAAATATTTTTCTTGATTTCTCTTGAGTCTCTCCTGATTGAAATATGTTTTAACTGGCAATAATTATTGTAACCCTTACTGATGAAGCGCTTAACTTCTCATTTCTTAAAGAAATCAAGCCTGAAGATATATCCCTTGGTGTGGAAAAGACGTTGCAGTGTTTCAGAAAGGGCAAATTATTGGCCTGTATATAGCAAAGTAAATAATTAATTGGGGAAAATAAGTCTGAGGAATTTTTTTCACACACAAATTGGCCACCAATAAGTCCTGACTTTAAGCGCACTGAAAGTTTTTGGGATGTGCTGGAGAAGTCTACTAAGTGGTTGTATCTTGTTTTCAAGACAAGATCTCGAGCCGAGAATTAACGCAACTCTGATTGAAAATGTTCTGACGTTGTATATGGTTGGCAAAGCAAAGATGCATTGAATTTGGACTGTAATCAAAGCTCCAGGGGTCCGAACTATATAACTGTGCACTTTTTATTTTTATTGTTTGGCTTGGCAGTGTATTTCAAAAGGTTTGGGAGAGTAAATTTCAACGTGTTGCAAGAATCAAAATGTAAAAATGCTTTAAATTTGAAAAATCAATAAAATGTGGTGAAACATAAAATATTGTAGTGTTGTGTTGTTTTCAATTGCATTCAAGTCAAAGATTATTTACAAATCACTGCTTTCAGTTATAATTTCAATTTAACAATCCGATTTGGGGTTGTGAATAGTTTTTTTGTCGAGCTTTATTTACATGCTGAACTGATACTCCATATTTCAGCTTGGGATAATCATCAAGTCACAGCACCGTTTTTTCTAGATTTAACCAAACCTGTTTCACCTCCTGATTATTACTCAAGACATTTCTGTTTTAGGTATCGATGCTGCCTCCCCAGCCTCCAGCAAAGAGTACAAGATGGCCTCAGACTAGGTTATCTCAGGCATACCTTAGCTACATTCGCTATAACACTGATGATACATGTCAAGAGCTTGTACACACGTTGATGTCGACTCCAGCACATCTTTTGATGATTCTTAGCCGTGATGGATCCATGATGACTCTAAGAAGAGATATTTTCCCAACCCCTGACTATGATCTCTCAGTATCAGGGCTGCTCCATTAGAGGCATTGTCCCTCGCCTTTAATTCACCAATCACAATCAGCAGAGAATTTTTCCACTCTTGCCTGCACTCCCTGGTTCCAAGCGCATCTATACCGGTCAGTTCCTCAATTTCATCGTCTGGCCTTGTTTAGGATTAGACTAACAGACTCCTTGCTTCAGTTTGGAACCTTGCTGTCTGCTTTTTCCGACTGTTATCCCCTCATCTTGTGTCACCACCGGAAACTTTGATAAAAGTTTTGTCGTTTGTTCGTCTTTTCACCTACCGGCCTTTGGACCCTATCTACCACTTATATTGTACTCAGTCCTTTATATTGAAACCTGGTCTGTGTATTTCTTGCCTAATGAATGCGAAGAACGTATCTGCTGTGTTTTGAGTCTGCTAGTCGCAACACTAAGAGGGACCTGCTCATCAAGAATCAGATTCAATCCAACCAGACTTCCTGTCATCCACCATTTTCTACAATCAATTTGCCAGCCGGCATGGATCTCAGCTATAGTCGGATTTCTCCTGAGATTTCTTTCCAATGGGGAGTTTTTTTTTTTTCTTCCTCACCACTGTTTGAGGATTTTTCTCTCCGCCGAGAGATTATTTTACTTTATGTTACTTTATTTATTTATTTTTTGCCTCAATCACTATTCTGGAGATTTCGGCTGGGAGCTGTCCATTTCTCTACACTGTAAATTGTATCCGTGAGAAGATTCGTGCAAAATAAATCGATAGCAACTGATCATCACTCTGCCAGGCTAATGAAATACATGAAAGTAAACTTTCTGCAAGTGAATTTGCCGAGTGCTGAATGAATTTGCACCCTGGTCAGACCGGCAAATGTGCACAGTGGGGACTGAATTACACAGTTACAGCATGACGCAGTGGGGGAAGAGCAACTGATGAAGGACCTTTCAATTGTGTTCAAACTCTTCTTGAGACGACAAGTTACCACAAAAATATAGTGCCATTAAAAAACATTTGTCCAATTTCTGATTCCTCTGTTATACTGCATTTGTCATATCGAATGGATTCACATCTTTATGCAAAATGGAATAGAGAACTGAAATGAATACAAAACTCATTTTTTCACCATTTTATTTACCATGCACATTTACCTCCAGCTATTGAACAGGACCACATGGGCAGAATTTGCATTAAACCTTTGACACCCTGCTTTTACAAAACCAAAAATGACTGCTCTGCCTGAGTTAATTAGGACTAGATATCAGATTTGCTCAAACTTTTACTAAATTCTGAGTTATTCATAGCATTTCATGGTATGAAATGTTAACATTAAATGTGGCTTATACATTTCAGCACAAGTTATTTGCATTTACTTACAACAAAATGTTGCACATCTTACATATTGAGAGAAAATATTCAGAGATACATGATCAGTTTGAATTTGAATCTTTGCTTAAGACCTTGAGGAGTAGAAGCCAGTGTGTTACTCCTTAGTTGGAATGAAAGCCTGCACCAACACCAGCCCTTTCTGGATAAGATTGAGGACAGCAATCCAATTGAAAAACACAGAAAAATCCATTCCAGGCTGAGGATTTAATTAGCATGATAAGAAAATTTCAGTCACACTTTATTTGAAGTGTTGCTCATAAAGGCTTTACACAGTATGTATAATGCCTTTATAAATGAGACATAATGTCTTCATAAATCATACGTAAGGGAATGTCAGGCTTTGTAAAGGGTGAAATATCACACCCTTATTCAACACGTGATTCCAGATGTGACAATGACAATGTCACTGAGCTGACAATTTCACCCTTTATCGCGATTAGCCACTAGCTAAGTGACATTGTCGGTTATATCACATCTGGCATCACATGCTGAAGAAGGATGTGTTATTACACTCTTTACAAATCATGGTGTTTGCTAATGTATGATTTATGAAGACATTCATTCTCATTTATGAAGGCATTATACATGCTTTATAAAGCCTTTATGAGCAACACTTCAAATAAAGTGTGACCAAGATTTCTGTATGTCGAAGGGAAAGGGTTAAGCTGTCATTTGGTTTTTTAAAAGGGGTGCTATACACTTCTGATCATTCTCTAATCAAAGAAAATATTTTCACATTTCCTTTTTCTTTTCTTGGAACCTTCCTTGTGTCCTTTTTGTCTTTGTTCTTATTTATTGCATCCTGTATTTTTAAAGTCGACCCCAAATAGCTTTTTCATCAGCTGAATTCCCATAAATTAAAATAACAGGGACACACAAACCCCACTAGAAATGAAATATTTCCTGAGCCTTTGGGCCGTTCCAGACCAGCTTTGACGCCAGCGCCTCCTCTATTGACAGAACAAGGTTCTGGTTTTGAGGAATGTGCTGGGCCCTGCCTTTGAACAGGAACATAAATAAAATTATGAGGCACCAGTCCCTGGTAAGATTGGAGACATTGTTCGAGGAACCTGGAGAGCGAGACGTTTATCTACAGGATACACTAATGCAGGTGACAGACCAGGAACATCAATAAATCAGTTAAGTCCCCATTTGCGAGAGGAAGACAGCCCACAGAGCTCCAAGACGTACGTCCTCCATTTGAACAGTGATGGCTGCAGTGCGAAGGACTAAATATAAGGTTGTATCACAAAAAGATTTTAACCCCTCAGTGCAGATGTGGACACTGGCGTCCATAAATTTCGAAATTGAATTGCCAATTAATTCTGTAATTAAATTTCCAAATATCTTGCTTCACTGGAATAATTTTCCACAGTCTCTGACACGAATATCGACTTATAAAGCCTTAAATAGGCTCATGCAAAACAGGTAAAATTGGCAATATCAGTATTCTGAGTAAAGGGATTAAGAAAACGGAAGTGTGACAGTTATGCAATTGCATCAGATGATCAGAAGTGCTGATTGAATGACAAATGGCTAATGGTTAATACGGTTTTAAATATTTAATTCAAGAGGCGGAGGAAGGGTTGTAAGTGTTAAAAATGAGTCATGCTCTGGCCGTGTTCAGTCGGTGGAGTCCGTGTCGGGTGGCTTCGGGAGCTGCGTCTGCTTGTGTGGGAGCAGAACATCTTCAAATGCCAGGAGCACTGTGAGAAACAGTGGTGAGTTCACTGCCACTCAGTGTGACACATTCAACTCCTTCTCTCCCACTCTGAGGAGGAAAAAAATATATATAATTATAACCTTCACAGTAGCACTGAGAATTAATTGTCAATCGTTCATTATTGAACTATGAATACATCAGGTAAGCATGTGAGTGAGGCAGTCAAACATACTTAGCACAGTGTTATGCTTGAGTGACTGTTGCAGTATAAATGATGATTAAACAGAAAGACTCAGGCTTATTAAAACTGGCACAGTGCTAAAGTTGTCTGGATTAGTTTATCCCTGGGTAAAAATATCGACCAAGTTTCATGTTGACTGAACCAACTGCCAAGGAATCCTGGCCAATAAAGTAGTTTACTACAAATGTTTACAAATGACTTTCTTAATGACTGCTAAATAGCTCATGCGATCAGATTGATAGATAACTTGTCTGCGTTCCCTGATGCTGTGCACCCATCTGTTGCAAATAGAACCTGTTATATAAAAAAAAGTATTCGCGGAAAAAATGCTTGCCAATAAAATTAAATTGGTGCTAAATCATAACAGAACAAATTAATAATCTCAGCCACACAGTTCTGAAATGCCCCCAATGTAAGTATGAGTTTTGTAATTGACTTGCAATACAAAAATTATGGCATAAAACTCAGTAAATAAATGCAATTGCACCACCATGTAGTAGGTAATACATGTGCAACATTTTGGTTACCATAGCAATCCATCACTAACATATGGCTACTGTAGGCCTTATGGTTTCTGAGCAACAGCACTTTTATCCAACTGAGTGAAACAAAGAATTCAAGCAGCAGGGTTGCAGCGCTGTTCGCTTTGAAGTAAAAGAAGAATTGTGTAGCGGCTACTTGTGTAGTGAGCCTCTAAGTTCCTTTCTTTCATCAGGATTTTCATGAATTGGAAAATAAAAAAACAAGGCCCTCTGCCTATGACTACTGCGGACTTATAGCGCCTGTTTAGATTCATTACAGAGATGGTGTGTTGCTTTCATTTTTCCCGTTTGTGTGTTTACTCGGTCATATTATACACAGCACATTGAATTACGAACAGCAGCTTACAGCGAGTGGCCATGTCAAAACCACCCTCATCAAAATGATTAATACTGTAATGCTGAGACAACGCCAAAGCGCAGAGGACTGCTGTCAGTAGCATTCAATGCACAAGGCTTACAGCTTACCCGAAGTTCAACAATTCACATCAGTAAGAATTACAATAAGATGATATTACATGACTCTTGATAGATAGCACAGTCTAGCCTGGTAAAAACGCTTATTTATTGAGATGCTTGCTTTTGAAAATGTAACATATTTCTCATGTTTGCTTCAAAAGTTTTTTTTTTGTCAAATGTCAGTTGCTTTCTCGCTTCAGTATCTTTTAATTTGCAAGTACCTCAGTAAAATTCTGAAGGAATTCTGGAGTTTTCAAAATACTATTTTCAAATACAATTTTGAATAAATGTCAGATATCTTGACAAATACTGCACCCATGAACAAAACTCCAGAGTCACAGGGTAAACAGGGTTTTCACAGCCTGAATAGAGAGCAACAGTTAGTATGGCTTTGCAGCGAAGAGTGTCAACTCAATGGAGATTTCTGTCAGTATTTTGAGGTTGGCACTTATTTTTCTCGATCATCTGCCCCCTTATTCTTCTTCAGTGATGGTGGGGCTGTAGTCAAAACCCAGCATGCTGTGAGGTAAAGGAAGGAACACGCTCTATATTTTAGACAAGTATTTTGCAAGACTTTCACTCATTCATTCACAGACTCAAACCTCTGGGCAATTTAGAGTCTCTAATTACCCCACTCCGCCCCAAGGGGGAGGGCAAGGGGTATAGTTTTTGGTTTGGTTTGTTTCTTTGTTCGTAAACAGTTTAGCAGCAAAACTAAAGGCCAGATTCACCCCAAATTTGGCTTAGGGATTGTCACTGACCCAGAATAGATGCCTATTGAATTTAGGAAAAGTAGGTCAAAGTAAAGTATGTGAGAGGGGTGGGGTTAGTTGTGCCTGGCACCACTTAATAGTTTTGACGTGCATTTCTTGCGACAGTGGGAGAATTACAGTGCAACGTCAGGAAACTCTGGCTGACAAAGAGAGAACGAGCAGACGTCGTTCATTAAGGTCCCCAGGTTTGCATAACCTCCAACGATACAGAATCACCACACCACGTCCATAACTCAAATTTTAAGGGCTGTAAAACGTACATGGTTATCTCCACAAGGATGTATGTACCATTAAATCAAAGGAAGGATTGTTGGTGTCAGAGTGGAGCAAAATAAGGACCCAAATGGCAATAAAATAACCAAAACCCAGATAAAGCAAAATGTATAAATAAACCGATGGAGAGTGCATTTAGGAATACAGACGAGAACATTGAAGATGAGGCAAATGTGGCAACGAAGCATAATAGACCAGGGAAGCAAAAAAAAAAACAAACATGCAAAAACAGACAGAAAACATGGGGTTTATATACGGAAAAGCAAAGGGAACCAGGAAGTAAATTTGGGTGAGCAGGGAGCAGGGAACGTGACTGGGGGAGTGGCTACAAACAAGGGAGTAAACTAGACAATTACCACAGTGGAAAGAGAGGGTGATTAACAAAGCTTGTAAGAAGCTGAATGGGATGAGAGAATACAAAAGGGATATACAACAAATGACAGAAATAGAAATATGAATTAAATCATTAGAAAAATATGAAACGCAGATCAAAACACTGACAGCTGGCTTTGATTTGTTGCTGAGAGGAGCCATATGTGGACGAGCTGTTTAGAAATGGCAGCCCTTGAAAATTTGGTCACTGTGACAAATACTCACAGATCTTGCTGTACATCTGTCCGCAGTTTCACGTTAACACCTCGCAGACATCAAGCGCCCGACTGTCAAACCTGATAGTGCCGCTTTTCTCCCTTTGGTCTCATTCGGTGACGTCATTTCCAGTTATGACATCAGCCTCAGATTCCTTCTGAACAGCCTGCGTATGTGTTAGCGATGTTAGGTCACACGTCCCACATACGCAGCCTGGGAAACCTAAGCATCATTCGCATGTGCGGCTATATTTAACATTTATTTCCTTTTTCAGCACTCCAGTATTTAAAATTTCTATAAAATTACTGCCTTTTATTCTTGGTTTTGGACTTTTGTAAATACACATCTCATTCCCCCATCCACCCACTCCCACCCCCCACGCCCCACGACTCTCACCCTGATAGTCCGGACGCAGTGTCACAGAAATGAAAAGCTTTGGGTGATCAAACCTCCCCAATGCCGTCTTCACATGCAGGTCACACAACACATCCTACTTTCAATGGCCACCATCATTTTTACTTGATTTATTTAAGGGTCACAAGCAAAAGCTAGGACTACAGAGCGCGTACTTACAGTATTTCTTGAGTTCTTGGTTTTTTAAAATGGACATTCAGAAATTGCAAATCTATCTGCACTCATAAAATGTGCTATTCTTTGATGCACATAGGTCACATATTAAGGTTAAGGCTATTTCACCAATATATGGTTTTTCTATGAGCATATCCAGAAGGCACTATAGCCAACATAAAATGAAGTGGACAAGCACTGATCGGCGAATATGCGTCGAAATCCATTTTGGCATTTTTGCTGTTCGGGCTTAATGGAATGATAATAACACAAAGATACAGGTTCATGCCGTTTATTCAATCTTTCAACCGCCAGAGCTTCAAAAGGGCCATAACGGGTCATTATTTTATCATCATCCTGCTGTTGCTAATGTCCTCTGCACAAAGCATGTACAGTTGCTCTTCAGAGTAATCTACAAAATGTGTTTTAGCAAAGAAATTTGAAAAAAATAATAAAATAAAAATGAAAAACTGAGAATACTGGCTCGGTTGCAGCCTCAACTGCGATATTTTGAAGGACATTCTATGGAGCAACATTATGTCCCAATGACTGCACAGATATCAAGCTGTTTCAAATATGTTAAAACGTTTTGACACTTAATATCAATTTGCTGCATCTGAACGCCTAGGTAAATGTAACTCCGTTAAGCCTATAGACCCATATATGGGTCCGTTAAATAAGGCTGCTGTATTCAAACCTGTGGAGCTTTAGGCCTATTTTAAATTCTTGTGGAGATCCCAAGGTTTCCGACAATCCCCAGTATGTCATGCTGAATTACAAAGAAACTTGTATAAAATAATGTACAAGATCTAGATATTTTCCATTAGATGTTATTTTGTGGCCATAAAAATATTGCATTATGGGATTGAATATTTCTCTCAACACAAGTATGATGTACCTTCAGTGAAGAGCTGCAACCAGCAGATGCAGAATATGTATGAGACATTTTCCCACTGTATGAAAAAAAAAATTTCTGACTTTGAACAAAGTTAAGGAAAGCATAAATGAAAAGTTAGTGTTTCAGGGGTTAACCAACACCTTGAGTTACCCAAAAACACAATGTCGCAAACATGCAAAATAAGGACCAAAATGAAACACAAGCAATTTGTTTGAGTTTTCCGAAATAACACTTAATATATATGGTGAGCTTAGTGATTATGACAAGCGTGATCAAACACAACGACTGCACTGGCAATATATAACCTCTTGTTGAAATTGGAGGTGATGTCATCACCCAACAAAAATTGAGATCTTCCCCCGCAAAAACAATGACAGAAAATATCCAGCATCCCATTTCACTTACTGACCTTTTCATCAGTTTTATAGATCCATTTTCTACACGGCTGTAGAGAGTTATCCTGGGTGAGATGATGCACTTGATAAAGCTTAGCAGCGTAGCTGGCTCACAAAGAGCAGATATTAACGATATTTTTAAAATAGATGAGCACAGATGCGTTGTCACTTGCACAGTGCTCCCTTGAGAACTCTTAACCACCAACACAATTCTGTGGCGTGCCATCACCAGTGGTATTTTAAATTGTCTAGACTCTTTCTGGCATTACAAGACTCCATAAAGACAGTTCTGTAGCAAAACGTGGACTTAAAAGGGCACCTGTCAGCCTTGTACTAGAAAGAGGCCAGGCAGCATCGGTTGCCAGATCTGCGAAGAATAATGCAGCAGATCCTCCAGCCCTCTTCTCCTGGGATGAACAACTCGTTCCTGAGTGTAAATTTCATTTCATTTCAGATATAATCGATCACAGCAGCAGTGCAGGAAATGATGAGGAAATTTAGTTCATAGCTCTTAAGTTTGCTGATTGAACTACTTGATGGGTTCTTCTGTTATGCAGATTAGCAAGGTGCTCATTATGAATTCCTTCATTAAATATCCAGCCCCAAAGAATTAGTTATTAAAGGACAAAGTGCCTGTGGAAACCTCTCTGAGATGTTTTTTTTTTTTTTTCTTCAGAGCATAAACAAAAAGGATTTTCAAAACACACTTGTCACAATGTAATGTGTTGCAGGGATTGCAGAATAAATCTCTGGACAGTCATTGAGTTCACCTTTTCCTAGGGTGTTTTTTTTTTTTTTTTCCTATCACAACGAGTCCTGATTTTCTCTGATTAGGTAAAATGTCCATGTAGTTGGTATCCAGCACCATTATCGCCCGCTGATTGAAAATAAATTGCCCAAGAATAGTGTCCCATCAGACTGGAGATTTGAAAGATATCCCTGGCGTTCAGCAGATCAGGGCCAAATATCACAGGTGAGGTTACCTTGAGGCAAATGATTGCCTGACACCTGAGGGAAGGTTAATTAAACCAGGAATGACACCGGCTATTGATCCTCCAGTCTTCTTTTGATGCTCTGCTGAAATAGCGTATCTACTGCATCCATATAATATGCAGTTTCAAATAAACAGCATTAAATCACAGAAATTTGGCTGCACCAATTCCCTCATGATCAACATGCTATATAATGCGGCTGATCTCAAGCTGGAGAAAAATTTAGCTGGTGGTCAACTCTTACATTCTACAGTTAACTTTCTATGCAATTTCACATTTTTTAATGTAATTTTCCAGTTTATTTTTCATGACGTTTCAGGAACATTCCATTTTCTGAGGAACTTCAGCAGATAAGTTTACAAGTATCCTCATATTTCAATCTACTGGCCCCACTGTCAAATATAAAGGCAACTTTTCCAATATTCTTGTTTATTTATATACTGTGCCAGAGACATTTAACTCAACCTGATTTTTCCATTTACATTTTATGACACATTTCAAAACAGATTAACAGTACGGTATTGGTTACACTTTTCATCATTCATTATCTATGTAAATCCACAAACCACTCTCCCACTGAGACATCAGTCATGTCCTGCAACCAATATTCTACAAATGATGTGTTGTGCAATAAAATTGCCAAAGCTGTTTTCTGGCTTTAATTTAAAGGGGGGGAAAAAATAGATGAGAAAAGCTTTATAGCATTTATTTTTCATGCATTTTTCAGTAAAATAGTCCATCTTAAAATATTTATGTATAAGGTTATTCTTCGGGCATGGCTTTATGTACATGAGTCAAGGGATTGTCAACAAAACCTTGTCTCAACTGCTAAGACGGGCCTCTGGCTGCAGATGAACAGCAAGAATATCATGGTGTCTGACAGCGTACATTTACCTGATAATCTCTGCACAACTCATTTTTTATCATTACTTTTTGACGGAATGCGTAGGTCTATGCACATTTATAACCTATTTAGCATCTTTTGATCACTGGTTTGTCATATTTATTATCCCCCGGCATATAAGGCGGGGGGATATAATCGTCAGTACGATTGTTTCTCTGCCCGTCTGTCCGTCTGTCCATCTGTGGACATTTCTGCAGAACTCGAATACTGTCCAATATGATTTAAACTTGCTGTGCATATTTATCAGGTCCTAGACTGGTGCCTTTTCATATTTTGGGATTTTTGTGAATAGATTGCGGAGGTCGAGGGGATATGTCATCCTCTGATGACTCTTGCTGATAAAAGATGGGCTCAGAGCCTTTCTAACATCGAGCGCATCACTAACAGGGAAATGTGATGTATTTTATGTGGTGGGTTTCTGACTCAGAATTAGAGCACGTCCCTGAGGGGCGTTCATTTGGCACTGTCGCTGTATCATTGTGTTCAAAATATGGCTCATTTGAGGTCATACAAAACAATGTATCCTCCCCTGACCTGGACGAATGTTTAAAACCCCCGTAAACACAAGAAAGGCAGAGCTGTTGCCATCAAATTGAGATGAAAAGTACTGTAAATGCAGTATTGCCCTCCTTCAACAACCTTTGTGCAATAATTGTGCGTTAATTAACTGCTTTTGGAATTCCAAATATTTGACTTTGTAAATAGTCAGTTTTCTCCATTTTTATTGCAAAAATTCCTTGCGTGGCAATTGATAACAGCTGGCACTCAAGTTGTGAACCTGCTGATGTCCTCCAAAAATGATGCAAATGGCTGTATAAAGCTCAATCAAAAGTAATTTTGCTCGTGTAATCACAGAATTCATTCATTGCAATCCTCAACAGAGACTACAAGGAGGAAATGATCAATATTGTTGCCGCCTAGTCAAAGAAACAGTAGGTTCACAACTCCTGGGAGATAATCCCTCTTTCATATTAATCAGTTTTTACACACTCGCGATTCTGGGTGATGGGGTCTCGTTGTCCCCTCAGCCATCTGTAAGTCTGTCTGTCTGTCTGTCTGCAGTTGGTGAACCGTTGCTGGGAAAGCTCTCAAACAGGTATGCATATTGAGTGTCTCCTGAGGCCTATTTGATGTCAAGGTCATAGTTCTGAATTTGACCTCCTTTTTCCAAGGTCAAAGGCTGGGTACACCCATCTGCAACGCATGCTGAGGGGGCATATAACGCCAAGCACAATCTAGTTCAATGAGCGAAGCACCATTTCGTACATTTTCAAAATTAAGAAACTCAATCTTGAATCTTACAAAACATACATGTTGTCATTAAAATGTGTTTTCCCATCGCAGATGATAAAATCCCTTTATTCTTGCAAGATTTCTTTGCAGATAATCTTTTAAATGACACTCACTGGTTATACTTCAAGAGTAACCTTCACAGTCAGCATAGAAAATGAGCGACTTATATTTCTCCTCTAATCCCTTAACGAAATGCAGGTGGCATATCTCATTGTCGAACGTGACTTGCGGAATATATGGAATATTCCACAGGGGTGAATTTTCTCTGGAAACAGGATTGACAGAATAATATTGGACATTACTACAGTGCAAAATTGTCATAAACAATAGTGAATGACTGATTCAAGAATGTATCACACAAAAGAATGTGGACCTCCGCAAGTCCGGTTCATCCTTGAGAGCAAAAAGGCTTGAAGGTACCTTGTTCATCTGCGCAAATAATAGTATGCAAGTATAAACACCATGGGACCAAGTAACCATTATACCACTCAGGAAGGATACTGTGGCGCATGAAGTGCAATTCAATCCCAGCACAATCACAAAGGATATTGTGAAGATGCTGGAGGAAATGGGTATGGAATAACCACAGTAAAAACAAGTCCTGTTTCGACCGAACATTGAAGCCCGCTGAGCGGGAAAAAGACGCAGCTCCAAGATTCCAATAAAACAGCCAGACTACAATTTTCAACTGCACAGGGGAACAAAGATCTTATTTTTTGAAGAAATGCCCTCTGGCCTAATGAAACAAATATTGAACTGCTTTGCTGTAATGACCATCATTATGCTGGAGAGAAAAAGGGGAAGGCTTCCTAGCCGAAGAACATCATCCCGGTCGTTAGGGAAGGGGGTGGCAGCATAACGTCGTGGGGGCACTTCGCTGCAGGACGGACTATTGCACTTCACAAAATATATGGCATCGCGAGGAAGGAAATTCAGAGGATGTACTGAAGCAACATCTCGAGACATCAGCCTGGCAGTTAAAGCTTGGTCGCAAATGGGTCTTCAAATAGGACAAAATGGCTTAAGAACACAAACGTGGTCGTGACAAAGACCTGACCTCAATCCAATTAAAAAAAAAGTGGGGATGATAAAAAAATAAAAAATACGTGCTTGAGCAAGGAGGCCAACAATTGAGTCAGGTTTATAGGTTATAAACCTGATTCAGCGACAACAGTTCTTTCAGGAATAATGGACCAAACTTCCAGCAGTTTATTGTGAGAAGCTTGTGGAGGGCTGCCAAAAAAGTCTCACCCATTTTAACAATTTAAACGCAATGCTTCCAAATACCAACAAAGTGTATGTAGACATCTCTCCCTCGAGGAATGTGATGAAAGAAATAAGTGCTTAATTAAATCATCCTCTACCATGATTCTGACATTTCACCTTCTTGAAATTAAGTAGTGATACTAATTGACCTCAGACTGGAAATAAACATAGGAAGGCAAGTTTGAACATATTTGTCAAAGGTGTATCTAAACTTCGGACTTCAATTATACCCTAAACCTATATTTTTGAATAGTTTGTATCTGTCTACCAGCCATCAACTTCAGCAGCAGACCCCTTCTTACACAAATCAGGCTGCGCAGCTAATTTGCCACAAGGGCAAATCAACTAGCTTCCAACAAAAAGAATTTTTATATCGGATCTAGATCTGTGATTGGCTCCTCTGCAAGGACGAATTAAAGCCAGCGAGACAAATTTCATAATCCAGTCAGTTGTTCCAACATTTGTTTCACTGACACAAGTGTGGATTCTTCCTTGGATTTCATCACTTCAACATCCCCCTACTTTGTTTATTTCCCAGCCTTGTTACATAATGTGATTATACTGCGAGCAGCTTATTTAAAAAGAATCCCTGCATAATATTTACTGCTGTTATGCAATCTTTCAAATGAGTGAATATGCACAGCTCCATGCTGGATCATTCCATTACGCACCATACTGTGAAGCAAGGATAAGCCCCATTGTTTTGGATCGTTTCTTCTGCGTGAATTCCGTTGCAAATAAGTGGTCTCCTGAGTCCCAAGAAACAAGAAAAAGAGAAAGAGATAAACAGGAAGAGTGTGTTCGTGCATGTGTGTGTGCGAGAGAGAGAGAGAGAGAGAGAGAGAGAGAGAGAGAGAGAGAGAGAGAGCTGCTGTCAGCTAAATGATAAACAAGCAGAATCAATGATTTAGAACTATAGAGCAACTTAAACTATACATTCAGGTCCATAGGTATTTGGACTGTGACAAAATTTCAAAATGACAAAATATTGGCTCTGGAGCAAGCACATAGATTCGAAAAGAAAAAAAATCAAGATGTGCTTTAGGTTAAGACTCCAGCTTTAAAGTAAGGGTTTGACTAATACAGTATATTCTATGAATTTCGGAGCAATTACAACCCTTTCTCTACATAGTCCCTTAATAATATACATATAAATAATTGGACAAACTGACAGAATCATCAATTCAATTAATTCCTAATACCTGGTTGCAAATCCAAAATAATTTCTCCTATAGCCTGACTTTCCATCTATGGTCTACAGGCCTATTAATGAGGCCTGAGAGGAACCCACCTATTAACTCTGAGGTCTTTTTCCGTCACAGTACGGATGTCTACATAATAAAAAAAATAGAATTGGGATTATTAGCATAGCTGAACAGTCTGGAAAGCTCCACAAATAGGTGCCGTCCATAATATGATCAGTGTCAGCAACATGCGAGAGTTGAGGGGATTCTTTGACATGCAGAGTTTTGTCGTCAAAGAATCAACCGTCTACAGTCCCATTTTAATATACAGGATTTTTTTTCTTTTTTCAAAAACAATTTCAAAACAGCTTTGCGTCAGGAAACAGAGGAGTCCTCCAGGTTATCTGGATGTGTTTTTCTTACTGCTTTTATCCCACAGTTAAAGAAATTGTGTCACGATTACTGCACAGGCTTAGAACTCACATCCCAAGAAAGTGAATCTGCTTGACTGTAAGTTATAATCTTTTTCAATCCTTGCTAATCTGCCTTTGTTTTGCACTGTATTTATATATTTTAGTTGCTCAGGCATTATGCTTTTTATATTAAGGAGTTTTCTATGGAAATTCTAAAAAGTATTTTGGCACTTTAGCTGAAGGGTAGAAAGACTATTAACTGGATGCCATCATCAATTGATCATAGAAGAGGAAAAAAAACCTTATTCTTCTACAATTATTGGCGGTTGGAAAACTATAAATGATTCACATCCTTTGGCTAAAGCGCTAAAATACCCCTTTGAATCCTCAAATTTCCATAGAAAACTCCTTTATATGAAAAGCATGATGCCTGAGTAACTAAGATACAGAAATACAGTACAGAACGATGATGAATATGCAAGGAAGGAAGTAGATGTTAACTTGCAGTCGAGTGGATTTACTTCGTTCAAAGTTGTCAGCATGCGCAGTAATCGTGACACAGCTGTCATCCTGACACAATCTGTCACCCGATTCAATCGGCAATGATATTTTGTGATAATTACCCCTGGCTTATTCACGGAAGGACTGAAAACAGTATACGAGAACACATCTTAACACATTTTGGGGATATCTACTTCCCCGCTGCAGGCGGATTAAATCAAAAATAAAGAACACTCAGGGGTGTCTTCACAATGGTCATGATATTGCAGCAGCAATAACCTAGAACATTCTGGATGCGTAAGCAAGTTAATCAGAATACCGAGTCCCAGTGTATGACCTCTTTGAACATTCTGGGTAATAGGCTTTGTCTGACTGAGACAATATAGGCGGAGAGGGTGGGGGGGGACTGGATTAATATGGGCATAAAGATGATTATTGTACACAGTCAACAGCATGTTAGCCAAAGAATTTGTTCGTCACATCCCTGAAAAAAGGAAAACGGAAACTGGAGGCTGAAAAATCAAACGGTATGAAAAAAGCCTTGCGTTCAAGGTTGTAAAGATCTACTGGAATCATTCGCAACCTCCCAAGGCAATTCAAGTCCTGTTAGGATCAGAAACCATATAAAGCAGAAGCCAATAACTAACAAGCAAATCACGATCTTTGAATGCTACAGTAGAAACAGAAGGCACTTTGATTGGCAAATGACTTTTGTAGTGATAGCTGATGTATGTGCTCTTGCAAAGCGCAGGAGGCTAAGCTTATGCAATCTTTGGTAAGAGTAAAAGGATGGGATCTGGAACTGATTAGTTTACATAATGGTGACATTCAGTAGTGGGCTACAAACGACCCATTGTGTTGTGGTTTTTTTTTTTTTTAAACAGGCTGGCAGATGAAGGTGGCCAGATGGTCAGATGCACACACTATCATCGCTTTATACTACTCCCTCCAAGCCTCATAAATTCCTGCCAGGGTTGATACCGGCCATTAGTTGAGTTACAACGGTTGTTATGTTTAACACAATAGGAAGTAGCATTTTTTTTTAGAGCAAAAACATCCCAGTTTTAAACCGAGAGCGAAACAGACAATGTTTTCAGCAGCTGACTTGAGGCCCTCGACAAATTTAGCATCTGTCTTTTCATCGTAAAAATCAATGGAGAGACACATAATGAACTAGATGTGCATGTGACGTCCCCAGATAAAATCAACAGAGTTGAAACTGTTTCTGAGTGGAAACGGTAGTGTGTTGGACTTACGGAGTCACGGAATTATGGAATTGCGGCATTGTGGAATTATGGACGGAAGGTAAAACAGTCTGCCCTCTACTTTCATGGGGGGCATAGTAAAAAGCTTCCCAGAGACAGGTGGCAGCACATACCAAAAGAGCCGAAGATGCTGAATGAAAGGTTTGCAGTACAGTAATGTGAACAAGTACATCAGAAGGATCTAATAGCTGCGACCTCGCCTAGCATCCGTTACGAGGCCTAGTGTCCATGACTGGTGGCTTTTTGTACAAGTGTGATGTCGAAATTGGCAAATGACCTTTAAAATCAATAGGGGACCCTTTCTCTGTACCAAGAAGCTTGTTCTTAGATGTAATAGCCATCCATCAAGTTAAAAGTGGAGTTACGGTGCAAAAACTGTGAAATCGGGGAAAAAATCGACACTTTTTTGACCGGTGTGACCTTGGGATTCAACAGATGACCTTGAAAATCAATAGGGAACCCCTCCTCTATACCAAGAAGCTTTTTGTAAGATTTCATAGCCATTAATTGAATTAAACTTGAGTAACGGCGCGAAAACCGTCAAATCGGGCAAAATTAACCCTTTTTTTTACCTTTGTGACCTTGGGATTTGACGGATGTCCTTGAAAAACAATACAGAGCACCTCCTCTATGCCTAGAAGCTATTTCCAAAATTTCATAGCGATCCATGAATTCTAACTGGAGTTACAGCGCGAAAACCTGCAAACAAGGTCGTGACCTCTGTGAACTTGACCTTGGACCTTGAGCATGGACATCACTTTGGTGAAGGTCAATAACTCCTGAAAATTTCATGATGATACGACGAAAGGAACATGGTGAAAAAGGTGTCACAGACGGACAGACAGAAGCGTTCATAGAGCTGCTTGGTCGCAGCTAAAAAGTATTTGTCCCCTTCTCGATTTTTTCTATTTTTGCATATTTGTCACACTTTAATGTTTCAGGTCATCAAAGTAATCATAATATTGGACAAAGAAAAACTGAGAAAAACACAAAATTCAGTTTCTAACTGATGATTTCATTTGTCATTTGTTCATTTGTTGAACTAATAACGTTATCCAACCCCGCCTTCCCCAATGAGACCAGTAATCGCCCCTTAGTTACTAAATCAACCAGTTAAACACAATTAAGTAATAATAGGATTCAATTTCACTCAAGACAGCGAGAATCACTGCAAGCCCAACTGAATCAGCAAAGAACAAGGAACACGAGGGGCCATCTCAGATTTGTCCATAAATGACCCCCAAGATTTTTGGAATAATATCCTGCGGATTGATGAGTTGAAAGGGGAACTCTTTGAAGGACACAAGTCTTTTTTTACATTTGGCACTAATGAAAACATCACACAAGCAGTCAAATACAGTGGTAGTACCGTGAGGATCTGAAGATCTGGGGCTGGTTCACTGCCTCAGGACCTGGGTGACTTGCCAGAACGGACGGAACCGTGAATTCAGCTCTCGACCCAAAAATCCTGAAGGAGAATGTCTGACCAGAAACCCACGGATTATGGAGCAGGACAATGATCCTAAACACACAAGCAAGTCCATCTCTGACGTCCTGACATAAATCTGAGATTCTGTGCCACGGCTTTAAACAGGTAAGTAATGTTCGAAATCCCACCAGTTTAGCTGAATTTGAAGGATCCTACAAAAAAAAAGGCTGGGATAAAACCCCTCCAAAGAAATATAAATGACTTACTGCCAGTTGTCGTGAGTGTTTGATTCAGTCTTTGGGTTTAGGGGGCAATTATTTTTTTCACGAGGGTGATATAGGTTTTGAATAACTCTTTACCTTCAGTTAAAGACATGATAATTTAAAAGCTGCATTTTGTTTTTGCTCAGTTTGTCTTATATTGAAATTAGTAGGGATGATCTGAGGCATTTATATACAGCAAAGAAGAAGAAATAGAGGAAATCGAGAAAGGGGACAAATGCTTTTTCATGGCACTGTAAATTAGACTGCAATCATTTCGCACTCATCCATAGCCTTGCGCAGTACCAAAGAACATCAACATGGCGCTCAGAAATGTATTTAGAATAGCTTTTAATTGATTTTGGCCACCATTCCATTATCTTACTTTACTCCATTATTTACATACAACCCTTCATTTATAATATTCCTCTAACAATAAAATAATAGAGTGGATAGTTAATAAAGTAATTAATCTCCCTCCCAGCTATAATGCAGAAAATAGGATAGTAGCATTTATTGCTGCAATTTCTGTCCATTTTTCAGCTTCCTAAGGGAACTTAACAAAAGCCCACAGGCAGGAATGTCTATCATCATAAGGCTTTAGCAGATATTCAGAGGACATTTAGGAGACTTGGAGTGCTGGGTTGGCAGGATGGAGGTGGGGATGGGGAAAGGTTAATATCTAGGTTCAGGGATAGCAGTCACAAGCTATCTGCAGTAGGCAGCTCTGCTAAATGGCTCTGACAGCCACCACATTAGCCCCAAGGCAACACCGAGAGGGAGTTTGAGCTATCAGCAGTTGCAGATGTGAAATCCTGGCCGGAAATGGCTTGGCAGCCATTCCGTTGCAAGTCCCAGCCTCTCACCCAGTGTATGAGAAAACAGGCTCCAGCGCCGCCCCCTGGTACGAGTGAATTAGATAATGGATATATGGACACGGAGACAGATTAGGTGTAGCCCCAGGGGTTAGGACACTGGGCTGGTAATTTCATCATCAAAGCACACTCCATACCTTGGTAAAGAGCTGTAGAAGCACCCTCAGGAAAGGCAATTATGAGGACTCTGATGAGCTTCAGTGAATAAACATCTGTCGAGATGGACTCAACTTCGGCGAGAGCAAAACAAACCAGACTCACAGCAAGTAGTCCGCCCCCACCGAATGTCCACGGTCGAGCGAGTGAAGGACTACCAAGGCGGCCGAGGGATGAAGTTCCATTTATAAAATCTGCTAAATGCTGAAAATGTCATAAAATAAAATGCATACCAGGGCTTACAAAACATACAGTTTTTAAACATTATAAAAACACAAATGAGCGGGGGAACAAGGAGGCAATGCTGCATTACATTTTAGAGTCTGGCAAAAAATTAGGCCGAGAATAAAGACGGTTATTTGAAGAGTGTCAGTTACAGTGTACAGATTGAAGCCGTTGTAGGTACCAAAGGTCAGCTGACATCTCCTTAAAAACATGCATCACACCTGATGACATCACCTGCATTAGTAATCAATCCTCGTCACACACCAAAGGAGTGAAATTACCCCTGTCCCAAATTAGGTCATAATAAAAGACAAGCATTCTCTCCTTCTCTCTCTCTCTCTCTTTCTTTGCCCACTCTTTCCTCCTCCATCAGACAACACACACCAAGCGGAAGGACGGCAATTGTCTGGAATTTGCAAATACTACGCAGCTCCATGCGGCCGACCTCCTGAGTGCTCACAACCCTGCGGGACTTGAAATTCAAGACTGCAAGTCTCTCATTTAACTATCTTACAACCAGCACTGCTTTTTTTAAGTGCCATGATGGGTGGTATGAGTCAATACTAATATAATAAATCATATTTCATGATTTTATCAAGATTCAAACGCAAGACTTGTAACCTTTCTAATTCTTACAGTTATGCATTTACCCCCAATCCTTGTTTAAAGCTGCGAGAGAAATTGGAGAAAGTATCAGGCTTCAATTCCCATGAAGCGGAAACAATCCTTCCCCAAACCTGAGCCCAATGACTGCAGGTGAATGTGACAGAACTCCTGTTAAAACATTGATTGCTACACATTGAA
Organism: Gymnothorax reevesii; assembly: GCA_029721435.1. NCBI lineage: Eukaryota > Metazoa > Chordata > Actinopteri > Anguilliformes > Muraenidae > Gymnothorax > Gymnothorax reevesii. Next base: position 49,795,460 of record CM056589.1, on the reverse strand, counting down.
TGCTCTGTGGCTGCCTGTTCTCACCTGCAGTTTGGGCAGCTGGGCATTGTGGGTACAGCATCAAGCTCTGAAGGACCACTATTAGCATCAGACAGTGCTTGGTTTGATTAACACGCCCACACACACACACACGCACACATACACACACGCGCACAGAGTAGGAAGAAAGCTGCCATGAAAAACTGAAGTGTCGTAATCTCACACCAAGCTGTGCTATCCCACCCCTAAAAACTGTCTGAACTGTTCAGTGCACCAACCAATTTACACAATCTCACCCAAAGATGTCTTTATTTAATGTGCAACGTTCGTCTGCAAGTAGAACACAGAGAGGGGATGTATTCAAGAAAAAATGCAGGGAATTTACCACAATGTAAAAGACCTCCTTACTGTGCAGGGAATATACCAGTTTCCAGCCACTGAAGACGAATGGAGTAAATTCAAAAGTATTTATAAGGTACAGTGAAGTAACCATTGTGTGGTAAAAGACTGGGTAAAAAAATAAATAAATAAATAAATAAATCAGAGAAAACTCCTGGATATTCTGCTTCTTTTCAGTAGCTCGAAGGTGTCTGGACTTCATGTGGTTAGTCACTGGTTAGTCACTGGTTCAAATGAATCTCATGGATGTTGAAATGCATTGTAAAGTTAGACTGAGCAGCCCTCTGGGGATGTACTAGGGGATTCCCATTACAGACAATATTTGGCTCGGCCGTTGTGCCAATGCATTAATTGCTCACTAATTAAGAGTATTCTGAACTGCAGCCAATTAGACTTTAATAAGCAGAATCTACAGACACTGGACCACCAGTGTAACAGCACTGCATTTTCAGCAATGAACTACAAATTGTGTCCACTTGCATCTTCATTCCTAACAGTTAATCTCAGAGAGTAGATCATCATAAAATTAATTCCAAATCCATTTCAAACAGCTGCTTCTCGGTGATTTTCATCCTCTAACAGCTCAACCCACAGCCATGTTCGAGGTTAAAGCTAATAATCAAAGCTTGCAGCTGCTCCAATTCCAACTGTGGCGAGATAACGCTGATATAGGGCAGTTATAGCAAGACCTCCACATTTCTTGAGATGACAAATAAATGAGAAGGACAGATGTTGGGAGAGCAGAGTGTTTCTGACTCTACATTTTATACTTCGCAAAATGGTACTATGTTTACCATATTAGTCTTTAATAAGACACTTTAGAAAGTTGACTTCATTTCCTGTTGATGGTAAAGGTATTAAGAAATGGTACAGGCTTTGCCTTGAGAGCTGTTAGTAGATTATTTTGCCAACACATATAGACATGCTAAAGAGTACACACTTTTCCAAGCATGTCCAATTAAATTAGACCATCGATTTACTGTGGCCCAGTCGTGTACTTCGGTGCGTGTAAAGGCAAAAACCTCCATTATTTATTTTTGCGGTGCTACACCAATCTCAAAATTGCCCATCTAAGCATCAAATGACAAATCTTTGGTCATGGCAGAAAATTTAAATGCCTGGCATCAATGTCCTCAGTGTGGTTTGATTATTAGAATGTCCACATTGATATTGGTGCCATAGAAAAACCCAAAAACAAAAACCCAAAACTTCAAGAAATTTCTGGCTTCTACAGAAAAAAGCCCGTAGACCCAGACTTTTTCACTTAAGTTATCCCTTAAGTAGATTCAACACTAAGGAATGCATTTTTTCTTTCCATATCGCTGGACAGCGTCACATACATATTCTGTATTTACTGGTTGTAACACTTCACTGAGGCTACATCACACTTGTCTAGATAGAAAAATGCAAGCCCAGAGCCACGCTTTTTTATGACCACAGCATTGCTTCAACTGGAAAAAATCTAGATCTTGTCCATCATTTTACACACAATTCCCTGCAATTCTACAGGTCATATTTGGGATCGTTCGATACCTTGGGATCTCCAATAACATTTAAAATAGGACTGAAGTTCAGCAGGTTTGAGTACAGTCGCTGCACGTGGTTTTATGGGGTTAAAAATGTCAGTACACTTTTGAAAGAATCTATTAGTTTAATCTGTTCTGATAACATACATCTCCTTATTGAATGCCCAATAAGTCAATAAAGTCAAGCACAATTTTCAGTTTGAGCCACTTAATTTATTAATTTGGCGCAGCAAATCCTTTTTGAAGAGCATCAGAATCACATTTGAAATTGTAGGCACATAATAAAGCATTTAATTTTTGTATTAAGAATTCTGTCAAGGATTGTCATGTCTAGGCAAAGCTTTAAACACTGAGGCAAACTGGGATCCTCATTCACACAAATGCGTGTTCACAGGCTTACGAGTTAATCCTTAATAATCTTACTTATTAAAAAAATATGAATTAATAAACAGCCGTACATTTTATAGGGTACCAGGGTCTTCCAAACGTCCCTTCAAGCTAACCCAGCCGGATACAGCCATTTCAAGAGTTCAACACCTGAACTGCTCAATCATTGAAACAGCTGCTAGTTCCTGGTCAATAAATATACAATATTTATTGGCCATGTACAATAGCCATCCCATTCTCCTCCCCCCCCGGAGCATTGCAGCTTCACACTTTTGCGAAACGGTCCAGTTCACAAAATCAGTGGTGGTGCGTTTACACGAGGGCTTGATAATTTGCATCACATCAACATGAGGTGGAACAAGAATTATATACCTGAAATTGGATGGGTGTACCAGAGGTTTGAAAACTATGACAGTGTACAAATACATCTTGCCTTCTAACGCAACGGATCGAGAATTTCTCTACATGGAATGCATATTCACTAAGGTTTAAATGCCTAAATACACAATAAAACAGTAGAACTTTTTACATGGTTCAAAGAAACAAAATCACTGATTCAAATTTTTAACTGAAAACACACTGCCAAGGATTCTAGGTTCTTTGTCAGGATAATGGGATCCTGCATTGGCACATTATTGAGGCAAAATTAGAGACAGAATTAAACAAAAAAAGATGAGCGAACTTAAAATTCTCCCTTCCTCTAGATCCAGTGTCTAAATTTGAACACTGCCTGCCAACTCACAGCAGAGAAATGAACACTGAAGCGAAAATAAACTCCCTTTATCCAAAACTATCATTCCTCTGATGCTTGGATGAAATTTTCTCAAACATAGGCACACTTTCCAAGCAAACGCACAGCAAAACAGGCAACGGATTAATTCAAGGCAAAGTACACTGTGTACCAATTATACACAGCCACACCAAAACAGATTATCTTGTAAGAATAAATTAACCAGTTCTGCGCTCCGATGGCCAAGCAGCCCTGAAAACTCACTGAGTGTGATGGTTTATGCTGAGCATTTTAGCTTACTGCCCGCTGTGCATCATGACACACTTTCAGTGCCTGATTTACCAAGACCCTTATAACGTGCATCTTTCAGTGCATGCACAACTAAAAGCAGGTTCAAGAATTTTAGCAAAAGAAATACAGAATAAAAATAAAAAAAAGGTTATTTTCTAGTAATATTTCTGAAGAAACACCACTTTAAATCTTAGCGTAAGAAATTAAAGGGCAACTTCAGAGAAACTGACGAAACAAAACAATTATGCTCTTATATTCTCACAAAATGGTCGGAGAAATACAAGGAAACAACACCTTTCTTCTCCATTCCCAGCAACCATCACACCATCTCTCTTGAAAGCTAAAAAATGTAAACTGTTGCTAAGAAACTGTGCGAAGGTGATTCCTATTTATAGAGCATTAGAGACTCTAGGTTTCAAAAGGACAAATACGCGCTGGGTGACAGCCCCCGTTGAGAACACCAACTCAAATCACTCGACTGAAAAGCATATATTAATCTCGGCAGTGATTATATGCTAATCAAGTTCTAATCAGGTCCCAAATAGTTATTTTACATCAACAAACATGAATAAAAACGGCGAGCGACTTCCTCTCAAGGGGTTTACTTTGTGTAAAGAGAAGGGATGCTCTGTTTGCGCCTATCAATTCCTACTGAGCTAAGGCGGCATACAAAGGCTATTACAAACAAAATCAACAACAAATTTTCAAAAACGAGTCAGTTGAGTCCAAATATCAAAGTTATCAAAGACAAAAAAGTAAACCTAAATGAAAAAAAAAAAAAACAAAAAGATTAGCTTCAGCTATGGCAGTTAGACGATTCTAGAAAAATAAAGGATTTCTGAATCTAGGGCTCTTCAGTCTTATTTCGTCTTGCTCTGTGCTTTTCCTATCGGCAGGATATGCTTGTGACGGGAACTGTGATTGGCTGAAGGGTGAAGGCGGGGGAGGCGGGGGAGGAGGCGGAAGGTGCTGGAAAGGAATGCCTTGTAGATGGGCCACGGGTCCCATTCCCTGATTTGTCCACGGCACGTTTGCGGGTGGAGGGGGTGGAGGTGGGGGGGCCGGGGGAAAGAAAGCAAAAGAGCTGGGGTGCCCAAAAGCGGGTGGGTACGGGAATGGCGGCATCATGTGACCAGGAACGAATTGAGGGGGCGGTGACATCATGGCTGGCCTCTCCTGGGGGTGGAGCTGTGGGCGGGCGTGCCTGTTCATGAACCCGCCCTCGGATCTCGGGTTGAAGCCGCGGGCGTGTCTCCCTCGGCCTGCCTGTCGAGGCTGAGACTGGGCCTGCTGGAGCGGGTCACACTTCTGCACACCGACATCTGCGGAGGGGCAGAGAAGACCAAACGAAAACAAAGGTTTAACAAGTTATATACAACCCCAGTTCCAAAAAACTTGGGGTGCTGCGTAAAACATGGATAAAAACAGAATGCAGTGATTTGCAAATCTCATGAGCTGACATTTTATTTACAATAGAACATAAACAATGTATCAGTTGCTGAAAGTGAGACATTTTACCATTCCGTGAAAAATATTAGCTCATTTTGAATTGATATACGGTAAAGTGCAAATGCATGTATGCTGATGAACCATCATATCACAAAATTGTCTGTGAGGGCTTGTGCCAAACACTGCAAAAACAAGCAGAAAATTTATAATTACACAAGAGACATCAGGTCTTCAGTAATCAATAGGCTAGTTACATAAATACGGGTTGACATATTCCTGAATTAAATGAGATACTGTACATAGAAACTACATTCAAAATTGAATTCAGCCTAGAATCAGGCGTTAATTTTGGCAAAATTGATCTTCTATTTAAAAAACAAGAAGAAAATACAATGCAAAGAGGGGTATGGAAAAAAATTCTTCCAACTGATACCAAATCATACTGAGGTAATTTAAGATTTCTTTTCCCTGTATCCGCACAAACTCCCCAGTTGATGTGCGAATTTGTGAGCTGCTGGTTCCATCTTTGAAAGGAGTATCCCAGAGTCTGTCCCAGGCCCCTGGCCTTCTCCCAGGTCTCAAACCGCAGAGTGATTTGAAACCACAGCTTCACGTAACCGATTCTTCTCCAGACATGACAATCCATTCAGCATTTAAAAATGACAGCAAGGAGACATAAGGGTTAGCACATAAGGGTTAGCAGTACTGGCTTTTGCGGGCGATCAGGTGAAGTAACTATGAGAGAGCCGAAATGATACAGTTCCCAGATAGGAAGTGGGTAAGAGAAGAGGGCGATTCGGCAGCAGAGATGAAAGGTGGCAGGACAGGGACCCCCAAGTCCAGTTCCTGGAGATCTACTGCGCCACAGGTTTTCAATACAACACCTATAAAGCACACAAGCAGTCAACGGTTAAAAATTTCCTTGCGTTGAAAATGAAATTAATCAGTTGCTCCACATTAGGCTGGAAATGAAGACCTACAGGACAACAGCTCTCCAGGAAGAGGACCGTATAGTCCTGGGGTGGGGATTTCATTAAGGTGCACTTATAGGAGGGTGGGAGGAGTTACAGTGGAGGCCGCTTGAGCATCGGAGCAGGTGTACGAGAACGTGAGATACAGCACAGCCGTAAACATCAGCCCTCGGTGTCATTCTGCTCTGTTCCCTCCATTTCCATTCATGTCCTGATCTGCAGAGCCTCTCTCTCAACTGGCACAGTAATTTTGCTCATGAGAGTGTACTGATGAAAGGAAGATGGCCCGTGCTTGTTTGCCCACAAAGAGGGTTCCGGAAGGACAACACTATCTACGCGGTCTCTCGTAAGGAGCAGCCGAATACAGAGGACAATACTGGCAGCTCGCACAAAATATGCTTGGCAGCGGGCGAAAAGCTCTGACATAAAACAGCCAGGGGAAACGCCGCTCACTCTTGCACGACAGGGTGCTCAAGTGTCCTATCGCTCATCCAATCACTGACTTGTGGTTCTGCAGTGCTGCTCCCGTTAAGTGCCCACGAGGCCGGTGTGAAGATAAATTGATCGTTGTGCTAACCGGCAGGACATATTCCTGGGGCAAGTCAACCCAATGTGCTTCAGAAGAAAATCCCTCCGCAATCCCCAAACCACAGGTGAGAGGTTAAATCCAGCTTTAACCGAAAAACCCCGAATAACACGTTCACTGGTGAGAGAATTTCAGTTTCTTTCAGAGCACCTCGACTGTGATAAATCCACAGTACAGAGAATCTGCACTTTATTTTCAGGTACTTGAGTTAAAAAGAAAAAGCAAACACTCACATGCAAACAGACAAACATTAAAATCATGGTTAAAACTACCTATAGGGCTGTAGTTTAATCAATAACACACTTTTCCGCAGAGTAAAACACCGCTCTAAGTATCTTTACTGGTGTTATTTAGCTGCTCTCTTTTAAAACCACCTGAAATTATTTGAGCAGTTTAAAATTATATTTGTAGTTGGACACAGAGACCTGAAAGCATGGAGAAGCTTCATATCTGAGCCAATCTGGTGACCATAAAAAAGTCAGCTTGTCGCTAGGAAAAGAAAAAACCCTTTTAGTTGGAAAAAAGGAGAATTGAGAGGAACCAGTAGATTATTACAGAAAAATCATCTTTCCATAGACAACGATGCTTTGAGCCCGAAGTCCATTTACTGTTAGCCCAATTTCTATTAGCCACTTGTATCGCACATCCAAGGCCTATTCAGTCACTTAATGATGCAACAAGCCCTCTTTTGCTTAAGACCCAGCAGTCTGCTGTAGAGACTGGTTTGGGCTGAAGTTCTGCAGCCTCACCCGGCTCCTCCTGAACTCCGGTCCGCTGGGGCTTCTTCTGCTGGTTCTGCTTCTTTCGGCCCTGCTTGGCCATCTTCTCCTGCTCATCGTCACTGTAATCCAACGCCTGACAACGAGAATTTACAGATGGTTTTTAAGGCAAAAAAACAAATGTCTCCCCCCACCCCAACACAGCTGGCCCCCAGTTTGGAAGAAACTAGAAAAGTTAATAACCTCAAAATAGCATAATGCACATCTGCACGACTTGATGCAAATATGTGCAAATTTTTATGGAAATATATCAAACTATGGTCTGTAATTGGTGGGAATGCCAACGCGGATGCACACGGGAAACTGGACAAAGTAAGTCCCACCTCCTTTTAGTAAGGAGACATAAATAAGAAATTAAAAAAAATAATAAATAAATCTCTCAAAACTATAAGCACAGCCCTGTCAGATTCATGGTTGTCAACCAGAGCTGATCTATTTGTTATGCATATGCACAGTTGCTCCTGTAAGAGGCCTTTGTTGCCCTATCCTCCAATGAGGCGGGATAACGCTGAAAATGTATGGTGCCGCCTTTGATGCAGACTGAACACAGGTGAATTTAAGTACCAAAACAGCCCAGAGGGTAACAGGCAGCCGATCACAGCAAGTTGAACTCTTAAATTTGGCAGTCAACCGCAAATTTTCCAAAAAGGTTTCTTTTTTGGCTTTTTCTTAGGCTCTGACTGTAATGAAATAATTTTTCTGCCTGAGGAGGGAAGAACATGGCTAATGCTAAGTGACAGCGAGGCAGTTCTCCAGCATACTAATGCCTCATCAGCAGAGCTCCAGCCAGCATCTTCTTCTGCAGAGTTCAAGCGGTGATTTGGCTTTAACCCTTCAGTCCTCATAAACAATTAGCCCTCTTCAGACTGACGAGAGAACAGGAAAGGAGCAATTAAATGCGCTGGCTGTACATTTTGTCTCAAGGGGCTGTCTGAATTCAGATCCAGTTTGACACAGATGCACCACTTGTAAGTGGCTAAACACTTCAACGCTGTATAGCAGCATTTTATATGTAAATGTGGATGCCTACACAAAAAAGGTGCACCCACACATATCCCAAAACACAGCACAAAACAAACAAACATGAGAGGGAAGTATGGTCTGCTAGCCAGCTCCCTCAAAGGTTTTTCTCAATTCCTCCTTTGCTTCTAAAAAGATCTAGGAAAGTTCTGCAACTGAGCTGAGCCCAGGAGCCTTTTGCTCACTGAGAGTCATCTGTAGCTGTACTTCCTGTGTAGAGGGAAGCGGTTCCTCCTCCACAACCTTCCACCAGGCTAATCTGCCTAATCAATGACTGGCGGCAAACATGGAGATCAGGTGGGAAGAGGTGAGACCTTGAAAATCATTTGACCTCCTATGATAGGAGGTCAGTCAAGCAGGACACTGTATACCCCCAGGCTATGTGATCCTGAAATAAACTTGGTCATCCATTTCCTCTTCCATTTGATCCTCATACCTCAGATATACACTCAAACCGCCCTTCTGGCATTTCTAGTACAATAAAAATACTACCCGCCAAAATTTTTTTTTTTATGCGATTCCAAGGCTCCCTATCCCCGGAAACATCCCATCCTCCAAAACCACCAGCCCTTAACACTTTCAGCGCCATAGGCAACTATAGTTGCCCAATGATGTAAGATATCAAAGTCAGATGCTGTTGAAAACCTATCATGTGGCAACTGTTAAGTTGCCACATGATGGATTTTCAACAGCTCAGGATAACTACATTTTTTAATTCCTTGAAAATGTATTTGGCGCTCAAAGGGTTACCCGCAATGCTTCGATAGGTACTTTGAACCATCCAGTTAATTTAATCAATAATCCCAAAATTATTTAGAGATTTGTGGAAAAATTAAAAATGATGCCTAAAAATGAAGACCTCATCTCTTAAGGCTCTCTTGTAATGTGAGCATGGGTCTCTTGGGCAGGTATTGGCTTCAACACACTTCCAGTGTGTGGATGGGCCCCACTCAGTGTGTTATCTGTTTAAATCACGGTTCCACTATCTTTATCTGTCCCACGGTCTGGCAAAAACAAACACCGACACTCACCTCTGGTGGCGGCTCCTGATCATTCCTCCACGATGCGTCTGACCCTTTATTTCTAGGGAGAAAATTCAGAAAGTAAAGGCATCAGGGACTGGGAATTGTGTTAATTTTCTAATGCCAAATAACTGAACGGCCCAAAGATCTGCCCAATATTTAGTAAATTTCAATCCTTATGCTTAGCTAATCAAAATATCTGAAAGCTATGGAGGGAGATTAATCCAATTATTATGTGTGTACCGTGATACGCCAACAAAACATACTTGACAAATATTTTGGTACTGGCTGCATTTTAAAGGCAACGCAAAAACCACTGGTGCACTTTCGTGATTGTAGTGTGTTGCTCTAACCCAGTTCATGACCTCTGACCCCCAGGTCTTTCATTGCAACTTGACTCCCTGAACCCTTCACAACGTGCCAATCCCCGTCGCCCAAACAGGAGCTTCTGACTACAACCCCCGTTCCACAGAGCGTTCTGGCTCAGTGGTCACTCGCCGGAAGCAAAGTTAATTTTTTCCGGTCACCCACTGAAGACTATCGAATCACAGGCCGATGAATCCGATAGGCGTTTGTCCACTATCAGGTCAGTGTAAGACGTGTCAGGAGTAATCCAATGAAGCGATATCGTCCGATGAAGGAACTAAGCTTAGTTCCTTCATCGGACGATTTCGCCTCATCGGATCAAAGAAATAAACTTTGCTTCTGACGAGTGACCGATGAGCCATAAAGCTCTGTGGACCGGGGGGTATAAAGCAATCTTACAAAAATACATTAAGATGGAGGAAATAATTATTTTAAAACCACAGCGGTGCAATGCAAACACAAGTGGATCCCTCTTCTCCAATGGTCAAAATCGGGATCGACTGTCCCTCTAATTAGGGTGAGGTCTGTGAATATGTGAAGATTTATCATCACTTGGGGTCTGTACGCCAACACAATAGACTTTAAATGAATCAATCAGGATGCGAGGGAGGGAAAAACCATCAGCCTTAAGGGCTTCACCACACACAGAACTTAATATAATTAAGTGCAGCAATTACAACCATTTGTATACATAGCCCTTCCTCCCAAACTTCAGTGGCCCAAAAAACACTCCAGCAGTCTTCCAATCCTGCTGTTTCTCGAGAAGTTTTGCTTACATCCTTTGCATTCAGCAAGTAAAATGCACGCGCCGCCAGATTCAGGTCACTTTGACTTGGCTGCTGTAGAACTTGACACTTCTTTGCCTTGAAAAAGTCTTGTTTTGCTTTCTCAGTGTGATTCAGTATGTCTTTGCCACCTGGAACATGAAGCCCAGTCCAGTGAGTACTGAAGCGTTTGGCTGCATCAGAGCGGAAAGGACAGCCCCATACAATTCAAAATCCACTCTGCTGCTTCTGTCAGTGGTCAGACTGTCAATGAATACAAAAGGAACCGGTTTCACAGGCGGCCGATTTTCACAGAGGTAGTAACGGCAGGCTTTGAATCATGAGCGGTTTGCCTCCATCCAAACTCATCTCTTCTCATCATTCAAACGTTGATCTTTGGCTCGTGTATCCACAGGACACTTCCAGAATGCCACAGGCTTCTTCTTCTTTTTTTTTTAAATACGTTTTTTGATAAATATCCTGATTTTGAGGCTGACCAATGGCTTACAGTTTGTGGTACATACTCCGGTTTTTACTTTGGAGAAGTCCTCTCCTGATTATTGACCACGATGCATATACTGTACGTCTAACTCATGGAGATTGTTCTTGATCCAAGTAAATGTTGTGAAGAGGTTTTTCTCTTGAGAGAAAGATTTGTCCTGCAGTCCACGACACCTCTTATCAGTGATCTTTTGGGCCTTATTGCAGGTATCTCAGCCCAGTAATGGCCAGCTTCATTGGCAGTGACAGCTCTTAGCACTTCACATTGAGAGTTAACAGCAACAGATTCACAATACAAATGCAACAATTGAGATTGACTCTAAACTTTATCTGCTTACGTATAAATGGAATAATGCGGATTTAACGAACGCCTTGCCATGGCACAGCTGTGCAGCCAATTGCCAAAATTACCTTTTGGACTCTCAAAAAAAGGGGAGGGGGCAACGATAAAAATTGCTTTCATTTCTTCACCGTTCACTCAGTTTGATGTAAATACCAACTAATGAAAGCAGAAAGTTCAGTTTAAGCTCACATTCATCATTTAGTATGAAATTATGCTTTGAAGACACTTAATCTGAAGCATAAAATGCAATCTGATTTGCAAACTACAGCAAGGTTAGTCACTACATTCATGTTATCCCATCCCAGCAAGAAAAGAGCGTGAAACTGACCATTCACTATATCAGGGTAATCATGGCCAAGTGATTGTGAATGTTTGCTGCCTGCAGATTTATTTCTTTTCCAAAATCATGGTCCTGTAAACCTATATAATGTTTCTCGACCAGCTGATGGTATCTACACAAAGCGTCCATGAACCTCCACTGAAAGACATGGTCCTGCCGCGCAGAACGACTGCTAATTCTTGGTTAGGCTGGACTCAGGAGTCACAAGCCACGGAAAACAGCAAGGTGCTGATTTGTACTTGTTTTACTCAACAAATGTGAGGACTGCGGACTCACACTTAAGGGATGATAAAGTCAAAATAAAAAAAAACAAAAACAAAGAAAACCCAAGAACGTACATCACTGAATAAACGTGTCACTTGATCCGTAAATGCAGATGCAACAATTCAAAAACAATGCATATTTACAAATATGTATTATTCATACATGTTGCTACACATGTGAATACATGGTTATTCTAAAACACAATAGAAGAAATATTTGTTAGTAGATTTCAGAACGTATGTGAAGCTTCCGTTATCGGAGTCACAGGCAAGCCCAGATAAAGGCCGGTATCTAACACCCATGCAACTGCAACAGAATGCCAGCCACCCACTCCCTGGCCCTCACTATATCAGTCATGCCCTTGAATGTCATACAAAAGGCAAACTTTTGTTCCATTAAGACCCTGTGTACCTGCACAGGAATGCACATACAGCTGTGTTCCTCGAATGATTGTCCTTGGCGTGCCAAGAATTGCCGGTTTTTCTACCCACAAGTCCACCAGGAATTCAGATGAGGAGCCAGTTCGGCCAATCAGAAGCACACAGTTTATCATGCGGCAGAAAACAAAATCAGAGCTGGAATACGGACGTGAAGGAGAGTTCATACAATCCCTGAGCTGCAGAACGTGAAAACGTGCGTCTCATGTTCACAACCTGCGGCCTAAAATATACAGACATACTCTGAGCCCAAGAATTATTGGCGCCCTGGAAATGCACAAAATCCATCACAAACAGAAAATATAATTTCAGAGATGAACTCCCAATGCTAACAAGAGTAAAATACTGTATATTATAAAACAAAACAAATGTATTTACTCATTTAATGAAAAATCAATTTCCTCCAAATCCATGTTTCGCAAATTAATGGCACATGTGGTTCAGTACTTAGTGCTGGCAAGTATACAGCACTGAGTGTCTTCCTGGACCGTTAGACGAGGTTAAGGTTCACATTTGGAAGAATTCTTGACCATTCCTCTCGTCAGATCAGTCCCAATCCTGGGTCTGCGCTTAGCAACTGCACTCTTCATTACAGCCAACAGGCATTTTATTGGATTGAGGTCCAGTAACAGAGATGTCCATAGTAGGAACGCTGATTCTGTTGTCCCAGAACCAATTATGACTGGATTTTGAGGAGTGCTTGGGTCACTGCCTCACTGGAAAATCCACCGATGGCCAAGTCTCTGCATTCTAGCAGAGATAAACAGATTGCTTGCCAGTAGTGCCTTGAAGGAATACAAGGACTTTAACCAGTGTTCCTATACCTCTTAAAACAGCCACGAAACATCACTGATCCGCTGTGATATAACACGAGGTGCCATTTCTTGTATGCATCTCCATTTCAAGAGCAAACACGCTGTGCCTTGACTGCGGTCAAATATGGGGAGCATATTGGCATTTTGAGTTGATCTCTAGAACATTACTTATACAGGATTTTTAACAAAATTCAATGCAGGGGTGCCAATAAATCTGGGGCCCACTGTATACAGTCAGGAGGAGAAGATCAGCCATTTTTTTTATTTTTTTTATTCACAGATTCAGGCATTTTCAGCATGTTCCAGTGAACAATCATGTAAAAACAGAGCCCAGCGTAAACCGCCGAGGGACTGACGGAGAGACGGGGGGGGAGTAACAAAGGGGGGGGGATAGAGAACTTTAAATGCAGTCGAGACATGACGTAAAACCCCAGATTGCAGCAATAGGGAAGGTCCTATGATTCCTGACACTTTCTGGAACATTCTCAGGCCTAATACAAGAGTACTGTGCTCAGCATTAGGACACTCAGAGCCAGTCCCTGTTCTGTGAACGGCGCATGTCCGTTTTATGCATAATTCAATGGTGCAGATACTATTAATAAAGATAATCATTCATCTCTGGCGGATGTCGAGATTGCGGATCTACTTTGATCCTGGTCTGCAGGGTCAGGAGCAATTTCCGCCATTTGGGTCTAGTTGAAAAGACGAGAGCACGAAAAATAGCGGGCTGGCGGATGAGCGTTTCGCATTCAAAGCACATCGGCGCATTGCCGTTTGATTAGGAGAGTCAGGGCGGGGGCACTAATTCGCGCCGCACGCACTCGAATAACCTGGAGGAGACGCAGAACAAAGAGCCTCGGCGGTTTGAAGAGCCATCCACCCCGTCAGACACAATAGGTTACACCCACCCCCTGCCGCACTGTCGAAAAATAATTCCCCGCTAATAAAACTCTAACTCAAGTCCCCTCAGCTGGGTAGTAAGATACGAGTCGTGACCAAGGTAAAATTATAACAGGAGTGCAGTGTACACGTACTACACTTTCAAGGGTGTGCAACCGCTTTTTAGTAGAGATGCACCGAATTTTCGGCCAACAAAAATTTTCGGCTGAAAAAGGAAAAAAAAATGCATTTTCGGTTTTCGGCCGAAAGACTTAACACCAAAACAATACGGCCGAAACAGAATGTTGTGATGACGCAGGCAAAAACCGCGGCCAGGACGCTTCTGTCTGTATGTTTTAAATCAGGGGACGCGCACGACCGTCACCAAGTTATGGCACTAAAGTCCGCATGTGCTGAATTGCAATTTCCGTTTGACATTATCCTGATGCATAGGATAGCAGCTGGTGTTGTGTCCGATTCGGTTGCACATTAAATACGTACCACATAAAAACACAAAGCAATGATATCCGTATAAAGCGTAGAGTATTCATAGACAATGGCAATATATTCTCAAGGCATTTGTGTACCATCAGTGTTCCATAATGTAACTACAACTCCTGGAAAAATATGGATTCACCACACGGAGGATGTTAATTTACCTTTTTTCCTTCATAACAAAGTAGCAAATAGCACATATGATAAAACAAGTATTGTTTATTAGCGTGACATGCAGGCGTCATTTAACATTTCACTTTGAAAGTGAAGGCAAAACACATGGCGAACGCGCGAATCGCGGGAGATGGCAGAGTATTAGAATTCATCGCTTTACGACACGTCATCTCATCTGTAATACTTTTCCCTTTCCTGAGAACAAAATGCTTCATCAGCACCGTAACGTTATTCTCTGCGCAATTTTTGTAGAATAGGGGCAGCATAATAACTTTCTCAAGGGGAATTAGGGGAACAGAATTAGCCACAGTTGCTTCTAATTTCGCTACAAACAGGGTCACAGGCAAAGAAACACATTTCATAAATGCAGTAGCTTCGGTGAACAAACGCAACCTTGTTTGAAAGGTAAGGCAACGCACAATATATTTATCAAGCAGCCTAAAACAACACACGTTTCAGAACCACAATCTAAAGACCTGTTTCAGTGATGGAAAGTGAAGCCTGTTTCCTCGAGATAATGCAGAAGCGAGTTGTCTATCGCAGCCAGTTCTCTCTGACCAATCAGTGGGCTGCTGTTGTCGTCATGTAACATATTTTACAATTTGTCAGCAGCCAGTAATAGGCCAGTCCGTTATAGGCCTGTAGGTTATTCATGAGTGGGGCCAAGTTAAACATTTTATTTATAATTTTATTTTATATTTTGCTTTGTTGGAATGTCAGTGCTAAATAAATATTTTCATAATTTTGTAATATATTTATTTTTTGAAGCGTGAATGTTGCATGTACAACGTATGTTGTAATGTTGCATGTATGAATGCAAGTACACAGTCATAGGCATAAATGCAATGGTACTAAAAATTGGCATAATTTCTTTCGGTGTTCTGGTTTTCGGGCAACTGTTTCTCATTTTCGGTTTCGGCCAAAAATTTTCATTTTGGTGCGTCCCTACTTTTTAGACCTGCTGCAGAAAATAGCCACATCTTCCTAAGAACTCAATGAGCTGTGGAAGATTTCACTTGACTTATAATTGGACCTTCATTAATCCATCTTAGGCTAACAGCCTCGAATCCTCAATTACAGCATCCCTCTTGGGTTGCTGCAGTAACATAATCTGAAAGCCTGGGGATTTTTAAAACACCCATTCTATGGAAAATGCGTATTATCCCAGTGCAGACTACTGAAGCAGTGACCTCCGCAGTATCCAACAGCCCAAAAAAAAGGTCCAGTCTGTACGCCCCCAGTTCAGCCACGACCGCCCCCTACTCAAATTCAACAATTAAAACATGCAGTTTGAAACTTTTGTTGTGTTTTATGGCACAAAGAGACCTCTGATGAATAGTTTCACGCCTACCAGCTCCATCTATGTGCAGACTCCCTCTCACGGCCTTGCTCAATCTCCCCACCTCTCTCTCTCTCTCTTTGTTAAAATAACACAGCCTCTGATGCTAATCCAAGTCTGCTTATGTGTGCTCTTCCATTTAGCATGACTGTTTTAGGGATGGGGGCCAGTACACTGCCAGATTTGTTAAAGGGTTATTACTGACGGACGGCTCTACTCATCGTGTCCTTGAGGGAAATGCAAACCGGGAATCCGTAGCCAAGAATTTCCAATTTCTGTTATTGTCCAAACTGAATTACGAGTGAAACTTGTATAGATACTTCAAGTCATACTTGACGAATAAGTGCGCAAGCACCATCTTCAAAGATGCTTGGTTTGCAAATATAAACTATCCATATGTGGGGGATTTCCCCTTCTGCGTTGTGTATTTTAAGTATTGTAAGCAATAAGTAATAACACACTCAGTCAAAGGCAGTTGATATTAGTTTATACGTGCACGGGAAGCCACACTTTACAGACAAAAGTCTTAGGTGGAGACCTCCTAGAAACGGGGGTGACCACAGATCTTATTCACAACAGGAGGAGAGGAGTTACAGTGAACAAAGAGAAAGGGCCGGAAAGTTACAGTAAGTAAATCCTTACATAAACAGCGACACCTACAGTTCAGGAGGTACACACTATGAAATAAGAATTTCCACCACACATACCCCGCGTGTAATTCACTGTTAAATTAGCTCGAGCGTAATTCAAGAAAGTGGCTCGTTAAGCCGCAGAATTTTGATGCAAGTCACAGAAAATGGATGGACGCTGAATAAAGGTGTTTAAACACACGGTGCACCGAGCCCTTCCGCATCTTAGGCTTCGTAGCTGTAGACTAGTCAGAATTCCCATTATAACCCCAGTCTATCGTCGAAAGCGCCAAGAATGGGCAAGCAAGTGTCGAAATGTCACTTGCCTGATAACACCATTTTCTTTTACATGTATATGCATATTAGGGGTACATGCATTTCGGCTGGGCATGAGCGCGTCGTTTATTTGGGGATGTAATGACATCAAACTGCTCTGGAGGGAAATGGGAACCTGGCGGAGGGAGTGGGACGCCTTCGTAAATGCTCCACGGGGGAAACTCTGGGTCCTATTGTTCATGCGGATGTCAACTCTATACAGCCGTTTAGATGGCACTTGGTAGCCTGACAGCATGTTAGGCAGGTGTTCATAATGTTACGGCTCATTGGTGCATATGAAGTGATATACAGGAATAATCAAAGGTGTATTTAACGGAATTCAGGGAAGGTCAGCCTAGTTCTGGGATATCTAAAGACTATCCTTTCAGATTTAATTTCATTTCTAATTAGGAATTCCCAGTTCTACCCATTAGCTACTGAACAAGGTTTTAAGGGGTGAGATGCTCTTTGTTAGGGCTGAAGTGAAAACCTACAAGGAGACATTGTACTCTGCTTACAAATGTATTATTGGCCTTGCTCTGCTCTATTTGTATATACTGACAATGCACTTTATGGTACCAATATTACGGCAAGGTTGCATTTAAATAGGCCTGCAGTAAAAAAAATAAAAAAATAAAATATCTGGCCTTGGGCAATTCTACAGCCGGTTCCCCCTCATGTCGTCCATCATCCGTTTCAACACAAATCTATTTCACATGATGCTGCTCCGTATGTTTCATGCATGCATTAGTCATGTGAGCTCCGAGGTACGGTTGCTGCCATTCTGACGCAAACGGGCGAGTGAAACGCTATCGCGAAGAGAGGCGCAAACATGTCCTCCCGCCATATTTCCATTTCATTTATTGTCTCACATTCCATTCCAACATTCCAGCCGATGATGCAATATTTCTGTAATGACAAGAAAATAAAAGCAGCGGGCAGAAAACAGTTCTGGGAATCGATGCAGCACTGGCGGCTTAATGCCGGGAGATGAAACGCATCTTCAGCTTTATCGCACAAATCTTCCCACGCTTATCACGCCCGATACTTGCGTTCGCCTTTCATGGTCTTGCGGATGATGCTGGATTTGTCATTTTATGCAAGCCGATTAATGCCTAATAGCCTCTGCTCACATGCAAATGAGAAAATATGTAACAAAAGTTCTATACGCCCGTGACAAACATGTGCCGCCAAGAATACGACAGATTTTGTCGCCAACTTTGTGCCAAGTCTTTGAGTAAGCGTCAAACTGCCCCCTCCTCCCCCACACGCTTAGATGCTCAGAAAAGTCTTCTACACACAACAGACTTTGCACTGATAACGTTACGCAGAGAACACATTTTTGAACTTGTAAAAACCATTGACAAAAGGCTTTTCAGATTAAACAAACTGAAATCAGTACTACACCTACAGATGACACCGACACTGGATGTATTGAAAACAGGGAAATCTGCCAATATCTCACATCACCATTGTTTTCAAGAGTCGCACTGGAATGCTTGTCCTTATTCCAGAACAGTGTGGAAGCTTTTGGACAGAGATCTAATTATTATGCTGACCGTGTACTCAAGTGCAGTGGATTTTAGCCCCTTTCCGCAGATGCCAAATCAAGCCAATCCTAGCCTATGTGGGCATGACACCTATTTATGGTTTATATGTGAATCGAGTGTGTACTTAAAAAAAAATCATGTTCAAGTGCACCATCATTTGGCAGCAGAAAATGTATTTTACCAGCAGTTTTCACCCACGAGAGCTATGAATTGAGCCTCGAGTAGGCACCCAATTTCTGACACAATTTGCCCTAAATACTTCAGAAGGCTTCATTTTGCCATCACTAGTAAATACTCAGCAATTTCAGATTACAATCTGCAATTCTAAATGGAGTAAAGAGCACAAACTACAGTGCTGTGAAAAAGTACACCCATTCCTGATTTCTGCCATTTTTGCTTATTTGTCATATTTAAATGTTTCAGATCATTGAACTTATTTTAATATAACACAATATGAGTAAATGTAAAATGCAGTTTTTGATTGATCACTTCATTTATTGAAGAGAAAGAATAATTCAAAACCTATGATGATGGACCATGTCTTCTAATAAGTTCCACTTTTGATTAATCAGGCCACAGAACTTTATTCGGGGGGGTAATAAAGATGTTTTTTGGTAAATGTGAGATGAAACTTCATGTTCTTTTCGGTCAGCAGTGGTTTTTGCTTTGCAGCTCTCCCATGGATGCCATTTTTCCCACAGTCTCTTCCTCATTGTGCAAACGTGAACACTGACCATGACTGAGGCAAGTGATGGCAGCAATTCTTTAGATGGTAGTCAGGGCCATTTTGTGACCTCCTCGATGAGTCGTCGATGCACTCTTGGAGGAATACTGGTACGCCAAGCCATTCCAGGGAAGGTTCAATACCATTTCAAGTTTTCTCCATTTGTAGATAATGGCTTTTACTGTGGTTTGCTGGCAACCCAGACCCTTACAAATAGCTCAGTAACCCTTTACAGAGGGATAGATGTGAAGATTTTGTTTCTCATCTGTTCTTAAATCCTTTAGATCCTGGCATCATGTGCACCTTTTTGCCTTTACATTGCCAGACAGGTTCTATTGAAGTGATGTTTACCATCAACAGGACCAGCAGGAATCATGCCTAGGTATGCCTATTAAAATTGAACCAAATTGTCAATTACATTTGTTTAATTGGTTGATTTAATAACTGTGGGGGCAATTAATTTTTCACATAGTGCCTGGTGCGATTGGATAGCTTTTCATTTTCCTTCAATATATGAAATAAACATTAAAAACTGCATTTTCTGTTTACTCAGTTTATCTATAACCAGTATTAAAATTAGTTTGATGATTTGAGGCCCAAGTGTGACAAATGCGTAAAAACAGAGGAAATCAGGAAAAGGCAAAATTTATTTTTATTTTTTCACAGCAGTGAATGTCTCAGTCAAAATACGTAAGTCAACCAATGACTCCCACCTTGACATACACAGATAGTTTAAGGGTGTTGATACTCACCGCTGGAGTTCTTCAGCGAAAATGTAGCCAGTGAGGTCCTTCAGTGACGGAGCGAAGTACATGGTCTCCTGCAGTTTGAGACCCCTGCTGATAATGTCCTCCGCAGTGTTAAACCGAAGGATATAGTAAGGGTGGAGTACTGGCCCGAAAACCTCAAAAACCTGTGGGGTCAGAAATCATGTTTCATATTTTAAGATATTCATTTTTACTGTTTTTAACATTTGTGGCTCAGGGATCAACACTGCTGGGTGGACCAGCGCCAAACCCAAGCAAAAAGGTCACCAGCCCACGGAAGCAAGTTCGTCATCAAGAAATTTGTGACGTAGTTGACTTTAAAATGCAAGACAGTCCCTGAGACTTTGAGGCTTGCAACAGCGCCAGTCAACAGGATAAAATATTTTGGAAAACGATCATTCAGATGACCACCAGGGCATTTTGTGTCTCCAGCAAAAAATCAAATCGCCGAGGTTTCTTTCAGCAAAAGTTAGAATTCTTACGGCCATTGAATCTAGAATTTGAAGCACTAAATTAACAGTGTAACCAGTCCCAAAATGTCTGACAATGTCCACAGGCTATATGGTAACATTAATACTTCCCTCACTATTGCTACAAATTGAAGCAATATTAGCTTTGATAATTTTGCACTGGATGCACAGAGCTGAAACCGGTCAATAAATGAGTTTGACGATTCCTGTTATGTCATGATGGTCGTTGTATTGTTATGAGGAAGTGCAGCTGGCTTTGCATTCAGATGAGGGAATACGGAGCCGACCTGAGACCAAACACAGACAGAGCAACAAAGAATAGAGGGTAGACTGTTTGAAATTAAAACTTCTGCGTTACCTTCCCGACTGCCTGTCTGTCCTTGTTAAATATGACGCTGTCATCCTTCAGAGGTGGGGTGTCCTTGAGCGATTCAATTATAACTGTGGCAGGAAAAGAAAGAAAAATGGCTGCATCAGCCGCATCGGTCAAAACCTACAGTGAAAAGTGAGTCT
The DNA here is from genome assembly GCA_029721435.1 of Gymnothorax reevesii. NCBI lineage: Eukaryota > Metazoa > Chordata > Actinopteri > Anguilliformes > Muraenidae > Gymnothorax > Gymnothorax reevesii. Next base: position 49,774,636 of record CM056589.1, on the reverse strand, counting down.
GAAGTCAGCTTAAATGTAAGAGAGTCTGCAGGGTTTTTTTTCTGTTCACTGTCAGGTCGACAGACACTCTTGTTCCATTTTCCGACAGCGAGCCTTTAATCTTTGAAAAGGTCATCAAAATAAGCAGACAGGTATAGACCAGACAGGCTTAAGACAGTGCGGCAGCCTGAATACTAAGGACCAGTCCATATACCGTGGGTACTTCCTGGCACGATTTTTTCAACACAAAAAAAAGAAACCCAAGAGCAGATCATGCCTCACATCTTGATGGCAATTCAATCTGACGTTACCATTATACTTGGTGGCGGTAAATTAACAGCCCTGGAGGCACAGTAAGCGGACCCATCATTCTTCTTGTCACTGTTGCACTACATAAATGACTCTGGATTTAAACTCTGCATCACATTACAATCACATTGCAAATGCACTTACGCGCAGCTTATCTTGGAGGCGCCGTCTTCCTGAGGGAAACGCTTCAAATAAGGACAAAGCTTTTATAGTTTTGGTTTATGCACATCGGGATAAACCATTTTTCCACTATGTCAGGGCCTACCAGAAAGAAGGGTTAGTCATTATCCAAAGCCTTTTTTGGCAAAAAAGAGCAAGGATAAAGGATATCCTAGTGTGAAGATATCGCCTTCAGCAGCCAAAGACACTTTCCTCCGTGAAATGATGATCAAAACCTGGTGTCAATCTGAAGATATCTTCATTCCATCAGCTGTACACAGGCGGTTCGGTGCTGTCGATATCCTTGCATTCTGAATACATTTTCTCGCACACAGCACTTACACTTCTAGAGCGTTAGCTCGGTGGGCAGTCAATGAACCTTTTCACTCAAGGTGTACATAGAGCTAGAGGGTTGTAGTAGCACATCAATCAAACAGTTTTACCATATCAAAGGTACAATTCCATCTTATATATGAAATCTCATTTCAGCAGTCGCCCTGAAACTGTTCTAAACCTGTGAGAAGGCCAGGGACTCCCGAGCATTCTGTTGTACATTCCTATGTTGGATCGAGATGCATTCATTGAAAAACAATGAAAATGATTTCAGTTGAGATGCAGCGAAAGACAGGCTAAATATAGCCGTCTACAAAGAAAAAACTGCATATCCATCCAGACATCAGCTAAATAACAAGGGGTTGTTTATTTAAAATGAGATGTTCAATGGAAATGACAAGTTTCCAAACCAATGAAGATAAGTACACAGACTTTCTACATCACTCTGAAGATGACTTGGGCTTCAAGACAAGCACCCACTGCTGTCAAAACCAATCAGACAATGACTGTTATTCTGTTCACACAAAACAAGTATCCCCAGAGGAAGCAGGTAATATATGAAGTATCACATTTACAGTTTGTTCACACTACACTGCAGTTTTCCAGGGTCCTCTGTAATTGAGCTCCACATGGAGATCAATAATTCCTAGTAGTATGGGTCACAGCCCAAGTACAAGGGTCACAACTTGGAAGAGGCAGCAATTTGTCAATCCCAAATAGGTGATAACCGATCGTGAACGGTAAAGATCACAGAGAGACCAGCTTAAGTGCATTACTTCAACCACATGCAGTTCAAAATACAAGTACTTACAAGTAAAAAAATTCCCCCAGGTTAAAACAAGTGTAGAAGCGAGCAGAGCTCACATACCCCCGCTTTATGTTTGAACAAATCGGGACGCACAGACACACGGACAGACGGACGGAGGCGCGGAGCGCTATATACCCCCGACTACGTCGTAGCGGGGGTAAAATAATTTAATTGAAAATGTTTATCTTCACTGTATTCATGATAAACTTAAACATGACATCACCATTGTGCCTGATATGGGTTAAGCAATTTCGCATCTGTAGAAAACGGATTCATTTCACTGCTCATCTTAAGGTGTTGAGAATGAGATTTCCCATTACTTCTGCAGGCAATTTACTTTTGATAACAATTGGAATTTTTCTCACATTGTTTGAATACGCGTAAATGTGCTTCAGACATGTCGATGGAGACTCTTACACACTTTTAACACGGTGCATATTGCATTTCGGAGCACAAGGTCATTCCCATCTTGTGCGGGAAAGCACAGGCCCCGCCGTTATCTCAGATTTGCTCCAGGTGGGTCTATTCACACCAGAGCAGGATGACAGATTCACAGGGGACTAAAATTAGTGCCGCAGAGAGGTCACAAACTCTAAATTAATTGAAATGGAAAAATGCAGAACAACACTATCTGCAACACCATTCACCACCAAATACATTCTGCCTTTTCTCTCCCATCAAACAGAAAGGAATCTTAATTAATTGGCCCTTCAGTTTCATAAGTAAAGAAAAGACCATTTTCCTGTTTTGAATACATCATTTTCAGTGAACAGCATCACTGATATCAGTTCATGAAAGAACAAGAGTTGTCAGAAAGACAACAAAGCTCGCCGGGGCAAGGTTAAAGTTTTTCTACACGCGGACGGACGCGGACGCCGGGGGTACGACAATAGCTCTCCGGACGTTATTCGTCCCGGCCAGCTAAAAAGACAACGTTAATGAACGAATCCATATGCTCCAAATGTGAACAGTGGCATCATACCCGACTGAACACCTTACATTTTCTTTTACAGGTGAGCAATGCCGAGGTATTGTCAACCAGATGTCCCCTCCATGACAGACATTAAAATGATCCCCCAAATGGAAATGGAGGGGGGGGGGGGGGGGATGGAGCTTTTTCCTCTGGAATATGGTCGTGCACTATTATACACATATACTGTAAAAAATAATTTTTCGTTGATCAACAGAATTTTGTTTGGGGGCGGTTTAGTGTCTCATCACAGAGGGGACATTTTGTTAAAATACGTCAGAATCGCCCAGGTGGCATAAAAATGATGTATTCCACCCAACATTATTGCTCGTCATTTTCCACACGATAAGGGCTGGCCGCATCACCCTGAAAGCTGGGTGCGAAAATATCACCGCTGTCACTGGTCAGAATTTTCCAACAGACCTTGAGCGAACAGTAAAGGCGGCGTGAGCAGCTGGACGCTCAGAAACCGAGTACTGAGGGGGCTGTCTGGCTTATTGTGTTGCAGAAGGTTGCACCACCTCTCAGAAAAGAACTGTCTTTAATAAGGTTATATTTTTTCTAGAGCCATACTGCCTGCATCGTCATGTGAGCCCTTTCCGCAGATATAAAGGCCCCACACAACTGAGTCAGGCATGAATCGCTTACTTCACTCTCACCGAAGTGCTTTATCACTTTTTCATCTGAAGATTCCTCCTCTTTCATCCTCAAAACAAACTTACCTAATTGCTCAATGATGCTGGAGACGAATCCGAAAGGGAGGACCTCGGCATCTTCCGGGAGTGTGACAGACAGTTCATTTACAGCCGGCAAGTCCTGCATAGAATCACATATCAACCTTTTCAGTCAGGGATTGGTACTGATCCTGAACAGCCTCAAGATCCGCAGGATTTCCTTGTCATTCTCTGCTTAATCTGAACAGCAGATTGTGTGATTGTTATCTAGGCATTTCTGATAGCCTGGTCCAAAACTGGGTGCAAATTTTTACTTTCACTGTCTATTCAAGAACAGCACGATAATGGGACATTTAGAATGATGGCACATCAATGCGCAGTACACGAGCAGAAAGTAAAGTGGAACATTTTTCACTGGACAAAATGACTCCAGACTCCCCTCCAGTTCCTTCATCCATCAAATAACAGAGCCACCCACAGAATAATTACTCCAGCCAAAACCTTCAAACAAAGAAAATGTAAATTGTGCCCTCTTTCAATGGATCAATGTGCTCGCAGTTACAGAAAATGTGCATGTCTAATTACATTTAATGAATTATTCACATAACAAAAGACCTTTCAAAACAAATTTGTTGAGCATTATCAGAAGAAGCTCAGCCAGGCTCACGCAACCTTTTTTTTTTTTTAATCTTAAAAGAAAAGGTCTACATTCCATTTCTCTGCAAGGGATAGGCTTTGTTTTAAGCGAAAATTAATATCTATGATGTACGTGCTTTATTAATATTATTCATGCATAGCGAAGTGGTCCCCAGACTTACACACAAAACGAACACCTTTTCTGAATTCCACTGCATGCATTCTGCAAATCCATTATTCATCACTGACATGCTATGATGAAGATAAACTTACATTCTTCTCCTCTCTATTGCAGCCAGTGCCACAAATATTTGGACAATGACCCCGAAAGTCATTTCAGCTGCCTAAGACAGCATATTAAATAACCAATATAAGCACAAAGTGCTGACTTCCAGCCTTAATGTAAGGGTAACTGCATCCAGATCAGGAAGAAGATGTGGACTTTACATCAGTTTTTGCACATGATCTCCTTCATTTAAGGGATTAAAAGCAATTACACAACGCACACCTGCTACATAGCTAGGTGCAAGTAATTCCATTATTAGGGCGCAAGCCCTTTAAGTGAGCTAAAATATTATTATTATTCAGCCTTACATCATTTTCATGAAAAATGGCTGTAACTCCCACAAATATCGGTGACATTTCTTGCTTTTTTGCAGGCACATACAAGACAGTATCCCACACTCTCACAACAATCTTGATGCAACAAAACCAGAAGGAGGCGCTATAGTGTTCATACGATACACCTGCTACTCGGGGACAAAAACAACGGCAGCAGCATTAAAAACAACGACAACAACAACAGGAGCAACATCAAAACCTCGGAGACGATGACAGGAAGCGCTACGGGGAAAACAAAAACTCTTTCCTCTTCCTCGCTTTGGAGCACAACGGTTGACGCAGTTCCATCATGCCATAAATCGAGTCTTCCTTTCCTTGGGAGATCGTACCCAGAGGCAGACAGAACTGCGCCGTGAAATTGAGACTTATTGGGAAGCAATCTAAATGCTGATGGTGTCATTACTCTGTGGTCATCGCAATGTTCAGTCAACATTTATGTATTTCAATGAAAGTTAAAGCAAAAAAAAGTTGTCAATTCCCTTTTTAAAAAGTCTCTACAGCTCTGGATAAGCATCTTATTGACATTTGAGACAAAAATCAACTTGTACAAAATGTTGGGAATGGAAGATTATGGAGACATGAGGGAGATGGAGATGATTTGACGCACACCACGTCCTCTGTAAACTAGAGCCATCGGGAGATAGGATATCCCTCAGCCCAACATATTGAAAGAATGAAAATGCCACCTACTCCAGAAACTAACCATACCCCCTAAAAATCTAGGTTCAAAATGTTTCCATGGAAACCAGAAAAGATACAAAATTCATCAACTTCAGATTAGGCACCACTTCAGCTCATGATTAATGTGCACACCAAGTTTTGTTAGAAAATATTGGACGGTTTTCAAGTTATGCTCCAGAAACAAAATGTTTGCAGACAGACTAACAGATGAACGGATGGACAACCGCACCCATGACTATATCCCTCCGCATTATATGCGGGGGGGATAAAAAATGGTAATGTCTGGGCATGTTTGACTGCCCATGAAACTGGTCCCCTTTAATTTCTTGATGATGTAACAGCTTACAAAATCAGCAGGACGAATCCTGAAATGTATCTGCTCGAATTCAGACAAAAGCTTCAGCCCACTGGATGGCACATCACAATGCAGATGGACAATGATCTGAAGCACAGTGAGAAAGCAAACTAAGCCTTTAAGGCAGAGACATATGCAGAATTTTCAACAGTAGCCAAGCCAATCACTGACCTGAATGCAATAAAGCAAGAATTTCACTTACTGAAGGCAAAATGCCCCAAGAACCAGCAGGACCCAAAAAAAAAACGGCTCCAGTGAAGGCCAGGCAGCGCTCACCCAGGGATGAACCCCAGTGATTGGTGATGTGTGTGGGCTCTGTACTTCAGGCAGTCAATGACGACTAAATTAACACATGAATACAATGACATTCCTCTGACAGATACAAGCAACCCTTTCATTATTTCTACAAGCAAGACAAAAAACATATTTAAATCCCTGATGAGTTTACTGGAGACCAGCTTCGAGCAAGTAAAGTGTGGGAGGGATATTTAATTCCTACTCTGATGAATTAAAAATGACAACCGCACAATGCCCCATAGCACCAACAAGCCAAGCCAGAAGAGGTCAGCAGTAAAAACCGAATTTTCTAACTCCAGGTAAACCATGAAAACTCTTGTGCAGTAAGTTATAACACAATGTGCAGCATCTCACTCACTTCAGTACATCTCCCAGCAACCATAATACATTCTCACCATGTTGCTGTAACGCAGTGGCAATTTCAGCACACAGAGAAAATATTTCAATTAAATTGTCAGAACATTTTTGGTGATACAAGATGATTTCTCTTGGCTGACATTTCCTTCTGAATTGAGTCACCTATCATGACCTAACAAGGTGACAGTCTGCCACAAAGGAGAGAGAATGGGTAACACAGCCCTCATTAGCGGGCTTCAAGAGTTCTCGAATTGATTACATCATCCTTCAAAGAAACGGCAATGCCTTTTTGACGCCTGTAAGAGACATGGAGTCTCTGGTTTAAACTATATTTTCTACTACACTCAGAATGGTAAAATAAGGTGATGAAACTCAGTAGTTCATTTTTTTATAAACATACTTTTAAATATTTACAATTTTTCAGTAGGATTTCAGGGGAACATGCACCTTAATGTTTCTCCCATTCGTGATCATGTGATCAAACAGCCGCCCTCAAAGGGTTCGGAGCAAAATCTCAAGGCATTACGCCGCACTCTGTCCTGGGGGCAGAAGAGGATATGATGAGGTCTGAGGACACTTTTGAAGTCTGCAACATGATCAGAGTAACCAAGCTAGTGGCCAGTATTGCGTTGTACTATTCACTGACTCCATTCTATTAGATCACAGTGAAGCTTGTCAGAGTACAAATATCATCCAAAGCAGGACTTTATTTTTGAGGAAGGATTCACGCTGGTTGCTGTAGAATTACAGATCTGAACTGATATCATAGAAATATCATTAGACAAGGTGAACTTAAACATGCTGAGCTTCCCTTTTGATCTATTTTAAGGAGGGAAAGAAAAAAAAAAAAAAAATCAGACAGCCCAGATGACATCACCCTTCAGAGCACACAAACATCAGTTACGCTCATTTTCCAGCCAGTAATTACAGACAGCCTTGAGTAGCCAAAAAAATTGCCTTAAAAACCTTGTTTTTAAAAAATGTCAAGACAAGGCTACATGAAAATAATATAGTACGACGGTGCATGACTGTTTAAGATGAAGGTAAGTACAGAGCGATGCAAGCTGAACCACAGGTAAAATAGGGAGATTACTTGTAATGCCATGGCCAAAATGTTGTCGAGACCACGCCCTCTCAGGGCGCAGTTTCGTTTGTATGCGGTATGCATCTTCAGTCAGGAGGACAGGCAGAGGCTGTTTTGTCCGAGTGACCGGTTAGAGCATGCCTACAGATTTCTCGCATCGCTGCACTACCTCTGGATTATACGAGGCTGCACTGCAATCACAGCTCAGAGTCATCACAACGGGCCAAATACAGTAATGCAAAACAAAGTCGCAGTGAAGCTTTGTTGATATGCACAGTGTGTAATTTCAAGAGTCATGCCATGGAACCATGAGGCTGCAGGCTTGACCCCCAGATAGGACCCTGCAGCTGAGCAGAGCAGCCTGGTACTTCAGTACTTATTTGGCTGGATATAGACTTGTGACAAATTTGTTTTCGTCAATTCCGATTCCTTTTTATAAATATTCTTCAATTCCAATTGAAGGAATTGTCCAAAAGGAATTAAAAGGAATTGGAATTGAATCTTTTTCTGCTACCCAATGGAGCCAACAGGACTGCGATGGAAACATCTACCTTAACTTCAAATTTTAGAGACAGAACCATGCAAATGTAAATAACCAGAGATAAAAACTGAATGGGTGATGCAAATAAGATCCTTAATATTACTGGGGTAATTGCTAATTAAACCCATAGTGTGACTATTACAACAGCTCTTTGTTATACCTCAGACTTTGAACTTCTGTTAACTGACTATATTGGTCTCACAGAGGGTTCATCCAATTAAGCCATGGCTACGGATCTGTATTATTAATGTAATTTTATGGGATACGACACGAGACACAAGTTTGAATTTCAAAGTCTTTTGAAAGGCCTGCTTTTTTACCAGAAGAATTAGTACTCAGCACATCAGGTTCTCACGCCAAATCATGGTGCTCAGACTCCACTCTGCAAACCCAGGTATGTCCTCCTCATGTGGAACACACAACTCTTCCCACCAGCCCACAGATTTCGCATCCATAGAGCTGGTAAGTATTTCCTACAGGATGCTGACGCTAGGTGAACTAGCCAGACACATCTCTTCAGTAGTGGTGCACCTGACGCTGACGTCCCGTTTTTTAAGGCGTATTAAGAGCAACTACCTGTAGGGTAGTGCTGGCATTAGTGCACCATTTATTTTTCTTGAAAGGGCCACCGAATATCAGAGGCCAAGTAATATGCTTCTGAGAAAAAAACATTGATGATAAGTCAGCAAATCACCAGTGAATTTCAGTGCTTGACATTAAGGCCTGTCTGCTTACCCGGGCCAAGTAAATGAATGCCTCGGGCAAGCAAATCAGTCCCTTTGCTTGCCCGAGCAGGCACGAAGTTTCTATAGCGTCAATTTTCGTAGTTTGACCATATTTTGCAGTTGACCATATTTTTGATTTTATTTTCAACAAGATAATGGCCCTAAACACACTTCTAAGTTGTGTGAGAATTATCTCAGTCGGAAAGAAACATCTTGTGACTTAAAAGTTATGACTTGGCCTGCTCAGAATCTAGACCTTTATCCAGTTGAGAATATATGTTGTAAAATTGAAAGAATGGCTTTGGAATTAACTTCAAACCATATGGAATGACTTAACGAGTGAGTAAAAAAAAATATTCTCATCTGTTTACTTATTTTCATCTATATGATCCAATATTGAAATAATGAAATAAATACTAGAATAGTGCTTGGTTCCTGATTTACCTTCATTTTCTTAAGTGTTCAACCATCACTGCACAGTACTGTGTAACAAATGAGAATAGATGATTGACGAGAGGGAGCAGGGACTAAAGGCAAAGTTGATAGCTAAAGCCGCTCCAAGCACACTGACCTCAATGAGGAGTTCATCGTGAGTCTTCAGGGGCAGCGGCTTCCATCTGCTGTTCAAAGCGCCATCTTCATCGTCATCCTCACCGAGAGCAGCCGACAGCGGTAAGGACGAGGATGACGAAGATGAAGACGAAGATGACGAGTCTGAATCGCTATTAAAAGTAAAGCATGTTCTAATCAAGGGCCAAGTTGTAAAAAGAGTTCCCCTTCTTTCAATAATACCGAAATGTGTTTTTACGGACAGGTTTAAAATCTCAGAGCAAGTGATAGAAAATATAGTCAGAGCAGCCGAGGGGGGCCAACAATTCATGAGAGAACATTAACGAGGCCCATCTGGGCCTGAAGGAACCAAATTTATAACAAATGAGAATTAGTGGGAGCAGAAATTCTGAGCAAGTGACAAGCTATAAACATGATTGTGTTTTCAAGGTCATATTCTATTTGATTTCTCACACAAAGAAAAGCAGAAAAGGCTCCTTCTGCATCAGTTCGCTCACATGAGATTTCCCTACGCAGGTTTCCTTAGAATGCGTGACGTTGGATGCTACCAAGGCTCATCCAAACGACATCCACCAAGAAACACACAGAAAATAATCACAGTACATTGAAGCATGATATCTTTCAACAGCAAAATTGTTAGGCCACATAAGTCACCATGCAATTATTGATTAAAAGGAAAGCTAGCAAATACAGTAACATTGGACTTTGAGCTGGGTTATGCCTACACAATTGAAATGCACTTCTCCTGTTCACGGATGAAATATTCTGACCATTCCACCTTTTTTACTGAAACATGAATATACAGGTCATATTTTCAGGCCTTCATCAGATTCTGATATCAGTGCTGATAATGTGGCCAGTTAAACCTCTTGATCGCACTCACTCTAAATATCTAAACCAGTCTGTGAACATTCTGAATATCAGCTCAGGATAGTGAGACACCTCTTCCCTAACCAAATGCTACACTGAGAACAGTTACATAGCAAGCAGACAGCTGGAGGATTTATTAATTTTTATGTCTTGGGGACCTCCCATCCACTGTGCCAATATGAACAGTAATCAGGGTGTTTTTCTGTGCGCTGTGGAGATTTCATAGAAAGAAGTTTTTTTATACCAACACCATCATGTGAAATATGTATCTATACACAGGAAATCTAAATGATCATTGTGCAATAGCATAATATTCATTGGGTGGCAAAGAATCCTGAGGATTTTTTTCCCCCCAATTTAGAATTCAAATGAGCTTCATAACCTTGTATGAAAGAGTCTCCTAAAAGACTAAATCATAAATGGTGAAACACTGCAGGAACCTTAACCCTTTGTGTGCCAAATGCATTTTCAAGGAATTAAAAATGTAGTTATCCTGAGCTGTTGAAAACCTGCCATGTGGCAACTTGTGGGGAGCTCTTTTAAACAAGTAGCCACATGATAGGTTTCCAACAGTATCTGACTTTGATATCTTACACAGCAGTGACAGGGTTAAGAGTTTGTTTCTTACCTATCAGAGGAGGAATCTTCAGATGAACTGCTGTCTCCACTGTCCTCTGAGGTGTTCGTCTCACAAACATTACTCCTCACGGTCAGCTGAACCTGAGACAGCGTCGAGCTTGCAGGGCTTTGACCCGCCTCTGGCGTGACAGACGTAATCCCAAAAGAAAGCGTTTCCATCTTGGATGACATGGTTACCTCCATGTCTTCAACACGCCCGCTCAGACCAGCAGCGACATCGCTCTCAACATTCTCAGCGCCGGGCTGTGAGCTTGGAGCAGTGGTGCAGGCCATGTCATTATCAACCTCACCTGCCTGCAATCGAGCTGCCAGTAAGTCACCTGACCCACCGGAGTTTGAATCCTCTGCACCCATCATCGACTTACTAGAATTTATGCATTGAGAAGGCCCGCTTAGCTCAAGTTCATTATTAGATACTGTATTAATATCCACGTTGGGAGGTGCAGATGATTGTGAAATTGTGCTGGGAGCTTCTGAGTCAACATGTTCCTCAATGGATGAGTTCTCCCTCACTGCACCTGGTTGTTGGTCCTCCATGTTTCAAGTGTCGCAGACCTGGTGTAGCAGTGCAACCTGTAGCAAAGAACAAAATAGCCAAGTGGCTCATTATATGTAACGCCAAACCGCTAAAACTTCAATTTAACCCCTTAAACTCTTATTTTTGCTAGAATTTCCCCTCAATTTAGAGAAATACTCAAACGCAGGACACAATTTTTAATGGCTACAGAATTATATCAATTAGAAAATATCTGGATCGTGTGCATCGTTTTAAACCCACTTTCCTGAAATTCTGTTGGACATAGCTGGGATCTTCGGAAATCATGGAATCTCGTAAAATTAGTGCAGTTGTTTAACCCCTGAAACTCTAATTTCTTGAATTTAAATTTTCCCCTAAACAGTCTCAAAGTCAGAAAAAAAATATTTTGCCTACTATAGGACAGTTTCACAAACACATTCTGCATATATTGGTTGTAGCTCCTCAGTGAAGCTATGCAACATATTTTAGAGAGAATTACTCAAAGCCGTGTTTTTTATGACCCAGCATTACACCCAATAGAAAATAACAAGATCTTGTGTATCACTTTACACTAATTTTCCTGTGACTCAGGAAAGCTTGGGATCTCCATTAAAGTTTAAAATAGGCATGAAGTTCCACAGGCTTGAAAGAGGCAGAGACGAACCCATGAATGAGTCGGTTGGTTTTACGGGGTTAATATTGTCACCATCTTTGGATGAACAAACAGCTTCATCGTCCAATGAACACTGCAGTTTCCTTCAGGGCATTCAAGTTCCGCTGCATGAACTTTTTTGATTTGTGATGTCTTTCGTACAACTATTGACAACTAAGTATTCGGCAAAAGAAAACTAACTTAGGCTGCCGTAGATGATGACAAAAACGTAAAATAAGGAATTGAAGCTGAACTAGATTCTGGGCCTACACTTCACCAATATATTATTATTAGGCTACACTTGCAATTTGTTCGGCACATAAAGTAGGCCTATACTAAAAACTACGATAGCACTCAAAGATTATTATGAAGAAATAAGGGACATTACCTCGTTATAGAGATTATTCTGGTTTTCCATAGATGGGGACTTTAATCATTCACAATACAGGTAAGAACTCTAACCGCTTTAAAACCCTCACAGCTGTAATACACTCGTTTTTCATGACTGAACTCAAATTAGACATTCAGATCGTTCCCAATTGCGGATACTACCGCGCAGCTAATAGCGAGTTTCTCGCCCTGCAATCCACAATTTCTCCATATAATTGCATCGACACGGTAAATCACATCTAGCGACGTATGCTTATCGGGCACTCGAGTCGTCACATTAATAGGACATATTAAAACAGAGCTCAAGACATTCGTCGAATCTGATGATGCGAATTGACAGATGGTGTTAAGTGCCCACAGGGTCCTCATATCACTCCGAAGTAACGTTAAAGACTTACGATGATAAAAAGATATTTTATGACATTACCGATCATCAACTAGCGAAAACACGAGTACAATCGAAGCCTATGAACCTAAGCCTAGCATGCTAATTCGTAAACACCGTATCTTGTAGGCTAATTTAGTGGCGTGTACGCTTTACTTTCGCCAAATGAAGCTTGAAAGTGAGGCGAGTAACTGGAGTGATTCGCACAAAATCACTGGTGGCCTGTTTGAACATGAGCCTACAATAATTTTGAGCAAATCTAGCTTAAACGTCAATTTGAAACATTTAACAGACAATTGCATGATATACTATTGTTTTAAAGCACATAATGCTCATAATGTAGTTTTAAAATTATGTGATGGAAATTTGCAAACAAGCAACATGTTGGAGGTAACAATCTGAGAACTTCCATGATCTTACCTGATCCTCGGAAGCACGTGTTGTTTTCAACTCTCACTTCCGGCTCCTGCATAGTACGTAATTATGCAGACGTCATCATAGGACGCGATGGGGGTCGCAATTTCTCTTTCGAGTTCAAGCAGCCAGATCCTGTCTCTTCGAGTACGCTGGAACTATGGCATATTTGTTTTGGCTCTGTCCTGATACAGAGAGTTTTTGGGCAGACATTCTTGAATTTACCCTAGACAAACTTTATGCTAACTTGTCGTTCACGATTCAAAATGTTATTTTTGGGTTCTTGAACTTGGTGAGGAAGATGGCAATACATACTTTTTGTGCTGGCCAAGTTGTTATTCCACAAGCACAAATTCAGTCACTTAAAGTCGTCCGGGGTTTCTTTGGAGCAAAATCAAAGATTATTTTGATACAATCTGGATATCCAAAAATAGGAAGGCTCCAAGAAAGGTGCGCACCCTTGTGACGCATTTGAATTAGCCTAACCCTATCTGGACTGGGCTTTGTTGTGCTTCCCGGGGCTGGTTGCTTGTTACGCCCTCCCCGGTAACTCGTAAACGACATGACGTATGACCACCAAATTTGCAGGGGATGATGTACATGTACAACTAAATCACTACAATCATTTTGGTTACATTATGACCTATTATGACATCATGTTTTGATTTTTATTATCCAGAATGCTTTGCTTATATTATCCCATAGTGCCCCAGCTTCGAGAGGCCAAAAAATACACAAAATTCTATTTATGTTCTGTGAAAATAGTTTTTCATTTACTCAATGTTTGTCTTAGAAGTTTGGGTCAGAAAGAAATGGTAGTAAACTTATATAGGATTACAGGTTTGTGTAAGGTCTGTTTGGATTACAGGTTTGCTCTGTTCTTATTGTCAACTTCTTTGTGTTTAGTATATTGATTTCAATATAGAGCCTAAAGACCACCTTCATAATGGAGGGAAAAATGTCTATTTGTTGGTAGCAGAATGTTTCATTGTAGTAAAATAAAATAAATTCAATGATATCATCAAATTAGCGTAAATTAATAATACTTAACAAAGCTGACATTAAATTACGCAAGATTTTGTAAATATGATGGACTACGTATATGTTAAAAAGAAAATCTGGAAACCACATTGATGAAACCGAAATCGGTGATTTTTTTGTCAGACATACCTGTTAGAAAACCGTTGCTATGGAAATGGTGAAGATGGTAGACTTGACTTATTAGTATGTTCCCAGACAAGTTTTAGGAGAAGTCACCAAGTTTGGTGATCCTAGCTCAAGCCTTTCAGAAATTATACAGTATGAAAATTGGCACGGGCATGAAATGCCCCCCCAATCTAGATAGGGTTAATGTACTGCTGTAATGGTCCTCTTTTGATGATGAGTGTGGTGTAATTGGATTTGGTTTTACAATGTTCATGATTTCTGAATCCAGCAATGTCATAATCTTCGGTCAAACTTTCTTCTTTGTATAAAATTATATATCAAATCTGTGGAAATTTTTCTTTCAAGACGGATGCAGTGTGGACTGAACCTGGACATTGACAACATTGCAATGATGCTCAGCCCAATAATAATAATAATAATTATTATTATTTTATTTATAAAGCACCTTTCAAAACAATAATTACATAGTGCTTCACAAAGAAGCACAATAAAGAAAATTATAATATTGTGAATATTATGATTATTAAAGATATAAACCCTGGCTTATTTAACTATTTAAGCTGCAAAAATTCCAAATTGGCAAAAGACAATAGTCCAGCATTTGATTGGTTTTTCACACATCTGACATAATCTTGCAAAGTTTCATGATGATTCATGATAGCTTAGAGAATAAAAGGCATCTGTTAATGTAATTTGCTAATGGTGGACATAGTTGAACAATTACTTTGTGCTTATAGATATTCCCTTGATTTCTGACCTATATGAAGAATGCAAAATTTTATGTTGGTTGGGCAGCTGGTCTTGGAATTATGCCTAGTTGTTTGCTATAGTACCATCTATGGATGGATTTACACCAAAGGAAAACTGGTGTCCATTTGCCTGTTTGTAAAGGGTCTTAAGTTTGGTGATGATTGGACAATGTATTCAGGAGTCAGAGCTCAGGATAGCAATAGAGGCCACACCTATTAATTTTGTTGGCTTACTGCAGCTACATCTTTTAAAATTGCCGCTTTGTGTGAATTTAATTGAAAGATCCCAGACTGAAGATGCTGGGTACCAAATTTAATGCTAGATGGTAGGAACAGATATAGTTTAAATGCTTTATAAAAAATTAAAAATGGTGTAAAATGCATCAATGCACAAATGGGCATGGCTTATATGGATAGATTTTTGTGGACCCATAAAATCCAGAGAAAAATAATTTTGTTTGAAAAGTTTGAAAAGTTATAGGCCAAAATGTAATTTTGTTGTTATTTTGCCACCCTGTGTTCAATCAGTACAAAATTCCAAATTAGCCTAAGGCACTATTCCAGTGCATGATTCATGTGAGTGCCAAATTTTACAGAAAAAAAATCAATGAATTTTCAAGGTATGCTCCAGAACACAACAACAAAAAAGAGAGACGTTTATTGACAGTAGCTATATTACCCCATATCACATGATGGGGGTCCTGTGCCAGCGAGAGGACCAAGCCAGTCAAGCCATTAATGCAAAGGACCGAAAGGCAAGAATAAGGCCGTGAAACAAGGAAACCACCGCACAGATGAACCTCTGAAGAGGACCCTGCCTCCGCCTCTGACAGTATCTCCAGCTGTAGATCCCAGTTCTCTCCCTGCTTTACACCAGCACCCTCCTCAGCCCCCTCAAAGAGCTACACCACCATTCCAGCCTCTCCCCCTCTCGACCGCTCCACTGCCCCAGCCACCATTTTACATGCAGCCACTGTGGCCAGTGCCTCCTCTTTTTATGCTCTTCCTGAGGCAGCCTCCTCACTGACCACAAAACCAGCGGGATGGGAGAATGGAGGTAACTGCTTATTAAATGCACTCCTGTATTGTTGTGCTTGAGACATGTCATGTGAAATATCACTTGCGCTAATTATTTTAACATCATTGCCATGCTGGTCAGAGGAGAAAAGCCTCAGCGCTTATGAAGGCCGATTTTCATATTTAGTTTATCTATTCAGTAGAAAGGATGATGAAGTTAAATTGTCAGTTTTTATTGCAGGTTGTATAATATGCAGGTGTCGTAATTTTTTTTTTAATTAATTTTCACAGTAAAGAGGTAAGGAAATAAATCGACTGGCGGGGACACTCAAGCAGCCATTTCACAAACTGCAGGTAGCCATGACAATGGCATTCAGTGGCATTTAAAAAAAGTAATTAACAGTAAGAGTACTGTGCAAAGTCATAGAGCTAATTTCTTCTCAGAGAGAAACTTTCTGTGTCAGAGTCAGACAGTATTTGTATCTTTTTTTAAAAATTATTTCACATAATGTATGCTTGCAAGGTGCCACCTGCCGATTCCTCTTGGCCAGGAAGACATCATAGTGTCATGGTTGTTCTGTCCCGTGAGTGAAGAGTGGTTCCATTGCATTTGTTAGCAGTATGACCTCTCACCAGGAGATGTTCGAATGTCGTCATTGCCTGGGACTTCGCGCTCGCATCATGTCATTACTTTGAATGAATGGCGCCCGCGCGTATATGTGTGTGTGTGTGTGTGTGTAAGCAATTGGGTGACTGACTGAGTGCCTGAGGATTCACTTATCGTAAAATTTTGCAAGTGTATTTCCAACTTTTTTTGAAATGCATTGCTGGCCTGACTGACAGGAGTGGATGTATATTTTCAAATAAAATGAAATTGACCAGATAAAACATTGAATATCTTGTCATCTTAATGTCTGCAACAAAATATTACAGAAAAATTTAGAAATCACTGCTTTCTCTTTTTATATGGATTTTCCATTCCATCCAAAGTTTTGCTGTGCTGGGGTTGTAATTAGTCGTACATGTAGTATGTTGCTTGCCATCACCTTTGAGTCAGCGCGTACACATGTAGTCACACAGTAGTTATAGGAACAGAGCCATGACCCCTACTCGAGGTGTAGTTCCTGGGTATACAATCTTGATTTCCATGCATTCCACCTGCCTGTTATCAAACTGTCTTCAACACTGGCTGAAGTAACTTGGGAAGGCTGTGCACAACCACACACATCAAACCATTTCATTAATTTAAAAAAAGACATCTTACTTATTACTAATTTGAGGAAATATTTTTCATTGACAAACAAGATGAATGCCATCTCTATATTATGAATAAGCACTATGGTTCTGGGACCTTTCTGGCATTTACAGTTCTGCCAAAAGTTCTGAAGTACATGTCCCAGCTGCAGTCAAAGTTGCAACAATGCCAGGGTATGTTATACCGCTGTTTGAAAATGGGCTTATTATACCTTCGTTTTAATATTAATATAAGAGGTAGGTCAATCCAACTTTTCTTAGCCTTTAGATTTTTTGATACTTATAATGTAGAAATCTTTGATATTTGTCATGTAGAAATGATTTACTGTCTGGGATTTACTGTGAAGTGTGAACCAAATGAAAATGGTAAATGATTAAATGATCCATTAAATATTAAATAAAGATGACTTGGCTGCCTCACTTCAAAAGTTTCGCTGGATTCAATTGAGGTCACAGCGGCTTCAGAGAGGTCCTTTTGTTATGATGTTAAAGTGATTTTATTACGCTGACAGTTTACAGGAAAGTGGCAATAAAAGTCTGGATTGGAATACGAGACGAGGTGGTGCTTATCTTAATAACCGGAATTAAATATTTCCTGGCGCAGATCTGACAGAAAATCAACAAGGTTACAGAGACTGTAACGTGACTTCAGAAAGTGCTGCCCTGTCTTTCTTCCACGCATGAACTCTGCCAGTTGATTTCAACAGTTAGTTCAACCTTCTGGCTGAATGCCGGTTAACAAATCCTGGTAATTGGAACAAAATATGAGAGAAGACTTTTAATATCCCTGAGAAGGAGGTTATGTTTTTGCTGGCGTTGGTTGGTCTGTCCGTTTGTGTACATGATAACTCAAAAAATAATGAATGGATACCTCTAAAATATTGCGGGTGGGTTGCTATTGCATCAGCGATGGACCCTATCGATTTTGTCCGCAATCGGTCAAAGACCACAGCAACCATCTTGAAATCCATGTTGCAGATACCTTAGATTTCTTATGAGCCATGTTTACTCAGCATGAGTTTGATTGTGCTGCCTTGGCGGAGGTTTGCATCCTCGGAATGCCTCGAGTTTCATTATGGATATTCAACCTCTGCCTAATGCTGAATTCAATATCCGCCCAGCTTTACGCTCCTGTGAAAGTGTCTGCCTCTCAGCAAGTAAAACTTTTTAATGAATTACATTTTTTTTAGGCAGCTAATTTATCCAAACAGCTTGTGGCAGCACCAACTCTGTTCTTTGAGTTAGCACTCTTGCAACTGGCATTTCATTGCTTTACCATGAAACTCTTCACATAATCACATAATCCTGCTTGGACGTTGCAAAATTTTGACTAATTCTAGGATTTACCAGTTTATAAATAAATAATAAAATGTCATTTTCTCTCTCCACAGACACCTAATCAGAATGACAATATTTCTTCTGCACAGGGCGTCTGACAGTGCAATAGAGAAGGAAATTGGGATTCAAAAAGCAAATATTTCTTCTTGCGTGTTGTCGCAATTGACTGGATTAGCTAAGTTGCCAAGTTCTTCTATTTGAGGAAAAACTAAATAAAATGCGCTGACTGTGTTAATGAGTCAAAGAAGCCATCACAGGACTTATTTTTACTGTTATCCGGACTCTCTTCTTCTAAGGCTTTAGAAGTTCCTGATACACAGGGGTGTAATATTAGGAATAGTGAGTCAGCCTGTTTGAAATTCTTCCACGGAATACTATTGCTTTAGCATTTACTAATCGTTTGGTTCTACAACTGGAGTTACCTATACGGCTCAGGGTCAATTGACCCTGGGAAAAATGGAGCTGTGACATATTTTTGCTTCTGCTCACTGAGCCACGAAGCCTACTGTTGTTGTCATTCATAGGGATACGGGTAATACATTAACAGAAGCCAGTCATGGCCTTACACCCTTGTGTTCCTCAAAAATGATAGATCTTTTAAAATAAACCTCTGCCGAGCAGTTTGGCTGACATAATTTATTATGGAGGATAATAAATCCAAAGAGTGATTCAACACAATGGGCTGAGGATACGTTGCAGGTATATACAACCCCAATTCTGAAATAGTTGGGACAAAGTGTAAATTGTGAATAAAATCAAAACGCAATGACTTTCAAATCACACCAGCCAGTATTTTATTCACAACAGAACAGAGATAACATAGCAAATGATGAACCAGAGAAATTTTACAATTTTATCCACAAAATGAGCTCATTTCAAATTTGATGGCCGCTACTGGTCTCAAAAAAGTTGGGACAGGAGCCTGTTTACCATAGTGTAGCATCCCCTCCTCTTTTTAACACAGAGTGGAGGCGTCTGGGCATTGAGGAGACAAGTTTCTTGGGTTTAGCCATCGGAATTTGATCGCACTCTTGTTTAATGCAGGCTTCCAGCTGCTAGAGAGTTTTATGTCTCCTTTCACAAAATTTTTGTTTAATTATGCGCCAAATGTTCTCAATTGGTGAAAGATCAGGACTGCAGGTAGGCTAGTTCAGCTCACGAACTCTTCTACTATGAAGCCATGCTGTTGTAATAGCTGCAATATGTGGTTTTGCATTGTCTTGCTGAAATACACAAGGCCTTCCCTGGAATAGATGTCATCTGTAGGGGTGCATATGTTGCTCTAAAACCTTTATATGCCTTTCAGCATTCGTGGTTCTTTTTAAAACTTGCAAGCTTCCAACACCGTATGCACTAATGCCTCCCCATACCATCAGAGATTCTGGCTTTTGAACTGAATGCTGATAACAGGAAGGGTGGTCTTTCTCCTCTTTAGCCTGGAGGACACAATGCCCATGATTTCCAACAAGAACATCAAATTTGGACTCATCTGACCGCAGGACACTTTGTCACTTTGCTACAGTCCATTTTAAATGAGCCTTGGCCCACAGAACACGGCAGCGCTTCTGGATCATGCTCAACGATGGCTTCCTTTTTCTCATGATAGAATTTTAGGTGGCATCTGAGGATGGCACAGCGGACTGTGTTTACAGCCAGTGGTTCCTTGAAGTATTCCTGGGCCCATTTAGTAATGACAATGACAGAATCATGCTGGTGAGTGAGGCAGTGGCATCTGAGGGCCCGAAGATCATGGGCATCCAGTAAAGGTCTTCGGCCTTGTCCCTTATGCACAGAGATTTTTCCAGTTTCTCTGAATCTTTTGATGATGTTATGCACTGTGGATGATGAGACCTTCAAAGCCTATGCAATTTGACATGAGGAACATTTTTTCTAAAGGGGACCTATTTTGCTGTATTTCCAAGGTTACATTTTGATCTTGGACTCCCCTCGAGTACTCCTGAGCTTTCAAAGTCCTAAACAGGGTCCTTATTTAGCTCATACTGCCATCCTCAAAAAACCCCATTTGTAGTCCATTGTAGTCTCTGCCTGAAACGCCTCATTGGGGTGGCTCTTCCGCTATGGCCCCCACTCCCCGTGTGCCCACTTTCTTCTGACTGGCCAGCTCTGTGGAGGGCGGATCTAGGCGGTACGAGGCAGCAGAACGCAGTTTTCCAGGTCCGGCTCCTCAGAGTGAAACTGAGATGCATCTTCCGAAGGAATCGACGGATATACTCGGCAATCAAACGCAGTACATTTATAAAGATCTAATGAAATTAACTTGCTCTAATAAACGGAACGGCGAAAGTGGAGTACGCAGTGCGAATGTCTGGCAGCTCAAGCTCGAATTTGCTGTTTACCTACGGCTACTATGGTAAGTACACTGGTGTTTCTACTCTATAGCTTGGATTGAGGGAAAGCTGGAATCCACCCCATACAGACATATTTGTAGAAAGGGTCGACAAACCCAATTATAGACCGGAGACCGTAGAAATCCGGTGGGTCTGAGTTTAGAGGGAAACATGGACAGTGAGGAGCAGCAAAAAGTGGACCAACAACTGATGGACTGCTTCGGTGTGTATTATAAGGACCTGCTGGTACGTGTGCAAAGCTGTGGTGTGTCGTTAGCATGGAGTAATGAACAGCTTCTGTCCTGGTATATGATGAAGAGGCGAAAGCTCCAGGCTAAACGGCCTTTTCGGAAATTGCCCATGGTAATGGTTACTTATTGCGTTGGAACGACTAGCGTTTGCTCGCAGAAAATGGGCGAGATAAACTGCTTTCACACCAGACGCAAAATTAATTTTTTGCCCAACAGTTTACATTCAAAGTCAATGCATTGTCTTTGCATTTACTTTGAATGTAATCTCTGCGTGAAAAATTAGTTGCGCATCTGGTGTGAAAGCAGCTTAACGCGCCCATAACGTGTGTATTTGCGTCTTTGAATTGACTTTGGATGTAGCTAATCTGTCGCGCGAAAAATTCTTTGCGCGTCTGGTGTGAGAGCGGCTTGACATGCCCCTAACGCATGTATTCCAGTCTTTGCATTGACTTTGAATGTAATTTGTTGCGCGAAAAATTAGTTTTGCGTTTGGTGTGAAAGCTGCTTAACACGCCCATAACGTGTGTATTCGCGTCTTTGAATTGACTTTGAATGTAGCTAATTTGTCGTGCAAAAAATTATTTGCGCGTCTGGTGTGAAAGTGGCTTGACATGCCCGTAACGCATGTATTCCAGTCTTTGCATTGACTTTGAATGTTATCTGTCCTGCAAAAAATTTGTATCGCGTCCGATGTGAAAGCAGCTTTATGGATAGTACGCGACAGTTAGAGAGAGCTTGGTTATGTTATGAACATAATACAGGTTTTGCAGATCGTAAGTTCTGTTAGCGCGGACAAGTTGCTTGTGTGGAGCTAGTGAATCGATCACTTCTGCAGGAAGGAATTTCCTTTTCAATCTCTGCCTTTTCTGGTTTTTTATTACCCATGACAGTTTCGATGAAGTGAAAATTATGAAATTATGTTACGGAAGTGCAGAGAAATAGTCTTTTATACCAGACACATTACAGCTTCTGCATTATGCGATTGCTTTCACAGTAGAATCAGGGAGCTTTCCCAGATATTTGTGATAGGGATTCGGCTGATCCCGGTCATGGATAAGTGAAGCAGCCACTTCAACTGTAGTGGCTACAATCGGGCAATGTTATGATGAAACTGCCACATTGATGCTTACCGAAGTAACAAGCATACCCATCACAATTACTGAATATAAGTTAACCAGGATCATTTTTAATTAGCACAGCGGCACACAAACTAACATGCAGTAGCTGGTAACCGAACGGTCATAACCACAGAGACAAACTCTTGCAATACAGGTTTTACAGACAGCAAGTTCCGTTACCATTGACAGTTGTTCAAGCATCCAAATTACAAACAAATATTAAAAGTTAGCTTCAAATGAGGTTTATGTTCACACACCTTCTATAGAATTTCCCCTGATATTACTCTTGCATATTTGGGACACAAACATTAGCAATAGTAACTTGGCCACATTAGCCGCTGTGCTACAGCCACAATCAACTGGCTATCACGTCAGGTTGGCTTATGCAGTAAAAGCAACTTGCAGCTTCTGTGTCTGCGAGTCACGGACAGTTGTGACCAATACAGGATTTACCTTCAGATGTTTCACAAAGCATGCGTTTGAGGCCTGTTGTTAGTGCTAACTATCGCTAGTGGTCCTGCTAGCCACCCGTAACACTAGCTTCACTTACATTATTTGCTGTTATATCGTTACTTGCAGCTTGTGGCTCCGAGTGCTTGATCAATGCAACTGCTTCAGGTTTGAGAAGCAGCTGAAACACTTATCTTCTTCCGAATTATCCTTTATTGACAAAGCTGTCTGGTGAAATGCTGAGCACAAGCAGCTAATGTTCCCTTTGGTCATGGCTGTTTGCTGCCAGCAAACAAAAAACGCTACCCACTAATTTTTGGAGGCATCCTCTTTTGGAAGAGAAATAGGTGTTTTTCTTTGCGTCCAAAAGTAAATGGACAAACAGCTTTGAGAGACATACTGACAAAACTGCACCTCAAATGATCTGCGGTTCTTCTTTTGTATTTCCAAAAGTGTAGACACTACCAAGCCATAGTATGACCTGCCATTGTGAGTGCCTGCTAGAATAGTTACCGCTGTGGGCAGGTCCAGCGCTGTGATTGGCTCTGGCTAGATCTGTACTAATTGGACGACAAAACCTGACGACAGGTTTTGCCCAGATCTTGACAAGATCTCGCGAGGAGCTGTTCAGAAAGGAAATCACGCTCACGAAATCACGTTCTCGGATTACGGCAAAACGTCTGTATCCTATGTTCAGAAACATTCCAGAGGTTGAGTATGGACAACCAACATTATAACATTACTAATATGCATTAACAGAAGGATCAGCATAATAGGTCCCCTTTAAAGTTTTTTTTTTTTTTTGCAAGCCTTCACAGGTTGGAGAGCCTCTGGCTATCTTAACATCTGAGGTACTCGGCCTCTCTAAGACATCCCTTTTATAGCCAATTTACACACCTGATGCTAGTTAACTTAATTAGTTGCTAAATGTTCTTTCAGCTGATTCTCTAATATATTAATTGCTTTTTCAGCCCTTTTTTGCCTGTGCCCCAACTTTTTTGAGGCCTGTTGCAGCCAGAAATTTTGAAATGAGCTCATTTTGTGGACAAATATGTACATTGTCTCAGTTTCAACATTTGAAATGTTAGCTATGTACCATTGTAAATAACATATTGGCTCATGTGATCTGAAAGTCATTGCATTTTGGTTTTATTCACAATTTTACACTTTGTCCAAACTATTTCGGAATTGGGGATGTATGATTGAAACTGAATAAAATTGAAACTTTTTTTTATATTGCAGAATTGGTGTGTGATGTCAGTACAGACTACTTGTATGAATTAATGTGTCAACTCTACTAGCAATTTGTCCCATCGTAAATCGCAGGCTGGGATGCAAAGAGATGCAACTGATCCTTGAAAAAGAACTTCGAAAAATGTCAGACTATTTACACCATTCATTTTTCCATTTTAAACTTCTTACAGAGGTTCAAGTGTTATACTCCAGACAATGAGCCAGACGCAGATTCAAAGTACAATCCAGTGAAGGTATTTATTGATAGGTTTGTGATAATAACTGGAGAAATGGCCACAGCACGCATCAGGAAGGTAACAGTCCAGTTTAGGGTGGCGTAGACTGGTGAGGGTAAAGGGTGTGTCCGGCTAGTGGCATCCCGGGGCAAAATCCGGGTGCTGATAACATCCACCGAGGCAGGACTGTCAGACAGCAAGGCTGAAGGGTTTAGCGGGAAGACAGACCCAATCCTGGAGACCGATGAAGGCTTGGGATGTGTTCCTGATAAATCAGAGGAACAGACTAAGGAGACAGCTAGGTTAACAAGAGCCCAGTCCCAATCTTCAAGACCAATAATAAGGCTTTGGAATCTGATGCGAGTAATTAATCTCTGAAGAGTAATTATGTATTTTGCTGTCATAAAGATTACAAAAATTGCCGAAGATGGTAATATTCTTCATAACTCCAACACACAAACTGGCAGGTTATTTCACAGCATATAGTGTGACAATCCAGCATCTCTGCTTAACAGAAATAAGGCTTATTTACACCACTGAGACACAAGGGAATGGGGCACACAGTGGATTGAACCTGGGCAAGGGAGGCGCACGAGACACCAAACTAAATAAGGAGACAATACCTCTAAAAGACACACAGGTCGCTGCAAAGGGGGAGAAAACTAGGGTATATTTAACCACTTGAATTTTACCAAAGATTGAGTTCGAAAACATGAATATCGTCAAAGCTTTATCTGGCACTGTATATTACAGAATTTGACCATACATCACCAGTTTCTAATATTCATTGACATACACCAGATTTGTTTTTTTCTGATATAAGAGTTTATGTTACCCAATACAATGAAGAGTCATGAATAATACAATCATGTTAATGATACTGGTATAACTTTAAACTTCAAGAGAAGTCACAGACAGCTTGGAACAATATTGAAACAATTCAAGTAAAGAAAAACTGCGATTCATAGTCCACACAATCAATTATCGATAACAACGCATGTTGAACGAAAGCCTTTGGTGTTTTTTTTGGTTCAGTTGACTGGTATAATGTATCCTCATAATGATGCAGATAAACCGGCACATTCACCATCGAACAATTGCCTGAGTACGCCTTTCAGAGATTATCGTACATTCTGAATGGATTCACGTGTGCTATTATGTAGTGGGAGAGAAATTAGTAACATCCAGCAAACCATACTGAGGCATCCTGGCCTGCAGTGTATAGTGAAGATTTAATTAGAGCTGTGAATGAACCTTCTTCTGTTCGATAATACAATGGCTCCACGCAGTACAATGGCGTGTACTACGCAAAGGGTGCTACAATGAAGCTATTAAAACATGTCAAAGGTAAAAACTGAAAGGCCAAGGTGATCAACTGAAGAAAAGGATACGTACATTGAACGTCACTTCCTATGTGATTAGGCTTTGCATTCAAAAATTCTGCCAAGGTCACGGCTATAATTACCTTTATCAACACATTCAATAAATATACGTGGCAGTAAAACAGACAAATAAAAATCAGTACTTACCATCACTGTTAATCACATTATCACTCCTAACCATGTGACATACAATACTGAATTCAAGCAGAATGCAAAGTGGGAATCTAATTTCTTGTCTACAATAATGACCTGAGAAAGTAGGAGTGACAGAGAATACAAGGAATTTAGTGGCCAATGAACTGTACAGGTGATTGTGTGGCTGGACAGAGCAAACCAAATTCAGAATGTTGGCAGAATGGAGTGATCTCAACCCCTGTATTTTGTGAGTAGAAGTCCTTAATCCTCTGAATAATAAGTGTCTTGGAATTCATATTGAAAGTCACAGTCACAGTTCTAAAACTCCATTGCTTTGAATGACCAAAGTGATTGGTAAATGAGCATTGAACATTCTAGACCCATATTTGTATTCTCATACTTTAAAAAGTTGATCAAAAATTGATGCAGAGTGATCAATAGACAGCACATCCAACAGAACATTCCCCTGCACACTGCACTTACATCAGTCTTTCTTACTGGTCTAAAGGTGCCATCTGTAACTTTGGACCAAGAGAGTAACACGGCCTGCTGGTTATTATTATTACTCAGTGGCACTCTGGCAAGCAATTACACAGGTACTGTAGAATTGACCCACATAGGCTGCCCAAATTGGCTGCAGACCCCAGGTTCAAATGAATGGGCACCAACCCTCCCATTCCCTCTATGCACATCCCCACTTTCAACAGCTTCTTTACTTGAAGATGATGGTTTTTCAAGGGGGACTCCCAACAAAATCCTAGCAAAGTCATATGAGCATCATTTGGAACTTTGGCAGCAGATGACAAGAAGAACTATGCAACAAACAGCGATTAGTCAGTTCCAGGGAGTCGCGGCCGCCAAAAAGATGCTGCGTCTTTCCCTCGACATGTGCGCATATAACAAGCCTTGCGACCCCGCAAGCTATTTCACATTACTCGCACTAACAGGTCAAATGCTTATGTAATACCCACTTGGAGCCTTTTTTGAATAAACAGAACATTCAAAAGTTGAGCAGGTTCAGTCACCAGACTTTACTAAAGCCCCTCTTTGCTCGTGTTGGGTCACAGGTCTGGGCTGCCGGGTTTGAGGGAGGTCTTAGACACGTCGGTGTGCATGGTGGACATGGCGATGGTGTCATACTCCTCCGGCCTCCTGGTGCTCATCTTGCACAAGCGGAACACCACGTGCAGATCCCTCTGGAAGTTTCGGTTGAGGAAGCCGTAGAACAGCGGGTTGACGCAGACGGACGCCATAGCCGTCAGGTGGCAGAGGGAGAAGAGCGGGTTGTGGTTGCAGTTCATCACCACCTCGTGGTTCCAGTCAATGACTGCGTTAAAAATGTTGAGGGGCAGCCAGCAAACAGCGAAGGCCACCACGATGGAGAAAAGCATGACATTGATCCTCTTAGCCTCGCTGGATCTGTATTTGCTCTCCCGCATTTTATCCATCATGCTGCTCCTCTTTTTAAGCCGTGTGTATATCTGAACAACAAACAACAGATAAAAAAAGATGACAGGGCTAATATTACATATCTGGCGAACATTCATTATCAAAACATAACAGAATATGAGTGGCGAGAACAGCCCAACAAGGCTTGCCATTTTCCTTTCACTAAAATCAACCTAACCTTTCAGATACTTAAGGACTAGATGTTTTCTAGCATTGTATCAATCCCGGTTTTGAAAACTCCCTAAATCTCTGCCTCTATGACAGAACCAAGCAAGCTAATCCTCACTGTGATCACCCTCTGCATGAAAAAATACTTTCTGAAATTAATTCTCCATTTTCCTCTTGCTAACTTCCATTTGGGACCCCTAATTTTGCAAACAATAATAATTACTAAGTAATCCTGCACAGTTAACATTGTTCCTCTCTTTTATGTATTTAAAGGCCTCAATCAGATCACCCTGAAATCTTCTTTTACTGAGGCTGAATAAGTAGATTAAGATTCTTCAGTTTGTGCTCTTAGCTTTCATCTTTAATTCCAGGAATTAACCTTGTGGCTCTTCTTTGAACCTTTTCAAAAGCCTCTAAATCTTTCTTGTAGTATGGTCCACAGAACTACACAGTCTTGTCTGTCAAAGGCATTCCCATCAACCCATCATCTTCGATGCGTTTTCCTTGGGGTCGCAGGGGAGTTGGAGCCAATCCCAACTGATTATGAGCAAAAGGCAGGGACATACCCTGGATAACTCACCAATCCATTGCAGGGATCACACACCATTCACTCTCTCAAGTGTTCATGGAGAACTTATGGTAACATTGACGCTCAATCAGAATGAAATGTCCTCATGCATACATCACAATAAGAATAAAATACCCAAATCCGACTGAAAATCTAAGCCTATCAAATGAGGTGGCGTAGTCCTTTTATAATAGTTTTGATAGGCATGTAACTGTTTTTGCATTTGAATTTTCTGCGTATGTTCATTACGAGCAGTAATGCCACCGAGAAGCATTATGCACTGCTATGTTCGGAAAACATGGGGACGTGAGCAAGTGAACAATGGACTCAAGTTTTAGAGAAGTTATATGAAGTGGGAGCAATCAAGTCTAACATTAATTCAACATCAGATAAATAACCTTATTGAATAATGATCAGAATAGGTCAATCAGACAATTTTCATTTCTAATATAAGCCTTATAGAAGATGAAGAATTGCATCAAGCCTCGACCTGCAGGACACAATTGAGCCCTTGATACCATTACATGATCCAAGTCCACACATTAAATATTCTTATTAACAAATAACCTCAACATAATTTCCCATTTCCATCCATGTCCAATTATTCAAAATACATTGATAAGCACAGATAAGGCACATGCAAGTGTGCATAATCAGTTGAATGCTTTGTTGCATTTGAGGTCCATACATGCTTGGTTGCATTTTATGTAAAAGATGATAACTGCGACAGTGCGTTCAGGAACCACACGCAAGAGGGAAAAATCCAAAAAACGTATGTCTTCAATGAGTGCCGGGTCAATGCCAAAAATCACAATTGCCAAGCCACAATACGAAATCCATAAACAGAGTCGACAAGACAGGTAGGGGTCAGAACCACAAAAATAGATGAGCAAAGGTACATCGACGGCAGGCGAAGAGTTGTAGTCGATGAACAAAGCCAAGGGTCATACATGGGGCATCAAAACACAGAAATCATGGTCATACAAAAATAGGTCAGAATCCAAAAAGACAAAACAATACAAGAAGGGCTATAGCAAGAATCAAAGTCGGACAAACCAGTCGAAGGAAAACAATACTCAATGGCATACACGGCACTCTGCACAAAGAAATATTGATCAATGTTGTTACAAAGTCAGAACTGCAGTGAGGACTCTTAAATGGACGAGAGGGAAGTCACATGCTATGCAGGGAACAGGTGAGCTGGATCACACTAATTACAATGGGAGAATCACATGAGGGAAACCCTAACCACGAAAATTGGCGAAAGCCAAGACACGGACGGGAATCACACACACAGCCTATGAAATTTAAACAGCTCCGGTCAAGGAGTTCTAAGTGCACAGATAGCGAGTGCAGGAAAGTAAATAAGCACGTGCGAGAGATCTCGCTGAAACGCAGGGGAAGACAGGTAAAGCTGAGCAAGAGGCGGAGACTAGAACAGGGCGATTGCTGAGAGGGAATGAGTATTAATTAGCAGCGATGCAACTTTACAGATTTAACTAGAGTACTCGTTAGTAAGTTAGTGATCTATATACATGAATTAGTTGTGTTAGTAGACTATGATACAAAATACAAATGTTAGATTTGTTAGTATCAGAACAGAAAGACAAAGGAAGTAAACGAGAATTGAAGGAATATTTTAAACACTGGAATTCATTTAAATCACCCGAAGTAAGTGGGCATGCAAACAGGGAAGACAAACTGAACCAACTAGATCACAAGACAGGGGAGACAAGTGCAATGGAGCTGAAAAATGGAATGAACTTAAAACCTGAGTATTACAATAACCAAAAAGAATAAATAAAAGGAAAAAATCATGAACACTGAACTTGAACCTAAACATGAATATAAACATGAACAAAAATCATAACCAAGACACAAGGTCTCAATAGAATACACTACCTCTGCAGTCTCGGCCGTCAGATTGGTAGCTGGTTTCTGTTCTGACCATAATTGCAATCATAGGATTCTGAGAAGCTGTTAATTTGTCTTTGTTGGGTGAAGTTATGTTTCTTATTTATCCTCTAAAGCCACATTTTGACACATATTTATACAACTACATGCCATATAGAATACATATTCATTGTAGATATTGTTATAGAAACAATTGCATAAAGGAGTAAAAAATTAACTAATCAAAGTAAATGAACAGTAGGTTCATAACTGGTGAATCAGTGGACACATGGTTACAAAAAATGATAAATTTTTAGGCAACCAAATGACAGTTACATGTATAGATATTATTGGACGCGCACTTCATAAGCACCTGGGTGAGTATGATCAACGCTTTGCCCTTGCATGCAAGTTTTGTGAATGGCAGCATGAATTTTGCAGCAACACCTCTACTGTGTCTAGTACACACATTAATTCAATATCTACAGATAAATAACCTTAATGGCATGTATATTTTTGTCCTACTTTCTTCTGTCAGTCCCTGAATACTTATGTTCAGGTACATTACTTGTGAATGCTGAAGTGCTAAAACTGGAATCAGAAGGGTTCATGAATATTCAAGAGTTCTAGTATATTTTGCCATCTCTGCTGCTTTGACAGGACACAAGATGTCACTGACGTTTTGTCACTCCCAAGGGATTTATGAACTTTGAATGAAACATAATTTTACACATTAAAATTCTTTCCCTGTGACAGCATGCGTGTGTGATGGGCGTTGGTAGTTGGACGCCAAGAGCAGTGGCCAGAAATAAAAGGAAAAACCAGCAGCGTGCTGAGAGACTAAAACAGATAGAAATCACAAGACTCGCGTTACCAACGGACCTGACGCCGTCCGTGGTAGAAAACAGGCGAGCTCAAAAAAAAAAAGAACGAAAGAAAAGGGAAATAAACCAAAGATTCCCTAACTCACTAACACTGATCCTGTTATGCAGCTAAGATCCTGACAATACTCTCTCTCTCAAGACCTTACCTGCTAAAGCGCCAAGTACACAATGACACTCTAGCAACACGAGCCAGGCAGAACAGGAGCTTAAATAGAGTCCGGGTAACGCCCCCAATTAATGCCAGCTGGCCCAGGAATCCGATGGCGAGCAAAACGATATCGTCCCGTACGAGAGTAACAAAAGGAGCTCTCAAAGCTCCAAAACCATGACAGCGTGGCCCAGAAAGAAGGAGAAAATTACCAAAATTGTTTTTTGAAACATGCCCAAACATTACCGAGAAAACATCCTCATAATACTCATTTTTGGTTGCAGTATCATAATATTTGAGCCTGCATTTTTAGGCATCTGGCTGTGGGCTTTATTATTTTTCCATGCAGCTGAGCACCTCATGGTCAGATGAAAATATAGAGCCTCCATCAGCCAGAGAAAAACTTACATTTCCTGCGTTGATTCCTAATTCGGGTAATATTCTCTGTAATTCAGACTACTGGAGAGCAAATCGAAACAAATGGTTCCTCCAGTTACATTAAAATAGCTTATTTTAGCTAAAATTAATGAAAAAAAAAACTATTCCCTTTAGACCTTTTTCAAACCCCATCCGCTAAGATGACCATTTCTTTTTTTTTTCGGTTCAGTTTTGATTGTTTTGATTTCACAAATTTGTATGCACCAATGAGCCAAAACATTTAATCCATTGACGAATGAGGCAAATAATGCAAACATTCAGGTCACGTGCTTTTTTTCTGGCAAATGATCACAGCCAATAACTAGTGGTGCAACACACAACATACCCTACCCGAGGAAGGCCTTTCAGTGCTTTAGGTGTTGAAAAACCAAGGATCCTCCAACATTTGACCACGAATGAGCCCAATGCCATCACACCATAGTGTAGCATATTGTTGGAAGTGGAATTGAAAAATGCATGTCTTGAATCTAGTTTGAAATTGATTGGAGCAGATTTCTGGAAGTTATCAGGAAAATAAAGATTTTCAGTTTTCGATGACCTTGACCATAACCCAAACAGGTACAAATTTAATCGGGTGACCTTATCAGACTTTCGCACTCATGTAGGCCTACTTAAAATCTTAATGCTATTTTTTACTTGATCAAACCATTTATGCGCTAAACTTTCCATTGACATTCATACAAACAAACAAAAAATGACCAACAAAAACAAGCACCCACCCCCCACCCCCCCCCCTTCAAGCAGGGTAATCATGTAACACCATTAATAGACGGATTATTAATCTTTCACCAGTGTAACAAATTGTAGCACCTAGACATTACATGTATAAATATTGCAAGTGCGGAGAGGACACTCCGTACAGTCACAGTCGTGCATCAAAGAATCCCACGCATCAGCTGAGGGTGCGAGAGCATACAGGGAGCACAGAGTAACGTGAAAAATACTGCAGTCAACTCCACTCCAGGAGAATTCCAGGATTATGAAGCATAGGACTCACTGAACATTTTGTTGTAAAATTTAGGCCACTTATATTGGACAGAATTGCACATGTAATCCAAATGTTTATGGTTCAATGATCACAAAATTTGTTCCTTTATTTCGAGCAATTCCATTTTAGGTATGCAGACTCTTTCACCAATTCATCAACTACTAATGCTGTCGGAAGGTTTTTCAACAAATCACATTGAAGCCGCTTTCACATTCCCACAGTATTTGCAGCTGTGGGAGCAGAGAAATGCAGAGAAGTAAAAAGGGGGCTGTACCCAGATAGCAAAATTCTTCTGGTCTGTATCTGGCCCACACCTGACACGTTTGACACATTCATTTGGCCCACATCCCGCATGGAATGATGGCACTTGGGTGCTCCGTTCCTGTTTGGCAGAACTTGGCCACAACCAAGCCATCACAATGCCACATGGCAGCCAAGAACATATGACGCAGCAAATGTGGGCCAGTTTTGGTTCACTTACAGACTGACCATTGTCACTCCGCCAAATATTTGCCAATTGTGGGCCATATTTGTTTTGTGAAACTCAGGCCAAATTCAGCATGTACCACATGGGCCACTGTAGGCTCACATCTATTTTGTTCAGGCCAAAAGAATGCCCAAAGTGCCAAATTGTTGCCTGATGTGGCCCACATCCGCATGCTATCTGGGTAGTGTCATTTTAATGTTTGAGTAATAGTTTGAACCCAGACACCTCAAGTCGACTAGTCTCATTCAGATTGACTAAAAGTAGGCCAAATCCAAATGTGGAAATAATTAATTATAACAAAATTACAAATGACTAGCAGGCCACCACAGAATGGGTGCGAATAATCACATTTCTGTTATAAACTACGACTGAGTGAAGATTGCCGGAAGTGGTCTCCATTCTGCACAGATTCTGATAAATGCATCACTGCTGCTTTGGACTTAAAAGTCGATTAAGACAGAAAATCATTACTCAAAATAATTAAACACCATTGCATTATAAAGGCCTTGTTCTGAATCAATCCTGCGAAATAAATGACTTCAAAGGCCGGTTGAGACAGCACATTTATATAGAGCATATTTGGTTGTCATGGTTACAAAAAAATATTCCTGGATGAGGAAAACATCCAAGAATAAAATGCAGAAAGGTCCCAGACTGGCAATCACACAGTGAATTAGACAAGGTTAGTCAGATCATTATCTTCCTAATTTTTATCTCCCTCATTGCGCGACTTTCCCATTATCGTGGTGTGTTGTGCTGTTCATTTCATTTGTTGATTTGTACAATGCAGTGTGAACACCCACAGCAGGACAGTTCACACAGAAATATTTTCTTAAATGCTTTTTCCCTTTTTTAGACTCACTTTCAACATTTGCTATTAACATTGAATACCTATTATTGAACTTAGAGCTTTGCAAACTCTGTCAATCAGTTTGGAAATAAACAAATAGCTAAGCTCTCTCTTTGAACATGAGTGCCATTAGGCTGGTGTTTTCATTCACACACACACACACACACACACACACACAATTTGGAAACCATTACCTTCTGTAATTAAGAGAAGAATGCAATCCAAGCTCAAAACACCATTTCTTGCCATATAATAAATTAACGAAGGAGTGTGCTTGCACATTGGATAACACAATTCTCACTATTAAAGTCAAGAAGAAATATAGTGTTTACATTTCTCTGTGATATAAAAGGGAATTGTGTTTTAAACCGCACATATCATGGCTGAAGTCTTCTGTGCTTTGATTGAATGCTCCCCCCATTGTCACATAAAATCTGGACTAGAGTGTTTCAAACCACTTGTTAAAAACAAGCATCTATCCCTCTGCACTGAGTGGACATTTTTAACGCCTCTGATTTATGACAGAAATCCACCCCATTGATGCCTTAGCAAACTTGAAGCTAGCCAGTTCACGTCCAATTCTGGATTAATGTGATATGAGATTCATTGCCTGCAGGGGAATTTCAAGCTAGGATAAAATCAAGAATTGGAAATTTATAGCTGATCCCAGGATCTACAACAGAGAAAAACAACCTTGACGTCAAACAACCTATGAGCCTCATATAGCAACAGGTTAAATGATATGGATGTGGCAAAATCCAACAAAAGGTGCCAATTGAAATGAAATAGAAGAGAAATACAAAGACATTTGTCCATAAATTCCTTAGTTGGTAAATCTGTAATATGCCACTGATGTGACTTTAAAGCTGGAGTATGTAATTTTAAAAAAATCACTTTTGTTAAAACTGTTACTATGTCCTGACAGTGGGATGTGAGTCAGATGATCGTTGACAAAATCAGAGGCATCTGGCTCTATCTAGTGCTTCTAATTCCTTCTGCAAGATTTCACCGCGACCTGTTCAAAACAACCAATCAGAGCCAGGAGGAGTGACTGACGATGACAATCATTTCTCATGCACACGCAATTCAATCAGCTGTGTAGCCTAGTTGTGGTTGTTTCTTTACAGCTGGACAAACGCTAGCCAGCAAAAGCACTGCCATTTCTCACAGACTAGCTTATTTGTGAGTTCAAACCTGAGAAGCTGAGAACGGGAGTATAAATTTCCAAGAACGCAAGGACACGGTAAACTGACTCTGCAGTTTGAGAAGGTTTCGTTCTTGTCTACTTAACATTTCAGCGTGAGACTTTATTTGTTCACCTTTCTCACAATTTAATATTGTTAAAAATAAACAGTTATGTGCTTTTTCCTCAGCAGATGCTGTAGTCGCTGACTGTCACCGGAGAATGCTATCACATTAGCTGCAAAAGCCATCGGGAAAAAGCTGGCTACACTTGCAGCCGATAGGGGTATCAAGCTCAGCTCAATAATAACTTCATTGGTAGTTGGTTGCAAACGCAAGTGGGTGGCTGGTAGATCATATATCACCACAGAGGTATCTGAAATTCCATATAGCTTCAGATGTAAGACGTCAGTGGTTACAGTAACGCTCCGTTGAGAATATCTCAAGTTACAAACGTTGTGCTCGTGGCTGACGTTCGCTTGTTTCTAGTGATAAGGCTAGCTCAGTGGCTAGCTGTGTTTTATACATAATATGCTGTAACTCTATTGCTAATATGCCCAGGTAGTCGTATTGGTTTGGTCTTTGACCTGAGGCCTAATTCATAGGATACTTGTTGATGGTAAAATGTTATTTTTATTATTTTGCTGTGTTTGCACCTAGGATTCACACAGCTCTGCTGACGATTCAGAAATACCACACTGCATCCAGGTAACGGGATGCGAGACTCACGCTCGTGCATGTGAATCAGGGGGCGTGGCTTTGATCAGAGACTTGAGGGGAGGGGCTGGGTTTAGAGGTGAGGCGACATTCAAATCTTGCTTGCTTTTCCAAGATTGCATACTCCAGCTTTAACAGCTTGAATAGTGGGTTTCTTTTATGAGAGCTGATCACTAAAATTGAACATAGAGCTGCAGCATATGTACCCTTTGAGGATACAGATTATCATGTTAAATGTTGCGGCATGAGAAAACTGATCACAGCTGTTCTCCAGATGCCGCTATCATGTGCCACCAAATAAACAACTGAAATATGATCAAAAATTACCATTATATTAATTCAAATGAAGGCCACAAAGGAAAGATGATCAGAGTCCAATTTTGCATTTTTATATGTTTTATATTGTATATTATAACAATATTTATAACAACATTTAATAATATTATATATTATAATAATATTTTATATTTTTTGCATATTTTTTTCAGTACTTTGTTTCTAAGATCGTTTTGAATTTTTTATTCATTATTTCTCTACAACGAGAAAATGTCACTGATCATTTTTTCATTGTGATCTTCAAATATATAATGTCAGTTGTCCTTGAAATGAAGTAAATACAAAAACCCAAGGCTGTTTCAAAGTAAACACCATTCGCTTTACCAGGTAAAGTACTAACTGAATCAAAACACCAAAGTTGAATGAAAACTATACGGCATATAATTAAAGAGCTGACCCAATAGTGAAATACAGACCATGAAAAATCACATAGTCATAAAAATAACGTAAACAACTCAATCGTTGTGCTTTTTTGTCTTTTTTTTACCATTAGTGGATGACATATATTCCGATCAACACAATGAGATACAAGAGCTAGACTAGCGAGAGCCCATTCCTCCACCAGCATAGCTGGACTTTGGCCTATTTCTCAGCTGTACTTTGCCCCAGATATGCCAAAATTTAATCACTTGTTCCTCTTGAGCTACGCTAACATCCTGCAGAGTTTGGTTGAAATCTATGCAGTTGATTTTGAGATATCCTGCTGACAGACAGACGTACAAATAAACAAACAAATGGAAGCAAAAACATAACCTCCGCTTAGGAAGTTATGAGACATTAAACAGCGTCCCATTCGCTTACCTTAAAGTAGCATACGAAGATAAAACACAGTGGCCCCACATATTGTATCACCAGCATGCAAGTGGTGTACGTGAGTTTGAACATTCTGGATGGCCAATTCTCCACACAAACCACCTTCCCGCGGTACTGTTCGTGGTAGTGCGGCAGCAGTTTTAGTGGATCGTCCGTGACCAGGGAGAAGAACATGAACGGGAGTGACGTGCATCCCGCCAGCACCCAGATCACGCTGATGCTAACGTAGGCTTGGAAGTTGCTGGGCCTCCACCCGCGGGGGTTCACGATGAGCTGGTGCCGCTCCACCGCGATCAGCACCAGCGAGAAGATGGAGACGGACACGGAGAAGCACTGCACCATGCTGTTCAGCTTGCACATGGCCTCGCCGAAGATCCAGTGATCCATAAAGGTGTAGACCAGGGTGAAGGGTAGGCACACGATAGACACGAGAAGGTCCGAGATGGAGAGGTTGGCGATAAGGATGTTGGTGACGTTGTGCATCTCCTTCTGACGGGCGATGATGAGGACCAGGGCGAGGTTTCCCATGATGCCCAGGAGAGCGACGGCGCTGTAGGCGATGGCCATCACGAAAAACATGGGCAGGTGACTTTGGCATTCCTCCTCAAAGCTCAGCAGTGACAGGTTCCTGCGTGAGCAGTTGAGAGGTGGGGAGCAATTCAAAGGTGGCAATGGAAAAAGGTCGCTCATTTTAGAAAATATCCCGGTCCTTTTTTTGGAACAGTCCTCAAAGGATGTGGTATCATGTAATCATCGGTGACTCCGAAATCATTTCAGTGGCCATTTTCTTTTTTAACATCCTTTTGAAAACCTTCCACCGTACACTGAAATCAATCAAAAATATTACAAGTTAGACTATTCAAGCAATGACAGTTGACCATTCATGATGAGCCAAGTATTCACGTCAAATGATATTTTTAAAACTGTGCTTTAAATGGCAATAGGTTTCCTCTTCCAAATGAATATTTGATGACACATTCCAGGTCAGACAAAATGGCTTTTAAATCAGACATTAACAACTGTTATTATTAGGCCCAAGATAGAGGCATCGCTGAAAATGCCTATAGCTACCGTCACAAGTAAATATGTGTGGGTTCCATGGGATGTTAAATTCACAATTCAGGATTACTGGCCAATTCTTAAGCTCCAGCAGCAATCATGTTTTCGGCTCTATTTCATCTGAAATTTGATCGTGCATCATGACCCTGTGAATCCCATCATCCTGGCTTTGCACTAAGATGGTTACCTATTTCAAAATAAGAATTATGCAACACCGTGTCAGTTATGCTAGTTATAAAGAGCAAGTCTTAAATCATCTGCCCATAATGAATGTAGCCTGCGTGAGAAAAAAAAAAGACAATGATGCATGCATTTCACCGAAAAGCATCATGACAACAATCTACTGCAAAGTGAATGTACGATATATTCTGTTAAGAAATGTTAATTACATTGTGATACCTTCAATGAAAGCAATATGAGGGTTTTTTATCATTTGAACAACTTATTAATAACAAACTGGCATCTCCAATCTCACCAAAATCTGAAATACCTGATTGGCAAACTATGTACAAGCATGCTCATACACAACTTGTGCTGCCATCTTGGGAGAGCAAGGCAGCTCATGGTTCTGCTGTGAAACGCACCTATGAGCTGCTGCTTCTACGCACTTGCAGCTTCAAACCCCTAAAGCTCAGAACAAAGGCAGGGGAAGGAAGCCCAAACGTGTACATGCTCAGAATATAACTGACAGGCAACTGGATAGCCAGCGAGCCAGCGATGGCTCGAGCAATGAACAGTGCTAACCCGACTCGACTGTATCCATCCGATTTTCCCTAAGCAGTGCAAAGTGTAAAATGGTTAAGGCCTCTCTGAACGACTTTGCTGGGCATTCGGTGAGAAACAAACTGTGACGGTGCGTTCAGGAACCACACACGAGGCCAGGAAATCCAAAAATCGTAAGCCTTTGAGAGCCGGGTCGGGACCAGAAGGCACAAGAATTGCCAAGCAAAAAACGAAATCCAAAAAACAAAGTCGACTAGACAGGCCGGGTCAGAACCAGAAAAGCAGAAGTGCGACGTTACATAGACAGAAGCCAAAAAGTCGTAGTCGAAATCCAAATCAGTGGGTCATATACAGGGCATTTAAACACGGAAGACGTGGTCGAACAGAAATGGGTAAAAATCCAAAAAGACAAGAACAGAAGGGCTTTGGCGAAATCAAGGTCGGACGAAACAGTCGAGGAGAAACAATAATTGTCTGGCATACAAGAGGCTCTGCACAAAGGAATATTGATCAACGTTCTGAACAGCAGTGAGGACTCTAAATAGACACATGGGAAGTCACATGCTATGCGGGGAACAGGTGAATTGGATAAGAACTAATTACAGAGGAAGGTATACATGGGGAAGTCCTAAACCACAACAATTGGCAAAAGCCAAGACACGGACGGGATCCACGCAGACAACCTATGACAGATAAACGGCTCAGGTCAAGGAGTTCTAAGTGCACAGATAGTGAGTGCAGGAAAGCAATCAAGCACGTGTGAGAGATCCCGCAGAAACGTAGGGAGAGACAGAGAAAGCAAAGCAAGGGGCGGAGACTAGAACAGGGCGATTGCTGAGATTGAATTAGTAATAATTAGTAGACGTGCAGCTTTACAAATTAACCGAAGTGCTCAGTAGTAAGTTAGTAATATATACATGGATTAGTTGAGTTAGAAGATGATGATTTGATGATACAAAATATATATGTTAGTATTATTAGTAATCTGGGAAAGCAAGGCAAAGGAAGTAAACGAGAATTGAAGTACTAATATGAAACACCAGAAACCATTGAAATCACCCGAAGCAGGTGAGCACACAGACTGGGGAGACGGACTGAACCAACTTGACCACATGACAGGGGAGACAAGTGCAGTGAAACCTAAAATGGCAGGAACAGAAAACTGGAAAATACAATAACCAAAAAGAATAAAGAAAAGACATCAAACACCGAACCATGACACAAACTGCAATATTATCAAGACTACGTACAAGAGTGTGGTGCTCAAACTTCTGCTGTGCGATTGTCATTTTGGAACTGAGCTGCATAACATGTGGGCCTTAGCAACTGTAAACTTTAACCAGTCAGCCAACCAAACAGCCTATTTCATCAACTTCTCAACTTTGGCCAAGAATATTGACTAAGAGTGTGCAAAACTTTGTTCAATAGAATGTAAAATTACAAGATTATAATGGCATTGAAGTTGAAATTTGCTCCATTTTTAGTGATGACTAATGCCTATCATTATATTTTTATTGAAATATGTCGTGAAATATCTTGCGGCTTTTGTGAACGATAATGGAAATCGGCAAATATTCCACCACTTACAATGAGAAAATTTTATGGTCATAAAAACAGGAAGTGAATGAAGGGTTCTCTAGCATATTTTATTGAATTTAGACTTCCCTGACAAAATATCATGTGTCAAATTTTAGGACAATCCAGTGAATATTGACAACCTCATTGACATTTGAGACTTTTGCCCTACCCCCAGTGACTTAACATTCTTATAGCTAACGAGGAGGTGACCCCCCAGATATGAACTTTCACACATGACACTGCAGTGATATGACTATTGAATGAATTTACAATAGTTTCAATTCTGAGGGAAGTAATTGTAAAAAAAAAAAAACAAATTGAACTTTGACATATCTTTGTAGAGCTTTTTCACACTTTCAGGTAAAACGATAAGTCTCATTTTGGGACCAAGGCGTAGTTGTATGTGGAGTTCATTGAGAATTGGTATTGTACTGAAAGCTAGACAGCAGTGGCGCACAAGCGATCAAACAAACGAGCGAGCAAACCAATAGAACTGCTTGTTGAAATTGAACATTAGGGCAGAAAGCGAACTGATCTGATAGAATAACCTCCTCGGTGGAAGTAATAAGTAGAAGATAGCAGGGAGTCTCGTATGAAGGCTGAAATAAATTTCACTGTAGCTGAATGGTCACAGAGAAAATACTCTGCCAAAATTGCGAGACTATTGAAGTACCCCGTTCAATAAAACAATCCTCAGTCCAGCTTATTGGTGCCTAGTCTCTTATTAATTTTGCGCATGTGCTGCTGGTTGCTCCGTCCGAGGAGACTGGAGATAAGAGTATTTATTACTAATATTGGAGAACAACCACAGGTTTATTGCAGGATCTGATTTATGGCTCTCTCAGTGGAACACTAGCCGGCTGTTCACAGTTAATGTTTCATAAACCACAGTATTTCTGTTGACGAAATACTCAATGCAACCAAATGCATAGGCTACTGCCTGAATAAAAATGATTCTACATCACGCCTGTGCTCTTTTACTGAGGGTCCTGACTCTGTGTGTTGTAGTTCAATGCTGATTGCATTCATCAGTATCACACAACATGGCTAACCAGAGGCATTGCAGTAGATTCGTGCATATTGCACTTTCAGGTAGAGCTCAGAAGTGCTATCATGGAAGTACACATTTTTCCAACCACCACATTTCATTCTGTGCAGGACAACCTTGTATAGTGATTGGTACATAATTGTAATGACAAATTTCCTGTGAAAGGGTGCACAGCTTTATTTGTAAACCATTAAGATGAGGGTCCATAAAAAAAAATTTAAAAAAATTGGGTCACTAAATGAAGCAATTGTGATTATCAAGAAGGCAGTAACACTTTACAGCACCATTATAGTCGCCTTGAATATGGGTCACAGAAACTAATGCATCGTGTATTGCTGTTTAATATTGTCTGCCATTAAGAGATAGAGCAACTTCATATACAAAACCATAGATATTCCTGTCAAACCTTAACAAGATATTATCACATGCAGGGTGCGAAAAAAGTGGGGGGGAGAGAGAGAGAGAGAGAGAGAGAGAGAGAGAACAACACTGCTCCAACAATGCATGCTAAAACAATTAAACACCAAACCAGCCAAATGAGAAGGATGTAAGCCAGAATCACGGCCATTGCCTCACAATTTATTAATTCACTAACTATTGGTCGGATAGGATCAAGGTATATTGTCATTTCTGGCCACTCATCCCATGAGAATGTTTGATTTAGCTGGCCTCACTGACCCACCACAGTGACAGCGTTTGACAATCATCCGTGCACGGAACAATTTCTTGTCAAACTTATTTCTACTCTGTTATCCCGGCCCGAATAATTAATGATAATTTAACCTTTGTTGTAACGAAGGGCATTGAATGCCTACTGCGCCCCATTCGTTACCCTTCCGTCTGCGGCCGTCCATATATTATTTATTCACAATTTATTTTCATTCAGGCAGAGTATTTACTTTTATTAGAGGAGGATGCTGAAGTCGTTGTAAATCATTTCTGTTTAGCAAATTGAAATGTCAACAGACATGTGGTGTGTGGGTGTTATTCTAAGGTAGGTGCGGGCCGGGTTCTGTCTTCGTCACGACAAAGGACGTAATGTGAATATGCAGCTTTGCTCTCGAATAAATTTATCCTTCTAAACCTTTTTTCAGCACCAGTACTTCAATTGTCAGTTCAGCTTTGCTAACTCACTTCACTGACGGATGTGCCCGGACTAGTATTACATAAGATGAATTATGTCTAATGCAAAATCATTCAGCAGTTTAATGCCCAAAAGGCGAAAAAAGAGCGTAACTATAAATAACACTCTCAGTCATGTCCAACTTCCATATGGCTATTGGGTACGCTAAGACACCAGAACGTTAAGGAGACGAAATTTTCCTCAGATAAACTGAACTATTTTTTATGCCTGTAATAACGGTAATAATTCATTTTTATGGACGGTTCTTTGCAACTGCAGCACGAGCATGGCGCTTGCTGTGGCACTTAACTTGATGCGAAATTTTTCGAAATATTAGCCTAAGTGTTTTAGTTCTTCTCAGACAGTAGCCTCATCATCTGGCTGTTTATTCGCCACCTCAAACTAATAGAGTCCCAATCTACAGTGACTCTAACACAAACGGCATGCCCAGGTTCAAAACGAGATAACTGCACTAGCCCGATCCAAATCTGATAAAGCTGATGCAAGTCCACAATAGCCGAATATGAATTTCCTGGTCAGGAACGACAAGATGTTGTAATTAATCTTCCAAGAGACTACAATGTATTTGCACACTCGCACGCATAAACTGAATTTTACCAATCTGAAAAATCACCTGGTAATAGTCAAATGACAAAATAAGAATGCAACGCGAATACAGTTTTCAAACTTCTATTTTCGTATTTTGGAAAAATCATATAAACAATCCTTATTTTGTGTGTTTATAGCCCGCATAGAATGATATTTCTGAAGGGCCAATAAATTTAGGTCCCCGCAACATGGAGCAATTACTGATGCAATCATCAGTGAGACGAAGACCATTATCAAGCGAAAAAAATGATGATGGTGAATTTAATTCATTAATTAATTCCCCTTTAAACTGGGGCCAGAAATATTACCTTGCCGAGCAGTTAAAGAAGAGTGAACACACTCAAAAAAGCTTTTCCAGCAAACATTAACTAAATCACCTCGCAAAATATAGCAATTATACTCAAATTGGGTCGTAAAACGCCAGAGAGGTTTCACTGAGCACAAAAGGAGGTCAAGGTGCAGAAAGCACCCTTTTCTTTGGCATCTGCAAGTCTTCTTTGAACTGTTAAATATTTTAGTTGGGGGGACAGAGTTTAGCGTCATTACTGTTTTGCAGCGTTGTAGTTTGGCTTGATTAAACTCCCCCAATATCTAACTGGAAAGACCGCTGATAGTTGAAAGATAAGCTTTAATCAGGAGAGCATGGATCAAGATCTCATAATTTAATCAAAACAGTACTTTTTAACCCCCGGCCAGACATAACAGTAACAGAGACGCTCGCTGATTTGATCATAATATTGATATACATTTTTTTTCTTCACATTTTATAACAGCCCGTGCAATATTAACAGCTCGATTGGGCTGCATCAACTGCAACCCTTGATTTTTTTTTCAAAGAAATAAAGAAATGAAAGAGTACCTTGGCATGCGCCTCGCTCCTCGAACAGTAAAAGAGTATATATCCGACGGGCTTGATCGTATATCCACCGTACGGTTGAGAGACGGCAGGAGCGGTGAGTTTGAGTTCCAGCTCAGCCTCATGGACCGTCACATGCTTTCATTCTGCATGATAGCGGATCTCCTTGAATTGGCGCGATTGCGCAACAATTCAGACGCGAATGCCACGGAGGTTAATGTTTTTCATACCACTCAGGCATACATTTTCACTTGGTTCGAGTAAAATGTTTTCTCATTCTGTACACTGGCACGACAGCACCATCTACATGTTGAAATGTTCATAAATACGAAATACAAATACAATACAATACAAGGCCACGAATTACATCATTTGTGTTCATTTTTTCCCCCTGCACGAACGAAATTTCAAGAGGTCCACCTTAAATTTAGCAAACGTAGACGAGCACATTTGCGTGGGATGTGTGTTTTTGTATTTAAATACGTAAGCTGTTTTAACATTGGAGTGATCTATCAGTTTTCTTCTGACATAGTTGGCACAGTGAATGAACAGCACGTTGGTCGCGCCAGTCCAATGTTTAAAGTATAGCATGCGTTTATTCAGTCAGAAAAGACTGAGAAAATAAAGTATAACTGGCGGGCGCTTTTACATGCTGCAGTGACTTCTTGTTAGTGTTACGTTGATGTTTGTTTTGAACACAGTTTCACACGGATGGAAGAATAACTAGCAGAAATACCTGACATAATGGACCATAACAGGACAATTTTGGAGAGCAGTTGGACAATTCCAGAGCCAAATACCGACGAGAGCTCTATCCATGGTGCTGAATTAATTTGAGTGTAGTGATGGTCGCAGTAACTTCTATCTACAATATATTTGAGCAATTAAATATTTTTCAAAAGTTGCAAAATGCATTTCACGCACACACACACACAAACAAACAAACACACACACACACACGCACGCACTCACACACACACACACGCACGCACGCATGCACATATTATTCTGTCTGTGTTAATGCAACCATTATTCAGCTTCTGACTATACTGTAATTAGGTTAATATGAAATAGCAGGTGTAAAATTTTCTGCCATCGCCGGTGTAAATATTAAAATAGCAGAGTATGAAAACATTACATGCATTACATTCCATTCATTTGAAATATCATCCATCTAATATCAGTTCCACTTCTTCATCAATAGGGTTGAAGCGTATCCAAGCTGACTCCGGGTAAAAGGCAGAGACATACCCTGGATGGCGTGCTGACCCATGACAGAGTACATACACTACTCCCTC
Organism: Gymnothorax reevesii; assembly: GCA_029721435.1. Taxonomy (NCBI): domain Eukaryota; kingdom Metazoa; phylum Chordata; class Actinopteri; order Anguilliformes; family Muraenidae; genus Gymnothorax; species Gymnothorax reevesii. Next base: position 49,729,777 of record CM056589.1, on the reverse strand, counting down.
ATTCACTCATACCTACAGGCGAATGAAAGTCTCCAATTAGCCTGACATACATGTCTTTGGACTTAGAGAGAGAGCTGGAGTACCCAAGGGCGACCCATGTGAGCAGAGGGAGGATATGCAAACTGCGCACAGAAAGGTCAGATTCAAACCAACGACCTTTATGCTGTGAGATGGCTGTGCTGCCCCACTGCACCACGGTGCTACCATTTTACATATTATAGCACAAGATGGAAAGAGATTGCCAGAAGGTAATTGAGAGTGATGACTCGATTACTTGACGGGATGAAAGATTATGAGTTGCCTCCCATGTCATGATACAGTTGTAATAGTTGACACGGTTACATGATAGTCACAAAATTAATAAGCCCAACAGAACACTTCACTCTTCCTCAGCAGATGGCACGGGGAAAGCTGTCTATAGCTGGCCAGTGGTTTTACAATCAGGAGAATAAGGAATAAATGGGGGACAAACTGTTGAGGAAATAATATAATGTATTCACAACAAATATGACTACATCATTCTGAGGTGTATGATGCATTTCAATAATTTGTATGTCAGACGTTTATATAGTTTTAAACAACCATGTTCTTGTTTGCTCATCAGTTTCTTTTCTAATGTATGTCGTTGTGTGTTTGTGGTGGCAAAAATGTGTCTTCTGTGTGTCTTTATTGAAGCTCATGTCTTACTGTCTGCTGTCCCCTGCCATCTCAGTTCCCCTCACCACCCCTCATCCCAAAAAGAATGGAATTGCCTAGGACTTCTAGCCTCTCACCGAGCACCACCGATGGCCTAGTCCCTGGTGGACTGGGATGAATATGGCTCAGAGGTGCATGCCTGGGTTCCATTTTAAGACATCCAGGACAAAGCCCTGATCCAGAACCTCCACCAGCAGCCCGCAAGGTCTTGTACTGGGAGAGGCAGTGCGGCCCCCAGAGCAGGGGGGGGGGGGGGGGGGGTAGGGTCACAATCACTGCTCCTCTCACTATCCACCAAGGTCCTGAAACACAGTTTTTGTGGCGCAGGAGGACGTGCCAAAGGAGAAATGTGGCAGTTTCCTCACATAGGATGCGGCTCTGACCCCACTGAGAGTGTTAGCAAAATTTAAGGGACGGGGGTTGACCAACTGTACTCAGTCTGCTCTTGCGCTTGATGCAGTCCCAGCAGTTTGCCATCTCAAATGCCGTCTCGAACATTTTCTTTAACATGCATATTCTTGAGTGCTTGTGTTTACCTTTGACTTGTAACATTGCTCCGAGTATTTATTTATTAATTTTTTTGGATTTGCTCTTGTGCCCTCATGCCCTTCTGCTTTAGCTTTGTTTGTTTTGTTTTATTTTTACCAGTATATTTTATAAAGACAAAAAAAATGCATTTTGTCCTCTGACTCCTTTCTCTGCACTTGGGCTCTGAACGCTCCCCTGTCATTGGACGAAACAGATGTCCAACTGAACAAAAATCAGAAAAAAGTAATTGAAGAATGACAATCAACAACACAACTAATAAAACTGAATGCAGTAACAAACAAAGAGACAGGAAGATGCAGGAAAGTATAAACCGAAATCACATTAAGCAGTTGGATGCGACACTTCAATAATAACAGATTCAATATCACATTTGTAAGGATTTTTCATGCAAAAGACCTGGGGGTTCATATTTAATGTATGTCAGCACCATTCTTAAGTCATTAACTTCCACTAGCAGATAAATGTCAGCTGTCTAGAGACTCTATTTAGTCTTAATGATTTAGTTTCATGATTGCTGAACTTGTCTAACTGTGCCATGGTGATGATATTTGCTAATCAGAACTTGCCACTTACCTTAGGGCCCTGTCTACGATATGAATACTGACCTTTTCCAATAAACTTTAATTTATTTCCTTGGAATGGCCATTATTATTTTCACAAAATGTAATAAAAGAGCATTGTATGTTTAACTCTCCATTAATTTTTTACTTCACAGCCTGAGGAGCCCTCACAGCAATTTCTGTGTAATTTTAGCTGAGGAAGAGTGATTTGTTTGCAGGGGACTGGAGTTTAATTGCAACTGAAATCAAACAAACTGTATATCAAAAAGTAGTACTCACCTTTTCATTATGTAACACTCAATTTCCAAGAGTGTTTTCACAGCTATTGGTATGTATTCCATTAGTAACAAGTGTCTCTGGATTTTCAAAATGTATCAGTGTTGCATTTAGATGAAACATGTTTTCTTTGCACTATTAACAGAATTTAGTATGACCTTGGCGTTATGTGTTGTGATTTGCACAGTAAAGACGTGCCATATTAAGTATGGCCATGCACAGTATATGGGTTAATATATATTCTTTAATTCAAGTGTTGTTTTTCATAAATGGCTACATGAGCTGTTTTCTCACCTGGGAAACAGCCGAGGACCTTCGGTTTAAAATCTGCCTTCTCATTTCGTTGGAAAGGCTGGTGACGCCATTTGTGCTGACTGGCTGCTGACTCATCAATCCCATCTGATATTAAAGCTGGTCTGTCCATCATGTGGTGTCTTTCAGCAGGACAGTTCACCTGTTGACATAGTAGCTGCTGATATTCAACAGTAAGTTCCCAAAATATTTGAACAGCAGCCATTTTTATTGTCTGTCATGCATATGAATGTACAGTACATACCATCTAGCAGTTTATCGATTTTATTTAGAGGATTATTTTTCATAATTATCTCTCTTTCAAAACACTATGCATATGCCTTGTATTGCCCTCACACAGTCTGAGCAAATCTAAGCAAAAAAGATAAGAATTGAATGAATGAATGAATGAATAAATGAATGAATGAATACACTTTGGCACAAAGATTATTTGCAAAAAAAAAAAAGACTTCATATTCAAAAGCTTTAAAAATGATCGTGAAATATGTTTCATAATGACTGAGGAGAATATTGAATATTTAATATAGAATTATTATTCAATGAATTTTAAATTGCTCCTTGCCCAGATTTTTACTCTCCAACTGAGGATAGCTGATCGTTCATCATAATCCAACTGTCCTTTCTCAAAGGACACACACTAGAGCACAGGCCCTTAAGCTTTTCCGTATCAGGATACCAAAATTTTAATTCCCTGACTGCTGAAAAAAAAAGTGACCATTAAAAATTTGTGAAGCCCAGTGGACTACAGATGCAAATTATGGACCTTTACATACACTCTGGGTAACAACAGTCTAATAATAGTCTGAAGTGACCAGATCTGCATATTACTGCACCATGAACCAGAGACAGTCCATCAATCCAATATACCTGATTAATTTTATAAATACTGTTTATCTAAAGTGGGTAGAGCTGATGTCTCACAGCAAGAAGGTTGTGAGTTTGAATCCAGCTTGAGTCTGCATGCTCTCCCTGTGCGTGCACGGGCCTCCTCCAGGTACTCTGGTCTCCTATATAATACTTGTATGTCCAACTGCCTGCTGCCCTGACAAGGATGAACTGAGCTAGATAATGGATAGAAAAAAACGGATGTTTATAAATTATTTAGCCAAACACCTCATTAAAATCTAGACTTAATAGACCATTCGTTGGGCGTCATGCCCGCTGGGATTATGAACTCTGATCTCATTGGCCGGTGAACAGACTTTCTGGCCCCTTACACCATGTGTCAACAAACCAGAGAGACGAGTGGAAGTTACTGAGGCACAAGAGTCGCCCTATGATGCCTCTTGAACAGAAAACAGGGACTAACAAAGTAATGGACGTCATCGGACTTCTAAGTGAGCACAAGAGTTACTGCCACATTTCTAAAAAGACAAAAGTATTTGTAAAAAGAATTTCCCGGTTTATCAGCTCAAACATGCTCAAGTTTTCCTGAAAGGCGAGTAGTAGACAGATCAAAGCACAGTTATTTTTGGCTTCAAATTTGCACAGTGCTGGTGGATCAGCCTTGACACACCCCTTACTGCGCCTGTGTGCTTCTTCCCCTCTGATGCATGATGGGTCACCGAAATATCAATCTGGCTTCAGTGAGCAAATATTCTGACTGCACCTCACTCAAGGAAATGGCACATTGCCAGCGATAAGCTGCACTTTACAGCGGTGCAAAAATCAGGTCCCATAAGTTATGATTGACAGATACTTTAACATCAGCTACTGTATGTTATTCTATCTATCCATCCTCTATAGCCACTTCTTCCTAACTGGGGTCGCGGGGGGAGCTGGAACCTTTCCCAGCTGACTATGGGCGTAAGGCTGGGACCCACCCTGGACAGCTCGCCAATTCATTGCAGGAGAAATTGCAGTTCATTGCAGTTACAGTATTTGGAGATGTCAAAATTTGGGATTTTGTGGAATTTCAGGCCGCTTGTTTTGTTTTTGCATGAAAAAAATTGTTATTCACAAGTGACTTTACAGAGCTAAGAAAATATATTCCTTTTGACAGAAAATATACCATTTTGCAGGAAAGTATATTCATATGGAATCCTTCATGCTGGACTGAATCATGGGATAGAGCGCTGGCTTCAACTGAAGTGTAGCAATATGAAGGCATTAGAACTCCACACTTCAAGACATTATAAGGTCCACCATTCTTTTTTAAGCTGCTTGGTCACAGCAAATTTGTATGGTGACATTTTCATAGAAAGCTTTACCAATATCAAAGGCTTGTGCAGCTCAGCCACTTTTGCTCGCCGTGGAAATTTCCTAAATGTTTGATGGCAGAGATAGACAATATGTTGAGTCGGGCCTAAATACTTACAACTCCTTCAAAACTCACCCCACTACCAGCGTATAATAATACTACTATAGTATTTCTTTATCTATGCAACAGCTACTTAACTAGTTCATTGTGAAATTTCTTCAAAACCAATGAACAAGTATTCCAAGCCCTGTTTGAAAATCAAAAGTCAAACCTTGTGTCATGGTTTGTGAGGTGTGTGTGTTGCTTGGACCTTTCTTTGCGGCTCTCATCCCGGGACAATATGGAATTCCTGGGCCATTGAATTCTTTACCCAGCTGGTTGATTGAGCTAGGGCGGTGCTTCCCCAGACTCTATATAAGCAGGATATCCAGCACGCCTCCTTTGCTAGAGTGTCTGTGTTTAGCTTCGCACTATAGCCGAAGATTTCTTTAGTCAGGTTTGGTATGACTTTCTATCGTCTTATTGTTGGAGTTTCTTCTCCCTTTTTCTATCTCGCTTTGCTTCTGTAGTTAGGACTGTTATACGTCCTTTGGAAGTGCTAGTACTTGTATTTGGTCTATATTATTCTCTGTGTTTGTATTGTATTCGTGCTACTCTCTTTCTCTCTGTCGTTGCTTGGCCTCCGTATACCAGCCATTACAGCTTAAAATAGGTCTTTTAGTCCTTTTACTTTTTGATCTATGAGGCAATACTGAATCGCCATATTTATTTTAGCATAAATAATGTCTAAATCTAAAGCTAATTATTTTTCTGCTAAATACATACATGAACACAGTACGATACAATGCAGAACATGTTTGCGGTACTGGTACAACTTATTTTCATTGCATTACCTTTTAGGAGTTCAGGAAACACATTCTACTTTCTTTTCATATGTGATGCATGTAGAAAGGATAGAAAACAAAGAATTTGGAAGATAGCTTGGGGGTACAGTGAAGCTCACCAGATGCTCTTAAGCAATGGTTCATTTGCTTCTCGCACTTATTATCCATATAAAGATCCATTTAGCAGTAATGATACAAGATAGACACAATGCTCGGAGGCAAACCAGCAGTTTCCAAACTGGAAATGGAATAATGTTCAGGTCACATGTCTAATTCTTTTGTTGGGGGAGGGGCCTGCAAGATGGAACCAGAGAGCATAATCATGCACAATATTTCCTTACTTATTTCTAGTAAGTCATGACCTCATATCTGTATTTGCTACTGCCCTAATACTTTCGAGGGAAATGTTCTCAGAATCCTGGTGAACGGAAGCATTTTGGAAATCTGCAGGAGGCCACGGCTGGCCGTCAAACGCAACTTGATTCCAAAAAGCAGGCAGTCGCAAACCGTGTCACTGTCTTCACTGGGGTGAAAACCAACCTACTCAGCCTGCCACAGCAATCAGCATGTATTGCAGTATTTCTATATTAAATATTCATTGCGATTTTCAGAACAAAAGGCGAGGAGAAATAAGACAAGGTTAGAGCTGTATGTTGCAATGCTCTAGCAGATTCTTCGGGACACAAAGACAGTTGTGCCAAGACAACTACACTGTCTTGGATCTTCAAATAGCACCACACAGCTCAGTTTATGATAAAACTTCAGGCATTGTAGTCTGAAGATTGTCAAAATCGACTGGTGTGCAGGATGACATTAATGTTAGAATGACTGCTGGTTAAAGATTCTCCAGCAATTGCGGTGTGCATACTTCATAAACAGGCATCAAGTCTGGGATTAAAGGAAAGCTTCCACCTCATCAGACATTTCATCTATGATCCTAATATGGAAAAGAAAACATATGGCCATTTGGACCTGCAACCCATTTTGAAACTAAATTGGGACAAGGGCAATTTAGGACTAGTAATGAGGTAATAAAAATGAATAATGAAGTGATTTGAAATAGCTGATGTCAGCAAGCGATTATGAGCATGACTGAGGACAAAAGCGGCATGCAGGAAAGGACTGGTCCTTCAGGAACTAAGTGGGACCAAGGATCGTCAATTTGCCCCGATTGCGTGTGAAAATCATTGAAAGATTTCAAAACAGTGTTCCTTTTTGAAACATGGGGAGGAATGTGAATATCTCACACTCTATGGTGCGTAACGTAATTAAAAGATTTATGGAATTTGGACAAATTTCTATGCGCGAAGGACAAGGCCAAAAGCCTCAGTTGAAATTCCCCAATCCCCTACCACTAAGATGGCAGTGCGTTAAGAACCATCATTTACCTATAAGTGAGATGATCACATCGGCATTGGATTACTTTGGAAAACCATTGTCTAGTGCTACAATATGTGGTTACATACATGAATGCCAGTGGAAATCACTCTGCAAGAGGGAAGCCTTATGTTAACAGTGACCAGATGAGCTGTTGACTTCTCAGGGCTTGGAGGCATCTGAGATGGTTCGTTGCACAGGGGAAACATGTAGGTACGTAGGTACTTCATTAGTCCCTCGTGGGGAAATGTAAGCGTCACAGCAGCTTCAATACTTCAATACAGCTTCAAGACACACAAAAACACAAGGCCATACCTGGATACAGTAAAAAGTAAAGCAATAAAGATAAAAGCAGGATAGAAACAGTGCAAGGGGCATCGGTTAAAATATAATAAATAATAAAGTGCACTCACAGTCCCCAGTATATGTGTTTGGTTGGGGGCGGGGGGCATGTATGCATTGTAGCATCTGTGTCTTTCTGTAGAGCGCCAAGGCAGTGTAAACCTGCTACTAAACGAGCTCCTCTGCCTGGTCAGGGTGTCATGAAGTGGGGGAGAGGGGTTGTCCAAGATGGTCTGTTCAGCATCTTCCTCTCAGCCACCACACTCACAGGCTCCAGACGGGTCCCAAGAACAGACCCAGCCTTCTTTCGCAGCTTGTTAATCCTGTTCTCATCAGCAGCTCTCAAGTCGCTTCCCCAGCAGGTTACTGCAAAAACCTGTACTGTTGTCAGATGAATCAATATTTCAAGTCTTTTTTGGATTAAATGAACGCTGTGTGATCTGGACCAAAGAAGAAAAGGACTTTTCGGTCTGTCACCAGCAAGAAGTCCAAAAGCCATAGTCTGTCATGCTAAGGGGTTGTGCCTGGGCTTCTGGCAAGGGAAACTGGCACTTTTGTGAAGGCGCCTTTAATGCTGAAAAGTACAAAGATTTTGAAAAAAAAAAATGGTATATTGCTTTCAAGACACCATCTTTAAAACAATAAAATGCACAACTGGTATGGCAGTGTACAAAGATAGTATGTATTGTGTGCAGGACTAGCCTACCTGCAGTCCTGACTGCACATTTTGAAACTCAAAATATGAGAATGAAGACCCTGAATTGTTGCACACCTCAAGACTTGTTAGTGCAAAAGACAGGACAAAATTACACCCAAAACACATGATCACTTGGTGTCTATTTAGTGTTCATTAAATATTGTGAGAAGGATTGACAACATAACAAAACAGTCAATAGTTCACTGTCTCAACTTTTTTGAAACAATGCATGAATCAAAATTGAAATGTGTTATCCTGAAAAATCTGTAAAATTCAATTTGTGTAACATTAGATAATGTGCTGTACTGTTTTTCGGGTGATAAAGGTCAAAGACAATTTAATTGCAATAAAATATTTTTCCCAACTTTTTCTGATTTGGGGTTCTATGTGCTAAAAAGTGTGATAATTTTTAAATCCAAGTACATATCCTACAACCACAAACCATTCATAAACATAAAAAAAACTTGAACAGTTGTAAATGCGTAACACTGGCGAAATTCTGTCAAGGACTGTTCAGGTTTTCAGCTCAGATGATGTCAAACAGTGACAATATAAGGGAAGAAGACCTTTAAACCAAGATGAACGCCTTTGATGCATCAAAGCAGTACAGTGAAAATGGCATTTTTCTTACAGGATGTGCCTTTTGGGGATATTATGGTGAATAATATACCTGCATATGAGGCAGGTATTGCGCTTGATGAAAGTTGATATGCACATATCTGTATGTACCAAACTGGCTGAGCACATGTAAATAATGTGGATCTGACGTGTTGTTTGTTAGCATGGATAATCCGAAGCGCTCCACCAAGGTGTACATTCAGCCACACTTAGACCATATTATAAACTATAAGTTACAAGCTTATAAAATTTCAGAATGCAGTAATGCAAATTAACATGCAACCATTAATCAGAGCAAATGTTTCAGTGATAAGCTCAACAGTTCTTAATAGAGAAAATTAATTTCTGTCAGTTTCTCGTTCTGACCTTCGACCAACTTGACTCATGAACAAAGAGGCCCCAACCAAACATAGTTCTAAAATATTCAGACAACATATTACCAAGATAATTAGCAAATTGACTTTAGCCTGACGCATAGATACATGAGCAAATATTGATCTTCACTGATTCAATTAATTGATAAGAGCCTAGCTGAACACAGCAATCAGTGCAAGCGTAGAAAAACATGCATTGCGGCACTTATATGCGCAAGACAACACATACGTACATGTTGCATGTGTATGAAGCTGAAATGGCATGTTGCTGGAGAAGAATACATGGGCTCAGTCTAACTAACTTACCCTGTATAAAAAGGTTTTAAAATAACTAAATACCACTAGCATATCCCTATTCCATAAATGATAAAAAATGTTAATCTAATCTAATCCCTGAAGAACCCCCATGGAATACCAGACATAAAAAACAGCTGCTTTCATGAAATGTCAAGGTACCAATAGTCTGAGTTGTAAAAAAAAAAAAAAAAAGAACTTTTCCTGAAATGTCACTTGAGAAGATAACAATGTTTGCGTATCCCATTTCAATTCCATCCAACAGATTCCATCAGTTTCCAAAGAAGGAATAGCTTTGACAACAGTCTTGACACCATAATTTAAAATAAACCTCAATTTCCTACCAGCAACCAATATGTTATAAAATATGTGCATTTAAATTGTTCCAACTTCTACGCATTTACGTAATCAGTTACTACATTGTCAGGACAGTTTTAGTGGACCTGAGATAAAATAAATTTATATAAATAATAAATACAACAAATTAAAGTGAAATGTCACCAAGAAGCGAGGGATCTTGATCCCAATTGGGTGTGGTATAACTTCCATTTTAGCTCAGAAAGGTCATTTCTGACCATTAGAGCGTGATGAAAAGGGTCTGACCTTTTTGAATACCTCAAGACATTTCTAGACCTTCATGTTCCAAACAATATGTACTGGAAATTCAACTAGACAGCTGTCCAAGCACTTTCTGTTGAATATACATCAATGATTGAACAGTACATCTACCTTAACAGCCAGCAAATAGTTTTTGCTGTAAGCTCACATTAGACTTATAGGCTAGCCTTTGGGCTACTATTTTTGATCATATGACCCCTACTACGATGCATAAAGATTTGTACAACATTGTGTAATTTCACTCGGATAAGCCAATTAGCTTCATGAACTTGATTATTAATGGTTCCAGGAAGGCAACAACCGATGTTGCCGTGAAACTGTCTTTAGTCTTGAGACGGAAGTCCAGGTTCAGTAAGCAAAACTCCTCCACAGAGGTGGAACCAATTTGTAGAATTACCAAGCTGGGTTTGACTCTGAAGAGGACAGTCAGGTCAATTACATTCACTGTAATAAATCACCAGTTATAACGTTGTGCTCCAGGACTCTTTCCTTTGACATTTGATGATATATCCCTTTTTACTTCACCCCACGGAGTGGGCGTGAAGTAGCCTACTGTTTTCAGGAGCTCAGTGTGTTTGTTTTTCTGTTTGTGCGTCTGTACTTGCTAATATTTGCGTAAATGGATGAAGTCTGCCATCTCTGATTGCCTTGTTTTTTTCTGATAGGCCCCGGTTTGTGTCTATAGTTTGTCACTTGAAGCAAGTATTTTTCCCTGGAATAAATGCATGCCAGAACTTTTACTACCTGCTACCTGGAATGTGCACCTCTGGATATTACGCTCGCTGTCCGTGGTAAAGCCAGTAGTTCAGTTGAACAATTTAATCTCAGGTTTAAAAAACAAAACAAAACAAACAAACAAACAAAAAACAGACTGTGTGCGCATCCATGTGCTAGTTCATTTGATTTCAACTTATGACGACTAATGCTAATTCTACCTTCAAAGTTCGACAAAGTAAAGTCATAATTTTTGACGGACTTCCATTAGGACAACAGATTTTCTTTAATTTATTGTCTACAAGGAAATTACAAGTTCTACAAGTTCACTTTAGCAAGTTTGGGTGAAAATCAATACAACGCAAACTTTCTAAAACTCCACTGAACTGCTTCACCTTTCCAACAAAATAATACACCAGCGGAACCGTTATTTCCGTGACAGGGGGAGGGGGGACTCTAAATAGCGTGGGACCTCATTCCGTCAACGAGGAGCTGCGCGTGTTTCTGTCGAAGTCGCTGCTAATTCGAGCAGCATCAGCAGAGAAATGGTGAGCAAACAATTGTCAGGCTCTTTCGTTGTCGTAAATTTTAATAAATTCATAATGGAAAATTTTGCAGCTACTGTTAAAGCTAACTGAAAGGTGACAAACTAACGCGCCCGGTGTGTTTACAGCCGAAGGGCCTGAAGTGCGGTAAAGGAGCGGCGGAGAAAAAGGTGATTCACCCGTACAGCAGGAAAGCAGCTTATATTGCGAGAGGAGCCATCAAACAGGAGAAAAAAGAAAAGTAAGTCATCGCTGTTTAATGGGGACACTGTGTCCCGAGTGTCAAGGCAGCACTGGCCAGCAACTAAACGTGACCAACTTGCTAAGATGTGAGATTTTTCCCCTCTACGGGTAACATCTAAGTTGACGGGTAAACTTTCCTCAGCTATTATTTCATGAGCTCTGCTTGCGACGTCGACTCTGGAATTCAGACCAACACTAAACAACTCAGTTACTTGCGATACCGTGACCATAGTCTTGTATTCATCTAGCTACCTTTTTCTCTGACCATTTTTGCTCGTTTTTTTTAATTGAAGTTCTAACTGAAGGCAGTGACTTGTTTACTCTTTGACCTGTATTACCTTAAACTGTATAATGGCATGATATTTGATTATTCACAACATGAATTTTGCAGATATTTCAAAATTTCTCCATATGTTGCTGCAAAATCTGTGGACTTATCTGCTGTAAAAGTGCCTTCATGGAGGTGCTAGTTAACTTTGCCAAGAGCACTGATGTAAACATGACAGAGCATGGCTTTTGGACGTGATGCTGGTAATACTCTGGACTGTCCTTTTCTTTTGTGGTCTGGAATATACAGCGCTCACTTCTTTCTACAATAGACATGAAATTCTGATTTGCCTGTCCACAATGTTAACTTCCGCTGTGTTATAGACCATCGCAGAAGCCTTTGAGCCCAGTCATTGGCTTTTATGAACACAGTTTACATTAGACATCCCTTTTGCGCAGTTATGTTTTAACTGGCATTTGTGGATGTAACTACTGTATGCATTTGACAAAGGTTTGATAGTGTAATCCTGAGCCGATATGGTTCTATAACTTGTCGATGAATGATGATTATTAATGTGTGTTATGCCATCTGAGTGATTAGAGATCATGATTATTCAGCTTTGGCTTTTACCCTTGCCTTAAACGCACAGAAATTCCTCCAGATTGCTTGAATCATCTTATCATTTAAGTTTTGTAGAGGGTGAAATGTCCAAATCTCTCTTTAGAAGCCTTTGAATGATTTTTCATGCACATTTCTGGCCAAATCGGCAATCCTCAACCCATCTTTGCTTCTGATGCTCTTTTCTGATTGCAGTTTTTTGTTTATTTATTTTTTTATTATTTTTTTTTTTACCAACTCATGACTACAATCACCTGCTAACATTATATCACCATTATTCTTTTTGTTCCCCCCCCCCCTCCTTACTAGTCCTAACTTACCCCCATCTCATTTTTTTGGGCTGGATTAGAATGGATGTGTGTGTACAGATTTAATGAATGACCAGATAAAACTTTAAATGCCTTGTCTTTATATGATCTGCAATGGAATACAAGTCAAAGTAAATTTAGAAATCACTGCTCTCTAGTTGGATGAGATTCATTATGTCTCTAATTTTAGAATGAAAATTTGACTTCTTTTATATCCGACATGAAAGCGTAGTTCTGCATTCATACCTTGACATGTTTCGATGGGAACTCCTATCTTCCTCAGGTTTCCTTGCTGTCCAAATTTTTTGTATGCTGGTGATGTATGTCCTATTTGTAGATGACATTTTATTAACAAGTTCCATGCTACATTGTTTTCAATGCACTTTTTTTGTTTTCAAGAGATTTGTAGAGTTTTAGCTTACGTGTCTGTGTTTTAATTTGTATTGAACGTTTAGGATAACAAGCTATGCTTTTAGAAAGTTTGAGTAATTGTGAGAATATATATTACTGCCTGATATTTGATGTTACTTATGCAGGTTAAAGCACGAAAAATCGCTCCGTTTAAATGCAGTTGGTAAGTTTGTTTCAGTATCACTGGAGTAAGGGAGGTGAAGCTGATATTGTGTTGTATTGTTGTGCTTGCCGTTTGCCATGAATTCAGTTAATAATATTTTGTGTTTGTAAAAAAAAAAGGGGGGAAAAAGGTAGTTGAATTTTTTTATCCTATCCTGCCAAATCGTTGAGCTCGAAGAAAAAAAAAAAAAAAAAGGTTGCTAGACAGCTCTTTCTTGCTAGAAAAATAAGTGCATTTTGTCTATTTTAAAATTATTTTACTCTTCTGACCTGTTAGATTTGAATTTTTGTTGAAATATGTAATATACTTGCCTGTAGGTGAGAAACTTCTGTGGTTCCAGAACCAGCTAGATCCTGCAAAGTTGGAATACACAAAGCAAGATGCTTGCGTGATTATTGAAAGGTATGGGCACGTTATTCGGTGACATGCAAATCTAGTTCTACTGTTAATTTTTTCCTTCTGTTGTCTGTTAAAACAACACTCAGTGAGACCTTCATTTGGAACTTTCGTTCACCTGCCATTTCATTCGGTGATCTAATCAGCCAATGTGGCAGCAGTGAATCATGTTATGCAGATACAAGGCAGGAGCTTTGCTGATGAAAGGTTACAGTTGCTTTGACTGTGACATGGATGCTACTTCTTGGTAGGCCAGTTTGAGTATTTCTGGAAGTGCAGATCTCTCGGGATAATCAGGCGATATCGTGTACTGAGGAACTTAAACAGTACGGAGCTAAAAACACAAATCCAGTGAGTGGATGCTTTGCCTTGGGGAATGTCTTGTTGACGAGAAAGGATGTCAAGACAGTGGATGGAGTTTTTAGCTGAGAGAGAAGTTAAAGCACTTTATGAAGTCATGATGTGCAAAAGAAGCATCTCAGAATGCCCATTGGGTCAACCTCCTCACAGCTGGGACTCGATAGTTAATCATTAAACGATCTCACCTCGATACACAGACCTATGTGATATCATTTCTCGATAGCAGTTTTTCTGCTGCATCTGCAAAAGAATAATTTGTCCCTGTATATAGCTGTGGAAGCTCGAGGGACATTTTGCCTTCAATTAGGCCATATGACAACCTGCCTCTAACCAAACATTAATGTAACTACTCCCTAGAAAACATTTTTGAGTTGTTAACTTCAATGCAATAATGTTCACTGATGGAGTTTAATAATTTACCTACTGATAAAATTTGATAATCTGGTCTGCTCCGGTGTTCGGCTTCAAAACCAACAAACCAACCCTAGAAAGCATCTTTTTGCTGCTGCATAATCTAACTTGGATAATTTAGCAACTTGTTTACAATGTTAAAATGATACCTTACTTCCCTTTGCAGTTTAAGCTGCAAAGTTCCTCTTCAATAGCTGGATGAAATTTTTCCCCAAGCCGTCAACAATGGAGGTGGCTGAATCATTAATCTGTGCAGCAGTATCTCTGAGTTTCACTAAGCAGGATTACGGAGTTTGCTGGATAATTACGTTAGAGGAAGCACTCCGAAACATTGACTGAAGTTAAGAGCTGTTCAGCGTTTTAGTCTGTTGCCATCCAGCTAACTGCAATACTGCTGCTTGAAAATGCAAACTTTGCTGTCCCGACATTTAAAGGGCATCTAATATCGATTCCCATTGCTTTTGTTTTTTGGCCAATCGGCGAGCTGCACTGGCGCAAACGAACCGAAATAGGATCATCTATGCGTGTAAACAAAAAAATTGGTCGATGAATTTGTTTGGTCATGTGACAATGCAAGATGTCAACAAAAGCAAGTGATTTGTTTGTAAACATTGGACGTTCAACGTCCCTTCTGAGAATCGACTTTAGATGCGGTTTAATATTCCCTTATGTCATGGTAGATATCTGCATCGTTTCGACGAAGAACTGGAGCAGATAGAGCTGGCGAATGGAATTAAAGGAAGGCAAGGACGTCTGCACGGCTCCAGGGAAAACGTCATCAAACAGACTGTGGAGCGAGAGAGGGCTCTGTATGAAGGAAATGGATTTGGTAAGTCTCATCTTTCTTCCTTTCAGTCAATCTGTACATTCTTCTCTTATGGGAGTGTTTCTGCTATTGTCGAGCTGTCTGTGGGAAAGGATGTTCGGTACATCGAGCAACTAAGGTTTTTAAGTTATGTTGCATAGAAAAGTCATTGTGAATGTGCGTTGAGAATAGACATTGAAGAATTAAGAAGGCAGGCGCTTCAATGCCTGGGTTCTGGTCCTCCATCTGAGTAATTCTGAAATGCCCACGCAGACTTTGAAACGGTATTGTAAGAATCTGTGAAAATGCCTTTTTGTCCCAGGAGTTGGATAGCACTATTGTATTATCCTTTAGATCAAGATTCAGCAGAACACCCAGTAGTTTTTTTTTTTTTACATGCTGTTCTTTGAAAAGGCCTCGTCTGTGGTTTCTTGTCAATCGATTCATTATATTTCCTTTTAGAAATTCCCGACATTATCAATTGTAAACATCTGAAAACATTCAGGTAAGACATCTCAAATGATACGGGTATTATCTACGCATGAGGAAATGTCGAAGTTCTTCAATATGTTATATTTTGCTGAGGATATTAAACATTAAATGGTCCGTCAAGGCCAGACTCGGTCTAGACTGATTTTCAGTGGTCAAACCCAAAGGCGATATTGTCTAAACGGAGTGACAGAACATTTGTGTACATTTGACAGCAGGTGAAGTCTCTTACCTCTGCACAATAGAAAGCGAATATGAGGGGGAAAAAAGCGGCATAGATTGAAATATTGCAACACAATTGGCTGCTGGGTAGGCTCACTCGGTAAAGGCGCTGCCTGCCTTGTTTCACGCCGCGAGTGCTTTGTTTTTTACATGAGCAATCCTACCGGCCAACCAGGTGTTCGTCAGTTGCTTTCTGCACTAGCATGTGTCAAGGGATCCTCCGTACCCATTCCATACATGCTTGGACTATGACCACGCTTGAAAAGAAGCATCAACATATTCCGGCAGTCCACGTTTTCACTGTTAACCCTCAGAGCGTTAAATGCAGCTATCGTTGCTCAATGATGTAAGATATCAAAGCTGCCACATGATAGGTTTTCAACAACACAAGACCACTTATTTATCATAATTTTTTTGAAAATTTGTTTCAGTGCTCTGAGGATCAATGCTGGGGGCGTGGCTACTGACTTTTTAAACAAACGGTATTGAAATATCAATATTATCAGAAATGCTAGCAGTGATGCTAGCTGATGAGTTCAGTGAATAAACCGCTGCATAATTGAATGGTAACAGACATGTTCTTTCAAGATGCCATGATGCTGTACACCCAGGCCAAATGGCCAGAGATTTCTCTCCCCGGTCTGTTTACACGCTTTTATTTTACTTCTCTCACACAGGGAGTGGACTGGCGACTTGAAAAAGTTGCCCAATTTAAAAATGCGCAAAGTTACTGGAAAAGAGGGACCGAACCTGGAGAAAGCGACAGAGCCGGAGCTCGTCTCAGAGGAAATGAAAGAGGACTCGTTACACGGAGACTCGGAGGTCGAGTCGTCTGATGAGGATCTATAACCATGAATCCGCACATTCTGCGGTCTAGTCATATCAGCTCTCTACAGCCGTCCCCTGACTCGGTGTGGGTGTTGTAAGTTTAGTGTCTGGTGAGTCCCTCTGTGGGCTGTTCACCCTTTTCACCTGGAAATATGCAACCGATACCGAACGTGCTCGGACAAGCGGCTGTATCGTTTGACGTACTAGCGATTTGAAGATTAATTTTTTAAAAATATTTTTTTTCTCGAAGTTTGAAGTCATTATTGCAGAACTCCGTTCCTTTCGTTCGACAGCGGTAACAGTCTCATCATTGTCGAGACGTTCCGTTGGGGACATTGGAATCACTGATTTACGATCTCAAAACCTAGTGTTAATCACAGTGAGCTGTAGGTTGAGGGCAGACGGTGTAACGCATCGCATTTGGCGGCTCGTTAACACCAGCGCTTTGGCGGCCCTGCTTGGTCTTTGACAGATGCACTGCAGCGAGAGCTAATGAAAAGCACCTCAGTCCAAGTGTTAAGTATTTAACATCCGGACCTGTAGAAGAATGGCTCTCCTCTGCCCCTCGGGTTTTTGCTCACAGTGCTACATGTTGAATGCATTTCAAATGACTGGCAGCGGTTTTCCACAAATAAACGCTCTAGGGTGCTTTTAAAAATGCTTCTGCAATCTTTTCATTTGGAGCAGTTTTCATTTTGTGGAGGTGCGGAAATTCAATCAACGGCGACACTCTTATGACCGCCTGGTAAAATATTATGCGAGCGACGGAAACCTTAGCCGAGATTCAAGCATTCAGATTTGGTTTACTGCCGATTTCCCTGGTCATAAAGATGATGAGCGGCATTCTGGTTCTACTACTTAACGCATCACTAAATGCTGCAGTGGAGGGAGAAGTGGAATGGCAATTCTATTACTGCTCATCCTGTTCGCAACGCAGCAGCACTTTTTTGATCGGTGGGTTTTGCTGATGCGTATACTTGCCGTCTACAGGAATTGATGTGTAATAATTTGAAATTCGGAACATTGTAGAAATTGCCTTAGACGCAGTAGCATAAGCCGGATGAAAATTCTGGTCCCACAGGATAATGCATTTCCAATTAAATCTGATTGCAGTAGTCAGATTTTCTGCAAGTCCGATTCAAATGGACAAGCGAATTTCATCCGACTTGGGCAATTTGTACCGCATTTCAGTTTTGAAGATCAGCTATGGCTGTGTTTATTGAATTAATTTGAAGTCATTTAGACTTGATTAGTTTAATAGGTAAAAATGATGAACTGTGCACCTAACGTTAGTCATGTTTCCTCGGCCTAGCAGTAGGATTTCAAGTTGTTGGAAATGCTACCTGTTATCACAAAAGTAACACAATTATACCAGAACTAATTAGTCTTAAACCTCCAACATAAAAACTAAAGAAATTGGTCTCAAAAATGGTGTAGGAGAAATATTAGCATTGCCCAAAACTACAAAGAGATTAATTTTGGCTAATTGGCCATGTCAACTTAGTCAGCACAGTTCTTGGATAACTTCCAGCCCTGCAGCACTAGGACTGCTGTATTTTGGACAACGTGATTAACCACTGAACAGATCGAGGATTTCAAACCAGGGGCAGTATACTTAAAAATTTTGCTCTTTAAAAGGCTAAGCATACTACATTTTCTACATTTCCAGTAGGGCCATGTTGGTGACCACTTATGTTGCTCTTTCTGGTGTGCCAGTCCACAAATGGTCAGTCGAACCACACAGCACGGAATTATTAAACCGGAATAAATGATTAAACTTATAAATGCTGCATTGTTTCAGTGTACTGTATGTATCTTGCCAGTGTCTCACTGGTAACTCTAGGTGATCCGGATCAAGGAAAAAAAAAAAAATCGCTTGGAGTTTTTGCCTATTAATAGAAATCGTCGGGAGCACTTTAAAATCCTCTTCAGCCTCGCATTTCAATGAGCGGTGTTTCCTCTCGATGAACAGAGCACTTGTGCTTTTGACTGTGGATATGGTCTACACTTGGGCCACAAAACCAGTGCACAAAGGTGGTTTAGTTTTTTTTGAGTACGGGCCTTGCAGGGATGAGCTGCGTTCCCCTTGAAATGGCTTCTCGCAGCCGGCTGCATTTAGAAGGCCGTGTCATCGATGGTATGCGAGAGATGATTGCTCGGCGAATGCGTCACTGTTCAAGTGCGCCCCTTTCATTTGCACTCGTAAGGGCCAAAGGTAGGGGCCTCAATCAAGGAGCCATTAAACCCATCTGCGCGGAGGGCATCCAACACCGTCCCCTCCATCAGGTCAGGTCTGCCGCTGTATTTCAGGAGCGTTTGAGTGCTGTATGATGAGCTGCGGGCAGCAGTGACTGAGATTACACTCCAGACTCTCATCACTCATTAGGTCTCCGTTTTATGGAGACAGATTCACGAACTGCCGTTAAAGTCAAGGGTCCCTGAGGAAGAATAATGGCCGGTACTGCAGTGCGCTTGGGTGTGCATAGCCTTTATAAATCAGTTTTGAAATGGGCCATTTAATACAGTCTGGCAAATACACTCTCCCTGGGAACCATAGTCGTATTAATTTCGAGGATTAAGCATGTCATTCTGTGAGATTTGTTTGACTAATGGCCATTGTTTTAAAAAACTGTCCGCATTTCCCACAGCATGCTGCATGTTCGCTGTACTTTTTACTTCGCTTTACAGATTAGGGATCTAATGCAGTCGTGCCCTGGCGGGCAGTCGTCACCCAACCTGTTTCTGGAGATGTACGGTCCTGTAGGTTTTCTCTCCAACCCTAATGCAGTGCAACTCATTCAACATGTAGAGTTGTCATCCAGCCGCTGATTTGTAGAATCTGAGGTGCCTGTGCCTAGGTGTGCCTAGAATCTGATTGGAGTGAAAAACAACAGGATAATTGATCCCCAGGAACAAGTTTTTTTACCTCTGACTGGGCGGGAAATTACTGGCCAACCTCTTGTAGGGAGTTTATAATGAGTGCCGAATCACCGCACCGGGACAGGTAAACTCCAGTCCCTGCGGTCGTTGGTGTCCTTTCAATAAATAGGAAACTGGTGCCTGGAAAACAGAGGGTTTAGAGCACAATAGTGATGTGACCAAATTTTGTTATTGAGATTTTTACAGCACATTAATATACCCATGCACCTCAGTTTTAAACAGAATTCACATTTTCATTTTGTGGTTATGTCCAACAAAATCTGCTTATATGAATAAACATGAATAGTATCACAGAATCATCTGTCTTCCATTGCAAACAAACTTAACACAATGGTGATAGACTAAAGTAAAGTCACATCAAGTGCTACAATTGTTGGAGCACGGAGGTGACATGTCCATTTTGGGAGAACTTACATGTTCAGTACACCTCTGAACCCTGCAGTAAAAGAGTGACTGACATAAAAATGATGTACCTGATTTAATAGAACCTTTGCAAACCTAAAAATCAATTTCTCAAAACCTCCAAACCCTCAACATGATGTGCTGGTTCATTAGCCAGTGACCTCAGTTGGTCACAGGAAATGCAGCAAAACTTGCAGCCCCTACTGGAGCAGAGTTGCCCATACCTGGTATAGAATCACCTTTCTGAACTTGAAACTCAAGTTCCTCAAATGAGAAGACTAACCTTATGAGCCTTAAACTACAACAAACCAGTAAAGAACCTTGATCCAAAAACAAATACAGCTAAACGGAAGACTTTGTTTGGACTATGAAGGTAAAAGGAGCCATTCTATGCCAAATCACCGAGGTGTGTGCCGGTGACCACTATTAAAAAAATACCATGAAGTGTTTTGTGAAGAAATCCAGTGCTATAGGCCTAAGAAACCAGGCGTCGCCCCCTTTTCAGTACCCGAAATACGCTTTTTACCCCTCAGCTCTCAAGGCTGACTGGGTATTGCTATCCTTCGTGCGGTTGGGCTGGCGGTCGGGCGGCGGGCGGGCATCTCCAAAAACTTCGACTTCGGGCTGAGGGGTATTCAGTGCATTGCACGCCTATTTTTTTGTTTGTGAGCGTTTTTTGGAGGTCCATAGTTTCACTAAAAATAAATGTGCTGGCCTGATATTTGGTTATTCTGGTCCAAGATTTCTGAATATGCCACTTGAGAGAGTGTAGAACGCACCATTTTTCCAGATATGGCCATATCAAAAATGGCTCACTGTTGCGAGCGGGACCCGTCAGCCTTGCGCTTGCCCTGCTGTGGTGGCCATAATGATTATGGCAACGGGACAGAAATCAATGGGGAGCTTCCTCTAACCACCCCCAACATACCACCAGAAAATGAGAGCATTTGGCCAAGGCATTTTTCAGCTATCGTCCGGAAACTAGAAGTTAGCAGACAGACGATGCACGACAATACCCCTCCATGACTTTCGGCGGCTATGGGGTAAAAATGAATTCTGAACAAATGCTTTTTCTGCTTTTCCATTTTCCAGCCTCCTAAAGCTGCTTTCACACTGGACGCGAAACAAATTTTTCGCACGGCAGATTGCATTCAAAGTCAACGCAATGATGCGAATACACGTCAATGCAAAGTCATTGCATTGACTTGGAATGTTATCTGTCGTGCAAAAAATTTGTTTCGCATCCGGGGTGAAAGTGGCTTTATCCAGCAAAAGTTGCCCTCAGGCTCCAAAATCATATATCAGAATAAATGGGAAAGGGTCTGTGGGCTGGAGCAATTATAGCTTCATCAGAGTCAATAGATGTTTGGCGGGCAGCGGAAGTTGGTCACTGGTGAAAATGACTATCTGTAATGTACATCGTGTACCAGTAACCCAAAGAGGGGGGTACAAATGTGTATTTTTCACCCGTCGCCAATATCAGGTACCCACTAAACATTTATTTACTCTTATGAAGCTATAATTGCCCCTGCCCACGGACTCTTTCCCATAAATAAATGATTTTAGAGCCTTAGGGCATCTGTCCGTAGTAGGGAGGCTGAGAAAAATGGGGGAAAAAAAGAAGAGAGTCATTTTTCATTTGGCAAATTCAGACAGCCTGGGCCAGAGTACCAGATTTTTGGGGTGTACTTATATTTGCAAGAGTTTTGGGCCTCCAAAAAAGCTCCCAAATAGAAAAAGCATGCAGTAGGAACCAACAAAAAGGGGGCGACTCCCTATGTTACAAGTGCCATAACTCAAAAAATCAGTTTTTTTTTTTTTTTTTTTTTTTTTAAGAATTTGTTCGGAAAAAAATCCAAGGGGGTCACTGGAATTCCTCTAGTTTTTAGCTGATTTGATGTCGAAACCCCAAGGTGTGTGTCGGAGACGTTGTCTGTAAAGGCATTTCCAACCTGTTACATGTATTGGTGGAAAATAAGAAGTTTCTTTCAGGGTAACTGCAGTTAAGGAAAGTCCAGACCAGTGTTTTTTCTGAGTATTTTTCCCCACAGGATGATTGACGTATTGGCCTGTGAGCCTACCTCCTCTCACCTGGACGTTCAACACCTGGATTCAGGAAATGAGGAGCAGACGGACCCTGACCAATACATTCACGAGTTTATTGCACTGCTTTCAATGTACATGTAGTATTCCACACCCACATCTGGGTTTGCCCACACTCAAAAGGTATTAAAGAATGACAGCCGCTCTCTAATTGGCATGATGTGTTCTGGGAGGCTTAAATAGTCCTGCCATGATTCACATTCTTCATTCGCAGTCAGAACAGCCCAGTCAGACTCATCAGAGCAGGAGGTCAAACAATTAGCTGATGGTGCTGCCCGTTAATACTGTAGGAACATTTTGAAGTGACACGGCTTCTTTCCAGAACCAGGGGCTCTGGACTAATAAGAGTCATTTGGAATGCAAAGTATTACGGCATGTTTTAGTCATGTCCATTACAAGAAGAGGAGAGTGTTATCAATGCATCTTAAACCATTCATAAGTTGCTAGTTTTGTTGAACTTCAAAGCCTGAACATTCCTTCACTGTGCTGTGTAAAATCTGTCCATACGCTCATTTAAAAACTTTTATATACCGTTATTGCCACAAACCAAACCTACAGTCTTCATTTAAAGAAAGAAAATAAATACTTTCTCAGAAATTTCTTTACACGATCTAGTACCTTGTACTCTTTGCACAAGCTCTTTGGTGCTGGTGACCGAGACTGGCTTGTTTTGTTGAATAATATTGCAACACTTCTAATTTTATCACATTTTAAGGAAGGGAGGGGAGGTTGGGCAGGACATCTTTTCAGAGAGGCACTGTTTCTCCACACAGACGCTTGACGTATTTCATGCGAATTGTTTCGCTGTGCACTTCAGAAAACTTCACATCTCGAAGAAACAGACAAAGACACAAGCAGACACTGAATGTCGGTGGCTGCGTCAGACAGGTGCATCTTCAGGAGCAGCAGCGCCCTCTGTTGGTCTGTGATTGTTCGTATCCATTTGGGACACGGGGACCTCCACCGTGTCGTGCCTGCCATTGGTCTGAGTCAGGGGTACCGTTTTTTCTTCCCCCTTTTTGACGGTGTCCGGGCAGTTCTGCACAAATATGATCCGGTTGAAGGCTTTCAGCCGTCGCCAGAGCTGAAGATAGACTTTGCACTGAATGTACATGAAGATGAGGCCACCTGTGAAGCCAATGGCCACGACGATGAGCTTCGTCCAGAACGGCCACTCCAGCACGCCTGCAACAAACACACAACGGCGAGGGCTTTAGACGAAGGTAAATAATGTGTGCAGGTGTGAGCTTTTCTCCACAGCCCCTACAACAGTGTTCCGCAAATCTCTGTCCTTGTGGGTGGAGACCTGCTGGTTTTCCGCCCTCTCTTTACCCGGGAGTCTAGTTTAAAGAAGGTCTAGCCAATCAGGGACAAGAATCGTTCAATGTTTGTCAGGAGGGAAAGGAAACCAGGGCCAGATTTGTGGAGCCCTGTCCTAAAAGAAAGACCTTAGAGGAACTCGAAAATGTTTAGACTGAGGATGTTAATCCAGCGAAGTTTGTAAAATCTAATGAAGCGTCAGAGTGTTATGTATATGCATAGGAATGTTCAAAAGCAGGCTTAACACTAAGCATAGGGGGCATAAACTCCAAAGACAAGGTCAGGAAGAACTTGTCCCCAAGTTTTCCATGTACTAGCTGTATTTCAGCCAGCATTCAAATTGTGTACCAAATGTAATATTTGCCAAATATGTACCACATGCATTTTGCTTTGGGCTTCAGGTATCCTAAAGGCCCATGATAAGTCAGAGATGCCATATTTTCACCCCATACCATTTTCTTTCCCTTGTTTGATCTCCTCGGCAGTTCTGTCGATTAAAACGTAGAGGGACCACACCACGCAAGTGACGGCGATGATGTGGAAGGTCACAGAGCAAATTATCTTCCTTCTCTCGCTTGTGGACATCTGGAGTTTTTCCCACTGCAAGGAAAGATACGGGTGTTAATAGGAGGCACCCAGGCTTCGGCATAGAACAGGCACTACGAGTGTAACTAATCGGAGCATGACGTGACCATTAACTCTTTGAACAGCTTGTTTTTCATTATTACAAAATGATACAAACTGCCTCTTCAACTGCTGCCCAATATAGCCCGCCCATGGACAAGTGCCAATGTACCAAGATAACATGATGTACTTCAACTGTCATTGGTTCTAATGTTGTGGCTGACTGGCATAATCAGTCAAGTTCATCAAAACATTAAAAACTGTTGAAGATGCATTCTGAGTCGTAAATGAATTGATTTAGTTAGAAAAAAAAAAAAAATATATATATATATATATATATATATATATATATATATACATTCTCTCCAAAACCCACTAAGGTTGAAGCCAAAAAAAATAAATAAATAGAATAAAAAAAACACTTTACACCACTTGTTACTTTTTTTTAAGCCTAGCTAATATGAATTAACCATGAACACTGGTGATAATTGAAAGAGACCGATGTATTCAAGCGCATCTGCAACTCTCTTTCCTTTTGAGGATCGATACCATATGCATCAAGGTAATTTTTTTTTTTAGGACCAAGATATTGCACATCTCCACAGGAAATACTGTAAATACTTTGAACTGTAACAGATGTATTGAGAACCACATGATGTCGCTGTTGGGTCTCAAAAGCCAAAGTTACCTCGAGGGCTATGGTAACACTCCCGACAACAGAATCTTAAGAAAAACGTCAGTGTGCAAACCATAAGCCTCAAAGTTGGAATTATGTTCATTCAGGTCTGTCTCTTAACCACAAGTATTCTTCTCTAAAGATTTAGAAGCAAAAGTTAATTTATCACATGAGTAACACAAGGTCACTAGTTACATTCCTGGTTAAACTTGTTTTTCACCCTATGAAGTAAAGCTGCTGAGAGTGATTTAAAAAAAAAATAAATAAAAAAATAATAATAATAAAAAAAACAACTGTTAAATAGCTCCACATTCCCAGAGAGATCATTTATTTAGAGTATTTGGTCGATAACAGAGGTCTCTCAGTCACTGTCTTCTGCAATAAAGCAGCACATAAAATTCTGGAGGCAGCCACCGACTGCCTCTATCCAATCAGGTGAGAGAACACCATAAAGAATGGTTTCCCTTTGCCTGCAAACGCGCAAAGCTGAACCTGGGTTGTTATTGCGCCGTCTGCCGGAAAAATTATCGGAGGACGAAGAAGAAAAATTTGTGTTGTTTGCAATAGCAGATGAAGCTTCCGATCCAAGCGCTACGGGAGACTGTGTACACAATTACACAGCCAAAGCGCCAAAGAACAGTACAGGAACAAATAGAATTAAGGAGGAAAATGTAAGATGGCCAAGAGCTGTATTTATATCGGCCCTGCTTTCAATTGGGAAAACTAGGGAATTTAAAGTTTAAAAATGCAATGCACAGCTAGCCTTGCTGCTAATGGACAGGTAATCTTTCTTTTACTCTGTTGCAGTTATGTAGTTTTATCAGTCTCAGATAGTCCTGTTGGTGGTTTTTAAATCCTGCTGCTGTCAGTTTATAAATGAACCTTCACCGTTTGAGGCCGACTACAGCTTGCTTAGCTGCGTAACAATAGCATGTGTGGCTGTAGGACACTAGCTAGTTTTAGCTAATACCTTCAAAAAGCCATTCATAGCAAAGATTCTGCATGGATGTGATGTGTCTTTGGTCCATGTTTTCAGTGAAGCTTTCACAGGTCAATCACTGAGAGTGTCTGTTTATATTGTACTTATTTTGTAACTGAGTCACCACTCTCCTCTGCCTCTGGAAACCGATGCGTGTTCCTGCGCCTGGCTTGGGGATGGGGGGGCGGGGACTGCTTACAAAGGCTTCGGACAAGAAGCTACAAAAATGACCCACTCAGTTACTGCTGCTTTAAGGGGACACCGCTGCAGTACTCCATGGCTGGAAAAACTGGTTGGGTTGCACCAGGAATGCCTCTTGCGACCTTGTGCTACCCAACCTTGTGTTACCGAAGGTCGCGACGATACTGTACATGACATGTACATCCCCTTCCCCAAAATGGTTGAAATGATATGGATAATGCAAGCAAAAAAAAAAGGAACCCATGAATTGTAAATCATCCTTCATTTGTATAATATTGAAAACGGAACAAAGACTAGATACTTAAAAAAAACATTTAAAAAAAAACGTTTTTTCCTTCCCAACATATTTGTGAAAATAAGCTCTCATTCTGAATGACACATTTTAGTGAAGTTCTTTTCAGCATATAAAATGTACAGAAAGGTCACAAATTGATAAAAAAAAAAATCAACATCTAGAGTTGCAGTTAAGGTGTTGGGCCTCCACAAGCAGCCAGATTAGCTTCAATACACCTTGGTATAGAGTCAGTTGTACAATTTTACTGAAGAGACTGAGCACCTTTCTTCTGAGAGATATTCCCTCATTTGTAGAGTAGAGTGCTACCTTGTTCCAAAATCACCCATATGAGTTCAGTTCGAGATCTGGTGACTGTGAAGGCAGTGGCATATACTTCAGATCATTTTCATGCTCATAAAATCATATAGTGCCCCCCCGTGTCCCGTGAGGTGATCGTCCGCGCCTATCAGGGTAGGAGTTATAGGCCCTATTTTGAGGCTCCTTTTACATGGCGACACAATTAGCTCTCTAATGTAACATCACACCTTATTATTGCTAACATCATTATTATTCCTTAATCATCTCAGGACCAATTTTTTTTGGAGTCTATTACAGTCACATCAGTTTTCAAAATATTTTCAAAATATTTCACATGTACACAAAAACTTTTGGGCAACAGGTGGCAGTATTGTTACATTCGTCTTTTTGTTTTGTTTTTTGTTTTCATAAACCGCCAATTGGACAACAATCCTGATTAAAAGACAGACTAATTTGAGAGAAGAGCTGGTTCCCAGGTGACCAGCTGGCCACCGTCCCTGGTTTAACAGAGCAGTTGCAAACACAGTCGACTGGTCATATTCCCTGCTTCAACAGAAGAGGGCTGAGCACAGCCAACATTCTCCGCCCTGGTCTAACAGGAAGTAACAAACAGCCAAACTGGTCACCCCTCCTTCATTTAACAGGGAAGTTGCAAATGCAGACAGCTGATTATCTTCTGTGGTTTAGCTGCGGTGAAGAAGCAAATGCAGTCAACTGGTCACCCCCACTGGCCTGAGAGACTGTGAGGGTGACAATCACCATGACTTAAGATACACCACCTGCACAAAATCTTATGTTTTTCTGTTTTTTTTTTCTTTATTATAATATTTTCCTAGTTTTTTTTTTATTTATTAATTCACTTATTATTTAATATGCCGTTTTTTGTTACTTTTTAAAAAAGCAAATTATATTTCCATACATACGCACTACATTTCTATATTTAGTTCCTAAGTTCACAGCAAATGTTTATGCTTTGGCAAAATGTCTGCATTTGTGTCATGCCAATAAAGCTCAGCTGAATTGTATTGAAGAGAGCTGACAGTAAATCCTGCTCTGAGAGCAGTGGTAAACACAGCATGTTACACGCCGCCCTGATTTGAGGGGAGAGCAGTAAGACTCGGCAGGTCGAGCTGGGGTCAGGCAGGGATCGGGCGGGGGTCGGGCAGGGGTCGGGCAGTACCTTGCGGAGCGGCTTCAGCTGCGTCTGCATGATGAAGTCGTACTTGCACAGCTCGCAGCAGCGCGTGTCCGAGCTCTTGATCCACTGATGCAGGCAGCCCTGGTGCACGAAGCGCAGGCTGCCCGTGCAGCGGCACGGCGTGATGAGGGGGAACTCTTCATCGCCCTCGCAGTGGCAGATCCTGCGGCGACAAGACAGCACGGCGGTCACGCCGGGGCCAAAAAGTTTCACATGCTCGCTCGCGCGCACGCACACCGCTACCTCCGCTACACCCGGGACAGCGGCTGGAGGGTTTCACCGCCCCGCGGAAATGCAAAAACATTTGGCACCTCTATCACAGCCTGGAATTAAAATTTGGCTCATTAAACTTTGAATTTATCATCTTTGACACTGAATATCATCCATGCAGCCACGAGAGGCGAATGAATCACGAATGAATCATGAGTGAAGGCCTACGTCGAGACACAGAGAAAACACACAAAAAACATTAACGATTCGGTCATTGACCAAAGGGTGTCATGGGTGCTATGAATATTAACAAGCTCTCTGCAGCCAATCAGTTCTATTTTGGCAAACAAAGATGAGCGCTCCTAATAGACGGTTATGCAGACTGTTAGCCAGTCAGCACTGCTTCCCTGTGGGGCCTTTTTCCTCCATCCATGGTCCCCGAGGGTGATATTTGGCTAATAAAAATGATCTGCCTCTCATTATTGGTATGATTTCTCCTTTAGCCTTTTGCTGGCTAAAAACAGCCGAGTACCCTCCCTTCACGTGAGAGTCTGGTATGAACATAGTCTGGTCAATCAGCAGAATTATTTGTTCAAGTTAATTGGATCAGAAGAGAGAAATCCAGGGCCAGATTGGATCTGAGTGCCGGATTTGACATTCCACATCCTCAATGTAGGGCAATATTGTCGGTCCTCAATTCTTCAAATCTGAGATCATTCATTATTGAATGCAAGAGAGGAAAATGCAGGTCCAAATCCAGTTACTGGGAGTCACAAATTGGCACAATTCTTTAATCAGGAGGTTGGACCAGTTCGTGAAATTACCCGAAGTTCAGCTGGTAAAGAAACAAGCGGCAGAACAGCTACTTTCGGAAAACAGACTTATCGAAGCTGGTTAATGCATCTATCCACAACATACACAGATTCCGGAGGCAAAACAAGCACTCTGAGAAAGATAAGTGTTTGGCTATTTAGAAATGTAACAACAGGACTCAGTAATGCAGAGAAGTGAAAGAGAAATTTTAGAGCAGGCCAGTTAAACCACAACTTCTCACTGAGCAAATATGAGAGTCATCAGGAGAGGCATTACCCCCCGGCCCCCGCAATCTAATCTCAGAAATCGCAAAATATCAAAAGACACCAGTCTGGGGCCTGATTCATATGCACAGCGGGTTTTGTTAAAAAATACCAAACGGTATTGGAGTTCTGCTCTGGAAACGAAATGTCAATGGATGGACAGACAGACAGACGACCGCACTGATGACTAGATCCCCCCCGAAATATATGATGGGGGGATATTAAGACGAGGCTGTATTTAACTCAATCATGGCAAATAGTTCTTCTTCTGTAATTTAGCAGCAAATACATTTCAATTTCATATATTTTTTTAAATTCTTTCAGCAAAACACACAAAAAAATATAGTTTTCAGTTGCAGCACAAACTGAAAGTCTCAGAGAGAAGCAGTCGGCGAGATGAAAGGTGCAGTTACACGGAGAACACTTCTCCATATTAAGCACAGGGTTAATTGCAGGGCATTTTGAGGCGGACAGGCAATGCAGCATGTCAGCAGGAAACCAGTCCTCCTCGCTACACGACATCAAATAAAGACTCATCTCAGTTGCTTATTAGTGCAGACTTCCCACTCTCGCCTTCACCTGTTCAGAGGAGGAGAATGGAAGGATAGAGAGACAGAAGGGGTTTGAAGAGACATGAATGTCCTCGTCCTTTCAAACATTAAACGTTACTGGTGTGGCAGACGGGGAAAGGGTTGAGGCGCAAACCGATCATTTATTTAAGTCAGGATAGTCCTTTTCCAAAGTTAGTTAGGGGAAATGTATAATTTCCTTTTTCTCAGACCCATGTAATGAATTGGAATGTCCTTCATGATGGCGAAACTTTTCAGGGCGAGTCGCAAGGAGACGACTGAAAATTATGAGACTAATGAAGCCAGACGTCAAGGCAGAGGTATTCTCTGCTCACACCTGTGAAAACTGGAGCGCAGTGTGAGCTCGGTGGGGTGTTCGTGAAATGAGAAAAAAGGTAATAGAGGGAGCAGGACAGTGGTGAAGGAGAGAGAGAGAGAGAGAGAGAGAGACACACACACACACACACACACACACACACACGGGGGGGGAAGTGAGATTTGCTTGTAACTCGCGCTGATGCAGCTTTGCTCGGAACTGCAGAAGCACGAGTGCAGAACTGGCCTGATTTACCGATATGTGCGACCAGAGAAGGAAACGGAACGGCCGAAACAGGAAAGTCTGTGTTTAACACACAGCCCTTGAAGTTGGAGCGCTGCGGACGCTCATGCACTCCGCTCAAGTATCTGCAGCATAACTGTTTCAAATAGAGGACGCACTCCCTCCCTCATTAGGCCGCCAAAGTGATTTATTATGCGACTAAACGAGACTGGTCAATGGCTTGTTTAAATGGCTGGCCGGAAGCCTTGAGGGCTAACCGACTGCTCGTTGAAGTGAACGACTCTTCCAAAGTAATGACAGTGCTTTTGTTTCACGGCCAGATGACATAAAGGCATTCAGATGTCCATAATGAAAGCAGAGTCAGTTCTGGCTCTGGTTCATTTCTGAAGCCGGGAGAACATATGCACTGCGAGCAGCGGCACCGCACTTCTGCGTTCGTCTTTCTCACAGACCTGAGTCAGAGCACCTTTTCCTGGCGAGGCACACTGCAATATGACTGTCTGGATGTGCCAGACTCAGTCATGTTATTATTATTATTATTCTGGGAACATTAAAACTCTGCCTTTATGCTGACAGGCTGTTGAGAATATTTAAAATATTTTTTTCAAGTTCAACAGAAAACTCTCTCAACACGCTCAGTGTTCATTAATCCAGCTGTCATCCGTTTCCTGGATTACCCAATTCCCTTTCATTTTATAATGGGCAAGTCTATCCGGTGGGGATTTAACTCTAACGGGGACAGCTAAGGCTACGGCTAAGCGGGATGCTACACAGAGGACTGACCTGCACACCTCTAACTCATCATCTGAACACTGCTGGTGTTGGGCCGCGCTGGCGTGGCTGACCGGGTGGTCTGATGCCGGACCTGCGGGAGGAGAGGGTGGAGCAGGAGCGACGGGAGGGGCGGACATGACATCCTCACCGGAACCTCGCTCCTCATGCATCCCGCCGATACGCTCCTCCTCGTAAGGAGAGGAGCTCCCACGGCTCTGCCAACTGCTCAAATTATCCTCGAGGCTCTCCGGTTTCCCCTTCTGCAGAGAGGAGGCGGGGCTCGGCTCGCGCTCTTCCTGATTGGCCGAAGGCTTCCGGCGGTTCTTCAGGCCCGATGAGCGGCCGGTCTCTTCCAGCCCTGCGGTCGGGGGAGTTTGGCTCCTCTCGTTTGTTCTCGGACCGTCGGCGGAGTCCACCGACACCAGCTCCATGTCCCGCTCGCTGGGCCAGGCTTCCCCCCGCTCTCGATTGGAGCGACTGCGTCTCCTGGACTTCTTGGCCCGCTCCCTCAACCAGCTCCGCGCCTCCCGACTGATCTCCTCCTCCCCCGAGGAGGAGGCGGAGGAGTCCCCATTCCGCCGAGTTCTGCCGCGATTCGAGGGACCCTCTTCCTCCGAGGGGTTTGAGCCCCCGCTGCTCTCGCAGGCCGCCCGCGGGACGTCCCGTCTCCTCCTGTGCCGCCTTTTCGCCTGCCTCTTACCCCCCTGCTCGTCAGGGCGGGACAGAACGGTAACTGGGGTGTGTTCCACAGCGTTCACCTCCTCCACTCTGGGCAGGAGGCGAGAGGAGCTGAGGCGAACAGAGCCGAGAGCGGGCAGGAACAGGCCAGTGAGAGCATGCAGGCATAGAGAACGGACAGTAGGAATGAGAGGTGAAGCGATAACTGGACTGATAAGGGGGACGAGTATCAGGGGACACTGTGGTTTAACTGGGGTTCTGAGTCCAGGCTGTGATTCTAATTGGGGGACTTCAGCTTCCTTTACACTTAAGAATATCCAATCATAATCTCTTCTCTTTCACGTACAAAGTGTACTTTACCACTGGGATAAGCTTTGTCTCATTTTCGACGGAAAAAGCTACTGATGCATGACTGAAGCGGATGCTGTGTCATGACTGAACTTGCGTGCAGAATACACGCACGTACACATGCATACAAAACACGCGGACGCTACCTCCCTGACAGATACCACTTCTACCTCAGGGTCATTTAGGATGTGAAAATTCCCATTTCCTTATTAAATGCAAACAATCACACCCCTGTATCACCCGCCATCTGATGGGTGGCCGTGGTCAGTACGGTGAATCAGTACTTCTACACTGCAGAGGCTGTTATCTGCATGCATTTTGAACAGCAATTGGCCCCATAATTTCTCAGCTGGGAGTTCAACCTTTGAAAAATGCCAGAATCACACCCCTTTAATCCTCTGCCATTCCATTTTGCAATGTCACCAAGTGACAATGTCGCCAGTTTCAACAAGGAAATATCAGACTGACTTCGCAAGCACTAGAATTGTATGGGGTGGCCATAACTGAGGTAATGTACGAATCCTACCCAGAGAGGACCATGTAGAACAGACATATGTAAAAGAAAAAGTACAATATAAAATGGTAAGATTCGCTCGATTCATATTCACCCCATGTCAAAGGCTCCAATTCTCTCCACCTACCTACAAATGTCCTGAGAAGAAGGAGTCACTGAAGTCCGAGACACACTGGTGTGCCCCACGCCTGTCGTGGAACTGCTAGCCTGCAAAGACCAATCATACAGTATCACCTTCTTCTTACAAAAATGCATTATTCAAAATAATTCAATTATTAAATGCTTATGGTTGTGGAAGCTGTCATGGTTCAGGCAGAGATCACAAGTGGCCGCAACGGCAGGGAGAACTAACAAAATGTAAAGGCAGAGAAAGTGAAACCAGTTTCAGGAAGTTTCTGATTTGCTTGTTGTGCATGGTTTAACCCCTTAAATGCTGTTTTTTTACCTCCTCCTCCCTCTGTTTTAACATTTTATTGTGTCCAAGATTTTTTATTATTTTACTGTTCTTATCCTTCCATTTTATCTGATTATTTTAATTCTGTATTCTTTTATTTACATGGTCTTCTGCATTATTTTCTCTTAAACTCTTTTCTCTCTACTTAAGTAGAATTTCTACTGTAATTGTTTTGATTTATCTTGAAGCACTTTGAGCTGCATTTTTTGTAATTATCCTCATCATCTACACTGAAGACTTTTGCCTTTATGTGGATCTTCATTCCAGCAAGGAAATGCACAGCACTGCTCACCCAGTGAGCGAGGCCCACTTTTTTTGTGTGAATGAGCGAAACAACATACAAATTTGTGTTGTAATTGTGTAAAGTACACGTATGTTAATGAGTGCTAGCTGCTACCTCTCAAAAGCCTGAAATTGCTAGAGATTTTCACCTAAATCAATTGGAAAAGTCTTTTAGCTACAGCAAGGCAACAACTCAAAACATAAATCACTGCAAGGACTTTCTGGGAAGGAAGTAGCAAAATAAGGTGTGGCCAACTCAATCGTCAGCTGTTGTGGGATCATCTGAATCGTTAGTCATAGTAAGACACACCTGTGCAATACTGTGGTCCACGTGGTGATCCGTGACAAAGATATAATATTAAATTTAATACTCAGAATGACTAAAATTTGCTAAGCAGAGGGAAAAAAAAAAAAAAAAAAGAGGGAAAGTGTGATGAGAAATCACTGAAATAGAAAACTGTCATTTATAATTTAAAACATCTTTCCCAAAAAAAAAAAAAAATGCTGAATGAAACTGATCCACGTAATGTATTATTCAAGCACTTGTTGAATAAAATGGCAGGAACTACTCAAATGACAATTGACTCCAAACTTTTGAGCAGAAGCTTATTTTTTTCAATGATTGGCCTGGTCTTGGGCACTAACACAGGGCGAAGTTATTCCTTGGACTTGTGATTTCCTGAATAAACCTTCTTTTTTTTTTTTTAAAGGTAGTGACTTGTCCTTGTTTGCCTGGAAAACAACCTCAAAGCCATGTACATTTGATAACACTTCAAAATGCCCTGGGAGCAATGTGAGTTGAAAGGCCTTACTTAGTGGCCCAACTGCAGCACTGTAGCTATGACATTTGTTGTCTTGAACTACCAACCCTCAAAATCTCAGTAAAGCACATTAGCTACTACGCTGTAGTCACCCCCCAAATCTAAAACATACAATTAATAATATACATTTAAACTATGTGCTTCAAAACTTTGCACGCAAACTGCTTATTTATGGAAACTACAAGGCGGGTAGACTTGGCTAGAAAACCATGCACAGAGTGTGTTATGAGAAAGCTCTCCGGGAATTAAGAGGTGCTGCATTATCGATTTTGATCATGCTGCTGAACGCAAACAGGAGGGAAAGCGCACCAGCGTTACCTTGGAGATGTTGCTGGATCGACTACCCGAGCGCCTGGGCGGTTTCTCGCTCTGTGGGGGAAAAGACCGAAGTGAGAAATGCGTGGAAACAATGTAGAAACATCTACACGCTAATTCCAGACAAGGAAATGGAAACATTAAACTACAAAAAAAAAAAAAATAAACTGTCTTTGCGAGTCTTTTTAACATATTATGAGACATAACTTCCTTATTTTTCCCCACTCAAGTGAAAAATATTAGCTTATTTTAAGTGACCGCGTGCTTAATAAGTGACATTTTCTTATTCCATTGGCAAATCTAGAAATAGATCAAAATAATCTCACCTCATCAGCGAAATGTTTGTCTTACTTAGAAAAAAGGTCATAGAAATAAGTGTTTTAAGTCTAAATACAAGATCATAATGCCTGGTAAGACAAACTTTTTTATTTTTACAAGTTGTTAAAAAAAAAAAAAAAAAACAAACCCACCCCAGAAACTTGTTTAAAATCTACGGCTTTAAAGCATTCGTTTTATAGGAAATGACAGCAGCTGCTCAGATGGGTTACCTTCCACCACACCCACAGGTGAGTAATTAGTCATAAATCGACCCTTTTGACAACAGTGCCACAGCTAAGCTATTGTCTCTTGTTGAAGTCACCGGTATGGAATTGGATAGGCCCAGTTTTGATCTACATATCACTAGCATGTGCGATTCCCAACTGCTTATGGGTCATAAATTTTAGGCCCCAAGAGTGTAAGACAGATATAGGTCGGGTAGCGTCTAAACAGATGAGTGTTCAGACAGCAATGGAAGCCAACGGGAAACTGATCATGGCTAGAAATATCAAGTGCTATACAGTTCTGTATGAGATCCATAAAAATGCCAATATGAGAGACCCCCATAGATGGCTGAGTACACCGACCAAAAGTCACAGGTCTGAGCATGAAATATCTTCCAGTATACTGTAACTCATAATGCAACCTGGTAAAATGCAACGTCCTACAGAGACCCATGTGGTCTTAATAGCCCAGTTATCAAGTGGGCTATTAAGAACACAACACGGTTATTGCCACATATGGGCTACTATATTTAATACTTCTACGAGTGTGGGATGCAGTATCCAATATATACCAGTGCGTATGTAATAAACATGACATTACAATCACAGCAGATGAATAGGATGACCTGGACATCCAGCAAATCGGAGACCATTCCTCTATACGAAATCTCTCCATATCCTTCAGATTCCTCTATTCACATTTACTCGCTCTCCAGCAGGTCCCACAGGTTTTCTATTGGGTTTAAGTCAGGGGACATGGATGGCCCTGTCAAAACCTTGATTTTGTGGTTGGTTAACCATTTTTGTGTTGATTTCGATGCACGGTTTGGGTCGTTGTCCAGTTGGACGAACCAGCCACGGCCAAGTTTAAGCACTCTGGCAGAGGCAGTCATGAGATGGCCTCTTTCAGTAATCCTTAAAGTTGTAAATTAAATTAATAAGTCCAAGTCAGTTTTATTACCCAAGTACCCAAATTAGCTCTATGATATTTGCAAGGCTAAAGGGGGCAACTTCAATGCTCCCACGGGTAGCCACTTAATAGTTTCTTTACCACTCCAAATTAGTGCATTCCGCAACCTTTTTACCAGAAAATCAAAATTTGGTTTTATTCCTCTCCAGGAATTCAAGCCAAAGTAAAAGTAAAACTGAAATTGAAAGGTTTTGAGTTCAGAGTGAACCCACTGATGCATTACATTACTAGACAATATCCACACACTCAGAAGTTACTTATTAGATTGTACTCAAAGCTCTTAAAACAGAGTTACCTTACCCATTGCTTAGGATGAGTAGAAGAACTTTTGCAACTATTAAAGTTGTTTTCCCCCAATGATGGTAACTACCATTAAGGGCATCATGATTTAAAACTTTACATTACATTAATGGCACTGCACAGACACTCTTATCCAGAATGACATAACACATGTATCCTACAGGTAGATACAGACGTGATAAAATGCACAAAGGCAGTCAAGTTCCGAGCGTCATAAGAGACCACGTCGATGAGAACCTCGACCCTGCATTGTATCCAACCGGAAAAAAAATGCCACAGATAATACAAGCAAGCAATAGAAAAAGGAAGTGTACATATGCAAGTCTGATAACATGAGTGCAACAGTCAGCCCACTCAACCAATCTGAAATAACACAGCTAGATAGGACTAGGTTACAGATTAAAGACGTGAGTCAGCCTGTCAGTCTCTGATGTTCAGACCTCCATGGGTAGGACATTCGACCATGATAGAATCCGTACAGACAGCAGATGTGACTGGGGGAAAATTTCACTCTTTAGTCAGCAAATCTTATCGGAGGGCAATACATAGTCTTACAGTTTCCTCAAATGTAAATATAGTCTAAGAACACAGCAGTTGCCCCCTAAAACCCATAATTATAATCAATACAAAAAATGACCCACTCTAGACAGCAAGAGTCCACTGACCTTACTAAACTAGACTGCATGCATTGAGGAACTTGCAAAAGCTGAGGATTTAATAATCTAGGAGAATGTTTGTGTAGATGCAATGACATCAACTAGAAATAGATCAAGTTGATAAGTGCAGTTGGCAGCTATATGCTGAGTGTCGGCAAATGTGGGATACAGCAAGCGTTTGTTGTCAATTGAAAAATAAATAGGAGGAAAAGAGTGAATAGGAATTCAAATTTAACCTTTTAATGGCTATGTGTGAAGGATAGACAAGTTACATTACAGGTACACAGAGAAGGATTTTCCGAAAAAAAAAAAAAAAAAGTACAGACTCTTACAAAATAATCCCTACTCTATCATCACTTCTGACCCTCTAGAACAGTGTGGAAGGATCTATATCTCTGGATAACCTGTACGGGACATTTCTTGGCATTGAGCTTTTGGTAGTGGAAGCACAGCCCTCAGCCAAGAGCAGTGGCTAGGGTGTGGAGGCAAGTTTGGCTACCTGAGTGCCCTCGGAGGAAGGTATGAAAATTATAAAGGCTACACAGCGCATTGAGTGCAGGAAGGCAAAACGGCCAAGCAGATAAAGTTAATTCCAAAACAAGAGTTACTCTCTTGGCCTGTTTTCCGTTGGGCAGGTCCGCATCACCATTACAAGTTTGAAACTCAAGTCTGGCGCAAGGATCGTTAGAATTCGGTCCATGACCATTCATGGTCATGTATGTTTATTGAAATGAGGCACCCAAGCCAAATAACCAAGATGGCATATTTGGTAAAATGTCATTTTGGTTTCAAGGTTATTGTGCTAAGATGCGTTACTAGTTTCCAAGATGCACTTCAGAAACTAATTTCAATGTCAAGGTCTTTGTGGCCTGAAAATTGCATGGCTATAATGTAAATGTTTTAAGGCAAGTTCTTCAATAAGCTTGGAACAACCAACCGGCCAATTATATTCTAAAACTACTAAACTGTAGGACAGTGTTCCAAATTTATAGGCAAAAGAGTAGTCAGATGCTGACTTCAGCATTTAAAAATGTACAAATCTTGACAGTACATTTTTCAATACTCAGAAACCTCCCTTTCATGAGTTTTGAAAGAATCTTCATTACACAGATTTTTTTAAATGCACCTAAAACTTGTGCTTGCTACTTGTGCTTGCTTCATGTCTGGTCCAACACATTCCTCAAAATTCATTTCTGTAATTAATACCCCGGAATTTGTTGTAATCTTCTTACACATGCAAATATATTCCAACTTTTCTGCAGTCAGTCATGACTGCTGCACCACATTTGTACACTTTGGCGTCGATATTGAGTTTGCTGACTACGTGAGCAGAAAAACCGAACATGAACGTTACGGTGCACGATATATCTTTCTGTACAGGTGCGGAGGATAGCTCTCTGTGCAGGCAACATTCCCTAATTTAATTTTGTGTGTAAATCACAACTGTTCATTTATCTTTATTTGGTCGGTGAACTAGTTTACATGCAGCACATTATAAATCTATTTTTCATTGATTCTTGCAGACTTGAAAATGAAGCTTAGACAAACAGCTTGACACACTGGTGTGAAATGATGAATGGCCATATGTCACCATGAAGATAAGCAGACATTTTGTCCTTGATAATCGTCCTTAAAGAAGCTAATCCGCAGCATGACATTGTTCTTCACGGAGTAATTGCCACTCTTGCGAAGACAAATGCACAGTTTGAAAAGGCAATTAATGAAAAGTGGAAATGCTGTCATTATGAAACTTAATTTTACGGCAAGATCCATGGAACAAGTCGTCAGCAACAAAGGAATGGAGTTGAGGGGCGGGATAATTTCATTATTTAACAGTTTAAGAGAATAAAATATGCATCAGGAGTTCCAGTAAAAGAGGGATCCAATACTCATGCTTGCAGCTTTCCCATGATTTCCTCAGAACCGATCGGTAAAACGACACTCAACAACACTTTCCTGGGTCCTTAGCAACACATCTGCCACATCTGAAGCCAACTGGATGAATGATTGTCAAGAAAAATCAAAGGGCGGACAGACGCAGACTTACTCATTTATAGTAAGATATTGCCTTAAAAGCTCCCTATATATTCCACCTTTTCCATGTGAAAATGCTGTGATAGCAGCTAATATGACCCAAAAAAATTGAGGAGTTGAGGGTTCCTTCTGTGAATGAAGAATCTACTCTACATAGGACTCAGTCCGTCCTTCCCCTGCATTTGACTGCAACCATATACCCCTGCATGCAGGGTCTCATTGTCCCTATTTGCTGAAAGGCTGCAGATAGGTTATTCAGTCAAAAACATCTCAATAGTCGTGCAACAGCTGATAAGTGAATGGAATATTCCAGAGTTCAGGACACTGACCTGAAATCCAGTTCCCAAATAAAGGCCCGCCGCGGGCCCCAACTTTTTCATGACAGAAATATTTTTTAACTTTGTAACTGCTTTTCAGCAATCCCCGCATCATAGTGAAAATGAGAAATGAATCCTCTCCCTATAGTCATCCTGTGCCGGTCATTTGTGGACACAGACAGACGGCTCAGGATGGCAGAATTGAGGCACTATTTATCGGGCCATTTCCACTCTGTTTATGTCCAGGCCTGCAATTTGCAATCTTTTCCAAATTATTCAATGTAAATGGCCCCAGAAAACCCAAAATAAAATGCCTGGATGGTTCAATTTGAAAGCTATTGCTAGGTATTTCCAATGCCTTTAATATTCTTCTCCAATACACTTCCATCTGAGTGACAGACCCTAAGAGCCAGATTCACAAATAGCTTTTGCAAGTGCAAAACCTTTTAGCATATGCATAACAAGTAACATTACCTATGATTGATGCAAAGCAAATTCCCTGGCCAATCACAGGCCGTGTTGTTGGTTTTATGTGGGCAAAAAAGGTCTCTCAGAGCATCTGGGCTTCAGTTTTCAGGTTAAATAAGATTTCAAATTTAGTTTTACAGATAAGCTGCAGAGTGATTTCTAGCTAACATAATAGTGCAGTTATAGCAGTTTAGATGGAGGCCAATCTTTACTGAACTGACTTTCCTTTGCCTAAATCTACCAGTCATTAAAAAAAAAAAAAATTTTTACAAGCACAATATTCAATATTTAAAGCTGGTTTGGGCAACTGAACATGTCCACTGTAAGTACTTACAGCGACAAATTGTAGCATCGGTAGTACTAGTATATTTGAAAATATAACAGCAGAGCCAAAAAAAAAAGAAACACCATTAGCGATACTACGCATCTTAAGTTTATTTTTAATGTTAATTTTGGACTTTTAATGCATTTCACCCAGTACATCTGACCAGGCAGTTGGGAGTACCTACACTGCCACCCAGTGATTTTTTAGTGCACTAGAAACTCATATTGAGGAGATTCACACTGGAATCGTGGCGTATCCTGCATTGTTCCACATGTTAGAGCTTTGGTTGTTTGGCTGTTTTCAGTGTGCTTGGCAAGTTTGGATGCCTTAAATCCCTCTCCCCTTGTTGTTCTCCAGTTTCGCGAGCTTACTCCGGCGGCGTCATCATCTTTCACGACTGGTAAGGTGCAGGAAAGACTGCTATAACGTCCCCCGAGAATGCACTGCTGATTAGTTGAGGCTTTCTGGGATCCTCGAGATTTTAGCCTATCAGGGTCTATCAGCGCACCGAGGGATAACCTTTTCACATTGGAGACTTGCATTGGTGGTTCCTTATGACATTGTGGCCCAATAACACTTAACCAGACAGAGACAAAGATGGAGAAAGCCAGCAACACAAATGCACCAAAATACAGGTAAGGAGCGATATCACTTGGTCTACCAGATACAATTAAACTTACATTTTAAACTGAGCTGCTAATCTTGGATTGTATAGCACCGTCCCTTCAGAATAGAACCCTTTTTACCAGTGCAAAAGCGTTAACATTTGACTTTAAACTGGATTGCGCAGCACGGTCAGAGAGAGCCAGTTTCAACACTGACACAGTGTTACGCATACCTGTGAGTCATGCTCCGAGTCTGCACCCTCGCCGCCAGCTTGCAGTTCCTCACTTGCCTTCTGGCTATAACCCACGCCATCGCTGTTACAGATGTAAACCATTGTCTTTGTCACGGCGGGGACCCCCCGAACCCCTGGTTTCAGCAGGAGAACATCGTGAACGTACCCTCCTCAGATTCTGGCTGAGTCCAGCTGCCAGACCGCGAGCTCCTGTGAGCTACTTAGAGCAGCACCCACAGGCAAAGATGGAACTCTATATGCAACCTATGCATTATTGATGTGACCAGATGAAAGCCAAACAACCTGTCGGAGTCAGCCAGGGTTGAGTTTCTATGGCATTTGTTTCATGTCTTTTTTTATGTAGGCTTTCAGCTTAAGAAGAGAGCTTGCACTGGAATATAAAGAACTGTCAAATTGTCAGATAGTTCTGCATGCATGAGCTAAAGCAGCATTTTCTTCTTTCTGAATCAAGTGGCTGTTTTTACAAAGCACCTTCGGTCCATCCAATTTATATGTCCCATGTGGTTCATAGAACAGTTATTCTTCTTCATGAGATACTCGCACTAAGACACGGCATGCAGTTCGGTGCAGTTATGATGCGAGCTGACTGCAAAGATGGCCGTTATCCCACATATAACATTCCTCACTCTGGGGCTGGACACCGTTTGACAGGGCAGCCAAATGCCAACAGCCCAGTGGAAATAAACTTTAAAGGCCAAGCTCACATTCAATAGAACATCCTTATGGATGCGGTTCTAATTACAGTATTTCATGTATCCAAATTGTATGGGGAGCACAAGCAATTAACCAACTGTGCGTTATATATTAAAAGAAATGCTGAGCGCAGATAGAAAATTACTGTATCTTAGTGATTAAATAAGATAGGGTGTGAGTTAAACATCGGACTCCACTGTTGATCACAGTTAATACGTTCGCCATCAAAACAAAACATACAGACATACTGGTCCATGTTGGAATCACCAACAACTTACAGGATTATTAATTTGGCCAAAAGTAGAAAGTAATTTGCAGTATGTAACCAGCATGAAATTATAGGCCAAACATACCCAGATTACATGCAGTGCTGTGAAAATGTATTTGCCCCCTACTCAAATTCTTCAGTTTGTAATATTTAAGTTTCCGATCATCCGAAGAGTTATTCAACATTTCTCTCTCCCATTTGAGTAAATAATGGCCTCCCAAGCGTAATAAATGGTCGCGTAAGCCTAGGCGGCAATAACTGCGATCAGTCGTTTGCCAGCAATGAGCCTTTTACATTACAGTGGAGGAATTTTAGCCCACTCTTCTCAGCAGAATGGCTTTAATTCAGTCACACTGGGGGGGTTTTGAACATCAACTGCCCATTTAAGGTCATGCCACAGCATCTTATTTGGATTCAAGTCAGGATTTTGACAAGACCAAACCAAAACCTTCATTTTGTTTCTTTTGAGTCGTTCAGAGATGGACTTACTTGTGTAACCAAACTCCACCTGAGATTTAGATCACAAACTGATGGCTGGACATTTTTCTTCACCAGGATTTTCTAATCATGAGCAGAATTCATGATTCCATCAATATTGGCAAGTCATCCTGGTCCTGAAGCAGTAAAGTAATCCCAGACCATCACACTACCACTGAGTTTGACTGTTGGTATGATGTTCTGTATGATGTTCTTATTGAGGGATGCTGTGTTATCTTTTATGCCAGATGTTCCTGGTCCCAAAAGTTCCACTTTTGATTCATCAGTCCACAGAATCCCAAAAGTCTCGAGGGTCCACAAGATGTTTTTTGGCGCATATGAAATCAAACTTTGTGTTCTTTTTGATCAGCAGTAGTTTTAACCTGGCTCTCCCATGGATGCCATTTATAACCAGTCTCTGTCTTACTGTGTAATTGTGAACACTGAGGCAAGTCAGGACTGCAATTTTTAGAGGTTAGTCAGGGTTCTTTTGTGCCCAACTGGAGGAGTTGCTGATTCACTCTTAAGAGTAATTTTTGTAGGCCAGCCACTCCTGGGAAGGTTCACCACTGTTCTAAGTTTTCTCGATTCGTGGATAATGGCTCTCACCAAAATACAAACATCCACACGCATTCACAATTCACTGCACAAATTACAAAAATGCACCACATACTAGCGTGTGCAATTAAAATGAGCTTGAAGTTCTTTTCAATGCTTTTAATGAGTCTCAATCTAAGATGGCAGAGATGAAGCCGGAGAATATAGGAGACCATTATGCAAGGGTGTTGCCACCACCAAGCCATGCAACAATAGGTTCAGCATCCTATAAGTACCAGTATCTGTACGCGTACGACGTGTGATCGTGTGTGCGTACACTCGTATGAATGGACCTGGACATTAATTCCAGGTGCTGTAGGAACTTAATGGAAATTTTCAACTGGACGAACAGAAGACTGTCGGTACAAAGTGGTTTCTCTGATATCCTTTCACACCGAACATGCAGGTCTGATCAAAATGTTCTAGTACTAGATGTTCCATTTTCAGGTCTTCATTGTGATACAAAAGACCTGTGCCTTTGTCGTTTCAGTGCTGTTTCACTGCTCAAATCCAAGCAGGATGCTAGGAAAAGCATGACTTAGAGAACCACTGTTTTTCCCCTGGAGCAGGTACTGGTTCATTTCACTGTGCACATCCCTGCCCAGCGGGTAGATAAGAATGACAGACAGACCACCTAGAGCCTCGACAGAATTCAATTTCACTTTCATTAGCCTTTCCTTTTCAAGTGACTTTCTACATTAAGTGAGTCACGACTCATCATTGTTGCTTCAGCATTTGAAGCATTTTCTCTCGACTGCTTTAATATCCAGAGAGAGCAGCAGTAACTGTATGTCAAATATTTAGCATTACAGGCATCCATTTGCCTTTGATCAGAATGGGAACACTTTAAGGCTTTCCATCAATGTTGCGCATTTAATAGCATGTTGGTACTGCAGCCTTAGTGCTCAAAGTGTATTTGTCAAGCAAGTGTTGTTGCTGGTAAGCCCCAGGGTATGCTATCTTCTATTATTTGCCCTTCACCAAGAGTTTTTAGAGATATTGCAGTTTATTTAGCTTATGCCAAAATCAAATTTCCCAGCTGATGCCCACTCAATGTTATAACTTTACTTTTATTCTGAAATTATTCTATATAGGACAATAATGCTAAAATGTCTTGGCACTGAGCAAATTGCTTCCTAGGAACAGTTTTTTTTTTCCCCTTCGCAGCTAAACAGAATATGATTATTTAATCAAAGCTTATTAATCCCTGTACAGAGACCCAATGTATGTCTTGGTGTTTAACAACCTCCGAAGCCCAAAAAGGCAGTTAAGGTGATTTAAGGGGTTAATTTTAAGGTATCTTCAGCAATCTCCTCATTGTTTATCCTATAACTGCTCCCAGCTACACTCGTATTGAATAGTCCTCTGATTATAAACTCCTCAAAAGAAGTTAAGAGTCAAAGGAAATTTTGTGATCATTTTTTTTTTTAAGTTTGTCATTTTTTTCTACCAGATACTGTAGCTTTACAATATCTCCTTTTGGGCTATAATTTGGACTATGACATCACCTTATTATGGCGCACGCAATCATCGCACTTTTCTTTTTTTATGGTTTTGTCAATGTTTTGTATTCAGTGCTTGTGTGTGTCAGTGTGGGCCACAATACATTTTTTTGCACTTATCTTTAAAAACTTTTCAGGTC
The DNA here is from genome assembly GCA_029721435.1 of Gymnothorax reevesii. NCBI lineage: Eukaryota > Metazoa > Chordata > Actinopteri > Anguilliformes > Muraenidae > Gymnothorax > Gymnothorax reevesii. Next base: position 49,685,416 of record CM056589.1, on the reverse strand, counting down.
AACCCGGATTTCCTCTTCATGGATTTGAAGCACAAACTTAGCCTGATAAAACTGACAAACTGGGCTAAAACTCCAACAGTGATATGAAAGACTGGTTTCTAGTCATCAGATGAGTTTCGTCACAGTCGTTTCTGCTAAAGATACCTATGCCAGTTCTGTTAAGGGCTTGGTTACTTTTCAAATGGGTTACAAAGGTGTTGAATAACCTTAAACACCCCCCCCCCCAAAGAAGTGGAGTGGTCAGTTATTTTGTGTTTCAACAGTTTTCCGGAAAACTCACTCGATTAATCAATACTGCACAAAACAAATGATCAATAAAAGAATATGTAGCACTTCAAGAAACTGAATGCATTTAAATTGTTAATTGAATACTGAAAACACTGGTGATGAGCACAGATTTACCTTCCACCGCGTGTGATTTCTCTCAGAAGTACTCCGAGTTTCTCAGTCTGACTTAACAGCTAGAGAACTGTCAGCACTACAAGCTCCTCAGGTTTAGGAATTGCTGTCTTTTTCATGCTTTGAAAAATCTGCCGGCTCCAAACCCTTCACTTAAAGTGATTCATGACTTTCTCATTTGCACCCACACAGGCCAGGAAGTGGAGGCATATTGTAACCAGGTAGTTGCTTTTCATTCTTTTCCTCGCCAAAATGTCAGTCATAAAACACACAAACTATCCTGACGTGGGCAAAATCTATCCAGCCATCCATTCTGTAAATCTCTCTCCTGGTCAGTGCCACGTGGGGGGCAGGGCAGAGTACAATACCGCCCTATAGTGGATGACTACAGCATCTGCAATAGGTTAACACATACAGATACTACAGTCTTCCACTGTAGGGCAAAACAGCCGTTCATAACACAGAATTAACAGTATCAGTACCAACGGGACACATCTGGCTCAAAATATTTACAAATATCCGGTTCGGACAAGAGTCCCAGAAACGTCTTGCATTTGGGCCAGTTCCATAGTATAGTCACAAAGATGACATATGGCCAATGGGTAACTGATTGGTATTACTGTATTCAATATTGAAAGGCGTAAGAGGGCATCTTATGCCACGACAGGGCTCAGATTAACCTCTGCTGACCAGAACTTCACAGATGGATGACAACTGAACTCATTTCTCTCAATGAGATGAGGGGAGAGGTCAGGAGTTAAGGTGTTCAGTCAGCTTCTGAATCATCATATAGTTAGGGTGTGCGGAGTGCGGACAAGGTCGTCTCTGAGCTCTCGGGGTTGCATTTCTGTTTCCCTCGATCCCTGCTGATAGATTCATACGGAGACAAACCACCTTTCAGATGTAAATGTGTGAATCGCATTTATGAACTACAGACGTTATACAGTGAATGAGACCATCATACTTCCATTGTAAGACGAGTGCCAAATTTTTAGAGCTGCTGTCATGCAGGTCAAAATACACAACGCTCACGCATTTTACACCTCTCATCGTCCCTCTGGATTTGCGGGCCTCTCCTCGCTCTCGATCGCTCTTTCAAGCCTCTCAACATCCTTCTCGCAATCTCCCTCTCCCTATATCCACGCATCTCTCTTTCTCCGCATCATACAGACCTCCGCGTGCCCCACTTCGTCTCCGCAATCTTCGGAATCGCCCTCTCCAAAACCCTGAAATTCAGCCTCGAATGGAAGGACATTATCTTTATGATTGGATCAGACCGTGAGGTTTGCGAATTTCTAAGAGAAGATAAATCTCAATTCCTTCTCCTACTCTCTCCTTCTCTCTCAATTGATTCCCCACCGCCACCTCCCCTCCAGTCTCTCTCCACTCTCTCCCTTTCAAACTTCAATTGCTTTATAGACATGAAAAAATAGAGACATGAAAAAAAGACTTGATCTGTAGGCTAATGTATAGTATACACAGAGTATACAAAGGCATCTCATATGAAGACCACAATGGAAAAATGATCAGTCGGCATAGTCACGTTGCGGAGAAATGATGAATTAAAAATTAAAAACGATCTTCGAAACAAAGCACTAAAAAAAAAAAAAAAGCACAAAAATATAAAATATATGAAACATTATAACAATATTGTTATATAAGTATTACAATAATGTATAATATGTAAAATATACAAAAATGCAAAATTTGGACACACTCCACTATCTATCGTTCTCTCAATCTCCCTCTGTCTCTACCACCATCAGCTTGTCCCTTTCCCTCCGGTCGCTCTGCCCTGCGCTCACGGTGAGTTTAAAGACATCCTGAATGCTAACTGGACTCGTGATATTAATGTAATGGCATTAGGCAGAAAGGCACAGGGGAACTATGGAAGATGGGGGGAGGGTATCAAACAAATCAACCCTCAACTGGACTCTAATGAAGGCCTTCCCCTGGGTGACCTGTCGGCCGACTCAGCTATGTGATAATTACATTATCAACGGCGAATAAATGCAACAGGTCGGAGAGGTCTGGATTCGCTGCCTCTCTCCCACCAGGTCAGTGAATAATATGAACTATGCCAATTATGCTCTGCCAATAAAAATCTCAGCAGGGAGAGTTTGAATTATGCAGTGAACTCAGTGCCATTACAAACAAGCTGGACCTCAGGGGGGCATTTTCTCTTTAGGATTTTAAGCAAACAAACTCAAATGACTCCAGAGGAATGGTGCCATTTCCATTAGCGCTAATGATACCTGAGCTTTGCAAAATATCATCATGGACATGGACGTTATGCTGAAGTCCCTGACCTAGATTTTCTTCAATTTGCTTCTGGAGAAGTTTTTAAGCTTTTTTAAAAAGTTTTCCTCTCAGTTCTGTGGTACTTTCTCTTGTTGACGCAACTTGGACCATCAATTCTGCATGCGGACGAGCGGTTGCTCTTCTCCAAAGCAAGTGCCATATCAGTGGCTGCTGCTTATAATAGAGAGGTTGGTAAATTGCGCTCATTCAGACATGAGCTAGGAGAATGACACTGCTTTGTGACAAGGCCCAGTCACCCATATCGGATGAATCCTTCCCAACCGTGTGCGACAGTGGAGACGACTGTCCATCAGCCATTAGAGGAGCCCACCATAGATGACAGTGGCACAATTCAGACTGTCTATGGTCAATACTTGTCTCTCTGGCTCATCCAAAGCGATGCCTTAGCATTCTCACCCACTGGTAAGCACAGATGATGTCCTTCTAACCAGAGGGAGACTTGATTGTTCGATGGATCTGGCCAGCCGTGTGGAGTTTACATGATATCCCTGCGCTTGTGTGGGTTTTCAAAATGCACTCCAGAATCACACAGGTTTCCCATGCGAGATCTGAATTCTAAAACTGCGTAGGCAAACTACAAGCCATAAAACGGCAAAACTTTAGACTTATGCACTTATCTGCTTGTGTAGTTTTAGAGCATCCTGTCCATGTAGTCAACTGCACATACAGCCAAGTACATAACTTTCAAAGCGGATAAATCCTAGTCGCTGCAAATACTGTATGGTGTGCTCGGTCATCAAATATGTTCTTGCTGTAAATATCCAAGCATTCCCTCCGGTACATTCCGTTTCTTCTGTCTACTAACTTGAGAATGTATTTCAGCGGGAAGTCAATGAGAAAACAAAAAGCCTCTGAGCTGCAAGGCTTGTTAAAGGCGGTCAAACGCTTCCTGCACGAAACGATGGTCTCTGATGAGCATTATTGATACACAGACTCTCACTTGAATTTTGAATAGTTAGAAAATATTATTTTTGCAGTTTTTGGTGGTAAAAAGAAAGCCTACAAGGCCAGAATCTGCAGCTATTCCCAATGGTCCAATAAAAAACTGCTGTTTACTCCAGTAAGATACATGCCTATATCCAAAAATGCTGTCCTGGGCTTCTGTTCAATGATATCTAGGAAAATATTAGCTTGTGGTACCCCCAGTAAAAATTGTCATACATGTACAGGCCAAGTAGAAATATGGTTTCAATAAACCAGTAAAATCCGAACAGCAGCACAGCAGTATGTCTCGACTCCCAATTTATGGCATGCATAGCAATATTAAACGGATGCAATATTAAACAGAAGCATAATTCTGAAGTTGCCCTGTAAAAAATAATTCAGAGAAATAACATTTCATTTACTGAAATTCAATACAAGAACACTAAACACAGAAAGCCCACAATGTCAATGCTTAATAGTCCCACAGAGCCATTAGCAATTTAAGTATAAACAATATTGCCATCATCAATTTGTAATTTTGTATCACGATGAAAATTTCATAAAGATTGTGGAGCAATGAAGGGCAAACAAAATCAATAGAAACTTATTAAACACTAAATCATAGGCACTAATAAGGATTCACAAGTAATATTTAAATATGAAAGTGAAGATATCCAATTCATTACCACTGATTGCATGATTGTATAATTGGATGGTTTATAATAACTACGGTCCTGTGTGTCCCAGCATTGTACTATAGATGCATTTCTTGTTTTTCCAAGAGTTTTCCCCTGAAGTCTCCGGTGTTCTGCCATGTAGTGCAGAGAAAAAGTATTTGCCCCCTTCCTAATTGCTTCTATCTTTATTTATTTGCCATATTGAAATGTTTCAGATCATGCAACTAAATTTAACATACAGTTAGACAAAGACAACGTGAGTAAGCACAAAATGCAGCCTTTAAATGATCATTCAATTTACTGAAGGTAAACAGTTACTCAAAACCCAATATCAGCCATGCGAAAAATACTTGCCCCCTTAACCTAATGAACAATTATTCCACCCTTTGGAGCAACAACTGTAATCAAACATTTGCGAAAACTATTAATGAGTCTTTTACATCACTCTGGAAGAATTTTGGCCCACTCTTCTTTAAAGAATTGTTTTAACTCAGTCACACTGAGGGGTTTTTGAGCATGAAATGTCTGTTTCAGACATATCGCTACATCTTATTCAAGTCAGGAATTCAACCAGGCCATTCCAAAACCTCCATTTTGTTTCTTTTGAGCCATTCAGGGGTGGTGCTTGCTTGTGTGCATTGGATCATTGTTCTGCTGCATAATCTAACTGCTCTTTAGGCCATGACCTGATGACAGGAAACTTCTTCAGGATTTTCCAGTAGAGAGCAGAACTCATCGTTCAACCAATTATGGAGAGTCGCCCAGGTCCTGAAGCAGCAAAGCAGCCCTCGATCGCACATGTAAAACAAGCCTTTGAGTTCTTTTTGAGCAGCAGTGGTTTTCGCCTTGCAGCTCTGCCATAGATACCATTTTTGCCCAGTCTCTTCAATTGTGGAATCATGAACACTGAGCTTAACTGAGGCAAGCGAGGGCTGCAGTTCTTTAGATGTTAGTCTGGGTTCTTTTGTTTACCTCTGAGTCACGGATGTGCTCTTGGAGGAATTTTGGTTAGCAGCCCACTCCTGGGAAGGTTCACCACTGTTCCAGGTTTTCTCCATTAATAATGGCTCTTGCCAAAATTTGCTGGATTCCCAAAGCCTTTCGAATGGCTTCGTAACCCTTTCAAGGCTGATAGATGTCATCAACTATGTTTTTCATCTATTCTTGATTTTTTTTTTTTTTTTTTTTTGGTCGCGGCATCAAGTGCTGCCTTTTGCCTACTTCACATTGCCACATAGGTGATGTTAAAATTCAACGGGGCTGGTTATAATCATGCCTGGGTGTGTCGAGTGAAGTTGAGCCCAATTTACAGTTACATTTCTTTAAAGATTTAGTAACTAGGGGGCGGATGATTTTTCATATAATGCCAGGTAGGGTTGGATAGATTTTATCCCTCAATAAATGAAATTATTTAAAAACTGAATTTTGTGGTGTACTCGCATTGTCTTTGTTTCATATTTTAAATTGGTTCGAGGATCTGACACATTCAAGTGACAAATATGCAAGAATTGTACTCCTATTTTCCTATTAAAGTATCATCTGCAGATCAGTGATTCTGTCAATGGATCATTATATTGGCAAAACCTACTCTGTACCAAGACAGGCAGAACACAGGAGATCAACCCGATAAAATCAGGGCCACCATTCCGTAAGTAATCCTGGGCTGTGGAGGAGTGGGGTCAAATGTAACGAAACATAACCGTGCGACAGAAAGGCCAATGATAAAGCTTGCCACTTTCTTATCACAAAAGTATATCCAACACTGAGGGTACTTAAGGACTAGATGGTATCGCGCACTGCATTATGCTTTGTCTCGAAAATGGCCGGTTTCTACCTCTACCAACACCCCTTGATTTTGCAGTAAATGTTTTTATCTCAGGTGTAGGAATAATATAATCGCGTATAAGCTCAGATATTTCATCCAGCCTCTTGTTATGGAACCACTATATATTGGATTTCTGTTCGAACTGTGGTAAACGGTAAAACAAAGTTCATAATTCCCAGCAAAGTCAAGCAGCCATTTTCATTTCTCCATCAATGTCAGGTCTCTGTTGAACTGGCACAAGAGCAGCATCCTTCATATTGTTCAGGACGCTGCATCAGGACTGGAATAGACGCAGTCCGAGCCCACTTTCCAAGTTCTTTAACGTGCATCTTAAATCCTCTTTTCTTGACAAGCAGTTCTCAAAGGAGACACTTCCTGGTTTGTGGTGACACCTCTGCATTTAGGGAATTGATGCCTCCAGCACACGGGGTGCAGCCCAGCCTGCTGTGAGCTATTCCAAACATGCGTTTTCCGGAAAACAAGCAACTCTGAATGGACATGTCAATCACTCTGACTGTTATGATTTCTGAACTCCCATATTCCTATCTTGAAAGAACAGCCACTGTTTCTCTCCCCCCACCCCCCAATAAACTTTGCCTTACCCAACTGTGCTCCGAAGCAGACAGAGGAGAATAAGCGGCAGAAGATATGGTGGGAATACAACCCAAAATATGCGTGCTTTAGTCAGCAAACATGAACACTTGAGCTAAGCCGGATTAAACCGCCTTTGCGTTCCTGATAAACTAATTTAGCCTTCGCCGCATGCAGCATGATTCAAAACCATTTCTGCACTTTCTCCTACTTTTAGTTTGAAACAAAATATGACTACACAACCAGGAAGAAATAGATAATCAGACAGTAAGTGAATCACAAAGGGAGTATTCGATGGTAAAAACATTCACCACAACTACACAGTTGGTCGCCAGCTGGTCGACGCGAATCCCTGGACCCCCTAAAGAAATCGCCCCCCAATTCGATTGGCTTTGTGACCTTACCACACGCCAGGGCCCGCCAAATAATAAAAAAAAAAAACAGATCAGTTGAAATTTGTGACCTGTAGAGTGCTCGAAAAAATCTCTTTAGATGCGTCGGACGTGGCATCAGATGCGGTGTGAGAACCAATGATCCATAGTATAACCAACCCATCATCCGGGGGTACAATAATCTGCATGCTTGAACAATGTAAAATAAAATAAAAATTTGGATACAAAAATCTATTGCTCATAGAATCTATTATGAAAATAATTGATCAGTACTTTTTAATCTAATCAAATATAAATAACTGAGAACAAGTTGGAAACAAGTTGGAACAAGTTGAAATTGGAAATTGGTTTAATCGAGGAGAGGGCCTTCACTCTGCATATGACCAGTATCAACTGGGCTTACAGGCCCTCTCCGGCTCACAATGAGCTGAAAGAGAACACAATATTTTAATACAGTATAGTGTCGCTCTTGTCATAGAAATAATGATTTAATCCCTCATTAAAAGCATTACAAAAGTAATTATTTATGTATGTAGGTGACTGACACCACATACTTTTTCCATGAGAAAACTTTCTTGTTCTTTGTTTCTGATTGTTCTGTAGCCCTACGGCAGCTCTAAGGCAATACAATGTAATCTGGCTGAATGGATTATTCACTCCTATGAAATTGGTCAGTTGAGACGTGATAAGAGTATCAGCAACAGGAACATTCGCTTCTCCAAAGAGCAGAATCAAGAATAGAACTGGTAGGTTGAATTTCCAAAATGATAACAACAAACTTTAAAAATGTATGATGTACATGCCCAGTCAACCAAAACAACCAGACTGCAACATCAAAGATCTAGAAATGTTTTTTTCATGGACTGAAAAACCTGAAATGTGTCAGGGTTTAATAATTTCAGCTTTTTTATGTTACACGGTTTTAGTTTATGTACTTTCCGTTTGTACAGTCAGTATGTTTTTCCTCACCCACCCCCACCCCCACCCCCCCCCCATGTCTTCACTTGTCTGTGTTTATGTTTCAGTTTTCGTCTGCCTGGCCCTCCCTGTTCTGTTTATCCCACTGAATTTTTTCCTTGCTTGTAACCACGCTCTATCCCACTTCCTGCTCCACCCATCCCTCATTTCCCCGATCACCTCTAATCTTCCTGTTTATCCCCGTTTCTTTGAGAGTTTGTTTCAGCTGCTTTTTGTGCCCCGTAATACAAGTCTTTTCCATTTCTAAAAGGTGCCAGTGCCGCATGTTTTCTATTCGGGTGACAAGACAGGATGTAAGCAAGCCAGTCCAGCACCTTCCCTCTCTTCCTATGCAACCATGCCCTTGCAATGCATCCAGAATGTGGCTTTGTTTTGTCTAGCAAAAGTATGTACGGGCGTCCCTGTCATCTTAAAGACTGCATGTGTTACTTCAAAATCTCAGTATTTTGAAGTAATGAATGATGAAGTCAAAGAGGTGGAAGTTATTCTTGACAAGGGCACAGATACAATTCCATACCACGACAGACCATGGCTTTCGGAATTCTTGCTGGCAGCAGTTTGGATGGTAATTTTCTTCTTTGGTCCACAGAACAAGACATCCATTTCTTAAAAAAAAAAAAAAAAAAAGGCCTGAAATATTAATTTGTCAACCAAAATACATATTTTCATTGAGAGATGGCCCTTTCCAGATGCCCGCAGGCGCAGAGAAGTCGGCGGCGCTGCTGGACACTGTCAACACAAGGTTTACTTTTAGCACAGTAACATCTTAACTGGCATCTGCGGAGGCAACTACGCATTGCAGCAGCTGCCGAAGATTTGCCAAGGTACATGACTGGTCTTAAATCGCCCCGATCCCAACTATCTTTGGAATGCATTGCAGGCCTGAATGGCAGGTATGGATGTACATTTACAAATAAAATGGCAAAAAAAAATTGAATGCCTTCTATTTTATTGCAGACAGCAAACAGACAAGTAAAATTAGAAATAACTGCTCTCTGTTTTTATTCTCATTTATCTTACTGTCTTTACCTTTTTCCAAGTAGGGGCTGTAAAAATGCGACGTAAACCAAGATTTTGATAAATCAAAAAGAAAAAAAAAAAAAAACTCAGTTGCGACTGAGTTACAACCATTACATTTTTAGGTAAATTTGCTTTTTTGAGAATGGTTTCTAGTGATTACAGTTCTTTGATGCATTGTGTGGCCGTAAAGGATCGAATCGCATTGGACTAGAGACAGCTGAAAGATTTCTGCCAGCAAGCACAATCTCTGGGCCTATTTGCAAAATCTCTCTGACTGAAGCAATCATTTGCACATGGATTTGATGGATTAGAAAACAGTCTAAAAAAATACTGTAAAAATTCTGCTTAGTGGTGCTGGCCACTACTAAGTTTTCTGTGAGTCAATGCCAATTCCTTCAGTTACTCAGTAAATACTTTGTTAAAAATATGTTTTGTAAAAAGCACAAATAAAGTTTGACTGTACTGCACAGTATACACCACAGGCCAATTAGTCGTCGACCTCACAGCCGAGCCCGTTCCTTCGCCCGCAGAGCCACAGAAGAAACGGTACCAAAAGCGGAAGAATGGTTTCCAAAAGGCTCCTTTGAATCTCCAAACTGCAAGTGAATGTGGTTCAAAGGTATTTTGCTGGGCAAAACTCTTAAATCTAAGAGCTTTTCACAGTTTCCATTGAGGGCTTCACAAAGGACAAAAATGGGTTCCCGTTTGGCGAGAAGCCAAAAAAAGGCTGTTTCTGAGTGTGAGGCGGAAAATCTTTGAGTAATAGGACTTAGCTGGAAAGCAAGTGGTTGAGTCAGCGGGCAGGAGACGGCCGCAGTGAATCATTTCCAAAGGTCGTGACTCGGCATGCGGTCAAGGACCTGGGTAATCGAGAGATACGACGGCTCTGAACAACAACACCCCCCCCCCAAACTCAAACTCAAACTTTTTCATTCTTGACAAAACTGTATGATGTACTGTCATGGCATAGCATAGCATACTGTCATATTATAGCACTGTCATAGCATAGCATAGGGATATCTGGACCTCAAGCACATTTTAACAGAAAAAGTTCTGGATTACCACGTTGCACCACACAGTCCCTTCAAAGTGAAACAGTCCATTGGCCTGAATAGAATACAAGGCCAGAGGGCGACTGACATTCCAGTTCTGCATGCGGACTTGGGATGCCAAGCTTTCTAGCCTGAGAACCAGAAGAATCTGCACACTCCTGCTTCATTTGCTCTGGCAGATGTGGCTGGCCCCTCTCTCATTCAGACAGATTTCTATCTGACTAAGTCCTAGTGGGGCCAATCACAACCATTAATCTAATATTGGTCTGGTTTGAAATGATGGCGAAGTATTTTAGTGAATAATCATGATGGCTGGCGCCGATACTGAACGTTCAGTTTAATCTGTCATCACGACAGTGTGAAATAAACTAGATATTTTTGCTAAAAGAAGAAGAAAAAAAAACCAATTGCAGTTATGCTTCAGTTGATAAGAAAAATGTGTTTCCATACTACAGAATTTAGCTAAATTTACCAGAAGCCTACCGGTAATTATGGAAGGTAGCTTGCTAATGTTACAAGGTTTTAAGTTGATGACAATAAAAATGTTAATACAACCAAAGGAGCACGTCATGATTCAAAGAGCAGTGTGAATCAACATGAGAAGTAGATAGCTAGCTTTCCGAAACTACAATTCAGCGGGAACTAACAAGACTACGTTATATTTGTGCCCAGTTGTTCAGGTTGTGTAGCTCTGATCAGCAGTAGGTCCATCCGGTTGCATCCAGAGTCCTCTTAGTCTGAGCCCGTTCGTAACTCCCCTTGGATACCAAAAATGGCCAGCAAGGTTCCAGTTTAGTTTGCATTTGCAAATTTGACTAGCGACACCACGCTACAAGCTTCCAAATTCAGGCAATGAAAGGACAATTTTACTTAGTTTTTTTTTCTTCCATTTTTTAAAATTTGATGTTTAAGGCCATTAGGAGGTGAATCTGAGCCTGAATAAATGTTTGTCAATTCACCGATTTAGAGTAGTGCGGAGATATGCTGCACTTACAAAGAATATATGTAAAAATGAGATTAGTGGAGAATGTGTTCTCTAAACAACGTTTGGAATAACAGTAATTACCATCGCACAGTAAGATTCTGTAAGTTATCATATATAGTAGAGAGTTGACACTTCAAATTAAAACAAGATGTGCTAAATGCATGCATTCATGAAAATGAATGCACATATTAGCACACCAGTGTGCACAGGCGCGCACGCACGCACGCACGCACACAGACTGGCACCACTGCCACCGAGTTAATCTCACTTTACACGGTTTCTCCTGCTCTCACACCTTGAGACGATATTCCCAGCTTGCACTGCAGAGTATAAAACTGCCGCCCCCCCCTTTGGACAAGCACTCACAGCTTTCTAAAGCTTTATGAATCTCCCCTGCCAACAGCCAAAGTCTGTTTTTTTCACCCCAGCAGGTTCAAAACAAAGCAGAGTCACCCAGGAATTCACAACGCGACTTATGCCATTGTACCCTCATACTGGCCGGCAAAAAGTCTGCAAACTCCATTGTAGGATAACACTTTTAACTGAAGGCTGAGTCAGAGTAAATCTGTTCACAGCAGTGCAGGATGCAGAACATGAATGCAGGTAAGAGAAATGCACTACTATTTTTAACAGTGGGTGGGGCCCGTGGAGGGGTGGGGTGGGGGGTTGTAGCAGAGTGACATCTCTCTGCTCCCGAGAATCAATTTTATCGACAGATATGTAGGCTTTCTATCATTCCCGCCCTCAAACATCCAGGCATGATTATGCCAGGTGAGCTCTAATTGAGCACAACGGAGCACAAGTGGCCCACCCTCGCACAAGGTGCCCAATTACGGCGGGTTCGTTTGAGCTAACCCGTTTCCCTCCCTCTCGCTCCATCTTCTCCACCCTCTTGCTTTCCCACTTTTCCCTCTCTCTCTCACACAAGCTCCATCTCCGTCACTCAGTCTCCCTTCATCTCTCTCTCTCGTGCCTTTTTCCTCTCTCACTCTCTCTACTTCCCTCCCGCAATCTCCCTCCCTCTCGTTCTACATCTTTCCCTCTGCCCCTCATGTTCTCTCCCCCCTCTCTTTCTCTCTCCCACTCTGCCTCCGGTTTTCGCCTTCTCTTTCTCCCTCTCATTCTCCCTCCCCTTCGAGTGCTTGGAAAGCAGGCTCGCCAAACTAATGATGCGACGACGGAACAAGCAGGAATGTGGGACGCGGCGCACGGGTGCCGCTCCAAATGGCGAGTGGGAACCTCGACAAATTCATTAGAGAGGAGCTTTAATGAGCGGGTCACAACACCTGCCAAGCTGCCACGATCTGAGAAGAATCTATTCGCGAAGCCGCTCCGCCATCGGCTCGCCGGGCCTTAATGATTTATGAAAACAGTCAGCAGAGCGGGCCGATGATTCCAAGCCAAGACGGCGGTGAGAAACTGCTGACCGCAGCTCCTCACGCGCGACACAGACCCAGAAACGGAGGACAGAATTCAGCGCATTGTTGTTTATGGATGTCTACCAGAGCTTTGCTTAAAACATACATACATCCCCCCCTTTAGGCTTTTCACTTCAGTAATTTGTGGTCAAATCATTGACAAGAAAGCACAGTAGAAAAGGCTGGATATAAAATAGATGCAAACCATCTCCATTATTCGAGCCAGATCGTGTCTTCTGCGTTCCATCCAGACCTTGGACACGACAATGAACTCATTATGAACGGTAGGAGGAGTAACCATAGTGATCTCAAATTAAAGCAATTGGACTGTTTCAGTGAGGAGAAATAACATCATTTCAGTGGCTGCTACTCTCATGGTTCATAGTTCTCATGGCTCATCTCATCCATTCATTTCGGTTAAGTCATTAGCGAATTGCATTTATTGCCTGCAAATTCTCCCCCCCCCCCCCCCCCCCCCTTCCTCCCCCTCATACAAGTCTGTCGCGAGTAGGGTTTCTCTCAGGTAACCATATTGCACTTTAGCATAAGCAGCCACCTGTGAGGCTCCAGGAGTGTGAAGCGCCGGTACTTTAATACACCACCTCCAGGCTCCGCATGGATGGATTAACGCATGTAGGCGCAAGATAATCAGCTGTATTTATAGCACAACTATGCCCCGGGGTGAGAGAGCTGGATTAGATGTTATGGAGCAGATCTGAGAGCATAAGAAAACTGTGCTTTCAACTGAACGGAGATTAGCCACATGGCTAGCGCTGGACATTAGTGATGTACACAAGAAAAGCAGACAAACTGTAACATGAATCCATCTTCCTGTGATCACAAACTACTTCTGGCCAGATTTTCCAGGAGCTTTTGGAGGGGAAGGGGGCGACATTGGCGACTATCCCATCATGCAGTCGAAAAGAGAAACATACCCCAGTCACATCAATCCACCGCAGCGTCCACATACCATTCACTCACACATTAATACCGATATGCAAGCAGTCCACAATTAGACTATCCTTTATGTCAGGACTATGGGAGAAAACCAGTACATAGAAAGGAAACTCAAAAAACAGGAAGGAACTCCTGGTGCAAACTTCACACATGCAAAAAAAAGAAGGATTTCCTGGCTCGTCTCCACAGAGGAAACCTTTATTCATTCTTCGTAGGCCATAATGTCATAGCTGTGATAAGTGCACTCGAACTAGATATGGTTCGTTTCAGAGCCATTTTGTCTGAGAGTCCACAGAAACAAGACTGTTGCTGAATTTCAAACCCGCTCCTTCGGTGATGCAAGGCTACAGGGCTGTGCTCTGCACCAGTCATAATCAAATAGAGCAATGAGGCCTGTAGCTGAATTAATTGCCAGTACCAGCTCTAGCCAGGCTACCAGTAAATGAACGAGTGAGTTCAAAAAACAATGGTTGAGTGAATAATGAATGTGAATGAAATGCCCTCACTTCGGCGTGTCTCTGCTAATCTCCAATTGCCTCGATGTCATTAATGTTTTGTATTTATAATTCCACTGCGGCAAAGACAGCACTGCGTTCCTCACTCTCTCTCTCATGTTTTTCCCCGACAGCGGCGCGCGTCTAGCAGGACGAGGGCGGGTGCGATTAGATTCACGGTGATATCTGTTCGCAGCCGGGGGCGCATTAAATCAAAGGATGGACCCCGATTGGACCCCTTTCAAAACAGACTTTATGGTCGGCAGATGCTTTGGGCAGAGGTGGGAAACCCAGCGAGTTAAAATCCTCGTCAATAGTATGTTCCAATTCACCTGGATGTGCCAAGATTCCTCACCCAGGAGGTCAAACTCATTTGAGGAGTCGGCTGGCTGAGTTCACTGGTTGAACAGACACATGAGGAGAGTTTTCATTGACTGTCCCCACGATTTTCCGTCTCTGGTTTTCAGACAGTTGACATCACAGGAAATTGAATTAAATAAAACGGTGACATCGAATGACAGCTGACATAAACAAGATGTTTTTTTTTTTTGTTTGTTTGTTTGTTTTGTATAAGCATTTTATCAAAAAATTGCCTTGGACAACTCAGATAGTCAAAAGTTCATCTGACAAGGCAACAGCACATTACTGCTCTGCCTTAAGTGACCCATTTCCAATACTGAGCAAACAGCAGAATCTCGAGCACACGAAAGCCTCAAGAATGAACACTGTATTAAACTTTGGAAGAAGTCTTGAAGGACTTTGGCAGAAAGTTAGGCAGAATCAACCTGCCTAGATTAAAGAAACAGAGGCTTTTATTGCTTAAAAGAGTTACCTTCAATACCGCAGCCTTACATTTCAAATAGGTGATTCTAATTGTGCCGCAACAAAACTAAGGATAAATTAATGAGGGATCAAGGCAGTGGAAATGGGGTCTTCATTAGAACATTCATTATCTTTCTTTCTACACCAGCTTTCCTAAAATCACATTTCCCTCTCAGTGTAAAACCAACTTCTGCCATGATTGGTTTCTCTCTGGCCCACTTTAAGAGTTTCTAAACTCTCCAAAATTCAAGTTATTTTATCTAGCGTTAGTGTTAAACGCTAAACGTGAACAACTTTGCAGCAAGAACAGAGACGTTTGATGATCGCTGTTCAAATGTGAAATCAAGATGTCTCGATGAGTTTAAAGAATGATCACAAAACTGAACTTGCTCCAACATCCCAGGCATCACCTGGTCATCAGCTGGACGTGCTTCATGTGTGTTTTGGCAGCTTCCAAAAATGACGTAAGTACAAACGGGCATATTCAGCCATTCTGCAAAGTTCATGTACACAGTGCACATTCAGAAGCTTTATACATACTAAAAACTGAAAGTAATAAGTCGAATAATTCTGAATATAAAAAGAAATCCTTGACTCACCGCTGCCCATGCAAAGCAAATTCCGAATTCCTTTTGATCACAACTTCATAACACAACAGATTGAATTAATACCTCTGGCTCTTACAAACAATGACACAGGAATAAACTAGAAAAGCACTCGGAGAGCGCAGACCTCCGCCAAGCACAACATTTCCCTCCATATTGCAACTTCCACCTTAGATATTAGTCTTACATTTATTTAATCTTCATTTCATTTTTAGATTCCTTGACCATGAAAACATGGCAATTTGATTCATAATGCTACATCAATAATAGTTCCACAGCGTCTTGGCTGTTTAAAGATGTCTGTTGCATGTTTCTAGCTTCATTTGTTTTTTGTTTTTTTTTTCTTATGATGCAACATTTCCCTTCATGTTGTGATTTACACATAAATATTAGTCTTACATTTATTTCATCTATTTTTTCTGATTCCCTGACCAAGAAAACATACAATTAGCAACTGGATTCATAATGATATCAATATTAGTTCAGTAGTTATTCACGAAAATCAAATTTTCCGTAATGGTGGTTCTTTTCTGGATCTAGTTCCCTGGCTTTTGAAGATACAGTAAATCCGGTGAAACCCTCTTAATTCTGCAATATCTTGGCTATAAAATGGTGTTTGTCGCATGTTTGTAGCTTCACTTGTTCTCTTCCTATAATGAAAGTTCCAAAGGTCCCCTACTTTCATATTCTGGATCATAGTATAATATCCGGAATTTTTCCATTTTCAGGATCAGTCTTTGATATATTGTAAAACATGTTCGAAACTTGTCTCTCCCCCCCCTCCAAGTGCCCTGACCATTTTTGGTGGAGTTATATGCATAAATGTCAAAAATGGCCCTATCTACCAATGTTAAAGCGGAGATCCAGATCACTTCCAAAATCTAATCATTTCTTCCTTATACCAATCTGTACAATCCCTGTACAATCCCCCAGATTTCATCAAAATCTTTCCATAACTTTCTGAGTTATTTTGGAAACAAACAAACAAACAAACCCAGACAAAAACATAACCTCCTTGGCGGAGGTAATCAACCAGACAAGCTAGATATAAATGTGTTTATATGTTTGAAAAATGGATGTCGAGTAATAAGGCCTAAAATGATAATACATGAATATTATTTACAGTCTTGTGCAATTTTATTCGATAAAGGTGCTTGTCAATTGAATGAGGTGAGGAGTGCAAATAGCCGTGCCAAGGGATAACGTTTTACATAACCACTTGCAAACTACCTTTTTGCCACGTTTCATTAATTTCCTTGACTTGTATGATGCAACTAATGTCAGTGCATCATCGACACAGTACTGTAACTGTGTTGGACTGGCCTGGTAATTCTCCTGACCTCAATCCTATTGAGAATCTCTGGTCCATCGTCAAGTCAAGGCCGCAGCAGAAGGACTGCGCCACAGAAGCCAAAGTCACCGATGCAGTTGTCCAGGTGTGGCATCACAATGAAGAAATCAAGGCAACCTGCCAAAACCCAATCAGCTCCATGTCAAAACCGGTGGAACAGCTCATCAAGAACCGTGGAGGACACATCTCATACTGAGTGCTGAATGTAGATGCTATTAAAGGTAATAAAAAGCCTGAAAACCTCTGTTGTTTGGTTTTTCCCACTCCTGCTTGCTTCATCCAATTAATTTGCACAAAACTGTTCATGTAGATATACATAAATGGCATAAACATGTTTTACATATTTTAAAAATGGACATCGCATTATAGCGCCTAAAATGATGCAGGAATATAATGTATATCAAAAGGAAGGGACCATAACTAATCGCAGTAACAATCTCATCATATAGCTCTCCGCATCATATCGGAGTTTTTAATGTCAAATCAGTACTATTTTAGGCCAGGGATGCAAAGTCACCCTCCGACTAATGTTTCTTGCGTAACTATATAGTTTTTAGAGCTTTGCTTACAGCGTTTGTTTTTATCCAGGGGGCGTTACGGTGTACTGTATGTACACAATAAGTAGCACTATGACCTCACAGCACAGCACTGTCAGAAGCTCTGAAATGCCAGTACAAATAAGAGCCTGACTAAATAGTATGTAATCCAAAATAGTATGTAATCCCTGCAAAAGATTAACAGGAGATCAGGGGTGTTCCTGCCCCTTGCCCGTTACATGGTAGGATAGAGTCCAGTCCCTCCACTACACTGACCGGGGAAAAAAAAGAAAAAAAAAAAAAAAAGAAAAAAAAAACGGGTCAAGCACTGGATAAAAGACTGTTCTTATTCAATGAAACGTCTGACTAGTTTTCTACTTTGCAAGTGCCGGTCCGCAGCAAGCCAGCCAAATACTGGAAGTGACCATAAAGGCATAACTGAGCATGACTTGGTTTCATAACGCATCTGGGTGGTTTGGTTTCATAACATATTCTGGCCGAGTCCAAAACTGAGGCCCCCACATTCTTCAGCACCTATTGCTTGCCTGTGATGTCTTTTTACCTCTAAAAGACAATGTCAATCCTCTTTCTGAAAAGGTTAAATTTTTTTTTTAAATGAAAGCATGACGCAAATGTGTAGGCGTCCGGACGGCTTTGAGTTGGAAAAAGCCATCACAGGGATTCCTGAAAGAAATACAAGAAAAAGGACGTGTGGCACACGCAGGTGAATTATGAAAGCTCACTAAGCTGCGAGTGAACCTCCAGGAGAGAGGGAGAAACACAACTCCAACAGTTTCCTGTGGGAGACGCTTTGTTAAGCTAAACGCGGCTTTTTTTTCCCCTGTCAACTGGAAGCAGGCTGCAAATTAATGGACATGAATCACTTAGCGATTCAAGCAAACGTAATGTCAGAGATTAAAATTAAACATGTCGTACGTGGACAAAGTACGTGGACACTTTTTTTTTTTTTTTAAATCTAGGTCGGTTTTTCGCATAGCCCTACCGAAATAAAGAAAAATGGCATACAATGACTTTTCAGATAATTCTGTGCTTCCTGAGGATCAGAGGAGGCCATTTCCTGTATCAATTTGACAATTACCCCCTCCCCTCTGCAGAGGGCAAAGTCCATACATGGGTTTTTACACCAGTGTAGAATTGCATGACTAGTCTGCACAGAGCACTGACATTAAACCGGTTGTTGGAATCAACTGGAAAGCTGACTTTACGACAGGCCTAACTGCCCAACATCGCTAACATTTCCAGTCTGGGGTGGAAGTAAATCCCTGAAGAATATGTTTTAATATCTAGCATAAAGCCATATCTGTTGAGTACCAGCAAACAGGCAAACCAAGTACTGATGAGTGCTAATAACAGAAAAAAACGTAAAAATCAACATTTGTTGTTTCAGTTTTTTAAAAATATTCTCAGGAGTTTTCAGCTTTTTTTTTTTTTTTTTACACACCAGAGTATAGCAGTGTGTACTACAAGTAAGAATGGGAAAAGAGAGGGAGAAGCAAAGATGTGCAGAAAAGGTTTGTGTGCTAATTGTAAAAACTAACATCACAGAACACAATAAGCATGAGGATACAGTTCAGCAGGCTGAGCCACACCCCATAATTGTTTCTTTTAAATAAATCCCATATGGAATTCTGTACAAACCACGGGAAAGACTATGTTCTTAAATGCTAAACAAAAACACAATTCTATGTGTGCCCACGGTCCCGAACACTCTGGCACAAACTGCCAAGGTTTAACACACAAAATCCAAAACACAACAGATAATTTGCACACCACAGCTCTAGTGATCAGGGTGCAAGACAGCATCAGATTTTTTTAATTAATACTTGTAAAGTTTAATAATTCACTCATAAAAAGCACTTGGGCTCAAAAGGTAAAGCATCAGGTATCAGATTTGTGCGGACGCCATAGCGATAGTATTTCATTCATGAGACATAATTCATATTATTCTGAGGATCTTCCCTACCAGGCAAAGCAAAATAAACTAAGCTAATGAAGCAGCATTGCGTGTCAGTGGGACTGTCAAGATTCCCAGCAACTACTGGTCAGAGGTTGGAAGTTGCAGCATCCCTAGCACTTCAATGGGGGGGATAGAGGTTTCTTTGAGCTCAGGGAAAACTACACCTGCCCGCCCCCCGGCCCACCAGCACCACTTCCAGAAACAACTTTTCAAGAGATTGTCCATTTCGATACTAACCAAGCTAACACCTGCTTAGCTCTGGCAATTGACAATAATAGACTGAATATTGGTATGGCAGTTGGCTCTGGATGTTAGTCAGACCAAACAGAAGAAGTGAAGAAGTGTACACAGACAGTGTTTTGCAATGGCATATTTTACAACAAAAAATGAATTAATAGGCGACAAACACTTTCACTTAGAGAAGGAAGCTATCAAACAAGCTGGGATAAATACACCAGTAGCCAAGTCTATACAAGTACTAATGTTTTTGAGTCTACCACAAACTTGTCAGCTGCCAAGGTTATTATATCATTTTGAAGTGTCAGACATAAAATGAGAACATGATGTGTGGCTTTGATGAAATAGTTTTTGTTGTCCAGTTCAGTTAGTGATGGTTAGTCTGAGTCAATCTCTGACCGGGAAATTAATAAATAAATAAAAACATCTTCCGTGTGATTGAGGAACTGTATGTACATCCCGGCAAATCTTTTGACCAATTCCGACCAAATAAATAGCTATGAAATCAATAATAATTTCGACTCATTTTAGCGCGAGGTTGATCGAGTTGTCAGAAGTCAAGGCGGCACACGCAGAATGGCAAACTGTGATTGGACTGATGTCGATTAAGGGTCGGGGCTGAAGATCATTCTGTTAATTCAGTGGAATAATTGATAAGCCTACAATTGCTAAGAGTACTTAAATCACATTTTCACACCCGAGAGGTAAGGACGGGAAAATGTCTTCCATATTTAACTAAGTCCACTGCCTCCATTTTCTCAAATGAGACATTTTGTGACTTAATTACCTTCAGCACTTGGGGCTTCAATTTATGCAATGAATATAGGAAGTGAAGCCAAAAGCAAACGAAAGGTTTGGTCACTGTGCCAACATTTCCAATTATGAGTCATAAACACTTGTTATTCATACTTTCTGGAGGCATAAAAATCTCATGTTCAGGTCTCTTTTGTAACGGAGATCACAGTATGCTTCAATGGGAACTCCTAGTGAAATACAGTTTAACTAGTATATAAAGGTTCATCCAGCTGAAATTACCAGAGGACAGAGAAATAATCACCACAATGATGTCGATTTTGGGCACACCTGGTTCCTTTCTATTAAAAACGGCTTTATTAAATTCTGAGGAAAACATAAATCATACAGGATTTTGTTCCTGCATTTCTGGCGCACATTCATCTTTCAGTCAGTTATCTTTCGAGAAGACCCAGGCTATTTTTCGCCTCAGCTGCAGAGTCTGGAAGGCAACCAGCATGTAAAGCATTCATTAATGACTGTTGGAGAATTTTTCTGATTAAGGTTATGCTCCTCATATATAATGTACTGCACTACCAAGCCTCAGGGGGTCTGCAATTCCGCTACATGGAAGAGAGAGCAGTTTGGAGTTTGTGTGGCCAACCAATGCCTGCCCTTTTAAGGACAACAGCAGCTTTTTTTGATTTCGACCCATTTTTCACACCGTTTCCAGAGCATGTTGGTCACGATAGAAATTTTGTCACATCTATTTGATGGACCTTTGGTTAATCCACACTACACTTTACCATGGACTATAATGGGGGCAGGGAAACAATTACGCATACATATTAAAATTAATACATTTCAATCAATTAGGAGAATTTTTACTCCATTGACCCGTGGCTTTGAATCCATCAGAGGGATTGTAATTAACCTGAAGAAGAGATTGCTGAGGACACAATGGAACAATTTTCTTTTTGGGCAACCTTTGCCTGACAAAACAAATAGTTTTCACACATAAAAAAAGAACTCGATACTCTTGTTGGAACAGCTCTACCTTATGCAGATAGTAACCAAATCAGAGATGGGGCCCATTTTAAGCTCCATTACCCAATGTTCGGCACAGAAAAATGATGCCATGCTCCGCTTTTCTGTACAGTTTTGATGTGATTATATGGCATATCAGCACTTACAGAATGCCTTTTTTTACAGTCAAGTCACTCACTAAGACCAAACTATAGTGTGTACAAGTCATCATATCTTAATAATGGCAACATTTCAACAAGAGTAAGTCAGCAAGAAATGTTAAACTCATTTAATTTGCTTAAAAATCTAAAGGTCAGCAATTGAGAGAAAACAAAAATGAGAAAATAAAATGTCAATTTTAAATGCCATTTTTCCCCATATGGGTAAAAGAAAATGATTCAGACATAAAAATGGATAATGTCATATCCATATGTCTTGGACAGCATTAGCCTCCCACAAAGAATATTTAAATTGTGTGAAATATAATTTCTCGATAAAAGTAGTAGTAGTAGTTGTTTCCAAGACATGACATTAACTGTACTTTGTGAATGGATAAAAATCAACAAACAGGGTAGACGTCATTGCAAATTGTTGATAGCTGTGCCACTGCCTGCCATACCTTCATATGCCCTAAAAGTGGATCTTCTGCCCCCACATACAACTGACCTTACAAGACCTTGAACTTTGAACTGATGATCTCCAAAACCTAATCAGTTCAGGTACCCTCTGTGAGAGGACAGCATGTCTAATTTAGTCAAAATCTGTCCTCTTCTTCAGTAGATATTACGCACACAAGATGTGTCACAAATAGATAGTGCGAGTGACTGACAGATGACCAAAAAAAAAAAAAAACCGGTATGACTCTTGCCAACTGTGTGCGCGCGCTATAATGACAAACAAACAGGCAATTTTCTGGATGTGTTTTGGCTACACAAGTGCCACCAAAAGCCTTGCCTGGAATTATTTTTTGACAAATCCAGGCCTGTTATGGGCAGCTAAAGTAGCAGCTTCCCAGCCACAGCACAGCGTCAAGGCAACAGACTGATAGATTTTCAGAAAACATCCCAAAAGGCCCTTCACAATGGGTCCAAGGGAGCATGACAAAGACTGTTCAAATATGGAAGGCATTCAAGGCTGTGTATAAATGCTTTCTGGGTAGTGGGAAGATAACTGATAAGTTTACTTTGTTTTCTTTTTTTTTTTAGTCTTGTGTTGTCGTGTAATTTTCCATTCTTGTAAACCCCTTGTAATAAAATAAAATAGTAATAATATGAGGCCACTCTTGGCCCCAGCAGCAGGGGTGTAGCCCCAATCCTGGATGCCCCACAAAGTAAAATGTGACAATATAATTCCTCAGTACCAAGATTTTGGTTAAAACTGCATTAGACAACCATCGTTGGAAATTAATTGCAAATATGAGAGACCTGCCCCTAAGGTGTTACAAAATGTTCTTGATCATTTTAAGAAAAAGTCAAACTGAATAATTAATGCTTAAACATCGGTATCAAAACACTCACAGAATCCACCATTTTCCCTTTAACAATGACTTCAAATGCCCAACAGCCTTTCAACGGCATGAGGTGAAAAAAAAAAAAAAAAAAAAGCTGAAGAGACCCAAATTATCAGCTTTCCCTGTAGGTGTTCTGTCACCCAACAGCCGAACACACCGGCAATTTTATAAAGAATCATATCCACCAATGAAACAAATGCGCTGTTATATAACCTAATACAGTTGTAGTGTTCAGTAACCTACTGCTCATGCATAGCAATCCAACAATGATGCAATCTAAGCTAACCACGTATGCTAAAACAGAAATTAGTTTGCTAAACACGCGAGCAGTGTGTGATGATCCAATCAGCAGCTAACTTCAGAGCCCAGTACCATGATGGGAGCGACATACAGCTACTAACGGTAATACTTGCACTAATGTAAATATCTGCTCAGTATAATGAATACAAAAGGCAATGTATGTCTCATTCACACCTACTTTGTAGGAAAAAAAAAATCTGACAAAGACAAAAATGAATAATAAACTAATCTCCCCAGACAATAACAGAGGAGGAGGGGTGCAAGCTTCTGCATTAACCAACTCTAGTTGAAAAAAAGCTCAAAACGAGTGCAAATTTAGTGCAAAATAAATTTCATTTCAATTTATTTTCAGTAAATTCCTTTTCAATGGAAGGAATCCACACACAGCCAATGGACTGTTAGCTTGGAGCAGAAGCTTACAGCCTTCAGTGCTGACTTTAAATTGAACAGCTAGTAGGTTACATCAAAGTTTATGATAAAACCACTACCCAGGTCTACATGTCCCAAATAGAACAATTAACAAATTGTAAGAGGTCAAAATCTATAGACCTTTATGGGAAATTGGCAGCCGTCTACCAGTATATGCTGCGGTTTGGGTAACCCCTGACCTCAATTTTACCATATGCTCAGACACTTTCACGGAAACAAAAAGTAGTGGAGAAAATGCCCCACTCAGCATGGACAAACAGTACCAATGTGCGTGATATGAGGCGTCAATTCTTTCAAAAGTCTGTCAAGAACAGCGCGGTGCATCTCGCGCAGTGGATCGAGGATCGCTGTGCAGCCTGCCGAGGTGGTTGTGCAACAGGAGTTTTGTGCATGGGGCCTAAGGAGTGTAAACTTGCGCAGCAGATTAGGGATAAGTGGCACAGCGTGTCGAGTGCCGAGGCTTGTTAACTGGGAGTGATAGTACATACTTTTCCTTCAGGATGCTACACTCAAGTATGTAAATTTTACATAATGAAAATTTTTTTTTTTATAATTGAGACTTAAGTACGAATACTTGATTTTCTTCCGACTTGGTGAGATGTATTCTGACGATGTTCTGAGATGCTAGTAGGCAGCCGGGTAACCCCATGATGCTGCTTTGTCAACTCAACCCCTTTTGTAAATGAAAAATGGCGAAAAATGTGTTGCCTTCTCTAAATTTATGAAGGTTATATAGTCTATTATCAATTTTGATGAATTAAGCGTGTAATATGCATTGCTTATACACTTTACAACTATAAACAGACACTGAAATAGAATTAGACATAACATGAGCAAGCATTTGCAGTCTCACACAAAAAACTGCGATGGCAAGCAGACATAGTAGCAGATCTCTCAATGGTAATAAACCGCAAGCAAACCTTCCATTCGTTGAGAATAGCTGCGCCCTGGATAACATTTGATAGCAATGCTACCTACATGTCATAGTTTCTAGTTTGAATTCAAAAAAAAAAAAATAGGCGTGCAATGCACGGAATACCCCTCAGCCCGATGTCGAAGTTTTTGGAGACGCCTGCCCGCCCGCCGCCCGACTGCACGCCCGCCTAACCGCACGAAGGATAGCAATACCCCGTCAGCCTTGAGGGCTGAGGGGTAAAAAGTGGGTTTATTATATTAGAAAATGTTTGCATTAGCTAGATACTAACTAGAAACGTTGGCCAAATTAGAACAAGATCCATCTGGCAATGGCGTATCCCCCCGGCCCCCCACAATCATGGATTAACTGCTCAAGAAATTCCTAAATACCAAAAGGCACATCTACATATGACACCTGACCTACATGTCAAATTTCGTGAAGAAAGACTGAACGGTTTTCAAGTAATGCTCCGGACAAAAGAATGTTTCCAGACGGATGGACGCACGGACGGACAGAGCGATAGCTATATCCCCCCGCATTATATGCCGGGGGCATAATTTAAAAAAAAGGGGGTTTATTATATTAGAAAATGTTTGCATTAGCTAAATACGTTTCTAGTTAGTTCGCCAAAATAAAATAAAAAAAAAAAAGATTATTTTGATATGTACTGCCTTCCAGCACGGCAAATGGCACTATAGCACCAACCTAGCTAAATTTCTCTTAATGAATGAAAGTGAGATTTAAGCAGCATAATAATTCATTCTATAATCCGGAGTGCTGCCATTACCATTATTACCATGAAGATGCCTGTTCCTTTCTCACCTACACTAGGGGTTGAGTGCAATAGCGACACTCGAAAGGACTCTCAAAAAAAACTCAGCGAAAGGCTATGTGAGTTAACACTCGACAGGCGCTATATTTTCTTGACAGACTTTTGAATGAATTTGTACCTCGAGGTCTGAGAATGGATGTTCGGGCAAGTGTGCAGAAAGGCGTAGTGCCTGGTGCACAGACAGGTGAGCAATGATGTGTGAGGACGTGTGCAGGTGAGAGGACAGGTGTTTTGTCATATGGGGAGATAAAGCGATTGAGCCTCACTGAGTCGAAATAAGATGGAAAACATAGGTGAAATGATTAATTACAAGAACATAGAACAGAGAGACTCAAAATACCCGGTCACAAAAATCATCCTTATTTGTTTTTGTCAGAAGAAATTGGTTCTTTTTCTTCAGCTGAGATGTACTTCAACATGCAACAAACAACCCAATATGAACATAAAAAAACTAACAGGAAATTGTCAGGTTAATAATTGTATAATGAAAATAGAAACGGTCATACACTCCCATTAACCAAAACAAGACATTTCGGTCAGCCAATCAATCAGTCAATCAGAATGTAGTGGACAATCTCTATACTTCCCAAAGATAGTCCTCAATAAATAGTGAGTTTGAACAAGAGCGTTGCATTTTACAGAGGCATGATGGGTAATGGTTTCTGAAAAGATAGGCAGACGGGCGAAAAGCACACAACCCAAGTGAAGGTGCACTCACCTCTGCGTCCTTGCTTCTGTCTTTGTTTCTGCTGGAGTTCCTCCCATTACTAGCGGTCTCTCTGACTGGCACCACCGAGATCTGATGGACGGGCATGGTACAAGAGACGGAGCCTTCCAGAATGTTCTAATTTCTTTGACAGTATCCAGCCAACATTCATTCCCAGCTGCTCAAATCATTTAAATTTGTTTCCAGGATGTCCACTTCCATTCTGGCAACAAGACAGGGAAAGAAAGGGTGGGGGGGGAGAAATGACACACAAATATAAGCATGAAAAAGGCAGGAATGCTGTAGTTCATCTTCTGACGCTGAAGAAAAAAAACATCTTTGTAATCTTCCAGACCAAAAAGGTACCAGAAAAAGTGAACTAATTAACAGAGGCAGACACAGGATGGCCTAGGATACATTTCCTTGACACGGCAAGTTTAACGCCACTCATAATTCAGCTGAATCCTGCCAGCCCCTCCCCCGAGAAACACGCAAAGACCCAGCTCCTAATTGTTGTCATGGAAACCGAGGGAGGCCTTGCTCTATCGCCGCTATCATTAGCGTTGACGCCAACCTGTGGTGCAGCGGGCGGTCATAACGGATCCTGGCTGCCCTGGTCTGGGACAGGTTCTGGCGTGCGCGTGTGGCAGGTATGCAGGTCGCTGAAGCGGCTTTAGAGCTTACTTTAAAATCCAAATCCCATCACAACATGACAGGCCAGTGTTTGCCTCACATATGTCTAATCTGATTAGGCATGCGGAGGCTCACCCAGAATTCTGCCAGAGAGCCCCTCCTCGCCAACCAATAGGGGAAGGGCTAGATTACGACCAGTTGATGTGACTTTGGTCTGACCAATCAGTCTTTCACACTGATAAACAAGGTGCAACTCAATGCAAAGCTTTAACTGCTATGCCTCCGGCTGCCAAAGCTTTGTTCGCCCTAAAAGTTGATGGTTGGACCCCGCACGCAACTGACATTGTGTGACCTTGACCTTTCAACAAATGACCTCCGAAACTTAATCAAGTTCAGCTAGCCTCTGTGTGGTAACACCTTGTTTGATTTAAAGAAAATCTGTCCATTTTTTCAGTGGACATAGCACAATCGAGATATTGCTGATGGACGGTGCAAAGGATGCAGTCAAGGATAGACAAGTGGAAAACAGTATGCTTCCCATGGGCAATAGCATAACATCATCAAATACTAATATTTAGATATGTTAGTGGCATTAATCTCACTGAGACAATGAGCCAGAGGGAAAAATATTTCTGGGGCAGCTTGTGCTTTTAAAGATGAGTCACTAAGAAATCAGAGTCAAAATTTTCACTTCGGTTCGAAAAGAGATGACAGACAGTTTACGGTCTGGGACTATTAGTACTGCACAATCACCTCTGGCACCAACAAATCAAGCTTTAACTTACACACAAACCACACACAACGCATACTAATGGAGAGACTCATTTTCCACGTGGATATGCTGAATTTTTCATCAAATTTGATTTATAAGGCCAGTCTCTCACATGATGACCATATTATGTCACAAGAGGCCACAGGTCAAGTATTTAGGACTGTATTTCTGCTTCTCTGATCTGGTGCTAGACCTCTCATGGGATTACCGTGTACATATAAAGAGGCCCAGGTCTGACCTCATAAAAGGATGACAAAGAAATCAAGAAAGCTGACTGTTCACAAGGGAACCACTGCTTCCTTGCAGCAAGAGGCGTCTGGACTTCAGTACCAGCCAGCACCTTTTGCGTGTAGCTTGTGTCACGTTCTCTAGGCGCTCTGATAAAAACACAAGTTGACTGGACCATCTAACTTGCCACGTGGAATGAGTGAGCCAGCGAGTGAATGGTTTGTGTGCCGCCTGCAATGGAATAGCGACCTGCCTCTCACCCAGTGCATGCTGGGATTGACGAATGCCTCCCATCCCTTCAAGGACCAACAACAAGTAGGTGGAATACCAGATAATGGGCCATTAACCAGTAATAATGAAAACACAAAAATTGAAATTAAAATAAATTTAAAAATGAAAAAAAAAAGAAAAAAAAAATCAGGATTCACAGATGCGGCAATTGGTACCCGTATTGGGCACCAATAGTGCACTTATGCCTGAACTCGTACTCGTCAAAATGCTCCAAGAGCTACCGTTATGGCCCCAATTTGCTACGACATATAAGACAGCAAGGGATGACCTACAAAATTTCAAAACTAAAACAGATTTAATTCAACAAAGACCAACAATAACCTACAATTTATACTACTGACCAAGATTGATAATAAACAAGAAAAAGAATATTTACAGTCCCTTGAGATGGGGTTGCTTGGTGATGTTCCGGGTGAGGAAAATGCTCCAACACAGGCAAAAATCCACAAAAAGCTTCACAGGTCTTGTAAAGAGTGACAGGTCTGGTCAAATGTATCCTTCTCCTTGCAATTTCTCCATCTACTTTATTCTCTCAATTTTTCTCCTTATATACTCTTTTGCAGCCCCCTCCCACCTTCCAGACTTTTTTTTTTTCTCTCTGGGACTTTCCCCTCTCAGACATCCCCAGGACATGCCTAAACCTAGCTCCAGACTGGGCTTAACAAAAAAAAAAAAGTCAATACTGTCATCTAGTGGCTTTTTTCCACGTTACACCTCCATTCCAAAAGGGAAAAATTTTGACTCATAAAGGCAAAATTTTTCTTTTCAATACAAAAAATGGTTAAGTAGACACTTGTATTTATATACATATAATACAATATGCTAATAAACACATGATATATACAAATACTCAAACACGGGATAAGCAATCAGCAATGACATTGTCAGTACCCTTTACATGCTTAATTTCCAAGTCAAACCTCTGTAAAAATCAAACTCCAATTCATTAATCTCCAATTCTTGTTTTTCATCTTACTCAAAAACATTAACGGATTGTGGTCAGTGTACACAATCATTGGCTTTTGCCCTGTACAAACGTAAACCTCAAAGTGTTGTAAGGATAGGACCAGAGCCAACAGCTCCCTCTCTATTATGGAATAGTTCCTTTGGTGGCAGTTGGACTGGAGAAGTATGCCACGGGATGCTCAATGTCATCAGAGTCACTTCTCTGTAGGAGCACAGATCCACAAGCTTGGTCGCTAGCATCGACCGCAATGGAGAACGGTTTGTTGAAGTCAGGAGATTTGAGCACGGAGAGGTGACACAGCAGAGACTTCAGGCGATCAAAGGCTCTTTGGCATGCTTCCTCCCAAGTGAACTTTACGCCTTTCTTCAGTTGGTTGGTGAGACTGAGAGCAATCTCAGCAAAGTTCTTGCAGAACTTGCGATAGTACCCAATCATTACAAGGAAGCGGCACAAAGCTTTTTTGTTGTCAGGAACTGGAAAGTCCATGATGGCTTGGACTTTAGCATTTATGGGTGCCACCTTACCATGGCCTATGACGTAGCCAAGATAGGTGACAGTAGCACAACTAAAGTCACTCTTGTTCAGGTTAACAGTCAGGTTAGCCTGGGTCAAGCGCTGGAACAACGTCTCTACTGTACATCTTTTAGATGTTCTTCCCAGGAGTCACTCCATGTGATCAGGTCATCGATGTACGCACCCGTGTGTGGCTATCCGGCAATTGTAGACTATCATCCTTTGGAATGTGGCTGGGGCATTTTCATGCCAAAGGGTAGGACTTCATACTGGTACAACCCAGATGGTGTGGCAAAAGCAGAGATGCTCTTGGCCCTCTCAGTTAAAGGCACACACCAATAACCCTTCAATAAATCAATCTTGGTCAGAAACTTTGCTTGCCCTACACTATCAATCATCAATCCTAGGTATTGGAAACACATCAGTTCTAGTTACAGCATTGACTTTGAGATAATCTGTACAGAATCTAGTACTTCCATCAGGTTTTGGAACAAGCACACAGGGTGAACTCCAATCTGAGTTGGAGGGTCTGATAATATCATGTTCTAATATGTACTCAACCTCTTTCTCAGCAATCTTTCTCTTTTCAGGATTCATCCGGTACGGATGCTGTTTTATTGGTTTGGCATCACCAATATCTACATCATGACAGGATATAGAAACTCTCTTTGGAACATCAGGAAATAGATCTTTATATTTCTTGATCAACCTCTCAAACTGATCTTTTTGTGAAGGAGTTTTACATCAAGATTTTGCAACACTTCAGATTTTGACAATTTACATGAAAGAACTTCAGCTTTAATTCTGGGTTCATAACGCCCTAACTAAACCACCGCCATTTATGCAAATTTGGAAAGAACTAGCAAGGTTTAATGAGGGTGCAGACCCTGAGAGGGTCTCAAATATAGCCCAAAATGCAAAAAGTCATGATTTGAAGCGCCACCTATAGACGGCACCCTCAGTAAACCTTGAAAATTATTATGCTACATGGAAGAACTCTACCCATAAATTCCTATACCATAAGATCAAGGAGGTTTACAGAGGGCTCACGAAGATATTAGAAGAACAAAGTCCAGATTTTGACAATTTTGGCCCTTTTGACCCCTACCCTAAACAGGGCATTTCCACCCCAAAGGGATCTTCTGATAAACAAAAACATAATTTGTGTCAGTTTGGACGAGATATCTAGGCCCACAAAAATCTTCAGTGGCCTACTGGAACATGATACATCACCCCCGGTTCATAGTTACAGACTCTGGCTCTTCAGGAGCGGCGAGCCGCCACTGTTGAATAATAAGCCTTGCCACATTTTCACATTGTACATAATTATCGCGAAAAACCAAAGGGTCATTCCACGCCAAACTGAACAAAGCACCCCCCCAATTTCCATGACACTTATTTTGCGAATAGCCCTTAGAACCAATAGTGATATACCAACATTTCAGAAACAACGGTGAAATAGCTTTCAAGATATGCATGATTGACATTTGCTGACCACGCCCATTTTGGGGTCCAATGTTTAGGAGGCCAGTATCTGCTTGCGCATCAGTGAGAATCTCAAGATTTTTTTTCTACGTCATCTATGCCTTGCTCGCTTTTAGGCTTCATCATCAGAAGCACTGAGGAATATTTCATGTCCAGTTTAAAAATTGTTGAAAATGGGAGATTTACATTTACACTTAATTTTTTTAAGGACTTTGCAATGCGCTCCTCTCATCTAGCAGATACGGTATTCCAAAACAGTTGCTGCCGTTATACTGTATGGACACGTGGTAAATACCAATATGCATTGCTACCCTTAGGTCGACTCAGTTTATCAAAAAATTAAAACCTGAGTTACGCCCCGCAAGCAAATATGCAAAATTAGCATATTTTTTGCATTCAGAAATGACAAGGTTGACAGTTGATGAATGAGAGAAGATTTTAACCACGCAATCTTCGTTGACATGTAAACATTTAAACAAAGTCCTATCAACTGGCTCAGCCTCCTTCCATGGGAAATCCAAGGAACATTGATGTACGGCTTGATGAAATTAACAAACATGTCAAATACCTCAAATCGACCTTCTTCTTTTGCATCTGATTTAAAGCTAAATAAAGACACAAAATCATCGCAACCACCACTGAGGAGCAGAAAGTCTTGTTGCAATCACCGCTCACGTCACTTTAATCAACAACTGGTCCCTCGCAAGGTACCATTTCATGTTAGTTTCATATCACAGACACTTCCCGAGGAAGCTGTGAAAATGTACATCAAGTTTATGGGCCAGTTTTGTTGATTAACCCGGATCTAAGGCAGCCGGAGAAATTCCTACCCTCTCCCATGCAATTTTTAGAGGCTTACAGGGTGGGACTCAATGCCCTCTTCTCAGCGGGAAACTCTGGTGAGGACCGGTATTGTTTTCCTCTTCCTAATTTTTTTCTGGCTTTGTTTATTAAAATTAGACAGACCTCTACTATTTGAAATGACAGCAGGAGGCACGAGAGCCAAAGGCTCGACAAATTTATTTTAGTGAACAAAGCTCAAGGGACAAAGACACTCAGAGGTGTGAAAATATGTTTGTGGTTCTTTCTCTCCAATTCCTCTTTCTCGCTCGTTCCAAAAAGACAAGCAACACTCATTCTCCCTCTCCTCGCCTCTCTCTCTCTCTCACACACACACACACACACACACACAGCCAACCATTCCACCAGATTGCTCTCACACTGTAATTTCTATGCAGGTTAATGTACAGGGTGGGCACCGAGATAAAAACCAAATATGACAAAAATTAACCATTCTGAAGTTTGGTTCGCTTGCTCGTCCATTAACTAATGCTTTACCCTCATTATAAACCCCTTCTGTCTGCCAAATTTTCCAGCAGTCATGTTCACCATGGCAACCTCATGCGTCCCTTCGGGAGAACGATTAGGCGCTCACCCCTGAAATGCATTACAGCAAAGATGTTCCTTGTGAAACAACATTCTGAGAGTCAATTTGACTCTGCAGTCCAGTAGTCGAGGTCGGTAGAATCTGAGGGTAGCTCTTTGTATGATGGCTTCTCCAATCGACTTTAGACACCCCCATAAAGCAGACGGTTGCTGTACTGCAATAAGACAGAGGTTGTCCCCAATTTCTCTCCAATGCCCGTGCAACAATATGCCTAATTATGCACTAAACTGGCTGTAAATTATTTAATTATGTTTGAGCTCGGTCTCGATTAGGAGCTTGGACAGGGTCTTCATCCATGCACTGGAGCAGAACCTTAATGGGAAGAGACATCCAGCAGTTACAGCAACAAAGCTGTATTCCTACAGAGCAGTCTTTGTTCCAGAATTCTCAAGGACCTCACTGCACAGCATTACCAGTATTGATTGTTAAATCAGTGAGAGAACGCAAATTTCCGAGTATTCTACTCAAAAATTTGTGCCAATTTACTCCGTGGCCTTGAATCAGATTAATACACTTATCTCAAGAATGTCTCTGCACACAAGGGACTGCATACGGTAGGCAACGAGCGTGTACAGCAAAAGGTAAACCTGCATGAACACAGCTTTAATTTAGCTTACAATTCCTCAAGCGTGACTTAACGATGCACGACATCTCAAGCCGGTTCACCCAAATCACAGCAGCAACAGTACTATACCAGGACTAAATTCTACAGACCAGTGACCAACATAATCGACGGAGTGATGTCCAAATGCTGGCCCACTCTCTACACTTCACAGCACACCCAAACCTTGCAACTACACCACAGCCACAGGGCAG
Organism: Gymnothorax reevesii; assembly: GCA_029721435.1. Taxonomy (NCBI): domain Eukaryota; kingdom Metazoa; phylum Chordata; class Actinopteri; order Anguilliformes; family Muraenidae; genus Gymnothorax; species Gymnothorax reevesii. The sequence continues at coordinate 49,652,250 of CM056589.1, read as the reverse complement.
CCTTCAGGAAATGCTGTTATAGACTGTACAACTGACATTTAACTCCATTTAACTCCACCTTGAGTTTAACATCTAAAACATTCATTCATTTTCTATACCCGCTTATTCCTCACTAGGGTCACGGGGCGAGCTGGAGCCTATCCCAGCTGACTACAGGCAAAGGCAGGGACCCACCCTGAACAGGTTGCCAATCCATCGCAGGGCGCACACACCATTCACAGACCATTCACTCTCACACTCATACCTATGAGCAAGTTAGTGTCTCCAATTAACCGGACATGCATGTCTTTGGATGGTAGGAGAAAACCGAAGTACCCAGAGAAAACCCGCAAACACAATGAGAACACGCAAACTCCACACAGAAAGGCCCCAGGTCAGATTCGCACCCACAACCTTCTTGCTGTGAGGCAGCAATGCTAACCAAATCTAAATCTAATTATGTAAAACATAAGTTATGTTAAGTTAAACAAGTTATCAAAAGTTAAACTTAGTCATCCAAGAATCAAAGTTCAAGTTAAACTCAAGTTTAGTTTTAATTAACGCACATTCTTAAGGCAGCCAGTGAACTTTTTTTTCTAATTTTAAACAGCTTAAAATGTATTATAGCGTTAACGTTATGTGTTTGCGTGCGACTGATAGTACTTGGACCACCTGCAGCCCGTGGTGGACTCACCACTGCTATAATCGACTCTTAAGTGGCTAAAATAAAAACAATCATCTGCTATCAGGGAAGGAAAAATGTGACTTGATTGTGCTTGGTACTACATCCTCACTGGTGTGCCTTACAGGTGGGCATGGCCCACCTTCGATGTCCAATAAATGAGGTCAAAATTGGACTTATGACTTTGACATGAAATAGGCTACTGGAGTCAAACAAAATGCATAACCTGTTAGACTTTCAGGGCTTTGCCCCCTACAACAATTCAGCATCTAAAGCGGTAAGAAGCGATGGAAAGACAGGCGAAGAAACGGCAGAGGGTATGTCAACGCCCCATCGGCTAGAAGCGCCAAGGGTGTAAAACGCGCTAACGGTAGCCAACAGAGCCAACCAAAAAAATGTAAACGTAAATCTGAAATCAGCGATGGGGGAAGTGAGACCGTGAAATATGCATGTGCCCTGGAAAGCTCTATCTGTGGAGAGCAGGGGAGAGATTATTTCCGTGACAGTGCCACACACCTGCTCTCATTCCAGAACAACCACCACCACTGGCCTAAAAACCTGGCCTCAGAAGAAGAAAATATCTGCCCATCAATCTGTTTCCAACCCCGTTGCAAAACTGAAAAAAAAATTGTACTTATACATTTTATAAATGGGTTCTGCAGTGGTCACTGCTGTACTGCACCTGATTAATCTGTGTATTCTGCAATATTGTGCACTAATGGATATACCTATAAGCACACAGCATGCATAAAACATGCAGACCGCTGATGAATTTCCTTAACCGAGGTATACAGACCAAGCTCCACTTCTCCATTCCTCGAATTAATGGTTTCTCTGGCTGGGGGAGGGGGGGGGTGTACATCAGGGTTATGGTTGCAGTATTGACTCCTCCCTTTGTCGGGACTTGGGTGCCCTCCATGGTGGCATCTCTACAGCTCTGGGCTGTGATCAGCTCTTGGTGTGGACGGCCCCGCACGATAGTGAGGTAAGGGCATGAGGCAATGGTAAGTCTCTATTGGGGTGGGACAAGATGAGGGAGGGAAAGTGAGCGGCTGAGGGGAAGGGGTTTGGTTTTTCTGTCTGGTTGTAATATGTAAAGCACTTTTTGCTACATTCTTTGTATGAAAAGTGTTATACAAATGAAGTTTGATTTGATTTAAAGCAATTCTTACCTTTCTGGCATTTTTACACCTTTTTTTTTTCATCTTAAAATGTTCCTTATAAGCGTACGGCACACAAAAATGTAAAAGAAATCCACCTGGTGTTGAAACTCATCAATATTCAATTCTCTTATATTTCTGATGAAAGTCTGACCAATCATTTTCTTCGGTCCGAATAAAATGATTTGCCGAGCTTCTTGTGTCTCATTCGTCGCCGCAGCCCTTTCAGTTCTAGGTCAGGGTGCCAGGCCTCTTCAAACATTCCCATAATGTGTTCCAAAAGTCAAACAACTCAAACGGTCCTGCAGCCAAAACTCTTCAAACATTACCAAAGCATGGTCCTGTAGAACACCTTGAGCATTGTTGCACCGCTGGTCCATAGCCACCACACTTTATACACAACCACAGCAGGGTCCGGTAGCCCAAATACTTCATATATTGGCGCACCTCTGTCCTGTAGCTGCCACTACATTATTTGATAGTTTCTCGGTTTTTTTCCTGTAAATATGAAGCTTCAAAAAGGCAGTGAATGGGGAGGTGCTAAAGTGACCAATCGTGATATCAAGGCTGACTGCGAGTAATGCAGAGAGACAAGCAGCAACATTGGATAACCGAGCAAAATAAACTGCTGTAAAGCATATCAAGGGATGGATCTTCAAAATAAAGGTACCATAGCAACCAACAATACATCAACTCCTAGCTGAGTAATATGACTGAATTAATGGATGGCTAAGAGGTTTTAAAAGGACATGGCTGTGGAATTCCAGAACAACTTTGTTGAGTTCATTTACTAGTTCACTTACATTTTTAAGTCTAAACAGCAGATTAATGACCACATTTAGTTAGACAGCTGTGTAGCCATATTTAAAGACTGATACCTATGATTCCTATGTTATTAGTTAGTTTCTGTTTATATGAACGCACTATTGAATTGATCGCATCGTATGCTCTTGCAGAAGTTGCATTTGGTAATAGACACAAAGCAGCCGCGCGCAACATGCTCTCAGCCTCACACCAGCAGTCTGGTCAGTAGCGGCTCTAGACCCGGGAATGGCGGGGCGCAGACACGTCCCTATGACAATTAGTCCTGGGTAGTTCGCAATCATTTTCCTTTACTGGCGCGTTTTCCAATTATCGTACTTGGCAACTTAAGACACGGTCTCTCCATATGCGATGAAACAGCGATGAAATCGTGGGCTTAATTCAGCTCAGTGGCGGAACCTGAACTGAGAATTGTGACAAAACATGCGTTTAAAACAGTCGTTAGTCCTGACCTGTTCTCAGTCATTTTCATGAGTAACCGAAGGTTCGCTCTGAGAGCACTCCACAGTTAACAGCTGCTGCTTGTTCTCCTCGATTACGTAAGAAGACAATCATTCATCCGGACGCTTATTTGCTGTATTTAAATCAACGTTAGTCAAACTTGCATACCTGTCGACTCTCACGCAAACAGCTTGAGCAGCACGCTGCCTATTTAACTGCCAAGTGCCACTTTTTTTTTTTTTTTTTTTTAATCAACCCACACAATACCGAGAGTGAAAGGCAATGTTTCACTGGAACACGGACCTGATCAATCAACGCGAAGCACTGGCCTATAAGTACATTTTTTTTCAGTACTGAATTTCGCCCATGATTTCATCGCTGTTCGATCACATATGGAGTGACCGTGTCTTAAGTTGCCAAGTACGATAATTGGAAAACGCGTCAGTAAAGGAAAATGATTGCGAACTACCCAGGACTAATTGTCATAAAGGGACGTGTCTGCGCCCCGCCATTCCCGGGTCTAGAGCCGCTACTGAGTCTGGTGCAGCCCTTCTGCAAGATGAAGGTGATCGAGCACTGGCATAACACCGGCATATATCAACCAGTAACTTAGCTGTGTAGAAATGCCAAGATTTTTTTTTTGCCAAAACTATCAAAATCCGAGATAGAATACTTCTGAGATTGTGCATGGTCTTGTGTCATCACAGAAAATTAATTTTGGGTAGTTAAAAACAAAAATTCATCATGTTACACTCAGAAATTAAAAGCCAGCAAGTATTGCAATTAATTGTACAGGGACTTGTACAGGGGTCGTCAAAGGGTCGCTGCCAAGTCTGCCATTAAGCATATAGAGAGGTGGACGGCTTTTAAACCACGCAAACGTTTTAACCTCCGCAGAAAATGAGGTTTTCACTCATCACTCCTACACAGAAGACATGGTAATACCAAGGGCAGCTGTTCATTTATTTGCCTCTTTTGTTATCTAAACAGAGAAAACATTACATGGCTTTCAGAAATTATTTTCTGGTGTCATCTCTGTAAGCGCCAAGTTGTGTAATAACAAGCAAAAACTCCAAAACTAAGCACATTATCGCCACCAGTGGTGATTTAATGAAATAAACACTATTACACTGCCATCTTGTATTAAAAAAAATGGAAATGAGTTCTTACATTAGACTGACTTGTAGGGATGCACGACTGGGTCTCAATCAATAATGTTAAGCAGAGTGTAAAAACCTGAGAACACCATTCTGTATATGACTAGACAGTAGTGCAATGCAGGCATGTTTTTCAGGCTAAAATACAACCACAAGTGAAACCCAAGGGCATCTGGGATTACACACATGAACCTATTTTATGTTGCCTGGTGACTGGAGGTAGAATTAACACTGTTTTTTTTCCTCGAGCAAAGTGTTTATGGTTAAGAGACACAACATTATAATAAAAATCTTAATTGTAAATCTCTTCAACAAGAGTTGTCAGAAAGACAATAAAGCTCGCCGGGGGGCAAGGTTAAAGTTTTTCTGCACGCGGACGGACGTGGACGCCGGGAGTACGACAATAGCTCTCCGGACATTCGTCCCGGCGAGCTAAAAAATATTTGCCAGCTATGCCATTTTCTTTGACAAAAAATCAGTCAGGTGTTGGATTTCACATGATGTAATCACTTGGAAACTGCTGACCTGCATTCTCGATGTGGAACTACACATTATAGAATAACATTTTGGGTTGGATAATGATAAGCAGTTGTAAGTAAAGATTTCAACTCCAACGTTTGGTATGAGTGAATACGCCTAAAATGCCTTCCATTTTGCTGCATTTTTAATGTACCATCTTACAGTAAAATACACTTCTAAAAATGACGGAAGCTACAATTCAGAGAAAGTTGTGGATTTTTTCTTACAATAACATCTGCATATAAATGTGCCCAGTAGGCAATCATTTTGTCAGTATTGTTCCTTGATCAGTCTTGGCCACAAACTCTTCAATTATTAATCAGGCAAAGAAAAACAGTAACCTGTTGAGAGTAATCATGTGTTAAACAGCCTTTCATAACTCTGACCCCACACCGTTACTTTGAAGTAACGCTAACTTTCGCATTCAATGAGCGCACTTGTATAAACAAGGACACAGCCACTGACCATTATACAGGTATATACCTGTGGTTAAATTTAACCTCTTTTGACATTGGAGAGGGAAAAACATTTAAATTTATGCGGAAATAAAATTATGACCCCCCCCCCCCCCCCCCAAGTGACCCAAATCATAAAAGAAGAAAGTATTTTACACTTTTATATTTTGGTTCAGTCTCTACACAGTTAGAAACAAGGGGCTCTTTGGGGTTCGGATTTCACCCCCTATATATTGAAGTGTTTTGGGTTTACTAGAAGGGCCAAACCAAGCAAAAAAGTAGTGACGGGGAGTATTAAAAATTCTCTGCAGCTGGCGTAGGTTGCCATGGCTTCCCGATAGTTTACTTCCCACCACAGAAGCATCGTAGGGAAACAAGTTGTGGCTTCAGACATGATGGTAGGAACCAATATTCTTGACGTGGTGTTCAAACGGCAGCTCTCTGTGGAACTGTCGGTTCTCATCAACTGTCAATCATCTCTATCATACATTCCTATTGGTAACTCGCTTCACTCGCATCGCTGACAGTAAAAAATATTTTATGTCCGTACCCGCCCACATTGCATCGCTAGTCCTCAACTCGCCTGTCCTCGCCACATTCTGCTGGAAAACGTTCACATTCCATTGACGGTTCTCGCTCAGAGATGTGCGAGTAGCGATGTGTGTGAACGGGGCATAACACTGATGAGGCGAATCTCACATTGATAGCAGTTTGAGACAATGGGAGAAGAATCATCATCTTTCATCTTTGTGAATCGGGGGGGGGGGGCTTGACAATGTTGGGAGAACTTCCGTTGTTCCTCCTGTATTTTCACATGGTGCAGCCTCAGAAACAGTGACGAGAGTTAAACTGCATGGGTACTGGTGTTTCTGCGGGATCCCTGCCGACAGTCACATCATATTGAGACAATGTAACATAATCCATCTGTTCCCACAACCAACAGGCATGAGAGGATCATAACTATAAAAGCGTGGGAGCTCTCATTTCACTGTGTGGTGAAGTCTAATAGCCTCATACTAATACATTTGTGCTCTAGGTACATACCTTCAAAGTCACAATTTATTAATTTTTTTTTTTTTTTTTTTCAAAACAGAGCTTCACGGAGCAGATGGAAAATGGTCTGAAATGAGCTGCAAAAGTGACCCTAGACGCTTGAGGCAGAGGTGGAATGTTTGACAAAGGCCCAGTCAATCATCTAACCTGATTCGTACTGAGGATGCATTTTTCCCTTGCAGAGGGCAAAACAAGACAAAAGGCCCCAAAAATAAGCAGGAAATGAATACAGCAGCAGAGCATGGGGAGAAACTGTGAAAGATGAAGTGTAGCTTATAACTGAATCTCCATTGTTTCCCCAATTGTGGTGGTGTATGGAGCCGAAATGCTAAAAATTGAGTCGCTGTGCAAATACTTATGGACCACAGTGAATGTCAACTGTTCTTTGCATTTTTTTTTTAATTTCCATCCATCCAATTTCCCAATGTCTCAGATCTCTACCCTATACCAATTTCCTGACTCACTTCCTTCACATGAGGAGCAGTAACACAAACTTTTCAGTCTATTTTTATCAGTAAAGTTGGGAAGCCAGCAGCGGAGGACTCATTGCCTTCAGACAAACAGAATTCTGGGTCGCGGGTGCAGCTGTAGAGCTCGGTCGCTGTACAGCTTAGATGCAGCTTTCGTTCCTCCAATCTTACATGGAGGCTGGTACATCGCTTTGCGCCTAGAGATCTACCAGCCGTTAGGTTCTCTATCTGACCCAAAAACACGTACACCTCTTTGCCTCTTTCGACAGCTAGAGATCATGTTGAGCACCACCAGTGGTCCAGTGCTTACCAGAATTGTGTATTTTTTTAAAACTGTACCAACCATTTTGCCTCCCCTTATTCTTCCGCCGTCCCTCTGATGGGTTTGTGCCAGTTTTTCAGCGTAGCGATGCCCTGATTCACTGGCAATGACAAATCTTTGGACTTCTTATGAAAAGATAACACTAACAGTAGATTAAAAATGTAAATACTTGTCTTAAAATTGAGTGAAACTAGATTTAGTCAGTAAGCATGGCTTACAGGATACCCCCTGCATGTATATCAGTACATTCATACTGAAACCATGAGACCTACAATAACAAAAATGTCTAAACACGACAAAAAACAAGTGGTCGGGCTGTACCACAATCAATAGACCTTCCACCAAGAGGAAAAAATTTTCAAAATCGAATGAGTAGGTTATGAGATCTAGGTCCGGACGCACAGACGCACGCGCACACACACGCACGCACGCACGGACGGACAAAGCAAATCCAGTATACCCCCGTAAACTTCGTTGCGGGGGGTATAATAACACACATGTCCAAATACTTTTGGTGCCCTTAAAGGGTGGGGGGGGGGGGGCTTGTCTGCTGGGTTGGCTCACTTGATAAAGGAGCCATTTGCAATGCAAGGGTGACCACCAAGGCCTAAAATCGAATCCAGCGGTACCGGTGCCAACCACGGAAAGCAGCCTCACGAGAGCAGCTCAAAATTGGCTCTGAACTGTTATGGGATACAGGAGGCATGCAGGCGGTTCAAGGTAACGTAGTTTGTTTCTCAAAGGCCTCCTGCTGGCAATCCTGGCACCTGTTTGCTCGCGGAGTGAGCATGTCTGGGTTTTTTTGGCCCTCATACGGTGCTCGCCAGACAAACTGCACTCCTCTGATAGGACAGCATGACTCTCATAAGCAAGCCTGTGCATAGTTTGCAGATTGGACATTCCACATTAGGTTGGGATTGGGGATGGCAAATTTTTCAAAAGCGAAAAGGAAAAAGATTGAAAATGGGAGGCACGCAATGAACATGCATAAGTTCAGTAATTCCTATAATATTCACTTAACTTCAGTTTAAAGGGCATCTAAAGTTGATTCTCAGATGGGACGTTGAATGTCCAATGTTTACAAACAAATCACTTTCTTTTGTTGACATCTTACACTGTCACATGACCATTTTCATGCATATAAACCAATGTTTTGTGTACATGCATAGATAATCCTTCCATTTCGATTCATTAGCGTAGGTGCGTCTCGCCAATAAACAAAAACAATGGGAATCGAATTTAGATGCCCTTTAAATAACTGAATAGCTGAAAGTCTGTATTTTCAGGTGGAGCAGAGGGTTCCTGATTTATTTGCACCCTTGACTGGAAATGCACTAAAAATTCTTTTTAGAGTAAAAAACATTATAACCTTAGGGGAAAACTCAAAATAATGCCAACATGTTAGGAATTGCATACTTCATGTGATGCTGAACTGTAATATTTTGATGGTACAATCCAAAATGATTTATTCATTAAAATTTCTATTTCCTCAAAGGGAAAGTTTCACAAGTAGTCTACTACTTCCAGAAATCAAAATTTTCACTGTTACATGATGGGGGTACATGATACAGATCTGACAAAAACATGAATCAGATGATCAATGCATATTATTTCAAATACAGACTGTGGCTGGCAACTTGAAAACACACTGGTTGGAAAAATGTTGATGGTGCCCCTGACTTAGTATATGGTTTGACCACCTCTGGCAAGGATTTCAGCGTAGGATCTTTCCTTTCACTGTTTGAAAAGTAAAAGCGCACATTTAATGGGATTTAAGACCATTCCTTTATGTAGATCCTGATAAGATCAGTCACATTCCTGAGTTTGCGCTCATCAACTGCCCTCCTCAGTACAGCCCTCAGGTTTTTAAATCGGATTGAGGTCTGGTGACTGAGATGGCCGATGCACAACATTGAATTTGTTTTCAAAGAACCAATCCTAACTGGATTTTGAAGTGTACTGTCGGTCACTGTCTCTCAAGAAAGTCTCGCAGGTTATGCCTCAGCCTTCTGGCAGAGGCAACCAAATTGTCTGCCAAAACTACCTTATATTTGGTGGAATAAATTCAACTGCCCCTGAAGCTCTGGAGTTAAAACATCCCTGAAACATCACTGAACGATCCAGCACATTTCTCTATGGGTGCGAAGAGCCCTTCCTTGTAAGCTTAGAATTTTGGTCTCATCCGATCGTAAGTTTGCTTGGGTTCAGTATCGGCGCGTGTGGCGCCTCTGCCAAATGACAACAATGGAAAGCAGAATCCAGTAAAACATTTCTGACTGAGCGCAGAGAAATAAAAATTGATTGCTGAATCACATGATTGGATTAAAAGGGGGGGGAGATTGCTCGCTTTTCTCGTTGCCAGTGCAACCCATCAGTTTTTCCGATTAGATTTAGGCTGCTTTCACACCGGACGCGAAATACATTTTTCGCACTACAGATTACATTCAAAGTCAATGCAAAGACGCGGATACAGGGGAAAATTTTGTTTTGCGTCCAGTGTGCAAGCGGCTTTCGTGTTTCTCCGATACTTTCCACGCAAATCGGACTCTATAGGAGAGCTGTGGCAAGTGACAGACGCTGATTCTGCGTCCTCAGCGTCTATGTTATCAACGCTGCTTTTCTCTGGGCCGTCTGTCAGTTTACAAGCAAGTATCTGCACCAGCAGACCAATTATGTGGACCCAAGCAATTAGTAACGGCTTTAATGGATTGTCTTGGGCTTTTACTCCTAGTAACATAGGGGACAATTCCCCTTAATGTCAGCTTTTACCCTGCAACTAACAGGACTACAGTGTGAAAATTCATCTCATCAGGTTCACTTTACGGAGCTGCAATAAGTCAATCGCTTTGATTTTCACGGTGGCCTCGGATCACGGAGCGCGTTTCATGTTTGACTCCACTGAACCTTGTCTCTCTGCTAAAATCAAGCCCAGTTTCCTCTTGCAAAAAGATGTTCAACGGCTATACAAAAAGCAACAGTTAAAAATAAGAATTTGCCAAACAGACACAACTTTTAAATTAAAAATTGTAGCCTAATCATGGAAACGAGAAACAGCTACCTACACCAAACAATAAATAAAGAGCTGACATCGGCGAAGTTAGAATAACAGAAATAAACAAATCACTTCAAATGTTTCAAACAGGGTAAAGGGCTGTTTTTATTTGAGGTGGTGATCGAAAAGCGCTTTCCTCGGCAAAGAATCTAATATATCCTAAAAGAAAGCAGTGCCATGGGAATGCACGTTTATGAATGCCAGAGCCTAGACCATTTATTACACTCGCCATCTGTTTTTCAACCTGCTCCTAAGTCTTTACGGTCTGGCAAGCAGCACTTATTGAGCACTCTAGCTGAACGCATGCGCTGCAGGCAGTGGAGAAAGACATTTAACATTCGAGATCCACTTATGGGGATTTAACATACATTCGTAAACACAAACATCTCGGCATTGAAGAGTTATACATCTTGTTTGTTGGAGACGCAATCAGTAGACACGCATACGCATAATTTATTTTGACAGCCAAAATATGTCACAAATGTTTCCTGTCCCTGTGCATGTTTTATCATATGTATTTTATTGCATAAAAGGGGATATTTTAACTGATGAAACCACAAAAATGCTGTTGGTGAGCAACACCTGAGTACAGACCTGAGACAATAGGATTCTCCCTATAGGCAAAATTCATTGTTCGCCTAGTGATGGCGCTGTAGGAATTGGCACAGGCTCCCAAAAAAAAAAAAAAATCAGTAAACCTGTTCTGGGGTCCAGGGGTGCTCGCCGTAAATTCTACCATGTATCTTATAAGAATAGTTTAAAAGTTTGGCCCAGTACTGGTGTTACATGAAGGAAAAAAATATTTCAACCTCAGCCTATGCGCTGCCTTTTATGCAGGGCAAAACATGCAACAATTCTGCTTACCACACTATTCCCTTATGAAATTGTGCAGTATCATTTTTCTCTGTTGAAAGAGTCCAGCAAGATTGATAGGATCTGATCTGATTTGCAGCATAATACTGTAATGTGAGCAACGGAGGTAGGCAAATTGGTATTCCAGTGAATGTGACCTTTTGACCCAATCGCTGCAGGAAAGGCCAATAAAAACCTCCCTATATTAAAAATTATCGGGACATCAAATGATGGATTAAGCAAGGAAAAATTACTAGTTGAATTAACATTTTTCTTAATGCAGCTGCATGTTTATGTAGAGTACCTGGGAGCAGTGTATTTTAAGAGGCAGTATTCTCCGAGGTCAAATAAGCAGCAATCTCCAGGAGAAGCAAAAACAAATCATTATAGTTTCTCAGTTAATGTGTGTGCAACAACTTACAGTGATGGAATTTCATAAAGAGAAAATTTTATGACGCTCTCAGCCAGTTGGAATACCAATAGCCGAGTCTTCAAAGTTAGTTTTTTGTGGCAGCAGCAGGAGGTGCATCTTGGCTGTTTGATGGAACTGTAGCTACAGAATTGACACAGACAGCAACTGAGAGGTTCCCTGCATGGCTGTAATCATGACTTTGTTTTTTCCCCAAATGGCACCATTTCTTTCAAGAAGGGATTGTATATTACAGCAGAGACAGTATGCATACAAAATACACGCTGTATGTACCAGCAAAAGCACACAGACACAAGTAACATGCATATGAACAAGTGCGCACGCACGCACGCACGCACACGCACACACGCTCACAAATCAGCAGGAATCATCTTCTGTTGAACTGAATCAACATGCTTTTGCATTTGGAAAATGCCATATCTTAATTTGCAAAGAAAAGGTAAATCAGGCCAGACTGTGGCGAGATATACAGACATTATACTTTGGGTTTGCTTATAGGCAAAGTGTGGCACACTCGCTGGTCTTGTATTTGCATTGGAGATACTCCACTCTTATAGAAAGTAAGTGAGCTCACCCAGAGCATCTCGCCTGGCCCAAGAATCTTAGCACAGGCTTTCAACCAAGGCACTGCATATCAAATATGAACCAAAGTCAGCACCTAATTACCATCTCAAATATTTTCAGAAACATGTTTTACTGCTCATGCAGGATGAAAAAGTTAACCAACCGCCAACCATACAGCACTAGTTTTCAAAATAGGCCACTGAAAACCAAATACAGTGAGGCTGACAGTGTTCCACAGTGTGCTACAGCAACTCTTCAGATTCTCCCCATCAAACGCAATGTTTGAGGCCTGCACTCATTCCAAAGAGAATGTTGCACTCGGTCAGGCCTCAGACATTTTCTGATGAAGGTAATTACTCAAACGTGGCATAAGAAAACTGGACCATACAAGTATATTAACATTAACGGACTGAAACCATTTTAAAGCAAAGGACGCAAATCCGCTTCTTCGCATTGACTTTGAATGTAATCTGTCGCGCGAAAAATTCATTTCGCGTCCGATGAAAAAGCAGCTTTATTGTCACCAACGGCAGTTATACAGTTCCAGTCAAAAGTTGAAACCTACCCACATTTTTCATGCAAGGCAAGTTAAAGAAATAGGTACTGTTCATCTTGCAAAAAAAATCTCATTCTTAAATCAGTGAAACTAACCAGCATTTTCTGCCATATTTACAAAGCACACTCACTTTCCCCCCTCCCCCCCCCCCTTTTCACAAGAGCAGTTAGAAGGCTGTAATGAGTTTGCTGCTGAGCGGCCGTCTAAGTTCCCAAAGATGTGCTGCACTTGTGGTTCGCTTTTCATCGACTTTTTTTGCCCAATAAGTTCCAAAACAGCTCGTCTTTAATTTGGCTGTTGGAAAATGGATAGAACTTGTCTGCTTATTGTGTCAAATATGCCTTTTTTGAGAATTCAAAAATTTTGGACAGTATTCAAAATAGTAAATTATTCTCTTAACCAGTACCTCTCACCAGATTCCATTTGAGATTGTACAGAGAAGCAATCAAAATTTCTCTAAAAACAGAGTGCTGTGACATTAGCAAAGTGTGTCCAAACTTTTGACTGGTACTGTACATGCCCACACATGACCACGCTTCACACAGCAGATGGTATACTTAGGATCATCAGCAGTTCCTTCTCGCTTACATACTCTTCCCTCTCCACCAATCTGGTGCAAGTTGATCTCATCTGTCCACTGGATGTTGTTTAATAACTGTAAAGGCTTTGTAAACAGTACCATCCAAGACAGTTCTTACCTGTGGTCTTCCAGGCCTTCAGGTGCTCTTGAGCTCACCAGTGTGTAATACGAGTGCACTGAATAGTTGGTGAGGCCACATCTATGTAAAGCCTTTTTTTCCCCCATTTGTCTGCTGGTTTTGCTTAGATTTTTTTCCTCCAAATAAGAGTTAACATCAACAGATATGAATACAAATATCACTCTTAAAATAAACTCTAAACATTCTATTTGCTTACTTGACACTGTAATAATGTGGGAATAACACTTTGGGATAACCAATAATCTAATTTTTTAGACCCTTGGGGGCCGCCAAGTCAATGTTGACATGGAGATTAAAAAAAATTTTTCAAGTATGTATTATGATTGGTCATTATAAATGGAAAACTCATTGTAATATATTGCTAAACTATAAAAATGTAAATAATTATGTATATATGTATAATATATTGAAATAAATACATTGAAACTAATTAATACTATTGTTGTCATTCCGTGACAATTTGCCTCTTGTGATTCTGTGACATTGACTTTTTGAAATTTCTTTGCCCATAAAGCAGGGTTAAAGTCAATATTTGTTTCTATAACTTACAGTATTGACAAAAAAACACCTTAAATATGAACATATTGAAGTTTCATAACTTAACTTTGATAGGAACATCACTTTCTGGATTGTTAAACACAACATTAAAAAAAACCACGTCAATTTTGTGTAATTCCGTGACGGAGAAGTTTTTGCTTGTTTCTTCTATGAAAATTTCTCAAAAAATATATTTTCACTTAATAATATTAAAGAACAAGTTAATACCTTCAATATAACATATCATAGTTGATTTTATCTTATTTAGTTGTAGAGTTACAACCCAAAATGTAACGGGACTGTAATTCCGTGACAGCTTGGCGGCCCCCCCCCCTTATACAAGGAGGGACCTATAAGGACACGTAGATGATCAGCCCAAGATTCCTGCCTCATACAGTGTAGGTCTCCGTTGCGCTGCCAATACAGCTCCATCAAACTGATGTCACCTCAGGTCCCAAACTTAGGACTTCCCAATCCCAGCCTAACACTTTCCAAGGCATCACACTCCCTCCACCAGCTTTTCAACTTCCCACGATGCAACCTGGTGCCATCTCTTCCCAGGTAAAAAGCGACATGTACCCAGCCGAAGCACACGATGGAAAAGAAAATGGGAAGCACTGGACCAGGCGACCATCTTCAACCGCTTCACGGTTAAGATCTGCTCAGGTGCCCTCTGGGGGCGCTTTTCAAAGGTGGCTTGGGGTGAGAGTGAATACTTTACCTGGGTGGTATTCCACAAAGCTGGGTAACTGAGTAAGCCTGGCTTTTTCACAAAAGAAAAACCTGGAAACTATTCAAATCTGGAACATGGACTGAAATAAATACGGCTTTCTGTGTTTTACTTTGTGAAAAAGCCAGACTTATTCAGTTACCCAGCTTTGTTGAATACCTCCCTGGTCTGCAAGCTAGAAAGTTCAATACACAGTAGGGTGCAATGCACTCTGCTTTGTGACACATTCACCCTGTAAATATTATTGAAATTTTCAGCAACTAGAGTAGAACAACGTGAGTAGAACAGAATCATTCAAAAATGGATAAATCAAAAGAATCAATTTGACATTATGCGCAGGCATTTGCGTGTGTGTGCGCGCAATTCTTCTCTATCCCAGTGCTTCTATAAACACTCTCTCTCGTCGTGGCCCTACAGCCTTTACAGTTCTTGCTTTCTTTCAAACAGCAGCCAACTTCAGTGCTGGAAATAAAAGCGTGTTCAGGCAGTTCAAAACAAAAGCACTGCTGCGCCAAACAATAATTCTTCATGAAATTGTACAAAGCCACAGCATACTAAACAAAACCAAAGCAAGTTCTCATATTTTCTTCCATAATATTTTCAGTGTTGAAAGATCTGGGGTGGAACTGGTCCCTTGACAGATGTTCTAACTCAGACAAATGGCAGGAGGGACACGTTTAAGATAAAGGTGACACTTTGCCACTCGGAGTTGCTGCAGCCAACATTAAGTGTCATATGAGTGGGTGACATTTTCTGCCCAGCAATGCCCTGTGCCCACAAAAGTAATTAAAACTGCTCACAGTGACATGTAATTATGCAAATTAATTATCATTATTTATTTTTTTTTTGCCATTTTACCCGTTTTAGCGTACAGCACTTTTAACTGTCCATGGAAAGAATACGGAGCACCTGCAGGAAACCCCCACAAGCGACAGACAAACTCCACTCGTGATTTACAGACACATCAGCCAGTGAATATGGCAGAACTTTTTCATAATCTTATCTCGGATCTCTCTCACTTCTGTGAAGATGGGTTTGCGCCAGTCCGTCACATCAGATTCCACTAATGCTCGCAACTCCAGAAAAGTTGCCCGATATTTACGCAAACCTGATGAATTACAACTCTTCCTGAATTAACACACGTCCATGACAAATGTGCAATATCATGATTAATGCCCAAAAAAGGCAGTGCAAGGTTTGACCTACTGTAGCACACGCTGCATCTTAAAGAATCATCCAGAAAAAATGAGACCTGAATAAGGAGTCCACTGTATTAACTCATGAATCAACAGCAAAACATCTGTTGCCATCACAGGGGATGTTGCACTGACAGGAGTGACAACGGAGGAAGTTCCTATGGGCACAGACCAGCATCAGACTGAGGAGGCTGCGGCGGTGGCTAAAGGTACAGTCACTGGTTCAAAGCCTGAGATCTATTCCTTCATTCCTCTAATGACTAAAATGGCTTGTTGACCACTGCTTTTAATATAAACAATGACCAAGTAAAATGGCCCTGGCAGACATAAGGGGGGAAAAAAATAGTTTAACAACAGATACCATAGGGGACGGCCAAGAACTTGTTAACATCAGGGGTAAAATTTTAAAATGGCCCAATTCATGCCAAACTTACTTTTTTTAGATAGCCATACATTTCTAGTCTTATGTTCAAATGTTTACGTAAGGAGCTCTTTTTGAAGAGCGCCAATATTTTGTCTCTGGTTTTTGTTGCCATATAATAATGCTCTGAACTGGGTTATAAATTAAAACAATTTTCTTTACAATTTTTTAAATCAAGTTAAAACATTGTTTTAAACATGTGATATTTGAAATTAGGTTTAAAATAAATATTTTTGTGCTTTTGAGTGACTTGAATATAAACAATTAAAGAAAAACTGCAGTCCAACCAAGACGCTGGAAAACATGTTTTAAGATTTGAAATATTTTAAATCCAGATACAAATCTTCAAACTTTCTCAAAGCAAGCATAAATAAATATATTTTTGGCAGTTTAACAATTTTGTGTTTTGGACCCATTATCAAGGAAATATATCAGAGTGAAGTGTGTGCATCCGAGACGCTGAGTAGCAAAGTTCAATTAAGATTCAGTGTCTTCAATAGCCTATGAAAGTTAAATCTGTGTTTAAATTTGACATAAATTCTTGTATAATTGCAATTTTATTTACTGTATTTGCAGGATTCATGTGTCATGTTCTATTTTACTAAATATCAAACAATTAAATTTGATTATCAATCAAATAATCTGATAATAATTGCACTATTGTCCCTGGAACCCCTTGATGTTTTTACACCTGGGTAAATGGGTGTAAATAAGAACAAGGTGTTACCTACAAAATGCAACAATCCCCTCAATCAAAGGTAAATGTTGGTAACACCCATCCTGATCTGCTGAACTGACTAACAGGTGACGAGCATTTTAAAGACTGATTTCTCACCTAGATGGATGATTAGCTCAACATCAGAGGGCCGATCTCAAGCACCCCAGGTGTTAGCATTTTCACAGTTAGTATTAGTTGAGCATAAAAGACATCTCCTTGTCACTCAAATCATTATAAGTCAAGTGACACTTCATATAACAACATAATCTTTTTCCAATGCCTTTATCTTCATCTGAGAGTAACGGTCTCTACAGAGAGAGGTCGAAGGCCAAGATTGGAGATGATGCCTACAAAAAGAGAGATGCTAAGAGGAAGTGAGATGCCAGGAAGAGGAATCCTGATGCAGTCAGAGCTTCAGAAAGGCAGGACTAAACAGAGCCAAACAGAAGCTGCCTTCTACTCCAGAGTCTCTTGAACCATACAGTGCTCCTTCAAGTTTCAGTCGTGCTAAACGTCAGGTAGAGTGAAGTCTTCCAGCATCACCTAGAAAGCGTACCAAAATATTCCTCTCCTTAGCTGTTGAGCTCAATGTCAGCATTCAGAACAAGACAACATATACACATCCCACCACGATTCCTGATGATACCAAACAGAGAGTCCGTGACTTTTACCAATGCCAGGATATCTGCTGGACGGCGCCAGGCCTCAGAGACTCCATCCTCGTCACCCATGATGATGGCACCACGGTGAAGGAGCTGAAGAGATTCCTCATCACTGCCCTGGAGGAGACCTGTGCCATGTATGCCAAGGAGTGCCCAGAGGACAAGATCCATCTGCCATCCTTCAAAGCCTTGAGACCTCCATTTCGAGGGCTGACTGCAATAAAGTTGTGTCCAGATGTTTTACATTGGACATAACAGTTTATTGCAGTCATCCCTCGATTTGTTCTGCGTAAGGACAAAATGCCACACAATGTCTGTGTATGTGTGTACCATGAAAACATGAATCTTGTGCTGACCAGCCTCAAGGACTATCCAGGGGGACCCATCAACCACAAGGAACTTCTCCAGCTTTTGACCTGTGACACATCAGTTGAGGAGTGCATGTTTGGGGACTGTCCAGTCTGCAGTGACAACATCACCACTGAACACCTGTCCAGCTACTTAGAGGAGCAGCAACTTTCAGATCCTGTTACCTGGTATCAGTGAGTCAAGGCTGAGGATGGCACAGACAAGGTACAGAGATCTGGGACTGTCTTCCTTGTCATCACCCTCCAGAGTGAGAAACTACCCGCCTTCAGACTTCACGGTTTTATAAAGATCCAGCAACCTCAGTACTTCCAGACAACTCTCATCTCATAGAACAAACCATGTGCTTCTCCAGATTGACTTTTCAGAGAAGGCCACTCTTTCACCAGGGCGAGACACAGAGTGGTCACTGGTTCCACACCCAAGCTCCACTATTCACTACTGTTGCCTGGTCCAAGGATGGCATCCACTCCTTTGTTAACATCTCAGATTTCTTAAGCCATGATAAATATGCTGCAGCCATATTTAGAGACTGTGATCTACTGTGATCCCCTTCTTATAGGGGAGCTAGACATCTTTTCTGATGGTGCTGCAATGCATTTCAAACGGAAATGCATGTTTGCCATCATTACCAGCCTGCTTGAATCAATGAACATTTGCATGAACTGGCACTTTTTTGGCACATCTCACGGCAAAGGTGCTGTAGATGGCGTCGGTGGCACAGTGAAGAGGACACTCTACAGCGCCATCAAGTCTTGTACAGCCCATATTGAGAATGTCAAGGCCTATGCTGAGTGCGCTGCCTAGGTTAACTCAACCATCAACATCAGACATGTATCCACTTAAGAGATAAACCAGAAGTCACCTGCCCTCCATAACCTGTGGGATTCAGCTGTTCCAGTACCCGCCACCCAGAAGGTTCACTGTGTCAGAACTGTTGCTCCTGGCAAAGTCTCCACATCTCCCTACTCCCAGAAGGATGGTGTTGATGTCCTCCCCCAGGCTTCTGCATCCACTTCCACCATTTCAGCTTCTAGATGGTACGCCTGCAGTAGACCAAACAGCTCAAAGTGGTATATTGGACAAGCACAAGAACCAGCTGATGCCGATTCTTGGAGGTTCAACTTCTTGAGGAAAGCCGGACGTTCTAACCGCTTCCATGTGTCAGGATACCATCTCTGCAGACTGCATCCTTTGTGAGATTGAGCCACCAGCACCAACCTCTTCTACCAGAACATCAATCCTTAAGCTTGATGCTAAGGACTGGAAAGTGATCCCAGGCCTTTTCAGAGAGCGCCGCTGAATATCTGACTTTATCTGAGCAATTCAGACATAAAACCAAGTGCAAATAAGGTACAAAATGCAATAAACCTTACTTTGTACATATCCAAGATGTATACAAGTAAAATATTATGTAATATAGTTGTACTTTGTATTATATAGAAATAAATCTTAGAAAACTAAATCAATCTTGTCTTGTGCATCCGAAGCCATTTTAGCTCAGCCCATCCATCAGTTTTAATGTATAATTATTTTGGGAACATGGCTTTCAAGAACTTTGAAAAACATTAAATTTAGACGTTAATTTTCTGTCCGACCGGGACAGTGCACTTGAAAAGGTTATTTCTTAAAAACTGTCAAAACATTTATGTTTAAATTTGAATATGTGAAAGTGGGTAATTATACCTTTCTTTTGACATATTACATAAGTTCATAGACCCACTGGTTAAAAAAAATACACCCTCTTAAACTGTAAGTGGTCCATCCCAGACGCATTTGGCCGTCTCCCATACATTACTGCCAAAGGTAGTTTTACAATACAGGAGGCTGGGTGAACATGATTCATGAGGCAGATTCAGACACTCGTCAATTTTGTTTGTGTCTCAGGAATCTAAACAGAAAAGTTTGTGAATCACTCGTGCAAGCAGTTTGAGAAGAAATCTTTTCATGTAAGTGCATCTTGCATGAGGCCCATTGTCTGATTAGCAGTTCAGAAGCTGTACATATAAGAGATAGTAGGTTTTATTCTGCAGTTGCACACTGGCAAAGTTATTGTATCGTAACCCAGGCTTTTCCAACCGTTAACCCTTTCACCCCCACCAGTGCCCGGTTCTCACTGCCATTTCTCCCCATGGCCTTTGTTGACATTCTAACTAAATTTCTGGATGTCTATTCATATTCCTGATTGTTAAAAGTAACATAACAAAAAGACTGCCATATGGCTCTATTGAGAAAAAAATGCCAGTAACGCAAGAGGGCCATATGGCACTACCGGGGGTGATAGGGTTAATGCTCAGTGACACAGAGAAGCCAAAACATCAAAACTACTCACAGCTAAGGCGACTAACATTGATGATCTTGTAACAGCGGGGCATGTCAAGGTCTGTCGACAGAACTTAGAAAGCAATGAGCAGTCAGTCGAAGTTTTGAATTCTATCTGGCCCAATCGTTAGGGCCTGATAACTGGGTCACAGCATCTCTGAAGTGGCAAGTCTTCTGCGCAACTCCCCGTCAGCAGTGCTGAGTACCAACTGACAGTGGTCCAAGTAGGAACAAACCATGAACCGCCAACAAGGGCTTGAGTGCCCAGGGCTCATTGATGCATACCGGCAACGAAGCCTATCCTGTTTGGTCCAAACTGAAGGATTGCAGAGAATTTTAATGATACTCACCTGACAAGTGCGTCACAACATGCATTTCGTCCCATCCTGTTGCAAATACCGCTCTGTAGCTACAGACCAGTCAGAGCGCCCATTCTCCCACCATTCCATCGCCAAAAGCACCTACAGTGGGCACGTGAGTGTAGGAACTAGACCGAGGAGGAATTGAAGTTCTTTCATGTCATGTTCATTGGCGCTGAGTAGGTGTCCACCAGCTGCTTGGGGAAGAGATGGTACCATGATGCATGAATGTCAGTTTCATGGAGCCATTTAAGGGAGATTGACACAATATTAGGCAGGTGGCTTTAATGTTGTGGCTGATTGTTGTATTTTCTCACTTTAGAATGTGAGCAGTGGGTTTAGTGACCAAAAAGTAAGGGTTTTCCATTGAGTTGCTGTAGATCTGCAGTCAAATCGAGGAATCTGGTGCAAATAGATAAATATAAACCTTTCAGGTGATCTATGGGGTACTATATGTGTTGACGAGAATGAAGGATATATTTGTCCAGGTGGTTTTGTTGACTGACAATTCCTCTGCCCCCCCCCCAATCTTAATCACACAGACATTAGTTCAGTTGTTCAGCTCCAATCCACTGGTGAAGGCCACAATGGGTTTTACCCTTTTAGGTGGTAATTATATGGCTATTGAGGGGGCGGGCTTGTCTAATTTCAATCAACTCACGAAAATGATAAAATGCAACACATCCTCCTGAGACCAGAATGAAAAAAGGCTCAATTATAATTTTTAATAATACAAGTCTCTTGGATGACAAAAACAAGTTGCAGTGAAAATTAGCTGCATGTTCACAGAATCTTTATTTTTTCCATTCTTTATAGCATGTCTGTTGCTATATGCGGTTTATGTGATGAACATCATGTGTTCTTGTTTCGGACTAAGGAGGACATCCATCCATCTGTCCATTCTCCATACCCGCTTCTTCCTCATCAGGGTCATATGGGAGCTGGAGCCAATCCCAGTTGACTATGGTCAAACAGCAGGGACCCACCCCAGGCAGCTCACCAGTCAATCGACCGACGGACGGACGGACGGACGCACACACACACACACACACACACACACACACACCATTCGCTCACAAATTCGTACCTAAGGGGAATTTAGAGTGTCCTTTACACTGACAATTCTAGAGTATTCAAAAGCATTTACAGCTCCCTCTTCATTTTAGGTTTACTGTTATTTACAATTTAAAAGGTAGCGGTCTCATTTCAGTAAATATACATAGTAATCAGTATTTGGGATCAAATATTTCTTTGCAGGGATATCATTTGTGAAATTGTTGTTTTCTTAGAATATCCAACCCACAGAGAACGTTGGTGAAAATGTATTTGAATGACATGTGCAGTTAAGTCCATAAAGATTTTAATATTGACAAAATATTGCAACTGGCTGCACACTCCTACCTCCAAATCAAAAATTATTAGGATTAACTAAGAAATTAATAAAACCAACATTTCGGCAGGCTTCTAATGCGCTGGCAATGAATGTTGTCTTTTAAAATACAAAATCTTGGCTGCCTTTTTTGGATTTAGAGGTAATTTTTCCCCAAATAGAATTATTTTGTGTTTCCATGTTTTGGGGGAACACACACACACACACACCCCTCAGAGAGGGTAACACAGGACTGGCCAACCCTTTTTTTCTGAAATTCTACAACAAAGCCCTGTCTCAAGATTTACCTTCATCTCACTGGGAAAGTGCCACTCCAAAAAAAAAAAGAAAGAAAAAAAGAAAAATCCATGAGATTCAGAAAACAAGCAGCTCTGCCTCACGAGATGGACGCTGTGTCGTCTCAGAGTTTGGTGGTATTATGCGCATGACCATCCTAAAAATCCAGAGGAGGCCTAAGAGCTTCAGAGACTCCAAGTCCCCTCCCAGGTACAGGAACGAGCGGCGCTCCATGTCAGGGCAGAGTGCCAGGCTGTGGCTTCACTGTAGTTTCCATGTGCAGAGCCATCTTTAGCTGGACACATTTGACATTTACTTTTCTGAAGATACATGGACCCTCAGATTTCCCGCTTTTGTTCCTAGTGCCAAATCTGCAAGTGCCCACAGGGAACTGATTTTTTAACAGAAAAAAAATGTCCTTGAATACATTCTTTAACAGTCACTCCCAATCTGTCCAGCTTTCATGATCGATAAAATCGCTTAAATGGAAGAGTCAAGTCTCCAGAGTTACATTTGTCAATACAACTGCAAAAAAATAAAATAAAAATGTAATTCCCAATAAAGCATTTTTTATCTGAACTGAAATTGACCAACAGCTCTGTAGGACTGTGTCAACAACATCGACAGAAATATATTCAGTGTTTGACCCCATCCTTCATGAGTTCAGTTTTCCAGTAAATCATTTTTCCCCCCCAAAAAATATTCCACCATCACTTGACCCCAGGGAAACCTCCTAAGAAAGGACTAATTATGTAATCCCCTGCATATTTTACTTTAAGCTCATCACTGTGATTAGCAAAACCTATATTTACATGTATAAAAAGTTAAAATCGTGCTTTAAACTGAAATAATGTACATGCATTTGCAATTTTATTTATGGTGCACATTTTAACTACAGGTTTGTTCATTTCACCAGATATAGTGCATTTTTCTCAATAAATTACTGATATACTTTCACAGCGTGTATGAAATATAGTATTTTTTTTTTTTAATCAATTCATCTTCCTATGCGCATCATCTCAGGATCTGCATCATATTGGAATACGTCATATTGCATTATCCAACACTACCCAGCCCTACTCAAGAACAGCTCAATCAACACCTACCCAAATTCTTTTTGAGCTGTTAATTAGTAAAATTAGGTGTGACAAATTGGGATTAAATTCAGAATTTAAAAAAAAAGAAAAAAGGAAATCGTCCGAAGAACCAGCCTGCTTCTTCATGGTTCGAACTGGTTAAGACAGAGCTGATAAAACTGCTGAAAAGCCGATGAAAGGTAGAGCACCACAGCCTGAATACACTATGCATGTTACGCATTCCCTCCCGTGAAAAACAGTGTCGATCATGTGAACAGGACTGTTAACAAAAGAAAAAACCTTATGAATGTTATTTCCACGCCCCAGATTGAACCGTTGCCAAGTAATAACTGAAGGTGAAAAAGGTGACAGAAAAATCATTTCTGAACTTGGTGGCAGGGCCTGGCAGAAATTCAAGAAAATTACACCCATCTTAGCAGACAACCTTGACCAGAGCAAGCTACACACCATTTGAAAGTATGCAGTTTGCAGTCATAATATCGATATAGATTAACAGTATACTTCATTTGCACTGAATCAACTCTCATGAAAAACCAGGGGGTGTAACATCATTGGACCCTCACAGAACCAAGGCATCCCTTAGGACAGGGGTCACCAACTCTGTTCCTGGAGGGTTACCAATAGGTTTCTACTCTCTCCAATTCAGCACAGCTGATTCAACTAATTAGTCACTCAATTGCCCAGCTCCTGATCTCGTTAAGTAGCTAATTAGTTGAATCAGTTGTGCTGAATAGGAGGTAGAGAAGAAGCCTACAGGATGGTTGCTCTCGAGGAACGGAGTTGGTGACCCAATCTACTGACCATTACACAACATAGTTGCCCAACTCCGAGGGAGCCCTAGCAATATAGGGGGGGGGGTTTCCCATAGGAATTTTAGTCTGCACCAAGTCAAACTGTGCCGATTTGAATTTACCCCAGAGTTGGGCCAAACCACACCAGGCCAAACCACACCGGACCCAGTGACCCACCCTCAAGCGGGCTGCAGCGACTTGAGGGCTTCGTCCTAAATCACAACTGCACAGTCCATTAGTGGATAGCAACTAAGGCGCCAATTTGAAACGTCATCCACTGGAGACAAGCGCATAATCACTTTAAAACACACCTTCAAGCCGGTAGCCCCGTTATAATGGAAACGAAAATCCCAGCTGCACTGGCCTGACGTGCCGAGTTGAACCAAGTAAAGCCAGACCAGTATGTGTGCATGGAAAAAAGGCCACAGGGCATAGAAAACAATGAATTACTTCATTTAATACCTGATCATACAGACACCGTTCTCTGGCACCAAGGACCCCTTGGTGCATGTTTGATTCAACACTGCGGCCCCTAGTGGTAAAACAAGTATTGCGCCACGCAATTGTGTTTTGGAAGTTCAGTACGCACATGTACAGACAGACAGAACTCCATCAAAACCCCGTTTCATCAAAACTCTAATTTAAAGTTGCTGCAACACATAATGGAACATATTTCTGAAAATCAAGGTCCTGCTCAATATCACTGATATCTTAACAGAAGTGTGAATTCTTAAACTGCAGCCGTTTCATCAAAATGAGACCAGCAATGATGCCTTGAAGCCCCCACCCCACTCACTTCAACCAGCAATTTGACCAATTAAAACCAAATTGAAAAAAAAAAAAAAAAACGTCCAAATAGTTGTTGTTATATAGCAACTGGTAGAACTGGGTTATACATTTCAAGAAAAACTGAAAAGCGTTTGGATAGAGACGCGTGTAAACCCCACTTCATGGGCGCGTCGTTGGTGGCATTCACTGCTGTGAGTCTCTCTGAATTCTCAGATGACCAGCAAAATTCATTTCCGACCATCCTACGATCAAACTCTCTTTTTTTGGGGGGGACTCACTAATGTTCTTGCGACAATACAATATGTTCCTGGGAGGCTGAAATGCTTCCGAGACTCTGCTAAAGACTAACACTATCGCACGTCTGTCACATGAAGAGTCCCATCAAGCCTGTCAGCTGCTCAAGTGAAGACAAAATGACAGATACATTACCAAAACAAGTTTAAGGACTCGGTTCACCTATGCATTTCACAGCAGTTGCTAGGAAGGATTCACCCGGACTCGACCGCAGGGCTTCCTTCAGCGGCTATTGCAAGTTGCCAGCCAAGTTAATTGAACACACCCACCTTATCTTAATTGGCGGTAGCAACAATTCACAGCATGTCCGCACCACCTTAATTATAAGCATAACTTCATGCATTACTAGACCAGACGACACGTTTTCCAAGAAATGCTGGCGGTTTTAGTAAAAGTTGCAAAAGGAGTAGGTGGACACTAAGCATTCAATAAATGCGTTTTTTTTTTTCCACATTAGTAAATTCAATCACGAGTAACTATAAAACACTCAAATGCAATATCAAGCCGAAGTTAATCACGATTTTCGTTGCTATAGTATGCGGTCCATAGCAACATTGTAGCTTGATGGAACATGATACAGAGGCACGAATGCGTTACTTACCTTAAAAATCGGCGCATTAACGTGCGGTGCTGTGAGGGTAAATCGCATTCCACTCGCCCCGCATCTCCGTATACGTTTGAGTTACCCAACATAAACTAGAATAGAAGCGTAAAACATGCCTTTCTTCAAACTCCGTTGTAAAATGCAGCAGCATCCTCACCGTCCCCTCCCTCTCCGGCAGTGGTCGACCACTGCTCAATCTGTTCCACTCAAATGATGTCATTCAGGAGAGTGGGGCGCGATGCAGGGATCTAAGACGGGAATAATCAATTGCAGAGGCAAAATGAATCAACGTTGCTCACTCAAAGCAGACGTTTTTTTTCCATCGTTCATTATAATGTGTACTGTTATTGATCATTTATAATAGCAAAGCTTTGAGTTCTTTTTAAAGTTAGATGCGCAGTTCCCCTTGCGATATTAATTCCTTGAAATACGGATTTCTACTGATTTCCATAATCTACACGACAGCAATGAGTCAAATTTTGTCGAAGCTGCTTAGTTTGGAAGTACGCAATTTTATGGCAAAATGCAAAAGTCTGGACCAGGGATGTCACACTGGTCCGTGAAAGGGACAGGGGGCTGCAGGTTTTCATTACAACCGAGCAGAAACACACCTGTTACAACTAATGAACTCTGCAGGCTGAGATTGGTTGAATAAATTAGTTGTATCAGGTGTGCTTCGACTTGGTTTGACTGAAAACCTGCTGGCCGCTGGCATACCAGTTTGAGACCCTGGGCTTGACCAGGGCTATTCAACATAATCCAGAAAGGGCCAGTTTGGGTGCAGCTTTCATTGCAACCAAGCAGTTACACACCTGATACTACTAACCAACCCCAAGAGTTTTTGTTAAAGAGCTTGATTAGTAGTATCAGGTGTGTAAGTGTTTGGTTGGAATGAAAGCCTGCACCCACACCGGCCCCCTCCGAATAATGTTGAATACCCCTGGTCTAGACCATGCATGTAGTATTTAGTTGATTTTCAAATTTGGCCTTTGCAGGAAATATTCATAAACATGACAAATGCAGTAGTACATTTTAGCTAATTATTTAATTAATGATTACTTTTTGGAGACTGAAAACAATATAATTTAGCATGAGCAAAATATCTGTACCTTACTGGCAGAAGACAACTCTGTGCTATTTGCTGTTTGCACCACACAGTTAACATTTATTTGAGCCCAGATACTGTGATTTTCCCCACTCTGTCCTGTTTTTTTTTTTTTTTTTTAATTTATTTATTGAATATTCTGCACACAATTTAGAATATCAATACTGTTCAAATCTGGACTGTGAAAGCCAGACTATGTTCAAGTTTGATGATTCCAGATCCAACCCAGCGCATTTACTCAGCTAACTCCAAGAACAGTGCTTTGTGAAACTGGCCCTACATCAACTGCATATGATATGATCTATGATTTTCACTTGGTGACTAAAGTACAGCAGTTCCCAAAGTATATTAGGCCAAAGTGCCCTTTACAGAGTGAATAAGTGACTCAGCACTTACATGAGTCTCACACACCTTAAAATTTAGGAAAACTTTTTTTCCTCAACATTTATGAAAATATTTGCATATGAGCACTAAATGGAGATATGAGGGTCTAACAGTAGCAATGTCTATGAGCAATACTGTCGATGTCTTTAAGGACTGATATAAAATATACTGTACATACTGTACCTGTAACAATGGGTTTTATTTGGTGGTTTGTTTTCCTCCAATTAATGCTAAGTTTTTTATTTAGAACCAATTAACCTTCCAAACATCCAGTATTTGGGTTTTGAGTTCCAACACCACATAAGAACACACAAATGATGAAAATCTGTTCATCATCATCAAAAGATGATGAACAGATGATGAAAAATTGATAAAATGTCAAATAAAATAAATGTTTGGGTTAACATCGAAATAAATAATGAATAAAATTTTATTATACGTAAAAATAAGTAACTAAATTAATAATTCAATACTGAAATAAATATTAATCATATAAAAAAATAATAAATTAAATATTAACAACTTCATCACTTCATTATTTATACAGTAATCTTATGTTTCAACATGAAATGATCGATTCTTTTCATTTTTTGACATCAAACAAATAATTGATATCAAATTCCAATCAAACCATCCCTTGTCATGTCCATAGCTCCACTTGTGCGCATTGCTGACATGTTGTTCACATTTTCGCAGCGTGATATGGTCCAGCTTGTTATCAGTGCGCAGTTCAAAATTGTGGAATAAATACTGTAACCTCAGCAAACAGGGGCTCCGCTGGGGAGCAGGCAATGCACGTCTAATCATATCACCAGACAAAGCATCTGGAAAGAAGTACATTGTTCTGTTTCAGACACTGGGCTAAAACGTGTTCAATGTGAGGCTATCAATATGGCTGACCCGCAAACTCTCATGTTAAAGGTCCTCTATCATATGACCAGGTGTGCAGCCAATCAGCGAGTACAAGTCATTTCAAAATCTGTTTCTCTGTGACATATCATGGTGAAGTGGCTGCCAATGAACCATGAAGGACTGATTAACTTCAGCCAACCAGTTAATCAGTTTCTTTATTTTTTGGGGTAGTTCCTCCCCCTTGTGATAACACAAGGGAAAAAATTTTTAAATGGCTTATAATGGGAAATTGGCTGTGCTCCTGGTGACATGATAGGAGACCTTCAATGATGTCTAATCATGACTAGTACTAAAGACAGTGATGTTGAAAACATTTACGGTCACTCAACAGACTATCAGAACTGCAATCGATGAGCATTTTGTTGCTTGAATTGCTTACTGTGGGCTTAATTGTTGAACAATATGGTGGAGTGTTCAGGGGTTACTCAATGCTCACTGCCAGATGTGGCCGGCTAATAACCCCTTTGCCAGAAGGATGTCACAGCAACCGAAGCCATCTGCCCCGGCTCCACTGCTGGGTCTTTGGACCAGCAGCAAAGGATGCATGATATTACCCAGCGAGCACTCCAGACACTCTTATCTACAGCATTGTATGACAGATAATAGCACAAAAAGCACGATTAGGCAAATAATGGCCAGAAATGCCAGAGAGAACAACATAGAGAGGATTTGGATCACTCCACTATTCAACACAAAAATATAATTTTGAACAGTCATACGTCATACTACAAAAAATGTAAAATGTCCTATGTCTAAAACTTACTCATCTCACTGCAGATTATTGTAATTTGGACCTCTTCAATTTCCTCAGATGAAGCTGCATAAAATAGCTATTAAATTTTTCTAGCAGTCTCCGTAGTGTAAGAGTAATGAACAGTGTGACAACTTACCCATGGGACAACATACCCCTCGCTCTCTCCCAGCTCTCAACAAGGACTAGAAAATGAAATCTGTCAACAGATTTAAAAAAAAAAAACAGTGTTATTGCCTTTTAAGAGATTTTTTTACTCAAATATGAAATATATTTAAATCCCCGTTTCTGGTGTAAATGAATCAAGAGAGGCAAATCATTTGAGATACTGACAAATGTAATCCATCTCACAATTTTATGGAGCATGGGTTTCTAAAAATAAGATAGAAAGTTTAGTTTTTTTTGTTTTTTTTTTCCCCCAATTTCAACAGATGAATGTTCAATGTGATGACATTACTGCATATCTCATCTATCCTCCAGTCAACAGCAGAAGCCAGCTGCTTTTAGCAAAGCCTGTATGCTAATTTTTTCCATTTAATTCCCTGTGCAGTCCTGGTGTCTTTGCATCAGTCTATAGTGCCAACTGCAATGCAAAACAAAAGTCTGCCGTCCAATGGCAGAACCTAGTAACTGTCATTTTGGTCAAACTTGAGTTAACATTTATATTATTAACCCTCGGCGTATGTGCAGCGAGGGTTACTGTAGTTGGGTCTGTGTGTCTGTTAATTCACATCTCACCTCTGTAGTGTCTGTTCGTCCTGAAAATGCGGTCACGTACTCAGCGGGCAACGGAGGTCAAAAAATTTGTGCGGTTTTCTCTGAAACTGTTCCGTTGCAGAGATTCAGCACTCTCCGTTGTATGAGCCCATTATAATATACTAATTAGCTCACTCTGGCCTACCAGCGATCAGTTTTCCTGTTCGATGTACAGCGAAGCACCAGAGGTTGCTAAGGGAGTACAAGCATGTACTGCTCTGGTCAAAGCTATAGCGCTTACAGCAGTGTACAGAGCCACTTGCTAGTTGGGCCAGTAGTCTTTTGTATACTTTTCGTTATACAAAGAGAGGCGGATGTAAACGTAATACACATGCGCATCATCTCCGTTCAGCACAATTGCCGCGCCGAGGGTTTTGCACTTCAGTGCGTTTATTTTTGTAGTTACTATGTTTTGTGCTTCATGTTCACATACAGTCCATTGCAAAATGCCCACCCATTCCTTGAGTGTTGCCATGCCCAAACCTAGTAAGTACCATCTGTGTTAATCCATACCATGGCAAAACCTAGTAACTATTAAATACTCTTAATAGGCCTGCCATTTTTGCCAGTCGGAAAAACCTGGTGCACCTAACATTCTCCATTTAGTGTGATAAGATTCAATAATAATGAGAATAATAATGAACCATAAAACTAACCTTCCCCAAATAACCAGGCTTTAATATCAAATTCTTTCATTTTCTCAAAATCAAATAAAAGTGAGTTACTGGGATCTGATATTGGACAGCAGAAGTAACCAATGACACGATGGCAACATGTTCTCTCTCATTATAATTTAATGCATCTTTTCTCAGCTCAGCGGGTGATTCAGCAGAAGAGAGGCTCAGACATGCTCCCTGACCGCCTGATTTCTCTGTTATACAATCCCAATGGATGTTCAGTGTTTGCACTGCTCCTGAGGACAGGTGCACTGCTCACACATAACATAACCTGTTGACTAGACTCTCATCCTTTGTATGTCTCAAATACGCAAATGTTCTTGTTTGGAACTCTGCTAAAATCTTATTTCTATTCCCATCCAAAAGGCCAAATAACCCTAAACAGCGTAAGTACACAGGTGTAAAAGCCCACAAAGGCAAAATAGAAACTAGGCTCATTCACACTGATACTTCTCGGTTCCCTACTGCAATACAATCGTCTTTGTGGGTCCACAGGTTTGGTTACCTCAACAGAGTCATATTTCATTTATCTACTACCAGCAAGCAGGTTGCAATAGCCATATTCACAGTCTAAATGTGCCTTTCTCTCCAAAGGTTTTGGATGTAGGAGTACATGTTTGAGTTTACTGATTATATAGGTAAGTAGCACTGGAAAAACACTTTTCCTCTTTCTACTCAGCCTTTATATTCTTCAAACTGATGAGTTCCTGTGTGCATTCTGGTTGAAGGGTGGTATATTTGTCAAGTATTAATTTTTTCCATAAGTTTTCACGAGTTGAATTTTCACAAGTTGTTTTGTGCCAAAGAGTTGTTTGTTTTATGTGAATGCATCTGCATTTTTGGAGACAATTTTAAAACCAGGTTTAAATCGTTTGCTGTCAGAACAAGAATTGTGTCTTTGCACAATTACATTATATATTCAAGGGAACTGGTGCAGTCAGATGGCTAACCATCCTTAATACTATTATTGCTAATGGTATATGAAAAGAATAAATATATAATTTGCAATTTAGTGGTACCTGGAGTGATTATTAAAAGATGCCAAATGCAATCCATTTAGCCTGGATGCTGTTACTGTCTGATCCAGTTAAAATGGCATCGTCCTACTTGTGGTTTTATTTATTTAACCTTTATCTAACCTGGAAAGAAATCATATTGAGATTAAAAATCTCTTTTGCAAGAGTGTTCTGGTTTTTAGCTGGATTTTAGCTAATGTGAACAGGTCAATGACAAATAAGCCTTTTAAAAATGTTATTTTGGATATAAATCTTTTAAAATGTTCAGAAGACATTAATTTGAAGTTGGAAGTCTTAAATGGTTGCACAAAATTTACAGGGTTTTACAACAGTTTTGTTGTTGAGCTGGGTATCAAAAGTAACTGATGAATTCTTTATTGTAGGGGGCGGGTATTTTGGTTTTCCAAACAATTTAACTTTATTTGAAAGGTTTTCAATATAAAATTATGTCCCCATATTATATTAATATTTTAAATTGCATATTTAATACATTTCACATAGTGTTAACTTGCTCGGATGGTTGCGCCACCTGACATTTTGAGGGTTTGAGATGGCAAAATATAAAATATAATTTTTATGATAAACTGGAAATATGTTCAAATTAAACAGGTTTTATAGAATAAAATGCTTATGAATCATTTTAAAACAGTCGTGCGCTTGGACACAAGAATCTGCATGTCATGTCATTGACCTGAAGACAAAAAGTGTTCAAATATGGATATCATTCAGAAGTGTGCAACGTAACGCAGCTTATATATGAAGTCAAAAGTGCCTCGACAATATTTCCTCAATTATCAAGTACATTATGAGCAGAGGCTCTCAAGCTTTATTAAAAACAATAAATGGCCTGAGGTTGTAAAATGGAAAGTCAAACATTTTTTACTCTTCAGTCACATTTAAATTCAAATATGAATCAAATTAAATTTACTCCAGGTAATCTTCTGAGTGTACTGTTTAATCTTCTGTTGTGCTGGCGCTGCCTTAGTGGGTTGCACAAGCTAATATCACTCTAAGGATAATGTTCTATAATACAATGTTTTTAAGTTTGTTTGCCTACTTGTTGTACAAAAATAAACACACAAAGTGTTAACCAAGTTTATTTGTGATCCAGTTGTAATACACAGTGATAAAAAATACATTTTCATGAAATAAATGTACAGGGTTTGAGTTTTGTTATTTATGACATAGTTCATTTTCTGGAGTGTTTATTATAAACTTTTTTTATTGACCTAGACATTACATTGTGCACAGCAAAGGTTATTTATACTTTTCAGAAACCCTGCTGACTTTAATATAGCAAGTGCTGTGCTAATCTCAGATTTCGTTTTAAGCAGAAATGTAGTTCATAAAAATTCAGTTCACCTCGCCTCTTGAAAATCAAGGTTGACCTTCACAATCTAAATACTGTCATAGGGGAGACTGGGGTTACCTCATCATGACTGATGCGTGATCAGGATGACACCAGATGCGAGGTGGAAGGGAAAGGGAATTTATTGAACTTAAACAAAAGCAAACAGGCACGAGGCCCAACAAAAAAAAAAAAAACTTGGCCCAAAGGGTTGCAAAAGACAAACTAAGGAGAGCTTCAGAGCTAAAAACTAAAGAGCAAAAAACAAAAGGCACTGGAAACTCCAAGCAAGATTACCATAAACAGACATAAAGACTAAAGATAATGACAAGACTTAGCTTGGGAAAATAAAATACTATATACAAGGAAACAAGAACTATGAGACTTGAGCAGAAACTTGGCAACAAAACTTGAGACACTGTCTGCCAGCCAACTTCCACCGCATCCAGATAAAGGCTAAGAAATCAAGACATGAGGGGCAGCACCTGGAGAAGGAGAAACAAGAGGCATGGCGAGATCATTGGACATGGACAAAGATTGGATGACAAGACTTGCTCATTAAGAGAATGAGCGTGCTCAGCTTAAGTACCAATTAAGTATGCAGTTTGGAAGCAGCATGAATGTTCAGAACAGAAAAGCACAGCAAGACTTGAAATAGTAAAGCAGGAATTATGACAATAAACTCCCTGTCTAAATTTATTGGATTAGTAATGTGCCTGTCTAAGAATTACACCACCCTATGAATGTTAGTAACTGTTAGTAACTTAAAAACAGTTAAATGCCAATTAAGCTTAGATAGCCCCGAATCAGCACAGCACAGAAGGAAGGGGGAAACACCAAAGCCAACCAGAGCTCAGAAATGTGCAACAACGAAGGCACGGGGCGGAACGCAGACAAGCAGTGGAGTGGCTTGGCAGACCTGGCAAAAACAAAAACATGGAAAAGT
This sequence comes from Gymnothorax reevesii, assembly GCA_029721435.1. NCBI lineage: Eukaryota > Metazoa > Chordata > Actinopteri > Anguilliformes > Muraenidae > Gymnothorax > Gymnothorax reevesii. The sequence goes on along the minus strand of CM056589.1, from coordinate 49,618,570 downwards.
AAAAACATGGACAATGAACATGAATTATGAAATGCTTGAACCTGATACAAGAAACTGTTAAAACTGTGACTATGAACTATGAGCATGAACTATGGAACATGAAACTGTTAAAACCATAAATAATACTGTCCTGGCCAAAGGCCAGGACCCCGGAACACAACAGACTTTGTATTTGGCTCCATGACTCTTTGTTGCTAAAACTTAGAGAAGTGCCTTTACGGTACATGTGTACTGCAGAATGTCACGTACAAAACTTGTATTGATACAATCTGAGTATAACAAATATTTATGTCACAATATTCCATTTTTGATATATCAGAAACAAGCCGAAACAACCCCATACCCGGGCTATTATTATCATTATTATTAGTAGTGGTAGCAGTAGTAGTAGTAGTTATTATTATCATTATTATTATTATTATTAGGCTATTGCATTATTATTATTATCATTATTATCATCATCAGGTATTATTGTTATTATTATTATTATTATTATTATCTTGTGCATTGTTAACATTTTTATATTGCAGTTTATTCACAAGTTTCCGTACCTAGGCTGTTGTAACGTTGTAACACCGGTTTCATGTCACTCATATGTCTTTGGGTTCAAATTTGCGCTTGTCATCCATCTCACATAACCTGGTGAAGAAATCACAAACTGAGTGTTCGTTGAAGGCCGTTCCTCAGGCAAGAAAGACTAGTTGAGGCTTCCTGACAGCTAAGCTGTGTACAAGCGGGCCTACTTCGGCATACCCGGGGCTACGGCACCCTGACGAACTAAACCCATGCTGCTTGGCCGGTGTAGCCCCGTGCGGCTAGTTTGGAAATCAGGCCGCATCTCTCATCTCATGATCGCAGCAGGCCTTTATCACGTGTGTTGTTAATAACTCTAATTACATATGATTATGAAACTGTGAAAAAAAACTGTAGAAATCTTTGTCTTCAAAGAATCTAGACACATTTCTTTCAGAAACTTAATGTTTAGAATTTGGGTCAAAATTCGGCTATTTAGGCAGAAAATACTTACACAACACTACCAATCCTTCTTCTTTCCCAGCAATGACGTTGATGGCATGTCACATAATTCGTACATTTTCGTTGTCCTGTCAGAGCATTCGCAATGAAAAAAACTGGAATGACGGACCCAACCTTAAGGCCGAAGTAACCACGGTCTCCCCTACTAGAGAAAGTAAATATGTTTATTACTTCTACAATGTCCCACATAGTAAGAGCTAGCAGCAGCTCAATGGATTTCATGGGAAGTTAGAAGACAATACATTTGAAAAAAGAGAAAACGGCATCGTATAAATTTCAGAAATGATTTGTGTTCTTCATCCTCTCCAGATGATGCTCCAACAAACAGATGGCTTCACCGATTACGCAGATAGAGGCCATAACGATCCTATTTTCTCTTGTGGTGTTTGGCTTGTACACGGTGGCTGGAATTTTGAAAGAGCTATACATGGAGAAACAAGGTATGTTCTCTGTAGTGGAAGGAAAAATAAACTTGCAAAAAAATTTTGAGGGAACATCACATCCCTTGAAATTTGATCAACAGCCTTAAAAATGCTCTTCGAACCATAGAATAGTTTTTGCTTCTTCAAACTTTCATTTGTTGTGTGAAATACAGCTCAAAATAATGAAATGGAGACTTGAATAAGAGCAGTATGTCCATGCATGGTTGTATCACTGTATGAGACAAGAGTAAACGTGTCTAAGAGTAAACTTTTTTCCAGAGTTTTCTGAATGACTTTTGGTTAAGAGGTGCTTGTTTAGAACTCCCACAGTACTGACAGTCTCTCTCTCTCTCTCTCTCTCTCTCTCTCTCTCTCTCTCTCTCTCTCTCTTATTGATTAAAAAAAAACTTCTAACTCTGCTTCTATCACACTATGATTTCTAAAAATTTTCTCTCTGCCTCTCTCTTACTGTGATTTCTAAAAAAAAAAAATCTCTCTTTCTATCCATCTCAAACCATCTCAGACAGAGACGGCAGAGGTAAAAACCAAGACCAGGAGCCGCTCGTAGTCTAACATTCTGAATAATCCAGTCCAGATTGACTATCATGCCTGAGCTGGATGCTCAGTAGATTTATTTTATGGCTCTTATCATGTACCTGTACCAGCTACGGAGATACGGGCAGCATTCAGCACGGCTGCTGTCTTCTGGCCCTCATGATCTGCCAGGTTACAGAAGTTACATTCAAAGGAAGAGACGTCATCAACAATGGCTGTGTTGCAAGACTGAAGAGTGCAGCTCATCAATGAAGAAATCCTTCCATGGTAAAAGGGAATCATGAAGAAGCATGCTCAGAGTGCAGAACATCCTATTTAGCAACCTCCTTTGGTATCATGGCAGTATGTGTCTCTGTTTGTGGACTGAAATGAGAATTCACAATAGATGCAATAAATATGAGATCATGAAGATGCTTCGCTGAGTCTCGAGTAAAAATGGAAGGACACAACTGAAGCAATGCTGTTAAAGATATCCTGTCACCATAGGCTACATTTTTTTTTCTCTCGCTCTCATTTTTACGCTGCTCTCTTTTAGGGCTTTTTATGTCGTGTTATGTCGTTTATGTCATTGACTCGCAACCTGCCCCGCAGATCGGATTTTTTTTTTTTTTTTTTTTAATTTTTAATACGAAGTTTGGGGGGGGGGGGGGGGGATCCAGTCACGTACAATCTGATTTGCTTACTATTTCGTTCAGATAGAATGTCATTGGCTGAAGTGCGGCTCAGAGCGGAGGCAGTACCACAACTCGGTTAGGAAAGACGACCACGCGCCACGCAGTGATGAACACTAGTCAACAGAGGGCGCCCTGCAACTGACCTGAGTATCTAGATACTGTACTGCAACTTCATGTATGTTTTTTTTTTTTGTTTTGTAACTTCATGCAGGTACTGCGCTGCAACTGGTCGGACACGTCAGCAGCTCGCCGGCCACCTGCTGAACTTTACTCACCGTACGCGCAGTATGGGCTCGCGCAACTTCAACACACATTTCATTTATCCTGACATATACTCGAGCCCCATTACTGGACTTTCGCGCGAAACCAAAAAAAAAAAAGAAAAGAAAATAGAAGCCTCAGAAATAAATGGCAAATTAGTTAGATGTTTCTTCATTCGGCATATTTGCGTTTAGAAATGCACTTTTAATCGCGGAATGATCTTTATCCGTGTCGAGCAGTGACTTTCAGGCAAGTTGTCAGAATCGGATATCGATGAGCCACTTCAGATTTGTTCCGAGGAGGTACGTACTGTAACTTTACTTGCTCGCAAAATGAGAAAAAGTATGTTCTAAGATGTTATTTTTGGCTGATTGCATTACTCGTCCGGAGTTTTTTAGGCTTGATGTTATTGTAAATAAACATTCATGTGTCGCTCTCAGGTAGCCGAATGAATATTGCGATAAAATTTGTTTTATATAGGGGTATTTGGATTCCAGTGTTAATAGCTCAGGAACGAAAAGTAAAACATAAATTAAAACAAATTGCACATTAATGTTTACACAGAGGACAGCCTAATATCTTTTTACATTTATTGAGGACATTCCAGAACTCTCATGTTTAATTGAAAGGTGAATATGTTCAGCTTCTACTTCGGAGATTTAAGGGACCGTCCAGGTTCACCTACAAAAAGGCAAGTCTTATATTCACCATAACCAGACAAAATTATAAATTTGTGTTTCGAAAGCTGTAGCATGACCAGTACGCTTCCATTTATTAAGTGGCATTTGTTTTGGGGCTGTGATCACAACAGATGGAAAGATGGAATTTAGACTGAAATTAAATATTCCCCAAAATGAAATAGAACGTTAAATTTGAGTTCTAAAACCTGCAGTTAGACAATTATGTGGCCCTTTATTAAATGTATTTTCTTTCGAGCCGATTCAAACCAAGTGAATTTCTTTTTGAATAAATATTTATCAAAATTGAGCAGAATGATAAACTAGACTTCTGAAAGCTGTACTATGACCACTTCTTAACCTTCTATCATGTGGAACTTGATTTTGAATAAATATCATAACAGATTGAAAGCTATTGAATTGTTTACTTAGACTGAAGTATTAATTGGAGTTCTGAAAGCTGCATTATGTAGGTAGCCTCTCCAATGTGGAATTTGCTTGTGGGCCGTGATCACAACAGTTGGAAAGCTATTAAATCTTATTTACACATAAGTATTCCGCAAAATTCAACAGAACCGTAAATTTGACTATTCACACTTGTAGTATGACCAGTTACTGGCCCTTTATTTAGTGTATTTTGTTTAAGGGCTGCAATCACAAGGGATCCACTGTAATTCTGAATTGTGAAAGTTGTAGTAAAAAGAGTAGCAGGTCCTGTGTGACGCAATGTCCATTTTTATGCCCTCATTCAAATGTTTACAAAACTTTTGAATGTTTTTGCAATTAAATAGCAGTGCCACCTCACAGCAGGAAGGTTGTGGGTTGAAGTCCAGCCTAGGACCTTTCTTTGTGTTCACGTGGGTTTGCTGCGGGTACTCCGGTTTCCTCCCGCAGTCCATGACAAGCATGTCAGGCTAATGGGAGGCTAAATTGCCCACTGGTATGAATGAATTGTATGTTGACATGAGATAGCTGCAAAATTAATCAATAATCAGCCAGTCATTCAGTTCTGAAAGTTTTATTATCAGCAGTTGATCATTATCTTGATAAAACATGCATCTGCAGTAATTCTAGTGTGAAATGAAGCATATTATTCCATCCATTCTACACTACCAAACGTGAGACAGAGGATTTGAGGCCAAGCCTCAGTCGTCAGGACACAGTATCACTTCTGACTGTGGCACCCGGAAACATCCCAATAAAAAAATGATTTTAGCATTTGGAACTGGGGAACTGTTTTTTTTTTTTTTTAATAAATAATTAATAGTATGAGTCATTAACCCTCTGAAGTGTAACTCCAATTTTATATCTGCATATTTTTGAGGCTGTTTTTTTTTTTTCTTTCAAAGAAGAAAGAAAAAATCATTAAGGTCAATTCAGTATGAAAAGTCCAGATCTGAAAACTGAAATATGGCTGATGTTGGGCCCTTCGGCACGTGGTTTAAGCTTTTGTATTATTTCACTCAAGGTTTCCCCACACTTGAGCAGGAATTGTTAGAATTCTTTTACTTAACCTTTCAGGAAACAAACCATTTTTCTTCATCGTACAATTACATTTACTGTCAATAAAGGATTTAGTGATGAGGGGAGGAGTTTGAATTAACTAATAAAATGCTTTCCCTGGCTTGCACCACCTCGAAGTGACCAATTTTAAAACCATTTCATGCATTTTGAAGCTGATGGATGACACTCATTTCCAAAAATTGCAGCAGAGGCTGTTTTTCTCACATTTTAAGCTCTCCAAGGATACTTTTTCGCACTTATTGGTGAGGAAATTTCATTTTTGAACATTTGGTGCCATTGTATACACTTGTCTCATTTCATTAATTGCTCAAAAAGGTTTGTTGCCTGGAAGTAACATTGTGCAACAATGACATGAAGTTAGCCTATTGTGCAAGTCGCTTGTTGCCCCTTGAGAGTGCAGCGATGGCAAGGTTTATCAGCCAAGTCAGGAAAGATGTGGTTTGGGTGGTGGATGGGTGGATAGTTTGGTTATTTTGTGGGCCCACAGTGGTTGGGATAGTAAAGTTAAAAAAAGAAAATGACTTCTGAACATCTTTTGACCTCATGATCTAGGCTGCTATGGGCTTTTCGATAAATTCAGCTCTCAATTCATCCACTATCTATACCACTTCCTCCTCATCAGTGTCACGAGGGAGCTGGAGCCTGTCCCAGCCGACTGTAAGTGAAAGGCAGGACTGCAGCTCACAGCTCCTGGACAGCTCATCTATCCATCGCTGGGTGAAAACACCATTCACTCACTCGCACATATCTGATGACAGTTTAGAGTCGCCTGCTATTCTAACATGCATATTTTTGGGTTATGGGTTTTTGGGTACTGAGGTACCAGGAGGAAAAACAAGCAGATATGTGGAGAACATGCAAAACCCACGCAGAAAAGCCTCACGCTGGACTTACACCCTCAACCTTCTTGCTATGAGGTACCAGTACTACCCACTATGCCTCCCTGGATTACGCTAGTGTTACGCTGTATTGTGGCAGTGACATCTTATTCATTAGATCTTGGATATACTTGGACTGAAATGTATGTGTTCTGCATCGTCAAACTTCTATTTTATTTGAGCATCAACTCAGTTATTATCTGTGCATTCAAAAATAAATAGTATAAAAAAAATCTCTGCCATTTTGTATAGAAAATAAGATTTTGTGGAGATACAACATTTTCTGGTTGGTTTTGATGAATAAAAAATCTGATTTTAATGTGAGGTCCTGTTGATTTTCTTTTCATTGACACACAATGCTGCCTCCCGGCAGCCCACCCCATAAGGACCCCCTCATCACTTTTTAAAGTATCATTTTACTTTTCAGCATTGGGGTCCATTTTATGCAAAAAATGTTAATAAAACTTTTTTAAACATTACTTTGATACTGTGTGCAATTGAGAGTAAACAGCAAACTTCCATAGAATTTTAGTTAAGCTCATCTATTCCACCTTACAGTTGAAAAAATCATTATCATTATCATTCTTTTCATTATTCTTATCATTTAAAATGAATTTTAAAATCATGCGTAATGTGAAAGCTATATTTATTGCTATACTATCCCATAAACTATACTATATACGATATACTATAGTATATATACTATAGTACTGTTCTTCAATCGGATCTTTTTAGTTCTAGTTGTAAAACTCAACATTCTTCTGAGTTACTTCAGAGCTTTATTATTTAAGACTAATCAGTAAATCCAGTGGCTTATGGCAATCCCTCTGAACCACTAAACCTGAACTACACTCTAAAGCAGTAGCATTCCAGAGAGAAATGCTGAAGGCTGAGGAAAGAAGAACTCAATCTTTGTTTGCTGAATAGGAGTTGTCAGCAACATCACTTTTGAGTTAATAATAAATATCTGCTTGCTGTACTTGCTCAACGGTCCCTAAAACTCAGGTTCCCATAGAGCAGGGGGTTCCAAAACTCGGTGCTTTGGACTCATGCTGATCATTGTTCCAAAAACGCTTACAATTCCAGAATTAACGAGCTTGTAATTTTTTTTAATTAACCACTTTTCAGGCCAGAGAGATGTTTCACCCTCTTAAAGCACTTTGAGAAAAATGGCTATGCATGCCATGTTTCAAAGCCCAACAGTTATACTGAGCTTATTTTGTGACATCCCCAGTAAGGAAGCGAAGCCAATGTAGCAGAAGGTTTTACATGATCAAAATCAAGACTCTGGTGATTCAATGAGCGACTAATTAGGCTTCTGAACACTGGTGTTGAAGTTCTTTACAAATGGTTTTCCTAAAACCAATCACAAAAATAACAACAAACAAGTTGAACTCATCATAATTAGCTTTGTCCTTGGAACCTAAATTACCTAGAAATGGTTAGTTTTAGTGACCTCATGTCCAGTTTCAATAATTAAAAGTCAGCTGATTCTGCAATTTCAAGAGACACAGTTGGTCCCCTGGACCGAGTTTGGGAACCCGTGTCACAGAGATCAGAGCAATTTTTAGTTCTCTATTAACAAACTTTTGATGAAAAAGAGGTTTCAGTTGACAGTGTGTGTTGCCATGGTTCCATCTGTGCATAGATACTTTATTGTACTGCAGGGTTGAAGGTCAGATACCAAATATCCAAATATGAGACTAACCTCACCGTAATCTTATCATTCCAGCTAAGCAACCATCTTTTAAGTGGGCCAGTAGGACAATGAACAAAAGTCTCCAGTTTGAAGGCTATAAGCATTTTGTTATTGAGGGAAATTAGGTTGTCGATAATAGCTTAACCTACATATTTTCCATTTTAAACTGCCAGTGTAAATTCAGACATTCAGGGCGCTTTCACAGTAGGTACGATTGTTCCGTACCATGCCAGAGTACGATTGTTCCCCCTCCCCTCTCCCCCCACTGCTCAGCGTTCACACTAGGAATATTGTACCGAACCCGTGTACACTTGCATATGTCAAAATTCCGATACAGCATGTTGCAGAATGCACCTTGGTGGTTTTAAATGGGGAACTGGACAAATACTGGACAAATTATTTGCTCGCGTTTTGTCTGTCTGGTTAGAAATAATCCCCACCGTTTTATAATTACCAAGGCCTTTGATTACCCCTGGTACGGTGAAAGGCAATATTGTTATTGCATTGTCACTACAAGTGTCCTTCACATTGATCAAACATCATGTATTTGAGATAACCTCAAAGGGCAAAGCAAAGATTTTTTTTTTAAATCACTGGTCCCTGAACTTGCAAGGCTGGCCATGTGGCATGTTGTTTTGTTCCTTTTGGTAACAAGGAGTACTGCAGCTAAAACAATGAAGGTTTAACACCAAAAAATGGTTGTTAAAAGATGCAAAAAATCAAGAGAAGACCTCATTTGAGTAAATACCGTGGGTGTACCACTGGATTTCAAAGCCTTCTTAGTCTTACAATAAGGAAAATTGCCCAAAAAACTGTCTGAAAAAGTCTGTAAAGCTTCAAAACAATATATTTTGAAAAAACCCAGTGTCTGTGATGTCCATGGGTTGCATTCATTGAGCTACGAAAACTGGGGGGACTGTAAAAATGGTTGTAATTTTTACGTGGTATGTCAAATATTTGAAACTCTTAAATGAAAGCAGAAATCTACCCTTTAAGAACATCTTTAAATTGATCCATTTAAAATTCATCACGGTATAGTATAAAGCCAAAATGAGTTAAAGAATAATAATAATAATTTTAAAAAAAAAGGTCATGGTCAAAATATTTATTGACCCGACTGTATGCAAATTTCTGACGTACCTGTGCTTTATTTTCCTTTTGAAACATTCAGAAGCATTGGAATTGAGAGATTTATGACAGTATTGTGTTCTGCTATGTCATATGAATTCCTTCTACGGCAGTACCAAATAGTTTCTCAAGGTCTTTTCACAGGTTTTTTTTTTTTCTTTTTTTCATATAATGGCAAAGAAGAATGTCACTGCCATTGAGGTCCTGGGTAATTATGACCATAGTCTTTTTTTCAGGCGAGAGTCTCCTGTCAATTTAATATTTATCTTTTCCCCAGGTGCAGTTGGTTCCTGTCGGTTGAGCAATGTTGACACTTTCATTTCTAAGAATCCATGTAAATACATACAGAGTGCATGCAAGATGTTTGGCAGTCATTGTGCCAACAACCTACACTTAAACAGCCACAAGTAACACCACAATATTATACATATTTGTGAAACTTTATTTATTAAACGTACTGTAACTGTACAACCCCAGATATGGAAAAGTTGGAATATCAAAGAAAATGCAAATAAAATCAAATAGGACTGATTTGAAAAGTCCATTCACTCTGTTATTTTTAAAATAGTTTGGTTATACATTATATGATGCTCTAACATGAATTTCATATTGAAAATTCTCATAGCAAATATAAAATAAAATTTAATTACAGTGGCAAAGTCCAAAAAAGCTGTTTCATCACCATGTCTTTGAACCCCTTTTTTTCGGTCCTTTTGTGAGCAAATTTTCATCTAAAGTGCTTATTGTTCTTGAAGCACTTTGACTGCAGGCATAATCATGGTCTCTTTTGACGGTTGACTTTGAGTCGATTGCTAGAAGTTAGAATTACTGAAAATTTTGCCCAAATGAAGTTGCAGCGCTGGAAAAGTATGTTTCTGTCTGACAGAAAAAGATTTCGTGTTTTCTTACAGCCCTGTGGCGCTGTGGCGCCAAGCCTCATAATTACAGTGAAATTCACTGGGAGGCGTTGCTAATAGCGTCACGTCAAAGCTGATTTGGTGATGTTTGTCCCAGTTTGCTTGTTTTATGGATTAAAAACTATTACAGATTTCTTTCTATGGCTGGACTGCCACCAAGCTAAAAACATTCATTTCAACATATTTTGACATTATCTGAACAATGGTTTGCATTCGAACCTATGAGACTACATAGTTAGGCTCAGGGTCTCGATGTGCCAATTTTAAATACTACTTTTGCTGCAGCTGTAACATCAATAAATGGCCTATGCCATTATAGTGCTGCGTCTTTACACTTTCAGATGATATACACTGTTATAAACTGGCACCTTTTTGCCTGTTATTTTAACTGTCATTTTACAATCAGTTTATAACAGAGATTCCATGTATGTTAACTCAATAAACCACAGTAAAATGCGCGCCGGCCTCTACTTACAGTTAAGATGACAAGGAGACAATGCGTTAATTTAACTGTTAAATTCAGTCAATTTATATCAGTGTATAGTTCTCAAACGTAGCTCAATAATTAATAGCTTAATAATAAACAGAAATGATGTTTGTCCTTCCCCTTCTCCCACACAAGATTTGATTGAATTTTGTCCAATTCGTTTATTGGGTGCAAAATACCCAAAATCCAACCAATTTGTCTCTGAGGAACTTATCTGTTGGCAAAATGACCCCTCTTCGCTCTTTAGGGACTGAGCCTTTTTGCGTGCTCCTTGTGTATAACAGCATTACTGTATAACATATATGCCATATACTCACTGTTTCACAACATCTAATTATTGCAACTTTCTGCATCATTACTATTCCTAAATTGCTCTGTGCCAAATGTTTTGGAATCTTTTGCTGTCGTCAGATTTGAAACAGTAATATATTGTTAATAAACAATTGACTATTCAAGTTAAAACATGAAATGATGTGCTGCTGGAGTGTTTCCAATATAGAAGAAGGTGAATTGACTCTTCAAACCACCCTTTTTCTGATTTAATTAGCATTTTTTTTTAATATATACAGTAATGTCATCAAAATTTTTTGGACTTGGGGTTGTATATTTAAAGGTGCGACAAAATATTCGAAATGCACATATTTAAATTGCCAAAAGGAGTTTGCAGGTAGAGTTTTTAGCAACATGGTGCAGTAAAGTTTTCAGTATTCCTGAGGCAAGAATTTGATTGGTTGTCATCCACAGTGCACTTCCATTTAACATAAAACTCTGACAGGGCTCAAGGTGTCAGAACATCTTTGTTCACAGACTGCCATCTCTATAACACTTAAAATGTGGGTCATGTAGTCTGGTTTTTTCTGTCTTTTAATTTTGTTCACACCATAACTGAGTGAAAGCAGCTCTCTGTGCGAGTGGTAATATACCACAGGATGATCCCAGTGCATGAATTTTGAGCATGGAGGTATCTGGGTTACAGAGATCAGCTGAAAATTCCAGTTTGAACCAACACTGGTCCAGCTGGTTAACTGTTTGAAAACTAGATGGTGGGCCAGCTGTTCACCAGCTAACCAGTTTATAGTCAGCAAATCCATCAGTTTGGACATCAGTTTACTCATACCATCTTAACCAAGTTAACCAGCCTCAGTTGGAACCGTTGATAAACCGCTTGGATCATTTTAGAATCCCAGCTGGACAACGATAAAATGGCAGTTAAATAATTTAATGGTGTAAATAGGCAAATACAGTATTCTCGTTGAACAAGTCTATTTTTGTACGTATCATGGAAGTAAGTTACATTTTTATTGCAAACACTGAAAATGATGTTGGAATTGAATATTCGAGACAAAAGGTGAGTCTTTGTAATTCTATTTCACCCTGAGTGAAAAACACAAACATCGACTTCCTCCCTTTCAGCTATCAAAATATCTTATGACTCAGCTGTTTATTGCAAGCATTGCTTGTCAGGGAGGATTTTTCAGTTTGTTTGAACGAAGAAAAGTCATTACCACAATGGAGAAGAAAGGGAAGGATTTCAGAGGTACTTTAACAAGCACTCAAACGGTCCAGCTATGTTTCGACAACAGAAGTTTTTGATATTGTACCTCTATGAAAATGCAGTGGAATATTGGAAGAGGTCGATGAACAATATCCTTGTGTACCGGAGTTGCAGTGAGAATTCATGGGTGTTGTGATCAGACATTCACTGTTACATATTCTGTACATGCTGGCTGTCAACTTCCTCTGTGGTAAATGCTGTTGGAAGCAACTGGCGCCACAATGCATCCTAGTTTGTGTGATTCATACTGAATAGATCGTACTGACTATATACCATTCGCGATTGCCCTTTCTAGTGGTATTAATCTTAAGGTAATATCCGGCATACTCATAGCAAAGAATTATCTATACCTAGCTGAGAATTAATTTTTCTTAACAAGTATATCAATTGTAATGATTATACAGCATCACATTAAATACTTTGTGATGTTGCGACAAAGTGGGAGTTCCACTCTTGAATTAATAGGTCTGTTGTGAAGAATGTGTGCAATGCAAGTGAATATAGCACATCTTTGCAACATAATTATGCATCTCCCGACAGGGGGAGCATGTATGTCTTCAGTAACGTGAAGCCGCCACCGCCGCCGCGGCAAATGTTTTTGCTAATATCTCCCTGAGTATTTTCAGCAGCCATTAGATATTGACCACCCATAGTGACCAGACCTGGGGAATTTTGTTGGGTATGGTGACCTTGACCTTGGCCTGATTTTTCAAGGTCATCCGGCATTATGGGATTCTGGGGTTGTGCACTCTCTAACTTTGGAGGGATTTGAGCTAGACACTTGAAATTAATACCACAGATGTATCTCTGGAGGGGCTCAGACAAGTTCGAACATGGATGACCTTCACCTGCTCTTTAAAGGTCATTTGAAAGATTGTCTAAATTTGGATTTTGGGGGTTTTGAGTTGCCATTACATATTGACCACCCATACTGACCAGGCCCAGGGGATTTTGTTGGGTATGGTGACCTTGACCTTGACCTGTTTTTTCAAGGTCACCCTATGACAGCATCAGCATAATTGGCTGTGACATATGTACTATCACTTTCCATCTCTATTGTTGATTTTCTTAGCCTAGGATGTCTCTAAGTTCAACTGGGGATGGGCTTCTCGGGGGATGCATACCGTATGTTTTTGTTAGCGAAAACTAATATTTCTAGTTTTATTATGGGTCTGAAGTATTACTGCTGAAATCAGGAATTTCTCTTGTTTGAAAATATTCTCTATATTGCATGTAAAAGAATGTGCTGTACATATCACATAAATGCGTTACTTTGCTGTATTTAATGTTTTTCCTTATAAGACAGAAACTGAAAAATAATGTGAATGCTTATCAGTCAGAGAGGGATAGTCAGGATAAGAGTATGAGGAGGAAGCCTATTGTTTTGCCAGACCGTGGGGTCTACAGAGTTACAAAGTACACTTCCCAGAAACTGCCTTTCATCATACTGTTTTTTAGAACAAACAGAGAGTGAAAACAGCTCTCAGTCTTTACCAATAAAAAAACTAGCTGTAGGTTGAAAGACTGGCAAACTGTTATGCAAGTGCATGCATTATGTATTCTAAATCATTATTCTTCAGCACAGCTCCTGGGGACCAGAACTTTACGCATTTAAATCCCATATCTGCTCTGAATTGTTAGATTAGACATGAGATAGCTCACTGAAGGCTTGATAATGAGGTGATCATTTGAGTTAGATCATGTGTTAAAACATGCGGGACAGTGGATCACCTCGAGCTGTGCTGAGGAAAACTGAAGTAAATGAAATCGAGGAAGGGAGGGAGTGAGAGGGAGAGGGATATGGTGAGAGAGAGAGAGAGAGAGAGAGAGAACCTGTGAGAATGACAGTGATCTTGTGATCTTAAAAAAAAGTCTGTGATATGATCTATTCTTTAGAGCAGTGTTTCCCGAGGCTATGTATTCTGGTTTTCACTCTAACTGTAACTGCAGTCATAATTTTAAACAGTTGTTATTTTTTTCTTTATTAGATCATTTTCATGTTAAATAAAATTGCATACCTTCTTAAGCCTTATTATGAAGAATATCTACAGCTGTATACCATGTAAGATAAAAATTCTGCTTTTTGGGAAATGTTTCATGAAAGAGTTTGCAATGTAAAGACGCGAATACACGCGTTATGGGCGCATTAAGCAGCTTTCACACCGGACGCGAAGCAAATTTTTCACGCAGCAGGTTACATTCAAAGTCAATGCAAAGACCCAAATACAGGCACGTGAAGCCGCTTTCACACCGGATGCGAAACAAATTTTTGGCATGACAGATTACATTCAAAGTCATGACCTCAGCTTCCGCATGTTAGTTTGCGTGCTCTGCTTATTAAAAATGCTCCTGGTTAACTTATATGCAGCGATTCTGATCGGTATGCTTGTGTTACTTCAGTAAGCATCAATGAGACAGTTTCATCATAATGTTGCCTGACTGTAGCCACTACAGTTGAAGCTAACCAGACAGCTGCAGTTAGACCAGGCGTACTATAGGTCTTTCAGAGCTTGGGGCGCGTTTTTGGGTGCTTATGAAACAATCGCTTTACTTATCCATGACCGGGGCAAGCCTGATACTTCACCAATGTCTGGGCAAGCTCTCTGATGCTATCGGTGAAAGCAATAGGGAAAAGCATAGACTATGGTCTGGTATCACAAATGATTTCTCTGCATTGCTGTCGATTGAATATTAAATGGGCGAATGAATATTAAATTATTTCCTGCAAAAGTGATCGATTCACTAGGTCCACATAAGCAACGGTTCACGCAAACGGAACTTACGGTCTGTAAAACCTGTATTATGCTCTATTATGCTCATAACATAACTGTAGCTCTAGCTAGCTCTCGCACTATCCATAATGCGCCCATTGTCTGCGAGGAAACGCTTGTCATTCACCAAGCGCATTTCTGAAAAGGTCGTTTAGCCTGGAGTTTTCGCCCCTCTGTCATATACCAGCACAGAAGCTGTTCGTTTCTCCACGCTAAAGACACATCATAGTTATGCACACAAACCAGCAGGTCCTTATAACACACACCTAAGCAGTCCATAAGCTGTTGGTCCACTTTTAGCTGCTCCTCACTGTATGTTTCCGACCGAATTTCTACGGTCTTCGGTCTACATGTGGGTATGTCGACCCGTTCTACAAATGTGTTTATATGGAGTGGATTCTAGCTTCCCCTGCATCCTAGCAATAGAATAGAAAAACTGCTGTATTCACCGCTATCGCCGTAGCAAACTGTAGCCAACAGCAAATTTGAGCTTGAGCTGCCAGATTTTCGCACTGCGTCCTCCACTTTCGCTGCTGCGTTTGTTAGAACAAGTTCATTTCATTAGATCTATATCAAGTATAACGTTAGATTGCGGAATTTGCCCGCCGCTTCCTTACCAGATTGCCGACGTGAACCGGAAAACTGCGTTCTACAGCCTCGTGCCACCCAACTCCGCCCTCCACAGAGCTGGCCAGTCAGAAGAAAGTGGGTACACGGGGAGTGGGGGCCATAGCGGAAGAGCCACCCCAATGAGGCGTTTCAGGCAGAGACTACAATGGACTACAAATTGGGCTTTTTGAGAATGGCAGTATGAGCTTAATAAGGACCCTGTTTTGGACTTTGAACAATCAGGAGTACTCTGGGGGAGTCCAAGATCAAAATATAACCTTGGAAATATAGCAAAATAGGTCGCCTTTAAATTAGCATTTGGAATTTAAAATTTACTTCTTGTCTAGCAACTCTGATGTGGCAATCAAAAAGTAACTATCTAAAGCAGACTTTTTTTTTTTTTTTTTTTGGAAGTGCAGGCTGCCTAAGACTTTTGCACAGCACTGTATGTCGTGCGCACAGGTTTCTCCATTTGACGTGTGCAATGGATCTGTCAGCAGAGTGGAGTGATCCGCTGTCTCTTGCTCAATAGATGCTGGGAAACCACACCCTGACTCTCATGACTGAGACACGTGATGAATAATCACAATGGTATTTAAGCTCAATTAAAAACATTCCTGTCTGTGCACTGCTTTTCATTTTGACACTGAAAAAAGTAGGGCGGCGCTGTAGTTTGTTCAATGAGCTTTTTCTCACTCCAATACCTGAAAATCATTAATTTGTTCATTTAAGCTAAACTTTCTTATTCATGTTTAAAGCTCAACCTAAAAAAATACAAGTTAAATTGAATGCATTATTTTATACATTGGGTCAGCGTCAAATATTTTGCGCGATCAATTCCTTTAATTTTTTCAGTTGATCCACCATTTTATTTATTTTATTTTTTGTGGTACCCAGAAAACATGAAACTGAAGGTGCTTTTGAGCTTATGAAATGTGGGCAGTTCAGCTGGCTAGAGAAGGTGTTTGACACACACAGCGGAGAAAAATGACTTTGTGGTCGAGAGCAAATTGTCAACTCTTTGACATATATGACAGATGCTTTCACACCGATCAGGTGGTTTAATTCTATGTCATCCAGCTAATGTCCTCCTTTATGTTATGTGGGTGCAAACGTGCTTGTCATTTTTGTATGCATCCAAGAGTTCCAAGATTGGTGGCTTAGTGCATGTCGGTCTGTGCACATGTGTTGGTTTGTCAATGTGCATGGTGGTCGCCCGTTAAATCTCTGCAGCCTGCCTCTCCCACCAGATCTCTGCCTGGCTTCATAGGAGGAACAATTTGAGTCAGTTATGAATTTGATTATGACTAATAACCTTTAGTTATCCCAAACTTATGTTTCAAAGATTTAATTTGTTTGCTTATTTTTCTGGTATTGTAGATTTAAAAGGAAAAAAAAAAAACTTGTTTGAACTGCTTTAATACTTTAGTACTGGAGTGCCTCCGTGAAAGTCAAAACAAACTATCTTCCTTTGTTTCACAAATGTGTTGTACGTGTTTTCAAATATACAGTCGTTTGGTATTGCAGCCTCACTAAAGTAGTGATATTGATTTAATCAGACGTGTTTATTGAATTGTACTTCACATGGGAGCTCGCGGCATTCCTATGCACTCGAAATTTTTACCGGACACTTTTTGTTTCCTGTTGTCGGTAACCGCTTTGTTCCACCCATCAGATTAAATCCATATCTATGCGAAATCTCATGGCTTGAAATGAAGAAGCCTGAACTGAAAGCAATATTCACTTTGGATGCCTTTTCCTTGCTCAACAGGATTGGAGTTTGATGGAGCTGCCGTTCACAAACTTTGAGCTGGCCTTCATTCTGATCGCCTTCGTGGTGTTTTCCATGTTCAGTTTGGCTTCGGTCCTCAGTCAACCACACACAAAACGGGAAGGTACAAAATGCTTGTTTTTCCTCTCTCTCTCTCTCTCTCTCTCTCTCTCTCTCTCTCTCTCAAATTCTGAAAGAAATACACAGCCTATATGATTTATTTATTTGTATTGAAAAACTTTTTTTTTTCCAACTGGTGCAAAGTATGTAGCATATAGTGGAAGACCAGACAGTGGAGGAGGGTTCTGGGGTCTTATTTATAAAAATGTGTGGACTTTTTCATGAAATGTTGCATACATGTGAGATAAGAATAAATAATTTTGTGTCAAAAATAACCTTAAATGATAAAACCATGGGTATACTAAACTTTTTAATTAATTAATTAATTAATTAATTAATTTATTTTGATAAGACTGAAATTCTTCAGATGTGCGCAATTTTTTATTTGAATTTTCAAATCAAGTTAGTTTTCATAAATCCCAAATATTCAGTTGAAAGTACTGTTGTCAGGGTCTGAATCTGCGTAGTGTTAAAACATTTAAGTTTTTTATTATTTTTTATGACCACTGTACGTTGTTCTCTGTTTCAGCTCACCTGTTACATTGCATGCGCTTTCTCTTTTCCCTTTTATCACTTTCGGACTCGCCCTCCTTTTGCTGTTTTCTCATTTAGTGCACCCATTTCCTTATTTGAAGCCACACCTCCCTGTGCGCTCTGCTCCCTCACTCCGTCCTGTTTCCCCTCGTTAATTAGCCCTTTTCCCCTTTATATACCCAGCTCTACCGTTCGAAAAATGTGAGTTTGTTTGCGACTTCTCTCTGTGAAAGACTAGCCTTTTGGAGTATTCCTAGATCTTTGGTTACGGTTCTTTTCTGTCTCTCATTAACGAATTAGCTCAGTACCTGTATTGTTCAATTACCGTGTACGATCCTTACTGGCTTATTGACCACCCTTTTGGATTCTCCTTCAACCATGGCGCACCCAATGCATGGACTGTGTATGGTTAACGAGTCAGATTTTCGTACAAAAGTAGACGTGCCGCAATTCGACTCTGTGATAACAAAATGTACTGCACAACCAAGGCTTTTAATAAAACCTCTGAGCTGAACAATCACCCGTGCATGAGTCCTGACTTTGCCTCCGGTCAGTACCAACTTGCCATTAAAGGACTCGGCAAGCGACAGCCAGTTCCCGCGACGTATTGGATTGACAGGGCATGTCGCTAGTACAACTCCAGGCAAAGCTTGAAAGTATCACTAAGACACTGGAGTCTTTTGTCAACAGCATGAATTTTATCTCGGGGAAACTACAACAGCTGCAGCTTTCACCTAAGCCAACTCCAGATGTTTCTGTCTCCACTCCTGTCACTACACCTCGCCCTCCTCCGCTTAGCCCTTATAATGGTCATTGACACACCTGCCTGTCCTATCCCATTGTTTCCTGATCTTCAAACTTCAGCCTATGATGCTCCCCTCTGATCACACTAGCAAAGCCAACAAATAGCATTCCTTATAGGCCGTGCTAGAGTGAGGAGCTGCCATCTGAGATGTCTGGTCTCCAGTCTGCCGCACCTTCATGAAACAGATGAGAAAGGCCTTTGATCGGTCCACCCACAATCATGAGGCAGACAGAGAGCTACTTCTGCTGCGCCAGGGTTCCCGATCCGTATATGACTATGCCATTGAGTGTTGGACCCTTGCCGGGACATCCAGCTAGACCACCTGTGCCATTTATGACACCTGCCTGAACATTCTCTGAAACAATATTGCAGATGAACTACTTGAGAATTCTCAGACAACTTAGACAATCTCTTTGACCTGGCTATCCGAATTGACAGCCGCCTGGTCAGCCAATGCAAGGAGCTCAGTCAAACCTTCCAAAGACATCTCCCATCTTCTGGGTCTGTCGCAACCTTGTTCGCTCTTGATTCCAGTTAGCCCATGCACATTAAACACACTCGACTCGCTCCGGCTGGATGACAAGGCCACACGAATCCCTAAGTCTGTCTGTACTGTGGTCAACCTGGCCTCTACATCACCGAGCGCTCAGTAAGAGGCACCGCTCAGCAGAAGATGTGGGATCACTGATCAGCACGATAAGTCCCCCAACCTTTAACTTCTCCTGCCGGTCCAAATCTGCAATGACTCCATACAACTTCCCATCAGTGCCATGATTGATTCTGGTGATTGATTGCCAACCAACTGCAACTACCATTCTGAGTGCTTGAGAGACTCATAGAAGCTCACAATATCTCTGGGTCCCTGCTCACTAGCATCACTTACGTCATGGCACCAGTCAAACTCCTCATCTCCGGCAACTATCAAGAGGGGATATTGTTGCTTCTACAATGTACTCCCAGAGCTCCAAATGTCTTTGGCAATCTCTGGCTGTCCCGGCACAATTTTCACAGTAACTGGAAGAACCTTCAGATTCCAGAATTGAGTTCCTCCTGCACCCAGCACTAACTTTTTACAGTGACCCAGCCAGCCAGCTTCTGACCAGCCTCTATCAAGTCATCGCCTGATCTGTCTGAAGTGCCGCCTGAGTACTGGGATCTCAAAGAAGCTCTCCACATCCCGGGCTACCACTCTACCACCTCATGACCCTTACGATGGTGCCATCTGCCCATTAGCAGGCACCACTCCTTCTGGAGGTTGTTTCTTCCCGCTGTCCCACCCCGAGACTGAAGTGATGGTAAAATATATCAATGAGCCCCTGGCATCAGGCATCATTCCTTCCTCCTTTTCCTGCAGCTTTTCTTTGTCAGGAAGAAGGACGGGGGCTTTGTCCTGACATAATATATTTTAGTCTTAATGACATCACTGTGAGGAACCGCAACACACTGGCACTGTCCACAGCATTCGAGTCACTCCAAGAGGCTAAGAGCAATATCTGCAATATCTACCACTTACTTAGGAAAACTGCTTTTAATACTCAGAGTATCTGGTTAATCCGGTTCAGGCTCTCTATTTCCCCGAGAATCTTCCGGTATTTAGTGAAAAATGTGCTATGCGACATGTCAGGCATGTTTGTCCATGTGTACCTCAATTACGTACTCATCTTCTCCAGGCATCCCACTAGTCACAGCATGTATGCCAACTACTCCAACACCTCTTGGAAAATTGTCCATTTGTTAAAGTGGAGAAGGGTGAATTCTACCAGCTTTCAATGTGTTTTTTAGGGATTCATAGTCTCTAATGAGGAAATAGCCATGAATCAGAGCAAAGTTAAAGCTGTTGCAGCGTAACCAAAACCAGAGACTCGCAAGGAGCTGCTACATTTTCTGGGGTTTGCCTATTTCTACAGGAGGTACATAATAAACTACAGATCCATTGCTGCTCCTCTTACCACTCTCTCCTCCATTAACATCAAGTTCTCCTGGTCCAAGGAAGCTGATGTCTCCTTTGAGACTGAGGATGTGGTTCACTAGTGCCTTGATTCTCATTTGTCCTGACTCCAGCAAACCATTCATCATAGAAATTGTCTCTGACTCAGCGCTGGGAGCAGTCCTGTCTTAAGAATCATCCAATGATCTCAGCATCCATTTGTGTACCTAGTGCTGTCACTGCCTTGTTCCTACCGAGAAAAACTATTCCATGGGAGACTGGGACCTGCTAACCATAAAGCTGGCTTTAGAGCAGTGGTGACACAGGCTGGAGGGCAGCCAAGTACCTTTACTAGTGTTGACCATCTGTAATTTTGAGTACCTCAAACTTGCCAAATGCCTCAATCCCTGCCAAGCCAGATGGTTCATGTTTTTCCATTTTTCAACTTTACCCTCTATTATAGACACAGGGCCAAGAATACAAAGCCAAATGCTCTCTCCTGGGTACATGAATAAGTCGAGGGGAATTAGGCCACCAGCAGCATCCTTCCCTCCTGCTGTTGAGCTATGGCGGCACTGTGGGACATAGAGAAGGTTGTCCGCAATGTGCAGTGTCCAGGTCCTGCTCCCAGGGCCTGTCCTGAAAGCTTTCTCTGCGTCCCAAACAGCCTGCTTGTAGGTCCTTCAGTGGGGTCACTCTTCTTGCCTCTTCGGTCTCCCTGGGGTTAAAAGAACAATAGCCTTCATAAAACAATGGTTCTGGTGGCCGACTCTTGAGGAAGACAACCTGGAGTTTGTCATGGCATGTCCCATCTGCGCCAGCTGCAAGTCAGCACCCCTCCTGCAGGCCTCCTGCAACACCTGTCACAGGTTTGCCATCATCAAATGGCAAAATAGTCATTCTCACTGTAGTGGATCCCTTGTCCAAGGCTGCACATCCTTTGGCCCTACCAGAGATACCTTCTGCCAAGGAAATAGCTGAAATTTGATCAAATTCAGTGCATGGCTTCTCCATAGACATTGTTTCAGATCAAGGCACCAAGTACACTTATCACTTCTGGTAGGTTTTTTCTAAATTACTGGGGGCCACTGTCAATGTTTCTTCTGACTGTCACTCACAATTTAACAGCCTGACAGAAAGGACTAACAAGTTTATGGTGACTGTATTTCAATGCCTCACGTCCTCCAATCGTGCCCACTGGAGTCTGTAGTTACCATGGGTCGAATATGCTATTAACTCTCTGTCATCCCCTTCTATAGGCCTCTCACCCTTCCAGTATTACCTGGGCTATCAGCCTCCCTTGTTCTCTGCCAAGAATGAGAATGTGGGGGTTCCATCGGGTGACCAGTTCATCCGCCATTCTCAGAGAACCTGGGACAGGACTAGGGCAGTCTCTGACCGTCGCCAGGTTCCTAAAACACAGTATGTCCAAGGACAGAAGGTTTGGTTGTCTACCCGTGACCTTCCCATTAAAGTTGCTTCTCCCAAACTCTCACCCCGTTTCATCGGACCGTTCCCCATTGCTAAGGTGGTCAATACGCTGGCAGTCCGTCTCCAACTACCCCGCACCCTGAGAAAGATTCACCCCACTTTTCATGTGTCCCGAGTCAAACCAGTGTTCAGAAGCTCACCTGCCCCTGCTCCCGTTCCACCCCGACCCACCCACATTGCCAACAGATCTGAGACCTGCACCATTCGACGCCTCCTGGATGTGAGGCGCCGGGGGCATGGGCTCCAGTACCTCGTAGACTGGGAAGGCTGTGCCCCAGAGGAACGCTGTTGGGTTCCTGCCAGAGATATTTTAGACCCTAAACTCATCGCAGACTTTAAGCGTGACCATCCAGGTCACCTCCCGGGTCCTGGGTGGCCACCTAGCGATGGCCGTAGGGGGAGGATACAGTCAAGGTCTGAATCTGTATCTTTATATTGATAATGCATTTTTCATGTCTTATTATTTTCATGACCTCTTCGTATTTCTTCCATCAGTTCCTTTGTTTTCGGCTCACCTGTCATTTTTCTCATGCTTTGTTTTCCATTTCTTCACTCCTGCAGTTAGCCTACCCTCTTTGTTCTCTCAGTAGTGCACGCATTTCCTTATTTGTGGTCACACCTCCTTGCGCGCTGTTCTCTCACTTTCTCTTGTTTCCCCTTGTTAATTAGCCCTTTCTTTCCTTTACATGTCCAGCTCTTCCATTCCGACAAAACAAGTTTGTTTGCAAGTTCTTTCTGCCTTTACCTGCGAGCCTTCCAGAATATTCCTAGATCTTTGGTTACAGTTCTTTTTCGGTTTCTGATTAACAAGGTAGCTCAGTCCCTTGTGTGTTGCTGAATTACTGTCTATGCTCCGTACCGGCTTTTTTGACTACTCTTTTGGATTCTCCTTCAAACTTGGTGTACCCAATATATGTTTTTTTTCTAATCTCTGGACTGTGCATTGGTTTTGAGTTGGATTTACCCATATGTGCTGCAGTTCTGCTGAGTGTTCACAAATTGGAGTGTACAACCGAGGCACTGACTAAAACCCCTGAACTGAACGTTTGCCTGTGCGTGTGTTCTGACTTTGCCTCCTGTCAGCTGTTTGTATCTTTTTTGATTGTACACTAGTACAATGTGTTTACAAATGAAGCCCAGTGGTGTTTCCGTAATATGGTGGAGCATGATTTTTGGATGCACTCATATCATCATAATGTTTGGTGAGAAAGTGTTATGTGACGGCACTGATTAAAATTCTTCAGGCCATTGTAAGCATGTCATTGCTGAAAGGGACATATTTTGACATGACTGTGCCCCCTAATGTAGCGCATGAGTAGTTTTCTTGTGACTTGCGTTGCTTGACTCATTATTTGAATACCACTGCTGTCTCTAGCACGCAGTATTAACTCCCTGAATGATTTATGAGATATATTGGAGATAGAGCTATTCCTACTACATACCAACTACAATTCCGACAACCCAGTGGACAATTTTGTTTTTGCAATCTGAAGTATACTCATGTTAACCCAGGCTTGCCCAACCCAGTTCCTGGAAATCTCTTAACCTGTAGGTTTTCATTCCAGCCTTATCAGTTTCCCAATCAATTACTATAGAGCTTGCTGAGATGCAAATCAGCATCGAAATGAAAACTGTACATCTGTCCAAAAAGTCCAAATAAAAATACATCATCAATAATTCTCCAGTGTCCTGTATTCCTTCAGTTTAAGACTAAACACGTCACCTGTTACAAGAATTTTATTATTTTTAATTATTTATTGTTTTAGCTTGATGACTGGATGTATATAATGCGGATATTTCTGCAAATAATCCAGAGAGCCTAATTTTTATCTGTACGCCTCCGTTTGCGTGCCTTTTCTGTCAGAGGAAACCCAGCAATTGTGGAGGTCGCATGTAAGCTTCCAGGCAGGAAAGACCTTCTAGAATTCAGATTTCTTGTGGGATAGCTGTGCTAATTGGTGCTCCGCTGAATAGACTTGGTTTCAGTTTTTGCATGTTACATTTTTGTGTTGTTCACAGAGGAAAGTCCACGTGAAGAAAGCTTTAAGTCGAAGAGCACGAGGAAAGCGAAGCAGAAAATGATCCCTGGTCCATCCGCGGTGAAGGAATCGCTGTAGGACACAGCGCCTCCAGGAACTGGGGACTGCAGTCAATGTGCTCTTGCTGTCTTTTCCTCCATACTAATGTCCATGTCTAGATTTGCCGATTATAAACCTCTCCCACGGTTGTGCTGCTGACAAGTAATTATGTTCAGCTCTAAATGAGACTTGTGCCAGCAGCGTCCCAAACATCATTTCGCTGGAAATGCGTGTTGAAGATCGATGCATTTCCTGCTGGCAAATCTGTTGTCCCAAAACGATTTCACTCGCTTTCATACTCGCTGATTTTGGCAGGGCAGTTTAGGGAAATTAATGCTGCTGCCATTAGTGGGCTATGCATGCATAGATAAATGGATTTGAAATGCGATCAGAGATACTCGCATGTTTCACGTTCTTTGTGATGCTCTGGAGGCATTTTTGTGGACAGCCGACGAGACGGTGGGACACAAAGGTTCAAAGCTGATGAATTTGAAAAACATCCGTGGTGCACGGGTAGCTTGACCTGCTCAAGTTGAGTGGAAACGCTGTGTCAGATTAATCTGGCTGCTCATTAATGACTTTGGCCTGCTGCAAACAAGAGCCTTTACTGCCTGGTGCTCTGGTTGTCTCTGACACGTCATCAAAAATGAAATGAAAAGGAAATGAAATATCGCAGAGCAGTGGTGCAAAGCCACTTAAAGTTTATCCAAAAAAAAAAGAAACTCCAGAGAAAAGAGCTATAACAAGACAGTGCAGCATGTCTAATAGGAGAGCCCTAGTTCTCCCAGTAAAATCAACACATGTATCACAAAACTGAACACACAAAGTTTTTGGCCAGTCGTGCATGTTCATTACATCATGCCCTTCTTATGGAGGGTTAATACAAGGGTGCAAAGTACAATCCAAAAACACAGCAGTCACGAAACAAACAGGACCTGCTTACAGCCTTTTAGCAGGATGAAGTGGTGCCTGTTCCATGTTTATTATCCCCACCGCAAAGTGGATGGGGAAATAATAAATGTTGACGTTTTGCGTGTCAGTCTGTCTGTCCATCTTTCACACCTCTTTTCCAGGCCAGAGCTCCCCCTAAAGCAGGGGTCCTTAAATCTTTCCCAGAAAGGGCCGATGTGGGTGCAGGCTCTCATTGTAACCAAGCAATTACACACCTGATGCTACTAATCAAGGTTATTAGCAAAGAGTCCAGGAGTTGATTAGTAGTATCAGGTGTGTAATTGCTTGGTTGCAATGAAAGCCTGCACCCACACCGGCCCTTTCTGGGACAGACTGGGGACCCCTGTCCTAAAGCATTCAATATTTCTCAATGAAATTTCAAATATGGATACATTTTATTGTGTCGATGTGCCTTTTCATACCTCAGTCCATCCTTCTGTCCGTCCTTCCGCTGCATTTTGTTTCCAGGCCAGATATCAGCCATCCCGTGGAGGGAGATCTGAGTATTTCATGCTCCTTGTAGGGAAATCAAATCAACTGAACTGTGGTGTTATATTTTGGACGTTTGTAACTCCTTGATTGCAGGTTCAAACCCCGAAGTGAAACACTGTCATCGTTCGTGAGCAAAGTTCTTGACTCCATCCGCTTCAGTAAATATGCAGCTTTGTAAACTATCAGCTTGTGCAGTAATATGTGAAAGTTAATTTGGAGCGTATTTATCTGCAGAAACTGAAATGGACCTGTACTCAGATTAAAGAATAGGATTTCTTTGTGTCACAACCTGACCAATGGACCCACTGCGGGGAGCCAATGAAAAACAGCAATTAAAAAAATTAAAATTCCAAATTAAAAGGTAAAATGTCTGCCATGACAGTGAGTGATTTGGAACATGAATATCAAAGTGGGGTCAGTGTCAGCAGCTGTCACTCCCCAGCCTTCAGTTCCCACGATGCACTGGAAAGCGCACCTCTATGGGGTCAGTAGAGGGAGACATTTACCATTTGTCTAAATCACAAAACACCACAGCTTAAGGGGTCTTGTAAAAATTTATGAGTATTAAAAATAGTGTATTGTTAAAAAAAAAAAATCCTGTTTTATAAAACCGTGGAAGAGATAAATGGCATGCAATTATTATTTAATTAAGATTCATTTGGAATTTTTCATATGTGCATAATATTATTCATTTTGTGTGTATTTCATTGTCAAGGTTTAATGTCATTTGTTTATATAAATCCGAAATCTGTAAAAAAAAAAAAAAAAAAAAGTATCATTTCTGTGCCTATGCACTGTTTATGAAAGAGACTTCTGATGTTCATTAATCATGCTCCTCATTTAGGATTCCTATTGTTTCGGAGACTAAAAAAAATCCAACTGGATGCATCTTTGACAAATTGTGTGAGCAATTTCAGAAAAATACATGGGGGTCTCTGGGACCTGGAGATTTAAACTGAAGAGCCTAATACTAAAAGTACTTAAGTCACAGTTTTACATACTGCGAAGTAAGGATGGAAAAACGTCTTTTATAGTTACCAAAGTATATTTCTCAAAATGGATATTCTGTGACTGAAGTACTTTCAGCGCAGGGGTCTTCTATTATGGCCTTGGTTAGAGAAATACAACTTGTATTTCTGATATTGTTCTGAATGTGATTTAACTGCATTTTGCACTCAGGTCTTCATTTGCAGACTCAGGTTAGGGTTCGTGTCTCATAATTACGGACAGGTGGGGGAGAATGGGTGCATATTATGGTTGGCGATGTGGTCAAGATCTTGTGAAAGGTGTAAATAGTCTGCAAGCACAATCTCCAGTCATGATCGCATGCTGTTGCACTATAATATTTTGCAGGACAATTGACTGCTTTTTGGTAATTTTCAGATTTTCGATGATAAGACCGCATAAAAATTTTAGGTTTGCAAATTTGCTTTCGACATTGTATGCTGTCGAAATAGAAAAGTGTAACGTTTTGTTGTCCCAGTCAGTCACTGGATCTGAATCTAGCTGAACATGCATTTTATGCGCTCAAGAAGAGATTGATGGTAAAAAGACCCAAAAACTGGCTGGAGATGAAGACGGCCGCAGTATCGGCTGATCATCGGCTGAGAAGAGACACAGCGTCTGGTAACGTCTGTGTGCCCCTGTCTTCAAGCAGTCATTCCATGAAAAGATTATGCTACCAAATATTAAAAATAGTTTTAAGTTAAACTGTTCAATTTTTTAAGTGCCTAAAAATGTGTGTGTGTGTGTGTGTGTGTGTGTGTGTGTGTGGGGGGGGGGGGGGGGGGGGGTTTGTACAACTGGCCTTGTCATTCCTAAAGAGTTCATCCAATATGTATGCAACACAATCTAATTAAATCTCAGTCTGCACTTCAACTTCCTTGTTAATGGATCCTTTCAAACTTTACATGCTACAATACAGAGTAAAATGTGTCATTTTCCAATGAGTTATAAAGCTCACTGTATAAGTACAAATTTGACGTACCAACTAACAATTTTCTGATAAATTCTCATTCTATTCCCTAATATTTCAAACTGACCACATATTGGGCCTTAAATTTTTTTAACATCTTTTCTTTCACAATTTTTTTTTGAGAGGAGAGAGTCCTCATTCGCAAGATTCTCCCTCTGAGTTGTCTGATTCACATGACTTATGGGTGTGGCCGCAAAAGCCTCATTAGCATATTCAGTAGGGTTGGGGTTATTGTTCCGCCCCCAACAGCTGTGGTTCAACAGCGAAGCTCCATTGAGTCGGCCTGGATTACACCATTTCCCCGTTGGCTGTAACTTAATCCACAGTATAACAAAACTTACTAATGCAAGAGACAGCATGCAAATTTGGCTGTGATACTGAACAGACGGCAAACGTTATTAAGCCAGCTTCTGGGAAGCACTAATGCCTGTCGTAGAAACGACCAAGCAAGCAGGATTTTTGTTGGCAATCCTCATATTATGACACATTTTCCGAGCGCATTCAAACTCGTAATTAAAGCAATAGCATTGAATGGCGCAGCATTACTTCAGCTCAAAAAACATTTCACTACAATTAGCCATCGAGCACCAATTCTTATTTTACTGATTTCCTTAAAACGTAATCTTTCATTTTATGAGTTCCCTCTGACTTGCAAAAATGTGAATTTCAAACATTTTTTTTCATTTAAATATTCTGAATTTCTTACCAGGCAGGCAGAAAAGTTGGATTCTTTTTCAAATGTACATTATTCACTCACTGAATAACTCATTACAAGATCAAAGTAGATGAGCACCTCCTCCCAAATAAACATATCTGATTATTTATCAGAAAATTCATCTTAGTCGCGCGGTGCCATAAAATCATTGGCAAAACAACTGAAAGGTTTGGACAGCGCTGTGTGTCGTTGGGGGATAAAAGAAGCTTCACAAAGAGTGGTGCTCGGCTCCTGTTCCGGGCTGTTGGCCCAAACGTCACGGCAACTAAACCCTTGGCACTGTGCGTCCGCGCTGGCCTGCCTGTGGGTCAGGGTGCGGGGGAAGGGGCGCGGAGATGCAGATGTGAGTGTTTGGGACTTTTAGCCGGACAGAGCGGCAGAAATTTTCCCTTTGTCCCATTTCTGGCTCCGCCACCCTTAACTCGAGTCCTTGTTGGCTAATGAGAGATTAAGGTTTGCGTGGGGTGACTAATCACAGGAAATAAAGGGCCGAACACCAACCCCTGCACCCCACCCAGGCTTTTGTTACCCACGGAGAAGGGAGGGCGGGGATGCAATTAAGAGCCCGAAGAGCGTCAGGGATATTGCGAATACCGCAGATCCGGATCGCCGCAACTCAAACCTATATAGGACATGGGTGTCCATCATTCCAGACACTTGCTTTTAAAACAGTCTGATATAAGAATTGTTGGCAGCCTTGCTAATTAAAATAAAAGAAAAAAGGCTCCATGTTGTAATAAACAACTGGTTATGGAAAAGTTGCTGTCAAAAAATAATGTTCCTCATTAACATAAAACTATCAAGATACATTGCAATATTAGTTTTAGTTACCTTTACCCCCACCCCAAAAAAAAAAACTCAAAGAATGAAGGAACTAGGTGTGCAAGGCTAAATTGTAATATACAGAACTCATTTGAATACTGTACAGCCAGCCTCGACAACATAGACAGCTGTGAGGTGTTTATTGATCTCACAGCAGCAAGGCACATATGCAACTGCCACTGCATGAACCACCTGCTGAGGTACTGGCAGAATTGTCGTACGTCGCCCTGGTCGGTGCCACAAATTTGAGCTGGCTGAGGCCAGCTTCCCTCTAAATCACTGCATGCACTCTATCATTTGTTCATTCAATCAGAGAACAAGCCAATATCTACTGACTCTGTGATTTGATGATACTAAATTATTATTCTTTGTCATGATAATTTTCCAAGCATGCATCTAGCAGTACTCCCTAATTATTTTTATGGATCCATTCGCCCATTATCTACACCCTCATTAGGGTCACGGGGGAGCTTGAGCCACTCCAAGCTGACTATGGACAAAATGCAGGTACACGCCACCGTCAGCTTAGCAATTCATCCAGTGAACACACACCAATCACTCACATACGTATCTACAGGCAATTTTAGTCTCCAGTTCGCCTGACATCCATGCCTTCAGACTGTGGGAGGAAACGCATGGGAATCCAGGAAGACCACGCAAACTCCAGAGAAGCCCCAGGCTGGATTCACACCCGTGGCCCTTTTGCTCTGAAGGGGCAGTGCTGCCCACTGCACCGCCGTACTGCCCAATTAAGATGAACTGGAAGTAATAAGAGCAGTAACTGAAGACAAAAATTATGTGATGTCATGTGGGTAACAATATCACCAAATTTCAACA
Organism: Gymnothorax reevesii; assembly: GCA_029721435.1. Taxonomy (NCBI): domain Eukaryota; kingdom Metazoa; phylum Chordata; class Actinopteri; order Anguilliformes; family Muraenidae; genus Gymnothorax; species Gymnothorax reevesii. Next base: position 49,588,860 of record CM056589.1, on the reverse strand, counting down.
GATCTGCTCTGCTGACAGGCAGAGTCCCCTGGGTGTGAAATAAATGTGAGACCCAGACCCTTTTCTCCCTATAATTGCATCTCCATCTGTGAATATCCAGCTGTGGCCAAGACAGTGGAACTTTAGGCCACAGATTTCTAGAACTATCAAATGCCCAAATTTTTAAATGATTTAACTGAAACTCAGAAACTCCGTAAACCCACAGTTCTGGCTTATGTCACCGTGACAAGGACAGCCTGTCTTGTCATTATGTGACAACCTGCATGGATCTGTCCTCTCGTAATGGCATGTTTTAGAACATTGAGCTAAGGGAGAATTTCAAAACAAAGTTCTTAAATCCAATCTCCTCAAAGGGTAGATTAATTTTACATAAAAAAAAGATATGGGCACATGGATAATTAGATGTTGCTTACAATTCTCTCAGTGAAAGATCTATGCTGACTGTGTGCACAGTGAGACCATTAGCAATGTCAGAAATTCCCATGCAGACAGAAATAGGCTTATTTTGTCTCCCTTTCCTTGTGGGCAGCTACGGGTTTTCAAAGTGGTGCTCAAGTAGCCTCGTTTTACAGTGAGTGATCAGCGTATCCGAAAAAGAAATGGAAAGTACCTGGATTAACTGTATAGCAGAACTGAACATACTTATGTATGAGACATAAACCTTCTCCATACCCAACTCAATGAGTTTAATGGCCCTAAATACTGAGAGCTGGTTAACAAGAGCTCTTTGTGCCCAAACAAACACTATCCCTGGGTTTGTACTTTGTCATGGAACGGCAGTGGTGTCCATTCAGTGGGGGGTGTGTTTGTTCCTGTGGAAATGAAGGCAGGGGTGTGGAATGGGGGGGTTCAGTCATATCAGCGAACGAATCCGACGGCTGGATTTTTTTTCAACTGGGTACATATCCTACATCCACAGCACAAATGACTTCTGCAAAGATACTCCAGCGGAGCGACAGCCAAGACCTGAGACGTCTCTCACTTTCACTCCCCCACTTTCATACTCTGCATCTCTCTTACTTTTCTTCTTTCTGTCCTCCTCTCCCTCTCAGTCTCTCCCACTCTATTCCTTTCTTTCACTTTGAGCATCTCTCTCTCCTTCTTGTTGGTTTTCACTTCCACTGTATCGCTGCTGAGACAGAAAATGTTTGTGTCACAAAAAAAAAAAAAATCTAATTTACTCTCCTTGTTGTTATTAAGGTTTAATATGTCAAATGTATGATTCTTTTCACACAAAGTTAGCAACATAATGTTTGGGACAAGTCATCATTTCTATTCATTTGGATCTGAACTGCACAATTACAGCAAGGTTAACAAAAGCCTTAAAAAAAAAGATGCCATTGCACAATGCTCCAAAATAATAATAAAATAAGCTGGAGATCAAAATGAAATACTGAAAGCTCACATTATACAAGAAGTAATGAAGCAAAATCAAATTGTCCCAAATATTATGGTCTGCTGAGGACTACATATAAAAATACCTGCCTTTCCTCTTGGCGTAACCAAAAGGTTTTGATAAATACCGAGAGTCTACGCCAAAAGCAAATTTATCTTCACTGCTTGCAACTCTGAGACTATTGAGCACAGAACTATTGAGCACGAAAAACATAATAAAAGTCCCAAATATTATTAACCTATCTGTACTCTGTTTATATTTTTTTCTGTATGCACTGTTGGATTGCCATGGAGATGTACAAAATGTCTCATTTTATTCATTAGCGCAAGAAAAACATTTTCTCCCGACAGAAATCACAAAAGTGGTTGCTGTCGGTAATGGCGGTGATTTCCATTTGGTCTTGGAATCGTATTCTTCATGTACTTTTCAGTTGAATGTGGGGCTCTGCCTGCCTCATCAAAATTCCTAAATCATCTTTAATGTGTTGGTGAATGTTTATGTGCTATGAGTACATAATGAAAGTGCCTGTATATGTGTTTGTACAAATAAATGCATAATGTCAGTTTGTGTATATGCACGTGGGTGGGAGCTCATGGATGCATGTACTCACATATACAGGGGTTGTGTGCATGAATGTGAGTAAGTATGTGTGGCTGTCCTTGCCTGTTTTCATAGGCTCTTTAGAAAAAAAAAACTGCAAATTAAGCACTAAATACAAACTGAAAATGACCTTGCAGTGACCCTCTAGAACCGGAGTTCGCAGTGCACGAGGTGGCAGTTTAGCCCCTCCAGCAGGGCAGAAGCAGGGTTCAGCTGGGGCAAATTAAAGTCTGACCCTCTCTCTGGCCATTTGATGGCACTTCCTGTTACTGGCACTTCCTGTTTCTCTTTCAGTGGCCAATAGGCCGTGGTCTCCCCTGAACTGTGAAGTGTGACTAAATGAAGTGGCACCGAAGGGTGAGGGTAGAGGAGGTCTGTCTGGGTCGAAGTCATGACCACAGAGCCGTGTCCCATTCTAACTGGTGCCATTTAAAGTAAGGTCGGGCCATTAAATTGTCCCCTTTTATGAGATAGTGGAATATAACTGTGCCACATACACTCATAAATGCACATCGGGTAGGAGGCTCATTTGTTTCCAAATAAAATGAATCAATAAAAGAAAGGGATAAGATTTTATGTCCCTTTAGGGTACCACACCAGTTACAAGCTTTTTCTCCCTTTTGGTACTTGTTTTAACCTTTTCACTCGTAGAGCACCATGGTGTGTGCAAGGATACTATTTTGTAATGAACAATCCAAATAATAGGTTTAATCAGCGGTTTTGCAGCTACAGGTTCCGAATGTGCCGATGCGATACTGTCGTTGTCAGCACATTAACACAGATGCTTTGAACAACCACCAACTGGCAAGTTTCTGCAATAACCTCCGCCTAAAACATTGCATAACTACAGGCCAGGCGTATACCAGCAGAAGATTAATGCATAAATCCTATTTATATTTAAACTGGCATGTACACGGAAACATTAACAAGAATACAAATATATATGCAATCACCTGAGCAGCTCTACAGAGCGTTACCTGCTTTGCAAACATAGATGGGTGTGGCAACATTTAATCAAGGAAGCTTTGCACAAGGCAACTGTAGCAATATAAAAATGGTCATTTAAAGGTAATGCAAGCAATGAAGCAAAATCAATCTGAGAGTCAAGTGGAACGGTTACGGGTCTATTGATCGTGCACCATAGTTAGATCCTCCATTGCAGGTGTTTAAGTCCAGAGTGAGTGAACGGTGCTTGTGGGACTGGGTGTTTGCATGCAAGATTTCTTCAAACAACAAAACCAAAGAGCGAGCCGGAAAAACCTGCCCCTCTTCTTCGCGCGCGGGTCAAACAATTCATTGATTGTGAGAGAGAAGGAAGAGATAGAGTTTGAAAGAGAGAGAAAGACGGATTTGGGATGAGAAAAGAATGACTGAAAGCAAGTGAGCACCAGGCAGGAATGAGAGTGACAGAGATGCTCTGCTTCAATATATCCAGTGACACTCCAGTCCCATAGACCAGGGGTCCTCAATCTTTCCCAGAAAGGGCTAGTGTGGGTGCAGGCTTTCATTGCAACCAAGCCATTACACACCTGATACTACTAATCAACCCCTGGTCTCTTTGCTAATAAGTCTGATTCGTAGCATCAGGTGTGTAGCTGCTTGGTTGCAATGAAAGCTGCACCCACACCGGCCCTTTCTGGGAAAGATTGGGGACGTCTGCCATAGACCAAAAGAAACATACATAACTAGAATTTGTTTTTACTTGAAAAATACGAACGTCTCCACCACCCCCAGCCCCCCTTCCCCACCTAACCCATCGGACGGACGGACAGACAGACATATACCAGAAGGCACATACCAGAAGGCACCACTTTAGGACCTGTAGTAAGTATACAAAATTTCATGCAAACAGGTTTGGAGTTACGCTCTGGAAATGAAGTGGGAACGCCTACACAAACACGAATGGGAACCAAGCCTAAAACAATGTCTCCCCTCTCCCTCCGGCGGGGGGGTGTGTGTGTGTGTGTGTGTGTGTGTGTGTGTGTGTGTGTGTGTGTGTGTGTGTGAGTGACATAATTCCCCTCTCCCGGAGCCAGCCGTACAGAGAAAGCAGGGGGGTGACTCCAGTCTCAATGAGAGAGTAACCACAGGCCGTACCACGCCTCTCCGTCCCCATACACGAACACTCACCTGCACTACACGTATTAACAGCATCAATGACTTATGCAAGGGGCTTAAACCCAATTAGCCACTCTGACCCACCCAACAACCACAAAAGCCAGCTCATTAAAACTTGATGAGGCGCTTTGTCATTAAAAGCATGGAGAACTTTGGAATCCAGACGCGAATAATAATCACTGTCGAGCCAAAAAATGGTTTTGAGTGGCATCTGAAAGGGCAGTGTATTGTAAACTGATCCTCAGCTAATCCGGCATGTTTGTCTCTACATTTCAGGCACCATCATGTTTTAATGACATATACAGTAAATCAATCCAGTTTACACATACACTTGTCAAACCATCCTATCCAGAGCAACACTTTAAGCTGTTGGAAATATTTTGAAGCTCTGCCATGATCATCATCGCAACCATTTCAAGAAATGAGGTGCCTTCTATGAATTAACTCTCATACACTAACAGAAAATAAGCCAAAACCATCGCTTTTTTCCTTCCTAGATTTAACACTTAGAAATAATTTATATATACATCTAATTTTTTTTTCCCACATTTGATTTTTGCTCCCTGAAACATTTCTTTTTGGCATGAAGGCAACTCAAAGGTTGATTTGAAAACTTCAATAGCACATTCTAGAAGACTATTTGGCCATTCATCAATAATTTGTCATAACTAAAGGCTTTAGAGTGGAACTGAACATAAACTTGGTCCTTGTACCATGTTTTATTGATACCTATAAGTTGACTGAAAACAGAATCACAAAGGGCTGTATCTCTCCTCAGTGAACACATAACACAGGCTGGTAAAGTCTTATCACTGAATGTGGCAGATGGTGCCTTCTTATCTCGGACTACAACAATTCCTCTGGAATTAAAATGAGTTCAGTCTTTGTCTCAAGGCTCGCAAACAAACTCCAACATCACAGTCTATCCTTCACAGTTACACAACTTTTATTGTTTTTTTTTTAACCTGACAGAAAACACAGTGCTGAGTAAAGGCCTAAATTTGTGATATATGGCCCAGATCTGACCACCCTGCGCCACAGTTCCTGGTGAATTGTACTTCGGCATGGAACTGCATTCCTAGAAACTGAATTTCTCCAGTGGGCTTGGCTCTCCCACAGCTAGATTTGGTTGACCTTTGCTTGTATGAATAGTGTTGTGAATGCGCCCTAGCTCAAAGAGCGTGTACATGATATAGGCTTACTGGTGTGTGTGTGTGTGCGTGCGTGTGTGTGCGTGTGTGTTTCAGTGAACAGAGAAATACATGGGAAAACAGAGATTACAGCACAGTTTCACATTTTAATTTCGCTTTACTACTGCATCTTTCTTCAAATAAATCCCCTTAACACTGTGCAATGTCACACAGACCATACATAACTTTGAAGGATAATGGAGAAGGGCGGGCACAAAACAAAGTGGGGAAACAGACTACGGCTACCTGCCCATGAAGGGTGAGACTAAGCTTTAAATAATAAAGGGAATCTTAATTAAGTAAAAGGAAACAAGTGAAAACTATTAACTGAGGAGAACACAGGATAATTGAATTATTGACTAAGGGCAGATAGTCACTCAACTGGAATGCCAAACGGGAGGGGCATTACAATTGACGGCGTGTGTTTGGTGAATGTGTAAGAACTTTAGTAGACTAAGTCATATTTCTTGAGCTCCATGACATAAAAATTACCATAAATTAGCACAAATAATAGATAATTGATAATACAAAATGTATTGATGAAATCTACGTAGTCCACGCATGAGGTTTTGAGATGATGGATACAATCAGGAGAGAAAAGAGTACAACATGAATCTTGCCAAAACGTGTCAAAAAATTTATTAGGCAGCAACTACAGGGTGAAACAGAAACTCATTTGAGATCTTTATCCTACCAACTACCTTCCTGTTGATAACCACGCAGATCTACAGAGAATTCAACACTCACCATGAAGAACAAGTAATAAATTTAGCCTGAATCTGGCCCTAACTTCCACACTCTCTCATATGTGATTATGAGCTCCCCTCGGGCAAAGACAAGAACCTGAAAGCGCTTGCACAATTTTCAAGGCAGGAAATTAGTTTTTCATCTGTGGAATACCAAATTCCGGCAGCCAAATTTCAATGTTTTGCCGGTCAACAACAGTTAGCTCTATAAGTCATTGGACAGTGAAACATTCGTTATTTTGGTGCTGTTGGCCGAGTACATTGCCAGATCTGAATCCAACTAAACAACAATCATTTTATATGCTGAAGAGGAGACTGAGGGCACAAGAAAGTCCAAAAACACGCAGGAGCTGAGAAAGGCTGCAGTACAGGCCAGGCAGAGCATCACCTAAGAAGGCGCCCATCATGTGGGGATGTCTATGCATCACAGACCTCAATTAGACATTGCATACAAAGGATAAACGACCAAATATATCGATAAAACACCCTCAACTTAGGGCTGAAAATCTGCACTTCTACCTCACAGTCATCAGGACCTCTAAGTCATGAGTAGTGACCGACTAAAGTCGTTGATAAAGTAAGGAAACTGAGCAGCCACAGATCCGTCAGCATTTGACTGGTTTTCCACCTTGTGCTGACCATAAAATGCGCCTAAAAGACTCACTGTAGAGCATTTGCTTAATGGGCGACTTCAAATCCGTTTGCAATACATCCAACCCGCTTAGAAGCCAAGGGAATTTGCCTCCAAATGTGCAAGAAAAGGCACTAAGTGCAACAAACTGAAACCATTCGCAATGCAGCAAAAGGTTTTCTGAGAGGCAAAGTGGAAAGTTCTCTGACATATAGTGCCTGTCAAATAACTGTTTTCTGCGGAAAATATTACTGTTTTTATTTCTATTAATTCCCTCCAACTGGACAATATTTCTAAAGGGGTGTTGTTTTCATATGACACGAGTGCACTCTATCGCTTATTCTCGAGGGTTCATCTCGCATTTAGATAAGTATAAATTGTTTATTTAGAGTGTTCTTCTTGTATGTTCAAATTCACGGAGGGATGGAAGAAAGAGAGATGTATCTTGTCTTATTTCCAGCTACTGTCTGTGGAAGAACATCTGCTTCAGTGACAGCGGGAAATGCAGACGTGACAGTCAATTATCTTGCGTTCAACTGAAATTTGAACTCTTTAACATCATAATCAAAATATTCAATTGCAATGGCAAAATTTTAATTTGTCTCTCTAATCAAATTAGCGTAAAGTTTGTTAGAATTCTGCTAGGTTGAAACATGCTTGTATTTATTTGTAAAAAGTTATAAAAAATGTGCACGCTCAGTTTTACAGTTTCACCTTCGCACATCTTTATGACCCTACCGTAGCTGAATGCTTAAATGACTAACCCAAAGTGCAGAAATTATTTGACCTTGTGGGTTAGTCCTTGTAATGACACATAATCCCCCATGAAGACAAACTCACAGTAACAAGCTAAGTCTGAGAGTCAACTTTTACTGTGACACTTCACTCATGCTGGATGACACACCTCACTGCTCAGGGATGTCAAAGAGCTTTTTCTGCTGATCATTTTACCACCAAAATGTTTTAAGCGATCACTTTCTGACCCCATCTCTTCATAGGTCAGACATTATAATTATGTTTCCACTAATTTTTTTTTTTTCTCCATATAGCAACCAGTTGTGATGAGAGAAAAAGTAAAAAAAAAAAAAAAAAAAAAGAGAGATTTTGACCAAGCTTCGTGGCTTAGTCTTTCACATGAGGAATACTGGTGTGAGCTGCTGGCCCTGTCGCCATGGATACCAGGTAGAAATTAATGACAATGGCTGGTCATTAGCATAACCGATTTAAAAAAGAAAAGAAAATGTTGGACAATACATGTAAAATACGGCAAGAGCAAACCATCTGATTTAGGAATCTGCGGCAGGCAGCTGGCCGGAAAACTAGCACAGATATCAGCAGGTAAATTTTAGAAATACTTTCAAACTCTGCTTCCTCACGACCAAACAAGAAACCAGGAGGACCTAAAGGCCTTTACTACCAATTGAAATTGTAAGAAGTGATGCACCCTTTAAACAGAGGAGGGAAGGCTGCATTGTCACAGAACGGGTGGTGGGGAACATTTCTGCAAACATCATAAATACCATCTTAGAGGTCGGTTGTGCACAGAACAAGACAAAACTACAGCAAGGCCTCCCTTTGTGTCGCAGTCTATGTCGGCAAATGGTTATTTCATGAAGAGGGAAAGGAAGAAAGTGCGCTCACTCAGCGATTTGAGTTCTCATCCGTCACTCCATTAGCTTCATGCTGAGTCCTAATCCTAATTGACTTTTAAAAGGCCAGACATTTCACCTTAATGCACCAATTCATCAGTCCCAGACCAGGAGGTGCTGGGATCTGAAAGGCGAAGGAGGCTACAGATCTCAGGTGAGGAGCTTCATAGCGTCTGACGCCAGAGGACCTCAGGAAGCCACCAGAAGATCACTCACGAGACAAATAGGCGATGCGCACTGTTGCAGCACAGCTCAAGCTACAGCTTCTAGCACTTTCCAGAGACACAGTCCGTGCTGCCAAATACTGCAATTTTTCATGACACTATGCATAATGATGGCTCCAAGGTTTAAGCTGAGAAATAATGCAGGTTCACCTTCTTAGTTTTTAGTCTTTGCTGAGCTTTTTCTCACACAGATGCCAAAAGTCCATTTGAGGTTTTTTAAGGCTTAATTCTGATCTAAACAACAGGTTACCCATAACTTTATCGCTGCAACTTGTTTCTATATTTAAGTTGTCAGCTTCCATTACATCTTTAATTCTACTGGCATAAGACTTCCTGGAAAAGAGCCCATCGTTCTTTTGGCCTCGAGGGACCCAGAAACGGGCGATGAGCGAGGCTTGAAAAGGAGGCATACTTCAGTGCATTTTAACTTAAATCTGTCGGACAATAGAAAAGTTATCAGCAAATACTATTCAAGGACCAGCACAATAGGGGGATATAGCATTAGGGCACGAGGGCCAAGTGTGACCAAAACAAATTAGAGCCACAGCCTTACGGTCATTAACACACTAATGCAACAGGCTAATAAATTAGCATGATTCAAATTAGAATTGGGAGAAATTCTGGGACAAATGCACATTAATTGTGATACAGCTGTCGCTGGAGTCGATCATCAGACTCCCACAATGCCCCCCTTCCCATGCCCTGTTTCGGTGAGTACAGGATCCAGATGCACCAGGCCACAGAGGACCCCACACTCGGCTGGTTCCTAGGCTCCAGTGGGAGAGCACAGAGGAACACAATAGCATCTCATTAAGCTAAACTGCTTCGCCAATGGCCGGCACTTCGCAGCCAGTTTACCTCCTATTCACTGAGCTGGTGGCCAGGGTCTGCAGTACTGGGGGACTGAAATTAGCCATGCACAATACAAAGTGGGCCTGGGGGAGGGTTCTTTGGGGGGAAGGGGGGGGGGGGGGGGTAAGGGCTTCCTGTATTGCCCTGTACATGTGGGGCCAATATGTGCAATGCAAAGTTTTCACATTTGTAAATAGGGGGGTCAGTTAGGGGGGAGATTGGTGGGGGGGGGGTCTCTGTTTTACATACCCCTCCCTCTATCCCTCTGTTAACCCTCCTTCCCTTTAGCAGTATAAAAATGCGAAGGGGGCCTGACAGCGGCTTCATTGTTGCAGCGGTCCTCTCACTCATCCTCGGGCAGGACAATTGGTGTTGACAAGGCACATTTTTCCCGAGTGCTTTTTTAACAAAAAAAAAATTGGTCTTTGAAGTTGAAGAAAAGAAAAGGAGTGCCAGTTTCATACTTTGTTGAGTTGGAACGTACAAAAAAAAAAAAGAAAAGGGAAGGGGTACCCAACGGCGACTGCCTTTAGTGCTGATTGCCCTGATGTGATCATTAACTCTGGAGCAGTGTTAAGAGGAGTGTGTGTTTGCCTAGCCAGACACTGGGTGAAACTCAGGAGGATTATTCTCTCCCAGTTTCACGCTCCTTAGTCCGTTTTTTCAGACTGACCCAAGTCCAGGCTTCGCACCCTCGCTCCTTCTGGCAGAATGAGGTTACAGACGCTGCTCTGTATCCTGCTGCTCATCGTGATCAGCCTCATCCTGATCAGTGGGCACAGGCCAGGTAAGTCAAAGCGACCATTGTCTGTGATCCCGCATGCTCTCTCTCTCTCAGGGTTCAGCATGTGTGGTTCTCATGGGCTGCAGCTAACTGTGAAAGTAAGCAGTGACTTCGACTCAGAGAAATGTTTGCGCTCTTTCTAACAATGCGATTCACACCGAGCTCTTAAGAAGGCATTACAAATTCTAATCATAGAAATCACAGCAATGATTTCAGATTTCAAAGTTTGATAATTAGTGCATTTGTGCGTTTAGACGAGCATGTAAAATTTATTCCTCACATTTCAATGCAATGTGATGTCTTTAAAGTTGGATCTAAGAATCACAGTAGAGCACGATTTGCATCGTTATTAGTGTAACTTTTGAAAAACTTTTAAAAGGGTTCATCAAAGGGAGTTTATAAAAAGTATAACTTTTTGAATAATAACACAGAAGAAAAATATTCAGCATATAGCATAAATATTCATTGTTCAGTATCTAGCATGCTTCAGAGATTAGAGCGTATTTGAGGATGAGAATTCCATCCAAAATCCAAATGATTACCTCGGGCGTATTTACATTTTGCGAAGTGAACGTGCCTGTTTAGCTTCAAGCCACTCCTGCCCATCTGAATGAGGAAAATTGCTGATTTATTTTAATTCATACGGGCATTTCAAACACTTTTCCGGCTGCCTTGATTTCCCAGTTTGATTTCGGGGGTTATACGGGTCATTTGAGAGGAACACTGCCTAGGGTGCTGTTCACGAACCTCAAAGATAGATTTCTCTGAGAGCTTCTGGAATGTAAATCAAGCATCATTTCCCATAATATCTGTCCTCTAGAATGTTTATCATTTGTAGCTGTGATGCTAGCTGATCCGAGACACCCAGTCATGGGGAACAGTTTATACATTTGACTTCCAACACCGTGTAATCTCCTCATCTGAGTATTTCAACATGTTCTTTCATTCTGTTCCCCTGTAATAAAATGCTCGGTGTCATTATCTCTTCCTGTGGCTCCTTTAGTGGCAATTCCTCAGAAACAGCCTCTAATTGCTGTTTATTCAAAGAAGGCAGTTCCACTGTTATCAGATGAAAACCTGATTGTTATATTGGCCAGCAGGTAGAAATGTACAACTTTGACAATAAGAGAATCAACCATCAGATTTTAGCTGAAGAAAAGGGATAGATTTTGGTTGCATTTCTGATACTCTCTCGCATCTTACTTTGAAATTTTATCATAGACACAGAACAATGAATAATTCTTACTGAATTTAAAGAAAAAATCACTACATGAACAATTAATTGTTTCTTTGTTTCCACTCATCGTCCCATGTATGATGAACGCTAGGTTCCCACCATCATGATTCGCGGCACGATTGAAATTGCGATCTTAATCGTGGAGTAATCGTGGTGATCCTATCAGATCTTATCAGATCTTGAGGTCAGTCGTGGCAACCGCGTTGATCGTAGAAAAGTTTTGGACAGTTCAAAAATGTCCTACGATCAACACTGCCAACTGTCAATTGTGATCATCGCATCACCTCGCATCCAAACCTGAAATTTTTAGCCGCTTTCACACTGGACGTGAAACCAATTTTTCGCACGACAGATTACACTCAAAGTCGCTTCTTTGCATTGACCTTGAATGTAATCTGTCGTGTCCGGTGTGAAAGCAGCATCAGAGAAGTTGCACGATCAGCTACGAATGGCCAATCGTGGCGTTCGTAATGGAGCGCACAACAGTGGGAACTATACATAAAACATCCTTGTTTGTCACTCACAAATCCGGTTTGTATCCAAGGCAGGTTGCTTCCTCATCTAAAATGCTTATGCCTCTCTGTGCTTCTGAGGCCACTGTATTGAGGAAAAACAAAGACATGCATCAGTGCATCCCAATACAGATTTGCACAGTGCAGCGGAGCAGAACTGGATACAGTCAACAAGTTAAACCCCACATTCTCCACTGAGTCCAAACGGAATACATAATATATTCACAGGAAACTTTTTACTTCTCCAGAATGTTTGTAGGAGAGGGGAGAGAGCATGTGTGCAAGCGTGGGTGAATGAACATGCATGTTCTCTTAGGCATTTCCAAGTGTGATTCTGCGTGGGCTATACCATAATGGTGTTTTTGTACAACTGTGCTGCAAAACATTAAGGTGATTTCTCCCCTCTGTTGTCCCTCAGATTTCCTGAATCTGAAACGGAAGTACTACAGACACCTGTGTGCATCCCGGAGGTGCCTGCATCTGCACTCACGAGTGCCGTTCCCCTAAGGTAAGAAAAGACTGCCACATCCGCGTGACAACTTTACCACGATATCCCCAGGGCGAGGCATTAAATATCAGTCTGAGCAGTGACTCCAGTCACCAGTCCTTCCTTCCATTTCTGTATGAAATCTAACAGTGACACCTGCTCTGTGGCTTGGCTCCCAGCGGATCTAAACGAGCCTCTCTCGCAAAAAAAAAAAAGAAAAGAAAAGGAAAAAAAGCTAAATAAATAGTCTTCAACTTAGAAATCTAGAGCCGCTTTCACACTGGACGCGAAATGAATTTTTCGCACAACAGATTACATTCAAAGTCAATGCAAAGACGCGTGTATTCACGACTTTGCATTGACTTTGAATGTAATCTGTCAGGTGAAAAATTCGTTCCGCGTCCAGTGTGAAAGCGGCTTATCTGAAGGCAATATTTTCCCCAAACACTGATAATTATGAAGACAAAATAAACAAGACCAATTTGAGATTGCAACGCTGAATGAGCCCCCATCTGTCAACACCCCAGCCAGGAATCGCCATATTTTTTACATTTTTTTATGCAGAAGGAATCTGCATCATCTCAGCAACTTCTTAATTGCGGTTGGAGGTCTTTAACTTTATTAGTCGCTTTACAATAGCAATATATGAGTACGCAACACAGTCTTGGGTGAGTCCCTTGATCCAGAAAGATATTCTTGACATCAGTTAGAGCTGTGGTTCCCAACCCAGTCCCCAGGGACCCCCTGCCCTGCAAGTTTTTGCTCTCTTTCTACTCTTTCACACCTGATCCATTTAAGGGCTCCATGCTGATTGGTTGAAAATGATCTACCTGAACAGGGTGTGCAGGTGTATTGGGCCTTAAATGGATCAGGTGAACGAAAGTAAAGCTGCAACAATAACCTGCTGGACAGGGGTCCTTGAGGACTGGGTTGGGAACCACTAATACATAATACCCCCAATTTTTTTTCTCTTTTTAAATTGTTGTGCATTTGTCCAGACGTGATTCCAAATGCAAAAATTTACCTTATCTCGCAATGGTGAAGAATCCCGTAAAAAAAAAAATTCCTAGTTCTAGATCTGGGTCCAGGTCACTCTCAAAATCTAATCACCTCAAAGTTGGGCCAAGATCCACCTCAAGTAAAATTCTCATCCATAAGTTTTTGCATAATCCTGCTCACTACCCAACCAACCAACAAACACACAAACAAGAACAATCACAAAACCTCCTTAGCAGGGGTAATTAGTATTGGAATCGTTTCAAAAATTATGGACAGGAGTTGGGTATGGTATTATTAAGTATTTGTGACAACAATTGATCAGCACTTGTGGCTTTAATTAAATTAAGTGTAATTAAAATTTTTTTTTTAATTTAAGACCATCAAAAATGGTCAGCAAAAATGAATACATTTTTAGTTTAAGTTCAACCATTTGACTCTATCGAGCACGGTGTCATCACTCTCCTAGATTAAATATCACTAAAAGGTAGGCTGAAAGATCATGGCAAAATTCAATGGTCATGGTAAATATGATTTCAAGTGAGAAACTTTATGAACTATGAAGGATGTGGCTTTATTTCTTATTGGCCCCCTGTAACACATCAGGTAACTCATTCCTCTCAAGGCCAGAAAAGCCCTTTAATTTCCAATGGGCAGCCCATAAACGTGCAGTGCCATTCATTCTGCTATCTAAGCTCCTAAAGGGCTTCCTAAGTCCATTGCCCTCATGAACAAGGCTACCAACAAGGCCGATTTTCCACCCATAACTCCTAGACAAATTGCCGGTGGAAAGGCCACAACAGTTTAGCTCTGAATCTTCTGAACGAAATAATGAGAGGCATGAAAGAATGACGTCTATTTACTGTGCCAAATAACCCCCTCTTCCCATTGCCACAGCAGGTGGGTAAATAAGACTAATAATCTGCCAGTTCCCTATATCACCTGAAAGCCATACAAGTCCTCTGCATTTATGGCCACCTAAATAGGAGGCAAATATTCACATATTCGATAAAAGAAATTACAAATGATGTCTTGTTATCTCCCGAGAAAAGCGCAATGGATTTACGCATTCCGTTGCGCTCTCTCAACCCTCACAGTATTAAAGGAGGATTTAGGAAACTAGCGGCTGCAATGGGACCGTTTCCCGACTGCGCGGAGCAAGCAAAGGCTGCCATCTGTTATCTGACAATAAAACCTCCGGCCCAACTAAGAACAGAAAAATTCCTGGCATAATGGTCTTTGTTTTTATTACGGGGTCCTGGGTTAATGACACTGCGAACGGTGATCTCCAGGACACATTTAGACGGAGGTCAGAAAACTTGGCACACTGGGGCGTGAAGGGCGAAATGCAAGATTTGTTTAACTACAGCTGTTGTTTCCGTGGAATTGAGAAACACCTCAGAAAGCCAGTGAGTGCGGCTGTTGTTTAATTTGACCTGTCAGTTTGTCAGGAAAAAAATTGTGGTCCCACACGCACACACACGTGAGTGTTCAGTTTTTTTTTTCGCTATAGTTTGCATATTAATCTAGTTCAGCACCTTTTCAAATGAATGAAATCCTAGGCCGTTTGTTTTTTCACTTTTGAGACGCTAAACACAGGTCATTCCGCTGCCTTCAGCCTTAATTGACCCTGCTCATCCCATTCAACTGTGGGACGGCAGCTTTTAGTCTTGACTGACATTCTCCACCCAACAAGACAATTGGAACTGCTTAAAATGGCTCTGGAACGGTTGCGAGGAGACGATATGCATCATGCCAAGCCGTGTAAGCTTTACTCGGGGACGTTCGTCTCTTCTCAGTAGGAAACATGGCTACAACTCGACATTTGGAAACCAACATCGGAGCATGAGCTCATGACAACTGTAAAGCTGCTTTCACACCGGACGCGAGACGACTTTTCCGCACGACAGATTACAGTTTCGCGTGTATTCGCGTCTTTGCATTGACTTCGAATGTAACCTGTCGTGTGAAAAATTCGTTTCGCATTCGATGTGAAAGCGGCTTAAGGGGTCAAGACTAAGCTCAGACTAAGTTTCATTCAGTAAAAAAAATCTTTCAAAACATTCATGAAAGGTGATTTTAAGACCAAAAAAATAGCCTATTTAAGTGGATTTTTATCATGTGAACGTCTCCAGTGCATTCGTTTCGCGACAAAAACGCGATTTTCTCGTAAAATTTAAGTTTATCAGGCTTGTGGCGGGCATAAAATCCATTTTTTTCAAGGTATTGCTCTGAAATGTTCACCAAATGTTTGTTTCGTTCTATACAGTGACATAGCCATTTTGGGGGTAGGTATATGAAGGTTCTGCCACCGATTTCTAAAATTCTATGACCAAATAATTTTTCAAAATATTTCCCATGAAAATACCCAGAATGAGTATGTCATTGTATAGCTGGTGATATTAGCTTCTAAAAAAAAAAAATATATATATATATATGGTAGGCTATAGTTTCTGAGATATTGTTGCCACGAGATTTCACATTTTTCGCCAATAGGCCCTAATGTACGGTTTTCAAGGTAACAAACATTAAATTTGATTAAAATCAAATTCCATTCTGAGCTTTTTTCAGTTGACACAATCTTTATGTGTTTTTAGTGTTAAGAAGTACTTTGAGTGAACCCAGGCTTGACCCCTAAACGCTACCTTAATTTGAAGTTGTTTAACAACTGCACTTTCATTTTTTTCTAGGTGGTCCACCCTTGGAAGCGGCAGGTAAGGCAAAAGGAATGGACGACTGTGGCCGTGATCTGGACAGAGAGCCCATCCTCTTGCTGCTGCGGAGTCGCAATTTGCGCTATATGGCAAGAACCACTCAACAACTTCCTGAACTAACTGCGATGGAGTCGGCGGACGCACCCTGGCTGAGCGGTCAGGATGGGGGGTCGTCAGCTCTGAAGGGTCCTCGCCCGTGTCGGCCTACGCGAAACCACCGAACAAATAAGCGGCGAGCTGCTGCCGCGGACGGCATCGGCGACATACTTTAGTTTGTCGTGGTTGCATGAAATTGTGATGGCGACAACGATGGTGTGCGATTTCCCTGCCACGTTATAGCTACAAGAAATGACTTTGATTTTTCAAAAAAAAAAAGAAAAAAAGAGGTGGGACTTAATTCACTTCAAAAGTGACTGTAAACTTCAGGAGATTCCGTCAAAATCTTACATGCTTTACGCTACGCTCCATGAGGATTGTAAAGCATTTTTCTTTGCGACTCTATTCCATTATTTTTTGCCATCATATTGTTCAGGTCATGTGGTTAATCGTTTCATGAAATCCTCATTTAATGTGTTTATTTTTCAGTAACGCACTTGAAATTTTTATTGATGTTATTTTAATAAATGCATATACTCATTTGATGCCGGTTATTATTTTCCTCACTGAACGGTTTTAGATGTTAAGGGAGCTTCGTGATACTCTTCTTAGATTTAGGTAATCTGAGTAACTGACAGTCCGTGGGGTTCTTGAGAACGACTCAAATAAATGGGCAATATTAACTATACAGAATATCATACACTGCTTTGTGAATAATGAATATTGAAAGATGTAACCCGCTTTGAAAATAATGATGGTTTCTATACTTAATAATTACTGGTTTCAGGCAAGTTACAAATGCTGTTGTAAAATGATTATTTGAGTGCAGCCAACATATACCTGGACTACAGAAAACGGGCTTTTTGCAGTTTGACAATCAAATTTACCACTCAAGAGACTTTGCTGATACTGTGTGAGGCAGCAAATATACTCTTTCACAGTTGCACTCATCCTCACACTTCGTTATGAACGTAGTGTGCTGCGGAGACTAAAATGCTAGTGAGGGAGGAAGCGTATACAGCAGGGCTATTCAAGATTATCCTGCAAGGGCCCGTGTGGGTGCAGCCTTTCATTCCAACCAAGCACTTACACACCTGATGCTACTCATCAATCTCTTCAGCAAAGACTCTTGGAGTTGATTCGTGGAGTCAGGTGTGTTGGCTGGAATGAAAGCCTGTACCCACTTCCGGCCCTTTCTGGATAAGGTTGAATAGCCCTGCTATAGAACTGTCTTCAGAGACTGCCTTGAGGGAAAGAATAATGGATGTTGAGGATGTTTACAAAAGAATACGAATGGCAGCTCATGCCTGCCTTATTGTGAATCAATATACTCAATAAATTTAATAAAATTGCAATGATTTGTTTGTTTCATTTGTCAATCATTCATCTATTTACTGAGACGACATACCCGCTAATGGAGCCACAATCTTGCAGCCTTTCAGCTGATACAACATTAATGTACACAATCTTCAAATCACTGGAAAAACCAATAAATTCCAGCTTTGTGAAACTCTCAGCTGTTTTTGTCGAGACTGGTTCTGATATGGATCAAATTAACTCTGAGATCACTTTCACTACAATAACTTTGTTGACCCTTTCATTGCTTTACAAAGTGTTGCACCCAATTAGAGCTGGTGAAAAGTGGCAAAATGCCCCATAACTCTACAGTGAAACAAGGACTAATGTGCACTTCAATGCAGAGTTCAACCTAATCATGCACAAAGACACATCTTTCCACCAAACAAGCAAATTCACATGTTTATTCAGACCTTGTACAAAAGAGTAAACAAATTAATTCAAGATGTATTTCATACAAAAGCAAGCCTTTTCAATTCAGAAAATCATTCAAAAGTCCACAATGAGCCTGAGTAGACACTGAAGTGCAGAATTACACATGTATACACCGTACATCATCATCAAGTGGTCAACATCGATAAAAAAAAATTGTTACGGAAAATTTTCAACAATTAAGGACTACTTTAGACATTGGACCTGAACTATTTCAAACAGCAATAGCAAACTAAACAGACAGACCTGCACAAAACAAATTACACTTCCAAAACATGAAAAAAATAAAACAATTCTAAAAGAAAATGAATTCCGGTGATGCAAGCGTTTGTTTTTTCCTCTTCTAATGTTTAGTTTTTAAGTTACAAAAGCCACTCAAAAATGCTCTACTGTTAGCCTGAACAGAGGCAATGTTTTGAATCTTAAAAATAAAAAAACAAGAATTTAAGGGCCAACAAAAAGCAGACAAAAGCAATATTAAACCCTCGCAGCTTGGCTTTTCCTCACTCTAAAGGTTGCAAAGTGCCTGATAGAGCCCATTTATTTGTTCATAGCATTTTAGACCTTGCATTTTCCAAGGCTTACTTTTTAACATCCCCATTTTCACCACGATTCCTACAAAATGACGGTTTCTTAACCATCAGATTTGACGTCAGCGCATGAAACTAGGACCAGATTTGAGGCGTTTCCGGCGACATTCGCCCACGTAATGAGCATGTTATTCATATTGTGAAAAAATTACCCACTTTTTCACGACAGAAATATTGCTTTTATTTTGCTCTCCTGACCTTCCATTCAAACTCTGAATAAGAATGTGGACGTGTGCATTTAGGTGAGCGTATGTCTGAGCTTGAGGGGCCAAAGATGCTTAATTCTTCCAGATTTCTCAGGTTCTGTTCACATCACTGACCACAGGACGCTTGGGGAGATAAAATACAAACCATTTAACAGTCTTTTCGTTTTTTGGCCCCATTTGCCTTGTATTTCGACCACATTTATGCATCTACCCAGCTAAGGCCACGTCATTTGGCCTGACTTAGTCCAGCACATGATACACGTTTTTAAAGACACCAGCGTCCAGGCTATGAGGATTTAACGTCACATAAACTGTGCTGTACGCAGAAACAAAGTGTTTTGATTCATGAAAAGCGACTTCTTCATGTGATCCATCATTACGAACGGGAGGCTGCCTTGCTTGACAATAAAAACCTGTACGCACTCACGCATGCTGTGTACACTCATGCCCCACCTCTCGCAGTCACGTGACCCTTTACTCCCTCATCTGTTGGCTGGTTAGAGACAGGATTCGTCTGCTCAGCAGGGTGTTGTGCTGCTTCAGGTACTCGATCAAGTCCGCCTGCTTCTCCACAACGTCCTCCAAATTTGAGCCATCCCTGGGAGTCAAACAGGCATTCGAGATCAATTCTACACTCGATCAACTCTGCTCATAATCAATCCATCAATCCATCCATCCATCCAACACTTCCAAGCAGGAATACAGGAGATGAAAGAATCTCTAGAAGGCCCTGCATAACCTCTGTTGTGTTGCAATTCATTGACGGTGGACTTGGCATTGAACGCGAGTCTTTAAACGAGTCATGACAGTGTGGTCTTTATGCTCATAGAAATCCTTTCGGGTCATGCATCAACATGAGCCAGATCTTCATCAAAATTTAATGTCTCCCTCCTTAGCACAGTATCTATCAACAAACAAAATTTGATAGACATCTATCTATTGCTTTTTGAGATATCCTATTTTTTAACGAACGGACAAATCAGCATATTGACACCAGAGCGAACATTACCTGATGGCAGAGGTATTATAATAATACTAATAATCTTGGAGCACTTTTTTAAACTCACGTAACAAAGTGCTTCACACAAGTCAAAACACAATGTGAGTAACACGAGCTTTCTTGCCCCCTCCCCCACCCAAAGACCTTTAAATCTCCTATTAATCACGGCGCTGAAATACTTATAAACATAATGCTGCCATATTTGTACGCACAGCTTGACAGTGATCAGCGTACGAGTCAACAACAATACTCTCCTGTTGTTTGCAGCGGCGCGAGGCATTTATGCCATTGCAGATTAAAAAATGTTGAGTTTGGACAAAGGAAATGCAGCCCTGGAAGCTGTTTGCTCGGCCCAAAGAGCCCATATTGGGTGCTTTGTAAGATGTTATCCCTCAAACGGCCTCATCCTCTTTGTAGATGTTAATCACACCGTGGCAGGTCACCCACAAGAGCATCTTGACCCACCGATCTTTGTCACGGGGCAAGAAAATAGAGAGGAGAAAAGACCCAGACCCTTTGAAAGACGGAGGCGAGCATCTCAGCGCAGACAATTTGAGAAACAAGAAGAAAACTAAGGGAAAAAAACTGAGCGCAAAAAAAATCTGCAGAAACAGAGTTTTTAACCGCGTGACTTTCTGCTTTCTGGGCCCAGTGTAAACACAATGCTCCGGCTCCACAGAATTCTGGGCGTCAAAAAAATGTCATTTTGTTTAATTATTAACATATGCGTGCAGGACTAGGAAAAAAGCCCACTTGGGTCATTTTATGAAAATTGAGATTTTCCAACAAAATCAAAGAGTGATCCCAGTTTTTGATTTTGAGAAAAAAAATTGGGTGAATTTGTGCACAGCAAAGTGTTGCAAATTGACAGCACAGTAGTGCTGGGATATCACTGAGATACCCCGTTAATCTCAGAATGGAAAAAAATCCCAAGTGACCCCTTTTCCTAGTCCTGCACACATATTCTAATTGAGGACAAAAATATCAGGAAATGGCCAAACTAAAACAATTAGAGATAGCACTTCTGTGGCTATAAGGAAGCCATAGTCATCAAGGCTGATGCTAGGAATAGCATCGTTACTCCCGTTTCCTGAAATGTAACCATGTGCAATAAACTGTAGCTCAGGGGCGTTTTTAGCCGTGTGAAGTACGCATGATAAGATAAAAATGCCTCCAGATACACACATAAGTAAGCTGATCGAGATATGCGCCGGGGTTTCGAATACACTGAGAGAACAGAGGACAGCCCTCCCAGCACCAGGAATGTAGGAAGAACTCATTAAAGCGCCTCTGGTTCATTTTGCTCACATTTTCCATGAGAATGAGTAAATGGGGGGGAAAAAAAGAACTTTTCACAACACTGACTTCTCCCTCAGGCGAGGTGCACCCAGGCTGCCCCGAGCTCCACTGTGTGGGGTGTGCGCTTTCCAAACATCCACCCCAAACATCCCCCCAAACTCTACACTGAATCCTGACCCAAAGATGATGGTGAGGAGCAGGGGTTGCAATACGGCCCTAGAGTGCCTCAGAGTATTACAAATAATTGAATTCGTTTTTTATTCACATTTCAAACACTGTCCCAGCTTTTTTTGGGAAACAGGGTTGTAAACGAGAGTCTGACTCAAGTATTGAAACACTGTGTAAGCATCTTTTCTCTGCCACAGTAAATCACCTCTTATTTAACATTAGCATGCTTATGTGAGGGGGGGGGGGGGTATTTGCAAATTAAGTTTACTGGGGATGGGTCAGAGGTCAAATTTTGAAGTGAACAGAGGAGAGTGTTTGGGGGGGGGGGGGGGCATGGCATCATGAAGTGTAATCATATGAAACTAGAGTGCCTACCTCCGTCATGCCATGTTTGGTTCTGGATTAACACAAACATTATCCAAATCACCAACAACTCTTGTCAATTCTAAATTAGGGCAGACTCTATTTAATACTGAAATTTTATGAAAATCAGTTCATCACATAAGGGACAATCATTCCATTCAGATACATTTTAACTTCTTCTCGATCTAGAATCCAGAATATGTTCCAGATCACTTTCAAAATTGAATCAACTCATTCTTTGACTACCATCCACCATCCTACCAAATTTCGTGCCAATCCATTCAGAACTTTCGGAGTTATCCTGCAAACAGACAGACGGGCCTGGGCTGGGCACAGACTTAATCAGTCTTGCAGGCACTGAAGGCTTCACAGGCAAAAAAAAAAAACCTCTCACAGGACTTCACAAAACAAGAAATTTCCACTCACTTTAAAAAAACAACAGCATATCGGGAAAAGCAAAGGGCAATCCCACAATGCTTTGTAATCATCATGTAATTTCCCCGCTGCTTTGACAACAGATGCCATGGGGCAGAAGCCATGATCCAACATTTGCTCGCTATGGCCGATTGCAGTTTCAGCATAATTCAGTACCTAATGCATAGGTGGAGCAGTATCCTTAAGGTTGGATTAGCATGGCTTTGGCCGATCTGGGTGTGAAGATCTCTCTCGTTTTATTCTGTTTGCATCCCTTAACGGCTAATCCTATGCGGTATTTGGCTACATTAATGCAGATGACCTAGAGCTCAGTGAATGTCTGACAGGGTATTTCAACATTCAAAGGCGAAAAGTTAATCTGTTAGACAATGAAAAACAGGAGAAGCGTTGCCGCGAGGAACCGCAGACGTAAGGAACCATTGCTACGGGGTACAGTTGCCGTATGACACTATTGATGCAAGAAGCCATTGGAGCCCAGTACAGCAGATACCAGGTACAGTTGCTCTGAGCAACCGTGGCAGTAACAAAGCATTGCTGGTGAGTGTGGTTGCTGGACTGCACCAAACCACTGCTGACCACACTTTATGGGCGACTCATTTCTCGGAACAAAAGAACTGGAGACCAACAAACCCAGCTCACGTGCAGCCCACTTTCCCCTTGAAGCAAAGGATGCTGGGAAACATACCTGAATCCAGTCTCAGTGCAGAGATGGGTGTTGTTGGGGTAACCATGCAACTGCTCCTCCTGGCTGACGTCAGGCTCTGGTCTCTCGCTGTTGAAGTTCTGCACTTTCACTACAGAAAGAATCCAGGAAAATAAACACTTAAAAATACAAATTCTGAGCTCCATTAGCTGTGAATCACCTCCGACACAGTAATGCGTGTTTTGGAACAGACTATGTACTTCAAATAAAGATAAAAGCTCTGCTAATGCAGGAAATTTGGAATAAGGTCTGTGCTCAGAGAGTTATAGGTGTGGACTGTGGAGTGTCATTTCTGGCTTTTTTTTTGTAGTGACCTTTAAAAAATAATACTTGTAACTCAAAGGTTGCTGGTTTGATTCCCTTCATCAACGAACTGAATGTCAGTAAATAACAGGTAGTACCACGCTATTGTCCTAAGACAAATTCACTTGGATGACAGTTGACGGCAAACCGGAAGTCATAACAGTGAATGAAAGCAGTACAGAGAAGTATTATTAGGGTGCAAAAGATATTGTTCAAAATTGAGAGGCAACAGCAGTTGTAACCCTCAGTTAAATTTTGCTTTTTTAGAATTATATTCAGTGGATATCCATACCCGGGGTGACAGGCACAACACAAAGGAGTGATATGAATATGAAAAATGAGAAGTTGATGAGAAGTATACCAATTGTAGTCATCTTTTCCCCACATGAACCGGACTGTATGAAAAACAGCCACAAAGTTAGATCACTGTAGCAACACCTTCACTTGCTTTTGAGCCATGCCGCTTTCTTCCATCCGGTTCCATCCAAATATAGCAGTCTGGTCTCGTACCGCCAACCACAATCCATGTGAACACATCGTTAAGCACCCAGGATTTTAAACAAAGTCAGTCTTCAGTCTTGGATTCTTGGGTTTTCTAAATAATAAACAAAAGTTGGAGAACTATTAAAATGTCATTTGAATGGATGGCTTCCAAAGATCACCAATCGCATCATCAGTCATCTAAGTCACGAGGGATTATCTAACGGACCAATCGCAAACCAGATAACCAGCCTGCAACAGAACCGTGGCAATTTCTCCAGTACGCATTCAACAACCTCCAAGAACATTTTCTCATTGAACCACAGGGCGGTTTACCAAGGTGAATTGGTGAAGTCCGGATGGCAAAGGGTGATCACCCAAGTATTCAACTGCTTATTTGCCATCAATTTTTCAATACTTGTGAACTATTCTCTTGATGTTTTACAAAGTCTCTCAGCTGCAGGTAATTTGCTTGCACGTGTTGAAGACTGTGACATCACTGCATATTGCAGCATATTCCGTGTCTGTAAGGGCGGCCAGCTACAGTCACCCGGCTGAGCTGATGTGGGATCCCCTCGGAGCCCCTCCCCCACCTGCTTTCAAAGTAAAGTGTAAATTTGGAGTGGGGAGGGCGGGGGGGTGGTTACTCACCCCGGCCTGCTGGGCCCAAAGGTAAATACAGAATATTTACTGACTCTCTCCAAGGCTCGGCTCAGCTGAATGATCCGTCACAGTCCGCAGAGATTGGGAGCTCAACACACCCCTGGGGGGATTAAGATTTTTACCCGATTAGATCTTGCACAGCTGATGAGGAGACTGACTGCGTCTCCGTGCGAGGATACGGAGCAAACAGGTTCATAAAAGGAGAGATGGATGAGTACTGTAGCAGCACTGGCTTTCCCTTCCGAACTCAAGTTGTGCTGACCCGGGAACACACACAAGACAGGGTGAAACAGGGCGTTCCCCACACCGCATTCGCAACGAGGAGTGTGTCCATGGAAAATGTGAAGCACTTTTGCCTGGTATCGTGACTATGGATCCCTACTGTGGTACCACATGAAATGTTGAACTATCTCCTGCCTCGCCGTACAGAGGATGGACATTTTAGCGAGCTCCTAAGCTCCCAGAATAGTGCCACATTGACTTAACAACATATTGTTTTTGTAGTATTTTAAGAACACTAAAATCCACTTTACGATATGCAACAGAGCATTAGTTGTGTTTGAGGATTTTATTCTTTATAAATCGTTAAGATGCTGATTGGTTCAGCTGCAGGGATTGAGAACACTCAAGGGAAAGCAGACACTTAAGGTCTTAAGCAAGAGCTTTTTTACCAATTGCCTTAAGGTACTACAGGGCATTTGACGTCACTTTCAAAGAGAAAAATGGAGGATTCCCCGAGCATTTCGATGCAGATATTTAAGTATTTATTTATCTGCTCCGCTTCGTCTTAAAATTACCAAAAAACACATTGTAACGGCAAATGGAAGGTCTTTCACCTGAATTTCACTTCAAAAAAGAAAGTCGTCTTACACTTTAAAGAGTCAAGGGTGGTTTTATTTGTGGGTAAACCACAAATATCATTACTAGACAAAACAGTGCCGATGGATAATCTGGCCTTCAATGTTCAAAGATTAAGGGAGAGAGAATTAGAAGAAGCTTTGTAAATTAGCTACTCATCACGTCTCAGAGCACTTGACTGTCAAATGAAACCCGTGGTGGCTGACATCCAATTAGAAGCGACATTGCCGACTGCGTGCTAGTTGAGTCTCTGCAGAAGCTTGTCATTTTATCATCAATGCTTAAAGCTGCAGCCGTGAAATTCAGATTATTATTATTTTTTTTCCCCCACTGTGCGAGGAACTTGGAAGGATTTCTAAGCGATTACAACTGCCACCCCCGGCTGCCTGCAGTGCTACAGTCCTGGCCCCAAAGCCCCTCCCACCAGAGAATACAGTCACATGGTTCAGCTGTATATAGCTACATTCCATTTCAATCAAACTGAGATGTTGTTACACATCATAAAAAAAGAAGCAGATCTGACAATGACAAATACACTGTCTTGCATCACAGCGCTGCAACCAAAAACAGCAACAAACTTAAAAAAAGGAAGGATTGGCATTGGGAAATACTTTGCGGAGACCAAAAAGTTACTGTGCAGAGGCAACACATCTCAAAGTTATTCAACGCTAGCTCTGACAAGCTAAGTTTACTGGAGTGAGGCAACACAACTCAAAGTTGCCAAATGTTAGCTTTGACTTCAAAATCATCATATCTGGAGAGAACACTTCTTCACACAATAAATAAAAATACTGTTTAGATAGTTTACTGACTGGGCCAGCAGAAATGAGTCACTCGTTATCAGTTCTTAAGCCTCTCAAGTCCTGTAGCTCTCATAATCTCGCCAAAGTCATCCCGTTATCCCTTGTTCAATCCTCTTCAGTCTCCTTTTGTAAGGTTTTCTTGGCTGTGAACACTTTTAATGTCAAAGGAAATATGGGAAAGTGCTCTACCATCACCGCGTTTTTCCTTGATTTGAACAGCCATGGAGGTGCACATCATGATTGACATTATATAAGGCACAGCCTCTGGTTGTCATTTGGTCTGATCGCAGCAGGCACGGCAGATATCAGCAGCTGTAATACCTTTTCAATGACCATTGGCTAATACATCCACTAAAGATGCAACAATACCAATATTAATATCAGATATCGGTCCAATATGGACTCGAATAGTTTCATCAGGTATCGGCACAATGGGCCAAATCTGGTATCGCCTACCATAATTTAACTAAATATCACTTCAGAACATTTATATTTCAGTATTTATTTGTTACACTTTGTTTTACAAAACTGGTAAAGCAATATTTAAATCAAGCCTGACGTTGCCTTACACATAAAAGAAAGATCAACGTCTCTTCCAGTCAGTGAGGCATACAGCTTATTTATCAAACACTGATATCAAATCGATTCACAGTATCAGGTGATACACAAAGCCCAGGTATCGAAATCGAGACTGTAAAAGTTGGATCGGTGCGTCCCCAACATCCACATTTACCGGGCACTTATTATCTGGGAATCACCAACCGCTATGCAACCAACAAATATTCACAGGATTGAAGTACAGCGTTTGGAGCACTTTATAGCCACTGAGAGTGAGATTTTCCTTTGTGTCTGAAATGCTAGACAAATACAAACAAATTGAGAGAGTGGAAAACGGCTGCACACTTCTGACTCATTTGAGGAAACACCGTGGATGGAAGTTGCTGAAATATAAAGCAGGCCGGGCTGGTCTGAGGACTTCGGAAGCATCCTGATGGATGGCTAGGAGGAGGCCAAGGACACACAGGAGCCGTTATATCCTGACACTTAATGCCTCCACTTCTCACGGCAGTAATGACCTCACACGTGCTCTCGTTCAGCACGCCGTCGCTCCACATCGCCCCACCTCCCGCGTCAAAGAAGCCGCCGCACTGTGCGAGATCCCGCCGTAAAACGGGCAACCCGCCTCGGCCATCTCAGACACACCAAACAAATAAATACCTGTTAAATACGCCTGTTAAGTCCTCCAATAGAATGTCAATCTCAGCGCACACATTAATAAATACAGCACTTAACCTGCTGCTGCCAAAATTCCCGAAAAGATGGGCCCTCCGTTGGCATAAATGCGGCCCAGTCCTTTGCTTGTGAGACTAAACCAGCGCCTGCAGAGAAAGTCCCCAGCAGTGTGAACTGGTAAACTGAAAATTCACAGTTATTTCCCACTTGGTGCTTAATTCACATTACACTATTTGCCCTGACTAATGGTCAAACAACTATTACCAAATTTCCCCACCCAAAATTCCATCAGGTTGACCAGCTAAGAGAATAGTGAAATAATGGGAACTAAAAGACCAATTCGCAAACACTAAATGTCCCATAATATGTGAATAAAAAGAGATGGAACATCCTATCTGAAGAAAGGGGATGTTTAAAACTGCTTTAAAAGCCCATAAAAAGGCTAAGGGCAGCAGGAAAGAGGCCATTTTGAAATGGACGTGACACATTTCTCACTTATCCGTTAGAATGGAAGTGGCTTCCTTTAGCCAGTCCTGCAGTAAATACAGAGGCCTTCCCTAAAGAGTAACCGTGCGCGGTACAGGTCACTGCTATACTGCTCAGCGCTTTTTAATGAGTTACAACAAGCTAATTGCTCTGCTGCCTAAAAACCAGCATAGTATCCATTTACCACTGTACAGTACACTCAGGATACTGGTGGGATCTACACACTCAGATAAGGAACAAACTTCTACCATGTTTCAACGGACGAAGTTGGTTATCAAAAGGGAGCACATTCTGGCTAAGGTCTCTAGTCAATCTTGAAGACAACAAATACTTTCCGACCTAAATTCAGCATTCAGCAATGCAGTTAAAGAATACACACTGGCCAATGGGCTAAATCTAATTGTGAAAGCAATGAATGCGGATTTTGAATCTTAATTTAATCTTAAAGGCAATGTAAATATACTGACTTGCAGTTTTTTTTTTTTTTGAATATTCTTTCATGTAATGCATCATGTCCGCACTTCAACTTCGGATCCTACACCAGACGAGCAGGCGGTCAGCAATAGAAATGCCACATGCAAAAATAATGAGCAGGATTATTCAATAATGGACAAGGTTTGTCGCAAGTGCACCAAACGAGAAAATCATTCCGGGGTGAAACTTCATTGGGACTATTGACGAGCAGAGGACAGAAAGATAGAAACTGAGGTAGAGAGAAAGTTGGAGCGATAGACATTGAGATAGAGTGGGAGAGAGGGAGAGACAGAGATATGGCTAGAAAGAGAGAGACCGAGAGAGGGGAGTGGGGGGGTTGGGCTTTTCACCTGCCACCTGAAGGCTCCACTTCAATCAATCATTAGCTAAGTGCAAATATCCTGCTGGAAGGACCCGCCTATTAACGGCGAGGAATTCCTGCATTGGAGTGTTTATGTGTTTACGCGCCCGTGTCACTGCGGCCC
Source organism: Gymnothorax reevesii (assembly GCA_029721435.1). NCBI lineage: Eukaryota > Metazoa > Chordata > Actinopteri > Anguilliformes > Muraenidae > Gymnothorax > Gymnothorax reevesii. The sequence continues at coordinate 49,560,291 of CM056589.1, read as the reverse complement.
TGTCTCAGATAAAGCCATCTTTCCTCTCCTCTCCTCCTCCCTTTTCTCAGTTTCTTTTTTCCCGCCCTCCCTCTTCAGTTCATCCGCAACAAAAGCCCCAGACATCTGGAGAGCCCGCGCGGCGCTGCAGTCATCCTCTCCGCGGTGTTGAATTCCGCAGCGCCCTCCTCCTCGCCTGAAACCAGAATCTCATCGCCAGTGAAAAAAAAAAACACTTCACCTCTTTTTTTTTTTTTTAGGTGCATTTCTGTTTTTTTGTTTTTTTCTTTGATGGGCTAACAACCATCAAAATGATTTTTTTTTCCACTAATATTCCCAGAGAGGTTTTTTTTTTTTTTATAGAGCTGCTAACCGTGAGGGGAGAATGCACGCCTGCCGAATACATTTCACAGCCAATTCCACTCTCAGTTTGCTCAATAAATGGGAGACTTTCATTTCGAGATGAACTCTTTGAAGGAGCCTCACTCTCCCTCCCATCAGCGAGAAACAAAAAGGAGAAAAAAAAGCAGTAAACTACTTTGATGTGAGAAATCCTAATGTAACCCTTTACAATTGTGTGTATTCATGTTTAAATGAAGAGAGCAAGAAATACAAGGACTCTACATCTCTTAGCATGAAACGCACTTTTCAAAAGGACTTCAAAGGGAGAGAGTGTCTCCGGCCCAAACTGCCTTCCTACCAGGAGAACCAGACACATTAGCAGCCCAGAGCTTTCCGTTTCTCCCCTTTAAATGTTCGCCGACTGTGACAAAGCAGTTTAGAGGACGGCTGACACTTTACAGTAAATAGGCCACCGTGAGGTCGGCGGCGGAGGCCGTGAGCACACGCCACTTGGCTGAGAAATATACGTGCGGAGATGAATGTTCAGAACGTCGCGTTCCGTCGCGGTGAGCAGGAATGCTTTGAAATCGCCGCAGCAGTAAAAGTGATTCTTCTCCAGCGGACTCATCCATTAACTGATCATTATTTCACCGTTTCCCACGAGAGTATCTGCATCGTGCAAACTAAATTTAGGTGTGATGAAAGGGGAGGAGAGAAAACTGAGTCATCATCCTTCATCTTCATTAAATCCTCATGACAACTTTACTATTTAAAAATGCAAGTGGCGCCTGGGAGAATCACCCTTGAACAACAACTATTTAAAAGCAAGAGCACATTTTCTCCCACCCTTAGGTAGTCAAAATTGAGCTGAAGTGTACAGGAATTCTCTCTCTCTGACAGATATAAGCTGAATTCTCCCAGATATAGCCTGAATAATAACAGAGACAAGCAAACAAATTCCCAAAAATAAGCTTGAACCTTCTCTCTTAAGCAGATGAGAGTGAGAGAGAGTTCTCTTTCAGTCAGATGTGAGTTTAAGAGTTTTTCTTCAAACAGATGCAAGCACAAAAATTTCTTTCAAAATACAAGCAAAGTGCTCAGATAAAAACAGAAGAATTATCACCTAAAACTGAGAAATTTGTCTTTAAGACTGATAGAAGCGGAAGCATTCTTTTAGGAATGAAATGAAGCTGACGGATTCGGTTTTAATTAGAAGCTTGACAATTCAGTCTTATGCAGAAAGAAGCTGAAGAATTCTCTTAGATACACAGTTAAGAAATCTCTCAAAGACCAACATGAGAACAGGAATTCATCTTGTGAAAAGCTTTTTGTGGACCAGAATGAAAGGGTCTATTCTAATGAGGCAGCTTTCTTACTGTAACAATGACAATAAACATGAGAACAATGCATCGCCGTTTCTGGGTGGAGTGTATTCAAGGTTTGCCTTTGGCAACAGCTAATGACCAAATACGATCTGACCAAAACAAGGATCCCCTCTCCTCAAAGGAATCTCCTCTTATCTGAGCCCTGCTGTATCCCTCAATCAACGGTTTTATAATACCTACCTGCACAATGCCACGGTGTTACAACTGATCATATACAATACTAGCTACAGAACAACAGCATCATACTGAAGGCACATGGCTCTAGTCTCAAAGTGAGAAGTGTTTCCATAGCGTTCTGTGCATCAGTAAACCGTTTAAGGCATGAGACAATGAAATATGTAGCCTTTAGCCACTATTGACTTACAGTATAATATATTTGAGGTCGATGTCTGTCTGTCAGTGTGTGTGTACACGTTTTTCTCCAACATTTCTCAACCAATTATCACCAAATTTGGTGCGAATATCCACTTGGACACCAGGAACGACTTGGTGTCGTCCGATTTTTGAAAAACGGTCATGCACGTAACAAAAATGGCAATTTCACTCCGGGTAGCGGGCAGCAGCTAATTAAGCAATAACTTAAAAAAAAAACCCAGCAAACATCTGGGATAGGATTTACGCACACATGCATCATACCACAGAAACATGCACACAAAATATACAAGCCCATTATCAAGAGGATTCATTAACAAGGTATTTGCATGTTTGTTATCGCAAAAAAAAAATTGCATCCCAACATTTGATTAGTTACCACGGCAGTGACTCTGCTTAGACTTCCAACATACTGCTGTAGGAATTAAAGCAGCCCAGTGTGTGACATCCAGCGAGGCGTTTTAAAGTTAGTATTGCTCATTTAAAGAATGCGTTACCGGTTTGATAAACCACAAACTCCAAAGCAGGATGTCAGAAATGAAAGAGCGGAGGAGTTGGCAAACTGTGACATTTTAGGAGAGAAAAATATATAGCAATCAATTCCAGACTGTCAAAACACAAATACTGCCGGAACAAAATACAGACTTGTTTTCCATATTTTATTTGTGGCCAATTCAGCTGAAGGCAGGCCATGTTATTTTTCAACATGAAATTATTTTCTTAATAGTGGTAGACTTAGCAATGCATTTTCGAAATATTTGCATTTTGAAATACATTTCAAGTGCAGCTCCAATTCAAAATAAGTTGGCACATCATTGAAAAGGTTGATAATGAAAAAGGAATAATGTCACGAGACCCACTCACCCTCTTATATTGTGAAAATGAAACGCCAACACAGTATTTAATGGCTTGTTGAAAATGCACAATGTTCTCACGACAACAAAGAACAAAAAGTTGGCGCGACCGACTGTTTACCACGGTGTAACATCTTACCCGTCAATCACACTCATTTAACGTTTGGGAAAAACAGACACCGGTTGGTCAAGTCTAATAAGCAGCACAGGGCCTTAGTCACCATACATTTTGTTTTTCTGGTTTACATACATTCTCACTCGGAGAGATCAGGAGTGCAAGCAGACCAACCTAGCACCCCTGCTCTCTGCTTAAGCAGTCACGCACTTGCAATCCGTGCAAAATGTGGTTTGGCATATACAAGCAAATATCAGAAAATAAGCATATATTTTCAATAAACAAGTGAATTCACTAAATGAAGCATCAAATAATGTTTTTTTTTTTTTTTAGTGGGTTTCACCACAGTAGAGTTTTAATGGGTTTTTTAAACCACTCATTTTTCATTTAATTTGCATCTTGGACAGTATGTCAGCTTTTTCTGAACTGGAGTCGAATATTTGACATTAGGGCAGGGTCACGCGGTACCGGAGTTACAAAATTGGTGTATTTTGTGTCAGAGCTCAAAAACTGAGTAAGATAGAGTTACACTTTAAATGGCTTTGTGTAGGTCTCCTCTCGTACTTCAAGAAACAAAATAGGTAATTTTGTTCATTTGATTTATTTTGGGTGAAGACGGCAAAAAAACTGGTTGGTAACGTTACCGACCAGCTTTTCGCAGTTTTTGCAAATTTGTAACTCCATTACCGACCAGTGCTTTGCAGTTTTCACCCAAAATAAATCAAATGAACAAAATTACCCATTTTGTTTTTTGAAGTACGAGAGAAGACCTACACATAGAGTTACAAATTAAATGGCTATCTTACTCATTTTTGAAGCCATCATACAAAATACACCAATTTTGTAGCTCCGTTACCGCGTGACCTGGCCCTGTAGTTCTTTGTTGCATAATGGCTACCAAAGTAGCTAAACTCGCCCACCACCTTTAATAGGCAAAGAGGAAAAGAGTCTTACAACAAGGGGTTAATTTGGTGAATCACGACAATAACCATCAGCTTTCAATAGACGAATGCCAGTATTTTTAAAAGATGGTACAGCTATTATGAATTGTAATGAGCAAGCGCTGCATTGCACATTCATGAATCACTAAGCTCTTCACCCAGAGATCTGTGTGTGGCCTTACTGCAGCACATACTTCCACAAACGACCCTTTAAGTATCACAGTGTCAAATCCTCTTCAGCTGTTCAACTGCGCTGTCAAAATCATTGCTACAAAATGCGCCTTGAATATCTGGGGTAGCTGAACGAACAACAACAACGCACGAGGTCAGCTCTGCCAATCAAAGTCAACCACTCCCAAAATGAGACGTGTCAAAAGAAATTTGAATCAGACATTTCAAAAATCAGAAATAGAAACTTTCCGTCACTCTGTACACAGACCGCTGTCTGAAAATGATAAAATGGCCGGTGAGATATACCGGCCTCGACACTCAAGAGCTCACTACAGTACAGGGTCCTTTATACGGGAGAGAGACAGTAAAGATCCAGGCAGCAGAAAGGGAAAAAGGGAGTGTAACAGAGTGAGAGAAACAGAGAAAAGGTATGATTTGGAGAGGGAGAGAGAGAGAGAGAGAGAGAGAGAGAGAATCGCAGAACTGAATACTCTGCGGTGTTGAGCTGAGCAGAACTAAGCCGAGCTGAATGCCCTGCCTAATGGTCAGCAGTGTGGGGTGAATGAAGGCAACAGCTGTTACTCATTGTGATGTAAGTGAGGAGAGAGTGTGTGCATATGTGTGTGTGTGTGTGTGTGTGTGTGATCTCACTGGAGTACAGCAGCAGACACGGCACAGAGATCAGCTCCAGTCCCAGTATGACCAGCAGCAGGTACAGGCCGAGATTTTTCACGCCGCGCAGCAGGGGCTCCGCAGAGAGGACCATCAGCACGGCCGCATTTCCTGTGCGGAGACAGAATCGGCCCATCACTTGGGGAGCAGAGGAACACACTCCCCTCACCCGAGAAGTACAGAAAAACAGCCAAACATTACAGGCACACGATACAGATTTTACCTCAGAAATACTGTAAACTATGTTCAGTCCGTACCATCAGATCCAACCATTCTGTTAAGATCTGCCCAATACCAAGTACGTCAACCTGTACTAATGACACTGACAGACTCAGGGGATGTTTCTGGGCAGAACCCTTTTGTATCTGTATGTTCCATCTGGAAAGCAAAATTGCCAGAGGTAAGAAGCGAGCGACAGGAGACCAGCACGGATTGGCTGCTACATTGGAAGCCTCCTATTATATGAGCACCGTTAGTAAATATGAACAGATGAAGTTTTGAATAGATGGCTTTAGCAGGATGTCTACAGTTTCAGCTTCCTTGGACAACTAGTTGTGGGGAAGATTTTTAAAAGCATTTATGAAATTTTGAGCACGGTCTGTTATCTGTGGCCAAATCAAGCTCGAAAAAGGTCTGAACAGAAAAAACACAGTCATGCCAAGTCAGTACATATATATTTTGGTAGTCCTAATATAAATGGTAATATCGTGCGGTAATGCCGCCCACGGAGGCAGATGGGTTCCGTGAAAAATCCGTCACTTTAAGCAGACCCCCCTTGGTGAAAACCCAGTTAGCCATATTTACTAACCCGATAGGATATCGAAACAATACCATTAGCTAACTTGGTTAATCTTCTGTCTTTTTGCAAAAAGTACTGTACAATGTACAGTACAGGCCAAAAGTTTGGACACACCTTCTCATTCAATGCGTTTCCTTTTATTTTCATGACTATTTACATTGTAGATTCTCACTGAAGGTATCAAAACTATGAATGAACACATGTGGAATTATGTATGTATGTATCAGTTGTCCAATAGGACTGTCGGCTGTGTATCAACCTGACTTCTGCGCAACACAACTGATGGTCCCAACCACATTGATAAAGCAAGAAATTCCACTAATTAACCCTGACAAGGCACACCTGTGAAGTGAAAAACATTTCAGGTGACAACCTCTTTAAGCTCATCAAGAGAATGCAGAGTGTGCAAAGCTGTGATCAGAGCAAAGGGTGGCTACTTTGAAGAAACTAGAATATAAGATATGTTTTCAGTTACAGGCATTTCACACTTTGTTGTTAAGTACATAATTCCACATGTGTTCATTCATAGTTTTGATGCCTTCAGTGAGAATCTACAATGTGAATAGTCATGAAAATAAAGGAAACGCATTGAATGAGAAGGTGTGTCCAAACTTTTTGCTTGTAATGTATATTAACTTCAGTGTCCTGGTTGGTTGGAAAATCTATGCAAATTTTAAGTTTCATCAGTCAAGCATTTCAGAGAAGAGGATTTTTGAAACATTACAAATTTGAAACATTTTACAAAATTAAGGGGCGTGGTCTTTAGTCAAAGAATGAATTAAGGTCAAAATGCACTGTGAAGAAATCTAAGCCATTATAGCCAGTCAGACATTTGAAACGCTTAACTTCCTGTTGCACATCGTTGTGGCAGTTTTTAATTTTTAATTTTCATAAATGAACGCGGTAAATTGGTCGGGATGTTACCCCATGTTTACACCTTAGAGAAACAGGAAGCCACGAGTGACCGTTTTTGTTAGCCTGATCATTATGGTGAACTTAAAAAAGCAAAATATAATTGAGAATGTACCTCAAATAAATTACTCTTATAGGATTTGCAAGGGGGGAAATAATGGTGGCACTCATGTTTTTGCAAAGATATTTAAGATGAGAATTTTTTTTCCTTCAATCATTTTCTTTTAATTCAAGGTTTCATTATTCCTCACATTTTTGGATAAATGACAAAGATGATTTTTCATAGCCTTTGTAGCTAATATTTATTCAGGGTGCCAATATCTGTGGAGGACACTGAAGCTGGTGCTGCAATTGCGCAAACCAGTGCTTTATTGAGTTCCCATTTTATGGGGGAAAAGGGAATTTTATTTCCCTTTTCCTGAAAATTGACATGTGGACAGGTTGAGATGCATTACTTAATTCCTTTATTTTTGGTTTGGAAAACGGTTAGAATGGAACCTGCACCAAGAATCCATGAGCAACTACCTGTAACAAACAGACTACAATTTGACCCTAATTCACACCATTTTAAATTTGGAACGCAGGGTTAAATACAAGACACCGGATTCTGCAAACAAGAGCTGACGCTTGCCAATAACTTGTCTGAACCATACATATTCAATAAAAATGGACGCAAAATATGAAATCGCGTAATGGTTTAACTTGTAACACATTTTTGAAAACATGATGGGAGTACCGCCACTCCTGATATATGGGAAGGGTGCCCCCATGTGGCCAACATCAAATTCACAGGCAAAAAGGAAACGACGTATAATGACAATCTGCTGCCAGACTCAACGAAATGTTTGGAGACTGTCCCATGGTGCGGTAAATATAGTGTGGCACGCTCATTTTCGGGAAAAATTACGGTAAATCTTCCAAATGAACACAATTTGCCCGTTCAAATAAGTGTCGACATTAAGGAAGTACAGAGCAGCCCGAATACACTTTACTTTACAGGAAGGCTGTAAAGACATTGGCAACAGAAATGCTCGTGTGTAGAGGGTGATTATGCACTGGTGGCTGCTTAAAATTGGCTGATTGGCCAATTGCCATTCCGGTTTCCTTAAGGGCAGGATATAAGCTTAGAAATGAGAGGAACAGACCCATTCACGCGAACAAATCTGACACCCTCAATTCAGGTAATGTCCTTGGACACCCATTACAGGCCTTTGATGAGTGGGGGTTTTTTGGTCTTTTTTTAAAATCCAAGTCTACATTTTAGAACTCCTTTGCCTTCTCTGCCTGGTACCCAAACTTCTTGTTACGTCTGAATTAGAATGTCCAGTTTGGATTGTTCAGTCAAGACCATTCTGACCAAATATTGGTAATAAGCCCTCCCCAAAACTACTGCTCCAACATACATGATACTCATGCTTTTTTATTACTCTCATTTAGTAAATAAATCAACATGTAGCCTCTGAATACAATGGCATCTCCCTTTCTTGTCCCAGCCTATGAGCCAGGCTGAAACAATAATCAGAAAAGAACATTCCAGACTCACATTTCTAAAGGGGCATCGTCATGACTGAGGATGCGTATTGGATGCTCATGGGTTATCAAAGAGATTGTTCAACTGTCCGCAATAGTGGTTTCAGTACGAACGCGACCTCGATCTCGTGCTATACAAGAATACAACGCCTTAAAATACCCGAGAATTTTTGTCATTCAGCTTCTCTTTGGTTTATTTTCTAACATACTGCATGTAAATCAATATTATGGACTGTGAAGTCAGTACAAATTCCACAGGGGTACGGTTCTTTCTAGAATCCATGGCCTGACAGGGCAGTGCACAAATAATTGTCTCAATGTTTCCGCAAACAAAATGGACGTTTAACCATTTTTATCCGAGCAGCAAATGGGCGAAATTCTGCCTATTTTGATCACAGTTTAAAAAACCTCTACATCTGAAAAATCTAAAAATGCCAGAAATATGGTCCATGGTTTAAAGCTTTTTTGAAATAAGAGAATTACATCAAACAGGATCAAACAATCACTTTCCACCCAAGTCATGTTTCTAATACTTATTTTTATCAACTTATTTTATAGGAAATATCTAAAAATAAAAAAATCAAACTCCCATTTTGGAGATTTTTTTTTTTTGTTGATGTTCAGCAGCAAGTATGGAGGTTTTCACTGATATTTGGACCAGCAGGGATGTTTAATTTTACCGATTCACATTTTTTTCTCTTTATCATTTCATTTTCAAACACCCTTTCCTGGCCTGCCAATAAGCAGAGCAAGAAAAGGATGGAAGAAAAGGAGGCAAAGAGGTCAAAAATAAACGACCGGAATCAGCATTTCGCCACATTGAATGGACCCCAATTCCTTCCTCAAACTCATGACTGTCAGTGAGAGATTCGGCTCATTTCATTGGCTCTTTCATTCAAGTGTGGGCGGGCTCACCGGCTGAGTGGATATAGACAGGCAGGCTCTTCAGGTTCCTGGTAGCCCGGTAAAACCGCAGGTAGCCCCTGCTCCGCACGTTGCTGTGGTGACGGTGAACGAAACGCTCAAAAGCCACCAGCAGGAGCCAGAGGCACACCTTGGCAAACACGATGACCGAAGGGCTCTCCAGGTCCTGCAGGTAATCACGGCACTGCCTTTGGTGATCCGCCAGTATGGGGCAGTACACAGCCAGCACCACCGACAAGATCACAAAGGCAACCTGAAAAATGGTCAAAACAGGAACTTATTTATGGCATTTTCTGACATAACACACCCGACTCACAAAGCAGAAGAGGTACAGGCAAGTTCATATATATTTGGGAAATGACAAAGTTATTATAATTTTAGTTGACGACCACAGCATACTGGAGTGGAAATTAAAATAATGAATGAGAGCGCAGTACGGACCTTCAAGGATATTTGGATCATTATTGGGGTGAACGATGTAGGACTGACACTCCTTTTTAGAAACAGGATGCAACAGAAGCTGGCAGATCAGTTTACTTGGTGTTATTGACGTACTTCCAAATGAAAACAAGGGCCGCAGTCAAACAGTCTTTTATGCTTAGGAAATTTCTTAACCCCTTGGAAATGACCCAGAATCATTTACCTGACAGCTATGATAAGAGCTGTTTGAAAAGAGCTGCTCAGCAAATGTGCTTCAATGCTTCCGTACTTAATCTGCAATCAGCAATATTGAACTACAAAAAACCTAAAGAACCATATATGGATCCGTAAAATCCAGACGCTGTACTTAGACCTGTGGAGCATCAGTCCTATTTCAGAATTCTTGTCAAGACCCCCAGGTTTCCAATGATGTCAAGCATGCCCAGCTGAATTACAGGGAAATGTGCATATAACCAGAGAAAGTCGTTTTTTTGCAGAGCACAAAAAAAAAACAGGTCGCCAGAAGTGGTTGCACGTAACCTGCAACATTTGACACAGGTGAACCAAACATGGTGAATGCGCAATGACACAGAGATAAACACACACAGCTAAAGTATGAAGCCCTTCTGCCAAGCAGATGCCGAGGTCTCCTCCGTACAAAATAAAACACATTTTCATGGGCAGTGACCCTGACCTTTGACCCAAGTGAGCCCAAAATGGCGGATGCACAACAAGACAAAAGCATAAAGGCAAGCTGAAAGCATTAGGCCATTGCGCCGAGCGGTTGCAGAGATCTCATCCGAACAAGAAAGAATGACAACAACGCCGAGGCAGCCAGGAAACCAGGCGAAACCATATAGATACGCCCTTTTGCAACCTAATGATTTACAAGATCTAGATATTTTTTTCTTGATGTAATGCTGAAAACATGGTATCCTGGGTTTGAATACTTCTCATATTATAAGTGAGATGGAGCTTCAGTGAAGCACTGAAACCACCAGATGGAGGAGCTGAATGTGACATTGTCCTAAAATTTGAAAAAAAAAAAAAAAAAAAGCCTGTCCTGACTGAAAAAAGTTAAGGTAAAGAATAATTGGTAAAGTCAGAGTTTAACAGGTTAGACCGATACACTATCCATCTGGCTGTTCAGGGTAGTACGATGATGTCTCTCAAAGTAGGTGTAGGCGTAAGGCACGTGCATCCTTTGCGGCCTAATGTATCCCACAATCCTGTGCACAGGAACAGGAACCAGGTATCCATTAAAAAAAAAAGAAAAAGGAAGCAGCAGAGAGCGCAGTAACAGCAGCTCTGGTGGAATTTGTAACCAAATGTAATTCATTAATGAAACATGAAACATAGAACCTCGGAAGTGCTTCCTGCACAAAGCAATGCTTTTCACATAGAACTTGGCCAGTCACTTTACCTCTGAATCAGTGTCTGGGTAGGTTCCTGAAATTTATTTCTGTTTTGGGCCACTTTTCCACTCAAGACTTTCCGTCTACACCCAACAATACTTCAGGACTTTGTCTTGTTACCCGAAAGAAAATTTAAGCGACTCCTTTTGTGGTGGCAGCAGCTGAGTGTCATTTCAACATAATTACTCAAGACCAACAGCCATTTTGGTATTTGTGCAAAACTGCAGAAATTCACTGAAAATTACTGAATGTAGCCTTTAACTGATGATGTGAAGTCCAAAGGCCAGTCACTCGTGGTGAAGCAAGACCCCGAAACACCAAACAGCCCTGAAAGTAACAGAAACGCTTTGAGAGGAAAAAAGCTTCGTAACAGTAAATCAGAACAGTCACTTACACCATCCAGGGTGTCAAAGACAGCAATAAACAAAAGACCAGAGTAAATGCAGATGGTTTACCACAAAATATAAACCAGTGGTAAGCCTCAAAAATAAGCAGTTTTCCAAAGGCATCTAAGAAAAAAAAATCCTGTACAGGTCTAGCACAACATCCTATGGACACGGGTGAGGGGCAATTTGAGCCAGAATGATGGGAGGAGAGGAGTATGAAGAGGGGAAAGATCTATGATCCCAAGCAAGCCACCTCATCTGTGAAGCGTGGTCATGCGTGGGCATGCATCTGTGCCAATAGAACTGGTTCTCTTGTATTTTTTGACGATATGCCTACTGACCAAAGCAGCAGGATGAATTCTGAATTGTATCTGGCTGCATTATCCACTCAGATTCAGCCAAATACTAAAAAAAACACATTGGACAGAGCAGATGGACAATAAATCAAGGCATGGTGCATAAGCAATGCAAGAGGTTTTAAGGTAAGAAAGTGGAATGTTCAACAACTCAAGTCAATCGCCAGACATGAATCCACCTCAGCATGTATTTCACGTGTTCAAGGCAAAACATCACAAGGACATGAGGAAACTGACGACAACTGAAGACAGTAAAAATCCTCCAGAACACTGTTAGGGAAGAAACCTGGTGATCTGGTGATGTTGGCTTCAGAGCTCATGAGATCTAAAGCTAATTTCTATATGTTTCATACAACATTTTTGACAAAATGAATTAAATCAAAGCTGAAAGCTCACGCCTCTTGCTGATCGTAATTATTTCATTTTAAATCCAGTGTGATGGCCTACAAAGTCAGAATGAAAACTGCATTACTGTCCAAATACTTCTTGACCCGAAAGCATATTTTAGCAGTCATGATAAATTTTTAGAGAAATTAAGGTAAATCAGCCAAACAATATTCCCGACTAATTGGGCCAGATTGGGCCCAATACCCATTCAATTAACAATGTTAGTGCCAGTTAATTTCCACAGCACAGACAGACCACTGACATAAATCCAACGTCTGGTGGCCAGTTTATGCCGATTGATATAGCGGTCATACATTTATCTCCAAGTATTATGGCAATAACAGGGGCTGGTACCTATCTCGTTGTCAAAAGGGAGAGAGGCAAGGGTACAGCCCGAGACAGTCTGGCAATCCATCACACACCACTGGCTCACCCTCATGTCTATTTAGCCATGTAGATTCCACTGCTACCCAACCATGCATGTCCTCAGACTGTGGGAGGAATCCTTTGCACCTGGGGTGAACCCATGCAAACATGGGGGAGCAAGCAATCTCCGTAGAGAAAGGTCAAAGCTGGACTCAAACCAAACATTTTAACTGCCTTCCTATGAGGCCACAGCGTTACCCTAGGCATCATCTTGCAGCATAGTGAGTACTTATACAGCATAAATTCAGTGTTAAACAGACAACTGTAATTTTTTATTATAATGGTAATTTCCAGTAGCACTTAATTGACTTACGTGGAGAAAAGTCAGGAATAAAGCGACCCAGGATGTTGGCAGCTTCTGGAATTCTTTTTTAATGGCAGAGTCCAGGATGTCTGGTGAAATGAGAGGCCCATCAGTCAAGGGGTCTTCATCCAAACTCTGTGTTATTTCCATAGAGGAGTGATTCTGCAGGGATGAGGTTCAATAATGATTAAAAATAGTAAAACATCGAAAAATGACATTTACTGTACAGTCATTCAATTAAAAATAACAGAATGAATGGATGACGGGTCTTTAAGACCATAAAAAGCAAATTAACACATTAGCAAGCATATAACTAACGTTTATCGATGAAATACATGATAAGGGTGTGTTTCGTGTTTATTTTAGAACGTACATGTCTTTGAATCTGAAGCCAGTTTCTTCAAAAAGTACAAAATTTAGGACTCTGGAATGACAGCAATGTGCGTGATGTTATTTAGTAACCGTCTTGCCCACGACACAAAATTAATTTTAGGTTTTTTTTTTTTTTGAGGATTAAAGTAGTCCAATAGGCTACGTACAGAAAATGTGTTTCAGCTTCAATAAAAATGAGAAACATCGTTTTTGTCCATCAGCTCCAGTGGCTCAATCATCCGTCCAGCCAGGCCCACTGGCAGAATTAGCTAGTTACTTTCCTAGGTTTATCGCACAAAATTAAACGCGATTGCTAATTACAAGGACGTGTATAAGTGTAATAAAACTATTCAACAAGTGGCGATGGGGCACCGTGCGTAGTTCATGAATTCAACTCATCGCAATCTACTTCCTCTGTGGCACAAAACCGTGGCCAATTTGCAGAAATACACCAAAACCGAACACCACGAAAACAACAGACCAGTCAGTCACACCTACAAAACTCTACGACTGAAGAAGAGGGAGAGTCTTAAAACTGATTTTACGAAATCACTTCATCAGTAAACCAGGCTTACATCACATTTCTGGGGATAGCAATATTGAAAAAAATGCGCCCAGCGCATGAAATCAACATAAAGGTATATATTTCAAGCAAAATATTATGCCGAATCGAGGCATGACGGATCAAATAATACGAAAGCAAGCCGTGGTACTACAACACAAAACAAGTGGCTGCCATCCAAACCACCTCGCATGACACCACATCACCTGACGCGGACTGACAGGCGCGTTCACACTGCGCTCGACTGCGCACACAGGAAAACATTTGCAAGCTTCGACAGCTCAAGATAAGAAATCTGACACACAAATACCCACTGCTTGTGCTGGCGGTACTTTTGAATCCATATTCGGGTTTAAGTTCAGATGGTGAGAACAGAGGACGGAGATGTTACGGTCGCAAATTCATGATGGTCATCTTGAATATTTCCGCGGCTCGTTTGCAGCGAGGACGGGCTGCTGCTCACTTCCGGGATGCTGTCTCTTTATTATTGTTCCGACTTGCATAATTGAGTCAACAGACATAGATCCAGGTCAACGAGCAATTGATAGTGTAAATTAAATTAATTTGAGTTTCCTGCATGGTGTTGATTGTACTTGCCCACACTCTGATTTACTGTATTTATCAAATTTAAATAATTCACATCATCCGACTAATTTTAGTTCGGGATAATGATCACGTGAGTACGCCCAAAATGCAGCTTGTAAAATGATCTTATCATTCTTTGATGGTAAGGAGTCATTGAAATTTCTGCCCTAACCTTATAACTAATTGTTCCACTCCTGGCGACAACTGAAATCAAACCTTTGCCATTACTGGCAACGATAACTCACTGTGGAGGAAGTTGGCCGACTCCTCTTTTCGGAATTGTTTTAATCTGCCACATTAGCAGATTTTCGAGCATGAGCCCCCTGATTAAGCTCGTGTCACTCCAAAACCTTGATTTTGTTTCTTTTGAGCCATTCAGAGTTGGAGTTGCTCGTGTGCTTTATATCATTGCCTTGCTGTATAATCACAACCTGATGGCCCAGCACTTTTTTGTGGGATTTTCAAGCAGATTTTTATGGTTCAACCAATAATGGTAAGTCGCCCAGGTACTATAAAAGCAAAGCAGCCCCACGCTGTTGGTACTGTTACTGTTGGTACAAAGTTCTTATTGTAGGATACTGTCTCAGCTTCACACCAGATGTAACCGGACCCATGTTTTCCAAACAATCCTAATTTTGACTCATCAGTCTGCCGAATATGATCCAAAAAGTCTTTGGGGACATCAAAATGTTCTTTTGAGCGGTAGCTTCGTTCTAACGACAGTTGGAATTATAGGACTTAAACAAACTGTTAAAATGTCTCAATTAGGTGTATTTGTTCTTGTAATTAATCAGAAAGTTCCCAATAGGTGAAAACTAATTGACACTAATCGTAATATTAATGAATTATAATGCTTTGTGTCACTAAGCCTACCAGACAGATTATCATATAGATTTGAGCAAAGCTCTTCTTTTTTGTGTTTATCATTACTTAAATGATAGAGGAAAACATCGATACTCTTCAGATTCCCAAACTCCCAAGCCTTAATATCAGTCTCCAGGATTGAGACCATGTGTCTGTTAGTCAGCTGTTCAAATCTGCTCCTCTCGGCCAGTTTATTAGGAACACTCCCAAGCCCTCATCAGTCTCCAGGACGGTGACTGCGTTCCAGCTAAGCTCCTGCGATCAAGTGGTCCTGCTTCAGAGATGGTAATTCACCACCTGGCTTCTGCCCTAGGACAGCCATTGGCTGGGCGCAGGCACCCCCACTACCCTCTCCAGTTCACAACAACTAAGCTGGACTGTCCCTCTTACTACTCTGGGCTTTGGCCTCACCACTCCCATTACCATAATCCTTTCAATAAATGCCTGTCATTGGATTGCACCCTGTATCTGAGTCTGGGTCCTTGTCTGGATGATAAAAGTTCCCAGCATGGCTCAATATCATTTGTTGTAGGGTGGTTATTCTGTCTGTGTATATTGACCTAATATGCCAACCTAATTTGCTGTCTTCTTCATTTTAAAGGCATTGCATCCATCCATATTACATCCATGCATTCCTTATGGGAACGATTACTGCAGTTATGGCCCCAATTTGCTACGACATATAAGACAGCAAGGAATGACAGACAAAATTTTAAAACTAAAACAGATTTAATTCAACAAAGACCGACACTAACCTACAATTTATACTACTGACCATGATTGATAATATACAAGAAAAAAAATATTTACAGTCCTTTGAGATGGGGTTGCTTGGTGATGTTGCGGGTGAGGAAAATGCTCCAACACAGGTAAAAATCCACAAAACGAGCTTCCCTGGTCTTGTAAAGAGTGACAGGTCTGGTCAAATTCCTTCTCCTAGCAATTTCTCCGACTGCTTTATGCTCTCAATTTTTCTCCTTATATACTCTTTTGCAGCCCCCTCCCACCTTTTAGACTTTTTTTTTTCCTCTGGGACTTCCACTCTCAGACATGCCTGGACATGCCCAAACCTAGCACCAGACTGGGCTTAACAAAAAAGTCAATACTGCCATCTAGTGGGTGCTTTCCACATTACACTGCTTAATTCCAAGTTCCAGTTTTTCCTCCTTGTATAAATGCGATATACAGTAACTTCTAATGCCACATCTGATAGATGGACCAACATGGCACAGCAGATTTGATCTTTCCCTAGGGAAGTTAGTCCTGATGTGCTAATAGACTAACCATTTTATTTACTCTAATGTGAAGGAACCGTTACCTGCATCATCCCACTTTTCCCCCTTTCCAGCAATTCTTTATTACCCTCACTTGTTTTTTTTTTTGTCTTCCACATATTCCCTCCTCTCTCATATTTCCAGACCTATGTACCAAAGCATTGGGGAATGTTTGCTTTCACTTCATCTTCACTATCCAGCACCCCACCATTTCCCAATACTGGGTAGGGGAGATTGGGGTCCGATGAGTCATGGGGACCAACGAGCCATATCACTATTTTCGATCAATCGATGCCAAAGGTGTTTAAAATAGGCAAAATAGTGATATGGCCCATTTATCCCTATGACTCATCAGCTAATAGTCAAATACTTTGCCTATTTTAAGCAGCTCTGTCATCGATTGATCGCAAAATAGTGATGTGGCTCATTGGTCCCCATGGCTCATCGGACCCCAGTCTCCCCGACCTGGTTGACTGGAGTGCTTCTCCTCATGGTGCCAGAGAACCTTTTCCAATATTTTCTTTTGGCTTCTTAAATAGTCTTTTTGAACCACTGCTTATGTTGTTTTATATGCTTTATAAGACATTATAAATAGTGAGCGTTTTTTAAAGCCCGTGGAAAAGCAGTTGTGTGATTTCCTTGTTCATAAGTGACCTCTGGTCCTGTATGCGTATGAAACCTGTTTGCTAAATATAAATACTGAATTTTATTCCAATATTTTAATAAACCTGTTGGAATTTTTTTGCTCTCTCTCGACAGCCGAAGTGGGCCAGACTTTCTGAGCAGATGGCCGACATTGCCAATCTCCAGCAGAGTCCAACCAATCATAATTTTGGAGAATACTTCCTGCCTCCTGCTCTGGATATTACTATTACTGAATCTCGCTTTTCATCCTCTTTGTGTACGAGCGACTTCACCTATTTGCACTTCCGATGCACTACGAACGCACTGCTCATTTCCCTGAGCAATTCAAAAGTTTCAGGAAAAAGGCTCTTGGTTCTGCTAAGTGGCTTGTTTTGATAAATGGCAAATCCTTCCCTCTCTCTGGTTCAGCGCCTCTCTTTCCTGACATCAAAAGACA
Organism: Gymnothorax reevesii; assembly: GCA_029721435.1. Lineage (NCBI taxonomy): Eukaryota > Metazoa > Chordata > Actinopteri > Anguilliformes > Muraenidae > Gymnothorax > Gymnothorax reevesii. Next base: position 49,542,863 of record CM056589.1, on the reverse strand, counting down.
CTATTGGTCAAAGGCCTGAACATGCAGCTAAGCTTAGTTGTGAACTTGAGCTCATTTGAAAACCAAATTCATTTTAAAAGAAGTCCAGCTTCCTAGTTTGTTAGACGTTAAGTTTGCCTAGCTTTTCAGTTTTGCTATATGTGCCCTATGGTAAGGAGTGTTTTTATTATTTGGGAAGATAATGATAATGCTAAATTTATATGGTACAGAGCAGCAAAGATTAAGCCCTGTGACTCAAAGTCACCATTTTTTTTACTTCCTGCCTATCGTATTCTTCAGAGCTGCTTTTCAGCTATGGGACTAGCTAAAATCTAGCTTCACAGTAGGATAGATAACTTTCTTGCTATTTAGCTAATGGTGGCAAGCAGATAGTCTGATTCTCACTCAGCTAGATATATATTTATACTGACATAGTCAAGTGGGTGTTCACAAGGAAGTGGTGGTACTCAATAAGAAGAAAGGGTAGCTTATTCATGTGCCCAAAAATAAGTGCCAGTACAGTGCTGGTGCATGAACACTGGTCCATTTCAGGAACTGGTCTAAGGGATCGCACCATTAACTGTGTAAACAGTCTAAATGCAGCCGATTGTTGATTCAGGTAGAGCCCAACCTCACTGATTTTCCCTGCTCTTGCGTTCTTGCCACTGTTTGTAGCCATTAGAGAGCATGAGAGTGGAAGAGACAATGCCAGTCCTGAATGATTCGAACACTGTCCCGCAGTCCTGAAAAATTGATTTGAGCAGCCAAACTACCTGTTTTTGATTTCTATTTTTAACAGTAAAAGGCTTTTTAAACTAATATTTTGGAAGATGTTTAATTTTAATAAAGTTTGTATTTTCATATTAATTTTTAATATTTGAGATCAAGTTTCTGAATGCTTTCATACCTTGAAAGCCTTATTACGGTTCTGTAGTAGGGGAGACTGGGGTCCGATGAGCCGTGGGGACCAATGAGCTATTTTGCGATCAATTGATGCCAAAGGTGTTTAAAATAGGCAAAATAGTAATATGGCTCATTTATCCCCATGACTCAGTCAATGGTCAAATACTTTGCCTATTTTAAGCAGCTCTGTCCTCAGTTGATTGCGAAATAGTGATATGGCTCATCGGACCCCAGTCTCCCCTACCTCACAAAACTCATCATTCCACCTCGGAACTAACTTTAGCCTCTTCATGAATATCTACTCAGCAACAAAAGTTTCTGTGACACCAACATTGTTAATTATTTTTCATAACGCAATTATGAAATTGTCATACATGGTGATATCAGACTGAAACAGTACACGTAAACACAACATTGAAATGGAAATCATGAAAATGCGAGAAAATGACTTTGCACGTGAAAATGTGCGTAAATCATGCTTGTGGATGGCAATTAAAGAGGAGAATTTTTGGAATGTTCACATTGTGCCTGAGGAACGACGGAAGCATCACTTATCGAAAACACAGCCATTTCGGATCAGGAACTCTACCCTCTAAATGCCAAGACTGTCTGAAAATGATCGGTGGAGGGCCATTGGGATGATTGAATCCGGAACCTCGCAGAGGGAAGTTGCTCATCGCCTGAATGTCCACCGAAACACCATTTGGAACTTATGGCAGCGTCATCAGCAGACAAGACATGTCAGAGACCGTCCTCGCAGCGGCCGTCCACGAGTAACCACTCCCAGACAGGACAACTGGATTCGAACAACCCATCTCCGAAATCGATTCCAACCTGCAACCATAACTGCAAGAACGATACCTGGTTTGAGGCGACTGTCTGCACAGACAATCCGTCGCCGTCTCCGTCATTTTGGCATTGTCCCACGTCGGCCAGCAAGACGTCCAATACTCACAGTACAACACCGGCGACTGCGTCTACAGTGGGCACAACAATATCGCCGGTGGATCCAACGTCAGTGGGATCTTGTACTCTTCACTGATGAATCAAGATTCATGCTTAACCGATGTGATGGTCGTTTACGTGTATACCGTCGACGTGGAGAACGTTATGCCAACAACTGTGTTCAGGAATTTGATCGTTTTGGAGGTGGTAGTGTCATGATTTGGAGAGGGATCACGGCTAGAAACAGAACAGATTTGCTTGTTATTGATGGAAATCTGACAGGTCAAAGATATCGCGATGAAGTGCTACGGCCATTGGTGGTACCGTTTTTGATGCAACATGGTCCCGGAATAACGCTGCAACATGATAACGCCAGACCACACGTTGCAAGGATTGTACAGCAGTATCTGATGCAACAACATGTCAATGTCCTGCCATGGCCAGCCAGATCCCCAGACATGTCCCCAATCGAGCATCTTTGGGACGAGATGGATCGACGTTTGCGGCGGTTGGATAACCCGCCAGCTACACTCCAGGAATTGCGACAACGTCTACGTCAGATTTGGAATGACATCCCACAGCAATTTCTGGCACATCTGATTCGGTCCATGCGCCGGAGATGCGTTGCTTGCATCATGGCACGAGGAAGTCACACCCGGTATTGAAGTGTGAAGGTCACAATTGGTTAGACGTCAGACAAGTGCTTCATGACGCATGAAAATGACATTTTTCGTTTTGAGTGACGTTGGCACTGAAAAGTCAGTGTTTCTCCTGTTAAATAAACATATTGATTGCATTGAGATCTTTGCGTGTCATTTATAACATACACATAAATGGTGTCACAGAAACTTTTGTTGCTGAGTATATATTAAACCTTGATTTACTCATCTTTCTGAATTAAGCCCCCTGAGCCTATCCAAATATCAACCTTTCAGATGCATCTTATAATCCCAACCTGCTTCCACTACATACTTTATATGGAATTGGGTTGTGATCATTTGACAGTTGAATAATTCATTACCTCCCAGGAACAAATTCTAAGGACTGTGGTGCCAAATGTTGCAGAATCAAAGTTTAGCCATAGCCATCTTGTTATGGTCTGGTACGAAAAACACTCGGAACTCGGAAACAAGGAGACAAAGGGGGATGAGACGTTATAAGCAGGGATCCAAAAATATTTAATAAAACTAGGAACTCGGAAGGCACAGCTGGCCGGGAGAAGGGTCGGGGAAATCAGAAGGGAACAGCTTGGGGCTCGGGAGACGACTTGAAAAGCTTGGGGCTCGGGAGACGACTTGGACAGCTTGGGGCTCGGGAGACGACTTGGACAGCTTGGGGCTCGGGAGACGACTTGGACAGCTTAGGGCTCGGGAGACGACTTGGACAGCTTGGGGCTCGGGAGACATCAGGGGGCACAGGGGGCTCAGAGACGACAGGCAGGGTGGACAGGACTGGACAGCACAGCTGGCAGGAAGGAGGCTCTGGAAACAACAGGCGGGAGGCAGACTCAGACAGAACTGGAGCAGGAACGTCAGGCAGGGTAGGCTGGGCTGGGGCATGATGGCTGGAGAACACAGAGAAGATAATGGGGACCAGAGGGAAAGTGCACAGGGGCAAGGAGTGGTGTGGCACGGGCGAAGTCTGATCTGCAAGACTGCATAATCTGAGGACCTTTATAGGGCAGGGGCACGGACAGACACAGGTGCTGGAACTTAATATAATTAACAAGGGGTGGAACATGAGGGAAACCTAATTACATGAAACAGATAAATATTCACGCACAGACGAGGATCACAAGACAATCCCAAAGATGGGATAAATAAAATAAATAAATATTTCACAGTGAATAGAAAGAGACAGGACAAATAAGATAAATGCAGAAGATTCTGCAGGAAAACACAGTAAAGCCAGTGAAAGAAAGCAAGAGGCAGAGACTAGAACAGGGTGAATGCTGAGAAATCATTAGTCAATTAGTAAGTGCAGCTATACAATCCCGGGTGCTCGTTAGTAGGTTAGTCTAATATACAATGTTAGTTTGGTTAGTAAATTCTAGAAAATAACAAACTGTTAGTAGGGGTAAGTAATATAGAAAAGCAAGGGGAAATTAGTGAACGAGAAAGGAAGGAAGGCTGAAACCCAGAATCCATTAAATCACCCAAAATAGTGTCACAATCAATTAAGACGGAAAAATGCTACAACCAATGACGCGACCAGGGAGAAAGCAAAGACAGTACATGGGTAAGACATGGACTGGAATAACACTGGAGAGGAATGAAATGTGAACACTACGACATGGACTAAAAACCAACATCACAAAAATAATAAAAACCTAAAATTGACTCACCAAACACACAGACCCACGGAACACAACACTTCCCTGTCCCATGACCAAATCCCCACAGAAGGCTCATGGGACAAGCTGAAGAGGAAAGTCCATAAGTGTGGGCCTGAAGTACCTTATGAAATTCTGCCAGAAGGCATGGCCTCAGATCCTTTGGCATGACTTCTCCAACCTCATTCCACAACATAAAAGAAGGCTGGCTCACCGTTTTTATCACGGAGGCTGCGCAAAGAATTGAATCTGGGGTATTCAATAGCACAGGTTTTTGGGAAAACATTATATCACAATGATGTGTTCATTTTTCTTTCAATCTTTGTTTTTATTTTCCAGAGATTCGTGCCATTGTGAGTGGAGGACACTGAGCATCATTCTCCCGCTGAGGCTTTGCAATTAACTTGCTGCGATCAAAGCTTACATGGGGGCTGTCTTGATTTATTTAGCTGCCATTCACGCATAAACCTTTCTAACACGCTACGGATGGTGATCGCGGAGTGTATTAACTTTGTCACTTGTAGTTCTAACTAGGTTTTATTGGCAAAACATTTTCAAGACAAAAAAATTCTGCTGTTGCCATATGTTGCTATAGTCTTCCACAAGCAGAGGGAGCTACTATTTTTTCTCTTTGGTGTCCGCGTTTAAGAAGAAGTTCTTTGCAGCTTGCAGTCCTTGTTTATATATTCCAATCAGGGAAAATAACAGGTAGCCTAGCCCACACCGATCGACCTGGGAAAGGACTATACCCTAGTTGTTTCGTAGATGTATTTCTAGGCAAAAAATCTCGCCATAGCATAGAGCTGCGGTGCTTGAAAACGGAGTATCGCATATCTTGCTTGCTTCCTGACTAAAGACAAATCCCATGCCGAACACAGACATTGCAGCACATTGAATGACACGCCAGTGCGAGTCACCGTTTCTGACAATGAAGCAGAATTAGGAGGTGTCGGTCCAAATGGATTGGAATTGGTTTCCACGGCACACGAACCTGGGTGTGCGGTTCTCCATTTAAAAAAAGACCCACTTCTGAGATGGAATGGTGCAAGCCGTCGCGTTCAGTTTCCACGGTCTGAAAAGAGGCGACACAATGGAAATAAACCCAATGTAAGGAAATGGCGAGGTGGTGAATATTTCTGCATTGGGCGATAGCGCTGCTGCTTGTATTCACACGACTGTTACCGTGCAGGGAAGGCGGCCCGGGAGGGTGTCGGATGGGCGAAGTTGTGCCCTTGCTGTCAAGCTGACGAGCTGATTGCAATGCGGTGTTCTCGTTGCTCTGAGTTAAGCTGCTTTCACACCGGACGCGAATCGAATTTTTCGCGTCTTTGCGTTGACTTTGAACGTCATCTGTCGTGCGAAAAATTCGTTTCGCGTCCGGTGTGAAAGCAGCTTTACTTTCGGGTTAACGTTACTGTTCATCAGTATAGACTTTGATGGGTTTTATTTCATAGATAATGAAATGAAAATCTGAAGAGTGGATTGAATGTCTTTATTTTATCGTTAGTTGCATGATAAAGTATTGCTATTTTTACATGTGGATGAGTATATAGCTGCTACCACATTTTATTTCAGCCTGCTGTCATCTGGTGGACGTATTGTCCACTATTGGTTTATTTGTGGCTCTGGAAATACTTTAATGAAAAGCGGTAGTTACTTCATGGTTAGTGATGTTGGTGACATTGGAAAGACCAGGCGTACAGACCACGCTGTTGGCCCACACTGCGTCCTGTGTGTGCGTGATACTTATGTACCGATGTGCTGTGGTAAGTGCATATTATTATTACGAATATTAATATTATTATACCAATACTACCACCACCACTGCTCCTACTAATAGGTATAACGATGATAGTAATATCATTATAATTAATAATAAAAATAATAATATTTTTTAATTATTATTACTAACTATGATTATTATTTAAAAAGTTATTTTCTGCAATGAACGCATTGGTTATCTTTTGTCCCGTGAAATCGGTTAGGCACTATGCTACTAAATGCGACGTGGCCCGTGTCTTTGTCCGGTTGTCAAATTATAGTGTAATGCACTATCTATTGCTGACCTTCTACCTCGGAAGAGTCCTTAGTGTTGCGAATATTTTTCTCGTAAATGGACAACAGTTATTCTCTCAGTTTTTGTTAAGCTTTTTTTCTTGTTTTGCTTTTTTCATTATGTTTCAAAGTTATTCACCTCCTCGAGCAGCTGTTTCCCTGCATATCCAGTCTCAAGTTTCCTCAGATTGGTTGTGAGCAGCCTACGTGATTGTCATCCTCCCAAGTCTTATGGCTGTATTTGCCAAACCACCAGATGACTCTTCTTACATACAGAACATCAGCAGATCAGCAGAATTCGATGCATTTGATTACATAACCCACTTATTGGGCTATGTATAGCCTTGCCTAATTCTTAAACTAATGCTTATGTCTCAGCTCATTGTTTTGCGCCGCTAGCAACCTAATGCTTTTCTTTTTTCCTGTTGCGGAAAAAGGAATCTCTAAAATGGATTTTATACTCTTCTGGATAAGCTTAATGACAGATTCTGGAATGTTCTCATGTTTTTGTTTTTGAAAAAAAAATTCAGTATTTGACAAGCCCAGCGCCAAACAACTGCCACATAATGGAAAATGCAGATAAAATCAAAAAGAACTGTTTGGAGAAGTCCTTTCATTCTCTGCTGTACTGAAAACAATATAACACATTGTTTGATGTTGTAACATTAATTTCTTCTTGAAAATATGCAGTGTGATCACTGCTGCAACAGACTCAAAAAAAGTTTGCACAGTTGACAGTTTGCCACTGTATTCTCACAGTCATCGAGGCTCATTTGACCACTGAAGAGACAGTTGGTCGAGTCTAGTGAGGAGAATTTTCCCGCCTTTCATTATTCTGGTCCTCAGCTGCACACTTCTACAAGGGCCTTTGTTGGTCTTTATTTTGCTTCTTAATGCCTGATATTTTCATACAGGGATGGATCAGGATTGCAGGCAGGCCATTCTTGCACCCACACTCTGCTCACTCAGTCACACTTGTAGTCTATGCTGAATGTGAGTTGGCCTTGACCCACCCCCTCATAACATGACAAATGCTGACTTACAGACCTGACACTGATGACCGCATGGGTTGTCCATGCTGTTTCTCGGCTGGAGAATGTGGTGGCTGGTTTTCCGAAAACCTCTTAAAATGTTGACTTGGACTACAAAACGTGTTTCCACTGAGCTAATGTCCATTTCCAATGACTCCAAACAAGGAAAAGTCAGCTGCTTTTTTGATAAACGTTGAAGTATGGCTTCCACTTTGCATTGTAAAGCTTTAAATTGCATTTGCGGATACAGTGGCAAATAGTGCTGACCTACAGAGGTTTACTGAAGAATGTTTGAGCCCATGTTGTGATGCCCATTACAGTCACGTGACTCCTCTTAAGCCAGTGATTTCTGACGGATTGGTGATTGTGTGCTTTCAGAATTGGTTTTCGGCCTCACCATTTACACACTGAGATTTGACCAGATTCCTTCCATCTATAAATTCTGTTACACGCTGTAAAGGGTGAAATGCCTTGTTCTAAAACTGGCAGATTGTAAGATAATACATCGGTTGACAAATTGGTAGCTCAACTGGTCTTTACTCTTGACGGACTAGGCCTAATGTGGAGGCTCCTTTTAAATTATAAGGTGAATGGCTCGCCTGTTTTGCAGTCCAGATCAATTTTATTTGTTTAGCGCTTTTCACAGACTGACTGCCGCAAAGATGCTTTGCTGGGCGAAAAGAACAGTGTCTGGCCTTATCTCCGAAATGGCATATGAGGCAGAAAACTCCAGTAGGGAGAATAATCCTAAAACTGTGGTGAGAAAAAACTCCCCAGTGGGAAGAAATCTCAGGAGGAACATGGCAATTGTAGGGGCCCCATCCTTCGCTGGCAAGCTACTTAGTGAAGTTGATTAAAATTTGTATGTAAAAAAAAAAAAAACTCCTTAAAACAGCATCTGTAGCTCCAGGAAGTAGCAAGGAAACTATGGAGTAGAACTGGAATAATCACCTTATTATTTTAACTTATAACATGTAATGATATAACTTGTAATGTCATTATTGGTCCAAGGTTGGCCCTATATTACTTTTTCCAAGCCTGTTTCTGACCTCAGAAATGAAATGGGCCTTAATTAGTGAAAACTTTCTTTTATTTGTCTGTACTTCTACACTGCAATACCAAGTGCACAAAGTGGACCCGTATTTGCAAAATGTCGTTTGTGTTTATTAGGATCTTTGCACTGAATTAAGTTTGATTTGACGGCGGTTGCATCGCATGTTTGTTTCCTGCGGAAACTTGTGCTATCAAGCCTTACGCCTCACTGTTTGACTGAGTTTAATGGCTGCCTGAAGACAGTTGTTCCTTTACGATACCACTTTTTTTCACTTTTTCAAAAATAAACCTACCTTATTTTGCGTGGACTAATTACTATGTATATAAGCTTCAAACTATGCAAGTTCACTCGTAAAAGATGACATTTCCTGTGATCGAAGAATTTGATGGTGGGTTTCAATTTGCTCAACATTTTTGAAGTTGTTGGTTTGTTGAGTTGTTACAGAACTTGTGTAATTGGCCGACAGAAACGTGTGTTTTCGTATAAACTTGTCGGTGCATCCACATATTTTCCATTGATTTTGAATCATTATTGTGCTTTGATTTTGTATCCGTGGACAGATGCGATGTTCATAAACCTGTATGAACTGAATCTGTGAAATTTAATTATGGATGAAGAAAAATATGTGATGACTAATTGAAATGATGTGTGAATGCATTTTTCATGGGTAGAAGCAGCTGTACTGTATGGAAATTTGACACAGTAATGGCTAAAATTAATTTTGTTTATCACTGAGCAAAATTGGAGGTGGCATGTAAATGCCAGTCATTCCACCTCAAATCAGAGGTAATGTTTGAGGTGATTTGCATGGCAGAATGCACTGCCTTTCTGCGCCTTTGGTCACATGCAGTCTTGTCTCTCTTGCTCACAGATGTACCAAACTCTGCCAACACAAGCCCCACGAGCTGAAGGACGACGTGTCCGAGAAGCAGTGTCCCGTCACCATAAATCCACGGCACATGAAGAAGGCTTTCAAGGTCATGAACGAGCTGCGCAGGTCAGCATGTGTCCGCTTGCATTTTGGCAGACTATAGACCATCAAATCCAACGCTGCTTACTTACAACTCCAAATTACGCGGTCCACCATCAGACAATATCAGTCTAAGCACAGCACATTAAATATCCTTAAATTCTAATACTTATTTATTTTTTATTTTTTTGTTTTTTTTTTTTATTGCTGCTGCTTGACTCATAAATTGTACAGTGGGTGGAAATAAACCACAGCCACTGAGGCCAAATTGCAATTTTGCTGAACCTTGACTACGTAGGCAACAAAATCTAACGTTATTTTTAGCATTTTACCAACTTAATTATGCTTACTCTGTCATTAGTACTGAAAATAGCTGAACGTGTTTTGGATTGTTCAGAAGCTGCATTCAGAGGTCAGGGCCGAGAGGCAGGATATAGTTGTGTCTTGGTTGGCTAAAACTGGGTTAATGTGCAGCTCTTGTGCATTGCCTGTGGTGGCCTTTACACCTGTTCATTAGTCATGTGCCGTTTCTCTGGGCAGCAGGGCCTTTACCAGTGAACACCTGTGCAGGGTTCGACTTCAAAACCAGGAGCAGGTGGCTGATCCAGTCCAGGCCCATAGTGCTCTCATTTTTGGACCGTTTTTAAAATCGATAAAAATTGAACTAACTGGGGGAAAAATAATGTAGGGTCTTATTGAAATGGAGTGTGCTGCTCTTAAATTAATAATGTAAAAGAGGAGCCATTGTGGTCACTGGATGAAGTGAGGCTGTAGATGCCTTCCAATGGGAATATTTGCTAATATTTTTCTTTCTTTGGGCCTCGGCTGCACATTACAGCAGGTTGGTCAGAAATACTGCCTCTGAAACAGAGCTGGGTTATTGTCCACTTCTTTCCACCAAGTTTTAATGTTTGGGATGCACTTTTATGGTCAGCCAGCAACTGTTACATGCCACATAATTTACCATCAATTTACTTTATACGTTTCTATTGCCCAGAGGAATGCACATTCTGCCAATCCTGTGTATGTATGGCTTGATGTGTATGGGAAATAATGTGACATGATTACAGTATGCTCTGCTTTTTGTTGTTCTTTAAGTTCTCTTTCTTGACTTGTTTGAGATGTCTTCACGAAATGTGTACCTGGTATTAGCTGGTTGATCTGTTGTTCACCAGCTGAGCTTCATGCCGTTAGTTAGTAGCCCAGTTTGGTCACCGCCTGGTTCAATCAGCACAACCAGCTTTCTCTTGGTACAGGCCTGCTATGACCTGCTCAAACTTTTTGAATGGCGGTCAGTCTAGCTGTAATTTCAGCAAATTTTCAAGTGTTTATTGAAGGTTGCATTTGAACCGAACTTGTTTGGCTTTCACAGTCACAACCTCCTGTGTGATGTGACCATTGTGGCTGAGGATGTGGAGATCGCCGCCCACAGGGTGGTGTTGGCTGCAGGAAGTCCATACTTTCACGCCATGTTTACAGGTTTGTTCCCTCCATGCACACCTCTCCCTCACCCGAGGTCCCTGACAAGTTTCCTTGTTTTGACGCTGTCGTGTGGCGTTGTTGAAATGCTTTGTTTAGTCAAAATTTCTGGATATAATTTAAAGTAGGTTCAGAATATGTGCGCATGAGTGCTTGCATTCATTTGTGAGAACGCGTTTGCGTGTCTGTCAGTGGTACCCTTGACTGGTCCCGTGTTTACCTCTGTGTCTGTGCATGTTAGTATTTACACTGACACCATTACTGGCCCCTGCTTATGTGAGTCCTGGAGAACGGTGCTGCTCGACAACAGCCTGTGTGTTCATGTGGCGTCACAGGAGAGATGAGCGAGAGCAGGGCCAAACGTGTCCGGATCAAAGAGATGGACGGCTGGACACTGGGAACGCTTATCGACTACGTCTACACGGCCGAGATCCAGGTCACAGAGGAGAATGTGCAGGTAGACTCACCTTGCTCGCGTACTGCCCGCAGGTGCCGTTATAGAGTTTCAGTGACGGTCGTCCACAAACCCTGTTTCTGGAGATTTGCTGCCCAGGAGATTTTCATTTCAACCCTTCTTCTGCGCACCTACATCTGTTCAATGGCCGTTGATGGTTATTTGCAGCTTATCCCAGTATCGAGCTGTCAGTGGTTGTGGCAGTTAAACTGATTTCTAAAGATATACTTATCCGTTGATTTTGATTTCAACCATACTTTTGGACACCCATTTATCTTAATTGGCTGCTGACCCAGGTACCAGTTGACAGCTGACCAGGATCTGTAGCTGTAGAAGGTTGTGGTCTTCAACCCTGTCTCATCCACTGTCCTGTTGGCTTTGGGACAGCTGATTACTAATACTCTGCTGAACTATACCTTTAGCTACCGAATGAGGTGCAAGTTGTTTTGGGTTTGCGCGAATATCGGCAGGATGGTAGATTCCTCACGACAGGCCAAGGAGTCGTTGGTAACGAATGTAACAACAAGGTAACTAGGCCTATAATCCTATGGTTGCAGGTTTAATTTCTTGGTAAGACGCTTCCATTCAGCAAAGTGCTAAAGTAGTGCATTTCCTACAGTGTATATAGAGTAGTTTCATGCCCTAACACAGTGTGAAAGGCGGGTAGTAACCTTTCCATGCCTAATTATGCTGTACCCGTCGCAGTTTGCTCAGATTTGTGCACATTTGTTTGCGAGTCTTGCTATAATTGAAGCATGTTCGCCCTTAAGTTTGGTATGGTTTGATTTGCCAAAGTTTCCTGCCTCGTGGGATGTGTACTTTTGAATTCTTATGACATTCTGTTGAAATTAAGCACCATCTTATGATTAATTACGCTGCTGGAAAAATGCTGAAACAAGATGAAAGAAAGTTTTGGATTTGCAATTATTCTGATTATTGCCATCTGTACAATATCACATCCATTAAATAAATGTTGCTAATAGGCAATCGCTTTGTGATTTACGTTTCTTAATTATTATAGGCTTCATATTGGTTGTGATTTCTTGCCAAATATGTTGTTTCACTGTTAATCAGGCCAACAAAAATGGGAGTAATCAAGTGCTGAAAGGTCAGTTTTCTGCAAATCTTTCTTACCACCAACAGCAAGCCACTGAGAGAGCAGTGTAACCATTCTGTAAAAACGATATAAGTTTTGCACGTCAGCCATCTTCAATGACTGCAGTGTGATTTCTGTACGGCAGTGCCCTGTCACCAGAGCCACACCATCTGTCTCTGCTTGATCTAGCTGCACCCAGGGTCATTCGCATGTAGAAGGCAAACCCAGGGAAAGTATTGGAGACGCACTTGAAGCCTTTTTGCCGAGGTGCGTTGAAGGTTTTCTGGCAGCGTATGGAGGCCCAGCACCTTACTAAGACTGCTTATGTTTCCATTAATTTGTCACCTGTCCGTATATTCATACTATACTTCCTGGAATTTTTGTTTTAATATTTTCTGATGCATTTCCAAAAATGTTAGAAATTCCCTCCTTCCTGAGGGATTAGCCCAGTTGCCCTTTTTGAAAGAATGCTCACACATCGCGCAATCTCATAAATGCATTGTGGACAGGTACTCCACGCTCATTTTGGTGACGGTTTTATGGTACCTTAAACATTGCATAGGGGATTTCTGCTCTTCAGCCCGCACTCCATGAGACTGGCAGACTCGCATTTGCTTTGGCTCTTTTGTTTCCATGGCAACTACAGTAACAGACCTTCATAAATTATAATCAGGATTGCTGAGCTTTGGCTGGGAGAGAGGAAGGGGAGGGCTAAGTTCATTAGCAGCGATATTACATTACTGATGGTGTGTCTTACACTCCGTTTATGGTGCTTTTCCGTCTTTATTTCGCCATCCCGTTTGTGTTTGCGGCGTTGCTAACTGCGGCTATTGTTAAATACGTCGGGCTATTCACGCAATGCACAAGATACTTCAACGTTAGTTTTCAGCAAAACATTTCAGAAAAATTTCAGTGTGGGATATTACCTGGTTTTAGTTTCAGGGAAAGTTGTCAGTCATTTAAGTCAGGAAAATTAAATTCGGTGTTTGGGTAACAGGCCCGACAATTGAGGTCTCTTCTACATGGACATGTCAAAATATGCTAGTGTAATGGTTGCTTTGTTGCTCACTCTGTTGAAGTGGGTGAGCATTATGGTCTCATTGGATATCTGTATTGTGCTGACTGTACAGCTGTCCTGCATGTGCAGCGCAGTAGAGGGAGAGAATCCATCCGCGGGGATGGTGGTGCTCCAGCCACCCCTGTAGGGTGTATGATTGGGTCTCCCCCACCCCTGCTGTATGTATGCACTGCTTGCGGCCATGGCGTGTATAGAAGCAGCTGATCGACGCGTCACGGTGCACGGAAGCGGACAGCAAATTATCCTCTCTCTCTCGTACCTGTTAATGGGCTCTGTACGCGGGTACTTATTGTTATGTGGTACAAACCCCAATTCCAACGGAGTTGGGACGTTGTGTAAAAATGTGAATAAAATCAGAATGCTATGATGTGCAAATCTCATTTTATTCAGAATGGAACGTAGCCATCAAATTCAAAAGGAGCTAATATTTTTCGTGAAATGGTAGATGTCTCACCATTAACATCTGATATGTTGTCTATGCTCTACTGTGAATAAAATGTGGGTTCGTGAGATTTGCAAATCATTGCGTTCTGCTTTTATTCCCATATTACACCACGTCCCAACTTCATTGGAATTGGGGTTTGTACTTTGGAAAACTCGAATTCAAGAACGATTGCACATATGATGCAAGGCAGAGAACCGCACATTGTCCTCTCTCTCCCGTGCATGTTAGTGGGCTACGTAAGTGCGTACTTATTGGTGTTTAGTTAATTGGAGGACCTAAATTCAAGTGCGATTGCACATAAAAGACTTTTTTAGAAAGCAAAAAAATCTTTGCAATGGTAAGTCCCGAAAAAGCAAGCAGGCGTTGGCTTCAGTTCTCTTGCATATGGGGAAGGCATCAAAGCTTTATTCACTACCGTCGAGCTGCCCGCTTCCTCGCACACATTTTTGGGACAGATGGCGTGGACTTTACCACTCCGCGGTGAGTGGAACGGAAGTGTTAGCTGCTGGGCTTGTACGTAGCGCTCTTTGAGGCATGATGAAGTGTGGAGCCGATAGCTGTGGTGTCCTGTCAATTTTATGATTAATGTCACGCCTCAGTCTCAGTTACCTTCAGATACCTTAGCCTTGATTTAGCCCTAATTTAACCCTTGATGATGCGAGATCACAAATATGGGTTTTGATTAAATCTATAATGCTGGTGTTACACCCATACCTGATGCATTAAAGCAGTGCAGTCCAGAACACTGCCATTCCAGACCTTGTAAATAACTCGTTAAGTAATGTCATTTTAATGCGGTGGGGGCATTAAAAATTTTAACAGAGTTAAATCTGTCTATTTAAAAAAATACACTTCTGTGACACCTTATAAAGTATTTTTGTACTGAGGTGCGTTAAACTGTTGGATTCCTTTGTGTTTTGAGATATGATCATGTCTAAAGGTATTTGGACAGTGACACAGTTTTCGTTATTTTGGCTCGATACACTACTACAGTGGATTTGAAATTAAACAGTCAAGATATGCTTGAAGTGTGGACTTCTTAGCTTCAGTGTAAGGGTTTTGTAAAACGTACACAGCATGAACCTATTAGGAGTTGCAATTTTACAGCGGCCCCATTTTCAGGGGCTCAAAACTGACTAACATAGATTAGATAGTCATTTTAATACTTGGTTGCACATCCTTCACGCTCAATGACTGACTGGAGTGTGGAACCTGCAGACCTCTCCCTTCAGTGCGGCTGTCTCTGCTTGCTGTTGGGGTATATTGTCATCAGCAAGTTAAACACATGCTTGACTGTATTCGGCTTAGGTGATTGACTCAGCCACTGTAGAACATTCCAGCTCTTTAATGTCTTAGTCTCGGGT
Organism: Gymnothorax reevesii; assembly: GCA_029721435.1. Lineage (NCBI taxonomy): Eukaryota > Metazoa > Chordata > Actinopteri > Anguilliformes > Muraenidae > Gymnothorax > Gymnothorax reevesii. The sequence goes on along the minus strand of CM056589.1, from coordinate 49,527,678 downwards.
TGCGAAACTGCGTACAATGAGATTTTTAGCATTTGGCTGAATCTGACTGAGGAAAATATCCATGAAACATTCAGATTTCATATTGTTGTGTACAAGCACGTCATTAGTAAATACATGGGAACTAGCCCCTTTGGAAGGCATACATGCCCACGCCATAATTGTGCTTCCACCAGGCTTCACAGCTTCACAGATGGCTTGACTCTCTGACATTGGCGGCTCTCAGGGCTTCATATTGAGAGTTAACTGCGACAGATTCCAAAGGCAGGAACCTGACTTTTTGCCTCTTATCTGCTCACGTGCAAATGAAATTAAAGAATAACAAACAGTTGGCTATGGAATAAGCGGACAGCCAATTTTACAATTAGTCTATTTTTGGTCCCTTGAAATGGGGGAGGCATGCACAATGTGCTGTAATTCTTGCATCATTCACCCAATTTAGATGTAACCATCTTCTAATTAAAGCTGCAAATTTGCCCCTTGAGCACATATCCTTTATTTAATTTCAACTCTGAAGTGCCATGGTAGACAGCTAAATTAACCGTAACCTTGTCAAATATTTCTGGGTCTCTTGCATGAACAGCTTTTTTATATTGGCATAATTAACACTTAAAATCGGCATCACCAGGGGCCTCATTTATAAACGGAGCGTAGGCACAAAAAAGATTTGTACGTCACTTTCTTTGCAGATTTCTGATTTATAAAAACAAACTTGACATTAAAAAAAGGGGAAATGATTAAGATTATGCACATTGTCAATAAATTCCAAGTCCATCCTGATTAAATAAATGAAAATTCCATGCAGTTTATTTTACCCATAGGTTTTTATAAATTAGGTTACTTTCCACAAAATGTCATTTTTACCTTTTTGTGTGTTCATATTGTTTTGGTATGAAACCCACGCAAATTTCTATAAATGAGGCCCCTGATCTGTGCCTGGTCTTTCCACAAAAAAAAAAAAAAAAAAACGTACCATCTCATAAACCTGAAGCGCCATTGAAGTTCTCGTTCCATTTTTACAAGTAAACTTGCCGTGTCATCCGCATACATTTCAGCATAATACTTGCAGGTAATTATGACCGGGCCTGCAGAAACAAAACTGAATAGCGCTGCGATATATATATATATATATATATATATATATATATTTTTTTTTTTTATTTAGCTCCATTAATTAAAATGTTTAATCAAATGATTCACATGAGGTTAAATTGTGGACTTTGAGCACATTTATTATTTTGACTTTAATTGATAAAAATGTACTTTGTGTATTTGTAGTACTTTGTATACATAGTCACAATGATTATGAATTTCAAATCGTGACATTAAGTACCATAGAAATGACATTCTTTTGGATATGTTTTTGCTGGTAGTTTTATATGCATCACATAACTACTGGAAATAATACGATTTACTGCACAGATCTGGATGACATCTTTATGAATAACGAAATTAGTTTGGTAACTGTGTCAAGGAGTCTTTTGACAAAAGACTTTACTATCACAACTCTCCACCAATGTTTCTCCCTGGGGTTTAACACTTCTGCGAACTGTTTCAAGTTCCATATTTAGGAAGCCATGTGGTTGTCGTTACTGAAGCTGAATTATCACGTTCTGGTCGATGTGCCATTTTCTTTGCATTCCGTGTGTCTTGGAACGAGAGTCCAGATTGACGCTCTCTCCGCTTGCACAAGCAGTGCTTGGCAGTGTCTGGCCCTCCTCTCCTGCAGTTACTGCTGAAAAATTCAAATTCATGAACTGTCTCCCTATGTGTATCTGTGCATTTCTGCATATGTGGGAGGCGAGATCTGTCGCAAGCGAAGATGTGTGCGAGTGAGTGCGGTAATGCACATTTTCTTTGATTTTTTTTTTTTTCTGCAACCTTTCTCAGCTGTTAACAAGCCTGTGTCCTACTGTTGCAAGCACACTTGTGTAGGGGGAATTGGAAGTGAGTGCCATATCTCATTGTGCAGTGACACATTTTTGTACTTGTTCATATTTAAACTGAGGTCCTGACTCCTGACTCTCTGTAGTCATTTAAAAAGATCCTATGACATTCTTTGACAAGGGTAGGGAGTTCCCCGGTGTCATGGCTAAATCTCCAACCTGGCTCTTTCAACCTGCCACCTTATCATCCCCTGATCTCATTGGCTATTCAGTTTGTCCTCTCCCTCTGCACATTAACCCCCAGGGCTCCCTTGAAAATGAGATTTAGATCTCAATGGGACTTCCCTGGTTAAAAAAATAAATAAAGGTTAAATGTGTATGCATGCGCAATGGTTAATGTGTTTTTGTCCGCTCAGGTGCTGCTCCCGGCCGCGGGGTTGCTGCAGCTGCAGGACGTGAAACAGGCGTGCTGCGAGTTCCTCAGCTCCCAGCTCCACCCCACCAACTGCCTGGGCATCCGAGCCTTCGCCGACATGCACGCCTGCAGCCATCTGCTGGGGCAGGCCAACACCTTTGCAGGTATGGGCTGCGGGGTCAAAGAAAGGCCTGTGCTGGTATAAGGTGTTAGGTCAGGCAAAAGACTGTGCAGGTAAGAGATATTGTGTCTGAGACGAGTCTGTGCTGTTAATAGCTGCTGGGTCAGACAAAGGCCTGCGGTGGTATAAGGTGGTGGGTTAAACAAAGGCCTGTGCTGGAAAGAGGTGCTGGGACAGACAAAGGCCTGTGCTGGAAAGAGGTGCTGGGTCAGACAAAGGCCTGTGCTCGTATAAAGCCTTGGGTCAGAAAAGGCCTGTGCTGGTACTAGCTGCTGGGTCAGACAAAGACCTGTGCTGTTAAGAGGTGTTGGGTTGGACTAAGTCCTGTGCTGGTTAGAGGTGCTGAGACAGGCTACCGATGGTGTCTCGGGGAAACATGAGTTTTAGGATTGAGACGAGCAGTCGCCACACCATTCATAATGCTCTGACCAGGTGGTTGAAGCAAAGCTGATCTGGGCTTGGTTGGTACTTCGATGGGTTACCAGCTGGTCAAAACTAATTGTCTGGTAGTGGTGTTGGTCAGCCAGTGGGAGGTGGTTAGCCTGCTCTTCCAGCGAACCCAAGTCCCCTGTGCAGTGATGGAGACGCAGTGCCACAGGAGATGCCTTGTGGGTGAGCTGTTGGCCTGAGGTCCTGACTCTCAGTGGTCATTAAAAACCCCTTTACATTCGGTCAGTGGGGGGTTCCCTGGTGTTTTTGTTAAATTTGTAATTTGGCTTCTCCAGACTGCCGACTGAACATCCGTTTATTTTTTTAATTGGTTATGAAAATGATAACTCTCCCTCTCCACCTCAGCTGATGTGTGGTGAGTGTTATGGTGCAAAATGGCTGTCAAGTATACCCCCGGTGGGATGGTGGTGGTTGCGGTGAGCTTTTCTCAGGAGTGTTTTGAGTTGGTAGGAAGGTGCTATATAAATCATTCATCATTTATCACTCCCCGCTGTCAGAGCCACATTCAGCTCTGGGGTGCGTAGGCTCAAAAAGATGTGTATGTTACTTTCTTTGTGGATTTCTGATTTATATATATATATATATATATATATATATATATATATATATATAAAACTTGACATTTGAAAAAAAGGGAATGGGATGCACATGTCAATATTAAATTCCATGTTCATCTTGATTAAATAAATAAAAATTGCAGCCAGTTTATCTTACCCATAGGTTTATAATTTAGGGTATTTTCCACAATATCCCTTTTTTTTGCGTACGCATTATTTAGGTATGGAATCCACACAAATTTTTATAAATCAGACCCCTGGGCTTCACTTCAGTTGCAGACATGACTTGTGATGTCATTGTTCTATGCTTTGTTAGATATGTGCGTGTGGCGCTTTCCTCAAAGGAGACTGATTATGCTGTATTTTCAAGCTATATTATTCTTTTTAGAATAGGAAGTTTATACATGTCCATCAGTCCATGATTTCTAGTCCATTTGATTCCTGTCATTCCTCTGAAAAACAGGCTTTTCTGAGTGGGCGTCCCCTCTTAAGCGAATGGTCGGGTTTTTTTGAAGTGTGGCTGTTTGAGGTAATTGTCCTCAGTCCTCAGCGCATCACCTGCAGTAGATGTGGGTCAGCAAGCTCCCAGTTAAAGCAGAGCATAGTGCTCGCGTGGCAGCAGTGCGGTGCATTGCTGTTTTACAGGGCCAGCACAAAGACATCTGTTGTCCACCAAAAAGAATGCCCTTCTTAAAAAAAAAAAAAAATCAAGCTCTTTAAATGTATATATTTTGAACATTTTCAGCGTTTTACCTTGTCATCAGTCAACCCTATCATTCGGCATTAACGTTACGTATTCTCAACTGTAGAACTTCCGCATTCAGATACGGTCGAGAAAATGTATAGCTGAAGCACTTCCTGTCTAACGACAGGTGCACATTCTGTGCACTTAAACAGATATAGATTAATTTTGGGTGGATCTTCTCTCAGATGGCTAATATACATTTTGCCGTTGTACCCATCCACTTCATTGTATTGCTCTGCTCGCGTGCTGGCACTATGGTCTGCTTCTACAATCTGGGAGCTTGCTGACTGCTGTCTACTGCAGGTAATGCACTGACTAGGGAGAAGTACTGCATACAACCCCACTTCAAAAAAACCAAAACTATCCCTTTCAATGAACTGTGCTCTGATTGGCCATTGAACAGAGTAAACAGTCCAGTGTGTCAGTTGAAAATGGCCAGGCCAAATTCCCTCAACTAATTGGATCTGCCTCTAAGTAAATATGACTATAGCTAAAGAGGTACAAATGTTGGCAGGCTAAGCAAGGGTGCTATGAGGATGGTAGTTACATTCACAAACGAGCACGGCCTGCAGTCGCCATTAGAGAGTGACGGCACATGGAATTCAATATCTAGTGATAAGAATGGTTTGTTGTGGCAACTGTCCTCTAACATTTCAGTTATTGTGAATGGCCGCACTATTCCTCTGCAACTGAATTCCATTAAAAATGGTCACACATTCTATCTGTTCCTATTGATGTGTCTAGTTCATTGCATTTAGCTAAACTATTTCTTGAAAAAAAACATTAGATTTGGTCGCTAGTTAGTTAATAAACTACAAAATTGTTATGGAAAGGCAATGCATGAATGCCAAGCAATTCTGAGTATGGCTCGTGGCTACATGGACAACCAAGCTGTACAAGGTTAACCAACGTTGCACTTTAATTCAGTTTATATATTAACAGAAATGGAAAATACTTGCCGAGCTAGCAACAGATTATCCTCGAAAATAAATCTAACCCGTTGCTCCTGTGTATCTTCCCACGCAGACAGAAAATAAAGACGATTCACATTATTTCACTGGTCATCGGAGTCGATGATGGAGCACGTGGTGTTTCTGCGAGAATAAAAGTTGGCCTTTTTCAGTGACTTTGTTACACTAAGTATATGACAAAATGCGGGAAAGCGTAATACTTCCCCAAAAATCTCCTTGTACAAGCCTGTAATCTCAAGCATTGAGACTTCTGAACAGAGTGTTTTACTATTACAGGATGCCAGTCTCGGGGATGGTCCTGCAAATGCTAGCAGTGTTAAGCTGTCTTGTCTGTGCTAAATGGTGCAAATGGGGTCAAGGGTCACAGGCAGCAGTGGATCAGCATTAGGCAGCAACGGTTATTTGGTGCTTAGCCTATGTAATTCAGAGGAAGTGAGATACAGAGGCCAGAGGTCAGGAAGGGCAGGCTTGTTGCTGTGGGGAACTCGTAAAAAAAACACCTCAGGGGGTTTCAGTCTCAAAGAACACGGATGGAGAACATAAGCTTAGCATGCTTGCACTGCATGGTGTGAAATGAGCCTAGGTGAAGATCGAGTGGGATTAGCATTTTGGTCCGTTTTGACTGGTTTGTGCCGTTTAGCCACTTCTGCCGTGTTTGATAGCCCTGAAACTGTTTAGACTTGACAAAATAGAACTTTGTTTTCCGGCATTGTACATTGTGGCTGTTTGGGGCCTTTGTGACGAATTGCGCAAGTTTAAAATCAAAAAAAGCTATTTTGCAGCTGCTGCTGATTACTGCGTCAAACAGTTCAGTTGAATGGAGTTTAACCCCAAAGTTCACTGTTCTTCAGCGTGAAATAGAACTGTTTCGGTCTCAAGATAAGAGAAAAAGAATGTTTCTTTGGGACTGGATCTCTTACGATGGTGATGGATAGATGGATAGATGGATTTATTTCAGACTAGTAATGTCCGTATACAACTGCAAATACATTCAGTGCATTATATGTTACCCACGCATGCATAGTCCTGCTGAATCATAAAAACATCCAATAATAAGTAAAGACAGAGAAGCTACACCAACAAAAACAAAAAGTGGAATTAAAAGGCATCTAAAATCGTTATAGAGAAACATGAAAACATGCCATCAAATAGTCTGGATTTACACATTTTCAATGCTGCATTTGAGTGGACTGATAATTTACACCATGGACAACACTTTGAACGGTTAGTTATCTCTATAAAATACTCTGGTTTGAAAGATGGAAGACAATTTGCAGAAAGGTTATAGCTTTCATTTTCAGTTTTCCAGATATGTGTTAAGTAGGTGTGCTTATCCAAGTTGATTTAAAAAAAAAAAAAAAAAAAGAACTCGCTGTTGACCATAAAGAGGGGTCAGAGGTCAAGGGTTGTGCCGTCTTTGGTCGCGCACATAGATGGAAAAGCCTTTTGGAATTTCTCATATCTTGATAATGGCTGGATGCAGTTAAAAATCCGCGACCGTCTGTGGGTTTCCCTAGCAACCAGCTCACCCTTCAGACGGCAGCATTTGGAGCATGCAGGTTCCTGTTTTCTTGGCTTTATCCACTGCCATTGGACGGCTGCCCGCTGCCAGTTGCTGTGAGAATTCAGCTGTGTTTCTCACTGTATGTCAATGACTGCATTTGGGGTCCCTGAAGAATACGCAGTATTCGAGAACGCTCGGTGAATCTTTCCTTGATAGATCTGGGTCTTAAGAGATGAAGCAATGCACTCGTGCTGCAGCAGTATCTGTTTGAATTGCGCACTGAGGTGTAAATGCTTTAATGTAGGGAAGAACATTCAGTCACTGAGCACTTTATTAGGAACACCAAACCAACACTGGGTGGCATTTCTCTTTGCTCTCCGAATAGCCTCAGTTCTTTGTGGCGTGGATTGCACAAGATGTTGGGACATTCCTTTGTGATCACAGTCCATGTCGACAAGATTGCATCACATAATTTCTGCAGATTTATCGGCTGCACATTCGTGCTACTAATCCCCCACTTTACCGCATTCCTGAAGTGCTCCATAGGATTCAGATCAGGTGACTGGGGTCAGGAGTTGGCCACTGAAGTACACTGGACTCATTATTTTCAGAAAACCCAATTGAGGTGACTTATACTGACTGTTATGGAGCTTTATCATACTGGAAGTAGCCATTAGAAGATGGCCGAAGTGTGGGCACAAACAAATGCGTAACATTTGCAACAATACTCAGGCTATGGCATTCCGACATCTTTGACTGGTATTAAGGGCTCAAAGTGTTCAGAGGAAAATATTCCCTACACTGTTACACCACCACTGCCAGCCTGAGCTATTGGCACATTGCAGGTTGGGTCCATGGATTTCGACCCAACCACCTCTATTTTGCAGCAGAAATCGCGATTTGTCAGACCAGATTTTAGCGAGCCTCTGTCCACTGCAGTGTCAGACGTCTCCTCTCGGCTGACAGATGGGGAACCTGATGTGGTCTCCTGCTGTTCTGACCCCTCCTCTCCAGGCTTGATGTGTTACGGATTCTGAGGTGCTTTTGTAAAGACCTGAGTTTTAAATAGTAGTCATCAGAATTACCTTTGGCTTTCTCTCACCTTAAATCAAGAATTTCCACTGAGCTCTCTTATCAACAAGGCATTTCTGTGTGCAACTGCTGCTTACTGGATTTTTTTTTTTTTTGATTCTGTCTAAACTTTAAAGGCTAGTTTTACATTGTGCATGCAAATCCTTGCACATTCGCAGCTTCAGAAATGCTCGAAACGGCCTGTTTGGAACCACCCGCCATGTCAAAGCCATAGAAATCGCAATTTTTCCCCATTTTTATTATTATTATTATACGCCCGTCTCAAGACGGGATGTATTATGTCATCACCCCCGTCCGTCCGTCTGTTGTCTGTTAGCAATTTCTTGTCCGGGGCATAACTCCTGAGCCGCTTGAGCTACATTCGTGATACTTCACATACACGTGCACCATCTCTAGGCGCTGTGTCGCGCACCATGATTTCGTTCACCCGGTCAAGGTCACTGGCAAAGGTCAAGGGTCACATGGGGCCTAGATGGGGCTTGTCCGGAGCATAACTTCTCAACCGCATTAGATACATCCATGATATTTCACACACACGTGTACCATCACTGAGCGGAGTGTCGCGTACCATGTTTACATCCCTCCCTCCAAGGTCAAGGTCACGGACAAAGGTCAAAGCTCACATGGGGCTGTTCTCTGTTGGATATTGGTATCATGTTGTCTGTCCACTTCCTGATCCATGTTCATGACGGGCGTATTATGCACCATTGGCGGTGCTCTTCTTGTTATATTAAGCGAGAATATTAACTGAAGCTCCTGACCTGCACATTTTGTGCTTTCCAGGACTGTCACATGATTGGCTGATTTGATAATTGCATGAATAAGCAGGTTTATCTGTGTTTCTGATAAAGACTTTGTGATTGAGCAATAAAATGTAGGCCTATTGTGACCTGCATAACTATTCTGGTACATGTACTCCTTTGACATACCATGGCATTATTTTAATATTGGAGTTAATTATTGGAGCAAATATATCTGTGCGCCATGGTCAGAACACCAATATGCCATAAAAATATTGTTGAACATGGGTACAGTTTTATGTAGAACTCTGTTGCTGGATTCCAAGTTTGTTAAGAAATAAATTTTGTTGCTCTTCATGTTTTTTTTTTTTTAATATAAATTTATTAGTGGAAATTTATTTGAGAAATTCATCTCACATGGCTGGTAACTCTCTTACGTCTTTGGTAACTCTACTGAGTCTGCTCCCTACAGAGCAGCACTTTTCAGAGGTTGTCCAGAGTGAGGAGTTCCTGAACCTGGGCATGGAGCAGGTTTGCAGCCTCATCGCCAGTGACAAACTCACAATCCCATCCGAGGAAAAGGTACCTCACCCCACCCTGTGTCCTAAATAACCTCGGACTATTCAAAGAATTTACAAACAATAATGCTATTAAAATACAAATTTGCTGGTCTCACTGATTATTCGAGGTGATTGCGTGAATTGACTGTTTGAATCATATTCAAGCTAAGTTGATGGGCACTGTTTGAGTAATTGTTCCTTAAAAGGTGAGGATTCTGCCTACCCTTTTATGATAGCTGTGAGATTTTTGCTCAGAAGAATTTCGCATGTACTCTAATGGTTGGTTACAGTTTCTTTACGTCTGCAGGTATGATTTAAAAAAAAATTGTAAATTGAAAAGGTGCTAGAGGGCTTGTATGTCCCATTGCAGTATTTATTCCCGTTATTTGTCAAGCATCGAAATGACATGTCATGCTGCCCTACTTCACATTATATGGATACAAATGGTCTCAACTTTAAGCTGGCAGTCTCTGATTTAGCTTTGTATTTATTCAGTATTCTGCACAAGGGCTGAAGCTGGGCATTTGTTATTTGGGTCACACTTTACATGAAGGCTTATAAAGGCTTCATACAGCATGTATAATGCCTTCATAAATGAGACATAATGTCTTCATAAATCGTACGTACGTAAGCAAATGTCAGGCTTTGTAAAGGGTGAAATAACACATCCTTCTGCAACATGTGATGCCAGATGTGACAATGACAATGTCCACTCAGCTGACATTGTCACCCTTTATAATATTCAGCCACTAGCTACGTGACATTGTCAGTTATACGACATCTGGCATCGCACGCTGAACAAGGATGTGTCATTTCACCCTTTGCAAAGCATGACATTTGCTTATGTATGATTTATGAAGACATTGTGTCTCATTTATGAAGGCATTATACATATTGTATAAAGCCTTTATGAGCAACACTTCGTCTAAAGTGTGACCGTTATTTGTTTTCAATGTACAGGTGTTTGAAGCAGTGATTGCCTGGGTTACCCATGACACCGACGTGCGCCAGGAGCACATGGCCCGCCTGATGGAACATGTGCGTCTGCCCTTGCTGTCCAGGGAGTATTTGGTACAGGTATGTGTGCTTTCTTGCATTTGTCCTAAAAAACACATTTCTGTGCAATGCTGTCTTTTGTGAAGGACTTAAAGATTTGAATTGTTGCTTATTAAGCAGGGAAAAAAATATTTTCTCTAAATTGCACCAGGCTTTTCAGAACTCTTGAGCGCACATAATGGACCTTATTTTTGCAGTCTCTTTCATTTGGTCCATTAGTGCCCTTGCATGGTGCACAGTAGCTTTGAACAATAAACAAAGTACATCGATACTTCAGTTGAAGTTGATAAAAACAAATTGCCCACACAGTTTTTTATTAGACTGATTTTGACTCATCTCACATGCTTACGTCTTTGTTGCTTTTTCTCCAGAGGGTTGAGGAGGAGACCTTGGTCAAGAATAGTAGTGCGTGTAAGGATTACCTCATCGAAGCGATGAAATATCACCTGCTGCCTGCCGACCAGAGATCCTTAATGAAGACAGTCCGCACCAGAATGAGAACTCCTGTCAGTTTGCCCAAGGTAGAGAGCATTTTCAAAGTGCCCGGTGCTATGCAGGGCTGAAGGAAGAGGTTTTGAGTTTGGTGTTATGCCCTTCGGAATACGCAATACACATGGATGTACCTTGAGATATACTGACTCGGATGAACGTAAATGCAAGCTATAGCATTTAAATGTCACCATGACCAAGGGTGCCTCTTTGAGTGATTTTAAGTTCTTGTAGAACCACAGCTTTTATTAACCCTTGTATAGTTTCGGAGTCTTGGAGTTGGAATGTCTGTCTCTCTGTGAGGGGAGATTTGTGATATGTGTTTTTGATTGGAGCAGGTGATGGTAGTGGTGGGAGGCCAGGCTCCGAAGGCGATCCGTAGCGTGGAGTGTTATGATTTTGAGGAAGAACGCTGGTTCCAGGCCGCTGAGCTTCCTTCCAGGAGATGCAGAGCAGGTTGAACTTCTCTTCCCAAATTCTCATTGACGTTCCCACTCAAAGCTGAGGCTTGAGAGGTTCTGCTTCCCTTGTCTCGATGAAGATCTTGTGCAGATCCCTTGCATGTCTCTTGGTTTCTGATTGGAGACTTTGATTAGGTAAATAGTCATTGTGCTGGACTTGACTGTATTCACTTCAGCCTTTCGTGAAAAGACCTGGCATGCTTTGTCAAAAGCATCTTTGGTTTGACTCAGCAGTATCTGTTGGAGTAACTATATTTTAGAATATTTTCTGTTATTTCTATGACGTCTTTTTGCATGTGGTGTCCATGGCATCGGTCTCCATGGCCTCTCCCTGCACAGCGATTCTGTTCATTGTCTCTATGATGTTTTGCCATGCCATTGCCAACGCTCACTATGCCCTGTCCTCTTCCAGGTGTGGTCTACATGGGGGGCATTGTCTACGCCATCGGCGGATTCAATGGGTCGCTGAGGGTGCGGACTGTCGATTCGTATGACCCGGCTAAAGACCAGTGGAGTTGTGTTGCCAGCATGCAGGACCGAAGGAGCACATTGGGGTCGGCCGTCCTCAACGGCCTTCTGTACGCTGTCGGAGGGTTTGACGGGAGCACAGGTACCTTGGGATGTCCTCTGCTATTTGTGTTCTGCTCCCTTCATGTGTTGGCTGTTCGTAATTTTGCTCCATCCTATGCAAGGAAGCAACATTACCACCTGAACAGAGTTTTTTCCAAGCCTTGTTTAAATAATCTAAGGACCAAACACACAGTACGCAAATAGGCGGCAGGTATCTGCACATCGTGTGCTCCATACCGCCGTGCTCATTTGAAAGTTTAGCTGACACAGCTCTTGCCTGGGTGTATGTGTTGCGCTTCAGCATGGTGGTTCACACGAGATCACGCTTTGCTCGCCGTTCAGCCTGGGTAGACTTGGTGTAGAGTTGCTTGTCGCCCTCCTCTCATTGAAAGCGAAGGACACGTGCAGAATTGACTATCGTGTATTCGGCCCTTTAAGTAGCAAATATCTGCAAATGGCAGTAAAATTTTAAAATGCCCTGGCAGAAACCTGAATTTAAAACAAAACCAGTTACTGTACTTCTGCTTGCAGGAACAGAAGAGAGTGGGAACCCCCCCCATTGCTATGCAATTTATGAGTCTTTCAAGGAATGTTTTGTTCATTAAAACCACTCAAGGACTTACATAGTCTGAATTGAAGTATAGGGTAATATGCATACAAAGACAAACCATGAAATGTGTGAATCTCCAGTCCTTAAGCCACTAATTGGGTAAGCAAGCAAAATCATTGCTTCCCAGAGCTGTGACTGGCTTCTGAAGGAGAGAAAACCACAGACAGATGCAGCTGATCTCCAGGTTTACAGTTTGAGGCCTCTGCTCAGCATTCAAAATTTGATTTAAGCTAGAAAACGTGTCCTATCTAATGGTCACAGGGGTAATGCATCAGTTAAGTGTCATTCTCAAGCGCAACTGACTAAACACTGGAACTCTTTTTAATTCACGTGGCAGGTCTGTCGACTGTGGAAGCATACAATGCCAAGACGAACGAGTGGTTCCACATTGTACCCATGAACACCCGCCGAAGCAGTGTAGGCGTAGGCGTCGTTGCTGGTAAGGGACCCTGGGCTGGTGAAAGTTTTGGGGATGTGCAGAAAAAATTGACATCCTTCAAAGCCTCATGTTTTTTTTCATTGCTTTTTTTTTAAAAAGAAAAGAAATTAGGCCCTGGTTTCTGTTACGCTTCTGTTACTGTGTTGTTGTTGCAATTTTGTCGGAGTAAATTTCTGAAGAAGACCTTCCTGTTGGATTTGAGATAAGATTGCAGTCAGAGTGGAGTTGATCTGCAGCAGTTATTTTTCAAAATTTTAGAGAACAGTTTATTCCCTATTGCTGTGTGCGCGTGTGTGTGCGTGCGCGTGCATGTGTGTGTGTGCGTGCGTGTGCGTGCGTGCGTGCGTGCGTGTGCGTGCGTGTGTGTGCGTGCGCGTGCGGGTGCGGGTGCGTGTGCGTGCGTGCGTGCGTGTGCGTGTGTGCGTGTGTGCGTGTGTGTGTGCGTGTGTGTGTGTGCGCGTGTGTGTGCGTGTGTGTGTGTGCGCGTGTGCGTGTGCGTGTGCGTGTGCGTGTGCGTGTGCGTGTGCGTGTGCGTGTGTGTGTGTGTGTGTGTGTGTGTATGTGTGTGTGTGTGTGTGTGTGTGTGCATGCATGTTCAAAACGGTCGTGATGGCGCTGTCCAGTATTTTTTTTTTTTTTTTTTTTTTTGGATACTGTGTGTGTGTGTGTGTGTGTGTGTGTGTGTGTGTGTGTGTGTGTGTGTGTGTGCGTGTGTGTGTGTGTGTGCCTGCCTGCGTGCTCATGACATGTTTCATATGCTTGAGTTTGAAACCACAGTTTCCAGCTGTGGAATCAGGGATTCTGGGATACTGCATTTGGTGGGGGGCTGTGTGTGAATGTGCTTGCTTGTGAAACCGTTCCCTCCGGTAATACCTTTCAGGAATACTGTACATGGTCTGGTGGGTAGCTATGTGCGCGTGTGTGTGCTTGTATTTGCATGTTTGTGAAACTGTTGCCCCCTGTTGTGTGTTTCAGGAATACTGTACGCAGTGGGGGGCTATGATGGCGCCACACGCCAGTGCCTCAGTACTGTAGAGGCCTACAACCCCAACACTAACGAGTGGGCCTATATTGCTGAAATGAGCACACGCCGCAGCGGCGCAGGTTTGTACCAGAGCTTTACGCATCTACGGTCTTTCTCCTTTCAAGTCCACAGATCGATGGGTTATGAGAAGTACTGTAATTCCATGCACTGCCTGCTATATCTTGGAAATTTCTGATGCCATCTCTTTAATATAGCACACATATGTACCTGACATGAGGGGAATATGTCTGCTTGGTTGCTTGGGTTGACTTGACCTTTGACCTTGACATGGTGACCTTTTTCAAATTTGTTTCCAGAGCAATCGGAGTCTTGATGTTAGGCTCAAATACAAGCATTCACTCCATAGTTGATCCTTTTTGGCACAGTGACCTTGAAACTAACGTGTCTTTTTGGCAGATTTTCTAATGAGTATTAGCTTTCAATTTTTTTTCTTTCAATGAAGATACTACATGATTATGGAGGTAATGGAACTTTTTTTAATGGTCCATGTGCCAGATTTGATCTAAAGTCTTGTGGTGATGACCTTGACCTTAAAAAGGAGAGTCTGATACAAATTTGTTGGCTGCTTTGTTCGCATTTTTTTATGGCCAGTTCCATGGGTCCAATGTCTGTGAAAATAAGGACCTTGTTTTTGCTGACTTTCAGAAACCCTGTTAATTTTTCCCATAGATACTGGACCCATGGAAATGGAAGTGGAGAAAGTGCTAACGTAGCATACAAAATGACGACAGGCCTGTGACTGTTTGTATACAAAGCGTATCCCAGGACTTTGGAGCTGTGGTATTGGGCTCAAATGAAAGTATTTACACTATAGGTTTGCCTTTTTGGGGTTAGTGAAAATTTCGACCCTTAACCTGGCCACAGTGACCTTCCAAAATATATCTCAGGAACCATTAACACCATAGCCTTGATATAGGCTCAGAAACTATTAAAACTAGAACTTTGATTGTAGGCTTTAATGAAAGCATTTACATCATACACATTTCCTTTCATGGTTAGTATCAGTTTTGACCCTTAACCTAGCCACAGTGACCTTTGCCTTAAAATATATTTTTGGAGCTTATCTCAGAAAGTATTGACACATTGGCCTTGTTATTTTGCTCACATTCAAGAATTTTCTCAGTAGATGTACCTTTTGGGAGTCATTAAGAACTATGACCTTTGACGCAGGCACAGTGACCTCAAAACAAGTACATTTTGCCCTGTAAATAAATCCACAGCTGTTGCAAGTCCCTCAACTCATTCCTTAATGGTTTGTTAGATCCGTCGAACACTGCCGTTTGGCCATTTTTCCCCTTTCTGTACTCACCGTTATGTCCCCAAATTCAAATGCCCGATCATATTGTGTGCATCTGTGCTCATTTCTATTATTGCCATAGACCTGTTAGGTGAGGATGAATCCGAAGAAAATGACTTAAAAATTTTGAGGGAGAGTCACTGGTTTGAGTTTTTATTGAGGCAGGAGTAACGGTCTGTTTAAGAGGGACTGGCAGTGGACTTTTACTCTCTTTATCTCTATCAGGTGTCTGTTAAGTTCTTTGTACTGAACTGCAGTGGAACTACCGCATGCATAAATAGATTTAATAGTAATAGTGGTATAATTAAAGTTTTCATAAAAATGTACGGACTTTAAAAAGAAGGCCTCAGAATGGCAGGTGCTCCTTAGTTGATGCAGTCACTGGTCATTGTCTTCGAGTAACTAGGATGGTTGAACACTGATGAAAAATTGCCTCACGCTATTCAGCAAGGTGTATCATTTTAAAAGGGTAATCAGGTAAGATTTAGCGGCCTTATATCCACGAATTATAGAAGCCCTCAGGTAAAATTTAGTGGCCCTGTATCAGGAAAATGTAGAGGCCCTCTGGTAAGATTTAGTTGCCAGACACTGAATGATGATAACCCCCTAATGCGATTTGGTTGCCCTGTATCATTAACCAGTAATGGCTTCTAATCAGACTTGGTAGCCCTTTAAATGTGAATGTTAGAGGCTCTCGAATGAGATTTGATAGCCCTGTATTAGTGAACAGCAGTAGCTGTAAAGTAAAATGCTGGTTGTCTCCTGTTCAGGTGTGGGGGTGTTGAAAGGCTTGCTGTACGCTGTTGGGGGGCACGACGGGCCGCTGGTGCGGAAGAGCTGTGAGGTGTACGACCCTGCCACCAACGCCTGGAAACAGGTCGCCGACATGAACATGTGTCGGAGAAATGCCGGTGAGCTGCGCGGGATGAACCGCCGAAAGCCGACGATTCATGATTTGTTTTGACCACTGCAAAGATTTCCTCTTATTCGAACAACAGTTGGCCCCAGTCATTAAATAACCAATTGTATATCATAGCCCTGCTTGTTTTTGTTGTCAGTGTCCTGTCTCAAGCCTACACCACATTTAGGCCTTAGTTTTACACTGACATTTAAAAATCAAGCTGCCGTTCTCACACGTTGTTTAATTTTTCTTGCTGTAATTGATACAGCTGGATGTTTACTGGTTAAATCCTTTACCTGGGAATCCTTTCAATTGAATGGGCATGACTTTATTAATGTGGCTTGTTAATGATGGGCCGTTACTCCTGATGAGTAGTGATTGGCTGAGCAGCAGCCCACCTTCCTTAGTGTGGTGATATTCGGCCTATCGCGGTTCTGCAGGGGTGTGTGCTGTGAATAATCTGCTGTACGTGATTGGGGGAGATGACGGATCCTGTAACCTGGCGTCGGTGGAGTTCTACAACCCCAGCACTGACAAGTGGACCCTACTACCCTCCTGCATGAGCACAGGGCGGAGCTATGCAGGTGAGGCGGGGAGCGAGAAAAGGGGGAGAGAGTTAGGAAGAAAGGAGGTGCATTTCCCTCCATTTACATCAGTGGATATTTCTGGCATCCTGCATTTGCAATAACTTGTAACATTTAGAATCATCGCAATGAAGTGAGAAGGCGCTATTGCTGCATTTCTGTACTAGAGAGAGAGAGAGAGAGAGAAAAAAAGTTGGAGAGAATGGGAGAGGGGGATGGAATGGGAAAGGGAGGGGACAAGAGAGGGTGGAACGGACAGGAAGAGAGTGGGAGAGTGGGAATTGGGGGAAGGAAGGAAATGACAAAGTAGAGGGAGTGTGGGTTCTACCGACAGGAGTTCCCAAAGGTTCTCCTCTTCATTTCATCATCAGATTACCCGGGGCATTTCCCTCTGTTTCTTATTAATGTTTCAGCCAGATGTGTGAACGCAGGATTTAAGCTGGAAATATCCCGAGTTGTGTCCTCCCTTCATTGCTTTTGCTGCACTTGTTTGCTTGCGTTTTCCTCACTGGATTTACCCCGCATCCTGCCTTTGTGAGAACGTTTAATAGTTGAAAATTATCGCCATCTAGTGAGTGGGCTTTGTCACTGCATTTCACGATCGCGACGGTGTTTCGCACAAATGTATGTGACTGCTTCTGCGCTTTGCCTTCTCTGAGTCCTTCTGCAGCTGCGCTGTGGCGCAAGATACCAATTAATAGACGCTGCCATGTTTGACAATGGGGCTTTTTGAGACCAGTGCGTAGTCATTTGTGGCTTTTTTTTGCGTGCAAGCATTTACAATAGATGCCTAAATGGGTAAAAAATGAATGGGAATGAAAATTTAATTGGGGTCATCATCTGTGTGGTTCTCTTAAAAAAAATGGGTCTTTGAGGATAATTATTTCATTGCGAAGAGTTTTTAAATTGAAATTTTTTGTCCAAAATCAAATTTTCTAATTGTATCATAGTTTTAAATGAACTCAAATGAGGACATTTGCTTTTAGGCATGAGAGGCTGCCATGACTTGTAATACCTGTGGTTGCCGCTGTATTATAATTAGAAAAATTGTTTTTACACTTCAAATCCCAGAATTCAATTTGAAATTAAGCTATTTAATAAGAACGCTCCAAGTTTTTTTTTTTTTTTTTTCATTTTTTTACTTGGAAAATTAACCAGCAATAATATATTTGGGGAAGGAAGACTGACTTATGCAGTGGTTTTCAAACTCAGTCCTGGGTTTCTTAAACTCTTTTATCAAATTCTGTCAGTGACAGCCATGTCAGAAATGCCACAAAAAAAATCATAAGTTGCAGGAATATGGTGCTTATTGGATTAAATTCTAAATATTTAATTGCAATATGCATAGAATAGCAAGAAAAGTGGTGAGTTATCTATTACTGATGAAGTAAAGCATTGAGGGAGATCAGCAAGCTCCTAATTGCTATGCACACCTGGGCACTAATCCTAACCATCTTGAAGATAATGGATAAATCCATGACAGCACAAATGATTATGAGGCTCATCTGCATTGCGCTGAAGTTTAAAGAAAAAATAAAAGCTAATTATTGCTTATTCAACAATTAATTTAACCTTGTTTATGCTGTCCTTGCACCAAACTACGTTTGGAGCGATTTCACTGTTGCAGACAAATTTCCAATATCTTAATAAAATCAGATAAAACTTTGTCATTTTCATGTTTGAAAATTCTGATTAAATCGAGCCTGTTTAATATTATCGGAAGTGTTTAGTCTTGGCTCATGCTATTAGTGAATTTCAGTGACGTGAACACTGGCAGCAACTAACAGATGCACTCCGCAAGATCCCCCAGTCTTTTCAAAATCTTAACGGTCTGTCAGTAGAAACTCAGTGACTTTATGACAGTCTTTAGATATAAAAGAGTGTCTGACATTGGTCTTTTTCAAGGCTTTACAAAGCCTTTTTAATGCATGGTACACATTACCTGATAAGTTATGGGGTTGGCCAATTAGCCTCAATTATTTGTTCCATTTCTATGTAATTGTTTGCCTATAGTGCAAATACTCAGTATAAAATTGGGAATTTTAGAGGCAATGAAAAACTGAGTCTGCAGAATGTGGATTATGAAGGTGAATAATCCCACTAAACATCTGGGATTGTAATTGTGGTTGGAATAAAAACCAGCAAACACATTGGTCCCGTGGATGGAGTTTGAGAATCACCAGTCTGGATTCAACGAACAGTAGTAATATTGAGGAACATGATCTGTGATGCACTTTTGATTTTATGCCCTTGATCTGAGTTGAAAATTTGGCAGCCTTCACATGGGACAGCCATCTTTACTCTGCACTGAGGAGGAGAAATGAGTCACAGAATGTTGAAGTCCCTCCTAGTATTATGTTCCACTCACCTGGTTTTCCCAATTGGCAAAATTCTGCCTGGAAACAGAACAAATCAGTCATGTCTGTTGACCGTGTGCATTCATGGAACAAACACATGGCAGGGCCTCTAGTTTCTTCCCGCTATGGTTTTCCCCGCTGGAAATCGCAGAAAGGGAAAAAGTGAACCTGGCATATGATAATTTCTCTCTCTCCCCACCAGGCGTCACGGTCATCGACAAGCCACTATGACTACGAGCGGACCAGCTGCTGCTATAAACAACGGAGGCTGTGCGACAAACAGCCGCTTTCAGAGTTTGAAAAGTCTCTGCGAATCTGCCTCGTCCTGAGGCGGCGGAGGCAAGCCACGCCCCTTTTCTCCATGGAGACGGGGAGGGGGCGAGGCTACAGAGATTCAGATTGCACTTAACGAGAGCACTACGTGGGATCAACCATTTAACACGTGTTCCTAACCTGCGAGAACGACGCTACGCATAAATATGTTGAAGTGACAAAAATGCCGTGAGTGGTTTAGCATGGCAAGAGGGACCATATGTGAGCCCGACAAGGTTGTTTTAGAAGGTATTGAAACATTGGGGAAATATTTGTGCGACATATAAAATGGGAAACAAGGTCAACCAGGATGCAAGCATGGGGACCAGTTTACAACGGAGCGGAGCTGGTTTCTTTCGTCAAGATTTTTTGCCTTTTTACATTGACGTTCGTTGAAGCATCCAGCAAACTGAGATATACTTTGTAATAATGGTCTCGTCCGGAAAACAGTGTCAATTATATAACGTACGTAAGAGATGTGTAAGGTTGCCTAAATGCAAATATGCCACTAATGAAGTAAGGAAACGGACGAGGATCCCAGCACATTTCAAGACTTGAGATGCCAAAATCGTTTGAGCCGTTAACTGCGTATATATGTTTGAATTTTTATATATTGTGTACTTACTTTCCAGTACTGGCCATGTTCGATGCATTTCATTGTTGTATTTACTGCGAATGTTATGGCATGCTTACAATAGCAGAATAACACCGATTTGCCTGGATTTGGAGGAGATAAAATCTTATCTGCATGGTCATTTAAAAAAAGTAACGGGGAAATTATTGATTTAAGTGTAGCTACTGTTTTTAACCGCTTCTCGCTGTATGTGTGTGAGTCATGGATGTGAAGTACTGAACTTGACCTCTCGGATGTGGCCCAGCCTTCCTCCGGCTTTTCTTCTCTCTCTCTCTCTCTCTCTCTCTCTCTCTCTCTCTCTCTCTCCCTCCCTCCCCTCTTTCTTGCTTGCTTTCCGCCTCTCCTTTGTGGATTTACTATAATAATGTTGGTGTAAAGAGGAATGTTGTGTAATGACCTATGAACTGTTTCATAACTTGTTTTTTATTGTTATTAATGATAATAAAATATGCTTCTTGGATTTTTTTTTTTCCCGATGCCTCCTGACTTCATTTTTTTATCATTAGGCCCGTGATAGTCTGGGTTCTTCGTCTTTGTAAATGCTTTGGGATGTGCCCTGAAAAATTTGGAATATGCTCATTGGCTTAATATGAACTGTGCTACTCACAAATGATTTGAAAATGTTGCAGCCCCACGTCCAGAAATGTTGGGACAGTATAAAGAATGCAAGTAAAAAAAAAAAAGCAATGATTTGAAGTCATCTTGGACTTGTATTAAATTGAAGGTAGTGTCAGATGAAGTATAACATGCTTAACCTCATCAACTCTTTGCACTCATTATAAATTTAAAATCTGCAATATATTGGAAAAAAAGTTGGAGCAGGAGTAATGGAAGACTTGGAAAGCACTGGAAAGCCAAAACATGGGTCTACAGGTGTTGAACAGGGGACAACAGCGTGCATTGATGCAAATGAGGCATCCTCACAGCCCTATAACATAAGTGTGGCTTTTGACCTTGTAGCTGTCAACAGCATGGATTTTCCTTTTCTTTGATTCAGGGCACATGGTTTCTTTTTTTTTTTTTTTTTCCAAAAAATTACCTGAAATATTGATTCTTCTGGTCGCAATACACACTTCCTCTGTTTGAAGGTCCAGATGCCTCCAAGCCCAGAGAAGACTACAGCACTTCTGGACACTGATAACACTAGACCTCTGTTATGCACAGTTAAGTTTAAATTGACATTTGTGGATGTAGCCAAGTGCTGTAGTACTTGACAAAGATAAACCAAAGTAATCCTGAACACGTGGTCATATCACATCAATAAATGGCAGGTCTTGATGCAGTGCCGTTTGAGTGATTAGAGATGAGAGGTATTCAGCTTTGAACTGTGCCCTTGTCTCAGTGCTCTAAAATTTCTCCACATTCCATGACCCTTTTAAACTAGGTTTGCACCCGCAAGGGCAAAGTATCAAAATCCCTTCCCATCGTACATTGAGAAACATT
The DNA here is from genome assembly GCA_029721435.1 of Gymnothorax reevesii. Lineage (NCBI taxonomy): Eukaryota > Metazoa > Chordata > Actinopteri > Anguilliformes > Muraenidae > Gymnothorax > Gymnothorax reevesii. Next base: position 49,506,382 of record CM056589.1, on the reverse strand, counting down.
GTTTTTCAGCCTTTCAACGATTTTCTCATTAATTTGTGGGCAAATTAATGGCCATCTTTGCTCGTGAAGGACTTGGCCTTTCTTAGATGCTGCTTTTGTTCCAAATCATAATTACAATCTCTCGTTGACATCAGCCGTTTCAAATCACATCATTATTCAAATGTTTTGTTTTGTTTTTTTGTTTTTTTTTAACCTTATTAAAAGGCCTAAATTTCCCCCCATCCTATCAAGTTGGCTGGACTCTGCATTACATATCTTGTCTTCATACAGTGTGCAATGAAAAACAAGACAAAGTAAGTTTGGAAACCACTGCACTCTGCACTGCACTGGAAAATGCACTGTTTTTCTATGCATTTTCCATACAGTCCAAATTTTTTTCCGAGATGGTAAAACACACACGGGCCACTTTTGGCCCAGGTCTCCACTAATCAGAGAAACAGTGATGTATCAGGAATGGTGCAACAATGTTCTTACTATTATACAATAGCATTGCCTGTTTTGTAATTGTTCTGGTAAATTCTAGTCCTCGCATAAATCTCATAATCACACCACACTGGTGGCTGCGCACTGCATTAGCTGTGACCTTTCACCTTTGACGTCATTCCTTTATTTCTACAGTCAGTCCCTCTTTGCGCCATTTCTATGTACTTGTCTCATGCAGAAAACAGGTGCTCTCCACTAAGGTAAGACAATTTTCCAAAGCTAGAATGGTAAAGGATATAATATGAATGCAAATTGTGTAGCTCCACTGACAAGGAACTTGGAAAATGATATCAGCTAGCGAGAATGTTCGGACTAAAAGAACTTTGCATACTCAAATTATTATACTGTAGATAGTTCTGGTTCATTAGCTAATTGTTATAAATGTACAATGTGAGTCTGCTCCTATCACTGATGAGTGACAATAATATTTTTTGTCTGCGAGCTATTATAACATAATGGCATTGTATAATACTACAGCTAAGTGTTTTTATGATATTATGACATTTGAATGCTGAGAAGAGTCATAATGTTGGCAGCCATTTTACTAAAAAGTTTAGCAGTCACTGCAGTAGACTTTGCTATAATAGTGTTGCTCTCATTCTTGTCATGAACATGATTCGATGGCTAAGTCTGACAAAATGAATGTTACAGGGGCATGAGCTGGGCTGCATGAGATTAAGATTAGTTGCCAGCCTATTATAGCCTTTATGATATAAAGCTATTATAATTATAGCTTTATATGGGCCATCGTATTGCAACACATTCAGCAGTAATTAATTGTTAGACATGTAGTATATCAAACATGTCCACTGAGAACTCAAGAACACCTCTCCTTTATAGAAGGTACAAAATGTAAAAGGATGAAAAATAAATTTAGAAAATGATAAATGTACATAGAATTAAAGTAAATGTATGTACAGTGTATGTTCTCTTATAGTAGTAATTAGGCAGTAACATGAGGTGGTATGTTTATTGCTGCAACAGGTAAAAGATCCATGTGCCAGTTGGCATAATCTGAGTTGCAATGGAGGTAAACCATATATCCGATGTCCTGGGCTCAGCTTATTTTTCAATGGAGTATCTGGATTCGCTGATCCCACCGATTCCGATGCAGGAGCCCGTGAGGAATGCATGGAACCATATGTTGGAGAACTACAGCCAGTTCCAGATCGCTACCTGGGGCTCCGTCATTCTCCATGAGCTCATCTACTTCAGCGTTTGCCTCCCCTTCTTCTTCTCTCAATTTGTGCCTTTCATGAGGAAGTACAAAATACAGCAGGTGTGGATTCTTCCAGAACAAAGCATATGCATTGTATGATGGGATTGTTTTCACGAATGCTTGATACAGCCTCTGCTCCTATGTAGCAATGTCAGACTGTTATCATCTGCCAATGCTTTTTCATTGTCTCAATTTTGAATGTCATTTTTCGGGAGTATAAAAGCCAATCACTGGAAGAAGTTTTGCAGATTGTCTTGCAGAGATCTTTTTTTTTTTAATTCTGACATCACATTTTAACTGGTTTTGAGACCACAGTAACTTTTTATTGATTCTATATGTTGCATTTTGCTACTGAGCTCCAATGAGGTTTTTTTGTATGTGGAAATCTAGACTTCTGAATGAAGTCATCATTTCATTTCACTACCATCACCTAATATTCCTATCATTTAGCCTCTTGACACACAAATTTGTTCGGTATGTCTTATTTTAAAGCCATAATACTGCATTTGTCCTCACTGATGTAATTTATCTGTATTAGAGCTGTGACTTCATGTTTTGTTTTGTTTATCTGATTTTCATTTGCTTCTGTGCAGGATAAACCAGAAACTTGGGAACGACAGTGGAAATGCTTGAAGATGCTGCTGGTCTCTCACTTCTTTGTGCAGATTCCTTTGATCTGCGGGGCGTACCAGTTCACCCGGTTCATTGGCCTACCGTTTGACTGGGAGTCCATGCCTCGCTGGTAAGAGCACTGGGATGTTTCATTTAATGTCCCCAGTTTTTCTTCCCACGGCCCTCCAGTTTACAGTTTCATAGCAGTATTTTTAGCAGGGTCTTAAATTTATATTGTGTGAGGGCTGCAATATTTGCTTTTTTTTTTACTCGTTTGGCTAGTAATTCATAAATTCAAGTAACTTAAATTGACTACTGTTTAATGTATCTAGCAAATACATGCCTGACATGGTCCTTACATAGGCATGTCTGCTTAAATAAATCATGTTGAGTCTGATGTCTGAGATTCAGTTTGAGTCCCCCATTTGTATTTTGTCTTAACTCCAAAACATATCAATACTTGGCAATTTAACTTTTGTCTGATCTGTAAAACCTTTAAAGTCTTTTTTTTTTTTTGCCCTCTCTGTGTGTCTCTAGCCTTTTTTTGTAACGTAATTAAACATTAATGTCTTGTGCCTAAACTGTGAGTTGAATCTCTGCTGAAGATTTGATCATGGTGTAAACAGCTCTCTAGCAGTGAATTCATTAATTACAATGCTCGCTGTCACATTACCTCATAAAGAATTCAAACAATCTTTATACTGTGCAATTATGCAGGAGGATCTAATCCTGATATAAATTTGCACAATTCTGTTTCTTCAGGGTGTGACAATAGTCCCCTGCTGGCAATAGAACCAGCAGTCCTTGTACTGTACTGTTATAGTACAGTGCTGTGGACATATGTGTGAAGTACAGTGCCTGTGTTGGGCATTACTGATGCCTGTGCCTCTTTCATCAGGCCCTACTTAGTGTTGCAGTGCTACTGCTGTGCAGTCTTGGATGACACCTGGTTTTACTTCACCCATCGACTTCTACATCACAAGAGAATCTACAAGCACATCCACAAGGTCCATCATGAGTTCACTGTGAGTAAGGCAAGCAATTCTTTCCAAATACTTAATTTTACCTCTTTATTTCCACGTCCTTTCCTTGCTTCTTGCCTCATTAGAAGATGAGAGGAAAGGATGCAAGGAAAGGACACAAAGATAGTGGAATTGATCATTTGCTGATGTGGTTGTTAGTGAGCAGTAGATCATTCAATCATTTTGTTCCTCATGCATTTCATTGGCATTTTATTACTTCCAAAAATGTGCTCGCATATCCTTGCTCAACCGTCCTGCATCAACCTTCAAGCGCCTGGTTATTAGTACCTTTAAGGAGCATTTACTCAGTTGAATGTCCTTCAGGACGGCAGGGTTTGATAATGTTGAAGGTTAGTCGAGGACTGAGCTGACATCGACAGTTTTCAGGGTTAAGTTCTTTTCAGACTCGGTTCTGGGCCCCCTGTGTGTTCTAGCTTATTCTGTTCCAACCACAATGCATCCCCAGAATTTTAACAAGCTGTTCACCTTGCTAAATTATGAGCATGTCTTGGTTAGAGGAATTATTCATTTTTTACTTAATCCACTTTATGCCACCTTCGTAGTGCCACAATGAATATACTGTAATTCCAAAGTTCATATTGTGTTCATTGCAGAACTAAAGAGGTAACAAATAAAAGGCAGAGGGTAATGAGCTCTGAGCTTTGTTGTTGAATATCTGACCAATTAATTGGTATTTTTTCCCCTTAAAATTCAGCGCAATTCAGAATTGCCTTTTTGTCATTTGCTTTTTTTAATCAGGAATGTCTGCTTCAGTTCCTGTCCTCTCTCAGGGTGTTTGATTTCAGTTTCACCTAAAAATAGTCCTGGGTTGCTTTCCAAATATGCTTCAGGTCATTGTCTACCTGCATTATCAAGCACTGTCTGATAACGTTTGAAGTTTTTGGCTGCATCTGAACCGTTAATATTTCTGTATACAATTCAGAATTCATCCTGCTGCATTTTTTTTTTTTTTTTTACCAGTCACATCATCAGTAAATTCAAGTGACCCATTCTATTGGCAGCCGTATATGCCCACTCCATAACACTATATCAATCATGTTTCATCAGAGGGGACAATATGCTTCATCTCCTCAGCAGTTCCTTCCCTTCTCCATTCTTTTTGCAATTCAGATCATGCTGGGACAATTTGATCTTTGTCTTGTGTCCCCATGGGATGTTTTTTTCTAAAACGCCATAGTGCATCCAGTTACCTGACTGATCTTGATATCTGCCAGGACATTCACATGGTCGAGTAGACTGTGGCATGAAAACATGAGTCCATGCATGCATTGTGCCTTGAGTTAACTCTTGAGCTGGTGGTGGTGGGGTAATTGTGTGGGGAGCATTTTCTTGGCCCACATTCAGTCCCTTTATACCAAGTGAGCATTATTTTAATCCCATCGATAACCTTCCTGCGTATTGTTTCTGAACACGTGCATCTTCCTATAACCACAGTCTTCCCATCTTCTAATGTCTGCTTCATGCTGGCTAACCTGCCAAAAGCACAAGCCCAATGCTCACGTCATCTCAGGTTACTCATGTTAATGAGTTCGGTGTACTCCAGTATCCTCCCCTGTCACCAGATCTCCGTCCAATAAAACACCTTCGGGATGGGGTGGAACAGGAGATCCTCAGCATGACTGTGCAGCTTCCAGATCTGCGGAAACTGCATAACGCTATCATGTGACCATGAACCAGAATCTCTGCAGAATTTCTCCTGCATCTTAGAATTCAGGCTGTTCTGGGAGTGAGGGGTGTGTGTGTGTGTGTGTGTGTGTGTGTGTGTGTGTGTGTGTGTGTGTGTGTGTGTGTGTGTGTGTGTGTGTGTGTGTGTGTGTGTGTGTGTGTGTGTGTGTGTTTGTGTGTTTGTGTGTTTGTGTGTTTGTGTGTTTGTGTTTGTGTGTGTGCGTGCGTGCGTGTGTGTGTGTGGAGGGAGGTGTTGTCCTTTATTGTATTTGAAAGTGTATCTCATAAAAGGCCACTTCAAATCAGTTGTACTTGAATAGTGGTTTTCACTGAAAATTGTTATGAATAATCTGTCTCAGAGAAACTTCGCAGAGTAACAGAATTGCCAAGACGACAAACACCAAACCTGAATCCCCAAAAGGCAAACGTGTGACATCAATGAATTCCTTGTGAGACTAAAAACCCCCAGATTTTGAGGAAAAAAGTCTTCTCAATGGGAGGAGCCTAACCTCAGCTGGCCAGCCTGGTGGAGAGCAAGCAGGAATGTACCAAGTGAGCCAAAGATTTTATTAAACAAAAGATAATTAACAGTTTTTTCTTCCTGATAGGCTCCTTTTGGCTTGCAGGCAGAGTATGCCCACCCTCTGGAGACTGTAATTCTGGGCGCTGGCTTCCTCATTGGGCCCATGGTGTTCCGCAGTCACCTGGCCCTACTGTGGATCTGGCTTCTGTTCCGTCTGCTGGAGACCGTGGACATCCACAGGTACCACCTCAGCCCTGCTTCACTCTTCTTCACTGTTCCTGGTCACTGTGCATTAGGATGACCTCAATACTTAGAGAAGGAGTACTATATATGCGATGGAATTTCTGTCAGATACCAGAAATCCTGCAGAACACATATTAAATCGGCCAGTAAATTAATGGTTCCATTCAGAGTTTAGATTTATATTTTGGGTCATTGCCTTGCTATCACTCAAATTTCTTAAATTTAATCTGAGAAATTTGCTTGAGATTCCAAACTTTAGAGTGGTATAGTATTTGTCTCTATTACTTCCAGACTTGGCATAAATTGTTGAATCTGTTGGAAATATCATTTTTGAGTAGGTCCTGGCTTAATTTTATTGTTACGAAACACATTCATACATTATATTACATGTATTTACCGTATTCTTTTTTTTCCCCCCCCAAAGTTGATGAGACAAAGTATTGCAGGTTAAGAGCCTTGGTCAGGGGCCCATGTGCTGCGCCTATCTTATCATGGCCACACCTGAACTTCTTCCTCAAACTCTCCAGGTTTCTGTCAGCATCTAAGCCTCTTGAGTCCAGGCTACCACTCTACAAAAGAAGCTACCATGCAATCAAAAATATTAAACATAAAACACATTACAAAGAATGCATATGACCACAAATTAACAAACTAAATGATTGAATAGAACTTGAAAGCAATAGAATTTTTTTCTTCAATGCATATAATTCACCATCAACTTAGTGTTCAGAACACTGAGCAGTTTTCTTGTGGGGGTTGAACAGCTGGTACCACTGCATGTGTAGCTGTTACTTCATTTTGTTTTTTTCGGGTGACAAGTCATGATATTATTTCATGGCCTAAGCTTGGGAAAATGAGGGAGAGGACTGAATTCTGGACCGGCATTTCTGCTTTATTACTTGTCATATGCAGACCAGACCTATGTAGCAGAACGCCAAGCATGAGAAACTTCTCCTTGAGTAGAATTTGACTCATTTGTCTGCTCTGTATTCGACTAACAGAGTAGTGGTGACGTTATTGGGGTCTCACTTAATTTAGCTTTCTGTTCTAAAATTGTAAGTGGAGACAGCAAGTCACTTTCATAGGCATTTCAGCTCAAGGAGCTGTTTTTGTCTAAAATCTTGACAGGGTAGCCTCATGGTCAGGTATTTGAATGGGAACCATAGAGTTCCTGGTTGAGCCCCATGTAGGAGGGCATGTAGGAATGTTTGACTTTCGTCTACAGAGATGAGGTTAGGTCCCTTCTTCAAGAAAAGAGAGACCTCTTTCATGAAGAAAGGCTGTAGAAGAGGAAGATTAAGAAGGAAAAAAAAAGCTGTGGAGCGCAAACCCCACTATATCCCATTCTCTGTCCATACCAGCTACCATTCCCTCTCTCATTTCTTCCTGAGCATCCTCTAAAGAGAAATTCAATCTCAACGGAGATTCACTGGTTAAACAGTTGAATAAATAATCACATTTTCATTTCGAAATGTGGATCCTGTCATTTTCTCATCTGTAGACTTTCCTCAAACTTCACCGAACTTTGCGAATTCAAGGCTTTGAAATAAGTTTCGCGCTGCTGAAACCCGAGTGCATACATTACTCAGGGTGTCAGGTGAGTTGTGATGTGAGCAGACAGGAATGAGTAACGAACTGCAGGAGGTATCAACTTCTCCGGGGAAAGTTTTTTTTTTTTTCCCCCCGAGTGAAAGAAATATATACAGTAATCCTTCTTGCTGTATTTGACATGAAGATGTAACCACATTGCATTCCATTCCATTATTCCCAGAATTTTGGCAGGATTCAGTAGAAAGTCATTCAACTTTATCATTCAGCTGGTTTTTACTGTTAGTTTTTGTGTTTGTATGATGGTTTTTTACTCATTGGGAGACTCCAGATGCATTAAAAGTAGTTTTGAGAGCCCAATGAACATGCATAAGAAAGTTCAGTCCAGTGATAAACCGCTCGTGGAATCCACTGACTGCAAAGCTCATGGGCTTTATCATGTTTAAAAACTGGTTTAAACTGTGTTTTCTGTGTTTTTCAGCAGCTGAGCTACTGCTCACCTGGCTGAACACATTTATCAGTCTACCGATGGAAAAACAATCCTCATATTTTTCTTTTGCCTCAGAATACTGATTAAAGAACTACTTATGGTAACTTTACTAATTTTGTGGGTTCGAGAACACAATATCTGTTGTCGGCTTGAACTTTGTTGTGTTATGGTTCGCAATATTCATTATTAATTTATATATGATGCTTGAATCAAGATAGGATTAACCCTTAGGGCGCTGAAATACATTTTCAAAAAATTATAAATTAAATGATCTTGTACTGTTGAAAACCTATCGTGAGGCAACAAGTCGCCTCATGATAGGTTTTCAACAGCTTTGATTTTGATATCTCACATCATTGAGCAACAATAGTTGCATTTAGCGCTCTATGGGTTAAAGATGGTTGAACATAAACCCTTCAGCCAGATTGAAGATGTTGTGTGTGGTTTGAGAGTCAGCTACCATATGAGCTACCATACACCATTAGGGCACATGCAGTAGGTGACTGCATAAGGCCAAAGATTGTTAAGGAGACCCGGGTGGTGTGTTTTTATTTATCCTCTTAAAAGCTAGCAATTTTGGGTCTTATTTTTAATATCTCCCCTTTGGCCTCCAGACTCACTGCCTGGGTCTGTGGATGCCGTTTGCATCATTAATTGTGTTTTCTGTGCTCTCTAGTGGCTACAACCCGCCTGTGAACCCAATGCACATCATTCCTTTCTACGCCGGGGCTCAGTTCCATGACTTCCACCACATGAACTTCGAGGGAAACTACTCCTCCTGCTTCACATGGTGGGATAAACTCTTTGGGACGAATCTGCATTACAAAGACTTCGAACAGAGGAAAGCGCAGCTCAAAGCTCAGTAACATTCACGGACTCAATGTTTTTAAAGTCAATCTTTATATATAACTGCATTTTTACTGTGCAAATATTCTAGTTTTTTTTTTTTTTTTTTACAGCTGGTCTACTCTTTTTCCGCCTGTTTTGTCCCGATTGGTCCTCACAAATCCCTATCATTTTGATATATTTTGATTTCTTGAAATCAAAAATCTAATATCTACTTAATGCAGTAACTTCAATAGAAAAAGTTGTTGAGCGTTTCTGAAAGACCGGTGACTTCCGCTGTTGTTTGTTTATTTAATTTGTTAATTTACTTGCATGTTGTCATACACATACGCGCTGGGTCTGCCAATGAAAAGTGCATTTTTATTGTGTTCAATGTAATAATGTAGCGACATGAAGATAGCCAGGTATATTTTTTGACACTGGATGCTGCATAGCCCTGCATATTGTCCTCTCCGATTATATTGCCCATATATGTCCAGACTTAAAAAAAAGATTTTATATCAGATCATCTGAACGGTCTTATTTTCTCTGACAGAAAGTCCCAGTGAAATGTATAAAAATGTTATATATTTTCTTTGCACTGTTTTAAATTTGATATATGTAAAAGATCAGTATCAAATTGCTGTTTTTTTAATTAGCATTTTTTTGTATCCCCCCCCCCACTTTTTTGGAAATTGGGAGGTATGTTTGCTGTCAGTATTCCCTGGAAAATGCATCCATGGCGAGGTCTCAGCCTCCTAATATAAGGCCCATCACTGGGTGGAAGTCATGTTGCGATTGCTTTTAAATTGCAACCATTGAGCCACACAGGATCCACAAAACAATGATCACCCACTTCCATTTCTGACAGTCGACACAATATGCAGTGCTTCTCCTTGTACATTTGATTTGTTTATACTAAAAATTATGCAGGTGTGTTTGGCTGAAAAGTTCAATTTTTATCTCATTTGACTATAGCGGTGCCTTCCTGTCATGTTTTCTGTCATTGTAGCTTTTCTACAAGCTGCTGGTAGTTGGTTTTGTATCCTCTGCTCACTAAAGGCTGTCTTTGTGCAAACACCTTCAATGACTTTATTGGCACGGACATGGCATCTTATGGACTTGCTGACCGTATATGCAACCAATGTTTGCTGATTCTTGAACCATGATTCAAAGGTTTTCTATTGCTCCCATAGCCTTGTTCCTGACTGTGGGAACAAGGCGCACTTGCATCCTCCTCCTGGCAAGTTTGCAGCCACTGTGTTACGCCATGTAAATGAATTGACGACCTTCACATTTCAATTTTCACGGGTGGGTGGGAGGTGCTTTTTTATTTTTCGTTTTATTATTATAAGAATTTAACATCCAAATCGTGCAACAAATCAAAATCACAAGTGCATGTGTTAGCATAAAGAATAAAGCATTAGTCTGACTTTCTTTTTGATATGATTTTTTTTTTTTTTTTTTGATTTTTTTTCAAAATACAAAATTTAAAAAATTGAAGGTGGGAGGGTCTGCCTTGAGTAGACTGGGATGCTCTCCAACTCATTTTTTATGGCATTATATGTATTTTTTAATTTTTTAATTTCATTTATTGTTGCCCTTACAAGGCAAAGTACTGGATTTTATCATTCTGTACGTTTTTGTGCCAATTACTGACCTGTCTCCTCTGAATAGGAAATTATTGGACTTTTCCTGCTTGTGCACATTGTACATTCACAGATAACATGTTTCTACCCATTCAATTAACCGACACTCCTGTGTAAATAATTAATTTAGACAACCATCTCCCTATTTCTCCCCTGTTTCCTACCTCTCGCTGCTATCCTTCTGTCGTTATGGACAAAAATCGCCCAAAAAATGTTCTAAATGTTTTCTTTTAAAATGGCTCAAAAATTCTTTATTAGACTGATGATAGTTTTATTTGTCTATGGTTTAAAAAGTCCCGCCAGAATGCATCACTGAAACTCAAATTTCCCCCCAAAACCATCACTCACTACACCCCCATATCACAAAACCACACCCCCAACCCAAGCCCGACCCCAACAGAAAAATCACTCCAGGTCATGTTCATAAGTTGGCAACCCTGTGAATGGCCTCGCTAGATATTACTTTTGTCTATCAGAGGCCACAATAGTGCAAATTATTAAAATTGCTATTATTCTGGAATTCAGGCGTCCTGAATTTTTGCTTAGGCTACATGAAGTTTTGGAGAAAATGTCATTGCATCACATTATCGTGACTGTACGCAGGAGTGGAGGAAGTGACTATACTGTATTCGCGGATAAGCTTTGTTTTCTGAGAAGAGCCAAGCCTAATCTTAAAAACATGCACATGGAAATCACATATTGCCCAGATTGGCTTAATTTTTACTGAAATGGAGAAATATGAAGGCCAGAATCATTCTAATCATATTTCCTTTTTTATTTACATTGTTAATAATGCGATGTTTACATATATGCTCGCCACATTATTATTATTATTATTATTATTATTATTATTATTATTATTAGTAGTAGTAGTTGTAGTAGTAGGAGTAGGAGTAGTCTTTTTCGAAGTAGAGGTAGAAGTAGTAGTAAAGAGTGCCGAAATATTGTGCAAAAACTAATTCACTTCAGTGAGATGGGGCAATCCTGCCAACTTTATTTCTTATCAACGACATGAAATTAATATCTTGTCTTATCAACTATTCGGTTGGGCTTTTACTCCATCTCTCTGAAGTGAACTAGTTTTTGCACTCTGTTTCTGTTGTGTGAGTGTTTTTTTTTTTTTGGACCACCCTGTTGTAGCGCTATGGTAAATAAAATTTATTTTGCACTTCATAGTGACATCTACCTCTTTAAAATGAGCAGTGCGGCTAGGCGACATTTGATAATCTTAGGGTCGTTCTTTCCCGTCACGATAGAATTGTGAGTGATTCATTCTGCAAGAAATCCATAGATATCTGAAGTTTATTTAGGTTCATCATCTAAGTTATGAGGTCCATTTACGGAATAAACCGAACACGCCCCAGACGCAGAGGCTACACAATTTTCTTGGGTTACACAAGCATGTTTAATAGCACATATTGTCCGCAGTGAGAATCAGGCCTGAAACACGGTGCATCCATTGGACGTTGCTGCAGAAACTCACCGTCTCACTATAATCACTCCATACGACTCGCCAATCGCTGCGTTTGCTGTACGCGGTGACGTCAGTCTCCTCTTTCTTCATCCAATGGCTTTCAAGATCCTTCATGTACATTTCCAGCGTCGAACGTCGGCGTGCGGGACAGGTAGAGACATTTCTGCGTTGGTGAGTACTTGCTTACTATGAGAATGACATAATTGAGGATATTAACATGTCTGAGCATAGTAATCTACATCTGTCGCTTAATTTCTTATTACTTACCTCAGTGTTCCATGCTTTTTGCCATGTCTGGAGAAAGAGTGAGACGAGTCGAGTTATTTTGTCATGGGGCAGATAGATGCGAAGTTATGAAACCAGGCAATTATTTTATTGATGACCACTCTTTTGTCGACTGGCGTTGCATCGTAGGCTAACTATAGCATTTTCTTTCAAGAAGGCTCATCAAAATAATAGCAATATTTAGTTGCAAATGCTGTATTCTGTTTGCTCCTCGACATGCGATTTTTTATATCAAAGCGGTCGTCACAAAAGCAGTAATGTGTAATACAGAATGACAATGATTCCCTCTATCGATTTAACTAATAAGTGGAAGAGGTGTTTAACATAAGATCCGATATTCAGCTTGCGCGTATTTTGATTGAAAATTAATGCACGTCTGCACGGCACTTCGACTCGGATGTGCCGCTGTGTGTGAAATTGTCGTATGTGAATTTGCATGCCCCATATTGATAAAATAAGAGGAAATGAGTTTAAGGTTAGCTGTGAATTTACCACTTAAGCATTGATCCTCTAAGTCCGTAAAATTGACTGTCCCCCTTAGGTTTCCTTGAAAAGTTTGAGTCGTTCTTCTGTTTTTCCTGTTATTATTATTATTTTTTTTTTTTTGTCGTTTAATCTTCTTTTAGGCTATTTTAATAAGCCATTGAAGCGATGTTAATGAGAATGAAAAAATACTGGCTCTAAAGCAAGTATGGTTATTTTTTCAAAGTCAAATAGTATCTGATGCCTATCAACTGGTTCCATTATTACAGTTGCTGCTTAGTGCATCATGTTTCGCTCATTGAGGAGTAAGCTCTCAATTTGATGAAGGTTCTTAAATAAAAGTTGTAATGCTGCTAGTCGAAAGTAATGGAGATGTTTGTTTAAAAAAGTTATTTAAAAAAATAAATAAATACTGCTTTTGAATGAGTACATTAATTTTTACTTTTTCAGTCTCAGGATCCAGGCGGCCTATCGGCATATAATAAGAGAGACAATGGAGGTGAATCACACAGCTGATATCATTGGCTCGGCCTACCTAGCAGTGGAGTACATGGATTCCTTGTTACCGTCCAATCCACTGCAGGAGCCCATTCAAACTGCCTGGAACTACATGATGGACAACTACACTAAGTTCCAGATCGCGACTTGGGGCTCACTTTTTGTTCACGAGTTCATCTACCTCATCCTCTGTCTTCCTGGATTCATTTTCCAGTTCATACCCTTCATGCAGAAATACAAAATTCAACAGGTGGGGATTCTTTAGGAGGAAAACGTACAATTCCCTGCTTTTATAATGTTGAATGTGCATTATGTAACATTGCCAGAAAGTATTCGAAATGGGTACTGCAGTCTGAACTCTAAATATTGGAATTCTCTCCCTCACCACTCCAGACTCATAGTTTACATTTGTTCGGTTTAGGACACTGACCCCACATGAAAGAGCGCAATCCTCATTAATTTTACATGAATCAATATACAGTTTCTCTTCTTTGTTTAATACCAATGCTAACCCATTTAACTAGCTAGACACACAAGTTAAACTCTGCTCAGCAAGGAGCTTAATCCCTAAGCCCTACGCCCAGGTACCGGTGGGCCATGGTTACGCATAATAAATACAGCACGTTTCCAAATCGCAACATTGTCATGCGGCATATCCACATATCGCGAAGAAACTCGACTAAAAGCTCATGTAGACCATTTTTACCTCCACCAAACACAATTCAAGCACCAAGCAAGTAAATAAGCATGTAGAAAAACATAGGATAAAATCATATCAGTGCCGAATCGCCAGAATTTCTCCTGAATTTGTGCTATGCATACAAACGATACCTGTAATGAAAGAGGAAAGTCCACAGAATCCAACGATATGAGCCCTGTCATTTTAAACTGACACCACACTCAAAGAACAGCAGGCACAGACTTTAGAGTCTACAGAGATGAGCAAAAAAATATTCTTACCTTTGATATTTTGTAATAAAAACTGCACAAGGGTAAATCTGCGCTCGTTATTGTTGGCCCAATGTGTTTGTATTATAGCAAAACTACATCTGCCTGTATCCTAGCATGATGTTTCCCTGGGCGTTGCTTCAAAGATCTCAGCTCCTTAGCATTTAGCTGGCTTGCAATGTATTTTCCTCTCTGGGATCAGCATGTGATGCTGTCAGTAAGACTATGCTGCTAGCCATTTGATTCTATGGGTTCTGATGTTTCCAACGAACTCTAAATCATCTTCATCGCAGAAACCCAGCCTTAGCTACAGTCTTGCGTTCCCAGTGTGTCAAACTGAGCCCATGGGCCATTTGCATGTACGTGAATACCGCGACAATATAAACGCATAACTAGTTTGTTTGAGGTATTGTCCGAATAATTATCCGCAAAAAATGCAACATTCATTTTCAAAGTCCTTTTCTGACAAAATCTTTGCGCTATTTGGCACAAATACTGAGACTACAACAGTACAGTACGTATTTTCTTTACCCATTCATTACATGGGCAATTGGACCGCAGTATTGCAGTCAGTTGGCGGAGCCTAGTGGTTGAAATGTTGCGCTGCAAAGTAGACTCCAAGGGTTTGATTTCCAGTGTAGGCATATATTTTTTGGGAAATAATTGCAGTTTCCTTCTACAAATAATCGCTGGGGTTTCTGTCATTCTAACTTTTGTTTAACATTTTTTCTCATTGTATTTATAATTTTATTTATTTGTTGTTTTTTTTTTTTAATAAATCTGCTCCAGTGGAGTCAAACATCATTTTCTTTGCATGTATAATCTTTGAATTGGAAATTGTATAAGCCACAAAACTGGCAGAAATATTTTTTTTTTTCATTCTAAAAATGTAAAAGTGTTGTATTTGAATGGAATGTATGCCTGTAGGGACATATAAGTGAAATTAAGCGAGTTTTACAGTTAGGTGTCTGAGAAATCTGAAATGGAACACAAGGTACCTGAATTGCCAAAATGGAGAAGCCACCTAGACATTCCTCTGTAATTTTGCTCTGATTGACCTGATCAGAATAAACTTTGGCACAGATAATAATGACATTCTGTGCTGTAATTTTTTTAGAGGTTTCAGACTGCAACCTAACAAATTTACAAGGGATAGAAGTAAAACTTTGTTAGGCGCAGAATGAGATCTTTCATTTACACTGTGTTCCATCTCCATTTACTCTGACTCAGTCACATATATAGTGATTTTTACAGCAGGGCAGAAATGGTTTTACCTTTATTATGATACCAAGATTATTCAAATGGATGGATGGACTCATTTAATTTTGGGCCTGCCATTTTTGAAAAAGAGGCTCAGGGCTTAAGGGGTTAACCTCCTGTAAAGTTTCTTCTAAACATTCAAGTAAAAGTCACCACTTAACACGTTTACTGGATAAACCAAACCAGCCGTCCAACAACAAAGAAACGCAAAGCTTGAGATGAACCTGATCACACAAGTCGTGTGCAAACTTACACACAGCGTTGTGTGGATTACCTTGAAAATGAGTTCAGGTCAGGGGACTGGGATGGCCATGGCAAAGCTTTGTTTGTTTTTGGTGAACCATTTCTGCGTTGATTTTGTCATAGATTTTGATCTGGATCGTTGTCCTTTTGGAAGATGTAAACTTTGCCCAGTTGAAGGTTTGTGGGAGAAGCATTCAGGTTTTCATCTCATACCTACTAATACTTGATTGAATCCTTGATGCCATGACTAGTAGTTCAAAGCCTTTTGAAGAAAAAAACCTGGACAAAATTCTCTTCAAGATCCATCACCATGAATCACATTGGGGATGTGATTCTTTATAAAATGGCTATCTTTGTTTTTATTCTAAACCTACCTCACCAAAGAGCATTTTTGGTCTCATCTGACCATTGAAGCTACTCCCATAGCAATTACAATTAGTTTTTTTTTAGTGGCAACAGCACCATTGTTCTGGCAACCATCCCAAACTTCTTTTAGTGTAGATGGCATTGGAGTATAGTTTTGGAGACTCTCAGAATCTGAGACAAAAATATTGTTTGCTAATCTAATACTGTGACCCTTGCTGTTTTCTATGCCACTCAAACCATCCTTTTCACAGAGTTCGCTTTCAAACTGGGGACATGTCCTCCTCCAGACAGATTTTTAATAGTGCTGTAACAGGGCCTTAAACTTCAGAATTCATGACACAGTAACTTCCACTTCTTAGCTATTTTCCTATATCTATCCTCACATGCATGAAGCTTTGCAACTTTTGCACATCATTGGTGTATTCCTTCGTCCTAATCATGACCATGTATGAACTTTCTATTATTCATGGGAAATTTGTATTTATACCCTTGGGGAAGTGGAAAATGATGCATGTCTATGTAAGTTTTCCTGGTTGTTATGTGAATGTAAAAAAATGACATATGAATGTGAATATACTTCAATTAGATATTTCATGTAAGATGTTCTCAGGGTGGCAATGATAGTGGCACATGTTTTGGGGAAAAAAATTCATTTTAAGAATAGAATTTATTTATTTTTTATAAAGGGTGCCAATATTAGTGGAGTTCGCTTTATGTTTTAATGAGGTTTGGTCTTTGTTGTGACCTTTTTTCAACCAAGATATGGAATATTACATGCTACTCAAGTGCTGTACATCATTGTTGACCATCTTTATTATTTTCCTTTAAACTCCCTTGAAATATTTTCCTTTTTTTTTTACAGGACAAACCTGAGACATGGGAGAAACAGTGGAAGTGCTTTAAGGTCCTACTGTTCAATCATTTCTGCATTCAGCTGCCATTGATCTGCGGAACGTACCACTTCACCGAGTTCTTCTCGATCCCCTACGACTGGGATTCCATGCCCAGATGGTACTTGACATGTTCAATATCGCTGACTGTAACTGACACCATGTTGGCTTTTCATTGTGTCAACCTTTCATTCACTCTGTGGTCTAGTTGGGGTTGATCTCTATCACATACGTGGGCGTCGTTTTCGTTTAAAAAGCAGTAGGGACAATAGAAAATTTACCCTGGGCAAAAATACAGCAACAGTGATCAGCTGTCGAACAGAATTGTTTGCAGCTGAAACATTAATCACGGCAATAATGATTTTCAATCACTGGCTCTTAAGTGTTTGCTAATTTAAATCCATCTGGCTGCTTTTTTTTTGCCCAGGCAGTGTCTACTACCAGATTTTCCTGTGGAATTGTTAATTCTGGCTTGTCAGGAGTTTAGAAGGTGCCAGAAACGCTCCTTTTGGTCCATATTGACTCGGACAGTTCCTACTTTAGTTAAGCATACAGTCATGCTGCAAACCTCCCTTTCCCCCTCATCCTAATGGCACTTTATTGGATTGAGATCAGGATGTGTAAATGATACAATGGATATAGCTAGTCCGACACTGTGCAGTAATTTGATAAATGAAAACTTATGAATTGCTCTTGCACTGCCGAACTGAAAGCTGCTGTGGAAGCTGGTTTTTTCGGTTGCCCGTTCTGCGGGCCAAATTAGCCACTTGACCGAATACACTTCTGCCGATCGCATTTGAGAGCAGGTGTGTTTGAGAGCAGGTGTGAGCCGGAAATGCTGAAGTGACTGTTGCCTCCGAGCTCTCACTGAGGTTATGTTTTTTTCTTGCATGTCAGGCCTTACCTGCTGGCGCAGTGCTTTGGCTGTGCAGTGGTGGAGGACGCCTGGCACTATTTCCTGCACAGACTTCTACACCACAGGAGAATTTACAAGTATATCCACAAGGTCCATCATGAGTTCACTGTGAGTACACTCTTCCCTCCATCTACAAAACCTCCTTTATTACTAAGTGAAAAAGATAATCATCAAACTGGAGATTAAGTTACATGCAGCCAGTTCTGATGGAACCCATTTCAAAAAGTCTTGGCAACTTTTTTTTTTTTAACTCTTAGAGCACTATAGGCAACTGTAGTTCCCCAATGATGTAAGATATCAAAATAAAATGCTGTTGAACCACCCCCCCCCCAGGGAGTTCTTTTAAACAAGTTGCCCCATGATAGATTTTCAACAGCTTAGGATAATAACATTTCTAATTCCTTGAAAATTTATTCAGCGCTATAAGGGTTGAGGATGTTGATATGCTGGATGCAAATGAGCAGGATTCTGGCGATAGTTCAGAAAGAACAAAAGAACTCTGCACTGCTTTTTATATGTAAATTGGCAGCAATTTAATTTTTAAACAGAAAACATTAGCAGTGACGAAGAGCGACAAAATTGTTTTGCATAATGTAAGCTGTGACCTCGTTAACCAGAAAGAACCAAACTGCAAAACTATGCTCTCATTTTCTCCTATAATTAACTAAATGTGATATTTTATCAGAATAAATCTCTGCGCTAAATGGCAAACATTTATCTTACTGCCGTGCGCTACTGTACATTGAAATGTATGAAAGTAATTTATCCGGGGATGATAGATTAAAATGAAGCTCACTTGGGTCCATTTGGGAGTAGGGCTGGGCGATATGGACAAAATCTAATATCCCGATATCTGTGACTGAATACCTCGATATCGATATTTTGCCGATATTATCGGGACAAATGTTGGTGCTTTTGCAAAATATTTACACAATTATATTTTTTATAACCATTTATTAGTAACATTGATATAACGATGAAACAGGTGCAGGCAACAGCTTCAACAGTCTTGCAAGTGCAGAAAAATGCAACCCATTACTGTAATTCAGCTTTTAAAACCAGAAAAGCCAACACTTATTTCATATCACAATATTACGATAGTCAAAATCCGTGACGATATTTTACTTTGCATCACGATATCGATATAATATCGATATATCGCCCAGCCCTATTTGGGAGATGATGTTAAGCGATTAATTTTTTGGGGGTGGTATTTCGGCAGGCTCCCTTCGGGATGCAGGCAGAGTACGCACACCCGGCGGAAACCATCATTTTGGGAGCCGGATTCTTCATCGGAATCATGATCTTCTGCAACCATGTGATTCTGCTGTGGGCTTGGGTCACCATCCGCCTGATGGAGACCATCGATGTCCACAGGTACTGCTGGGAAGCCCAAAGCCCTCTGGGTTATATCCATATATTCCTCTAAAGTCTAATCATGCAATATATGACAGATTTTCATTACTGACTGAGTGGACTAATAATGCAACCAAAAGTAATTTTAAGTAGCGACAAAAACGTGATTAAGTTCAGCAGTCTAATACAGTAACCATAATTTAATAATCAAATAAAATTGCATTGTTCATGATTTTTCTCATTTTGTGGGTAAAAGAGCCAAACTATTGATAGTTATTACATTATTTTTAGTGATATAATGTAATAAATGAATTGTGCCTTATTTAGTTAAGCATTGTTGCATGGAACAAGTAAATGGATTCAGTCAAAAATTGTACCCATTCTGAGTGCAGTGGCTTATTTTGACCACAAGGGGGTACAGTCGAGCTGAGCGCAGTGATGAGCGAAGGACTCTTGAGGGTACTATGTTGGCCGCTTCCTCTTGTAATCTTTTGCCTCCCTCCTCAGCGGTTATGACATCCCGCTGAACCCACTGCACATCATTCCCTTCTACGCCGGTGCTCGCTTCCATGACTTCCACCACATGAACTTTGTGGGAAACTACTCCTCCACCTTCACCTGGTGGGACAAGATCCTGGGCACAGACTCGCAGTACAAGAGCTACCAACACAAGCAGGAGATGAAGAAAGAGCAGTGAGATAGCAGGAAAAAAAACTATCGCCTTCTGCGGATCGCCTCTGGCCCCTTTCCGATTCTGTCGAGTACAGCCCTCATGTAACATTGAACACAAAAACAAAGAGAAAGCCGTCATTAAGTCCTGAAATGGCACTTCGACTTATAATTTAAGCAGCCGTTTGTTTTCCTTATAGTTAGTCAAAGTCCTGCCCACGGGTCTAGTAGTAGCTTCAATCGAGAAACGTGACGCAGAAGACTGCAATGGCTTTTGGCTGCGACACAAAGCACGGAGTGGTTTAGATCGAACGAAGGCCAAACAGGGGAATTTAGCACGGGGGAATTTTCCGGACTTCTGCATACTTATTTCAGCTTTTCGAAGTGCATTGCCATTGATGCGTTTGATTAACACCATTTGCGCTTTGGTTTTGTTTGAGCCATGTTGCCGGGCAAATCAGTGTTTGTTAAATCAATCAGTTTGGCTGTTGGATTGTACTCTGTAATTACTGTGTTTATTGCAGATTTTCACTGGGCAGGATATGTGGCTCAGTGCCGGGAGGTTACCCTGCTAGTAGCTGCAACTGTTATTCTTAGAGGAATTTATTAGACTCCCTGCTGAGATTTCCATATGAACTTAATTATACCTCTTTTCCAGTAAAAATTACCCACAGTGCCTTTCTTTGAAGAAAAACACTGCTCTCTCAGTCTGCAGTGTTCCTGGTCATTTCAGGCGTCACTAAGGAATTCTATTGCATAGAAAGTCATGATACTGAAACATATTAAAGACCAAAAGTCCTTTTCATGAAACACACTCATTGTAAATATATGTGGTCATGTTTGTAAAGGTAGATACATTTTATTTTTCAAAGCACTTAACATCTTGTATGTCAGACAGAAGCACTGAACTTAATTTTGTTCAGACATTAGTTGTGTGTTTTTTTATACCCAAAATACTTTGAAAAACGAGTAACAGTATGAATCTGTTTTTAAAATTTTTGCCTATTGACAGTTGTCCAGCTTCCTTGTATTGAATGTATAGTATGTTGAAAGACGGTTTAGAGCGGATGTCACCAGCGGACAAAAAAGCATGGAGAGTTGAATGTGAAAGTATGTTATGCTGAAATAGCATTTTGGTAGGCACTGGAGAGTTTCTCGAGTAGAACTCAGCAAAGCTGTAAAGCACTTTCAGTGAGTTTATTTTCCAATTTCAAGCCAATTGATTATCGTACATTACTGAACTAAGAATGATAATTTTTTGTGTTTACACAGTGTGCATCTTCACGACTGAAATGCTGTTGGAAATGTAAAAGACTTCTTATCTAATTGGAGCTGCAAAACTATTAAAGGAATTGAATTAATGTCACACTTTGCGAGTAATGAATCTACATTACTCAGAGAAGCTTTTATAAATATTTTTACCTCCACCAAGGAGGTTATGTTTTAGGCAGTGTTTGTCTGTCTGTTTGTTTGTTTGTTTGTTAGCAAGATAACTCAAAAAGTAATGCACTGATTTTGATTAAATTCTCAGAGAAGGCGGGTATTAAGTCAAGGAACAGGTGATTATATTTTGGCATATCTAGGGCAAAGTACAGCTGAGATATACGCCAAAGTTCAAGATTTCAAGTCTTTCCAATGGGCCGGAGTTCCAATCTCCATGCTTTTGGGTTTTGCTGCCCCCTGGCGGAGGTCTGCGCTCTCTGGCTGTTTTTCTAGTCA
Source organism: Gymnothorax reevesii (assembly GCA_029721435.1). Taxonomy (NCBI): domain Eukaryota; kingdom Metazoa; phylum Chordata; class Actinopteri; order Anguilliformes; family Muraenidae; genus Gymnothorax; species Gymnothorax reevesii. Next base: position 49,484,975 of record CM056589.1, on the reverse strand, counting down.
TACAAACGTATTTGATGGCTATAAGTGAATCAATTAAGACATTTTCAACTAGGGTCAACATATATTTTATGTAACAGCATTAAGAACATTGAGTTAATTGTTTATTTGGGATAATTGCCATAGTCTAAAATATGACGGCTTCTTTATTACACGGTGCTTTCAATCATTTATTTGCCCCCACGTTAGGATGTTGGCTATCTACAACGATATGACCGCATGTGCTATGTGAACAGAGGCACTCCCAAGTTAGCTGTAATGGCACATAACAGCAGTTTGAAATGCCTGTGTTATCTAACTTTTAAGTAAATTGTGTGCATGTGTGTGTGTGTGTGTGTACGTACTTGAGCTTCTGAGAAACAACTATACCTCACAACTATAGTAAAGTCTGAGAAAAACTGACTGATGAAGACATTTTTTCTGGTTCTCACTACATGAGGGTTAATTCTTGGCCAAAGGTTAGGGTTCAGGTCGAAGGTTACCATTGGGCTATTGTTCAGGATGAAGAGTAGTTTCAAGATTAGGTAACAGGATTATGTCGTAGTTTGAGGTCACATGCCAATGGGGGACCAATAACATTGTTTATTTTTTCAAGTTATAATATTCTTGGATGTCCAATAGGGAGGTTGATAAACTTTACTGCAAGAAAAAAACATAAAAATCCTTGATTTCTAAGCAACTCGATTCCTGTCATTCCTAACTCTGAAAAACAGGCTGTTCTGCGTGCTTGTCCCCTCTGTGAAATGAGCTCTGTTCTGATTGGCCAGCAAACAGAGCCACCATGTTAGCAGAGAGTGACAGTGTCACAGTCCCCTGGCTACTGGCAAGTCTCCAAATAAAGAAGAATGAATTAGTAGCCGGCTTGCTAAGTTGGCTATTAAACTACGCACTGAGTATGAAAAGGTAATGTCTGCAGGCGGAGCAAGGATGCTAGCTACATTAACAAGGAAGTGTGACATGCAGTCGCCATAAATGTTGAACTACTCTTATTCATCTTTAAGTGAACAATCCGTGGCTAGCATCTGTATTGCTGCAACTGTGAGCTAACATTCCATTTATTATAAGTGGCAGCACTACTCTCCTGAACTGAATTCCATTAAAACAATTACCTGTTCTATCTGTTCCCATCACCGTGTCTTGTACATTACCTCTGGCCATACTGGCTACTGTTATGGCCCCAATTTGTGATTACATTTACAACATAACAGCAACAGCAAGGGATGACAGACACAGTTTTAAAAACTTTAACACATTTCATGAAAAAAACAAAGACTAAACTACTATCTACACTTAAGACCAAGAACACAACAAGAACAGAAATATTTACAGTCCCTCTTTGTTGGGGTGGCTTGGTGATGTCCTGGGCAAGGAAAAATGCTCTAACACAGGCAAAAATCCACTAAAGAAAACTTCACAGGTCTTGAACAGAATGACAGGTCTGGTCACACGTATCCTTCTACTTGCAATTTCTCCTACTACTTTACTGTCTCAATTCTTTTCCTTATATACTCTTTTGCAGACCCCACCCACATTTAGACCTCTTTTTTTTAATTTTCGGGGACTTGCCCCAGACATGTCCAGGACATGTCTGAACATAGCTCCAGTCTGAGCTGAATAAAAAAAAGGTAAATACTGCCATCCAGTGGCCTATATTCACATTACACTACTGCTGCTAAATTCACAGTCAATTTAGTAGCTGGCTAGCTAACTAGCAAAGAAGTGACATAACAATGATGGAAAGGTCATGCTGGGGTCATTTATATGTTTACCAGGGATATATGGCACATAATGGGAACATTAAAAAGAGCCTAATGTTCCCAGGGTCCAGTGTTCCCCAGTTCTACACATGTGCTCTCCCATGGTCCAATATTATTCAATGGCCCCTATATTCTACAGCTCTGTACAGCTCATGATGTAAACCTAACAGAGATGTTCACCAGCTTTTACTTTGGTATTGAATCAATAGATCATTACAATCTTCTGTTTTTATGTTCTTCACGTTTATATCAGATGGCTTTCTGTCCCCCAAGTCCTCAGCTAGTCAATTATTCTCTGTATTCAGAAAGTTAATTTTAGCCAAGTCCTCTAATGCAGGGAGCCAGTTATGATTTGTGCTGGTCTTTACATCTAACAATACTGCACTTAACTCATCATTCTGACATAATGCCAGTGGGTCTAGCACTAGTGAAAAAATGCGGCATCTTCTCAAAAAATTTCCCTCTCCCTCCCCACCTCAACCCCCCAGGGCTCCCTTGAAAAAGAGATTTCAATCTCAACGGGACTTCCCTGTTCAAATAAGGGTTTAAAAAAAAAAGAGTGGGTTGAGATATTCAGATGAGGAGTGGAAAAATTCTCGCAAGCCGGCATGTGACGTGGAAAGGTGAGCCAAATCTGAATGGAATGCCGAATGCCACGTTTAATGAAAAAAGCAGCCCAAAAACCCTGACTGTGTTGTCTTCTTTCACAGTTTGTGCGTTGGAAGGCACTCAAAATATGAAGATTTTTGTGCACAAGCACTGAAAAGTGAGGCAATATTTCCCCTTTAAAATTACGGTCACTATGGGGGATTGGTCAGTTATGGCTAAGAATAGTGCGTAGGTTTATAGTTGGGAATAGGGAAGGGGTCAAGACTAAGTGTTTAGGGTTAGGTGGTTAGTGTTTTGTCAATTAAATACTTTTCTGGTCCTCATAAGTGTTGAAATATTCATATGTGTGTGGGTGTGTGTGTGTCCTTTGCATATCTTAAGAACTGTTTCTCTGATCGACTTTAAACTTGGTGGGTGGATTGCTGTGGACCCAAGGAAATGCAGGTTTTATTTTTTTTTTTGGATCCTTGTGTTTAATTGCAGTCGCACCCCTGGAGGATCCAAAAGGTAGCATCACCCCAAATCCCCAAGTCACTAAGCTTTGCAGTCTATGCTATAGTCATGCAATCTATTTGCATTTGTAAGTTTTATCGACAAAAAACCATTGACTATGTATTAAAAAAAAAAAAAAAACATACAGAGCCGTGGTATGAAAAAAAATGTTAACCTTCTGTCAGCACTTGAACATTACATTAAACAGGACAAAAACTGCATTAACAATATTTCTTCTGGAAATTAAGCTGCTCTTGTGAGCTGGTCAATTTCTTTTTTTATTGTTCAAAAACCCACTCCACAGATGACAGTATGGCATCACTTGACAACCCTGCAAAAAATGTTCTAGAGGACTTTATGGAATTCTTTTGAACTCTATAGAACATTTTAGTAGAACATCATGTTCTATAAGATTTTCCGTGTGTTCTATAAGAATTTGCTAGAAACCTATTGAACACCTCTATGGAAAAGAAAGTCCTGTAAGATTATTGCTGTTCTTTATACCATGGTCTGGGTGAATACTTTTCTCTGATTGGCTGGCAGGTATGCATTAAAACTGTGGAACCGCACAGGTAGTTTGGCTACGGTCGTTTCACCATTCGAAATTCATCCACTTGCCAACTTGTAAACCTAGCAACGTTAAACGTGGTATTCGGCTGGGTACAACGGAAACCTAGCTGCTAATTTATCTCCAGTACATTTAGCGGCTTCATCCAAGTTGCGTCCAGCGGAGTGGTTAACTATAGGTACTCGAGCGATAATGACCGGAAATATTATAGCAGCGAAGTAATCAGGCTTTATTCATTAAACGATTGTAATTGTGTACGGTTACAAGGGAAGCTAATGTGTTCACTTCATGTGTCAGCAACTGCTGACAGTTCGCTAGCTACGTGCTATTCCAGCAGACTGATTTCAGCCACTGACTGCGGAAACCGTCAAAAGTTCATTGTAATTGTGGGTAGCAAGTTAGCTACAGTCTGCATAATCGCACATAATGTTGCGTAATGCATAATCTCAATTTCAGCTGGAATCCGTTACCAAAGTAGCTGGTAAACGGATGTAAGCGTGTGCAAAAAAAAAAATCTTTCTCCATGAACGCAAGATGAACTAAGATAGCTGGTTCAATTTAATTTGACCTATAGTAGGCTATTGGGTATGAGACGGCGCGGCGCCTCGTAAATGATTACCAGCTCGGTTTTTTTTAGTGCAAAACTTTCAACGAAATGTCTGAATGCTGCGATTTGATATTGCTGGCAAATGACTATGGTATAAGCGGGATAATCAACTCGAAGGTGAGCATTCCACGGTTTTAATGCACTTCGCGGAGGCAACCACCCTCCACTTCGCGTCGGGTGGTTATTTGCCTCCGCGTCGTGCATTAAAACAGTGGAATGCACACCTTTCGTTAATTATCCCTTGCATAAGACCTTCCTGTAGAACACCCTAGTTGAAAAACCTGTTCTACAGGACTTTGATGGTCTTTAGGACCTTCTAATAGAATAAAAGCTTCATGAGAAAGACAACTTAAATAAGGATTAAATAAAAATAAAATTTATGAATCTTAGCAATGCTCTGTCGAAGGGTCAATTTACACTATGTGTACCTGGGTTCTAGAGGTGAGAAACTGGACTAATGGTATGAAAATGTGCAATATGCAGTGATATCAACGACACAGTAGTAGCAAGGAAATCTTGCCCCTTTTAACTTTAATATGTGCTTAAGCACATGGGGCACCAGGCGCATACCTACTGTTATGGCCCCAATTTGCTACGACATATAAGATAGCAAGGGATGACAGACAAAATTTTAAAACTAAAACGGATTTAATTAAACAAAGACCAACACTAACCTACAATTTATACTACTGACCAAGATTGATAATATACAAGAAAAAAAATATTTACAGTCCCTTTGAGATGGGGTTGCTTGGTGATGTTCCGGGTGAGGAAAATGCTCCAACACAGGCAAAAATCCACGAAAAGCTTCACAGGTCTTGTAAAGAGTGACAGGTTTGGTCAAATGTATCCTTCTCCTTGCAATTTCTCCTACTACTTTACTCTCTCAATTTTTCTCCTTATATACTCTTTTGCAGCCCCCTCCCACATTTAGACTTTTTTTTCTCCTCTGGGACTTTCCCCTCTCAGACATGCCCAGGACATACCCAAACCAAGCTCCAGACTGGGCTTAACAAAAAAAAAAGTCAATACTGCCATCCAATGGCTTCTTTACACATTACAGTACTCATTGATTTTCTGATCAGACGATTGATTGACTGACTGACCTCACAACTTAGCAGTATTTCAGTTACGGTATATCAGGACCTCATTCCATTTCCTTGGCAGCAATTCAAAAATATAAATGTAAGGCATTACAACTTCATTACTCTGTAATGGAAAACTCGCGTTCCTCTTTTGCTGACGAAGACAGAATTATGTTGAAAGTTTAACCTTTTGAATTTTTCCCTTAATTTTAAAAATTCAAACAAATTATTCCTTTCCATTCACATGCATGTGATTGCAGATTATATACAGATTTAGAATTAATTTGAGGTCTGCTGAGACTTATTACCACCATTTTTATACATCAAAAGGTGATTTATAATCATGAATATCCAAGTTGCGGAATGGCTCACCGCATTGCGGAGCGGGAGTCTCTGGCTTCAAGCTTCGGTCAGAGTAGCACGTGAGTGGTCATTCTGCTACAGGGATGCAAATTAGGAAAGGATTGCCGGGAAATGTAAAATAAAAAGGTTGCTTTGTTACTGGTTGCCTTCCAAATTCGGGTGGGATTGAAGATGCCAAACTGAAAAAGTCCTTCAGAAATTTTCTATGGAACTGTTTCCTATAGAAATTTTCTATGGAACTTTTTTCTACCGGACTTGAGGTTCTAAAGTTCTATAGAATTCTATCGAACTGTCCTATAGAATTCCTATAGCACATTTTTGCTGGGAACTAACTCATAATCAAAATCGTGGTAATTTGATTTATAATGATAAAATGTAATGCAAGTAGAAGGAATATACTGACATTTGCAGGGTGGGCAACAACATGAGAAAATTAAAATAGTTAATGCCGGAGTGACAGGATTGTGGCGGTTGTTCTGGTTTTATTTACCACACCTAATTCTGCAACCTTGTTTCAGAAAAAGTTGGGATGATATGGAAATTCAAAAATAACACAAAAAAACCGCGACCTATATTAAACTGAAACTAGTGCAACGATGATTTACTAAATGTTTTCTTCCCTATTTTTAAAGAAACGCTCGTTCTGAATTTTAAGCTTGCAACATGTTCCAGTTCACATGTTTGATGATGAAGTGCTACAATGGCACTCTGAGATGTGTTGCGCTTCAACTGATTAGTCAGTCACTGTTTTTTTGCAAAGTTGCGAGCCTTGGCCACTGTTTGTTAACAATGGGGCTTTCTATTGCGTGCGCCTTTCATATCCAAGCATAGTATTCGAGCTTTCCAAATATACTGCCTCTGTACCTAATTCTTCAGAAGGTGTTGGGGACATCAAATTCAGAATGAGCGGGTATTTGAACGAACAAACAGGCAAACAAACAAATAACCAAAATATGATGTCGATAAAGAAAAACAATGTTCTGCTTTCAATTTTTCATGAATTTTCCATACCTGACTAATTTTTGCCAATAATATCAGCTGAACAAGATCTCTGAACTGTGGAATGAATTGTGCTGTCCTTTGGTCATTAAAAACTACCGGCTGGCGTATCCACTGAGGCGGACTGAGGGCTGGGATGTCCCATCCGAGAAACAGCGCAAAGAAATGCTCGAATGATGTGACGCTAATTCTACACGAGCAGCTCCTGTGAGATGAAGTACTTCATTTCCTTTGTGCAGAATTTCCACCCATGTTCTTAACAACCATCATGACATCAAAATACAAGCACGAAGAGAGAAAAGTGGAGTTGAAAACTATCCGGCACGTATTGGGTCCTTCTTTTGGAACAACCAGCAACATTTTCATCCTAAATTCGTCGCAATTACATGCTTTTGAAGCGCAGAAGAAGTCTAATAATTGGATAAATTCTGTATGGAAATGTTCTATATTTTAAAAAAATTGCGAAGTCATATTTAAATGACTTGTATTTAAATTTATTAGACGCACAATGGTGCTTATTTTGGTGCTTGTTTCGTCACATGAATTGTTATAACAAATCACATTTTTCGGGTGCCGATCAGGGGTGCGTTTCCCAAAATCACAGATGCTAACTTACGTAGTTGGGCCCATTGACTGTGAATGGACGAACTATGTAAGTTGCTAACTTAGTTAGCAACTATGCTTTTGGGAAACGCGCTCCAGTTTTTTTTGCACTAACAGTAAAACCACGCCCCCAGTGGCTGTCCCCGCCTTTTCACCCACAGCTTACGCCCGTGCGCGCTCCAGTGCTTAAAGCTGCTGTAGTTGCGTGCGGACAGGTGACGAGCGAACATCCGCAGCAAGCGGTGCTGAAACAGAGAGAGAGAGAGACAGAGAGAGAGAGCGGGCTGTGGGTATCCGATAAGAATTCACTGAGACCAGAAACGGAGGCAATAAAATGAAATTATTTCTTTCCCTTGTGGTGTGCGGGATGCTGACGGTCCCTGCCGCGACAGCAGAGGAAAAGGTCTCTGTGGAGAAAGGGGGGATCTCGTTCGAATATCATCGATACGACGAGCTTAGAAAATTTCTGGTGTCAGTATGGTTGCAGTGTCCCTCCATCACCAGAATCTACACCATCGGCGAAAGCTTCGAAGGGAGGGAACTGCTGGTCCTGGAGATGTCTGACAACCCCGGTGTGCACGAACCAGGTCAGTGTTTATATATTTAACCTTCCTCTGTGTAAATATGCGCGTGTCCGTATAATTATGTTTATAAAGTATTCGTGAATATATAGCCTACATTCATGTCAGCTGTGTTAGGCTGCAGTCGCTGGCATCCATTATTAAAATTAAGCATCAGTTTTTACCGCACGAAATAATTTGAATGGTACCTTAAAATAAATTACTTTCAACCGTATTTATATTATAATCCCATCCAGTTTCGAGCGGCGGATCCATTTTACGCTCTGGGTCAGGACAGAAATTCAGTGCCCGTTGGCTAATGGAAAGCCGTCGTCGTCATTTTGGCGCGATGACTCAATATTCGTGGGCGGTCGTTGCTAATATGTAATTACGTGGGACTCAGCAACTAATCACCTTTTATAGGCTACCTGTGTTGCCATTATAAGCGATGGCAAACAAGCCTTCAATGTATTTTTAAACACACTGGACACGCAAAGAAGGAAATATACCGGCCAGTGAACAAAAAAGAGAAGTAGTCAGGAATTTGACCTAGAGGGGTATAATTGACAAAGCCTAAATTTGAATCCCCCTGAAGTAAAAAAATAAAAAAAATAGCGAATTGATGTCCAGAAAGAGGGAAGGATTAATTCTGTAATGTAGGGACTAGATTTATTCAACCTCATTGATTATAGGATGTGCGATTAAAAATGTACTTTATTTCAAGATTTTTATTTAAACGGGGTTAATGACGCAGTCATTCTCCCTGTATATATCTTCCAAATGTGTTTGAATCATGGAATGGCAACTCTCACTCGTGAAACATGGAGCCACGCAGAAATCCCCCCCCCAGCATTTGGTGCCTTCAGTAGGCTATATGTTGTGTTATGGTCCTGCAGCAACATTTAAGCCAATCGTGATGTGTCTGTTCTTCCCTCGAGTGATGCCGCTGCATTCTCTCCGCGAATGACCCTGGAATTCAGAAATACTCCCCGCTCTGCAACTAATCAATGATTTATGAAATAATCCAGGCTGCTCCTTCAAAATCTCCATCGCCCCCCCACACACAGCAGCTCAATTAAAGTGACAGTCCTGTTCATCATGCGAAAATCTGATGAAAAAGATCAGTTCAGCAAAGCTCAATGTGTGAAATAAAATTGCTACAAATGCAGATAAAATATAAAACTAGTTGTTTTCGTGCTTTTTTTGCGGTGCACTGTGTCTCTGTTCTAGTTGTTTGTGACCTATCACCTAATCTGCCCAGCAGATGTGCCTTTTGAATAATGGTGCCTGGAGTGATGGTAATAGAGACCACTTGGAGGAGGGGATATTTCTTAACATAGGGCTATTGAGGAAATCAGCTGACCACTCCTCCCGGTGTTTGCATCATTAGGACTTGAATTGGAGTTGGTACAGTGCTGTGAAAATGTATTTGCCCTTTGCAGATTTCTTATCTTTTTGCAAATTTGTCACACACATAAGTTTGAGATCATCAAAATAATTTTGAAATTAAACAGATAACCAGAGCCAACACAAACTGTTGCTCGTAAATGATGATTTCATTTAATGAAGGACAAAAATGTATCCAAGTCCGCCTGGCCCATTGTAAAAAAAAAAAGTACTTGCCCCCTTAGTTACTAAATAAACCAGTTCAACAGATTTAATTGACAATTTCTGAAGATACACCCAGGAATGCTTACAGCCAGCCCTGTTAATTCTAAACATCACTTAGGTGTTTGGAACCTGTCTGGCAATGTTAAGCTGGCAAAAAGCAGTGCACTATGCCGCGATCATCGAGAAGTTCAAGAACAGATAAGAAGCAAAGTCGTCGACATCCATCAGTAAGCATAGGGTTACAAAGCCGTTTCTAAAGGCTCTGGGAAAACAGCGAACCATGACAAGAGCCATTATCTGGGCAATTTCACAATAATCCAGGTCATCAATACTAATAGACAAATGAGTTTTAAACCCTCTCAAATTGCGTTTGCATTGGTGTGTTGATTTGCTAATCGAAAGCACGCCATGGACAAGGATCATGAAAAATTTCAAGGGTCTTTGTCCGGAGGTTTGCTAACAGTATTCAAAAGTGTTCAAATTTTAGATATAAATTTGGGTGTCATTGAATGTAACCATGTTGATGAACTGCTATTACTGTTACTTGTATAGATGTCATTTACATCGTGTACCACAATAAACTCTGGATGATATTCCCTGAAAGTATCTGCCATCAGCAGATCCAATCCAAAACTTTCTATCCACTTTGGCATATTCATGTCTCTGTATCTGACCTGAATGAATTTTTTGTTGCTACCATAGCTGCCTCAGATATTCAATAAAATATTAGGCCCAAAGTTTAACATTTATTGGAATCTTAGTGATCTCACACATTTCTATTTTTTGACCCTGTGAGACACTGATGAACTAGTTCACTGTAAAATTGCCCATTAACAAATTGAGAAAATATGGACCAAAGCTGAAAGTTTCCCAGGAAGTTGCCCGCCCACCAAAATTCCTCCAACAGCCTATCAAAGACTCCTTTAGGAGGTCACAAAAGGAGACGGACTTACATCTAAAGAACTGCAAACCACACTTGGCTCAGTTAAGGTCTGTGTTCTCGATGCCATAGTAAGAAAGTGACTGGGCAAAAAATGGCAGCCATGGGAGAGCTGCAAGGCAAAAACCACTGCTGACTAAAACAAACACAAAGGCTCATCTCACTTTTGCAAAAAAAAAAACCATTTTGTTGACCCCCAAGGCATGACATAATATTTTGTGTTCTGATCAGTCAAAAGTGGAACTTCTTGGAAGACATGCGTCCTGTTACATCTGGTGTAGAGCTGATAGAGCATTCCACAGTAAGAATGTCATACCAACAGTCAAACACAGTGGTGGTTGCGTGATGGTCTGGGGCTGCTTTACTGCCTCAGTGGGCAGCTTGCCATAATTGATGGAACTGTGAATTCTGCTCTTTAACAGAACATCCTTAAGGAGAATGTATGGACATCAGTTAGTGACCTTAAGCTCAAGCGCATTTGAGTTATGCAGTAGGATAACGATCCAAAACTCACAAACAACTCCACCTCTGAATGGCCCAAGAGTCAATATGAGGATTTTGGAATGGCCCAGTCAAAGTTGTGACTTGAATCTGATTGAGAGGCTGTGACATAACATTAAACAGGCATTTCATGCTCAAGAATCCTCCGGTGTGGCTGAATTAAAACAATTTTGAAAAGGCCTGTAAGTGTCATTTGTGTTGGTTCCCGTATTGGCAGCTTGTTGTCGATATCCAGAAACTGTTGTTGTTTAGTTCACCCCTTTGCACAGGATACTAAAATTGCCGCCTTTTCCGATGTGCATGAGCCTATTTAAGGCTTTATAAGTCAGTATTTGTGTTGCAGAGTCTTTGGTTTATATTAATGGCATACTGCTTGAGTGAAAGATTATACAGAGGAACTTGCAGAATTCAACAGTTATTTATATTCTTGATTTCAAATGCAGCCAAATGACTAGTCTCCAGTTCACCCGGAAAATATTTTCCTCCCTCAAAGCTCATATATAATGATAACCGCACATTTGCTCTTCCAGAGTAAATTTAATGCAGCAATATTCATGGTTGTTGTTTTAGGCTGTTTTCAAGCCCATCTACATCGCTACATGGTACGTCCCACATAATCTTCAAAAGATGAAGATTTGCTTGAATTGTAATGTGTCTCAACCACTAAAAACAATGACAGGCTGTCGAGGTACAGCTGAGTGCTGGAAGGCATATATCCTGATGATCTACGGGCGGCGTTATTGGAAATAAGTCCAGAACATTAGCTAATATGGTTGTGGATGGAAAGCATTATGGCGGCACTTGGTGTGCGTATATCGTGTGTAGATAATGCTGCTGTTTATCCTCAAACGGAACACTTGCCTTCTTCAGACTGTTGCTTTCTCGGTTATTTTAATGGCCTCAGCCAAGTGCGGAGGATCCTGTCTTTCCTTTGGTCACTAAGTTGTGACTGAACATTTCGAAATAGCCTGGACGCCATTGCCTTTTATTAATTGACTCTGCTGCTACATTTATGTTGCATTTAGTATTGATGGCCTGCCTGCTGTAAAGTACAGACTTGAGATGCAAACCTATGGCGAAGCGTAACCTGGGGTTATATCATAGAACAGGGGTGGGCAATCACGGTCCTGGAGGGCCGGTGTGTATGCAGGTTTTTATTCCTATCAATTACCCTGACTAATTGAGTTAATTGATTGCATGCACAAATATAGATTTTCGCAATGATTCGATCAAAGGAAAATGTTTTATGAAGGGAGACAAGACTAGTCTTTGTTGTTTCATGATAATTTAAAGAAATGCGCATGAAACGTCAGATTTCATAAATGGTTTGGCTAATTGAGACAATCAACTAATTAAAGACCAGACGTTGGTGTGAAAACCAGGGACGGATATGGCCCTCGCTGCCCACCTCTGTCATAGAACAATAGCACTGTTTCAGCCTAATCAGTTCACCAAGTAAAACAGGCATTGAGCTCTTTTCTTACCCCCTGCTCAAATCCCACTCCCATTGACATTCACTAATGTAATAAAATATTCATTTACTGCATTTTCCTACCTGTAATAGCCAAGGTAAACATTTATAGCTCCATTACTCTTACAGAGCTTGGCAAGCGCAATTACATGAATGAATCTGTTGTACAAAAGAAAAAAAACAACCTTCTAATCATAAAAATGGACTTTTTGACACTGTATAATATCTCAGAGTAATGTTTTTGGCATGATGTGTGTGAATGTGAATGGGAGTAGAATTGGGGCAGGACGGGGGACAGGGCGCACTAGGCTTTACTTGGCGAATTTAGTCAGTAATGTATCCTACTTCTGCGCTCTTTGTTGCTCTTTTGTGTATACTTCTGAATTGACAATCCACTGGTGACGGACTTCAAATCTTGTGGATAGGGCTCACCTATAGGGTAATTAGACATGAGTCACATTCAGTGCTACAGTTGCCTGAAGGACAGCTTAACTCTCAGGTAAAAGATCAGTGCTCGAATTCGTTGCCTTGTTCAACAAAGAGCTGCGATTATAATGAGCAAAATGCGTCACACGCCCGATGCGCAACATCCATTTTGGGTAGGAAGGTCCTTCCCATTAACCTCAGTGAATACAGCCACAAATACTGGCACCCTTTGCTTAAGAGGCTATGAAAAAAAGTGGTTGCTTTCAGTACTTCTAATCCATTCAAAATACAACTCCAATTCCGAAAAAGTTGGGACAATTTGGAAGAAGCATATAAAAGCAGAAAGAAAAAGCCATGATTTCTAAATTTGCTTTGACTTGTATTTCACGGCAAGCAGTATGAACGTTATTTTGAGTGCTATCTGGTCAACTTCATTTTATTTGCGAATAATCCTCCTTTTTTATTCACTTAACCTTTATAAAGTGTTGTGAAAAGGAATGGCAGCATTGCGAGGTGGTAAATATTTTACTGTCCAAAGTTTTTAAAAATTTCCAGTGCGTATCAAAAAAGGTAATCCATCTTAAGCGGGTTAATATGCCAGGTTTGTATCGTTTCACCATTTCTATGCAATTTGCCAAGGAGGAGGACGTCTTTAGCTCTTCCTGGATACCACTGAATGCAGCATTACTGTTGCGCATAACTGATTATATGACCTTTGAAAATGGTAGATTAGAATTTAATTTTTCCAAGCTTTGGTAATAAATGAAAGACATTCAGAAATCGACACGTTACTTGATTTTCCTTTTGGGACATTTAAAAAAAACGAAAGTGTTTTTGACTCCTCTCAGAGATCTCGACGAACTGCAAGAGCGCTTTCGAAACGAAGTTCAGGCTCTGCAAAATGATCCGGCTATGGTGAGACGAGCAGTTGAGGACGTGCTCCGTCGTTGTCAGCTTTGCGTCGAAAGGGGAGGTGGACATGTTGAAGGTGTCGGTGCATAGGCAGAGGGCAGTTTGTTGACTTTCACTGACTCTCATGGACTTTTTTCTTCTGACTTCCATCGATAAACAAAACTTGGAAAAATAAGATTCGAATCTGCCATTTTCAAAGGTCATTTAATCAGTCATGCGCAACAGTAAAGTTGCAGGCAGTGGTATCCTTGAAGAGCTAAGGATGTCCTTTTCCTTGGCAAATTTCATAGAAATGGTGAAATGATATAAACGTGGTATATCAACCCGCTGAAGCTGGATTATCTTTTTTTTCTGATACGCTCTGTGTTACAGGAATCAAAAGAATAATAAGTTTACTTGTCATAAAATGAATGAAATGTATGAGGTGGAACATCCCGAGAAATCTAATTGAAGTATTTTCTCATTAATATATTACTTTATGTTCACTGTAATCATTTGGAAAAACTTAAATTGTTACCCATGACATCCTGATGCCCTAGGATACAATTCTTTGGTGACACACTTGCAAATTTCTCTTATTCATCTCACACCACAGTTAAGACGAAAGGACACTGCAAAGATGTGCAACAGAAAGTTGTTGAGCTTCATAAAGGGTGTAATGGCTGAGAAAATGAATGGCTAAAAAGTTGACAACACCTATTAAAAAGTGAAAGAAAAATAGGAGTGATAAAATCTGCATGGAAGAGGGTGTGCCCATTTTGATTGCCGACACTGTGAGGAGGATGGTTAAAGAGGCAACGGAAACTCTGTGGATCACAGTTAGAGAATTGCTGATTTTAATTATTCCTTGCTGTCAGAAAGTCTCCGAAACTAAGATCAGGCATGATCAAAGCAATTCAAGATTTTTGGGAGGATTTCCAGCAAAAAGCCTCTGTTGTTATCAATATATGTTATGAACCAATAAATGAGGTAAACTATATAATGACCTGGTTCTCACTGGATTGGAATTACCTATTTTTGAGGTATTTTAAAAGTTATGATGTTTGGAAGTGATTATAAAGTGTCTGGCCAGAACAGACAATGGGCCTTATTCGTACAAATTTGCAAACATTCATGCCTAAATATTGCGAAGGCTTAAAAAAGAAAAACGGCATTGAGTGAAAAAATATCCTAATTTATGAAACTAACTGTAAGCTAAACTCCATGCAATTTTTATTAAATTCTTTTCGACCAAGTTGTAATTTGTTTATATTTGCATGATTTTATAAATTTAGTATGTTTGTTAATGTTGTTGTTGTTTTTTTTTTTTAATAAATCAGAAATCCACAAAGCAAGTCGCTTACACAACATTTCTGAGCCTATGCATCATTCAGAGGCACAATGTTTGCCAGAATTTTCCAGAGCATGTTGCGTTATTGTAAAAAGTTATATTTAGTAGCGTGAGACTACCTTGTGTGCAAGGTGAGCAGAAATTTTTATTGGCTGCATTTTTGACAAATGGTTATTCAAAAGCGTGGGCCCATGGGGAAAACCACGTATTCGCAAATATCTGATGAGTTATCCAGCTCATACTGTCTGACTCATGCTGAGTGCTTTTATTGCGAGGAGATGAATTTTTATATTATTTTGAGGCTGTTATGGCAAACGCTTCCTGGCCCAGCTGAGGCTAATGTAGGCGGTAAGTGCATAGGCGAGTGGTCAGAGGACTCCTGTGCTATTTGCTTGCCTTGAAAAGGGAGGTTCATCAAAAATAGCCGTTGCCATGGTGACTGATAGGATTATCACTACGAGCTGTGGTACCTTGTTTGCTGGCGAACTCATTGGCCTGAGGTGCATAAGCGTGGAACCGTCTGCCAGCCTATTTGTCAAGGCCATCTGGACACTGCTGACAGGCTCAGACTGATCCTTAAACAATGAGTTTGTTTTCCATACTAGCGCCTAGAACCTTGGATACTTTACAGTGTTGGCTGCATGTTTTTGCATGTGCAATGATCTGGACTCTCAAACAAGCGCATGGAAAGTGTGAACGAATAAAAGATTGAAAGGTTTTCACTTGCGGGTGTTAAAACTGTACCCACTACCTGAGCATTAGTTTTATAATCGTGTTGTGCCTTTTTTTATTATAAATGTTACCTCTGTGTTGCAAAAAAACGTTATTGCACCTTTCAGGGTGCCTTTCGGAATATTTTTAGCTCTAAGAACAAAAATGTTTCCCCACGATACCTTAATTTCTGAATGTGTGTCCAAAAGTTGCAGTTAGTCACACCCAGTGTTCTGTATGTGAGATATTGTCAGCTTTTAATTTAGCAAGCTCTCACTCACAAACGCCATTATCTGCAGCTATTTATTTGAACCTTTTGCAGCAAGGGCACAGGTTTCTATATGCAAGGTCGGGACATGTCCCTACCAATATTTTGGGAATCCAGGTTGTCCCTATCAGTATTTCAGCTAACACGTACTTATCATCTTTCCAGACAAACCATATAAGACCCAATTGTGGAGGCTACGTCTCCAAGACTACCTATTTATGCATTCTAGCATTTGATTGGTTGAAGGGCGGGGCTATCTGAAGGCTAGAAGTCAAGAGTAAACTGACTATGCTATTCAGGTCATGAATATTCATTTGTCCAAAGTGGCGCTTGAGGCGGACCGCTGGATCGCCAGCTTTGATTACATGTGTTTGCAATGGCTCACCCATGGAAGAGAACCATAATTTGGCATTTGTTCCAAATTTTTCATCATCACCCAACTATAGCACTTTTCCCATGGCCCATCTCATGACATACATTACTTTAGGTACATATCACTTCTGTGGAAATTTCATTGTCTGAGAGCGTGAGGGAAAGAAGGTCGCTCCATGTTAAGTCAAGCGACTAATATTTAGTAGCTGAATGCCAAACTGAATGCCAAGTGTAATGTTGGTTGAATAAGTGAACTAACTAGTCAGAAACTGTTACTTAAAGTGAAAACTTGCTGAGTACCTTAAGTTAGTTTTTACCGTAAAATAATGTCAACGAATGTTCATTAAACATGTTCGCTAGTTTGAGCTAGTGAACTAAACCTCGTTTCTGTCGCATGTTGGTTAGTAATCGGGTTGCTAGCAATACTAAATATAAGTCAGTTGGATATGTCAAATTATGAGGTGAATTTCAGCTGAGAAATCCTGTGAAGGCGCCATTATTAATTAATTATTTTATGTGCAGGAACCACAGCAGTAAGCTAGAGAGACAGAGCACGCTGTTGGGGACACAGGTGTATCAGGGCTTCAGGTGAGGTCATAATTATCAGGGCTTCTGGTGAGGTCATAATTATGACTTGTTCTGTGGAATTATAGGGAAAGCATTTAACATCATGATGTTCAGCAAATGTTACCTTTGAAAGTCAAAATGTCCCAACCAACTTTGGCTCAGTGGGGGAAATGAAAGAAACATGTAATCGTAAATCTTACACGATCCAGTTCGATTAACGCTCGGTGGTCCATTTTGAGGTGTTTATAGCGGCTGCATTTGTGTTAATGCATATTAAGATGCTTAATAGAGAGGACTGCGAGCTGAATTGCTAACGTAGTTATATCCACTCACTTGGTATCAGAGTCCAGGTTACAAGATCTGCGCGGGTTTCATGAGTGCGCTGGGATGGTTTGCAGAGCTGTCAGTTAGGGTTGTGGCAAGTTTATACGTATATGTGGCATTTTTGTATGAAAATTTTGGCGGCACCTCGCGTAACATAATAAAAAAAAAACGGAGAAACACTCATTCGGATAGTCTCTGTATACAATAAAAGCAGTATCTGCACTAAGATTTACAAAAATTTTCCAGCTCGCGCACTAGGCGTGTCGCATCACAAACGTGTCCCCACCAATTCTCACATTAAACCCTAAACTTGAGTGATGCCCACCAATGAAAATGAGACACATTGGCATAAGTGACAAACATTTTAATTTGGTCATTTTTGTGGTGACCTCTGCAAGGATATCTTCTTATATTCTGGGCATAAAGAAGATAAGGTATAATTTTAAAATACACAGTTCTATTTTAAGTTCACTCCATAACACCAGACATACTTTGGCATGATCATTTATATACAGGCCAGCAGCCATACTGTGGGACCCCATAGAGATTTCACATCTGTTATAAACCACTCAGATGGTTGGACTGAATCATGTGAGTCTTCTCTGCTGAAGTATCAGTAATCAGATCCATCCTCTCTCATTATCTCACTGCCAGGGTGATTCTCAGCCAAATGACACGCTGTCGCAGTTCTGATCTCTGTTCTTCTGTATTCAAAAAATACAGCTAGTGTCATCATTCTGAGATAAATTACTTCACTAACTTTATACTAATTTATTAGAAGACTGTGTGAATATTTGTATGATTAATGCTCTTCCACAAAAAAATATTTTGTGTATCACTGCCATAAAGTACTACAAATAACATGCATTTTAAATGTGTAGTAAACAGTGGATTTCCTCAGTCAAATTATTGTCAATGCAGAAATGTCTACATGTTGATTTACTGGATCCAGAACGTCATATTCTGTTGTTTGAATCGTATGCAGGTTTTCTGAAAGATGTAAAATTTTGACACTTATACAGTAGTTACATTTTTCTGTTTTTGTGTTCTGTTATGGTTTCAACAACAACAAAAAAGGATTTTCTGGACTATTAATTATCTGATTTCAGGGTGAAACTAAATCAAAATGTGTACAGTCTTGTAAATCTGGGAGGCCATCTAGTTGTGGGTGTGCTAGAGAAATGGCAGTAGTTAGCACATTCGCGTTTTATTCATATATTTACACCTCTGTTTATTAAAAAACACAAAACACAATCACAACATATTTTTACAGTTGGATCATAAAAGGGGCATTTTTTGCACTGCATAATTTTACACTTTATTATTGATATCAAAATGCATTTGACAGCCAACTCGGTAATTTATGATTTTTGCGATCAGAAAATAATGGGGGAGTCACAATACAAGGTGAGTTGAGGATACAGTATCCATGGAAACAGTGCCGTGATCACACAGGATGTTCGTTGATTTCTAATGTTCCTCTCCTTGCCAAGGGTGGGAGTTTGTTGATGACAGCCGAGTAGCTGTAGTGCAGACTAAGTATTTTGACAGTCAAACATTGTTTTCACACAGTTGGCCAACTCGTGCATATTTAAATGACAAATGAATATGAGTTTTAAGTGAAAACTGTCAGCTTTACTTTGAAGATTTTGCGTCCATATTAGGAAGTGATCCCTTTCGAAGTTTTGGCCATTGTTATATGTCAGTATGAGTGCTGTGTGTTCTGAAAACACTCTTTTTAAAATACTACTGCCTAAGATGTTTTTTCTTGATGCTCAAGGCTGAAAATAGAATTTGGCCGCAACTTCAGCTATTGGCAGTGCAGTATCTTTGTGGTCCAATATATTCTCTTCGGTGGCTTAATAGGATTATGCTGAAAGAAAAAAAAGCTTATACTCTCCGGCAGCGGTAACTAACCCTGTTCCTGGAGATCTACCATGTTGTATGTGTGTTTTCACTCCAACCTTAACAAATCACAACTTATTAAACAGCTCCTAAATAGTTGATTCTGGTGTGGCAAATTAAGGTAGGAGAGAACGCCTACAAGATGGAAGGTCTTCAGAAACAGCGTTGATTACCACTGCTCTACACTATAGCCTACCATAGTGACATGAAATGAGAGCAGTACTAAGCCATCATATCTGTGTGAGTTTTGATTTTCATATCAGATCATGCTTCTTTCCACAGTCTTTGGGGCTTTGATTTGTGATTGTAAGTCTGACAGCATTCGTATTTAAGCTTGCTAAATCTCAAGGGGCGCAACACACTAACAATGTGCCACGCCGTTTGGGGTAAAACATATTCAGAAATGAATAATTCACGTAGGAATGATAAATGACCGCCGCAGTGTGCCTGCGTCGCAACTTTTACCAGCTGTTCGTTGAGCTCTGCTGCTCGGTTGACGTCGATCTGCTTAGCCGTGCGTCGACGGCGGCTTCGCATTTAATTGATTCCTACCTCAGCGGAAAGCAGAAGATTGTACTGAAGGTCCTCCAGCGGAGGCGCCTGCCGGCGCGAAACAGCTCTGCTGGGTAAAGCACACTCTCAGCACCTGCCGTCCATTCACGTCAGCCAGGACAAACATCGTTCACTCCAAATTAGCTTGGCAGACTTTCAAACGGCAAAAAAAGAACCCTACGTTACCTTTGTGAACACAGCAAACATCAAATATTAATTTCTGAATTGTCCTTGATAGTGTGTGCAGTTGGAGTGAGCCAAATATGCATCACAAGAAGTAGGTACTACAAAATAAGTAGGGCTATACCGTCCATACCAGCTTTTTGTGATAACAGTAAAGTATCATTACGGAATAAATTGCCTAAAACAAACATGGCTGGAAATGAAGGAAGGCCTACTGGGTAAAGCGCTTTTGACCATTTACAAGTTAACAGGCGCTACATTAAGTCAATAAATTTAATTAGATTAAATTACTGGGTCTGGGCTGCTATGACATGGTTGTAGCTTTCTTAATCATGCTAGCTCCCCAGTTCTAACTGTTCCTTTTTAAGGATGTTCAGTTGACATTGGAAGAAAACGAAAGTATCGTGCCTTGTATGGTTATAGCTGCAAAATAAATACATTACTTTCCATTATGCTTTTCACACTCCATGTTTGGTCCAGTCATCAGCATACTGACCTTTTAAATACAAATCTTGGGAAATCAGCCAAACCGGGAAAGAATTGTTGGGATTAGAATGTGTTTGTCATATTTATTAAATGGATTGTTCTGGATCTGAGTACCCTCTTAGAGGAGTTGATATTTCTAAGACTGGAGATCTCTTTAGTTGGCCAATTCTCTTGCTTCATAAATGCTCCATCAACTCCATTTAATGTCAGAGTAAGTAATATTACGTGATGTCCATCACACAGTAATGCCATGTGACTGTGGAAGTCCCAGGACAACTGCTTTTTTATCCCTCTGTTGTTCCAACTTAACATATCATTATTTTTAGAGTGAAATTGGAAGAAAACCTTTTGTTTTGTTCATGGTTATGCAGCTATTGATTCCACATAACTTTCACCCTCTTGGTGAAATCAGTCTTGGTTTTTCAGGGTGTTATAGAGAACTTCAGGAAGAAAATTAGCCGCTGGCCGACTTAGGAGTGTTCTCCAGATCTATTGTAACTTTACTTTGAGCCTGACTATTTTTTAGGGCTTCAAGTCATTCCTGTACTTGACACAGCCATTTTACAAGAATGTGGTTTTTCGTGATACTTTTACAGGTTATGAAAGAGAAACTAGGCAATCTCTTTCTTTTCAAAGAAAGTGGCCCATGACTATAGGTTGAAAAGGATTGGCAAATCATTATATTCTGTTTGTATTCATGTTTTATTCAATGTCCCAACTTCATTGGAATTCAGGTTTGTTATATGATTGGGTATAAAATGTCTTCTAACAGTAAAGATGGCGAGGACATCACCATTTGTGGAAACACTGCATGTACAAATAGTTCAACAATTTAAGAATAACATTTTTCATCTTAACATTGCAAAAAATGTGGCTTTTTCATCCTCTGTGGTCCATAATATCATTGAAAGATTTTGGGAATCCGGCAAAATCTCTACACCAGGGACAAGGCCAAAAGCCAATATTGAAGGGCCTTGATTTTCAGGTCCTCTGGGGATACAGCATTAAAAACAGACAGGATTCTGTAGTGAAAATTACAGCATGTCTGTAGGAACACTTCAGTAAACTTCACTGTCAGCAAGCACAGTTTGTCGCTGCATCCACAAATGCGAGTTCAACTCGAACATGTAAAGATTAAAAGCAGATATACACAAGATCCTGAAACACTACTGCCCTGTGTGGGCCTGAGCTCATATAACATGGACTAAGCCGAGGTGGAGAACTGTCCGGTGGTCTGACCAATCAAAATATGAAATTCTTTTTGGAAATCATGCTCGCCGCATCATCGGGGCGAAAAAGGTGGACCATCATGCTTATTATCAGCACACCGTCCAAAAGCCAGCATCCACGATAGTAGGCAGTGCAATTATGCACGTGGCATGGATAACTTGCTCAACTGTGAAGACACCAGTAATGCTGAACAAGATGTGCAGGTTTTGGAGCAACATATATTGCCATCCAGATGCCTTTTTTCAGAGAACATCTTGCTTATTTCAGCTAGAAAATGCCGAACGCCGCATTGCGCACATATTAGGGCAGCGTGTCTCCATAATTAAGGGATCTGGGTGTTTAACTGGCCTGCCTGCATTCCAGCTCTGTCACCCCCTAAAAATATTTGGTGTATTATGAAACAAAAAATATGACAAAGGATGCTGCCTATAGTGTTGAGCAGCTCAAATCCTACATCAAGCAAGAATGGGGAGACATTTTACGTCAGAAACTTCAGCAGTCGGTCTCCTCAGTTACCAAACACTCACAGAGTGCTGTTAAAGAAGAGGTGATGCAACTAAGTGGTAAACATGCACCTGTTCCAACATTTTTAAAATGTGTTGCTGGCAACAGAGCTTGCATTTAAAAAAAAAACAAAAAACGATGCAACATTTCAGTTTCAACATCTCATATGATGTCTTTGTTCTATTTTCAATTAAATAGAGTTTAAATGATTTGAAAATCATTGAATTCTGGTTTTATTTACATTTTACTCAGCGTCCCAACTTTGCGGAAGTTGAGTTGCACTTGGGGTCATATTCCTTAAATGGTGAAACTGCTGCGTTACAGTTACATACCTTCGACATCATGCGTCAATAATCAAGCCTGCAGCGGAAAACACTGCTGTTTTTTTCCATTCTGGAAAACAGATGCATTATTCACTTTTACACAATTAGATAAGTTTGCAGCAAAACAAACTTGTGTATAATTCTTGTATTTAATTGCTCTTATATTGCGGTTCAGTGAGTATCCTGAAAGCGAAATTGAACTTATTCAAAAGTTGGTTTGGTTTTTCGGCTTGGCCTACTTAAGCCAAATAACTTTTTTTTTTTTTTTTGGCTAAATGAATGTTTGTCATAAACGTGCAATATGTTCATTAAAAATGGCCTGACAGCAGACAGTTGCCTGCAGATTTTGAGTGCTGACATGTTGGTGCTGTCTCAAGTACCGCCACTCCCATTTTTTGCTACCAGTACAAGCTGTCAGTAAGTCTACACGTATGCTGTCAGCCAGGGACAATATTTGTTAAAATTACAGCAGCCTGCACTATGGCAGTTGTTGTCATCAGTAGCATATTATGCTCTAATCTTTCTTCTTTGCATCAAAACCATTTTTTATGACAAGGGGAATAAAGATGTCTGCCCCACTGAAAACTGGAGAATATCTGGCACGAATAAAACCAGATGGATTTTGACTAGAAATGTAGATTTCTGCAATTGTTCACTACATGTTGCATGTCATCTTTATGAGAGGTCAACAACATAACTAGGGAACTAAAATGGAGGCATAGAAAATAGATTTATTTTGCATTCATCAATTCACCCTCTGCTGGTAACTATGGATTAATATCAGCAAAATACATGAATGTTAGTTCATGAATGAATTTTCAATTCTTATGTCGCAAGCCACATAAGAGTTATTATATTAGCCATATTTGATGAGACCATTTGATGTTTTTTTAAGCGAATACCAAGGTGCTTTCTTAGTGGGAGCACAAATTTGACAAACTGTTATATGTTTTAGATGGTTTGCTTTCAGGCGTTAAGAGACAGGTAAGTCATTAGCCATGTTTCCACTAGCATGGGAGATTTAAAAACCTTTGCCAAATAAGTCCTATCATTGAGAACATTTAGCTCACCTGATTAATCAGCTGTTTCAGGTTCTCAAACTGTTCTTCAGTGTTTATTTTTACGGCCATACAAAATGTAGCCTACATGGCCAACTTCTGTTGAAACTTTGCTTTATTTGTTCCTAACTAATCAGTGGAAACGTGCCAAATTCGCATTTTCTTTTTCACGAGATTGTAAAAGTTAGCTCAAAATGTGCTCGCTAATGGAGGGAAACATGGATATTGAAGCAGTTCTCAGCTAATTCTATTGACAATACATAAGTTCTAACTGAACATAATTGTGGCCAGTTGGTTATAGAGTGCCTGTTGGGAACGGGCCTATTGCTCGCCATCCAGTAATGCTGCCTACTGCTTTCTCGAGAACCAAACAACTTCACACTCGACCCTGCGCTTCCTGGGGTCCTCAGCAATACACCCAGCCGAGTGTGAAGTCGATATGTAGGATGGTTGTGGAAGAAATTAAAGGACAGACATACAGTACATAAGTGTAGACAGATAGTGGAACAATTGGATTTCGCTCGGTTAGTGTTCTGGATTCAACAAAATTATGTTTGTCCCGGAGTGACATTATAGTCCATGAATGAATCGCGGCTCTGCCATGACATTCATAGCGATATTAGAGCTGCAGTCCATTGGTGGACTATCATGTTACTCCAGGACAAGCATTATTTTGTTGATCCTGGAACAACACATACACAAAGATATCAGATTGTGTCAGACTGAGATTCCTTCCATTTTAGTTTGATTTTGTGATAATTGACATAGGGGAGACTGGTGTCCGATGAGCCATGGGGAAATGAGCCATATCACTATTTTGCGATCAATCGATGCCAAAAGGAAAATAGGGAAAATAGCAATATGGCTCATTTATCCTCATGACTCATCAGTCAATGGTGAAATATTTTGCCCATTTTAAGCAGCTCTGTCATTGATTGATTGCAAAATAGTGATATGGCTCTTTGGTCCCCATGGCTCATCGGACCCCAGTCTCCCCCTACTGACTGTCAGGGTAGACTCAGGATCAAAGACCCAAACTGGATGGAAAAATCTAAATGAGATTCTATAACCAGAACTTGATAAGAAAAACAACTGAGGATATAAATTCAGAGCACTGGAGACAAGATAGGAGCTGGAAAGACAAAGGAATCTATGGAAGTCAAATAGAATCAACCAAGGCACAGAATATTCAAACCTAAGGAAGCTGACAAGGGAAATTATGCTACACCAAATCTTAAACAAGCACACCGAGGATTAAAGGATCTAAACTAGACATAAGTACTGGTCAAATGGAAACTTTAGTTCTATAGAGGTAGAGACAAGGAGCGAAACGAGCTCTGCGGAATGAGACCAGACAATGAGTGAGGGGTAACCTGATCTAGCGCCACAAAGCAGCACAGGATGGCTCACTTAACCGAAAATACGTGCAGCTGGGTGTAGAGCGGAATGGTGCCGAAAGTCCACCATTAGCGAGCAGCTCCGGTGGTCGCGTCACTCGTTCCTTTGGCATTAGCAATTCTCACGTGGCACCATCGCTTTCCAAACTGCACCTCTGATAAGTACTTGAACGAACCTGAGAAACGACAAACGCCTGTCTTACTTAGTAAAACGACAGGGAGTCGCACTCATGCTCGTACTACGGAAGTGTGCAAGAGTAAGCCATCTTGCGCCGCTTCACTGTGCTTTATCATCTTTGAGTGAGCAGAGGGTGGCTGTTGAAGAGGCATAGTCCTGCGTGCACAAATGCTGGAAATCAGTAATCAGGTGAGTAGGATGGAAATTGTGGAGTGGAAATCTGAATTTGGAAGGGGCATGTGGCACAGACACATGGAAATGTGTGATTAACACTGTACACTTTTACTTTCTACACTTTCACTAATAAAAATCTTGGTGTAAAATTGTACATTAACATTCAGTTTTACTCCAGATGTCAGTGGGAAAGGAGAAAGGGTAATGAATACTGAGTTGTGAATTATGGTACATATGGTTTGGTTTTAGCATAGTACCCTGTAATCCAATCCCTCTATTATACTTCACCTAATTGTAAACATATACAGCAATTTAGGTTGTATTTTGTATGCTTGCAGCAAATAAAATGTGTGCTTTGTGTCCAAAACAAGTTTTTTTTTTTTAAAATAAATCTTATCATGTAACATAATGACTTAACTGAATAACAGATCAAATCCATGGGGATATTCAGTCTAAAACCTAGAAATCTCTGACCGGCCCATAAGACAGTTCAACTGGTCCACTCATCCAATAGCTTTACCTCAGAGGCATTTCTGGGTCAAAATAAATGCCTCTGGACCCTAAGGGCTCGTATCACTCCTCCTACTCCATTTTTTATCTGAAATACTCACTTCCCTGCTTCAGCTAAAATGTTCCAACCGACATTGAGATTTCAGGTGTACGTTCCCAAAAGTGTGTGAAATCAGATCAGGAGGAAGATGGAAGGCAATTTCGTATGTCCCTCAGAAACATAAGTTAATTCTTTCTACATCAATTTTGTTAATTTTTTTTTGTTTGGTATTTGTCAGATGTGACTCCAGATATAAAACAAGTCTTTATTTCCAAAGCACAAAAATGTATAATGTATATTATTCTTAAACGATTGATTTAATTTTAATGTCTAAATGTGATGTGAATCCAAAGACTAACACGCAAAAGGCCTACAGGTGATTGGACCTATTTACACTAGAGCATTTACAGGAATGAAAACTGAATAATAAAATAAATACATTTATAATTAACATTCACGCTCTGTTCTGTTACCTTCTATTTTGGCTGTATATGCAGCATATTTTTCCATTCTGATAATATATTTCATCTCAATTAAGAGTAATGTTTAATTGGGCCGGGGCATTTCTATTAGTTCATTGAATGCAAGATGCACACATCAACACCATGATGGAAAACCCCAGGCCTGTAGCCTGCATCATTATAATCACATTTCACATTAAGCAGAAATTACAAAGCAAGTTCTTCTCACATGGCGGGCAGATAACACACCAGCGAACACACTGTGGTTTCTATGTGCTTATTGTAACCTGACTGCAGCGGAGCCCTAAAAACTAGAATGAAGTGTCTTTATTCCATAAATAGCATTGCTTTGGCAATCATGACTTTACGTTACATTTTCAACTCTTTAAATATGCCGAGCAAGAGCAGTGGTTTATTCGTAAAACCACAGCCTGTTTTGTCTAGAATGGACTACAGTACACAGTCTGCTGCAATAGCGAGCATCCCTCCAAACCCGCGGCTGTGACACTGGCCTTTCGATGAAGATGCAAACAATCCACCCCTCCCGAGATTGTTCGGTTGGGTTTGGTTTTGATTCTCTCATTATTATTTTAATATTTTCTCCCAAATGCTGCACAGGCCTTTCACAACACCAGTGCGATTTTAACATCCCCCCGTCTTTGTTTGGTGATGTGCGCCGCGCAGCACACACCGCCCACGAGCTCCCGCTGTGATGCGTCATGCCAGGCAGTGCTGAGCTCGCGCCTGAAATATTAAGGACTCGAAATCTCCCATCTGAGCGAACGCTGTCCCGGCCTGATAATCAGTTTGCATGCTTCCTTGTGAAATATGCGTGAGCACGTATCTCTCCGTTAGCTTCCTGCTCTGCAAATTATTCACACTCTCTGTTCTTTTATTGCAAAGCAATATCATGTCTCATCGACAAATTTGCTCTCGATTCTGTGATTTTACTGAGAGCTCTTTGAGACGTTCACCTGCCAAGCAGCAACTATACTTCGCTTTTGTGAAGATTGAGAGAAGACAGCACATATTATTGTAGAATTCATCACCAAATGCATTGCTTGATGGTCACAAACCATGCCTCCTGGAGATTTAAAGGGTTTTTTTTTAACCACATGCCTGTTTTTTTTCTCAGTCCTTACAACCATGCTTTATATTGGGTAATCGGATGAAAATTGAGAAATTTATTAGTACTGCATACCAAATTTTGCTTTATAGAGGGAATATTTCCAAGAAGTGTACATCATCGTTCCGTACCGGGTTTCTCACATTGTCTCAAATACATATCTGAATTAGGCAGTCATCCAAATATTCAGTTTTCTTCTTGAATCACCATTAAATTTCAATGTGCACTTTAGTGTGCTCTTAAGGTGCTTCCTGGTCCTAGCACCCATCAGCGCCTAATCATTTCTGCAGCATGTGGGCAGTGAATGAGAGCAGGGCCTGGATTCGTACTGCAGTGTCTGTGGTAGCGCTCACACCGCACCGCACCCAAAAAAATTACATGCAGGAGACGTGCTGCCTCCTGAAAAAAGAATTAGCGGCTCCACTCCCCAAGCGTCCTGTTAATATAGAATGTTAAACGACGGAGATGGCATTTCACCTCAAGAGTGCCCCAGTCTACCTTTTTTTCCAGTGCTCTCTAATTATGCGGAGGGACTTTTCTAGTGTTCAACCGGTATTTAGAGCTCAATGTTTCCTGATTTTCTTTCTTCTCAAGAGGTCCCTTTTGGGTTTTGGTAAATTCTGCTGGAGTTTAACCCGAGTATGTTCGGATAAAAATGATGTACTAATCACCAACAGAGATTAAAAGAAATTGAGTTTAGGCCCTCTGATTTAAAATGTTTTTCCAAAATTCTGTTAAGCCAACTCTTTAACGGATTTACAGCTGAGTGAGCAACCAGCACATATTTGAGGCTGCGTGCTCATCAGCGCTGCCTGTAAAAAGTTTGTTAAGCCGGAAAGACATGTTAGCACCTTTGTTTGACAAAAGGAACTTGGCTCCTTCAAAGTAGTCACCTTTTTGCCACAATAGCTGATGAGCAGATTGATGGCAGTTTTTCTGGGAGGATGAGTTTTCACCATTGCACTGCAATTCTGAGTTTCCTCTTTATTTTTGTATCATGTTTTTCTCACACTGGCTGGATTTTGCTTCCCTTGTTGGGAAGAGAATTGTTCACCGGTTTATTTGTATCTCCCTGACGACAATAATCGGGAGATACTTTGGTTTAGTTTCGGGGCTGCCGCGCCCACAGAGATTTTCTGTTCCGGGCTCTGGAAGCGACAATTATTACAGGAATTTTTTTTTCTAATTTTGCACAGGAGAAGATATTAATTTGACAATGCTGAAGACCGATTTTTGGCAATGTGGACATCCAATATGGCTGCCGGCGGCCATTTTGTTTGAAATTTTGGGATCGGGCAGATACACGACTCGGTCCCTGTGGCAACCGAGTTAACTAGTTTTGAAATGAGTTTACTTGTTTACTTTTCTAAATACAGCCTTTTTATGAACGTCCAAATTTGGGCCTGTATCCTGTGAAAAGGTTGACAATTTTTGTATTCTCACCATTTGCATCTTATTCTCAGTTATGTCGGTTATTAATGTAAGTTAATGCTGCTTATGTATCATTAAAACATGGAAAAAAAGCATTCAGAAACTTCTGATTGGCGGTGCAAATCTGGCTGCTCCGGTGAGAAATGCAGCCCTGTATTTTTATGTGATCGTCTGGAAATACTGCTGGCTTTATGAAGGTGCCCCATTCTCTATCATCCCTGCCGTCATAAATTCTGCCATTTTTATTACATCCATATCCAAGGCCGGCTAGGTTTTATATAACTGGTTTCAAAGAAAAGGAGTTATTAGGGTCTCCGCAGCAAAGCACATTATTAATATTGTACATTCAATGGCACCCCGCACTTTATTTTATTTGGGCTTTGGTTGGTCTCTGTGTGGAGCACTGCAGTCACTTGTTTGCAGTAGCAGGGTTGTTTCATGTTATAGAGTATACCTTTCCATCTTGACATTGACTAAATTATTTATTTATTAAATTACAATCCAAAAAAAACTATGCTGTTACGCTTGACTCTTGATTGTGATTGGCATCCACATTGGCATGTGATTGGGGGTGGATTGTTTTTTTTTTTTTTTTTAAGATCTTTATGGGATTGGCTTTGCCAGTGATTCATGAATCACTCTTGTTGAATTGAGGATTTTCATTTTTTAAAGGTGCTCGTTTCATTGGGAGAAGTGGCTAGCAATCGATTTTGAGTTTGACTCCCATTTGGCCTAAATTCAGTCTTCATGGAGCTCCTTACATTTTTGTGGTGTTCCTCTAGGTACTGAAAGTACTTCTGGTCAGTTATACTCCCACTATTACTCTTAACTTCCAGGCTCTGTGTTGTAATTGCCTGCTGGTACTAACTAGCTTGGGTGGGTTATTTCTTGGGCCACCTGTTGCGGGCCTGAGTCTAGGTCTGCCCTTTCGTCTATGTATCTATCTATCGTCTACGTTGAGAATTTGAAATCACCCAGAAGCCTTTCGGCATCACATCATCAGGGCTCTGCACGTCATCAATGTGAAGCTACGCACGAGTTAGTCTGAGTTTACGCGTACCCGGCGTCTTATTTATGGAGGACGAATCGTTGCTCCGCCACCTCCTTCGGTCCTCCAAGAACTGCTCTCCAGTGCGGTGATGCGTGGAGGTGTTCGGGAGAATAGAGGCCCATTCACTGGGTAATCAGTTTTGTACGAAAATATGCGGGTGATTTAAACTGTATAGAAAATGGTACATGTATCAAAACAAGAGCAAGACTGTGGTTAATTATTTCTCTTTCCCCATACGAAGAATATATTCACATCTATAAAAATACCTTTTCAACCTCCCCTTCCTATTAGACCCTACTGCCCATTTGTAGGCATTATTAAGAGGGTCCATAATGAAAATGAAAAAGGGAAGTAAATGCTATGATTTTGTGGACATCTCCTCTGGCTGCAGGTCAGTCCCATGAAACTACCATAGAGCAAGAGTGGGTGCATTAAAAGGTGGTTTGGGTGAGTCAAAATGCGAATGAGGTCTGTGACATGGAAATTGCACTGCCCCAGCTTTATGCATTGACACATCTCTTTTTGTGCTGTCCAAGCCCTTGAGATGCAAATGCTTTTAATGAAGAGCAGGACACAACCAAACTGGGCAAAGGCAATAAATGCTCTGTTTATGATGAACGAAACTGTGCACATTTCTGCATCTCCATTTGTGAGCCTTTCCTACTGAAATCTGAAAGGACTATGTCATAAGTCAAAAATATGACCAACTGGCGAGTCAGTCAAATTCTGCAATTTGGGCGTGCCCAGTTAATTTGCGATAATTAACTGTATGATTGGTCTATTGGCTGGAGGCATACTTGTAAACAAAGATCACCTTGTTTTAAACAAGACACAGTTTGAACAGTGTCGATACATTAAAAATATGGTCACTGCTGGAGACTGAATATTCACCCTTTGTGGCCCCAATTGCCTAGTAACACTTCACCATCTTCACTGATGGACATGGTGGCTCAGGGCTGAACACTGTGGGTTCACCACCACTGAACAACATGAAGTTTTCAGTGTTGGAGGCCGTTCTGTAGTGTTTGGTCCTGTTTCTTGAATCCTGGAATTGCTTCTTTCAGCAACATTTATGATTCTGTTTGAATTTCACGAGGTTGGTGTCAGCAAACAAAAAAGAAACAAATCGAAGTAGTTGCAAATAAATGATTTACTTTTGCAGCATATTCGCTTCGCTTTATTATAATGCAAATGTTTTCACCGCTGGACCATCACAGGGCATTCTCCTTTCATTTCATTCATTTTCAGAATCCCCCACTGCATTTTTAATGATATCTCGCAACAAAGAGAACTGTACAAAGATTATAGATTTACATATAAAAAGGAGTGTCACGGGCTTGTCAGTACCATTAAGGTATTCCCATTTGTTTAGTAAGAGAGGCAGCCAGGGCCCAGTATAGGAACACTGACAGAACTGCATGTTAGAGAACATTAATGGACCCTCGTGTGCCACTATATATGTGCAAGCTGTAGTGTAAAATGGTTTACACGTGTACAACTCTTTTCAAGTGTCATAAATGTATGGTCTGTGAGTTGCAGCAAGACATGATGGTTTAAGGGGTAGCTGTGGATAGCGCTGCCACCTTGCAGCAAGAAGGTTGTGGGTTTGAATCTCGCAGGGGCCTTACTGTGTGGACTTTTCATGTTCACCCCATGTATGCACGGGTTTCTTCCTGGTACTACTGTTTCCTCCCACAGTCCAAAGATACGCAAGTCAGACTAATTAGGGACTGTAAATTTTCCTTTGGCACATGGTCAGCTGCGACAGGCTTTGGCTCCGCAACAACCCCAGCGAGTAAGAAGCATATATTTCTTGATAATGGACAGATAATGGTTTAAAGGGCAACAATCTGATTCCATCAGCACTGTGAAAAACTGATTATCGTTGCGATGGATCATATCAATAATTCGGATCTGTAAAAATACTTCCAACATCTCTGTTAATGTTTCTTTCTAGTCAAGTAGTCACACATCACAAGTGAATGCTGTTAATCTTTCTGCTAAAAGTGATGTAGGTAAGTTTTTGTCCTTGTGCAGGAATCCTCATTTTGATAATACGGAGCACATTACAACCGTGTCTAATGCATCATATGCATTGATTGTACTTGCTATTTTGGATTGTTTTGCGTCAGAGCCGAACTTGTCATTGTCATTATTTTTGAAAAATCTTTCTCCATTGCATGAAGAATGTAAATCATGTCATTTTGTAGTGAGGTGCAGTTCATCAGTTGTTAGGATTTGATGAGGCCATTTGATCTGAAACTACAAGCGGAGTAATGGATTACTGATTGGAGGTGTATGTTACTGAATTCACCTTGCTGAACATCAGCTGTAAAATATGAGCTTTAATTATGAATGAGCCTGAGTAGCTTATTTGGTACACGCCTCAAGAAGGCAAATGAATAATTAAAGCTTTAACAAATTAAACGAACATGCGCTGGATGCAGGCTCTGCATTACAAGTACCACAGTGGGCTCTTACATTCATGCTAAATTTCATTTACATACAGTACAATGAACAGAGCGCCTTTTGCCTGCTTTCAATAATACAGTTTGGTAGGGGGTTTATCAGTAAATTATTCATGCTGACCCCATATTTTTCCGATTTCCCTGTGGAAAGAAGCCTGGGTATCATTAATTCTTTGCATCCCTTCTGAGTATGAGAGGAATTATTTTCTGTGCTTCAAATGCCAGTATGCGTGTATAAATCCATTACATGGAGTATAACCAGAGGACTGTGGCTTTGGATCCCAGTTTTGTGGGATTTATTTCCCTTTTATTATTTAATTACTTACTCATTCACTCATTCATTGCAGGGGGGTTTTCTGTTGCATCCTTGTGAAAGGTATATTATTGATTGGATTGCTATATGTTTCCGACACCTGTTGCTATTCTGATTGGGTAAAGTTTCATCTTATTTATTTGGATGACACAAATGTTTCATTTATAATGCTTGGTATCCCTTATATTAGGAGAAGAAGTTGCTGAAAAGGGGAATTTTTTTTGTACTAATCCTGTTATCAGAATAACGTTGAGCCCCTTTACGGTGTGTTTTCACGATTGTGTTTTAGTTGAGTTTTCAACACAAGCTGGTCATGATTGGCAGCTGGCACAGCTAGGGAAACTGATACAGTAAGCCGGTGATTAAACTGGGGGACCAGTGGACAAAATATAAACTGGATAGCTGCTGAACAGTTAACTCTTCAAAACACAAAAATGACAGCACGACCATAATTTGATTGAAGTGGTAAATTTCTGCTAAGCCAACAGCAGTAGAAGTATCTCTTTTCAGAATAAAACGGCTACAGCGTATTGCGTGTTCAATGCCTTATGTTTCTCATCTGAAGCACACAGGACCTGCGCTCTGATCTCATGGGAATATTCATATTCACGGACAACTTCCTAGATAATGGCAGAGTTTCCATCTGTTCGCCCTTTTCAATAATAAATGAGCGTGAGTCTGCAACCAAGAGATTGCGTGAAACGAATTCATCGCACGGCACTCCGATCTGCAAGTTGAACACCAAAAGACCAAACTGTCAAACGCTATTTTGGAGGCCGTGCTTACGAGGATTGCCTCTCTCCGGAGCCCCTTGCAAATTGTGCCGGATAACCGTCGCTTCCTGTTTCACACACAATTTCTTTTGTGTTGCCGATTTCTCCTCGTAAGCAATGACCCTGACTTCTTTCCCCTCCGTTGGTGTTAACGAGCATTTTTTTTCCTGCAAGTGTGAGCGCCTGTCTGAGGTTGAGTTACAGAGCAGGACTGGTGTTTGATTAGATTCTGCCGTGTCACCGGAGAACCTCTCGTCTCTCGGCAGACTGTACGACGCTCCTAAGCTGGGTCGCATTAACACGTTTCCTGTTGGCTAGACGAGGACGTCCTACCCGTTCACATTGCAATCTAACATCTGCAGAAGAAGTTGGCAGGAATTAATTTAGAAGAAATTCAACTTCAAAGTGATGATATATGCGTGACAACTACATATCGTCACCCTATAAAAATAATGGCCTAAGTCATTTTTTGATGAAAAGTTGTTTTTGGCCTGAATCATCTCTTGCTCTGCATTTGGTGAAGTTTTTTGTGTTTTCCCAAAAACTTGAAGAAAAAAAAAAAAGCGACTTAGGCCATTATTTTAATAGGGTGACGATTTGAAAGGTATTAAGGCCCCCGGCCT
This sequence comes from Gymnothorax reevesii, assembly GCA_029721435.1. NCBI lineage: Eukaryota > Metazoa > Chordata > Actinopteri > Anguilliformes > Muraenidae > Gymnothorax > Gymnothorax reevesii. Next base: position 49,451,116 of record CM056589.1, on the reverse strand, counting down.
AAAATGAACTGCCTGCCAATTTAATGTAATCTGTGAATAAATGGGGGCTTTAAGTTGTTAAACGAGATCAGCAGTCCTAGGTGAAAACAAAACCTGTGAATACATTTTAGCTTGTGATAATTCTGTGAAAGAACTGGCACTTGTGAACAATTGTGGCACAAAATTGGAGAAAGATGTGCAGTAATGTTCAAGTACTAAGCACTTGTGTGGAGCAAAAAAAAAAAAAATTATGGATAAAATTGCTTGCTATCTCAGCGGGGATGATAGGTTTCAATGTAAATACACATGTTTGCAAAGTAGGGTCGCATATACAAAGAAAAACTGGTCTATGTTTTGGGGGTGGGTGGAGTGGGCTAGCCTATAGCGTGCTACAGTCTAGCTTTTGTCCACATTTTGCCAGACAGAGGCCCCCAACATACCCCAAAGACTAATATTGAAAAAGTTATTCGTCGATACTCTGTCTTGTTAATATTTGCACATTTAGCATGCATCAGTTTCTAGTTACATTGAACATGCAGACAGGTGAAAATAAAAAAAACAACCTGAGTAAATACATTTTAAAGGATTATGAATCGAAATTGTTCTGCTCATTTTCCTGGAATGGTTTAGGTCCACTCTTCCCCTTAAATGCGGAACGGTCACTGCAAGTCGATTCAGTTATTCTGTGTGATCACCTTCATATCCTGTAATGAAGCACTCCAACCATGATGGCAGTGGTCTCTGCCTGGGTGGCCCAACCCCTTCTGGGCACGAGGGGTCACTGAATGGTTTTTTGAGTAATACGATGATCCGAAGCAAATTCTACTGCCTTAAATGTCACCAGATCTCAAAGCAAATGGAAAATCATTTGGAAATTTTAGGAACAGCGTGTTTGACAGCACTCTCGGTCACCATCACCGATACATGAAATGAGGGAATATCTCTTGGAAGGTCCTCCATCCCTCCAGTACAATTTAACAGTTGTCGACTCTGTGCCAAGACAGTTGAAGCTGACCTGGCAGCGTGCAAACGCCCAACACCCCCCTAAAACTGTTTCTGTTGATTGTTCCATTAGTTTGCCACCTGTCTGCATATTCTGTTACCTCCAACAGCTTGTGTTTAGAAATCATCAACTCATCAAATTGCATAATTGCAAGACTAAACTAGACTTTTAAGGTTCTGTAATGAGTCTGTTCTATTTTTTTTTTTGTTAGATGTACAATTAAGCTCCTTGATGTGGAGGCCATCACATGTATGCTAACAGACGTTTAAAAATTGGAATAAGTATCCAGAATTCCAGGATGCCTTTATTTTTGGCTTTATTTCCCGTACGCAATACTAGAATAAATGAAGCTACTAGCAGTCGTTGGACAGCCAAGCCGAGGTCAACAGGTTCCCTGAGGTCCATGAAAACCACGCTGGATGCAGCGATGAAGCTGTTGTGGGATAAATCCGTTCTCAGGTCTCTGAGATACGAGAGCAGAGAGGAGTGAGTTGTTCAGTCATAAGCTCGTAAACACTCTGACTCCCCTGCTGATTCTGTGCTAGCGTTGCATAGGCCGCAATCGGCAGGTTCCACACCTCCCAAAGGCTCCATCTGTCACAGATTCTGTGGAACGCAGCGGCTCGCAGGACTGGATGGCTAAGCGGGCGTGTTTCAACAAAGCAGGGCCTCCTTTCACGCTTTAGCGACAGAATTCTGCGTTTTATACTCATGAACCGGTAGCGCGCCCTATAGAGAAGAACCAGCCGTGTTCGATTCGCATGTGTGAAAGCCGCTGCTGCGAGCCGGTTTTTGGAACACAGTGCAGCATGTCCTGCATTTAAACTGTATTTCTAAAATAATTCCATATCCTTCCTTACTGGCCTCACATCAGTCATAGGGGAGCAGGCCTGCCAACGATTCCTTGTGTGCATCGTTAAATAATGGTAAGTTGAAGCAGTTGCCTTTAATTTGGAGTTAATATAAGTCATTTCAGACAGAGATGATTGCACAATTGAAAGTAGGGTTATAACTTGTGAGGTGAATGGTGATGATTCTTGGGACTTCTCACTTATGCCCTCGGAGGACAAGGGTCTTGAGCAGTGTTCTTGCGGAGGGCCCAGAATTCTAAGCTATGACCTTTCTTCAAGCCTCAACTTGTGTACCAAAAAAGTACTAATTCTTGATACTTGTTATCGGAGTCAATAGCATCCTTCATATCCTTTAGTCTTGAGATGAGCTGTGAGCTGTCCCCCATGGACTGCAGTATGCGGTGTGTGAAGAAAACAACATTTCTCTTGTCTGCCCTCTGCTGGTGAAACGTGTGAACTGCCCTGTTGCAGGAAAAAAAAATGGAGGACCTCCTCAAACCTTTCAAATGTCTGCCCTCGATCTTCCTCACCAGGAATATTTGTGAATCCAGAAGACTTGACCAGAGTGTTTTTGTGTACTTTATTGTCTTGCAGGTGAGCCTGAGTTCAAATACATCGGGAATATGCACGGAAACGAAGCCGTTGGCCGTGAGCTGATCATCTACCTGGCGCAGTACCTGTGTAATGAGTACGAGCGGGGGAATGACACCATCGTGGATTTGATCCACAGCACGCGCATACACCTCATGCCATCCATGAACCCTGACGGCTTTGAAAAGGCCGCGTCCCAGGTGATGTAACACCCCTGATCATTTAACGTTAGGGATACTACGCTTGCACAAACATACACACTCCAATAAATGAACAGTTATGACTACTAAAGTTTATGTAATGGAATTATATACTATATACATACACTGATACACCCTGCATAATCCAATAATTGAAGCCCCCGGATAAAGTCGGGGCTTCTGTGGATTTGGCGTCGTCACCCGTCCACCGCCTTAGAGATTTCCTTGTGGATGCTCTACAGGCCACAAATTTAAAGCTATTTCTTTTATATTTGGTATGTATATGGGCAGTGGTTAGGACACTGTCGATTTTGGTTGCCATGGTAATGCAATTCACTAAATAATAGACAATTTTGTGTCAAAAGTAAGCCAAAATGAAAAATGTGGCCAACCGAGGTCTACACCCATTGGTCGCGGGCAACCGACTTGTCTAGTTCGCAATTTTTTTTTAAATTTCAAATTATTTGTTACTATTTTTATTATTCATAACACAGCAATTTTAATATCTGAGTAGCATTCGATTTCTCGCATTAATATCCCTCTAAAAAATGATTGGGCAGTGTGTACATGTGCGTGAAAGATTGACTGACGTGTCTGGGCACATTTCATGCTGCGATGAAATGATTTCTGGAGGGAAGAGCTGGGAGGGATGCTCAGGGTGGTGGAGAGACAGGCATCTGTCATTTTCACTTCCTGTGATCGGACTCCTGTCCGCACTGTTCCTGCCACTCTGAGTGAAGCTCCACCTCCCTCCTCGACTCATCTGCCAATCTCAGCTCGATCCAGTCTGCTTTAGTGCTCAGTCTGACGAGGGCTGTATTTTTATATGTCACAGGCTTGAGAATCGGCATGAGCAAGAAGTAATAATTTCAAAATAAGAGTCGCAATCTATTCTTCATCGCCTGTAATCTTAACCTACAGTGGCCATTTCTCAAAGCGTAGGCTACAGCCTCGGCGGGCTGTATTTTTAGGCTGCCTCATCGTTGCAGGCTGTTTCATTGTGAAAGCAACTACTTCAACTACTTCAGACAAACGCAGCGTTCATCTTGCTCGATATCAGATGAAATTGTCAACATGGAAACACTGATAATTCCTTCTGATATCAGGCACGATAAAGGCTGCACTTATTGACTGTATTCCAAGGCACCTTCACAATTGATCATCCTGTGATGATGTAGCAGCCTAGAAATGCGGCCTACCTGGGGTGCGTTGTGTGGGCAAATTTCGCTATCAAACGCTGCGGCGAAGCTCACTTACACCTGCAGCAGCTGTAAAACGGTTTGCTGCAGCACGCTGGCATTCAACATAGCGTCCAACATAGCGAACACGTTGTGATGATTCTGTCAAGTATATTGATAGTGCAAGCCTCTGAATATATCAGCCTGGATATGATAAGAGTTCTCTATGGGTGCTAAATGGAAACGACACCAGAAGAAACTCAAGGCCCTTGCACTGTCCCTTACCGCAGGTGGAAACACACCTACTAAACAAAGACCAAGTGACCTGGTGTCACTATAAGTGACGAACCTCCTTTGTGGCCTTGTAGCACAACGGCCTCGGTGGCCATTTTGAATCTCCCTCACAGTGGTGTGAAACACCTCTGTCAGCTGCTGATTGGTGCCGCAAATCGCTACGCATCACTGAAGCGAAGCGGGGTGTTGTTTGGCGAGTCGCTGTAAAGCGCTTTGCAACGGTGTGTCTATACGACAGGCCTGCAGCCTACGCTGTGAGAATTGGCCGTTCGCTGCTTATGACGTGTCTCAACTCTTTCAGGCTTTAGGTTAGAAAAGGTCAAAAAAAGAAGCTGTTATTTCAAAATAAAAGTCTCAATGTAATCTGCAGAAGGTGTCTTTGTATACGTCAAAGCTATTGCTTTGTCTTCAAATGCTGTTCGGCTGTAGGTTTGAGAGGGCCTGCCCAAGGAGGTGAGAACGTTTTAAATTAAGTAGCTTCGTTTTACTTAATTCCCTCAAACTGGAGATTACTAGTGGTTTCACTTACCCAGAGCTAGGGATTTATTTGGTAGGACATCTGACCCAGCACTGTAATCTCACTTCTGAAGGAGCGGGCGGGGGGCGGGGGGGGGTCGTTTTTCTTGCCGCTGAATGGAGGATGGAGGATATTTTTAAACTCTCAGCGGGGGCCTTATGCTACTGAGAATTCGGCTGCCTCCATGTCTCTCTTATGCACCACCTTACAGGGCTCACTCCAGTTGGATATTTTTAACAGCCTTTTAACGTTTTCTTTCTCTTATCTCCACCCATTGGAGAGACAAGAAAGAAGAGAAAGAAGGAGGAAAAGACAGGGAGGGGGCGTCAAAGAAGTGTTATTTAGCTAAATGGGACAGCCTCACTCCTTCAAATGTCATTTCAGAGTGATGGCAGCTGCTTTCAGTCACTGGCTGTGACATGACAGATGGGGAGATGCGGATTCATAGGCCAATCATTTATCTGTCACACATTCTGGAACAACAACGCTTTTTCAGGGGACGGTCCTAATGTTTCTTATCTGAAGTTACCTTGAGGAAACCTCTGCAACTTTTTCTCATCTTTAGGCTTATACAAGCTATCAGTGTTATTCTGATGTGACAAGGGATGCTGGTACAGGAGTGTACAAGGCCCCTACTTATATATGCATTTAAATGTATGTCTCAATGCTGGGCTAAAACCAACATATGCGCTCACAGCAGGAGACGAGATTACGTAGTCTTGCACTGTAGTCACCTGACAAAGATGGGATAAGATGTTTCTCAGGCAAAAAAAGTAAAAAACTTCACAACAGCAGTGATGTCCAGCATCCATCATTACAATAGAAAATGTGCGGAGAGCTACAGGGTTAGACAGTAAATTACAAACACCATTCTTTTCTACCAGAAAATCCAGAACTGGATTGCCCAAAAAAACACAATAAACAAAAATAAATAATATGTCTCTCTCCCCCTCTCCGCCGTTCCGCCCTTCTCTGTCTTCTCTCCTCTGATGGGCTCTCCCTCTGTTCTCACCTGGCAGCCTGGAGACATGAAGGACTGGTTTGTCGGCCGGAGCAACGCTCAGGGCATCGACCTCAACAGGAACTTTCCTGATCTTGACCGCATCGTCTACATGAATGAGCAGGAGGGCGGAGCCAACAACCACCTGCTGAAGAACATGAAGAAGGCAGTGGACGAGAACAACAAGGTAGGAGAAAGTCGCCGCGGCCGGAAAGTAGAGCTTCCGTCCTGAGTTTCTTCCACTAAGAACGCAGCCAGCTGATCTCACTTATTCGTACTTCCTCCTGACTCCCTTTGTGCCAATCAGAAAAACCAGGACTGTATTCTGTCGTAAACTAGAAGACAAATAGGCGTAAACTTGGGCTACCCTTGACACACATGGAAACGGGCAGTGGCCTCGTGCGTAGCCTTGTTTTCATGGCGCGAAACCGGGTAATTTCCAATTCTTGGCGATAGATAGATAGATAGATAGATAGATAGATGAAACGGGAGACCTAGACTTCAGCTACTTTAGAGGTAGCCTGAGCAATGAAGATAGACCCTGCACTTTTTCCCTCAAATGGAGTTAGCTTTTCAGTTCATGTGGTGTTTATGTGAGGGGGGTGATCATCAGGAGGTTCGAACATTTTTGATTAGCACTTGTTCTTCCTTACTTTCACTGCAAACTGGACATTTCTATAGTTGGCCTTTGAGGACAATATTTCACACGTCTGGTGTGAAAATTTGCTGGGTTGTCAGCTGGGGTCATTTTCTTTTCTGTCTGGTCACATACAAAAATGTAAATACAACTCATTTGCTGCATTGTAAAAATATTAATTGCATTTTATGTCCATTCATCAAAATTCAAATAGAAAAATTCCAGTTTGTTTCCCTGAGTTGAAATAGGGTTGACTGTGGCCTTGTTGGCTTAGTTGATAAGGCAATAAACATGATAAATATGCAATAAATGTGCTATAAATATGATCCTGGTAGTCACTTTTCCCCCTGTTATACCCCCAGCTTGCACCTGAGACCAAGGCCATCATCCACTGGATCATGGACATTCCCTTCGTCCTCTCGGCTAATTTACACGGCGGAGATGTGGTGGCGAACTACCCTTACGATGAGACGCGCAGCGGTACGTTTAACTCCGCCCACTCACGCTTGTTTATTTCAGTGTGCTGCTAAAATGGAGCCACACCAGTGGTTTTCCAAGTGAGGCTATTGTTAGCTGATGACCGTTCCGAGGCCCCAAACGGTCGGTGCGTCTCAAGAAGGTCCAGATGAGTTCACATTGGTTTTTTTTTTTCTTTAAATGGAGATGCATTGCCAAATTTTTCCATGGGGCCCCGAATTCCTTGCCACGCCCCTGGCCATAAAAGCTTGGTTTTCACAATCATTCTCTCATCTTTTAGGACAAGACCTTTCCTGCTGCTTGTTTGTCTTGTTTTTTTTTGAAGGGCCACGCAAACGCTGGCATCGTCTGTTTTTTGCATAAACACGTTCGGTAAATGCAGGCTTGTGATTGGGCGTGCTGAGAAAACAGAGGGACTCAATGACAGGGCCCTGAGTGAGAGATGGGTGGTGCACCTCCCAGCCATCTCCAACGTTTCACTTGTTTACGGCTGAGGTCTGCAGCCCGACGGCCGTTGTACGGAAACTCAGAAAAATAGGTCACAGATGCGGAGGCAGGTGCACGCAGAGAGCTGCTCTCATGACCTCAGGTCTGTTGTCAGCCACATGAAAGAGCTCAACCTCAAAGGGCGACTGCGCCAAGGCTATTTTAGCTTATTCACATTCAACACTGAAATACAATGCTGGCTACTGGGTTATTTCTTTGCCCTGACAGTTATTTATTAGTGAATTGTCAAACAGAGTGAACTATCACTTCAGTTTTGCCGTTTTGGTGTGTTTTTTTCATTTAAGAATAATTAAAATGCATGAAATTTACACAGTATTAAAAAGCAAGTGGTTCCTTGAGTTCAATTGTCTTTTCTTCAACGCACAGATACATTTTTGAATTACAGTATACTCCATATGTGTCACTGTAAAAAATTAAAAAAACTTGATTAAACTTTCAAAAAGTACGGCAACCAGCAGCAAGGCATTTTGAGATTTTCCTGAACTTCAAGTCCCAGTGGTTGTACAAACCCATTTTTGAATGAACTTGGAATTAAGAAGTTGAGGCAACTCAAAAATGTTTTGCAGCCGGTTGCCTTACTTTTATAAGTTGAGTAAACTTCTTATTTATCAACAGTATTCTGAAAGAATTAGTGATAGATATTCAGTGTATTGACTGTAGAACTTCATCGATAGCGTATTGTACAATTTTGTTTGTCATGCAATATCCAAATAATAGCAAAAATTGGACATGTAGCTAAATGCACTTAAGCGTACAACTGTGAGAGTGCGCCATGATCGGATCTATCTATCTATCTATCTATCTATCTATCTATCTATCTATCTATCTATCTATCTATCTATCTATCTCAGGCTCCTTGCATGAGTACAGTCCCAGCCCTGATGACCTCACCTTTAAGAGCCTGGCCCGGGCTTACTCCAGTCTGAACCCCGTCATGTCCGACCCCGACCGAAAGCCCTGCCGCAAGAACGATGGTGACACCAGCTTCGTGGACGGAATCACCAATGGTGGGGCGTGGTACAGCGTCCCAGGAGGTTAGTATTGCGGCAGCGTGAACGTGCTCTCTCTAAGCATTTGTGCTGGGCAACTGCAGAAGATGAGTTCTGCTGGTTTGGTGCATTTATGCAGTATCCATTACTGCAGTCGTTCCCAAAGGACTTCTGCTCACTAATACTGCGCGCTCTCCCACTGCTCTGGGGAAGGCAGGGCCTTTGTTCAGCCAGGGCAGCAGTGAGGGGGCTTTGCGGGGTCAGTTCAGAAAGACATGCTAAATCGCTAATGTCTGAAGGACAGGTGTACTGCTAGACTCCACCTTCAGAGATTTGAATGCTGGTGTCAATCCCCCAAGAATAATTCTAATTATTATAAAATGGTAAGCACAAATTACTTGAGCAATATCACAAAAGAGGGAGGGCAGTAATTCAAAATATTGTCGTAGTCTTTAATATAATATCATCTATGTTGACAGGCGAAAATGGAATGGTTTTTACTGTAAGCTCTGTCGATTCGAGAACGTAAATTTCACATTTTTGAATCCACTGATTCGCCTTTTGAAGAATGTTACGGGCAGCCTTTACCAGTCGTGAAGAGCCGCACGTTCTGGAGTGAAATGGACTGCCTGTTCTAGAACCCCGCGGGTTCAGCTTGGATTTTCTGTCGGTGTGCGTCTGCCAAGCTCAGGCCCCTCCCTCCCGTCTCCTGTGCAGGAATGCAGGATTTCAACTACCTCAGCAGCAACTGCTTTGAGATCACTGTGGAGCTGAGCTGTGACAAATTTCCTCCCGAGGACACCCTCAAGACATACTGGAACCAGAACAAAAACTCCATGGTCAACTATATCCAGCAGGTACTAAATTTCCGTACTCAATTTAGGGCTACCGTTGGAGACGTACATACACAGGCCTTCAATGCAACAATGAGTCTGCGCCTTTTCTGCGTTATCTTTAGAACTGGACAAATTTAGCCATCCTGTTACCTTATATACACTGTAATATGTTTATAAATTCAAATTCTTCCTGCATGCTTGTCACTAATAATTTTCAAATTAGTTAAAAAATAGTTTTATCCCTTGTACACAGTTTTGGATAGATGACTATTTTGGCCAATGACCGTGCCATAAAAACATGTTTATGTAGTGTGTGCGTTGTTTTCTTTGAGAACAGTCGAATAACAGTCCCCTTTTTCCTTCCAGATCCATCGTGGAGTGAAGGGCTTTGTTCGTGACCTGCAGGGAAACCCGATTTCGAATGCATCTATTTCTGTGGACGGCATTGAACACGACATCACCACCGGTAAACTGTCCGCAATCATATACCTGTGCGCAGCACATTAACGGACCGACAGACTGTTTACTGAGAGTTTTCACATCATCCTCGATGCAATGTCGCGGAGTATTTTTCATTGAAATGCGTTTGGCAAGCCAACCACATCCCCCGCAAATATCCATTTTTTTTCCTCTGTGTGGGAGGACCTCCTTATCAATGCAGCTAAGTCTACCGCACTCAGTGTGTGGTGCTGACATCTAGTGGTGAGTAAAAGAATGACACTAAGGTTTCTGTTGCAGAACGTGAGCCGTATACACAAAACCTTCCCGCGAAAACTTTCTGATGCAGGATCAGCCTTCCCTGCTCCTTAACCTAACCTTGCTCACAATGAGCTACAAGGCTGGACTGATTCCAGATCAGAGTGTTCATGCTAAGTTGTTTGATGAATACAGGCTCGGATGTGCATTGCTTTTTCTTAGATAGCTCATGCAGTTACCGCAGCATCCGCAGTAGTGACAGAACTCAGAGCGCTGGTTGCTGGGTAATATTTTGCAGGGATTCCCATGTGGTATCAGTTGGATGCTCCAAAGTGCATTTGAACTTTGCTGTCTGATTGCAGCCAAGGATGGCGATTACTGGCGTCTGTTGGCTCCTGGGAATTACAAAGTGTCGGCCACGGCGCCCGGGTACTTGACGGTGATTAAGAAGGTGGCCATTCCTTACAGTCCTGTGATGAGGGTGAGCAATTACTGCGCCGCTCATGAGCGCCGTGCTCTGGCGCTTTCTTGCGTGTCTCTCTCCTGTTTGTTAGCTATGCTAGTGTAGCACATACACAAAAAATAGGCTCTCTCTCTCTCTCTCTCTCTCTCTTCTTCTTCTTTAGGTAGTTATTTATTCAGTATGTTTTTTATTGATTTTTTTTTACTATCTTTTTTAGCTTGTGTTTTCTTTTGGTGATTTTTGAGTGATCCATTGTTTCTTTCTGTGATCCAATGGTTTAATAAATTGGGACTTTGAAAATCAAAAAAATCTCTCTCTCTCTCTCTCTCTCTCACACACACACACACACATACACTCTCTCTCTCTCTCCTCTCTGTTAGCTCTGTTCGCGTAGGACATACACAAAAACACAGGCTCTCTCTCTCTCTCTCTCTCTCTCTCTCTCTCTCTCTCTCGCACACACACACACACAAACACTCTCTCTCTCTCTCCTCTCTGTTAGCTCTGTTCGCGTAGGACATACACAAAAACACAGGCTGTCTCTCACTCTCTCACTTTCTCACTCGCAGTGTAAACAAACCATGTTTGAAAGGCATTCATTCTGCTATTGTGTGATGATAATGATTATCATTATTACTCATGATAACATGATGCTTTTGTGGTCAGGTGGACTTTGATTTGGAGTCGTTTGTGGAGAGGAAGGAGGAGGAGAAGGAGGAGCTGATGGATTGGTGGAAGATGATGTCTCAAACGCTGAATTTCTGAGGCCGCGCCGCGTCACGTCAGTCGCGTCACGTCAGTCGCGTCACGTCAGCTGCACAAGACGCAGCGCGTCAGTGTGTCAGGCTCCCCAGTGTAAAGATTCTGTCTCCATATTCCTTCAGTCCTTTGTGTTTGATTGATTATAGAGTTGTGATTGGAGTTTGAAAGAGCTGCTTGGCCTGTATATTGAAATATATATATATATATATATATATATATATATATATATATATATATATATATATATGTTTTCTACTGCATGGACAGCTGCTACAGAATTCAACACAAGTGGTTATCACTTAAGGCACATAAACTGTTTTTGTTTCATTTTTCTGTGAAATAGCATTATTTCTGATGCATATTTATCACTTCACAAATCACTGACCAAAATCCAAACCCCAGTGTAAGGCACTATCGTGTGGAATGTGTCTGCAAGGAATGATACTGCTGTTCAAGCCATTTTCAGATATATAAATCTATAAATATACACTTAAGAGATGTGCCATTTTGTTGTCCTGCTTTGGAATACTTTGTTTCCCATGTATTTTGGCAATGGTAGAATATGGAAGTTTTGCAAAAGTAAAAAAATGTAGAGAAAGTGCAAATATTGAAGAATACGGAAGCAAGTATGTTCAGCATTTTTCTGTTGTTCTTGTACACTTGGGTTAAGCATTTGCTAAAAAAAAAAATAATAATACTAATGTTGTGAAAGAAGCGATAGTGTATACTTGATTGCTGTAATAATATTTTTAATTTCTGCTTTGATCTATATTTTCAATTTCTGTCTATGGAGAGATGAGTAGATTTTTGTATAGAAAACAAATGTATAAAATTGAGTAGACCGCAAGGCTATCACTGAAATAGCCTGCCACACGTATACTTTTTTGTCACAGTGTGTCTATATCCTCCAGTAGTGGAGATGAACATATCAGTTTTGTCATAAATAAACGGAGAGAAGATCTTGGGCATTTACCATGGCTGTGTGCATGTTAATGCTCAGCACACAGGCAGATGGTCTTTTTACAAAGAGAGAAGCTAATTGCCTCTGGCGTATCACCCTTTAGAAGGTCGCCACATCTGCGATTTCGCTGAATACAGAAGGCGCCAGTTATGCTGGTTTTCCCGCAGTCAAATCAGATCATATTGACCGCGTTAACAACAGCAGAGGAAGGCTGTGATTCGCTCGTTTCTTGGGTCTGTTCTTAAACTAAACTGTATTGGTCTAATGGTTTCCTCCAAATACTTCTAAATAAAATTTCCATGAATGTAAAAATAAATAAACTGTGCTGGAAAATACTATCATGAATTTAAAGGTCAAATAACCCTTCTCCATCCCCCAACACCGCTCATGTCGTCAGTCGTATATGGATATATTTGTGAAATGTGCGGTTTTTATTTCATTTTTTTATTATTTACTGATTTTAATTCTGTTTCCGTTAATGTGATGTAAAACTTTAAGCACTGTGTACTGATGAATTAAACATTAAACTTTAATGCTATAGTTCGCGTCCTTTTGTGGCGGGCCTGCAGTCATGGTACACCTGAGGAGTTAATGGACGAGAAGAAGGTGGCAGCCTTCAATTTTTGGGTAAGCCAAAGTGAAACTGGCACGTGATGAGGACATTGGGTTGTGGCATGCCACTGCAAAGATGTGTTGCCCCATGAGAAAAGAAGCATCTGTACCCTCTCTTAGTCACACTGTCATACATTCAGGATCAAATCTGCTTATTATTGGACAGCGCTTCGGCTCGGCTGGTTCCTATTTCCCGCATCCAATGGGCTTTAATAACAGGGCAAATGCCATTAACGTTAGTCACTCACACTTAAACCAAAGGGTAATTTAGGCGCAATGATTAGCCAAACATGCAAGCTGTGGGAGGAAACTGGGGCTCGTGGAGATAACCCGCGCAGTCACTGGGAGGGCATGCAAATCACACAGACCAAGCGCAGATTCAAACCCAGGACCTTCTTACTGTCAGGCGACAGTGGCACACTCTGCGCCGCCATGCTCCCGACTATCTCGGTATCATTTTGCGCAATTATTCCTCCACTGTCTGCCGCTCTTAGGCAAAATACATTAAGCGGCGCATTTTCAATGAGGTAATGCGCCATGACAAAGAAGGTGGCAGCAGAACTGCTAGTAAGAAAACCGGAGTTATTCTCTTGGCAGAATGTCGAAATACTGCGGCGTTTCGCTGAGCAATCTGTCAGTCCGAGCATCAGTGCTTTGGTGTTCCCTGACAGGATATCAGCACGGCGGTGTCAAATTTCAAAGAGAACGATCTGAGCGAGTGCCAACAATATTGTATCTTCTGACAAGATATATCAAGATAATGGTGCAGCAGTCTCCTGAGCAAATCATCTGACTGTAGCAGAGCTATGGTGCTCTTCTGAAAGTACATTCATCTTAACATTTCTCGCTGTTCACGTACTACCGCAATAATAATGGATAACATCGATATCTTGTCTCAAATCTGAAAGCATTTTGACAGAAAAGGGGGTTTTGTTTAATTGATCTTAACCAGCACAAGTCAGTAAAACCGTCCTCAGGGATGCAGAGCAGCCAATTTGTGTCAGAATAATAGCATATATACAACATAACATCTAGCACTTAAGACAGATGGTGTCTTACAGGTATCCGATCTGTTCTTGAAAATTCCCATAGTTTTAAGCTCAACCATCTGACCCTGCAAGATATTGAGCACCGGCTGCTCTGTGTAAAATAGGCCCTAAATGAGGAATCACATGTCAGCTGAGGTTGAGAGAGAATTAGTAAACCATACCGTCAAGTCCATACATCCTGCTGACGTGCAGCCTGAGTTGTTAAACTTTGGGGAACAGAAAACAGACGATGGCCTGCTGTTCTGTTGGTCCAACCACCGCCTCGACCTCCTCCCCACACAGACTTGCTGTGCTCAGATTTAATACAGTAACTAAAAGGACACCTGTCACTTAAACATAAACATATGTCATCAAGGCATATCAATGACAAAAACCCACTTAACCAACTAATAGGTTGAATAGGGCCCAACTATCTCATACATTTGATGCTAATGACAGATGATAACGGCCATTCAATTGACTAATAGCAGTCCAACTGGAGGCTCATCAGGCAACTCAAATTAACACAAGTCAAATGAAATAAAAGATACATTGATTATAGCGAAGTAAAGTCTAATGACTACAGCAGCTTGCCAAGGAAACCAGCTCAGCTATTTATTCAGAACTGTAGCCACAAGTTGGATCAATTAAAAAGCCTCTACTACCATTCATCAACAGCTGAATTAGCATAGCATCGCTCAATATTATTGACTGTGCATAATTAAAACCCCAGCATTACAAGAGGCGCCCATGCACACATGAAAGGCCACACAGGCACACAGGAGATAGAATGCCCGGAACCAGAAATACACAGCCGTTTACGTTAAATGCATTTACAACTGTGAACTTTCTCATTGTTTTGAACACTATTAAAGGTGTCTGATCAGACTAGTTCCTGCAGATGTACTACACGGTAGGTTTCCACCTCCACCGCACTTTTCAAACACATCACAATAAACAGCGAGAGCAAAAGCCTTGAGCTGAAATCAGGCTGGATGGTAGAGCTCCTGGAACGAGGTGTCAAGCTAACATAAAAACAATACCTTACTCCACCACAAGAGGGCCGAGGGCAAAACTAGGTGAAGTTTCACCCAGTGGGCTCTTTTTCACACACACACACACACACACACACACACACACGCATATGCATATACACACACATATACAGTATGTACAGTGAGCACCTAAAACAATTGGACAGTGATACACTTATTTCAATCTGATGTCATCAAATGACGTAAGTTACTACAGGGGCAATTTAGGACCAATAATGACTGGACAAGCTGCAATAATGAGATGAGAAACCTGTGATGTTCAGCAGATGAGGTATTCCTATAGAAAGTATGCACAGTATAAAAAGGCCATCCAAAGATACGCCATGAAGCCCCTAGAGCGAAGACAGGTTGAGGCTCACAAATTTCCCAAAGGAAACTTAAGTTTTTAACCCATTGCTTTAAGAACCACATTTCTTAAAATTGGTAGGATTTTTGACAAAGTACATTATCTAATTAAAAAATGGAAGGAATTTGGTCAAATCTCAGAGAGTAAAGCGCAAAAGCTGAAAGCCGAAAGAATTCACATGATTTCTGACCCCTCAGAATCCATTGTCTTATGAAATGTCAAGTGACTGAAATGAGCTTACCACATGAGTTGAGAATAACTTAGGTTAAAGTCTGTCAATCAACATTTGTCGCAACATCCATGAAAGAAAGCTTTACAGTGTAAAATCAAAGCCTTTCATTAATACTGTCCGAACACCCTACCTTCTTCTCTACTGTCATCTGACATGGTTTTTGATTAAAAAAAAAAAAAAAACACTTGCCGTGCTCTTCCATACCAAAGACAGCAAGGACCACCCATCAGAGCCAGGTTCATGATCTAGCATCTGTCATGGAATAGGAGAGTGCTGGGGTACAGGGTATGAGTCACTTTCATATTTGCCAGGCCATCATTCATGCTATATGATATGCACAAATTATGGAGCTTCATATGTTGCCATTAGACAATGTCTGTTTCATGGACATCCCTGCATTTTTCTGCCAGACAATGGCAAACTGCATTCAACATGGATTACTACTACATGACTGCATGAGCAGAGAGTGAAGGTGCTAGACTGGCCTGCCAGCTGTCCTGACCAGTCTTCATTTGAGCAGGTATGGTGAATTATAGAGAGAAATATGTGGCAATGAAGGCCCCCTATAATTACACTGCTGAAGACTTGCATATTGGCGGAATGGGAAAAAACTCTGCTTGCTAGAATTGACCACCTGGTTTCTTCAGTGCCAAAATGATTAATGAGTGTGATTAAAATACATGATGATGTTACACGATCATAAATGGTTGACTGTGTCAGCTCTTTTTGACTATTACAGTTTCCAATGAGCAATTAAATTGACATTAGAACATTAAATAATATGTAATTAATAGATATATTAAAAATAATGTAAATAATATTGTTCCAAGGTTTCCAACAATTCCAAATATGGCCAGCAGAATTACAAGGAAATGTGTGCAAAACAATGTCCAAGATTTGGATATTTTCTGCTTGATGCAATATTGTGGCCATAAAAACATGTCATCCTAAGTTGGAATATTTCTTTAAGTATTATGTGACATAAATTCATTGAAGCGCTGCAACCAGCAGATACAGAATATGCATCGGACATTGTCCAGCAATATGAAAAAAAAAAGTTATTTCTGATTTTGAACCTACTTGCGGGAAAATTTAAGTGAAAGATTTCATTTAAGGGGTTAAATATGAATTTGGGTCTTAACTTTTTGGTTTTCAGCATTTAGACAAATTCACAAATATACAATTTCCAAACATTAATTTCCAAAAAAAAAAATCACATAATAAATGAAAAAATTTTATAAACTCAACAGTCGTGTGCTCTTTTACGAACACGATTGGCCATTCGTAGTGGATCGTAGAACTTCCCTGAAGCTGCTTTCACAGCGGACGCGAAACAAATTTTTCGCACGACAGATTACATTCAAAGTGCGTCTTTGCATTGACTTCGAATGTAATCTGTCATGCGAAAAATTTGTTTCGCGATCCGTGTGAAAGCGGCTTAAAATTTATTTCAGGTTTGGATATGAGGTGATGCGATGATCACGATTGGCAGTTAATCGTGCTGATCGTAAGAAATTTTTTTACCGTCCAAAACTTTTCTACGATCAACACGATTGCCACGACTGCACTCAAGATCTGATAAGATCTGAAAGCATCATCACGATTACCTCCACGATTAAGACCTCGATTTCAATCGTACCGCGAATCGTAATAGTGGGAACGTAGCATAACAGATGGTGTGGCCTCCACAGAGTCCTGTTTTCAGCATCTGTCTGGAATCACAAGGAGAAACAGAGTGAGTGAGTCAGCTATTCTGCTCAAGAACAGAAATAGGTTTCCAAGTACACTTGTGACAGCCTGAACGCAAATTTTGGTCAAAAAATAAATACATGAAAAATAAATAAAAGTGCACCAAGAAGAACTGATGCAGTTTAAATGATTGAGGGCACTCACAAAATATGGATTTGATTTAGTTTTTAACTCATCACGGTTCTTTATTGCACATTTAAATTTTTTTTTTTTTGCGATTTCAGCTTTTTTGTTCAGCAAGCATCTTTGCTTTACATATTTCTTTAAGACTAAAATATGATGTGTGTGTGCGCTCGCACGTGTGTGAGTGTGTGAGCTCATATGCCAGTATACAAAAGAGGAGAGGAAGCCAAATGTTACATTTTTGAAAATAATTATTAGATCTTAAGGCCACCAACTGAATACAATATCTGAAATATCAAAGTTCACTTTTTATCTTTATAAATACATGATACATTCAAAATGATTCATGCATGATGAACATATGTACGGTGCATATTTTTTTTGTAGGATATTACATTTACCCTCTGATTTGGATTTAGCGTTTGGGTTCACAGTCATTTTCTAAACATAAACTATGTTTGTTTGTACAACCGAAGGCTTAACCACTGCCTTAAATTTATATCCCACTTAAAGGACTAAACTACTTTTTAAGGCTAGATTGAATAGTTCCCTTGATGTTGAAAGCAGTGATCATCTCCAAGAATATGCACAAAACAACAGCTCTAAATTTTTACTGCCTGGGACTGTGTAGATGTTTTTTAATTGAATGGTTCACACACATTATACTGGCCAATCACACGCACGCACAAACAAACACTTATACACAAACTAACACACACGCGCGTACACACACACACACACACACACACAAACACACACACATTCACACACACACACACACACACACTGTGTGTGTGTGTGTGTGTGTGTGTGTGTGTACGAAAAGAAGGGGTGGGGAGACAAATGCAAGGTCTTTGCAAATGATTATTAGGTCTTGGTGCCACCAACTGCAAACAATATCTAAAACAGCAGCGTCAGAGACATTCTAAATATAAAGACATGCTGCACTGCAAAGCCATCTGAGAAACAGGTAGCAGGATCGCGGCCAACAACACCAGAGCCCGATCTCTTTCAACAAGGATATGCCTAGATCAACCATTCTAGTGTATGATTTCCATTTGAATTTTGTATTGGTGGACTCTGTCAAACTGTTAACAACATTAAGTCATAAAATGTGTTCTGGAATACATTAACATTAATGCCAGAGGAAAACGAACGCTTTGTTTCACCAAGGCAAGTATGCAAGTGCTGTCAATCCACAGCTCAGATCACGACTTTGTGAGCCGTCATTTCAGTCTGAGGAGCCCTTCATATAATCAAAAATCCTCTGTTGAGCATGAATTAACAAAACAGACACCAACATCTGGTCTTAGAAGCAAGTCTGAAGGCTCTTGCTGGTAAGTTGCAAGTCTGAGTAAATGGATGCAGTTCAATAGAGAATGGAGTGAAGTGATGAAAAAAATGGGAGGGGGAGCTACAAGATTATCAACATCCCTACTTTGGTCCAATCTGAAGCCGTACAGAAAGTTTGGAGGCTGCAGCCTTCAGACTGTGGGAGTATGAGGGCTTTGGAAGGGTATGGAATGGAAGTGTATGAAGCTGACGAAGAAGAGGATAAACGGGAGGGCTGGACGTAAGGGATCATACAGGACTTGAACATGACCAATCTAACCTGACCTGAAGCTAAACAGCAAGTTTGATGTCAGAAATTGCATGAGTGCAAGCAGTTTAAAAATGGCCAATTATTAATCTGTGGGGGGAAAGAAATGAAAAAACAATTTAAAAAAAATTGCAATGAGCTCTCCACTCAAAAAGTACAAGCAACCTGCATATCATTACGATGCCGTCTAATTTCTGGGCTTATAACTTCAAAGCTGTAAAGGAAGTGACTACTACTACTACTACTACTAATAATAATAATAATAATAATAATAATAATAATAATATTATATGAGGAAGAAGAAGAAGGAGGGTATTTTGGTTTTGTTGAGCCTACTTAATAATATAATGAAAAATGTTCCAACTACAGCAGTGCTGGTAAGCTTTTGACATGTTATGTAGTTCTGAGATCCAGTCGATGGAGGAAAAATTTAAATTGGAAAGATGGCAGTGAAAGGTACTCTCAGCAGAGAAAATAACACTTGCTGGCGATTTATTTACTTTATGTAGATTCATTTAAACTTTTTAAAAATATATTTATTTACTTACTATCAAAATTAACACCCTGAAAAGTTCACATGAGGACACACTGACTGAACAACAAAAGAATGACCTCCCTGAGGTTGAAGTATAGACTCATCCATTTTGTACAATTGCTCATATTCCCAGGGTTTGTTTCCAGTCAGAATGAAGGATGAATTTCATTTCTGAAAGTTTCTTTAAGACAGAGGACTGTAGCATGAGGCAGAGACAGATGTGATCGTGGAACTTTCTGGAAGGGCCCACCCTGTCCTAAGAGAGCAAAGTCAAATCTCCGTTCACCAGCTTGCAATACAAGTAGATCCAAGAGCATTTTTGTGTGCACAAATATACTTGGTCAGCGCGTTTGACTATTACCCAGGAGTCTGGAGGTTCAAGTCCCCGCCCGGGCCTTCCTTCGGTCTGCTACATTCTAGGGTAATTCTGGGGATGGCGGCATGGGTAAAGCATGGAGCGTGACGACACGCTATCGAAAGACGGGGACAGATGTGACAGTTGAAGGGTCCTGTCACTAGAAATGTCTCCTAATAAGTATGCGCCCTGGCTACCTTGCCAACGAGCCTGGCTCTTTGCTGATGTGATCAGCACGTTTGACTATTACCTGGGAGTCTGGATGTTCAAGTCCCCGCCCGGGCCCCCCTTCGGCCTGCTACACTTGCAAATGCTTTGTTAGGGCCGGAGTGAATACCTTACAACACTGTAAACCCTGATGGCTTGGTGAACTCAAATGTTAAGTGGAAACCGATTTCCTCAACAAAAAAAAAAGCAGTGTAGGCCGACTTAATTGCATTGTGTGGAAGGAACTTAAAGAAAATAAGAGAAAGTTTTTTTTAAACGTGTTTTGAAGTGCTGTGAACACAGGATCATTTAGTTGGCATACTCAATTTTATTTGAGGTAATCAGTTTCCACAAAACATTCACCACACTTGTCAGTATTTACAGTGAAGAGGTCAGCGCTCCAAATTTTGTATGTTCTTAGAATAGCAGTTTTTAGCAGTGAGATTTTCACTGAAGGATATTCTGGCAGTGCACATTCTTTGTCTTTCCAATTTTCACAATTTTGCACACTTTTTCTTTATTGGCATATGTCCCAAATTTAGGTAAAATACCAGAAGTAAAAAGTTTGCATGGTTTGTTAAATCAAAATTAATGAACCCTGGACCACTCCCAAAGTGGAGGAGAGTACTGAGTGGAACTGCGGATAGGAGATCGGGGCGAATGTGATGTTGGACTTGGTCTGTGATTGTGCGGACTTTGGGTTCCCCCCCGGGCGGCGAGACTCAGGGTGGGGCTCGTGTTTCTTGTCAGACTCCGCGTGGCTCCCAAACCCCCCGGGGGTCCCAGGTGGTGGCTGTTTCTCGCTTCCTTCTTGGAGAGGGGAAGGGTGGGAGGGACGTAGAAATGAGACGAGCAGGAGATTGTGGGAATGTAGGAGGTATATATAGGCGTAAGGACGAATAGGAAGGTGCATTGGGAGTGGCCATGTTCATTAAGCTACGTTATTGGGAACTCCCAATTAAAACCAGTCATTTGAATATCATCTTTGACCTGTGTTACGTAAGTTATGTCGAAAACAATGCAACAGTACATTATTATATATTTCAGTGCAATAATTTAATTGATGTTTCGAAATAAACACTTCCTAATTTTGAGTCTTTCAACAGATTTCGAAAAAACCTGGGACAATAATCTATTTACCACTTTGTATTGTTGATATTCCTTCTCATGAAAATTCAACAGCACATTACGTTCTTACCTGTTTAAGAGAGAACCATCTGTCACGGCACAAAGGCTGGCGAAGGACCAAATCTCCAGAATTACAGTAGATATCAGTTACAATAGAGACAGCCATGTCTCTTTGCTAAAGTTATGTCATTAGGTGTGAGTGAGCAGAACTATTACTGGAATCACCTGAGAAATCCTGATATGCGCTACTTCGTGGCAAAAGCAAAACAGCCAACCATAGAGATTAAAGTAGCAACATGTCAGTTCACTGCTTTGGCTTTGCACATCTGTGAGAAACATCCTTACTGGATTATGCTTCCTGTCATTGTCATGGAAAGATGCTACAAGCATCTGTTTTCTGTTTTCACAAGCCTCAGAATGCAGAACAAAATTTATATTTTGGGGCCAAACAAGGTCCAACCTCCCTTGGTTCTCTTTAGTACATCAAAGCGATTTTATTGATAGAGTGTGGCAATTTTCACAAACTCATAACTGTTTTATTACTTCAAAATGACTCAGAGCACCCCATAGACGTTGGTTTTAATTTATATTTGAAAAGCATTCTTAAGTAAAACCTTCTCATCTCAACATCCAAGTAGCTGAAGTTGGAAGGCCATTAGGACTCAATAGATCTGCTACTGCATTAACTGCCAAAAATAGTCTGTTTGAACACTTTTTGTCTGTTCCACAAAACATAATGCGGTGAAAAAGTAATATATAGGTATTTATTAAAATTATACTCCAATGAGAATAAAAATTAGAAACACTCACAGATGAAACAAATAACACTGATTATCTCATAATGGCGCATAGCAAGGTGTACAGACTGACCCTCGACAGTAAACAAACAGTCGGTTCTTGCAGTCAATGTGACCATCGCAAGGGCCAAATCATTTCAGCCTGACGAGTGGGTCACATCATCTCACTCTGAAGCATTAAGGCCCCTCTGGTACTACCAGTCAGCGGTAGAGAGCACCTGTTGACAGCAGTTCTAAGAGAGACAAACAATGAAGCGGTGATAGAGTGTTGAGCGCCCAAGCCTAGATGTGAAAGGGCAGCAAAGGCTATCCCATATGGTCCAAACTAACAGAAGGGAGATCGTGGGGCAAGTCACATAAATTTCAATGTTTGCTACGGGAGGAAAGTGTAACAACCCACGGTGCTTTTGACCCTGTTGCATATGTCGTCTTGTTGTAGCAGATTGATCCGGAGCTCACCCTCACTCAGGTCACTGCCAAAACTGCCTACAAAGGGCACATAAGTGTCTGACATGGACTTTGAAGCAATTTAAGAAAGTTGCATGGTTCTGTGAGTCCCATTCCCCTCCAGAGTGAGTGCACTGACCGGGTGCCTGTACACTGTTTAACTGGGAAAGCTATGACACTAGGATACACTGTGAGAAGAAGATAAGCAGGTGAAGGGCGGTTTGTTTTGGGAAATGTTCTGCTGGGAAACTCTGGGCATTCAAGCGGGCATGTGTTTGACAGAGCTGTTTTGGCAGAAGATGGAGGAAACTACAGCATATTAGGTAGGCGGTTTGAATGTTTAATGATCAGTGAATTGAAGAATTGTTATAAATTAAAACGATAAATCCCACAAAGTTGAAAAGGTTATCAAAGGAAATCCAACATCACATCAGAGCTGGCGGTTTATCCTACAGACAAAAGAGGATCATGTCATGCAGGAAATGGGTTTCTTTGTTTTTTCTTTTTTGTTTTTTTTAGAACTGTCTGTGGGATTCAGTCCATTGAAATATGCGCGTGGGACACTGAGTGCATTTGCGAATCAGTCCGATTGATTGGTCGGAAATTCTGGTATACACCTGAAGAGGGGGAACTGGAGCTAACGGTCAGGTGGACATCAGCTAACGTTATACTCCTCCTAAACACTATAATTGGTTGCGGTATGTGAAGTCAGACTATGCGGCAGCAGGTGTGGGAAGACATGCTCGCCACAGAAACATTTGGCACCAGAAGGAAAGATCCATGCCAGAGGAGCACACCGGCCAGAGATTGTTTTGATATCACCGCACGCTAAGTATCCCTTGACGGGACGTTTGGTTCCTGATTGCCTGTACTGGTAAAAGTGGTGTGGTTGAATTGTGCTTGTGGTTGACTGGGGGTTTGGCTGCGTTCCAGTTCAGTGCCGTGACTGAGACTGATTGTGCTGCCGAAGAGAAAAATGAGAACTGGCTCACCGCTACTGATGATCCTCAGGGTCGACTCGCTTCCGTGTTGACATCTGGTGCACGGCCTCGACTTCCAGGCTTGACGTCATTAGTGTCGGAGAGTCACTGCACCAGAAGAGTCGGACTGTTCCTTTATTTCTCTTTTCCTTATGATTTTTCTTTCCTCTGGTCAGCTGAGGACGCTGACTATTACATTTCCTTTTGTGTTCTGTGTGTGTGCTACACAGTAAAAAATAACCAAACAATTTAATCTTGCATTTAGACTAAAAAGATTAATCACTATTAGCTTTTTCCTTTAAAAAAATTAGTCACGGATTTGAAGTTATTTTGACTCCTTTGTAGATTTGTCCAAGGGGTGAGCGAAATTGTCCGGAGATGAGTCAAAATTCAAATCAGTGGCAGTGAAAAAAATGTAATAGAAACAAATGTTTAAGTCTAAATACAAGATTAAAATGTTTGGGCAGATTTTGTTTTAACAGTAACCCTGGACACTGAGGTGGGAGCAGGGCAAGGTAATCTGGGAAAGCTGTTTGTATCTTAGTGAGCGCCAAAGCGTGATGTGTCTCCTCAGGGTGTTTGTCCGCATCTGCTAACTTTATAAATGGAATTGTTTTGCTCTGCTGTTCCCCAGTGTTGAGAAGGGCATTGTCACATGTGCAGTGAAAATTTATTCATTTATTCATTTTGTATAAATTTTTATCAGTTCTATGGCCAGTGTGGCAGGTGGTTGAATATTGTGTGGAACATCAGCTAGCCTGGATGAATTGCTGTGCAGTGTGGTCCATGTTGGGGACAATTGGGCAAGACATGTCGTGAATTAACCTTCATGAGTGTTTGGGAGTCTGATGGATGATCTATCCCACATGGAAAGAATCTATATGAACATATATGCAACCTATATGCCCCATATATGCAGCGGATATGCGCATATAGGCCAAATTCAGTTCATATATGTGCTTATAGAGGGCATATAAGTCTCCTATATCGCTTCTTTATTTCCACATATAGGCGGTATATGTCTCCTATATAGCTCATATACCAAGTGGAAGGCTCTGTTTGTCATACCTATTGTGTAGCTCATATCACATTTTTGCAACTGTCATACATGATGCCTAGCTCATATTTTTATTCTCAAGGTAATATCTGCATATTAGCCCAAAGTCCCTTACAGAAATAACAAGAATTTCACGCAATAACTTATTAATCGCATGTGAACACGTGAAATTGGCATCGTCTAAATACATGTTGACATGTGACAACGGCATGTTATGTGTAAACCAGTCATTATTAACTGTGGCAAGTGAGAGGAGACAAAAAGCTATGATATCAACACAAATATCTAACACTATTTGTTACCTTTCTTTCCTGAAACATTAACAATAACAAGGTCATCAATTCTTTTTTGACCAGACTTATTCATTCATTCTATGAAGATTCAGTCGTGTATTGTCGAAGAGAAGGAAATGTATTAAAACAAAATGGTTTGATTGTGTTTTTTTCATCAATTAAGCATTTTTTCAAGTTTAAGTCACTGCCAGATTCACCACATTAGATAAAATTGGATTGACATCATTACAGCTCATACACATCCACTGAAAGGTTATACCCTACACTGTTACATCCACCAAATGCAATGTTTTCTATCTTGTCTGTAATGAAGTTTCTAGATGAATATGGCTCAGAGGTCCTTAGTCTAAATGTAGCAAAATAAAACAAAATAAAAGTATACAGAAGAACATACATTCAAGTAAACATGCCTTTCAAAAGTCATTTTCATCCCCACATCTATTTGAGCATTTCACTGTGGTCAATGAATTTGAAGACAAAGTCTACATTTCTGTTCACAGTTTTAATGAACAGACACTTGTCTTTTATCTGAGATGCTTGTATAGCAACTGAAGGTCCCAGACTTTTTCCTACAGGGATGAAATAACAAGGATTCTTAAATTCTCACCAAGAACGAACCTATATGTACATATAGGTTTTAATCCCTGCTTCGTATCAACCAGCAGTGGTCAGCAGCACTTTTCAGAAGTAGTACGCAATTGGCTAATGAAGGGCCTGCTGGGAAGGGTTATGTAGATTAGAGTTCCCCTAGGCGTGTCCTGTTGGCTGGACAGGTACTGATAAATAAAATTCTGACCTCATATGCAAAGGACAGTCCCCTGCCCTCTTTCTGAACTTGCGAAGATTAGTCCAGCTAAGGGTTGTAATATATTTGCAAATGGTCCCAAGCTGTGTACATTATCCTGAACTGTCAACAGGGGGCTGCATGAGTGAATAAGCCTAAGAACTTGTACATAGTTCCCTAATTGGATATCCTAGATTCAGGTGGGATTGGAAATGCCAAATTAAAAAAAAAAGAAACAATGTGGTAGTTTTCTTCGGCCATTTTCGTATATTATAGGTACGTATATGTACCTATCGTTTATAAAAACGGCCAATTTTATGTACAAAAGTATGTTGCATACATGCAAAACCTATATGTGTTCGTATATTAAAACCTATATGTTTATATAGGTTCTTTCCGTGTGGGGTGACCTGTAGTAGTTAAAGGGGCAGGACAGACACATGCAGTCTCATTTTAGTCAGAATGGAGCGTCACACTCTCTACACAGAAAAAAATGAAAGTCTTGTGATTGCAGCACAGAATCCAGGAAAAGACATATCAGCTGTTTGACAGTCAACCCAAGTGTAATTTGCAGTGAGAGTTTGAAACAGCCAGGCAAATGCGGATGACGCAGTCGACCTAACCCCGTAGGGAGAGTAAACAACATCATGTCGTGTCAGCATCACAGGCATATAACCCCCCCTCCCGTTTGCATCATGCAACGTACTGTATGTGTCAACTCTGAGCGGAATATGAGCTCCAAAAGAAACTCTATTAGCTGAGGTTATGAGTGAAAAATCCACCTAACTCAGGACTTACCAAGGAAACATTGCAAGCACTCAAACATTTTGAGGCCATTGAAATCTCACTCGACCATGTTTAAAAAGGTAAAATTTCACCTGTTCAATGCTAAGTGCATGTAGTGGCTTTAAGAATATGCGGAAAATTGCTTGTACTGAAAATTCATTGAATTATTATTTTTTTCACAGTGATGGCCGGTTGGCTGACATTGGAGGAGGCGCAAAAAATCCTGTGAAACTGATTAGCAGTCTTGACTTGTTCTCAGTCATTTTCTTTGACTTCCAATAAGAACAGTCCTTTGGTAGTTAAACAAACAGCTTCCTTCCTCATGCAATTTTGCTGCAAATAAATTGCGAATTCAATTAAAAAGAAATGTTGTATTCACTTCACAAAAAAAAAAAAGATAAACTACTACTACTACTACTACTTCCACATTTGCTTTTGGCACATCCTGCAATGCAGGCTATCTATCTAAGCTGTGCTTCATGATTGTTTAAATTATATATATTATATATATAAAGACAAGCAACAAGTACCCACAGTTTTGAATAACTCAGATTGAAATGCACTTTTGTATTGAACTGAAAGGTTCATACAAAATACAAATAAATGCCAATTTTTCCTGTTGTGTATGACCCTATTAAGGCTTTATAACTCAGTATTTGTCTCAGAGAGACTGCAGAAAATTATTCAAGTGAAGCAAGACATTTGGAAATTCAATCACAGAAATATTTAGGAATTGAATTTCGGAATTTATGGATGCCGCTGTCTATATCTGCACAACCGGTTGTTTTGAGCCTCCACTATTTTTTCCGCTCATTAGCCCTCACGTTTCTTCAGTGGGTAGTTTTCGGATGTCCATGATTCAGGTTTGGTCCCTGCTCGCTGTGAGGCATGCGCAACTAACCGCAGTCCCATGCCACCCCAATCCAAACTAGCATATATTTTCATATACAGTCGTGCCAACCCGTCGGCATTATCAAAGGATTAACATCTGAATCTCATATTAGGGTAGAAATATTGGCAACATGTCAAAGAAAAGTCCGGGCAATCATTTATGCCCTTGCCAAGCGTGGCATGTACTACCCCCAGCATCCTTCAGAAAGCACAACCTTCCCCTTCCTGCCCAGCAATCTAAGGGAAGTGGCATTTCCTCTTTCACAGCCAATGAAAGTAAAACAAACTTTCGTGTGCAGCTGTTCGCATATCTCTCATGTTCTCTCGGCCTTCTGGCGCAGCCGGGGAGCCCATTTCAACCCGCGAAGAGAGAAGCGCTCACAGATTTGACAAATTTCACAGTAAATCGTTGTGGGCAGCCTTGAGCAAACTCATTGCTTTTCTGAGGCCTTTGTGCTTATCAGATCTACACAGTGCTTCAGGAAGCCTTCAGCCATCATCGTACACATTAGCCTTTATAGCCTGCGTCCACTGCTGTTGGTCTACCAGTCACATCTCTTTCATGCTACTGCTTAATTTTTACCAGCAGCTGATTGGCAGAACATTAAGGACAATAAGGTTTCATTTTTACAGCTGTTTCACATAAGTCCCTCCTTTTTCTTTTCGCACTTTCATCTCATACAATGAGCTGTGATTGCAGTGTCTTATCAAACTGAACTGCAAATACACGATGAACTGGATCTCTGACCTTGAACGTGTGGAGAAATCCCTGCAATAGGAAATGTTGCCAATGCAAAGAGAGAGAGACAGAGAGAAAACGATAAAGATAGCTCCAGAAAAAAAAAAAAAAGGTGAGCACCAGTTTTTACAATTTTTCAACTTTTTAAGTCAACCGCTTGCCTCAAGAAAGGCTCTTTTTGGATGATGGACATCACAGGCGCCTTCTGTGCACTTCCAAAATTTCCATTTGAAATGACTCATCTTTTTCCATGTGTCATGCAGTTGATCTAATTCACTTCCATGTTTTCTGTGGAAGAGGAAACCTATCTGTGAGAACCAGAGCCGGGAGAAACTGACAAAACGTGCACGAATCACAGCAGTGCCCATTTCCTCGGGGACTGCTGACTCAGCCAAAGCAGCTGAACTACTACTACGGAAAAGCAACATTCGGGCCCTTTCAACTTTCACAGCTTCTTGCTGCGGTCTCTCTTCAGAGCACTTGGCTTTTAAAGCAGGACTGCACGTGTTTTACTTTTTTCCTTCCCTTTTGACCCAACAGCTCAATTATTATGTGCCTTAAACTTGGAATAACAACTAAGGGTTTCTTTTTGAAGAAACTTGGGTGCAAGTGAGGATATGTCAGGTATTCTGTGTGAAACTACACATGAAAATAAATGACGAAATCCACACGACGATTTATGATATTTTACAGGGGTGGGTAGCTTTTCCAGTTTGGCAAGTTTATACACAATGTGCAACATAATTGTGGGTGGAGGGTGGTTGAATACGGGATGCCATGGTCAATTGCTGGCTGGCCAACGACTGTGTCAGCAGTTAACATCCTCTTCCAGCTTGCCTTGGCGCTCTCAGTATTTTGTGTCCATGTAAAGCGATATTTTTGTTTGAGATATTGACTTGAGAGGCAGAGGTGTAAGCCTTTGTGTGCCTTTTAACATCATCACACTATCTCCATTTTTACTTATATGACAGGTGGGAGTTTGTGTAAGGAAGTGATGTCTGAGCGTCTTTGTTTTTTTATTTATTCATTGAATCTTCTTCATCTCCAAAATGCTGGGTGGTTTTGTTTTAGTCTCTGCAACCAGATGACTTTCCCTTAACCTAACCAGCATCTTACAACAAGCATAATGGAGTTATCTGTTACTTCAGAGGCTGCTAGCAAAGTTTGTGAGTGGAAAGCTACCGAAGAGAGCTCACTTCCCATAAATTAGCCAAAGGAAAGTTACATATTGGAAAGCCCTTAGAAAATACTGAGAAACTCATATTGAGGCTGTAACATGGCCAAATATTACATAAAGAGTTATAAAGCGCTGTGAGAACAATGCTTAATTTTTGTTGTAAATTATTAACCAGAAGTATAACCATAACATAACGCTCTCAAGGTAGACTTAAATAGCATTAAAATCAATCACATTAGTAGTAAATTCAAAGCAATTCCCCATTTCTCAGACTTGTGATTGCAGTAACAGCCTCTAATTTAAAACAGGGAATCTGTATTTAATGGCACAGCAGTCAAGATGTGAATGTGGACCCAAATAAGCGTCCTGCTTTTCTCGTTTATGAGGCTTTCATCATTTGGTGGATTTCGTGAATAATTACTTTGAACCAAAATAACTTTGATCACAAAAATTGTGGTAAGAATATTTTTTTCTGAACATTTTATGTTGATGTGACAATTACAGAAGTAATAAAAGCAATGGAGTTTTAGAAAGGACATAGCCTTTGAGAAAAAAAAAAAACACAATCTCCTCATCAAATTATGTTAAAGGAGAATTCCGGTGTGAAATTGACTTGGGGTGTATTGAAACATGATAACGAGTACTATCTTTTGCTGAATACCCCACCTCCGTATGCACACAACATTTTGAAATATATGGCTTTTTAGCCGAAGCTCCTAACAGGTTTACAATAGTAGTGAATCGGGCATAGCGTTGCTATGCAAAGAAATTGCTATTTTTTTCATCATAACAAGGCTCAAAGTAGCTCCACACTTCATCGGTAGAATTTCGTGGGCCCTGACATTTAAAACGAGTTACTGAGAACTTTGAAAATGCACAAGTAGTTTATTAAAAAAGACTATTTATGCAAACAGTACCTTGAGGTAGTTTCCAGTCGCCTCCATCTTGAAGGTCACAATAAGTCGATTGACGAGCACAAACGAATAAGAAGGATAGGGGAACAGATTACAATCTATTTGTTCGTGCTCGTCAATCTCCAATTTCAGTGGAGAACACTCACTGGGTGTGTAGGTGTTGGGGGGCGCTGTTGTTGCCCCCAAAAATGGGTAGCTGCGACTCTGCCTGCAGGCTAAGCAAGGACGTCTTTTAGTGACAATACCAGACCAAGCGTCAATACACAATGCAAAAGGAGGCTTTTGCCGTTTCTGTGCTTTGCTCTTTGCCAATACATAATGCCAGCTAGTCTGGGGCTTGAGAAAAAGACAGCCGCACCTTGTCAAAAGTAGTTCCCAAGCAATGGGTGGAGATATTCAGATGAGGGGCCTGCATGTGACGTAGGAAGGGGAGCAAAATCTGAACGACATGCCAAACGCCATATTCTATATAAAGGGCGCAGCCCACAATAAAACTGACTGGGCTGTCTTCACTTACTGTTTCAGTATACAAGCACAAGTATGTACTGAAAAAGTGAATTTTTCATAATATGCCCCCTTTAATGGTTTGAAATGCTTTGCAGGTCAGCTGAACAGCTGCAATGACAGCAGTATTACAACATCACCAGTTAGTTTGTGGTTGCCTCGCTTTAAAGGGCACATGCATTTCTAAGATTTTTGTCGTCACTGAGACCAACGTCTTGCCCTCCCATTAATAAATGCTTTCCCCTCTGTCTCATGTTATCATCATCTAATGTAAACAGGGCCCGAGCTGGGTCTGGTACTCTGCCCCCCCGTCTGTTAATCGCTGTGCGCTTTATGTTTATCGGCCTTCCCTCTCCCTGCCCCAGTAGTCTGAAGGACAGCTGCATCCCTCTTCACGTGCATCTGGTTATTAAGGTTGCTTGTAGTCGGCTGCATGCTGTTTAATCTGGCTAATGCTGCTTTCAAACACAGGAACACAGGCTTTATTTCAGCCATACACAGACACAGAAAAAAATTTAAATCAAGAAAACAATTGGCTCGTTTTTACAGTGATTTTGCAAATCGTTACAAACCTTCTTTTGCTTTTTGCATAAAGTTGTACAAGCATTTAATGTTTATGTGAAAAATTTCCTGATATTAAACTAAGAATTCCATTTTTTTTAATTCTTTACGGTATTTTTGCCATGCAGGCAAGATCATGAGTCTAATTTAGATTTTTTTTTCTTATGTTTTTTTGGTTGTATTTTGTAACATATATATGTGACATAGTGCTTACGGAAGCAAATATCAAGACATATACACTATATAACGTCTGAGTTCAATCAGGAATTCAATATTAGTTCTTTTTTCCCTTTATACATAAAAGATGCACCGGGGCCTAGCATAGTCATGAAGATGGTTCATTACGACAGATGCGCGGCGCCGAAAGAACCACTGAAGGGCAAAACTGCAGTTTGACCAAGAGCCACATGAGAGAGGGAGCAGTGTTTTCATCCCTAGTTCTAAGCCACCCTGATGTTTGCATCATCTTTGTGGCTGTGTGGGTTCTCTGCTTTTAAAAGTCAAACTTTAAAGACTCAACACTCCACATTACACAGAGTCCTGCTGAGAATATATTGCAATCGTACATTTTACCCGGGGGGGGGATGGACTCTCAACTGAAATACCCTTTCAACTGAAATAACTCCCTCCGAATGCAAGAAAGTTCTCTCTGGCTGATAAAAACTCAAAATTCTTTGCTGTGAAATAAATAAATAAAAATTATAAATAAATAAAATGAAAATAAAGGCGTTTTTGTGGACATGTAATGCTGGTACCATAAAAAGTATACATTATTATTAACAAGTCATTATTTAACAAGCGGAAAGATTTTACCAGAAAATTTACAAGTGAGTCTTAACAATCAGAAGGAGCTTTGAATATGAACGCCTACCTCTAGCTCTTGATGAGTTGCAGCCAATGCTGTTGCCTTCTTATGATGGGAGACGGCTAATAAAAAGTTTTGCACCGTATGTTGCGCAATGATGAGTTCTGAGAGGACAGCCAAGAACAAATCTGCATAGTCAATTACAAACTAAAGATGGGTGACATATTTAAGGAAAAACCTGACTAAATGTGAGAACAAACATAAAATGTAGGTGCTTCTGTTCAGTTTACAGCCATAGTTTGGATCCACTCATCCAGGTAAAGGTGGAAGGGTCACTGTAAATCAATGCAGTTATTATGTGAGATGACTTTTAAGTCCTATGATTAAGCATTCCTACCGCGAAAGCTTCTACTCAGATTTCTTCACAAGAAGGAGTTTTCATTACACCATTTGAGTGCTTTTTTAAAAAAAAAATCACTTTAGAATTTTTCCAGACCATGCTTTCGGGGTCAGGCTGGGCTTTTCAACAACTTTCCCTCTCAAGCATCTTTGTGATAGTTCCCCATAAAAGTCACCATAAAAATGTACTTGATTTGATTTGGCATTGCATAGGCACGGTGATAAAAGCGATGCGTGGGAAAATATCGTATTGCGATGTCATATCAGCTCTCCACATAAACAATCACAGGGTGTAACTGCAGGTTTGCATTCCCGATGGAAAACAGGATATCCTGCCCGATGTTCATAGCTAAAGATGCAATGACTTCGAATGACAAGCATTCATATATTACCTAGAAACACTCAAACATGGTGAGACAAACACATCTACATGGTCACGTAGTGCTGTATTATCAGTGAATGAGTTATTATTTATATGCTTGACTTATGTAAGAGGTTTTGTCTTTACATGAATCACGCTGATATATTGTGAAGTTTTCCGCCTGTCTGTACATCATTGTTCCTCTGGTAATAGACAAGCCTTTCAAAGATACGATGTTCCCCATAACTTCCTTCCCACAATCCAATTCCAAATAAACTGAAAAATTTTGCAAAGGCATACAAAACTTTTACAAAACAAACTTTCAAGTGTTATATTTTTTTCCGCCAAGCAGGCTTTTAAAGAGGATGCATCTTTTTTTTTTGTTTAGGATAGGTTCTGTGCACTCAGGAATTGTTCTCATAAAGTCTTCTTTATCAGAGATGAATATCTGTCCAATGTTAACACACAATGAGATGAAAGGGCATTACTTTCCTCAATGAAAACCCGCAATCAAAATGTGGGCCAAGCCAAATAAAACAGTGCCGCTGCATTGTGAAGGATGTATAATGTGTAATTCTGCCTGGAGGAAACATTATACTGAGTCCTGTGCATGCATGTCAAAATTTACATTTCCATTAGAAAGCAGTTCATTATCATTTGTTGACATCTGCGCAATGCCTAACTGTGTTTCTACCAGATACGCTCGTGCCCCTTTAACCTTTTTCAGAAGCACGGTGTGCAGCTAAGAGGGTGCAAGGTCAATGCGAGCCAGGCCAAGGTGCATTGTGCTGACAAGACTGATGGCCAGATGGGTTTTCGCTGTATTATCAATCCCATTCGTCATCTGGCTTCCCTGAGCAGTAAACTGTTGCTAAGGATATGCCTGCACTAAATGCTTCAAGACCATTACGGATTTGTTTTCAGGTTACTTTCCCATTTCGTTGTGAGGAGGAAAAAATTGTGAGAGATCTTCACCAACAGCCTTTTTATAGCTGAATTTATTGTTCAAAGCTGTACGCAAATTCCACGAAATAAGCATTCCTGACATTTCCACAGTTGGGACTTGATTTAAGCTAACCCAGAATGCCAGAATAAATGCATTCACTGTTTTTTTTTTTTTTATTCTTGAGCTTTAAATTCTATTTTCACTCAATAACGAGACAGCCTATTCCTCAACAAAATCTAACGATTACCATCACTGTCCCTCAAAGTTAAGATAAGAGTCCATGTGTTTACACTTAGTTGAGGTCTTCCTATCTTACAGCTGCAGTCAATGCAAAATTACTGAACGTGTTTGCCATGTGTTATAACTATACATACCAGACATCGTGTATGATATGAACATAGAAACTTTTAAAGCAACAAAGAACTATAATTTGTCAATCAGAAACCAAGCTATAGCGGGACATTAAAGGACCCGCCTGTTGAAAAATGACTTTTTCCCAGATCTGCCCACCTGCGCAGTAGTCTCCACTGTGTTGAACAACCCATACAAGGTGTGCTTTGAAGAGTCCTTCTCAACTTTCCAAATATTGGACAAAGCCATTGGCGCTACTAGTTGTTTTCATTGCAATCTTCCAATGCCTCTCCTTTTCTCCTGGCTTTTAAAAAATCTACGTTTGTTGTCACATCTCCCATTTTTCACATGCAAGCATAACTCCCGTGAGCACGGCCTCAGAACATGTCTCTCCTAATTCACCTTCGCTGCAACAAAACCCCTCCACTACCTCCATCTAAAAGGTCTCCTCCTCCCAAACTGCTCCCTCATTGGTTTGATAGCACTCTCACCACACATTAAGATGATCCTGGTTTCAAATTGACCAGAGCTGGATGTTTCCGCCAGGTACTCAAGTTTCCTCCCGCTGTCAAGAGTCTTCAGTCTGCCCATGGGCACCCAGCCTCATCCATGTATGCTATGTATACAGTGGGAGGATTTGCAGGAGAGAGCCAAGGCACTAAAGACCACTTTATTGCCTTGCTAATAAAATCTATCTGACGAAAGTGGGCCTAGCCGTGGCCATGCTCCTTATTGTAAAAACGTTTAACAGTTTGATGTGTGGTTCAGCATTGCTTCATGTGCGTCACCAAGCACTCACTAGTACGCTAATCGCCAAAGGCTCTCGCTGCTTTCTGACCTGTTGCATAATACCACATAGTAAACAGTTACCAGAGTGCTTTAATAAGAGATTCAAACTTTTAGGGCCCTGGTCTTCAAATCACGGTCTTGGAGGTCCGAGTACTGCTGGTTTTCTACCCATTCTTTACCTGGGAGTCAGTCGTAAAGACAGTTTGGCCAATCAGAGGCCTTAAGTGTTCATTTACTTACCTATGTTGAGAGAAAACCTGGGCTGACTTTGAGTTCGAGGTCCAGATTTGACCTCGGCTGCCATCAAAAATGCCAATAAAATCAAAGTTTTTAAAATTCAATTCAGCCTCCATTATATTGAAAATAGTACAACAACATATAATTTTATGTTATATATGTGAATTTGATTTATTGTTGAAAATACACAATGTGAATACAGCAACGGAGGCCAAAAATGTTGGCCAAGTAGACTGCTTAGCACTGGGTAACATCACCATGTCTTTTAACCACACTCATTAAGCACTGAGGACACTAGCTGTTCAAGTCTACCGGAATTTTCCCCCATCCCTCCATTTTGCCGGTCTTCAGCTGCACAACTGTATGGGGCCTTCCTGTCTTGCATCTTGCTTCATATTGTGCCACACGTTCCCAGTCGGAGTCAGATCTGGACCGCAGTCAGGCCAGTCCAGCATCCGCACTCTGCTTATGCAGCTATGCACTTGAAGTCTGTGCAGAATGTGATCAGCATTGTTTTGAGGGGAAACACTGGGGCGTCCTTGAAAACGACACAGCATGTTCCTCCAAAATTTTACAGATCTCTCTGCATTTTATGGTGCCCTCGCCAGAGCAGTTCACAGGCATTTTGGGGGGCATGTGCTCAAGTGACAAAAAGGGCACCCTCTCATAACTACTTGTAAAACATGACGTTGCTTACAATAGCAGGATTGTTTTTTTAAATCAACTCTTTGGAACATGTTTTAAGCGCTCTGTTGTGCACATTCCTGCCTGCTTGGCCATGGAAGACCTCCACCATCATCTATACATTTAGACATTCATTATTTAAACGCATTGTTCAATTTGATGTGTAAAATTGTGGAATACAGAGCCAAGAGAGAGAAAATATGACTTTGTCCCAAAAACTACACAGCTACTGTATATGGAAGCTGTCAACTTTATTTTGTGGAAATTGTAATTGGCTCAAGTTGAACGTTCTTCCCCAGCCAAGTCAATCTCCTGACCAATCCAGCAGGGCATCTAACAGTCTGGAGGTAAAACTGATAGGAAACAGAGTAATTCACATGTGTAAAGGCAGGTTTCTTATTTTGTTTTTTTCCATAAAGGAAACTGGACCTCAGACAGCAGCTCTCTAACAAGAGAACATCCTTCCCTCAATCAGTCACTCCCAATGGGCCGGAGACCAGTCTTGGATTCTAAGCCAATTTGCCTTGGCTGAACCTCTACTTGTCGCGGCTCCGATCTTCTAATTTACCATTAATCATGCAGTATGGTGGGTTCCCAAAGGGCTCAGGGTGTGATCAAAATACAGATGAAAAGGGGCTTACAAATGATAAGGCATGCAAAAAAATGGGCCAAAAATATTCTGGTGAGTGTGTATAAAGTGTAATTATTTATCTTAACAAGTGTATTGCAACTTACTGCAAGGAGAAATGCGGAGTAATTGTGGCTCTAGGCCGTTATAAGAAACCCAGTGTCTGGGATGCATAAGGGTACCAGATTTCAGCTAGTCATTAACTGCAAAGGGTTTGCCATTTTGAGTGTTAATATCAGTTTATAGATTATGTCAATATGTCCAATTACCTTTCAGCCCCTTAAACTGAGGGTACTGTGCATAAAATGGGTCTAATTCATTCATGGTTCAGACAATATTTCTGAAAAGAAAAGAAGTTGATCAGGCACATATTGATTTTTTTTTCTTTTCTTTTCAAATTCATGGTGGTGCCACACAAAACGAAATACAATGAAAATTAAGTGTCAGCCCAAATATTTATAAACCTGACGGTAGTTCATTGCCCGGTAAATTTGCAAGACCATAAATAAAACAAGTGTATGATTTGTCCAATTATCTGTTTCATTTGAAGTTAGATGCTGAACAACCTGAACAGCCAAGTATCGCACGTCAATGAAAACTCACATCAAAGGTCTTAACCCCCACCCATAGCCTCACAGTTAATCTGGCTGCGTGGCCAAATAAAATACCTGATCGGAGTCCAGTTGAGCATACAATTCACAAGCTGATGGCAAAACTGAAGGGAAAAGGACTCAAAAAGAAGTAAGTGAAGACGGTCACACTGAAGTCATGGCAGAGCATCCCTATGGAAGACACTCGGTATCTAATGATGTCTTTGGTAAGATAAGATAAGATAAGATTATTTCGAACACCCGGTTCATTATATATACACATACATCAAATACAGAATAAAACAAGGTAAACAAAATGACAAGGTCATATATAACGTTTTTGATTCCAGAAACACAATATTTAAGAATAAAGAGGTATACATGAATTTACAATATTCCATATTATACTATTGTTGCTATTTTTAATTCTAACCATAAACCCATGTATATTTTTTTCTGACCAATTCTGCAAGGGACGGTATATTTAAATTGACAAACATGTGACTAGCACTTGACCTTTTGGGGATATTTAGCAAACGTCTGAGAGAATTATTATCAGCCACACATAATTTATTTTGCACAGCGGTAGAGCAGTTAAACCATAAATGAGAACAATATAAGTTGGTACAATCAGACTTGAAAAGCGAAAATTTTACTTCTGGTCTACATTTACCAAACTTTCTTAATAACATCTACTTTTGCATAGATTTTCCTTAATTCATGAGTACAATCTGCATCGGTTTATTTGTGACATTCTACTCAAACACCGATATTTGATCTTATCCACATATTGTAAATTGTTACCAGATGAGTAGAGGCAGGGGTCCCTTGTTCGTGTACCTTAAGGTTTGACCGACATACAGAATGTTTTATTAAAATTGAAAACAATGTCCTTCCTTACACCATGCTCCTCACAAATAAATAGTAGCTGCTGCATTAATCATAAAAAATATGATTAAGACAAATTCCAGCAATAGAACCACCAAGACCCGTATCATTAACTACAGTATTGAGATCTTTAACATATACATTCAATAATCTGGAAGACAATATTGCACTCTGTCTGACACAATTAGTTGCACTGAATGTATCAGATTTGGAGTTTCCCCATCTGACAGCCATTTGCTGGTGATTGTACCAATACATTAATATTACAACAATATACATGGGGACCTTTCGGTCAATTCACTTTCTAAATAAAGACCAGTGATTAACTTTACAAAAGCCTTACTGGCATCCAAAAATGTAACATACACACTTGTAGACTGGTTTCTATAATGTTAGCCATATCTGCCCCTTGACCTTCTTTGAACCCGAACTGGTTGTGATTGGTCCAGAGGTACTCCTCCATTCCGTTTAACAACACACCTTCAAACACCTTAGACAATACATTAGCCACTGTTATTGACCTATAATTATTAGTATCTGATAGGTTACCACACTTGTTTTTAACACGAGGTAAAATTACAGATCCTAGCATACTAACTGGGATATAAGCATGAGTCAACATAGCATTAAAACACAATGACAATAATATTGACAGGTTATAATTAGCATACAATAAACTCTCCGCAGAGAGCCCATCTGGACCGGCAGCTTTACCTTTCTTAAGTTTCTTAATGAGAGTATCAACCCTTTGGGGACAAGAATTCAAGCAATCGTTGACAGCAAAGGATTTCCAACCAATTATAATGAAGAGAATTTTATTTATCATAATGTTGCTAGTCTAATTGCCTACAGGCTCCGAAAATTAGGATTGAGGCTGTACATAAAAATTGTTGTCATGGTTACAACTGAAGGGCTAGGAACCAGTGGTCTAACCTCAAAAAAAAAAAAAAAAAATTGAGTTTTGATCATATTGTGACAGATTTTGATAAGATTCATAATGCAAACTTGGTGTCATTATACTTGGGAACAACATTCTGAGCAATATTTTCTTTTTTTTATATTTGAAAAACTTTGACATCTACAAAAGTATCATCTCAAATAGAATGTCATGTTGGTCAGACCACTCTGGTTCAAAGCCCTTCAATTAATGCAGTACTTTTGACAAAACCATTAAATTATAGCTGAATGTCCATACAGCATATCTTGAAAAATTTATTTCAGGTCCATTCTGGATATAAATGTTTTAATTGAACTACGACCATTATTTGTTAATAATTCATAATTAATTAAGGCATGTACTGACAAACTGATTTCACAGTAAAAAATACATCTTTTTTTGCCAGAAGTCAACTGATCCCAATGCTTCTATCACTCTTTTGGCAGGAATTATAATTGAGAAAATAAAGAATATTTTCACTTTTTGCGAATACTTTAGGAAATCCTGCGAAGCTGTGAGGAAGAGAGCACACTTCGCTTAATGATTTTGAGTTTCTCTGAGAAAACATGCAAAGGATGTACTTTAAAACTTTCAATAGTGCACTGTTCACCTTTACTTTAAATAGCCACCCAATTTCAAGAGCAGACATTAATCTCAATGCTGGAATGACACATACTGCCCAGCGAGTACTTACAATGGACATAATTCAATTTGAATCTTTGCATTAATTTAAAAGGCAAAACAGTGTTCCTTTAGGGGCCTTTTGTCCAAATCCTCTCTGGACTATTGACGAAAAGGGGGAAGCAATTAAAAGTCAAACCTTATTTCGATTGGCAAAGTTTAGCTGTTGGTCCAGCACTGGACTGGAAAATCAACCTGGCGGTACCTACCTGTTACCCACCGCAGAAAGGGATAACCTTTACTACCCTTATGAACCTGAGAAATGAACGGGTTAGAAAATAGATGACTGGATGGAAAATGGATTTGGTAGGTTGTAGTTAAAGACGCTGCATGCAATTGTGAAAGAATGTTTGTCATCTAGAGATTTCAGCCCTATGTTGTCATGAACAAGGCGGCCACAGCTATGACACCGCATACCAGATGTGGAGTCCTGCACACCATTCTGTGTTCTGTCACCACTTAGGCCTATTTTCTTTGGCCTCAGTGACTTTACGTTTTTCACTTTTCCAAAAGCTGTAATGAATTGCATTTTTGTTCGGCTATGCATCTCATTGTTGGCAATCGCACTGTGGCTAATGGCAATGTGCATTTATTTAGACAGTCAAACTGACACATCAGTCTGCCATTTGTTCAATGCATCCTGAGGTCATCAGGACTTGATGCTGACATTGCATTCTGCACTCCTGCCAGTAGGTAGCAGCAGTATGCTGGACTGGCAGTTAGGCTGAAGTACTGTCAATCACCTCTCTCTCTCTCTCTCTCTCTCTCTCTCTCTCTCTCTCTCTCTCTCTCTCTCAATCTTTACTGACCACCTTCTTTGGGAGATACCATGAAATTGCTTATTCACTTTATTCTAATGCGCTGCAGGGCAATTTGCATTTTCATCACATTCGTAAATTCTTGTCTCCCGCTCCCTTCGAGTTCCGATGTATTTGTAAATCGCTGTGATGGTGGTAGCATGACGGGATGATTGAGTGACGTAAACATCTACTTTACCAAGGGAATTAATCTCCGTCGATGAGTTGATGAGACGCTCTAATCTGTCGGAGGAGCGCGCATTTGGGACCTAATACGACAGAACCCTTGATTCTCAAATGTATCTCCCTTTACGAATGAAGTGAATGATAAAAGCTCATGAGGCAAGACATAATTGAAGCGGCCATAGATGAATGAATGAATGAATGACAGAAACAACGATAATAATGCTTGCCACTGTTTCTTTGTGCACTCATTCTTCACGAACAGCCAAGGGCCAAGAGAATGAAATAATGAAGAGTAGCTCACTGAAGGCATCAAGCAAAACCGTTGATCCACCGATATCGGTCTGGCCTAAATTAGATTTAATATTCATTTTTAATGATTATATCAAATATCACTGTCTATTCATATCTCTGAGCCATTCCCACGGACCTTTAAAGACACGCGACAGAGTTGTAATGCAGAAGAGGGGCGCGCTTGCGTTTAGAAGTGTGCGCGTTTATTTATTTATTTATTTATTTATTTATTTATTGGGGGGAGGAGGGGGATGGGTCCGTTTCACTCACCATAAAGTGCGTCCGAAGCTGGAAACCAAGATTGGGTGCAAAGACTTTATTGTCAGACTCTCACCTACATGGAACCTGGTTTTATGCGTTCAACATCCTGAATTTCTTCAGCACTAGGGTATTTTGCCGTATTGTATTTAGCGATTGTTTCCTCTTCGCAGTCGCCAGTAATTGCAGGGTACTCCTTTATAACTACCGGCTTTTTTCCGTTTGAGCTTGCACATAACTTTACTTAGGTCTACGCGATTTTAGCAGAATAGTGAAAGCAATGATATCTTAAAAACGGCTTCCAGCGCGCTTAGCCTGAACGGCAACCTTCTTACTTCTGTTCACCCTCATGACAGCGCAGTCTCAGCGGCGAAGCTTTAAGCAGCGCAGTTGTCGGGAATCATGTGCAGCTCGGTCCTTAATTCTCACCGCATATGTGAAGTTTGCCTACAGTTTCCGTTATCTTGAGACTACAATCTCAGGCGGTCTGGATCCTGACCCCGATTGCATGAATAAGTAAGCAGGATGCTCCTGGCGAATGGGGTGACCATATGATTCTAAGTTAGCAAAAGTGCTAGTCCTCGCTCGTTGCCCTCCCGCGCTGGCGCATCACCAGAGACTCTTAAGTTCACAGCGCGTATTATTTTAAACACTTACGTCCTGTTGTACTGACTGTGGGGTACAGTTTTTGATGCTGCGCCGGATGTTTTATTTACCTACCAGGACTTGCACGCTGGGATTTTGTTTCATGAAGAAAGCAGCCCACGAGATTCAGGGATCATAGCCGAGTGCATCAGCGCAAATCCTGAAGTCGAGTTGTAGTGGATGGCTGCAGCGGTAGAAAACTCACACATGCTGTCATCTGTGTTGCGCTCCGTGTGAAAGTGGCATCGTGATGACCCTCTAAATTCCACTTTCCATTACCTTCGAGACGTCTTACAGGAAAATCTATTTCCTCAAAGTGGCTGAGGCTACTTTCCATTCATCTGTAACTTCTGCTGGTGCGCATCCTCTCGGCATTTACACCTAAAATGCATTGGATCTCAATTTTACTTGCTGGATTGACTTTATGTTGCAAAGTGACAATGCAAAATATATTCGATTATGAAGACAGTTACGATTATTATGAAGAGGACAGAGTGGAAACAATCGACTATAAAGACCCGTGTAAAGCTGGTAAGTTGGCTAGACCGCATTGAATTAACTTTCTGATTGATTACTTTATTTCAAAGTAAAGATATTTACAGCTTCACTCATTGTCGATTTCATTTTTATTGCTTTTTAATGACAGCCACTCAAGC
Organism: Gymnothorax reevesii; assembly: GCA_029721435.1. Taxonomy (NCBI): domain Eukaryota; kingdom Metazoa; phylum Chordata; class Actinopteri; order Anguilliformes; family Muraenidae; genus Gymnothorax; species Gymnothorax reevesii. The sequence continues at coordinate 49,409,146 of CM056589.1, read as the reverse complement.
TGCGCGCTTGCAGAGACGCGCACAGAGAGAGAGAGAGAGAGAGAGAGAGAGAGAGATAGAGAGAGAGAGAGAGAGAGAGAGAGCTTAAATACATTGAGACACTGAGTTGGCAATTTTATTGATTGTTTTCCGGTTACCGGTCATACCAGCCTGTTCTAGTTTGCGCTTCTGTCTGCTTCTCCAGTCGCTACATTGGCCTGAAAAACGCTTTGCAGCGTTAATATCCGCGCCCAATGACTGAGACAGTGGTACTGGACCACACACCTTTGGCAACATCCGTCTTCCAGGACTTAAATATGTCCCTCTCTGGACGAGGCTGTTTATTAAGTCATTCACGTTCAAAGCTACGTGCGCTTTGTCGTCGCACGTCGATAAAAATTGCTTAGCCCAGTTTTAAAATCGATATGCCTCTGGTTTATGTCATGTTTTGAAAGATTAGTTGGGTAATTTGAATGGCCAGTCTTCACCATCACACCTGGCCGCTTGAGGGGAGGCGCTGTGGTGCATTATGTACTAATTCTTATGTAGAGTATATGTTGAGTGTGATTTGGGACAGTATGGTGGCCCAGTGGATGCCTCTCAGCAGTGAGGTTATGAGAGGCCTGTCTGCGTGGGGGTGAGCATGTTCTTCCCATATTCACATTGGTTTCCCCCAGGCTCTCCTGTTTCCTCCCACAGTCCTAAGACATGAATGCCAGGCTAATTGGAGGCTCTGAATTGCCCATTAGTATGAATGCATCCAATGTGCTTTCATTCCTATTTGTTTGAAGAAGCATATGACATGAGAAAACTGAAAGTGTGCTTAAAAAGAATCGATTACAGTGTGATTTGCAGAGCTGTGTTGCCTACCGGTAATGTTTTGGGGCCTGCTTTGGAATCTGAGATGTGTAACCTCAGAAATCTGCAGGCTTTAGCCACATGAGAGCTTGTGAAATATTTATGGTGGTGTATTGTTGCTCTCTTTCTCCTTGCTTTTAATCTAGCAAGGCTGTTAAACGCTCACACCATTCTATCATTTCATCCCGTTACATATGTTCGTATATGCATGTGGTCTGTATAAAGTGCTACAAAAACATATTTCCTCTGTTTAATGTATCCGATATGCATACAAAATCAAATATAAGACCAAGAAATACAAAATAGTTTTGAAATATACTTCATTTATTTGTTTCATTTATAAAAGGGAAAAGGTTGTCCAACATGTACAGTATATCACTCGTGTCAAAAAGTAATGTCCCCGCTAACTTAAGTAACCGGTCGTTGCCATGGCCTCAATAGGGTTAAATTCAATGCTTTGACGAGGCCACTTCAAAACCTTTTCAAGAGCCATTTAGAGTTGGACTTGCTTCTGTGCTTTAGAACTTTTTCTTGCTGTAGCTTGACGAATAACCTCACAGAACACTATCCCAAAATGTTTGGGGGGCCATCATGGTGTTTTTCATAATATGTCAGATGAACCTCTATTTTCTTTTTAATTTGCACTTGGCATTCACCTTGTACCTGTCCCATGGATACCATTTGTGCGGCCTCTTTTAAGTGGCGGACTCATGAACACTGACCTTTTCTGAGCCAAACAAAGCCCGCCGTTCTTTAATTGTTCATCTGCATTCTTTTGGGACTTCCTGGATGAGTTGTCAAATAATTTTTGTGGGCTGGCTGCTCCTGAAAACATTTACCACCGTTCCAAATTTTCTCCTTTTATAGATAATGGCTGTCACAGTGGTCCTCTAGAATTCCAGAGCCTTTGAAATGGTTTTGTAAGCCTTTCCAGATTGATTGAACTTCCTTTCTCATCTTTTCTGGAATTTCCTTTAATTGAGGCATCATTTGAAGCTTGTTGAAACCAGTCTATTATACCTTGCTGGAAAGGTTTGATTGAAGTGTTGTTTAGATTCAGCAAGGTGGGCAGTTACCGAGTTTGGATTTGTCTACTTTAATTTAACACAATTATAAATTTGGTAAATTGTTGATTAAATAATCAGGAGGCAATTGGACACGGGCAGTTGGTGTTCGATCTTGTTTTTCATACATGAATTGTATGATCATTTAAGATATGTTTTGTGTTAACAAAGGCTTTTATTTTGTCTTTCATTTGAATTTCAAGATTTGAAACTATTTATTCTGGCAAATAGAAATACTTTTCCCCTCCATAAGTCTTTCTTGCTTGCTGTCTTTCTCTTTTTCTGCATTTCTTATTCTCTCTGTACCACTTTCCCTTGCTTTCCTTTTTATTTTTTGTTTCTCTTGACACTATTTTACTGTATATAAGAAATTTAAGCATGTGTGGTGTACTTATTGTTGGGCTTCATCTTATATTTTGGTTAAAAATACTTTCTCAAGTATGAAATGACAGAAATTTTGGGTGGAAAATCTCCAAATGAAGTCCATAATTAACCTGATTTTACTGTGTTCTTCCATTAATTAGATGGTTTGTCTGAAAGCCTTTTTTTCTAGTATTAACATGAAGCATAATTACATGCAAATTGACACAAAAACTAATATGCACTAATATTGGTGATTTTGTAAGTAAGTTGATGTCTCAGCAAGTTATCTGCCATTTCGATGACCGTAGCGAACAAAAAAGACCTCCTATCTGCAGAATTTTTCTGATTAGAGGATTTCACTCTGGATGAGCGGCCTTCCTTGTTCTCATCATCCAAAGTCAAATACGCCTTTCAGAAAAATTCTGTAGATAGGAGGTTTTGCGCTTTGGTCATCGATTTGAGAGATGTGAAGTCCTTGGTTCCACATATAGTGGTCAGCATTTTTTGCGTGACTAATATTTTTCTATAATTTATCATGCTAGATTTCATGGAGCCTTTGCTCATTGATGCTGCATTGCGCTGATTTACGATTAGCTTCAGGCTATGATTCTGTGTGTCGAGAATGATGCTTCACCCTTGAGCGCAGTGTTCCATCTCCTCTGATGACCACACAGTGTTTAGCGATGCCCCCTTTAGATTAGATATTATCTCTGTAGAACTGTGGAAATTGGAATAAGGTCAGTCTACTACATGTTCAGATCCCATAACAGTGAAATTTAACCCAGACTTCTTACAGGCGTCGGACAAAATATTAGAAACAATATGAAAAACAGCTTTTACCTTGAACTACCTAACCGCAACAAGTTAAAAATCCCAGCATTAATTCAACTCCAGTGGAATTTATAGGAGACCAACCTACCCATCTTGGACTGAAATAATCTCTATTGGAATTTATTAATAATAGTATAATTAACTCTGGGATTTTTATTGTGAGAGATTCAAATTAATCTGAATCGACTGTTAATTAGCAGCAAGTGTCTCTCAAAAGAGGTCTGTAGAGCAGCACTTTGTTACGTACTGTTAGTCTCCTAAAGCAAGATTAGGATACTGACACAGTTCCAAAGGAATGATGTAGTTCATGCTCAATTGGCTGGTGCATCAGTCACAAAATTAGCAAAATTATTAAAGAGTACAGGGGGAACTACATTAAAAATTCTGACGACATACGCCAAAAATCAGCAATGGCAAAGAAATAACTCTGGCTGCAAGTTAGAGGGACGTACGGACACTTTGAAGAATTTGCCTAAAACCACTGAACTTAATCTCTAAAAATCACCATAAATTTAATGGTGCAGATCAATCAATAACTGAACCAGTCTCAGGTGCGTTTCCCAAAAGCGTAGTGGCTAACTAAGTTAGCAACATACATAGTTCATCCATTCACAGTTAATGGGTCCAACTATGTAAGTTTGCGTCTGTGATTTCCGGAAAAACATACCTTACTAAAAGCTTCACAGAGCTAGTATTTATGGCATTGCCGCCATAAAAAAAAAACAAAACAATTTCTATCTAAAGCTAATGCACCAAAAAGAATGACATGGAGGAAGGACCACAAAGCTTGGACCCCATCAGGACAAGTTTGTGTTTGGAAAACCCAAAGCAGGCGCAAAATCCATTTTGTTTTTCTCCTGGTCATATACGGCTGTATAAATTGATTTTATTGAAAAATGCTCATGGGATTTGCGCAGGAAAGTGTGTTAAATGACTAGAGTGTACAAGCAGTGCCACATACATTGTGGCATATCTGGGTTCTGAACCAACAGGCCCCTGCTCAGAGCCATAGCTATATTCTCAGTGGACAATGTTGAATAGTTGCTTGGAATTTCAAGCTGGTGAGCGGGTTGGAGACATAGCTTGACTGGCAAAGAGTATGGCCTGACAACTTATGCACAGAGTTCTTCGTAATAATGGTTTTCTGCTGTAAGTTAATATTTATTGTTCCGAGGAATTCCTTGGTCTCTAGCCTGTCCTTACACCCGTGTTGCCATCGCAACTGGTCTTTGACTTAATGGCGCAAACCCAGCACTGTCATTTTCCGCTGCTTAATTATATGATTTAATGCGCTGTCTCCTCCCCTCATGTCTGTATGACCACACCTGTCTTAGTTATCACTTTATTTTTGAATTTGATATTGTTGAGTATGATACAACGGGGCAGCGCAAGCTGTTAGTCTGGCCACAGGACATCTGTCATGGATTTAGGAGTTTGTGTTCTTCCGTTCTAAATTTGGAATGAAAGAAAAATGTGTGAAAAATGGAAATACTCTTGCAATGATTGACTAGCCTATCAGATTAATTTACACAGCATGATGATTGTCACTTGATGATTGGAAAATGGCAGTGATGGCTGGCTTTTTAAGTGCCACCGAGTATAATGGCGTATGGCAGTTTTAAAAATACCATGAAGCTATGCAGTGGAGCTTGCGCATGCAGATCATACAGTTTAATTGAAGCATACTTCAGTATTGTTTGTCTTCAGGCAATACAAGAGGAAGAATGTAGATTAGTGCTCGCCTTGCATTTATTCATCTATGCAGTGAGCGCTGAGGACAGTCTGCAAACTCAAAGTGACCCAGACAGTTTAGCTTGCACTGAAATTACTGTTACAAAACAGTGATTTATTAGCAGCCGATAACAGTAATGCACACTTTTTGGTTCCACACACATACACAAACAACCACACGCCCATGTAATACCCACCCACTCACACACACACACACACACACACACACTCTCACAAGTTATTGATATTCTTGTGAGGACATTTTATTGACGGACATTCATTCTGTACAGCCTTTTACAAACCTAAACCATAACCAAATCATCGTAACCCTAGGCCTTACCAAACTTTCAGCTAACCCAAGCTGTACCCTTAAACCTACCATTACCCTAACCAATGAGCCATAATCCTCCATAATCCTCTGACCTCTGACCACCAAAAATGTGCTCACAGCCCCAAATGTCTTCACTACATCTGCGGTTCCTCAAGAGTTGGTTCTCACAATTAGAGCTATACAAGCCCATGCACACATACACACACACACACACACACACACACTCACAAATGCAGTCACTGTAAGACGTGTTTTGGGAAGAGTTACTCATGCACAGTCATATGATGAACAAAAAAGGACATTTGTTGGTAGGGATAGTTTCATATGCAAAAACAAATAAAGTTGTGCCGGTCAAGAGGCTTCTCGACTGACTTTTCTTTCCTTACTTTTAAATCTTTGACTGAGTGGAACAAAAGGGAAATGTATCGCAATTGAATAATAAGACAATTTTCATCTTGGGCGTTACTGTCTTATTTGAAGCAATTTACATGGCTTACATTATTTACACCAGCAATGCCTTTATGCAGCTGAATATTGTACTAAATCAATTCAGATGAAGCACTTTGCTTGATGGAATGGATGCCAGACATCTGGTATTTGGCCAAAATGTCTGGATTTTATGGGTCTATACTGTGGTTTGAGGAGCCGTACCTGCAACCTCCACCTTATACTGCATCCCATATTTTATTCAAGGGACCCCCACATGATCTGACGGCTCCTTGTTCACAGCAGTGCTTCTGGCCGTGAATATTGTCTTGTTTTAACAATCTAGCAGCTTTGGTCAGGATCAAAATGGTCGTGTTTCACCTGGAACTCAAACCCTACAGTCTTGATGTTGCTGTCCGTATTCCTTAAGATTAAATAGTTTGAATCCGAGAGTAACAGATGATGTCGTAGTATGATAATCCACGTTATGGTAGTCCTGAGAAGGGCTGTTGTTGGTAAAAGTAGCTGTTGTTTTGGCAGCCTGAGTGGAAGGCATCTTCAGAGTCAAATGAACAAATAAATCAAACGACGGCTTAGTTATCAATTTGATTTAACCAGGGATGTCCCGTTGAGATTGAAATCTCTTTTTCAAGGGAGCCCTGGGGTTGAGGTGGGGAGAAAGAGGGCAATTTGCACAGCCAATTAGATCAGGGGATGATTAGGTGGCAGGTCGAAAGAGCCAGGTTTGGACTTTAGCCATGACACCGGGGAACCCCCTACTCTTATCGAAGAGTGTCATAGGATCTTTAATGACCACAGTGAGTCAGGACCTCAGTTTAACATCTCGTCCGAAAGACAGTGTCTTCTTCAGTACAGTGTCCCCATCACTGCACTGGGGATTATTCTATCAGAGGGAAGATCACAACCTACTGGTCACCAACACCTCTTCCAGCAGCAACTTGATTTTCCCAGGTGGTCTCCCATCCAAGTACTGACCAAGTACTGACCACACCTGCTTAGCTTCAGCCACGCAGTTGGAGCAGATTGAATAGTGGTATGGCTGCTGGCAGTGAGTCTTTCTGGCACAAATGATCAATCGCTGATTAAGAACCAGACTTATATATTTGGCTTTATGCTTCTCTCTTATCCATGATTATACCTGAAGGAAATGGGAGGTGGCGGAACTGTGATTGAGAACAGAATACTGTCTCTCTCTTACCTGAGTTCATAATATTCTTGAAATTTCTAACTCGCGCCATTTTCTCAGAAATCACCCGTGTCATCTGCCGGGTCCAAAAGAGCTGCAGGTCTTGCTGTTTCTTTCTGTTACTTCGATGTTATTTAATCAGTGACAGCAGTTTTGTACAGCAGAATCCCCAGAGTAAGATGGCCTGGTCTGAGTTGGCTACTGGTTTTAATGTGAAATAAATAAACAAATGAATAAGTGCTTAAATAAACAATGTTTCTGCTCTGGATCAGACCCCAGCCTTGTGATAATAAAAAATGCATTTAATCAACAATGCTTTTATAATCATGTATAATGTTTTTATATCATATTAGTGTGGACTGCGTGCTGTTCTCATTCAGAAGTTTATGCTGCGGCCATATTTAGCTGACTTTTAGCACGATGGTGAACTGCTTACTTTTCTGAATCAGTACATAATTGCCAAATCGATTGGAGTCCTTTTCATTGCGTGCCCGGGTTGGGACTGGGTGACTACGTGGGGGGCGGTGGGTCCCAATTTAGAACAATCTAAATATTTCCCCAGAGCTGAGTCAGCGGACTGCCTTGTGCAGCCTTCAAACGAGAGGAGCTAATCTGAATTGCAAATGATATCTGATACCTGCAGCCCAGGAGCACAGTAATAGGTGCTATCGATTTATTGGCCCACAGTAGCATCTCATTACTATTATTTCTCATTAGGCAAGTGATAATCCCCCAGCGAAATCCAACTCTGAAAAGTGCCAACAACTCACAGGCATCACTTTTCGGTCGCTGGGTCACCATATTATTTCACAGACAAACGCATCCACATGCAGCCCCAAAACTGTGAGCACACACACACACACACACATACACACACACATTGACGCACACATGCACAACCCCACTCAAACAGACACTTAGAAAGGATCCGGAAGAAATGCGCTATCTGCAGCAGCGGACTGTGAAACTCACTTTACAGACTATGAAACATCTGACATGTAATCTGTGATGAAAAAAAAAATCTTAGCACATATTTAAATTCTTTAATGTGCTGTTCTGCGTCAAGCAGCTTGGGATATTTTCTGATCACGAAGTGATGAACAAGATTCACACACAGCTCTGAAATCTGTTTCCATGTCAAAGTGTTTTTCTCTCGTATTATGGAATAAACAAATTTCCATGAGCTGTCTGTTAAAAATTTGGCGTGTTTATAGATGCAGCTGAAAATGGGTGATGTCCTTTCATTGCTGCAAACCTCCTGGCCAAAGAACGTTGAGTTAAAATCACATTCCTAAGCATTGAGTTAAACCTGTGTAGAGAGTTCTGAAATGAAAGCAAAAGAATTTAGATCACACAAGCATCCTGCCAATATCTGATATTATCTGACGGAAGTCAGTCGCCCTGATTTTACTAATTCTGCGCAAATACCAAATATGTGAATGGAATATGCCAGTTATGCGTCTAATCAATAAATTGATTATTATAATTGTTATCAATCAGCAACTATCTCCCAGATTGTCTTAGCATTATAGTCAATTTGAAAAAAAGTCTCAGAACTCGCATGCAAAGAGTCTGGTCCATTTATAGCCAGCATATGACTTGAATAGAGGGTTTTCACTAAATTCAGCCCTTTAATCTGGCTGCATGTAACCTTTGAAAGATGAAAGAGACTGTTGCTATGGCGCCAAAATGTCAACCAAGCACACAGCCAGTGTTTTTTTTTTTCCTTTTCTGCAGACTCGCTTTGCAGGGTTATTTGTTGTAAATGTATATCTAACTTTCATGATTTTTTTTTTTTTTTTACTTTTTTTTTTTTTGACTGAACATGTAAAAACAAAGTGTGGTAGTGTGTCTTGGTCTTTTTACCATGAGTTAAAAGTCCTTTGTTGCACCACAGTAAATTCAGTCCTGCATGTTTTGGAGTGGACTGAGTTAAATGTATAGGCCTACTGTTCAGTAAGAATTATTCTTACTAGATAACTGGTATTCAATCCCTGTTATTTTTGTTATACGGAATGTTTTGATGCAAGTTGGTCAGAGAAAAACAAATTATATGATGGCAGGACTGGACAGTAGAGAGATATAATTTCAGGCTTGTATAATCTTCTGTAATTTCCTCTTTGCTTGTGTGCTATAAATACATTTCATGCATGATATCCTGCTTGGACCTTCAAAGTATTCTGCAAAGGGCAGGTATTCCTTTCAGATGTAAACCTGAAGGAACCGATTCTGTGACACTAAGCAAGATCTTACTTTAATTGCAAAGGTTAAATTTCAGGTCACTGAGCTTTGAGTGAAATCAGTGGCCTAGTCTGAATGTGATCTTCGGTGCTTTGCAATCCTGCGTCTTAAAATGTTAAATTAAAAGGTTTACTGAAAGGAGATACATGTACCCTTTCAGTAGTTAGTGGTTGCCTAGCCATTTGAAATTTAAGTTTGAGGAAAGTTAAAATGTGGCTCCCTTATCAGAGGTTCATCCATTTTGGTGGCTCACTGGGCAGCCATGTTGAAATCATCCAATCAGGAAGCCTGGTAGAATTTGAACCCATTTGAGTTTGCTGCGAAATTCTATTTTGCTTCAGAAAGCTGTTATGTCTCGTGTTGTGTTTTGCCTGGTCTTTGGAAGCTGTGGTCATGCGTCCTGTACATATACTCAGGAAAAGTGCTCGTTGAGTGGAAGGCTATAAAATGGTGACCTCAGGGCGGATTAGTATACACTTTTATGTTATGAAGAGTTCAAAACAAAGCTCCAATCTTTGACCCAAATTTGTACAAAAGGCGAATACTTCAGAGACAGGTTTCAAAATCCTATGAAAATTTAGATTTTAATCAGAAATTAAAGACTTAAAAAAACATCTGATTATGTGACCAGCACATTTCTCTTGAGAAAGGCATCCTGCTGTATTTTGGTGAGATAAACCCTTGTGCAATGCAAATTTGCACATTTGCACCCAAGTCAACCAAGCATTTTCTTGCCTCAAGATGAGGAGAAGTAATGCACATGGAGGATTATGAAAATAAAGAAGGCATTTGTCTCGTTTTTAATACCTTATTGTATTTCATTTAGGCTGATGTGTACTGAACTCCAATAGTTCACGGCTAATCAAAGGATGCTAATTAATTTTGTATTCTCAAACATGCTAAAAGACAGTGTAAACCTTTACTGACGTTGGTTAAACAAAGGACTGTATTAGCCTTGAATGTGATGAGTGCTATTTTGTCAAAGGCTAGCTGGATGACTCTGAGAACTGCTTGAAGATTAAACAATGTTTTACCCAGTGTAGTAAGCAAATAGGGATCTAGTGTTTTCTCTAATAGTCCAGTGACAGCCTGAGGGATTATGAGCCTTATCCAGCTCTTCACTGCATTGACTGCTGTGGTTTACAGATTCCAAGTAAATTAGTGCAGGGCTTTGATGTAAACACACCGTCTGAGCAATCTGATCTGTCTGGTGTCACTCCTCTGTTTGTGGACACAGTTGATTTTCTCTCTCCGTCGTCGAAACTTTATGGGTCCTCTTTGCCTCGGAGGCACTGTATTAAAGTCGTTTCGTGGAAAGGCCCTCTTAAGCTGTTTTCACACCGAATACGGAACAAATTTTTCGCTTGACAGATTACATTCAAAGTCAATGCAATGCTTTTCATGTGTATTCCCGTCTTTACATTGACTTTGAATGTCATCTGTCGTATGAAAAATTCATTCCCCGTCCGGTGTGAAAGCGTCTTTGTGTTACACAGTAGGCCTACAAGAACAAAATTCATGCAACAGACTAGTTGAGCCATCATTATCGAGGAGGAGAAACAGTGTTCATCCTGAGTACGAAACAAACTCACTTGGTTTGTGAGAAAATGGGTGAAGCAAGATTAAGAGAAAAGCTGAGCAACTGTACACCACGGTCACTTGAGAGCATTATAAAGGTACACCATTGTTTTGATGTCGTATAAAATAGCAGAACCACCTCCCCACCCCCACAACCAATGTGAATTCCCATAAAACAATAAAAATCACTCACTTTGTTTGCCTGTTGAGAGTTCTCACTTTGATGGAAACTACCTGCAGCCCGCAAGAAACTTTTTCTTCAAGTTTGCAAGAGAAGCACGACTTCCCCAAGAAATAGCTTTTGTTCAAATTAGGCTGATCATAGGTGGTGCTCTCGTTAGCCAGGATGTCATTTACTGCGGTTTACTGTTGCTTCTGAAAGATCTTTGCAGCAGGCACCTATCAGTAGCATTGATAGCACCAGGACTTTAATATTTCTAAGACTATAATTTTTCAGTTAGTTAGTTTTTTTTAATGCAGTTTTGACAAAAAAAAAAAAAAAAATCACCATATTAAGGTTCTTTAGCTGAATGGTAGAATATCATGCTGAATATCAGATACTGACAGATTTTCTGTTTGTCTGATTTCTCAATCAGATTTGTCTGAGAAATGTGTGTGATATGTCAAAATATTGGACGTACAGCCAACACAGACATTCAAGTTCTCGAGGGTTTATTAAAGGAAAGCTGCCAGAGGAATTGCAATATCACTATCTGGAATTGCTGCTGCAGTGAATTATGATGTACACCTGGAGATTGCGTAAGCTTAGCCCGACAAAGTGCACTGAGGGAATAACACTTATCCAGGAGTTCTGTCTGTTGAGCCCACGGACGGCATCAGACCTAGATGGGTTGCTTTGTTCTAATGCCCATGGAATCGCTCTTTGTCCGGTTCAGGTTCCGCCTTGGTTCTCTGCCTCTCTCTTGTTTCTGCTTGGCTCAGATGTTCTCTCTCTGCGCCTACGCAGAACTTTCACTCTGACTGGATGCTGTTTCTAAAAATCCCTGCCAAATACAACAAAAAATTTACAGTCTAATGGATGGTTTTTTATAAAGTGATATTAGTTAGAGGAGTCGGATAGATGTTTGGGTTAGTTCACCCTCTCTTTTGCCTGAAATCACCGGTGAATATGGGAAGGCATTTTGCATGAAGTTGGAAAACCATGAATATGGCTATTTATAGAACATTGCATGGTGGACTAGATGCAGCAAACAAAATAACTAGGTCAGCAAGGACTAACATCAAAGCTGTATATTACATAATGCAAACTTGTGGAGAAATGTGACTTCTTCTAGTAATTGTATTAACTTAAATTCTCAATAGAAAATTTTACTCCAGAATTAGTTTGGCATTAAAATGGTGAAGGGAAACAGTTATTATGCTTCAACTAATGATTCTTTATCTCCTTGAGATTCTATTATTTACGCAGAAAGAAAATGAAAGTTAACAGAGTTTGGCAAATACACCATTTTAAAATAATTACTGTAGTCTAGATGAAATAGGCATGACATTTTTTGGTCTGAAGTGGACGTTAGATGGAAGAACGCGAAGAGAGAAGGAATTATTGGACTCCACATTTTATGAGCTTTTTATTGAAATGAATAACTATTGATGGCAAAATGAAAGCTTTGTTTTCAAAAGGGCATCATTACGCATAATGACAATGTTGTGTATTTTTATTAAAAATAAATGTGAGTTCTTTATAGCTCACTGGCAGCATGGGAGTTTCTTTTCTTTCCCCGAGCAATTTTTCACTGCTGTATTGGCGTACATTTGAGTCACATGTGGCTTCACGTTGCTGCAATGAGTTTCGGCAAAGTTTTCATCAAAAGTGATCAATATGAAATATTTCCAGGTGGATGCAGCAGCCACGTCAGGCGAGTTGCAGATAAGGCTTGGATGGGGAGGTTTGATTCATACAAGACCTATGCCACCATGTGAGATTTAAGACATGCAGTACAGGCCAAAAGTTTGGACACACCTTCTCATTCAATGCGTTTCCTTTATTTTCATGACTATTTACAATGTAGATTCTCACAGAAGGCATCAAAATTATGAATGAACACATGTGGAATTATGTACTTAACAAAAAAGTGTGAAATACCTGTAACTGAAAACATGTCTTATATTCTAGTTTCTTCAAAGTAGCCACCCTTTGCTCTGATTACTGCTTCGCACAGTCTTGGCTTCTCTTGATGAGCTTCAAGAGGTCGTCACCTGAAATGGTTTTCACTTCACAGGTGTGTCTTGTCAGGGTTAATTAGTGGAATTTCTTGGCTTATCAATGGGGTTGGGACCATCAGTTGTGTTGTGCAGAAGTCAGGTTGATACACAGCCGACAGCCTTATTGGACAACTGTTAGATACATACATAATTCCACGTGTTCATTCATAGTTTTGATACCTTCAGTGAGAATCTACAATGTAAATAGTCATGAAAATAAAGGAAACACATTGAGTGAGAAGGTGTGTCGAAACCTTTGGCCTGTACTGTATTTTATGACAAAATGCTACTGGGAAAATGTGGTTTGATTTTACCAAAGAGTATAATCTATCTAATTGAGGTTTCTTTTTATTTTTAAATAACTGTCCTGCCAAGTGTCCTTCTGTCCCTGTCTAAGAGCTTTCACTTGTGGCCACAGTTCTTATTTGTAATTACATTGTTCTATCTGTGTGTTAGAACTGGGCTTAAAGGAGAATTCAGGTGTGAAATTGACTTGGGGTGTATTGAAACATAATAATAAGTACTAACTTTTGTTGAATACCCCACCTCCGTACGCACGCAACATTTTGAAATAAATGGATCTTTAGCCAAAGCTCCCAACAGGCTTACAATGGTAGTGAGTCGGGCATAGCGTTGCCATTCAAAGAAATCACTATTTTTTTCTTCATTAACAAGGCTCAAAGTAGCTACACACTTCATTGGTAAAATTCCGATGGCCCTGAAATTTAAAACGAGGCACTGAGAACTTTGAAAATGCACAGGTAGTTTATTAAAAAAGACTATTTATGCAAACAGTACCTTGAGGTAGTTTCCAGTCACCTCCATCTTGAAACAATATGTCGATTGATGAGCACAAATGATTTGATTGCAATCTGTTCCCCTATCCTTCCTATTTGTTCGTGCTCAATCGACTTATCGTAACTTTCAAGATGGAGGCGACTGGAAACTACATCAAGGTACAGTTTGCACCCCCTAACCCTTAACCTGAACCCTAACCCAAAAGGTCAAATAAGGACAAAAAATCCAGAAGTATAAATGGCATGCAAAAAGCTTAAAATGCGTAAATATGACTCGCTAAATGTCTGTAAGAGTGGCGTGTTATTTATACGCCTTCCCATGAGATTACGTTGCTTTTGCCAACTGGTTGGTGGTATAAGCTGTAGTTGAACATACATCCTCTCAATGCACCAAATTATCAAGAAAAAGCTAGCTAAATAATGGGTGTATGGATAATTAACTGCACCCTCTCTTTCTTCATTTTTTTAAGGATGATAATTTTGTCCATCGTAAATGGTATATCAAAACTTTTTATTTCTTGTATTGCGGTTTCTTTTTTTGTCAATCTTTACAAAGCACTGTTGGAATGCTATGGCAGAAAGGTATCTTGGAATGTTTGGTTAAGGAATGATTGGTATTTTATGGCCTGTTAGGAAATAGATTTTGGTCTCTTAACTGAGATTGTATACAGTTGTGATAGAATTAACCAATTACAGAATGAATTTTTTGGAGTTTGGTTGTTTTTTGGTCTACAATAATGATATGGGATCAGTAAGACACCAGAAGCGGGGTGAAGGGAAATGAGGATTTATTGAAAACAAAATAAAACAGGCACGAGGGCCAACAAAAAACTTGGCCCAAAGGGTTACAAAAAGACAAACTAAGGAAAGCTATATAGAGCTGGGAACTAAAGAGCTAAAAAGGCAAGAACAAAAAACTACTGGAAACTCCAGGGTGATAAGCAAGAACAGAAATGAATAACAAGGTTGAGGCTATATACAAAATGACTATGAACAAGACTTGGAAGCGTGAACATGAGCGAAGACTAGTACATGAAACGAGACTTGACAAAACTTGAGACACTGTCTGCCAGCCAACTTCCACCGCATCCAGATAAAGGCTTGGAAATCAAGGACACATGAGGGGTAACACCTGGAGAGAGAGAAACAAGAGGCATGGCAAGATCATGACATGGACAAAGATTGGATGACAAGACTTGCTCAGTAAGAGAATGAGCGTGCTCAGCTTAAGTACCAATTAAGTATGCAGTTTGAAAGCAGCATGAATGTTCAGAACAGAAAAGCACAGCAAGACTTGAAATACCAAAGCAGGAATCATGACAATAAACTCCCTGTCTAAATTAGTAATATTATTAAGGTGCCTGTCTAAGAATTACACCACCCAGTGAGTGTTAGTAAATGTTAGTAACTTAAAAACAGTTAATTGT
The DNA here is from genome assembly GCA_029721435.1 of Gymnothorax reevesii. Taxonomy (NCBI): domain Eukaryota; kingdom Metazoa; phylum Chordata; class Actinopteri; order Anguilliformes; family Muraenidae; genus Gymnothorax; species Gymnothorax reevesii. Next base: position 49,394,090 of record CM056589.1, on the reverse strand, counting down.
CAATTAAGCTTAGAGAGCCCTGAATCAGCACAGCACAGAAGGAAGAGGGAAATACCAAAGCCAACCATAGCTCAGAAATGTGCAACAACGAAGGCACGGGGCGGAACGCAGACAAGCGCTGGAGTGGCTTGGCAGACCTGGCAAAAACAAAAACATTGAAAAGTAAAAACATGGACAATGAACATGAATTATGAAATCTTGAACATGAAACTGTTAAAATCATAAATGCTGTCTTGGCCAAAGGCCAGGACCCCAGAACACAACAAATAAAGGTATTTGTATTAAAATGGGTTGAGTGGTACATTAGTGCGGTGACAATGAAAACAGCTTGTGGGATGTAAGAACTTTTTTGACTCATCCTGACCTCCTTTTAACTCAAACGCTGTAGCTCTATGATAGTTTCATGGGAATCAATACCAGCCTGCAGAGCTTTCCCCCAAATAAAAGTATATGGTCCATATTGTATTTTTTCCCCATCTTAATTTTCACTGTCCTTATGTACTCTATAAATAATTTCCACGAAATGGTATCGGGCTGTAATTGAAAGGGGAGGGCGAAGACCTTTTTTTTTTTACCTATGTAAATGTTTTCTTTGTGTGGGGGACGTACAAGTAATTAAGTCAATTCCCTTTTTAATACCATGAGTTCATTTTGTATGCAGCTTAAATGGCCCTCATGTTTTTGTATGAAACACATTACTTGGTGAATTGCACCCTATCCCCCTCCACACTCTGCGTGGGAAAGGTAGGGGCAGCCGTATTTTTTTCTGGCATGTGCGTCTTTCTGTTGGATGCCCCTCTCCAGTGGACCTGATCTCTCTCCTGCGTGATCCGAGTTTTTGCCTTCCTACTTGCCTCAATAATTGAACTGCCTCCTGTATTGGACTAAAGGAGGAGGCAGTGACGCAACCCACCACCTCTTTCCAAGCGGGCTTCGCATCCCTTGTCTTAGGAGGCTTGTTTGATGGACCATAAATTCTTGCATGGCGAGTTTTACATGAATGCACCTCCTTCGCAAGTAGATCTGTTTCCTCTTGAAAGAAGCATTCCTGGTCGAGCCTGTGAAAGATAGGCACTTGTTCATCTGACATGATGAAATTGCAGGTTTGTTTTGGTGTTAATGCACTGGTGTTATGGGAATGACAGTGACTGATCTGATTGGCCTGAATGGAACCAAACTCCCACCTCATTGTCAGGTAGTTAATTTGTCTTGGCCATCCCTTTTCACGACAGGGCTGCAGTTGTGCGATAACCCCGCGTCACAAAATCACCGGATTCGAGTTTGACGCCCTGTTTTTATTGGCGATACCATTACCTTTTGCATTTTCCGACGGTGTTTAGGTCATCCATTTAGTGCCCATGCTGTTAAAACTTTTAAACTGACGAGGCAAGTGTTCACAGACGGCACTAATTAGTTAATTGTCCATTTCTACTTCCTGAAACAAAAATGCAAAAGTGTAACAGGTAGGAGATATATGGCTGAAATGTTATTCTTTTATTTGGTATGGCATTTATTCATTTGCCAGGCTTTGCACCAGAGTGGAACCCACGTGGAAAGAATCTATATGAACATACTATTTGTGCATATATGCAACGTAGGTGCCACATATATGCTGCATATATGCGCATATCTGCTGCACTTAGGCCGCATATAGGCCAAATTCAGGTACATATACAGGGCATATAGGTCTCCTATATCGCTTCTTTATTTCCACATGTAGGCACTATATGTACATACAAGGTATATGTCTGTTATATAGCTCATATAACCAGTGGCAGATTCTGTTTGTCATACCTATTGTATATCAGGTATGACAGGTATGACTGCTGCTCATATCTCACTTTTACAACTGTCATACATGATGCCTAGCTCATATTTTTATTCTCAAGGAAATATCTGCATATTAGTCCAAAGTCCCTCACAGAAATAACAAGAATTTCACGCAATAATTTATTAACCGCATGTGAACATGTGACATTGATATCACATTTGATCCTAAATACATGTTCACATGTGACAACAGCAGATTAGGTGTAAACCAGTCATTATTAACTATGGCAAGTGAGAGAAGACAAAAAGCTATGATATCAACACAAATATCTAATACTATTTGTTACATTTTCTTCCTGAAACATTAACAATAACAAGGTCATTAATTCTTTCTCGACCATACTTATGTCCATTCTATGAAGATTGAGTTGTGTATTGTGGAAGAGAAGGAAATGTATAAAAACAAAATGGTTTGATTATGTATATTTCATCAGTTAAGAATTTTTTCAAGTTTAAGCCACTGCCAGATTCACCACATTAGATAAAATTGGATTCACATCATTACAGCTCATACATATCCACTGAACAGTTATACACCACACTGTTACATCCACCAAATGCAATGTTTTCTATCTTGTCTGTAATGCAGTTTCTAGATGAATATGGCTCAGAGGTCCTTCGTCTAAATATACCAAAATAAAACAAAAATAACAAAATAAAAGTACACAGAAGAACATACATTCAAGTAAACGTGCCTTTCAGTAGTCATTTTCATCCCCACATCTATTTGAGATCTATTTGAGCATTTCACTGTGATTAATGAATTTGAAGACAAAGTCTACATTTCTGTTCACAGTGAACAGACACTTGTCTTTTATCTGAGATGCTTGTATAGCAACGTAGGTTTTATAGCACGTATAGCACGTAGGTTTTGCATACATGCGACATACATAAAATTGGCCATGAGTAGGTACATATATGTACCTATATGTATCTATTATATATGAAAATGGCCAATTTTATGTATGTCGCTTATTTGCAAAACTTATATATGACCTTATATTAAAACCTGTATGTTTATATAGGTTCTTTCCATGTGGGAAAGTACAACCTCAATTTCAGAAGAAATGGGACACTGTTTAAAATATAAACAAAATCAGTAGGCAGTAATTTGCCAGTCTCTTTTAACTTGTATCCAGTTGAAAAAAAAAATACATAGCAACTCAGCAACTTCATTGTTTTTTCTTAAATAGCAGCCATTTTGAAATGCGATGTCTGTACATTTTGGGACAGGGGTGTGTTTTTATAACACTCTTTTGGAACTGAGGTCACTAATTTTTGGGGTTTTGAAAGGAGAATATCTTCCCATTCTCGACAGATGTTGGACTTTATTGTTGGGTCGTTGTTGTTGTATTTCACATTTCATTGTCCACCACACATTTTTAACTGGAGAGTAATACAAACTGCTGGAGCAGCCTCACTCTGTCTCTACAAAGCCACACTGCTGTAATATGTGCAGACTGTGGCATGGTGTTCTCCCGCAGGACCAAGCAAAGGAGTTCCTGAAAAAGACAATGTCTAGAGAGCACATGGACTGATCAGCCACAAAATTAAAACCACCTGCCTAATTGTGTGGTTACACAATTGGTTGTGTGTAGGTCCCCTTCATGCTGCGAAAACAGTTCCGTCAAACTGATGTCCACCAGATGGACTTAAAACTCTGCCTATTTGAATCTCATGCCCTGTTTACACATCCAAAAGCTGCGCATCGTGGCTTTGTGGTCATGTCAACTCAGGTCCGCTTGTAAACGTCATGTAAGTAAAAATATAACCTGTCTCCTTCATTTGATTGCATTGCATTCACGTCACTCGTCGCTCCCGTGGGGCCCACTGACATCATGCCAGAGATGGTACAGGACTCTTCTGATTGGCTACTGCTGCAACATGGCTGTGCACATAGAAGTGACCCAAGGAGTACATTTGGCACCTTTTACTGTTGATTTATTCAGCGGGAAGAAAATGTAAATAATAACTATTGTCGACTTTGGAAAGCATGTGTATTTCAGTGTGTATGTTGTATCACTTGCCTATTTCTTTGAATTGTTCGACTGATGTAGCCTTTGTTGAAGGGGTGAATGAGGAACCATCTTGGCCAAATACCGTGCCTTTTGTTACTGCTCATTTTATATCCAATCATGATTGAGAAAGTCCTGTTACCTACTCATCTGGGGTTCAAATGGGTTTTTCTCCGAAGATTACACTACTTTTCCGGTCTTTTCCTTCCTCTGTCCCAGTTGTTTTGGATTGTGTTGCAGGTATCAAATTAGGAATTTGAAATTAATTAGGTTATAGAACATTCTGCAGTAGTTACCTGAAGATATGGTTACTTCAGCATTCAAATGTTCAGTTAAGAATATTTTTATCACAAATTTCCATAAATGTTTATGACAATATTCCAAATATCACCAAATAAGTGTATTGCGTGTGTGTAGATGGGTTTACATGGAGAGTCTAAGGTCAAACTCTCCATACAGCAGATAATTGAGCAGCTTGCAGATCCTCTGACACATCTCAACGCATATAGTTGAAAAAGCGCTGAAAATATCTAAGCACAGCTACAAGGCGTAATAAAAGATAAAGGAATATGTAGGTAAAGCTTATGGGCTCTGGCAGGGATAAAAATCGTTCTTTCCATTAACACAATTTGGGTCTGGACAAAGGTCAGATGCATATTTGGCCCGCTAATCCTGCTGCACCCTTTCTGATACAACAGACCTTCACCAACTCCTCAAGTGCCTCCGTATTCCAGCTCTGTACAACTGGCAATACCAGTAAATAATTGATGGCATTCATGTTTGGTTAATTCCTTTGCGCAGAAAGCACAGAAGGCTTTATAACTTAGTTTTTGTGTCACAGAGACTGTGAAAAAGTTATTACAGTGAAGCAATACATTTGTAAATTCTGTTACAGAATAATTGAGAAATTAAATTTTGGAATTTATGTATGCATCTCTATCTGCACAAAGGGGTTCATATTATGTTGACCTGTGGGGCAGAAGGGAAAATTTCTTGATTGTGGTTATTCAATAAGTGCCATACTACTGGCAGAGACGTGTTCACGTGATGACGCAATGTCAATCAGCTTATTTGGTGTGACATATCATGTTTAGGACCGGGAAAAAGGGTTCACTTGGGATTTTTTTTTCCATTCTGAGATTTACGGGGTGTCTCAGTGATATCCCTGTGATAGCGATATCCCTGCACTACTGTACTGTCAATTTACAACGCTTTGCTGTGCACAAATTCACACAATTCTTTTTTTCTCAAAATGAAAAACTGGGATCACTCTTTGATTTTGTTGGAAAATCTCAATATTCATAAAATGACCCAAGTGTCCCCTTTTCCAAGTCCTGCACACATATATTGACAAATCATTTGGGGAATGGATAAGTTACAGCGCACTGATCATGATGGATATCATCCAATTATTAAAGAATGTCTGTGAAAATCTCCACAGGAAACGTGCCTGACCAATCACTGGAGGGCACTGTCAATGCCCACAGGAAGAAAGGCACTGATTGGCATGTTTCTGTCAGGATGATGACAACACAGGCAAATTATGTATTTTTTATCATTGGATTCTATGTCCTGAGGAGATCCTTGGTGGCGTGCAAAGTTGGGCCGTGGGGTCGTCAGATGTGTGGTCACCTGCTCCACACTGCTTTTAGCATTGCTGAGGGTCAGAGGTCACATCTGAGGCTTACTTCATGCTGGCAACCATCATGTAGACTTGAGCTGGGATAATCAGAATAATTAATTTGAGCTGGAATGGGCCACATGCTTTATTTCAACAACTACCTAAAAAAAATCTGGCTACTTAGTTTAGTGACTTCTGTTCCCTTCCTCAACATGCGAGTCCTGAGATCTGACCACTGACATGTACAGTATATCTTCTATTTATTACCCGGAAACAAACTGATTCAACGGAGTCCTCTATTTCAAATATGTTTCATTAGACACTATTTATGCGATACAAAATAATTACAGTATGTTGAAGAAACATTTGCCAAAATTTAAGACTTGCATCATTAACAGACCTCTCCCTAGAAGGACTATTAGGAATCAAAGCTTTAAGAATCAAAACCTCTCTTGTTTTGCTGTTTTTCTTTGTCTCTGATTCCCAAATATTTCTGAAATGCTATGACAGAAATGTCGCTCTACATGTTTAGTTCAGCAATGGTCTGCATTTTAGGTTCTGTCTGAAAATAACTTGATCTTTTTTTTAAGAGACTATATACAATTATCATAGTCAATTAACCCATTCAAGGGTAGGTGCTTAGGTGTATTTTTTAGTAGGATAGTGTTCTTGAACTTTTGTGAGCAGTTGATCGGTCTAGTGATTGTTACAGGAGCATAAAAATGTTGTTAAAAATTTTTATCACGTATTGTCAAACTTGATGGGTTATGGCAATATTCCAAATTGCCAGTGTTGGAGTGTAATTCTCCATTTGTGCCGCACCGCAGGACTCGACCCACCAGCTATTGTTCTGCTCAGACGAACTACTACAGTTAAAGTGTGTTTTCACTCGTCGGGTGTCTCGTGTCCGGTCTTTACTATTCTCTCCGAGTCAGAAGCGAAAGCTCCTTTTCAGCCGTCTGCTCGTGGAAGTGTATGGAAGTTACAAACCTCGACCTTGTGGAAATGGTTTGAGTGCCAGGTATTCCTGTTCGTGTTATTGTTTGGAAAAACATAGTGAGAATATTTGGCCGTGTGCTTATCTGATACTATCTCCTCCTCTATTAGAGTGCAGAACACACATTTCCAACCTTTTGTAATGCAATTTCCCAGTGCGTATGGAGTGCTGTGCTGTGCCAAGCACCGCGGGGTTTCTGCAGGCACTCACCATTGACTAAGTTATCTCTTCCTGGTCGTCTGCATCCTGCCACACGGCTGGAAATGTCACACACTCTTGTTCATTCATACTTCCTACAAATGACTGTTTTCATTAAAAAATGTACGCGAAGATAAACAAACAATAGAGGAGCGGGCTTTTGTTGCTGCATTGCGCACGATTTCACTTCCTGATATTCGAGTTAAATATTGTTGTTAACTTTATGAATTCAACATTCAGCAGATTTTTTTATTTATTTATTTTTTACAATGGAAAAACCATTGATTCAGGTGATCACTTTTCTTTGGTATATGCTCATAATAGGAGTTTGACTTGCGAGAAACTGGTGTATGCATATGCACTTTGTATCTCTGGAGACAGAAAGGTTTCGACTAACCGATGCTTGAAAAAATGTGATGACTGAAAATGGAGTTTAAAGAAATTGCGGTGATTGCAACATTTTGGATTTTGGATGCGGTTATAATGTTGGATGGAGGATACAGTAGGCTACTGTGCAGTGATGATAATACACCACCACTTTCGTCTAAAAGGGGTTCTAATATATTACTTCTCTACAATTGTTCCTTGAAAATGTATTGAAAAATACTTTTGCAGGCAATGAGAACAAAATAATAAAAAAATAAATAATAATAATAATAATAAATTCCCCCAAGTATATTGAGGTAAAAATATGAGTAATAAACAAAACACTGGAAACATTAATTTTTTAATTAATCTTTAATCTAATAAATTTTTTATTAGCATTGAAAGGTGCTACAAATTTTATTTTTTTTACTCTTGCATAGCCTGAATGCATGTTTGAAGGCTCATTTCATGATTAATGATGCTATAAAATTGTTTAAACTGGTTTGAGGCCACAGTATTCTGCAAATTACCTCTGATGGGCAGTTGTTCCAGTATATAAGTTGACATCAACTTTGAGCAGTGTCACAGTGTTAAACACGAAGACACGATGGAAGAAGTTCTTCTTTCTGATTGGTTGTGGCCTTACATGATGCTGAAGGCGTTGAATGCTGCCATGGTACTATGCGACACGGCATCAAGCGTTTCACAGAGACCGGTTTGCTAAAAAGCTAGCGGCAATGGAGGTGCAAAATGGACGTTAAGTGCCTCAGATGTTCGTTATCTGAGTAGGACAAGTAAAAAAAATACATTGGCGGTCGACAGCACGGCAACGCCGTGATGATATATAGGGTCAGAAGTGAAGATATGAAAGTATCAAGATCTACTGTTTCCAGATGCCTGAGTGAAAATGATTTAATTGGTTGTGTTGCTGCCAAGAGCTGGCAACATCAGAAGGACTTGAGCTTGCCAAGAAATTCAAGAATTGGACACCAATGGACTGGGAACAAGTCCTTTGGACTGATGAATCACAATTCAAATTTTTTTCACCTAAATGCAGAACTTATACTATATGCGCCATAGAGTGGAGAATGTTACTAAAATGACTGTTTGACTTCTGAAATAAAACAGGGTGGAGGTGGTAATATTATAATTTGGGGTTCAGTCTGCTTGAAAGGAGCTTGTGACCACATAGAAATTGACAGTCCAGAGTACACCTTAATCCGATTTGGGAAATCTGTTGTAACATCGAAGGAATATCTTTGGAATGAACTTCAAACCATATGGAACGGTTTAACGAGTGAGGAAATAAAACATTTTTGAAAACTATGCCTGAAAGATTGTAAATGTTGTAATCAAAGCAAAGGGTGGTCACACTAATTATTGACTTTTTTTTCTCAAAAAGACATTATTATTTTTATTTTTACTCTGTTTTGTAATCTGTATACCTATCATCTACAAATGATCCAATTTTACATGAAATAACTACATACTTGAATAGCACTTGGTATTGATTTATCTTCATTTTGTTAAGTGTGTAATCATCACTGCACGCTACTGTATTTATAAATGTATAGTATACTGAATCTATGTACATAAACAGTATATAAATGATCTCGAGTTGCTATTTATGTGAGGAGGCAATTTTATTCTAACTGTTATGTTCCAAACCTGGGAACCAAGTGCGGAGGCACAGTACAATCCATTAGGGAGGTTTATTGACAGCAGTATGGTAATGACTGGGGAAGGTACCCCAGAGGAGGAGAACACAGTTCAACTCTAGGCGAGTGTGGGCTCTCAATCACGGGCCTCTGGCTTCTGGGATAACAGCCAGGTGGAGAGTGCACTTTGCCAGAGCCAAACTGTCCCACAGGATGATGAAGTGGCTTGAGGGAAACTTGGTCAATCCTGATGATAGTAGAAGGATTGGGAACTTGCTCCTAATAAACTGGGCAAAGGGACAGACTTGGAAGGGTTAAGAAGAATGCAGTCCTGTCCAATGCATCCTGGAACCTGATCAGGCTTTGAAGCTTATTCCTAGTTAACTGGACTGAGGAACTGACTTGAGTTGGGTTAGCTAGAACGCGGTCACAATCTAGGACCGTGAGTAGGCTTGGAAGCTTGTTTGAGTAAACTAACTGAAGAGGAAAGCCTCTGTGAATAGCTGTCCTTAAAGATCATGTAACACACATTAAAGATAAAGAGTTTCTACTAGAACACTGACTGGTTCTACACACAATTGCGAATTACAATCCATCCACTTGCAACTCAAAGCAGGTGGCGTAAATGCATGTCTCAGACCTATTACTAAATAACCATGAAATGTTTTCCTTTTTTAATAAGGGGAACAATCTCATAACATCTGAAATCAATGGCTAATTTCAGGCAGTTGGCTCAATAACTACAAGTGCAACATGTGGAAAATTTTTTCTAATTTTGGTTGTTTGAAGCGTGTTTGCGAGTGCCGGTCATGGAAAATCATTTTCAGCCACATGAAGTATTACAAATATGTGCAGGGGTCTTCAAAAGCATCCTGCATGACTGTGATTAAATACCTGCTCTTAAACATGTTGTTTTATAAAAAAACTCATGCAATTACTTCTCTATCTCTGCAGGATCTGAAGAAATGCCTTATAACGTGCTGAATAATTTGTCGCAATTCATTTCCCGTCATTAGGGAGACATTTCAACCACCATTTTGTCATTTCAGAAAGGAGGTGTGCACTGAGGCTTTGCCTCCAAAAGAGTTTGTGTTGACTGTGCTTGTAGCTGTAAAGTGCTAACGTTTTCAGTGACGAAGTACGAGGCTACAGGACGGAAAACAAGAGCTGCGGCTCCCGGGCAGAGGGATTATATTAAACAGGATTTTCCAGGAGCAGAGCATCTTGACAGGGTGCTTCCTAGATATTTTTCAAAATTCCTGGCTCAGCAGAACAGCGACAGGGGGGAATGTTTGTTTTGGATATATGAAGGGTCTGCGAGTGCGTGGCTCAGCAGTTCTATCGCGTCCACTGATTATGCATTTTAATAAAAATGAAATAACCAGCAATGCATGCTGGAATTAATGCAATGCCAGACTCTGTCTTCTATATCTAAACCTGGACAAGAAAATGAAAAAAAAAATGCCGCAATCCAATGGAAAAACACATTGTCCATAAAATTCCACTCTTGTACTGACAACATGCACATACGCACACGCTGACACCATACGGCCGATTTAATAAAGTAGCTGAAGTACTTCTTTTCTGTTTGAGCTACTGTGCTTACAGTAATCTTAGAAGTTCTCTATCAGAGCTGTGCTCATAATGTTACTGTAATACTTCAGGTCACAACGCCATTAAGTAGAAGTGTCAATTTGCGGTTGGATGCCTGCTACACTCTGATTAAGCTTGCATCCAGTACCACTCAGATGGACCAAAGTGGTGTAATCTTTGTCTGCTTTTTATTTCTCATGTTTTTCTATTCTCTTACTTAATCAGCCTTCACATTTATGGCATCAAACATTTTAGCTATAATTTAAGATGAATAAATTACAGCACTGTTACAGTCATTTGTTTGCACACATTTCTAACCACTCTTCATATTAATGACCAAGATGAATGCAGAAAAATTTTGCAAATGCACAAAAATGTTTTGTATCAAGTAAACTTTGACAAAGTCCATTTTATTCTTTAGGACAACGGACAATATTGGACCTGAATAAACGATTCTGGACTTGAAATGGATGGAATCATCCTCTTTGAATAATGATTTAAAACATAATTAAAACAATGATATTACATAAGAGGCTAATGTGTTGGTTGAGCCAACCTTTGAAAATAGACCAGTCCAGCTCAAAAAAATACCAAAAAAAAAAATAAAAAAACAGGGCAATTGAGTTCAAACCCCTGCCCTTTCCATAATTGAAACACTGATTACTAAAACCCCTCAAGTCAAGTCAAGTGTGACTTATGGGGTTTTAGTAATAGGTGCTTCAATTTTCAACCTTTTGTGTGATGTCGACCTTGACCTGCGATATTAATCTGTGAAAATCTAATCACTTCTTGCAGTTGTCTTTAATAACCTTCCCTTCACACCATGATGAATCAAAATCGGGACAGAATTCTCTCCACAATCCTGCTTACAAACATACAGACGGTCAGAGAGACAAACTAATCGGAGTTAAAAACATCACCTCCATCCTGCTTAGTTTGCGGAGGAAACAAAAAAAAGTTTCTCAATGGAGCAACGACCCGGAGCCCTGTGCTCTCTCGGCACTTAAAGCAAGGCCTGGTACGGTGGAATGGTGTGGCTGGCGGTTTGTAGCACCGCGCTCAAGGGATTATCCCTGGAAATAATCCTTCAATGGAACCTTAAATAATGGGTTGATCGTACTCCATGTTTCAACTTGCGGGAGTAAGAGGATTGAGTTCCACCCTGCAGTATTTAGGCCACACTGCAGTCGTGGCACAGCTGGAGAGCTAGTTTAGTTGTTGTTGTAGCTACAGTGAACAAGCAGTGATGTTTAGGGTTAAAGGTATTAATGGACTATTGACCTTCCAACAGTGAGGCAGAAATACAGTATTTGGACAGTGACACTTCATATTAGGGATGCAATTTGTACATGGTTCTCACAGTATGGCTATTGGATGCAGATTCCCACAAATAAAGCTGACAGACGTTAAATGCATGTTGATGTTCTAATGTAATGAGTCGGAATATGCCACAAAGGTAACTGCCCGAGCAGCAATGCACCGCATGACCTTGCTTCTAAAAACAAACATTTTCATGCGTATCTTTACTGTTCAAAAAGAGAAAAATCAGACAAGATGGAGATAAAAACCATATTAAAGAGGTCAGTAATAATGGCTTGATGATTTAATGATGGCTGGAACAGAACTGCCTCCTGTGCCGCCAGCTGCGCTCATTCCAAAGACTCATTTTTTAAGTATATCTGACAAAAACTGAGTTTGGTGAGCACAGTTCGGGTATGTTATTGAAGCTTAATATGGGTATATTGTCTGAAGCTTTTAGGTATTGAATGGCTATTCTCAACTGGAGTGATGTTTGTGTGTTCACTGTCAGGCTGAATTCAAGCTATGAAGTAAAAAATATATATATATTTTTCCCACATATATGAAAGAAATTGGAACACAGCGGTGGGTGTCAAGTGCAATAGCACTTTGTCTGGGATAATAGGGGTTGTGTTGTCTGAGAGCTGCACTAACAATGGCATCTTTTTTCATACGTTTGTTTACTTTAGTCTTGTGCATCTTCCCTTTTCTGTGATTGCCTTCCTTCCTTCTTTGGCACTATGCAGTAGCATTCCTGAAAGGAAGCCGTAGCGCTGTAGCAGTAGCCAGCAGCCGTCAAAGGTGTCACTGACACGGACTATGATGTTAGAAAAAAGTCTCCAGGAGCACGTCAGTGATTCAGTAGATTAATACTGTCAAATTTAAAGGTTTTTTTTTTTGTTGAGAAAATTGTTCTTTGCCTAGGATTTTCACTCCTACAGTGTCTTTTCTAACGTAGCGTAGCCATGGTAGCTTCTGGAGAATGCTGAATGCCGTGAAGCTAGCAATCTTGTTCATTGCTGATAGGTGAAATGCTATCTTTTTGTGAATGAAATTTTATGGAGTGTATGTGAGACAACTTTTTTGACGCTTAAGTTAATGCGTTAAACATATAAGCGCAGGACAGATTAACAAAATACAAATGTGACTCCACCTGGTCACATATTTGTACGCTGTTCCTAAATGCTTACAATAAATGTTTAACTAATAATTATACAAATAAATGAAATGCCACTGAAGCTGATATTCAGATGTTTGTGCTGAGTGATTCAAAATAGACTATTAACGCTATTTATGTGGACAATCCATTTGTCCATCAGAGAATGATGAATATCTTCCTTTACATGCGGCGCTTCCTGTATTACCTAGATTGTCTTATAATACCTATGATGTAATGGTTTTTAATAGTTTGTGTGTCTCGATTATTCAATTTTACTGTGCAGTAGGTGCAGATGATCATATGAGTTGGCATATGTTGGCATAATGTCCAAACAAATGATAAACCTGTTTAAAGTAACGGAACATATCCTATAAATGTACAGTATGTGGTTTACAGTAATCTTTGCGGTTGGACTCAATCCAGTACACTAAATTTCCAAACCTCTGCCTTCAAGCTGGCCAAACCTTAAATAGAGCCCCATTCTGAGTGGGATTGGCATACTGTCAGGAAACAGTAATAACAGTCCTTTTAACTAAGTGTGTGTGCGCGCGCGTGTGTGTGTTTGTTTGATTGTTAACGGATGCAGGTGGGTGGGTGTGTGTGAATGTTGCCATTTGCTGACTCTACTCTGCTATACTGTGTTGACAGTTTAGACACTCACCAGGTAAACACCTCCCAGCTTTCAACAGCGCGATGCCAGACAGTTAGTATGAGCCCTAGGCAGTTGGTCAACAGCAGGCTGTGCACTGGCGGTCATTACGACTGGTCAAAGACCATGTAATTAACTGGTTTCACCATGGTAAGAAAGACTACCACTCCCGGCGGCAGTCTCCTTATGACTGGACTCAGTTAATATTGCAGAGGGGAGACTGATGTGAGGACAGGACAGTGGATATGGGTTTATGGAAGCTCTCATGTTTGGCACGCGACAGTGGAATTTCTATAATGGCCCTTAATGCGGTTCAGTGATGCTGGGGGAATCTTCTGCCCCTTTCCATCCCTGCAGCAGAGTTAATACATTTTTTTCAGATTAAATATTATTCCACATACCCTCGGAAGGCTGATAGCGTTTATGTTTGAAAATGTGTTGGAAGTCTGGTGAACATTCGCTGTTTAGTCAGATGATCCCTGTTAGACAATGAAATGTGATAATGCGCGATTGACCCGACAGCAAAAGATCTAATTTACTTTGGAAGCTGTTGCCCTTCCAGCTATGTTTATGTTCAGCTCTGTGAGCACAGGGTGCTGGAGGGTAACGGCAGACTGTCGCTCAAAGTTTTGCTCCATAAGAGCACTGAAATCACAGTGCGATTGAAAGATGTGGTTATTACAAAAACCGAATGTGATTTAGCTCAAGTCTCTGATTTGGAGGGAGTGCACTGCGTGTAAAATTGTTTTAGTAAAGTGAGGAAATTGGTCCTCTCTGCAAATTTATCTCAGAGCTCATACACTCTAATGACAATTTCGAAGCCATAACCGCTTCAGGGGCTGTGGAGGCCATTGTTGGCAGACGTATACCCTTTTACATCAAAATTAGGGTGTATAAACCCATTAAAAATAGCTGATTTGATCCTTTTGCATTGCGAGTAGAGGAGTGTGCCGTTCTGTTTTTTTTTTTTTTTGTGATGTGTCACTTTCAGCGTCATGAATTTGCCGGAAAACAGGGTTTAGCAAACAGGAAGCAGTAACAGCAGCTCTTGCACCTCGCTGTATTGCCAGTGTTGCATTGCAGAACAAAATCTCCATTGTATTTTGTTTCCAAACAATAAATCACCTTCCTGCTGGGATATTTACACGTCAGCGTCTGGCACTTCAATGCGTGTCGTGGCATAGCGGCGGAAAAGGGGCGAAAATTAGCGTGTGCACTCGGGTCTCATGTTTACATCACCGCCGATCGGAGCTGGAGGCGATAAACGCTCATGGCTTCTGCACAGTCATCTGACCCGGGAATGAGTGCCAATTGTTCCCTTTCACTCTGAAGACAAAAGCAAGATGTTTGAGGGTGTTAGTGAGTTTTTTGAGTGTGAAAGGTCAACAGATAAGGTTGTTTGAGTGACTGAGTATGCACATGGTAGCAATGGAGATAAATTGTTGGACACTCTGTCACCCACTTTCTCTGTTGAGACACCTGCTTATAAGTCCAATCTTTGACAAGCAGTATGAGTCAGGCAATGCCTTTAATACTAGTGTACTTTTATTAGCACATCAGCATTTCGCCTTGGCCTCTTATTGTCATGGTGTTGGCCTGCAGGCCCTCCCCCCTGCTGCATTCTTTGCCTCCACCTTAACGAGCCACACCTGTTGCTCGTTAAGGTGGAGGTGAAGTTTTAGTATTTAAGAGTGGGCTGCACCTATCTTGGTGCAGCAGTATTTTGTTTGTTTCTGTCCTGAGCCCTGTTACGTTTTGTCTTGCTGCTTCCCTCTGGAACTCTTTTAACTTTATAAATTATTAAAGATTTTTGCATTTTTTACTCAGCCTGCGCATTAGGGTCCCTTTCTACCTCTTTGGGGAACATGGTCCCAGCACCCGCTGGCTTTGTCTCTTGTCGGCGGGCCACATTCCATGACATTTTTAAACCACTGCATCTGATGGTTGTAAAAATAACAGACTCTGTATTTTATCAATGGTTTTCGCATTATGTGAAAATTAAAATAGTGAACAGGTTTTGTTAACCGTTTTTTTCTAATTATTATTATTTTTAGTCAGAATAGACACCGTTTGGTTTCAGTGTTTTAAGTTTATTATGCTAGCTTCTGAAACATGTTTTTGAGCTTTTTACGGGCTGACAACGCAGAGCGTAACGAGCTTTTCAGCCTTGAATACCAGGAAGTTATGATCCTTGCTGTAATTAAGTATCCCGTTCTTGAATTAAACACCTTTTCTCTTGAACCTTGATTGGGCTCCATGATTTGTATTCATAGTTTAGACCAGGGCTGCCCAACCCTGTTCTTGGAGAGATACCATCCTGTAGGTTTCTGGTCCAAACCTTATTCAACACACCTGATTCAGCTCATTAGCTGCTCATTGAGATCTCTAACTGGGAAAGCAGGTGTGGTTTGCTTTGGGTGCAGTGATAACCTTCAGGATGGTAGCTCTCCAGGAACAGGGTTGGGCAGCCCTGGTTTAGACTTTCAACCCTGCAGCCCTGGTTTAGACTTTCATTGTTGACTGGCGGTTTGGCTGAGATTATTGGGTTCGTCCTCTTGGAGAGATTGAAGTGTCAACAAACTACAAGAAGCCCTGTGGCAGGCAAAAGTCCTGTCTGTCATGAGCCAGAGTCTTCCCAACACCACTGAAACTTTCGCAGACTGCAAAAAACATAAAAAAGCAAGCCTCCAGCAGATGGATCCTGGAATCCAAGACCTCAATAGGATGGGTGACTTAGGAAGTCACAACCAGATGAGCCCCAGAGAGAGTACGGGAATTGAAAGGGGTCTATATGACCCATACCACCATTCAGTCAGCTCCGGCCGAGTGGCTGAAGCTAAGCAGAAATGGGCTTAGGGATGGGTTAGTCCTGAATAGGAGAACACCTGAGAAAGCTTAGTTGCTGCTGGAAGTGGTGTTGGTGAGTCAGTAGGTGGCCATCTTTCCTCTGGTCAAGTAATCCCTAGTGCCTCAGCGCAGTGATGGGGACACTGACTCATTGTGGTCATCCAAGATCCCATGGCTCTTCAACAAGAGTATGTGGGTTCCCATTGTCTTGTCTAAATTCTCATCCTGGCTCTTTCAGCCATCCACCTGATCACCCACTGATTTAATCGGTGATGCATATTGTCTTTTCCTTCGCTGTCTCAGCTGATACAGTATGTGGTAACTGTTTAGGTTCAAAATGGCTACCATGCATCACCCAGGTGGGTGTTATATATTGGTGATGGTAAGGTGAGATTCACACACATGACTATAAAGCGCTTCGAGTACCACAAGAACGCGTTATATAAATTCAATGTTCATTCGTTCATGGTTAGGAAGATGGCATCCTCATGCCGCAAGCCAGGGAAGGACAGTTGAAGCTGGTGTGAGCTTCCAAATCAGTCACCGCCTGCACAGGAAATTGGGCATTTCTCCAGGTGGAACATGTAGACGCAGAACATGTCACCTTGGTTGAGAGGATAAGGATGAATTTGTGGATGTGCCTCTTAACACCCCTCTTTAGGATGGACATGGTCTTCATGAGAGACATGAAGCCAGAAGTTAGACAGCAAACTGTATAAGAAAGTTTCCACAATAAAAGCAAAGATCATTTGAACCTTGATGCTGGCTCCTGAGATGTGAGCCGAGCTCTGTCAGCTTTCACGGGGCTTAGTCACTGGAGCAGATGCAACTGCACTGCACTGCCCAGAAATTTGCAAAGAAGCACAGTGTTGGAGGCGGAGCTGTCTATCCACTCATGTCTCCTGTAGGGAGACATACACCCTGATGGCCGGGTCCACCAATCTGTAAAACTCCTGTATTAGGTGGCATGTCCTCAGCTCATCTTGGATGCGGTCAGACAGGTCAGACGGGAATGCATTGTTGAGGGCTTCCTGATTCCTGCCTGCTGATGACACTGAGGTCAGGAACTTTTTATTTAAACTTTATACAGGAAAACCCAATGAGATCTCAGTCTCATTCGCTGTGGTGCCCTGTTAACAACATAAAACACAATGCATTATCATGAAAAATGAACGATGCAGTACAATAAAATCATCATACAGGAATAGCATGGTAATAACTTAATAGCATAGTCAGATACCTAGAGATGATCTGGCCTCAGGTTGAGAGTTGAGTCGTGCCACTGAATGCCCCACCAAAGTCCGGTCAAGTACCTTCCTCATCTCAGCTACCAAGGATTGGAAGGTTTTGGCAGCTGGATTCCTGGACTCTCAGAAAGCTGCCCAGGCTCTGGCTCTTCCTGCGAGTAGGGTGATGACATCGACCACTTTGGCTCTCTCCGATGGAAATAGTGAGAACCGTAGCTCAAACACTGAAGAGAATTGAGTGAGGAAGTATGGCTAGGCCCCTACAGTAGTGGTCAGGAGGTGCAGTCTTGGTTCACAAGTACCTCACAAAGAAACCTAGAACTAGCTCTGTGTGCATCACCACGAAGCTGGTGGACTGAGCAGAGCCCGCAGAATCTCCCGTCAGTCCTGCCACTGATGATATCTGCTCAGCGAGGGACCGTAGGGAATGTTGCATGGACTGGAGATCCACTCCATGCCACCCCAGGTGGATGTCTTGGTATCGAAGAGTGTTCGAGAAATGTTGGTCAGCTGGTTCCATTCCGTTCAGATTATACGGCAACTATGATGCTAAAACCACAAACCTTGCGCAGACCCTGGAGTTGCAGAGCAAGCACTTTAATCGATGATCGATAGGCAAGGTTTGGTAAACAGCAGGGTTGCGTAGACAACGCTGATCACAGTCCAGTAGGCAGACATCCAAAGCATGGCAGCCAGGATCATATTGGGAAGACAGGGAAAGGTCAAACAGACAGGTGATGGTGAAAACCAGGAAGTCAATCCAAAGTTGGCAGGAGAGGCAAAGGTCAAGGGTGAATCTGAAGCAGGGCAATTGAAGACGCAGGGTAAGGGATGCAGGAACAGACAAGTAGACATGGGAAGGCATGGGGAAAAGGAAACAGGAACAGGGAAATACAGCTGGAAAGCTGGGTAATTAACACGAGGCGGGCACAAGACAATTAGGAAAAGAAACCAATGAAAAAGTTGGATTTATGATAATCATGACAAGCGAGCAAAGAGGATCAGGTGAGGGAGTGCAATAATGGGAAATGAAAAAAAAAAACAGGTGCTGGTGATAAGGCAGATGACGAGCAATAAATCAAACAATGGAAAGCGACATGGGACAAAATGCACACTGAACGAAAGACTAGGTTTTGCAGTTGCTCCCTGCACTAAGCAATTTCTGTGAGGACCTTCTAGCATTTGCTATCTGCACATCTGAACAAAATCTTTTTCAAGACTTGATTTATGTCAAATTTGGTACAAAACGGCATTCCTCAGTTGTATCCCAAACGGGCGAACAGACAACTTGTTATACCACTACAAGAACACAGAAAAAGTTATTACATCCTGATGAATTTTTCCAGAAACATCCCTAGAGGCTCAATGCGGACAAAGGTCTGCTGACTGGAGTGATGTGGCCTGAAGAACAGAGAATAAATTCTCTGGGCGTAGTGGCCTTATTTCCCCATGCCAGACTACCAGCCTAAAAAAAGGGTACGCATTTATGACAGCTGAATAAATATAAATGCAAATGTTAGTCTTTTTTTTTAAAGGTTGCCATTTAGATTTTCCATCAAGAATGGAATTTAATTGCATGTGTGTATATTTGAAATTAAAGGTCTAATTTTTCTCAGATGATATTGGTTCCCATTTGTGTCCCATGATTCCCCTTTATTGGCAGTTCAGTAAAATAACACTTGTGGCAAACATAGTCATAATATATTAAGACCTCTGCACATTTCAATGATATGTCCTGACATATCGGTCAGAGGGAAATACTTTGGCTGTAAAATGTCCAAAAAACAGTCACACAACCATCCAAAACAAGCTTTCACTGTAAAACTGTGGAACATGTGACATGTTTATAATCCAAACACCAGTGAGTAAGAGCTAAATGCCTGGTGATAATTTTTGTAAATAGGTGTTATCATTCAAAACACTGATGTTTATTGGATGTTGCAGTCGCGGTTTTTCAGATTTGTTAAATGCACTTTAACACTAAATCTAAACACTGTGACACGTTTAAAAAGTGTTACAAAAAATTGTTTAGAACTTAAACATTTGCTTTTACAGTGTTATCTTGAGGAACCTCCATAGACTTGCTTTTAGAACGGGCTGAACTGCGGTATAACAGTTGCACTGTTTCACAAATAATTACTTTATTTCTATTCTGTTAATTTATCTATAAATAATAATACATTACACTGGTTGTCCATGTCTGTTTTGGTGTCAAGGCTATTTTACTTAGCATGAAAAGGAAATCATGCTGGTGAAGAATCGTGCTGGTGGGAATATATTGTTAGGTTTAGCATCCTCATTCTGATATGTAGTTCCAAGCTATATCATAAATAATTAAAGTGCTGTATCCTTTTATGACCTGGAAAAAGAGACTGTGAACCCGAGGTTGACATTAACCACAAGCACTTTTAATCACGAATGGTAAAATGTCAGGACTACGCACTGTCTGGTTCTTCCATCGCTAAGGTGGTCTCCAGTTGAGGTTTGAGGTTTTGAGAACGCGGCCCTCTGGGATGCTGAAATAACTTGAGGAAATGGCGAAGCCTTTTACAAGCCAAAGCAAACAGTGAAATCGCTCCTCTAGGACCAGTGTAATTGGGTGCACTATACTTACTCAAACACAGCACTTTACTGCAGCGCTCAAGGCAACCAAAAGGCATTAGCTGAAACAGCTTAAATGCTAAGGACATTCAGTGACTATAAGCTGAATTTTAACTGTAATGGGGGCAAAAACACACACTTTTCTTAAGGATTTGAATGTTTTCACATAGTTGTTTGCAAAGATCGATTCCAGCCCTAAATCAATCTCCTTTCATCTTCCCTGCTGCATCAAGCTAAGGTGAACTGCTGCTTCTCTGCAGAAAGCCTCTATTTATAACTACAGATTTACTGGATCTCCAAAATCAATGGCCAGCCTGTCATTGGAGAATGTGTCGCCTACATTCACTGCTGCTCCAGCCTCCAGCCACCACCGAGCCAGGAAATCCTGTACTTTAACACACTATTCAGCACTCACAGAGTTAAAAGGCAAATTTTTTTTGTCTGACTACAGTGTCCTGGAGTCACAATATGAATATTCTCATTGATGTGTTTCTTTAATTACAGGGGTGCCCAAAAAATTACAGATGGGGACAATGGGATAGATTTAGCTTAATCTTTTAAATTCAAGATTCTGTCTCAAATTTGATACTTTGAGCTCACGCATCAGGATTCAACCCGAGACAGTTTATTCTCTGCAGAGAATTATAGACTCTCAGATATGTCATTGTTATCTAATTTGATAGATTTGTCATAGACTGTGGTCATTGCAAAAGGAAGCTCTGGCTATATGTTTTTGTTTATCAAAGTTAACAAAAATGCCTGGACAGATCGGAAACTATGTTGTTAGCCAAAACCGTGCTGTATTTTTGTTGGTTTTATGTTGATGTCCTGTTGACATGCTGACTATCAAATATTCTTAGAACAAATTTGAGTAATCCCTTCCTTAAGCACTGGCACCACGGTCTAACTGTCACAGTGATCCGAGGGAAGCAGTAGTTTGGGATTATGTATGTAACTGGTACAAACTACCCTTGGATTAGAAACAATGATGAATGAATGAAGTTGCTCAATGACCTTTGTAGCCAGAATATGGGTTGTCCTTTGGATATGTTGTGATTTTAGCATGCACTATATTTCATTCAACATACAAAGTAAGTTTTTGCGATCGTAATTTTGCTAAATACAGATAGTTTTTTAGACCTTGAAACAAAAATACTTTTATTTTGTCACGCTCTGAAACATTTGTGTCAATAGTGTATAATGTGTTTGATTATGGTTTGATTAATATTCTCATCGAGTATTTAATCACCATTTCTTAGACATTTTCTCGATTGCCTACATGCCTTTCAATTAGAATTTTGTAAATTGATTAAATTAAATGTTGTGTCAATGTGTTTTTGTATCAAACTGGAACAGCATGCTTCCTTGTTCTGCTCTAAAGGAGCAATTAATTGAATTTGCACACTGACTTACAAAATAGGACGTCTCTCATCCTGAAAATTTTTTATTTATGTTCTTTGGTTCTGAATGCAGCCCATAATATAAATACTGTTGCTATCTTTTTTCAGTTGTCTTTTGGGGAGATATCGCTTTAGATGAGGAAGATTTGAAGATGTTCCAGATTGACAGGACGATAGACCTGAGTCTGCACACACACGAAAGACAAGGACACACATCAGGTAAGTGTGTGAAATATATTTGTGTCAAGAAGAAGTTTTTCTGGCAGCTGATTGGTCAGTAAATTGTTTTCATCCAAATCACTGGCACCCTTGATGAAAATGATTTAAAAAGGCTGCAGATAAAAAGCACAGTTCTTAATCCAAAAGATGATTTCAAACATAGTGGAAAACAAAATCATTTTCAACACTTTTATTCTCATGTCGCAGTGTTACTTATTACGCCATTTTTTAATGAAAACCATCGTTGACTAAATGATTGGCAAACTAGAATTATGTTAATCTCAGGCAAAATGAACAATATTGCGCAATTTTACCACTTCCTGTTATAGAATTGAGAATCCAGTTGTCATCTTCCTGTGTGGAAAAAGCAAAAGAACTCTATTCTTTAACTGCTAGTGGTCCTGAAGCACCAGTTAAAGTCATAGTGACTTCCATAAATTATTACGTAATTTTTTCCAATGAGTCTGGTGTCTCTAGTCTCTGCTAGTAGGCATGAGACAGTCACACGGGCCAGCAGAACAACAAAACTGCTTAAAATCGACACAGAAATGTTAATGGGAAGAACCATCCATGCTCTACCATCGTCACCTCTGTACTTGGACTTGCACTGCATCAAAAAGAGAGGGCATCCACCGATACAACCCCAATGAGCTTTATAATTGCTGCATGAAGGATTGGTCAAAAAATCTTCCAAAATTCACAGCTGTCAACATTGTCAGGAGCATTTTCTCAGAAGCACAAAACTGCCAATGACTTTGGCCTATGGGTTTCTTGAAAAAGATTATGAATACTTACTGGAGAAGCAATGGAACACATGAACTCAATGTGTCAAAGTACTGTTGTTCACCTCATGTTTGAACAAAGCTGAGATGTGCATTGTATGCAGTCTTCTTTTTTAATCTATTTTATCAAGGATGCCAATAGTTATGCGCCTGAGTATAGCCATAAACCAGCTATGGAATCCCAGTCAGGTCTCAGACACACCCTCTGCACACATTAGCCCTACCTCAAGCGTAGCTTCTATACTTCTGTGATCTTGTTTGTTCCTGGACTTCCTGTTGCCCATGACATTCCATTCCTTCGAGAGGGAGGACGGAAAGTAACAATGCGTGTTGTGTGTGTGTGTGTGTGTGTGAGAGAGAGGGGGGGGGTGGTGGCAGAGGGTAATGGCCTGATGCCAGTGAACCATGTAAGGAGGAAACTCAATATTTCACACCTCACTTACAGGCTGAGTCAGAAAGTCAGGGAAATATCAGACTGCCCTCTACCTCCATCTTTAAAGCACTACTTCAGGATGCATTTACTGTTCTCTAGAATTCAGTTCTAATCAATCTCCTGCAGGCCTAAGGACCATTTAAAGTCCTACAGGACTCGATACCAATCAGTGTCCTCTGGGTCAACAATATGTGCCATTCACAGTCTTCCAGAACTCAGTACTTACTTATCAGTGTCCTCGAGGTCTATGTAACATTTACAGTCCTTCAGAGCTCAAAACCAACCAGTGTCTTCCTGGTATAAGTACCATTTACAGTCCTCTGAAACGCAGTACCTGTCAGCATCTTCCCGGTTTAAGTCCTATTTACAGTCCTGCACAACTTGGTACCAATCAGCATCCTCCATGTTCACAGTAGGTACCATTCACAGTTCACCAGAACTCAGTAGTAATCAGTGTCCTCCAGGTCTATGTATCATTAATGGTCCTTCAGAACTCAGAACCTGTCAGTGTCCTCCAGGTCTAAGTATTGTTTACAGTCCCCTAGAACTAGGTACCAATGAACGCCTTCCAGGCCTTAGTACCAATTCCAGTCCTCCAGAACTCAGTACCAGTCAGCATCCTCCAGATCTATGTACCATTTACTGGATACAAGAGTTTCTTGGTTATTCTGAAGACAAGAGTAAAGAAGCTTTTAAGCACAGTACGACAGGAACAGCAAGCGGAACAATCCAGCAAGAAAATAATGCAGATCTAAAACTTTAATATTCGTAAAAATAATTAACAATAAGGAACAGGTGGTGAGGGGAGCACTAACAGCAAGATAATGCACAGGACAATAATTATACAGGATATTGAGAACTAATTAGGGAAAACAGAAGAAAAACCGTGACAAGTAAAGCCGGATTGCATGAATAACAGTACAAGAAAGACTCAGGACCTAATTAGTTCCGTTACTTAATCAGAAGGAATTTGCTAAGTGATGTGACTTAAGGTTGAGTGGTGAAACATAGAAAGTTAGCTAACTGAGCTTTTTAAATCTCGGCCGCATTTTCTTAATAAATGATGGCACGCAAGCTCCATTGCTGTCAAGCAAGTTTGCATTGGTTGTGTCCTTGATACTTCAGGAGAATAAGGGTCATCCTTCGGTTCTTGACGTTGGAACAGTTCTTGGATAGGCTAATGTGATGTCTCAAGCTCTCACAAGGCCACAAGTCCACTAATGCACAGACATTGAAAAAACAGCCATTGGCTTCCCCACTGAAACAAAATATGTCATCACCAGACAGGAACTTTCTGGTTTAGATTGTAATTTGTTAGAAAGACAACATCATTAGAATGTTCCCCAGAGA
The DNA here is from genome assembly GCA_029721435.1 of Gymnothorax reevesii. Taxonomy (NCBI): domain Eukaryota; kingdom Metazoa; phylum Chordata; class Actinopteri; order Anguilliformes; family Muraenidae; genus Gymnothorax; species Gymnothorax reevesii. Next base: position 49,369,826 of record CM056589.1, on the reverse strand, counting down.
GTCTTTTAACATATTTGTGTTCCAAACATTTCTGTCATTTATGCCATAGAGAAATATTACTAGCATAGTGCACACAGAAAGTGATGACATCCCCAGATGGTTATTATTTAGTTATTCATGGTGTAATGGAGGTTTTGCCACATACTTTAAATACCATCATTGATGTTGAATGAATGTACGAAAATAGGCAAGCTCAACATTTCTTGCATTCCATATTTAATTATTGTAAATGACACTCTGTAACATACATTATTTTAGCATAGTTTACTGAGTCACTTTTTAAGGCCAACTTAATCACCCTCTAAGGCCATTTCTGAAAATATTCTTGCAACCAGCAAGGGAAAATCTGAAAATCGGACAAATGCACTCACTGGGAGTATGTTTCTCATTCCAGGGAATGCTCTGGGAGCTTCGTTTATTGTTTTAATTAGATGAAAATGTTAACAAAATAATTTTATTCCGTGTCATCGTGAGTTTATGTTGATGTAAAAATGTTCAGTGTTAATTCCTCCTTAATATCATACATATGTAACAAGTGGATGCCGAGACAGACGGAGATGTGAGGGTGACGGGAGTTATAACTAATAGAAAACATGGCGGAAGGCTGTGTTCACAGAAAACCTAATAATATTAAGTAACAGTAACAGTAGCGGTGCCAAAACAAAATGGAACTAAAACGAAGGAAGTGTTATGATCCAGACCAGAAATCAAGTGCGGAGGCAGAGTTCAATCCAATAGTAGGCTTTATTGATAGTAACACGGCAACAGTGAACAGAACCCTGGAAGAAAGCACAGCTCAGTTCTGATGTTGTGGGCAAAATAAAAAGGTGTTGCGAGTTTCTGGCCTGCGGCTTTCTGGGATGACAGTCCGATGGAGTGAACGCTTTGCCAGAGCTGAACTGTTACAGGGCAGGAAGGAGTTGCTTAGGAGGAATGCGGTTACAGTCCTGATGACTGTTGAAGGTTTGGGACCCTCTGTGATGGTTGGTTTTTCGAGACGCCAAATGCTGTGGCCGGAACGAAAGGAAGAATAGCAAAATAAGAGACAAACATGGACAAAATAAGAGAGGGAGACATGCGCTTCCGAAGGACCTAGATCCAGTCCGAGTAAAAATATGGAAGCAATATTGAAATGAAAGGGAAAAATCTCGGAAACTGAGATAATTAGATGTAGCACCAGACGGTGCCCAGAAAGAGGATAAAAGAGAGAAAGATTCCCTCGCTAACTAGCACTTTCCTCTTTGCAGCTAATTCCTCAACAACTCTCAAACTAGAGACCTTACTGGCTATAGTGCAAACAAAACACTGACACTCTAGCCAGGGCAGCGAGGCGGAACTTGGGCTTAAATAGAGTCCGGGCGCCGCCCCCAATTAATGCCAGCTGGCCCAAGAATCCGATTGTGGGAAAAACGATATCGTCCCGGACGAGAGCAACAAAGAAAGCTCCCAAAGCCACCGCCTGCCTCCAAAACCATGACAGCTTCTTTCTCATAAACTGGATAGAAGAACAGAGAACAGACTTGAGCAGTAATGAACAAGAAGGTGGTCTCATGCCCTGAACCTCAGGGAGAGTCCTGGGAGCTTGTTGTTATGAACTAAATCAGGAAGATAAATTCTGTACACTGTCACTAAAGGTTACTTTTTACATTCAAAAGACAGGGAGTTGAGCCAGAAAATACTGACTGGGTTTAGGCACATATAGTGAATTACAATCCTGCAACACGTCAACTCAAAGGAGGGGGTATAAATGCATGTCAGAGATGGAAGGGCTCAGAGCTGTGTAATGGGACACAGCCCAGGATAAGGCAGCACGCAAGACGCATACCAATCAGAAGAGACATTACTTCCTATGGACCCGCAAGTCGCTGAACGAGAGGAAACACAGGGGGCACTCACATGAGGGTTGTGACAGGCAGTAACAAAATACACAGGGACTGGGATACAAACAGAGTGAATATACTTGTCGAGACAAAGTGCTGTGCCACCCACCTGGTCCTGTTCTTAAAAAACTTCAATAGTAACGCGGCTCATCAGACAAAACAAGAAACTGGCATCTGAGAGGCCGATGAAGCTGTACGCACTTTTTGCGCTTGCAGAAGGAGGCATGACAGCACGCGAGGGCAGAAAGAAAGTCATTAACCCTTTCAGCGCCATAGGCAACTATAGTTGCCCAGTGATGTAAGCAAAAATCAAAAATCAAATGCTGATGCAAAATCAGATGCTGTCAAAAACCTGTCATGTGGCAACTTGTTTAAAAGAGCTCCCGCAGGGGAGCTCTTTTAAACAAGTTGCCACATGATAGGTTTTCAACAGCTCAGGATAACTACATTTTTTAATTTATTCAGCGCTCATGGGGTTAATTCTAAGAAAAGTTAATTCGATACTAAATTATTTACCGCGTATTCACTGTATAACTATCATCGTATTTGTATTTATGCAGGTGTTTATACGTAATGCGCAATGGGGTTTTCCATTGGTTTTCCCTTGTTCCCTTAATTTTTTGGGTGCTATGTTTTCCTCCTATGGTGCAAAGACATCCAGGCCTGGTGACCTGGGAATTATGAAATTCTTACAGGTGTGAGTATTTGAGCAAATAATGCATAGACTGTGCTGCCACAAAACCTCCTGACCCTAATACTGACCCTAGATGATGGATGAATGATTTCTGATGATATTTGATGTGAGAATTCAGACAAACCTTATAAAACAACAAAGATGGCAATTGATGGGCTGTTGTAAGCCTTTTGATATTCTCTGCATTGTGCTTACAGGTGGGCTCGGGGAGCAGGAATTAATGAAGAAAAAAGGATCTCTATACCTGCTTCTAGATCGGATACGAAGATTGAGCTTTGGTTCGTGTCTTAATATTTCCATAAATCCTCATATGTAATTAGTAAGTAAATAATGGTCATGCAAGTGTTTTGGAAAGACACTCATCGCTGTTAGATAAATAATATGCAAATTAAATTGACAATGAAACACTGATCAGTCTGTTTTGTAGAACTCAGTTTTCGTTGAGTGTATTAAATCGGAATTAGGATTTTATTATGCTCACTTATTCGTAATTTCAAATCTTAAAAATGGTTAATAACTGATGAAGCCAGGATTCAGAAATGGCTCAACATCGTCCTCACGTGAAGTCTTTACTCAATAGGTTAAACAGTGTAGATAGGTGGTGATCTTTTATGTGCAGCGTTAATAGTCTGAGATGGAGGGCGGAGAGTGGCATAATTCTATCTCCAGTGTTCAGCATTTATAGTCCAGTTATTGATCACAGTGATAATCGCAGGGCATAGTTTAGCACTGTGAGCATAACTGGAGATGTTCAGCTATGATATAATTTGGTACAAAGCATTTCAGTTGCCTGCTAAATAGACCCTCTCAATAAAAACGTTCATGGACTGGCTTATTTCCTTTCATCTCATCAATACCAGTCACTGAAGGGCTGATCCTGAACCTGTTTGGCCACTTGTGTTTTGAGGAACTTCGAGAGGTTTCTCGAAGTTCTATTGCAATGAGCCAGAACTCTATCACTTTTACTTTCCTTCAGTGGTAGAAACAATGGTATTTGTCTGTTCAGTCAAGAACATTCTAATCACACGCCAGTGTTTGTAATCTTACCACTAAATGATTTTGAGAAACCTTTAGCCAGATCACACTCCTTTTCTGTGCACCTTAATTAATTTGGGCCGAGAGCTGCCAGTGTTGGTCTGTTGGTATATCCTGACCTTGAGAACAAAAGCCTGAGATATTCATATTACACAGAAAAACATCTGACCACTATTCGCACATGACTTCTTTCTTCAACAGCCTCAATGAGCGCAATTACCACAGTGATGAACTCTCTGAATTGAATTGAGGATTTTAGCATACGCTGAATAGCATAGCATATTTGGAGCAATATGATAATGATTGAGTTCTGATATGAGCTATCTGTCAGCATGAGGGTGAGCTCTTGGGTTCATTTCTGTGAAAGCACCTGGAGTAAATATGACCCCCCCCCCCCCCCCCATAAAATATATTTTCTACCAAACTGCTCAGACTGCTTGAAGTTCAGTTTCACTTATTTCACATATATTAATAACTTGCTGTTAAAGTACAATAAGCAACAAGAAAAAGAAGATAAAGCTAATTATTTTCCTCAATGCACCAACATTAAAGTGATTTATTATTTTCTGAAGACAATTAAAGGATATCTCAATTATCTCCCAGACAATGGGCCAAAGAATTCCAGCAGCGAAGCTAAGGTCCCGAAACCCTCGGGGAAAAGCGGGAAGGCCAGAATTCCTCGAGCGGCCACTTCCAGAGCGGAGCGAATCTGGCCTGGAGGAGTCATCCCGTACGTTATCGGAGGAAACTTCACCGGTGAGCAGCCCTACTTTTGTTTTTCAAAAACCGCAGCTGGAGGAGATGTCTTAGGAACCGAAGGAGATCATATTGTAACTGCTTTGTGATTTTACTCGTGGGAGTGCTTGGCTGGGCGAATCACACAGAGTGTGGTCATGTTGTAAACAAATGTTTTCTCAGCCATAAACCTTCTGCTGCTGTTCTCTAGATCAGTGGTTCTCAAAGTCGGCCCTGGAGACCCACTGTGCATGCTGGTTTGTGCTGCAGCCACAATTATGATCCCAGAGTTTTAACAAGCTGTTCATTTTTTAATTAGTCGCTTGTCATATTAGAGAGACATTTTATCCCCTACCATATTATGACAGAAATGGCTATGCATGAGATTTCAAAGCCCCACATTCATATAATTTATTTTGATGTATTTTGATGATATTATGACATAAGTTCACCAAGCCAAGGTGGTAATATATTTTATGTGATCAAATGCAAGACTGCAATCAATCAGTTCTCTGGGGATTAGGGTACTGAATGCAGGTGTTCAGGTTATTTTCCAAAACCAAAAAAGTGACATTTGGCTGGTTAGATTAATTATTATTATGACTCATCATTTGCTTTGTCTTTGAATCCTTAATTGCCTGATTATATGCCCGAACGCCGAATGGCGTTCCGGGTGATATTATGCTTTTGGTCCGGCCGCCGCCGCCGCACTACGTGTTAACGCGATAACTTCAGTAATATTTTAGTTAAAAATTCCAAATTTTGCACATAAGTAAGTATCATAAAGAGGAAGAACTGATTCGATTTTGGACCATTTACGATGTCTAGATTGGCCCCACCAGGGGCCAAAAACAGATTTCAGTGTTAACGCGATAACTGCAGTAATATTTCAAATAGAAATTCCAAGTTTTGCATATAAGTAAATATCATAAAGAGGAAGAACTAATTTGATTTTGGACAATTTACAATTCCTAAATTGGCCTCCAGGGGCCAAAAACTGAAAAATCACTGTTCCACGATAAGTTCAGTAATATCTCATTTACAAAATTCAAGTTTTGCACATAAGTAAATATCATAAAGAGGAAGAACTGATTCGATTTTGAAAAATTTTCCATTTCTAGATTGGCCACCAAAGGCCAAAAAATCACAGTTTTTTTCATATCTCTGGAAATAATTGTCCGATTGACCTCAAATCAAGTGCAAATGAAAGGTCCATTGACATGAAACTATGTGCAACTGCAAGGTCATGACCTCACAACGTGTCACATGATGACATCATACCTGTATGGTTCAATATTTTGCCACCAGGTGGCGCTTTATGATGGAAAATTAACATTTTGGCCATATCTTCAGAACCATTTGACCGATTGACCTGAAATTAAGTTCAAATGAAAGCCTATTCAAGGTCTATTCAAGGATTGGCGAATTGGAGGATTGGGGGCGTTCGGGGATATACCCCCAGCCGTCGTCTCTGACGGCATAAGCCTAGTTATTGTTAGCGTTAATGACCTTGGGTCCACAATTTTATTCATGGGAAGCCAATTCATAGATTCATGTCATCAGTTGCAAATTTCCTCTTTTTTGATGTTAGAGAAGTAATTTCCAATTTAACGCAGTATGTGATGTTTTTTGTCATGACCATTTTTGACTTGCTTTAAAAGGATTGATATTATGTATTAACAAGAAAAGTGCAATTAAGAACAATTAACAACTCATTAGCATTCTAAGATTGGAGGTGTGGTTGAAACAAAAGCCAGTATATGCAATGGGTCCCCAGGACTGAGTTTGGGAACCACTGCTCTAGATAGTGCACGCACTGTACTCGTTGCTTGACCATTAAACGCATTACTGCATTTCAACTGCAATTAATTTCCTGCAGCAACTAGGCTTATGCCTAACTGCAGTTATCGCGTTAACACCTAAATCAGTTTTTGGCCCCTGGTGCCCAATCTAGACATCATAAATTGTCCAGAATCAAATCAGTTCTTCCTCTTTATGATACTTACTTATGTGCAAAATTTGAAATTTGTAATTGAAAAATTACTGAAGTTACGCGTTAACATGTAGTGCGGCGGCCGCGGTCGGACCAAAAACATAATATTCCCGGAACGCCATTCGGCGTTCGAGGATATAATAATTGTAGCTATTGGAGTATTGTGCTATATTCATTATTTCTGTGTTACTCCAGTCAGAAGCAGTTTTATTTCTCTTTGTGTTCTACATCATGAAGTACAACTCACTCGTACTGGATTTTGACGGCAATTACTGCACTAATATCCCGTCAAGCAACAATATCACTTTGTTGTGACTACTTAGATTTTTTAAAGAGGAGTCATGGCTGTAGGTACAGTGCTATTCATAAAAAAACAAGCATTTAAGGTATTGGTCTTGCATTAAGGGTTTTGCTTGTGGTTCATGTCGAATGTAACTGTGTCGAAGGTAGAATTGTTTTCATGTGAACTCATGGCAGTCAGTGTCAAAGCTGTAATCTGTGGCCTGTCGCTGGAGATCCTGGGGGGTTTTACGTGAGGGTAAGGATCAGTTCACTGAGGACAAAGTGCAGGCTGCAACAGGCAGCTTTCACTGCTGTTCTGAGCGGGATTAAAGGCTAGCCCCCATAATCCGCAGCCCCACTCTTATTTAACCGCAAATAATCAAAGAACTCTCCGTGCACCGCCCCCTCTGTGTGCATGCGCACGTTTGCACGTGCGCCCCTGGCTGGAGAGATTTGCTCATTTGCATTCACGAACCGTGTCCAACCTCTGGCCTGTTCAGGGGGGCGTTTGCTGGGAAACTCTGAAATGAAATTTCGATTTTCAATACTATCGCTTCTGCAGTTGCCTGCACTCGATTGGCTCTTGTGAAATACATCCACATGACCCGAATTAGCCTTACGTCTCGAAGGAAAGCTCAAGAGAGCGGTTTCTATATGTATCAATAGCGGGCACGCAGGATTAGCAGGTGACTAATTGGATAAAGAGGAAACATAATTAAGGCGGTTTAGTTCTTTGGGTTATTATGTTATCGTGGGAATAATCTTTGCTTGTAACTCAGTGTACTTTAACTATAAGGCCTCCTGCTCACCTCCCATGTGTAGCCCCTTGATTCAGCAATTTTCCACAAAAGATACGTAAACCTTGTTGGCATCAACCGAGAAACAAAGCTCTAATTCTGATGTTTGTGAGGGTCAGTGTACACTGAATGAAAGACTTTGCGAACACATTAAGCTTTGTTATCAGAATCTTGAAATTCGTTTTTGCCACTTTCTAATGCAATGAAATTCCCAGCAAATGGAAAAAAATTCCTTTTTTTTCCCTTGTGGCCGACCAAAGGGACTGACCGCAACCGGAACACAGCAGACCTTGTTTCTTTACCATGATGCTGTGCTGTTGTACTTTTGACCGTACTTGAAAAGCACCTCTGATCCAATTTAATTTACTGCTGATTCCATCTACACCCCTCCCCCTGCTCGCCGTCCAATAAGGGTGAGCCTTCAGGTCTGTCTTAGCGCTAGCACATCCTATGGTGCCAGTCGCCTCACCATGGCGTTTAATCAAAACATTGGCTGGAATCTAATCATTATTAGACCTTAACTCCAGCGTGCATTCAATCAAAGTTTGCCCCTGTAGCCACACCATTACTGACTAAATGCAAAACGAAGTGCAAATGTTGATCGAGCACTGCCGTTTGATATGCGGAATCAGGTGTTTTATTGCTTGGCTACGCAAAAGTCTTTTACCGCCACCTTCAGTTCTGAGATCAGGCTGGTGTTAAAGGAAGAAGAGACAAGTGTTTGTGTCTTTGCGTGTGTGTGTGTGTGTGTGTGTGTGTGTGTCCGTTTGTATGTTACTCCGTCCTCAGGCAGCCAGCGGGCGATGTTTAAGCAGGCCATGCGCCACTGGGAGAAGCAGACATGCGTCACCTTCATCGAGAAGACGGACGAGGAGAGCTACATCGTCTTCACCTACAGGCCCTGCGGGTAAGCTGCTAATGTTGCCCCCGGGGAGCCCCGCCCACTCTCCCCTGGCCCCTCCTCTCCTGTTTCAGCCTGTCCTGTAATGGTAAACTCATTAAGCGTGTGCAGGCTAATCAGGTTAGCGACGAGGAGGGGCCACGGGCGAAGACTGAAGGTCCGCCGTCCAGGACGCAGCAAGGTCCTGCACTGGCAAATCATCTCAGCGTCTGCAAATCTGGCCTCATGTTCCCCTGGTCACTGTTGTTACAGTGGAGGTGATCGACCCGGCAAACCGGGCTGACGAAAGGGTCAGCTGACATCGCTCTGGGATTCCATTGGTCAAACTCGCACGATAGAAGATTGAAAGAAAAGACTTTTTTTCTGAGAGAGAGAGCGGTTTGTTGGACGCTGATGTGACGGTCAGGAGCTTTTGACAGTAATCCAGTCTTAATTATCATGGGGGTCGGTTAGCCATGCTGAGAGCTCTGTGTTGATATTGGCAGAGATTAACTCCCTGTTCTGAGGCAGACCTCTCCTTTCACTTCAGCTGAAAGCTCTGCAAAGCTGCACGCTGTAGAAATACCACAGACGTCTGATTATTCGCCGCATTTCAAGAAATCACTGTCAGGTTTTATCAAAAAATATTTGCGGTGCTGCTAAAGTGTGCACACCCTGAAAATGAATATTTCAGGGAAAAAAAACACTGGCACCAACCATGATGTCCATAAGATTTGGACAGTCATGCAATTTTTGATTATTGGCTCTGTTATCTACCACAGTGAATTTGAATACAGTGTTTATGTGGGAACAGTGGAGACTGTCAGCTTTACTTCGCTGCGGAGAATGTGGAAAGAAGTTATCAATGTAATTGCTTTAGTATTGATAGTTTTGCATCCTGGTTTTGAACGGATATTTGTTCGGCACCGCCGAGTCGCTTAATCTTAGCTGCAGAAAAGTAATCACATTTGGGTAAACGTGGCACTCATTTTACCCGTTTTAAAGTCAAAGCTGCCAACTCCTAAACGCGATGCACGCAGACAGGCTTTTTTCCCTTTTTGTAATCTTTGCTGACTTTTGAAGAACAGAGGGCCCAATAATGGCTCGGTCACAATGAGAGTTGACAAGTTCACTCAACAATGGACTCACTTTCCTTCCTGACCCCACGGCTCCATCTCTGCGGCCATTTTTCACCCCCATCGCATACCGCCATCTCTCCGCATCCCGTGGGCCTCCTGCTGCTCAGGACTGACTCTACTGCCTCTCTCTCACTTCTCCTCCTAGTTCTCTCTTTATTCTGTCACTCCTACTCAGTTTCTCTGCTTCCTCTATCACTTCGGCTCTATTGACATTATTGTAATTGAAGGTAATGGTAACAATTGCATATCTCTTTGTTATTATACTTCTGCTCATCCTAGAATGGTTGCATTGGCTTTCTGACAATGCAGAAAAAAACAGACTGGGAGCCAGTTTGCTTTCACTGAGTTTTGCAGTCCTTATAGCGGTTTTTACGTCCTGCATTAGTCTCTGGGTAGGGCCTGAAACGTGCCGTCGTTTGTAGAATAAAGGGAAAGTGATTAAGGTGTGATAATCTCCTCTTTAAATAGACAGCTCTCATGACACCGTCTTAAGGGGATCGTGCGGATCAGTCATCTGCAGACTTCAGGAGTGCACCGCTAGTTGCGCTCGTGCTAGATCAGGCATGCTGTAACGAGGCAAGTCGTGCTCATGCCATTGCAGGTGATCTGGAGCACGGCAGGGTTTAATGTGACACGGGAAGTGGAGCATGCGCTAGGTCAGCTCAGAATAAACACAGCACAGCAGCTAAAGAAATTAAAGGGAAATACTTTCTGTCGCAACATAATTTGGGCTCAGAATGATTGACTCTGGTAAATTTTTCGTGATTGCTGTTAAGGTGATGCAGATTAATTGTTGCACATTTGAATTTCAAGAGATCGCATTGTTTTAAATGTAAATGATCTATGCATAAAGGAGGATTCATGTGCAAACATGGAGCCAGAGTTCATGTTTCCTGATCCTTTATTGGGACACAGAAACTAAATTCGAAGGAAAAACCAAAATGAACCTGCTGTTCATAAAAAAGGGATAATGACAGAGAACTGAGAGAACAGATAGATATGGATACTCACGTCACCAAATAGGGAATACAGCACAGCTGTGAGGAGAATGCCTACGGAAACTGAACAGACCGCCAAGACTCAGACTGTTGAAACGACAGAAAATTTGCCTGGACTGTTTCATTTAGGTACTTCGTAATGTTAAATGCTCTCAACTGATGCCCGCATGAGTAATTGTTTGCGAAACATTTGCTGTTAAATGTGTGGTAAGGGGGTAAAATGTTTGGGTTTCAGGACTAGAGGAAGTGAGAGGGACTGTTAATTACCAATGAAAAAATCAGTAATGAAAATATTAGCTGACACTGGTGCTTTTCTCCCGCAAAAACTAAATCGATAAAAAAAAATTCAATGTCCCATCTCGACTTGACTCACAGATTTTCTGGAAATTTTCCCATACAGCTAAAAATGACCCCTTTTGATAAAGCCTCTGCTTTACCTGAACTGAATTACCTGAAATGAACATTGCAGCCATTCCAGGTACTGAGACTTAAAGAATATAGGCTATTTCCTTGATCTCTACCTCTGTAGCAGTCAGATTTGCTGTGGGTTGCACATTTTCTTCCAAATCACAACACTATAATCCGTCCAATCAGCATTGCCTCATCGCCCCACCCTTTTCTTGTCCCCTGATCATGAAACACTGTTCACGAAACTGTCCATGAAAGCTCAGTTGAAATGTGGTTAAATTTTCAAATGTCATTTTGTATTACAGAGTTCAATAAGGAACATGCAGTGTGTGGTTTATTGAAGTAATATACAACATTCAGACCCATAAATCTTTGGGCGGTGACGCAATTTTCATCTTTTTGGCTCTGTAATGGGCTTGAAGTGAAACAATCACAATGTGATTAAAGACATCCAGCATAATTTAAAGATTGTGTCAGAGATGTTGCATGAACCATGTAGGAATTAAAAATTTTATTTCTAGCCCCTTGATATTGGGGGCTCAACAGTGATAGAACAAATGGCTGTAGGATTCTTCGTCCTTGAATTTTTGTTCCTGGACTTTTCGTCCCCGAATTTTTTGTCCTCTAAGAATTTCCATCCCTAGACTTTTGGTTCCTGGGTGGTCCATCCCCAGTAATGCTTTGCCCTCTTCCTGCATGATAACCCTATCCCTAACGCTATCCCTAACCCTTATCATGGTGATCTGTCCGTCATCCGGTAGTCCATCCATCGGTGAACAATGTTGGCACTTTTTTATTATTTGAGGACAAAAAATCCGGGGACAAAAAGTCATCAGGGACGAAAAGTCCTCGGGAACAAAGAGTCCAGGGAGGAAAAGTCCATGAAGATCAAAAGTCCAGGGACGAAAAATCCTGGAACGAAGGAAGAGTCCTGTAGCCAGAATGAACACAGTCATAAATGATCATTCAATGGTCATTTTAATTACTTGGTTGCAAATTACTTGCAGTTTGCCTGAAGTCTGGAACCCATGGACCCCACCAGACACTGTTTTTCTTGCCTGGTGAAACTTTGCCAGGCCTTAGCAGCAGCTGCCTGTCTGTATCATGCAGTAAACTGTATATATCAGTGTTGAAGACTGAAGTGGTGTTTTGTTGAAGCTGTTTGCTCCAGAACCACTTCAGAGCCGGGAGTTGGTAGTTTCTCATGTCTCAGGAGCAGTCAGTCTACTACCCAACCACAACAATGAAGAGGCATCGAGAGAACAGAAAGGAGAAATATGGCACATCAGTAATTAGGAAAATCAAAGAAATACCACAATAAAGACTCATGAAAAGAAACTCACCAGCAGCCAGTATTTAGGTATTTATTTTATGTGGCTTCGTTTTGCTTGGAAGTGGCAGCGTCATCCTAGGATGGTGACACAAATTAAAGAAAAAATAAAATAACTGATGGTATAGTGCCTCTGATTTTCCAAAATGTGTATGAGAATCTTTGACTAACTCCTGTAGCGTCAGTAGTCTAAATGCCCCCCCCCCCCCCCCGGTCTTACATTTCATTGCTCTTTCTTTTTCTTACCCCCTTGTTTCTTTTTCAAAGTATTCAATTTTCTCATGTTTTTCTTAACTCTTTTCCATAATTGTATTGTCTGCGACCCATTGGCACTGGCCCTTACCGTACCATACCTTCTCATACCATACCGTATACCCCATACTGTCATATTACATCATAGTATCATTATTTAATGTAGATGTGCTGCTAAGACGTTTTTTTACTGTTACCTGCAATGGTACCTTTATAAGGTTCCAGCAACGCAGCTAAAAAGCAGCATAAATTCATTATTTTTTTTTTGGTATAAAAGTGACTTATTACTATAGATTTCAGAATTAGATACATTCATTTGTATCATATTTACAACTTGGGCAGTTTTATTGTGCTGCATGTGTTCTCTATTGAGGATTCAGGCTGGGTTTATATTCTTGTATTATTCGGTTCAGTGTCTTTGTGACAGTCTTCCACAAGCAACTTACAAATAGATGAACAAAATAAAAAATAAAACAAGAAGTCAAAGTGGTATGTATCAGTACATATTGTTTTTTAATTGGCTTGGGAGGGTTGTAGCCCCTAGCTAGAATAATGTTCAGATGGGTCCTTTATCACAGCATGGCTTACATTAAAAACTGGCTCAAGCCTGACAAACAAGCTGTCGTCAGTCACAGAGAAATGTTTTAAATGTGTTTTTCTTCTGAATTGTAAGACAAATATCTTTTGAGGAAAACAAATGCTGGCTTTATCAAATCATTTCGGGCAGGCCAATAACGTCGCTGAATGTCTTGATTCAGCACGATTTCATGTCTGGAAGACCCACTGCCCACCCAGCACAATTTCCAGCCTCTTTCTCCAATGTTTACATGATTAAAATTGAATAAAGAAACCACGCAATGTTTTGCTGGAGCCATAACGGAAGGACACTGGCTTTTCGTATTACAGCGCTCAAGTTTTCCAGTAAAGCTGAATGAAAAGCCCAGCGTTTAAAGGTTTTTGTGTCCCTTTGGGCTCAAGTGCAATTAACTGCGTAGTTGAACTTTCCTAGCTGCCAAGCAAAAGGTAAATGATTGTTGGTTCCTTACTTGAGAACTTAGGGCTTGTCTGTATTAGTATAAATGCCTGTTTGTATGCTTCTCAGTAGTAGGCAACTTAAAGCAGGATTTGGATGCTGCTTTGGATTGATCTAACTACAACTCTAGAGGGTGATCTTTTGTGTAGGATTAATGCAGTTTTAATCTTTTTTTAACGATGACAAAATAGAGGCTGCTCTATTTTCTCTCCTTGCATTTGATAGATGCTGCTCTTACGTAGGAAGAAGGGGAAATGGACCTCAGGCCATCTCCATCGGGAAGAACTGCGACAAGTTCGGCATTGTCGTCCACGAACTAGGACACGTGATCGGCTTCTGGCACGAGCACACCAGGCCGGACAGGGACGATCATGTGACCATCATACGGGACAACATTCAGCCAGGTGCAGGGCTCCGCTCGTGACCATTTATTCAAAATTACCCACATATATAGTCACCTTTCACATCTCCTGTTGTTTAAGACTGTCCAGCCAATCCTGTTGGTCGTTCATTTCAACCGAAATTTGGCACTCTAGTGTCTGTTTAGTAATTAGCAGCTTGACACGATCCCGAGTTGTTAAAAGAGGTATGTCTTGTGGGAGTTAAATGGACTGGATAGTTGATGTCCTGGAACGAGGTTACAGGGACATGTTGTAATTCCTTTCTTGAGACGCATACATTAGTTTTGAAGGTTTCTTAATTAATTGTTGAATGTTCATTAATTGTGTTTCACACAGCAAGAAAATGTTATGTCTGGCGCTGAATTCTGGATAACGTTTCTGAAATTACCCAGAAAGACCATTTCCCTCTCCTGCTTAAATCTGGCAGGACGAGCCTTTTTTGATAACAGGCTGATTTCCTGGGGACAAAGTTGGCTCTTTGGTTGAGTTTAAATAAATTGAAGCGCCTAAAGCTAAAAATACTTAAGTCTCATTTTCATACAGCGTGAGGCAAGGATGGGAAAAGATATTTTCTCGAAATGAACTTTTGGTGACTTAAGTAGTTTTAAAACTTGGGTCTTGAATTTGCAGACTTTATGGATCCATTACATCCTCAGACCCCTTTTCTTCTCAAAATTGAAATTTGGGACTGAAGTACTTTTAGCACAAGGGTCTTCAATGAACCCAAAGAGCACTGAAATAAATTTTCAAAAACCTATAAATTAAATTATCTTGTGCTGTTGAAAACCGATAATGTGGCGACTTCTGGCAACTCCCTGTGGGTGTCTTTTTAAACAAGTCGCTATATGATGGGTTTATCGCGGCTAAGAATTTGATATCTTGCATCATTGAGCAACACTATTTGTATTTAGCACTCTAAGGGTTAAAAACATGAACTTAAGTGAACAGTAAGTGAACATGAACAGTAAGGTTCAGTGATTGAGTGAGGTTTTCAACCCGGTATATCTGCAGCTTTATGGAGCACAGCATAATGCTGCAGTTTTGTGACACACAAAGGAATCTAACCTATATACTCATTAACAACCGTTGTTCAAAATCCACGTATGCACTCCTGCCCCAGAACCGACACACCAGCACACGAGCCATTACTGGATGATTAATCCTGAATGTTACTTGCTGATAGGACAGGAATACAACTTTCTTAAGATGGAGCCCGGAGAGGTGAACTCACTGGGGGAGCCGTATGACTTCGACAGCATCATGCACTACGCCCGAAACACCTTCTCAAGGTACATCACTCCTACGTGTGTTTATCTCTCTGCCTATGGCAGCCTTCGAGGGACAAATAACCCTCGTTTTCTCAATTTACTGCACCTATCTTTGCTATATCCTCTGTTATTCAGTTTTTGTCACTTTTAATGGTTTTAGATATCAAATTATTAGGACTTTTTTTAGAAATCATTGCTGATAAACCAAGAAGGGAGATAAATCAAGAAGGGAGCAAATACTGTGCTTTTTCATGTACCCTTGTGCACTTACCGGGTTCATTTCCCTTAAGTCACCTGTTTGATTCTTATTAAATAAGACTATGGACTATTTTAAAAGATAATCAATGCTTTGAGAAGTTCGCTGGCTCTCAACTAGAGAAAATTTTAAGTTATGTACTTCACACAGATCTCTCACTCATGTGAGTTTATGCACCGTTTTTCTAATTTACAGTACAGGCCATAGGTTTGGACACACCTTCTCATTCAATGCGTTTCCTTTATTTTCATGACTATTTACATTGTAGATTCTCACTGAAGGCATCAAAACTATGAATGAACACATGTGGAATTATGTACGTATGTATCAAACAGTCGTCCAATAGGGCTGTCGGCTGTGTATCAACCTGACTTCTGCACAACACACCTGATGGTCCCAACCCCATTGATAAGCCAAGAAATCCCACTAATTAACCCTGACAAGGCACACCTGTTAAGTGAAAACCATTTCAGGTGACCACCTCTTGAAGCTCATCAAGAGAATGCCAAGAGTGTGCGAAGCAGTAATCAGAGCAAAGGGTGGCTACTTTGAAGAAACTAGAATATAAGACATGTTTTCAGTTACAGGTATTTCACACTTTTTTGTTAAGTACACAATTCCACATGTGTTCATTCATAGTTTTGATGCCTTCAGTGAGAATCTACAATGTAAATAGACATGAAAATAAAGGAAACGCAATTGAATGAGAAGGTGTGTCCAAACTTTTGGCCTGTACTGTATATTCAGTACTTCATTGATTCTTTGCACAATGTTCAAAACAAAAGGAAACGGGGATGCTAAAATGTCTCTCCATTAGTTAGCAAGAGCTGTCTTCAGAGTTTGAGATGGTACACAACATGTATTCGCGGTCTAAACTGGCCTGCAATTGAAAGGCAACTCGTAATCACCTGTTGCTGGCCTGCAGGAAGTTAAACATCCCTGACAGACGCTGTCAAATCATTTGAGATTTTCTGGACATCATATTAAGGCCCTGATTATTTGGGTCAAAGGGCCACTGAGTGAATCCTGTTTTCTTTTTCTGTTTCCCAGAGGCATGTTCCTGGATACCATCCTACCTTCCCGCGATGAGAACGGAATTCGACCAGCCATTGGCCAGCGGACTAGACTGAGCAAAGGAGACATCGCACAGGCTAGGAAGCTGTATCGATGCCCAGGTACCGCTAATGTACTCACGCCGCAGAGTGGTTTCGTGTCGCTGCTCGCCTGTGTGTTTCCATGCTTACATAGACTCCCTGGAAGGAGCTTAATGCTTAAGCTAGAGTTAGCATTAGCTGGCTGTCCGTGGTCCTGGTAGATCTGGGTAAATGAAGCAGAGAGGGATGTAGAGAGGGTTTTAGAGGAGGATACACTATTCAATTAAAGAATCACATTTATTTGTTTGTTATCAAATTAGAGAGATTTTGGTCTCTATTCAGAACAGACTGTTGAATTGTTGGTCCTGCTTTCGAGGAGTCGTGATGTAGGTGAGAAATCTAAGGTGCTACAGTTTGGGATTTCATGTCAGACTTAGAAATATTAAAGAAATTGTATGCTGTTGTTTATAAATTAGCTTGAGCTAACTTTCAAGCTAAGCTTACTCTTGTGGTCATGAGTGGAACCGAGACTTAGGTTTGGCCAATGGATTACTGTGGTGAATTGTCACCTGTAGGCGGCATAGAGCCAGGTAGCCCTATTTTGGATGGTCCCCTGTTTTTGAGTCCTGGGTTTCAACCAAGGTTAGGGGTCTTTGTGCCCTATTTCTGACTGCGGCATTCGCACAGCAATGAAGCCCCATTGTTCCTGGTGGAAAGGCCGCCACAGTTAATTATTCCAATGATAACAGCATGCCTTCCCTGCCCCAGAACCCCTGGGACAGCAGGTCTGTGTGGTCAGGCTCACTCGGATTGTTGCAGAGATGGTATGCGCTGTCAATAAGGCAACGCCAATGCTTAGATGCACAAACAAGCGAAGGAGGCGTTTGGGGAACAGGAATTCTCGGAACATCGGTGGCTTGAGGGAAAAAGGCGGACGTGCTGACAGTTCTGGGGATGAGCTGTTTCTTTCGGGGGTGGGGTTGGCGTTGAGTCATCAGGCATACCGATAAGGGTGCATGACCGTGTCAGTCAGTCTGTCCATCATTCCCACCCTCAGTGCTTATTGTGTGGTCTGGCACTGGAGCAGTGGTGATGTCAACTGTTTGTTCGTTTGGTTTTTATGGGAATGGCCTTCAACCTGTTAGGAGAGCACATGCTATTACTAGCAGGGCAAGTAAATGTGGGTCAGCAAGCTTGGGTTATGTGGCATAACCTGTCCATGTTCTCAGTCTACAAGACCTATCTAACACCTTCCAAATGACATTACTAAGGCAATAAAAATACACAAGCTAATGTACCTTGGCGTCCTTTTTGCTGAATTTAAACATTCTTACAGGCTGCAGATAGTTTTGGAAATCATTCTGGTTGAAATGCAAGGAAAGAAATTCTCTTAAGGAGAGCATTAGGAAATGAAAATTCATTTGAATCATTGATGCAGATAAACTGTCTACTGCCCTCCGTGTTTTACCAGAGCTGACCTTTGTGAATAGAAAATAGGATTTATGAGTAGCTACACAGGAAGGCAAACGTGCCTGATGGGCATTGCTAAGAGTGCTGTGAGACAGGAATGAGTGTAGCAACTTGACAGAACTTTTTTTTTATTTTCCTGACATCAAGATACGAACACTAACAAGCTTTTGCTTGACCTCAGGACAAGTGTGACACCTCGCATCTGAAATGTCTACGCCGTTTCACTCCATTCACTCTCCATTACCAGCACCAGTTTTGGCTGAATCTCAAGCTTTTTTAGTATTTGAATCAATCATACTTTTGTATCGATATAGTTCCCCCTAGAATTATTGGCACCCTTTAGTAACAATGAGATGCAAAAAAAGTCTTTGTTATTGATCTTCATGATCTTTCATTCATAATATTGTCAGAAATCTTACCTTCAGTTGAAGAACATAATGGAAAGTAATTTTTAATTCTTTCAATGAAATTTTTTTTTTTCTCAAAAATATGTGTGCCAGAACTATTGGCGCCCCTTCATTTATTATTTTGTACTGCCTCCCTTTGCCATGATAACAGCTCTGAGTCATTTCCTTTAATGTGTGATGAGGTTGGTGAACACATGGCAGGGATCTGAGACCATACTTCCATGCAGAATTTCTCCAGATTAATGAGATTTTGTGGTTGATGCTTGTGGAGTCTCCTTTTTTCATCTCATGCCCACAGATTTTCTGTGGCGTTTAGGTCGGGGGACTATGATGACCATGGAAAAATCTTCATTCTTTGAGCCATTTTTGTGTTGATTTTTTCACCAAGGGTGCCAATAATTTTGAGGGAACTGCACATGGCAATTCAGGGAGTTTCTCTTCTAATAGAAGACATGACTGCAGTTACGTTCTGTGGCTTTGTCCAGTCATTATAAATGTCATTTCTTTGATGTATCTCTCAGGCAAAGTGGGTTCTATTAGCTGCGCTTAATGAATCACCTCACGGTACGTTGGCTTACTCGATGGCTCAGAATAGGTGCCATGCTGTGATGAAATGAAACCCCCCTCTTACAGAGGTCAGAGTTCAGCAAAATAGTTTGATGTTGTGGTCTAGAGGATTCCCAGGTCTACAGAAAGCCAACAATAACAGTTAAGCTATGGGGCTGGAACCAAATTGGGTCAGCCAAAAAGAGATCCTGCAGAGCCCTTACTGCCAAGTCTCAGGCTAATTCCCACTTATTTTTCACAACAGACTTCCTAGCATTTCTTCCCACTCTGTCTTTCTACCTTTTCTTGCCCTTTGCCCTGCCTATTGGGGAGACAAGAAAAAGAACTGAGAAAATATGAGTGAAGTGGAGGAAATCATTGAAAAGCTGTAGGTTAGCAAAACCAAACGTCCTAGGACTTATATAAGAAACTCCAAAAGTCTGGTTTGAAATGGTGAAACGTCTTCATTGGCATTGCAAGTTGCATGCCAATGAGCTTGACCTGACAGTTACATAAAGTCATTAAAAAACTCCATTCTGAATGATATCTCCAGCACGTTCCTGTCCATGTGTGGCTCAGAGCTTTGGCGTAATGTTTCACCTGCTTGTACCCCCCTCCTGTGCAGAATCAGCAACTTCATCCAAAAGAACCTGGCCTTTGTGAAATTTGCTGAAGCGCATGAGTCCTCCGTTGTTTCTATTGTAGAATATTTTCCACAGTGGCACCACCGGTTGTCCCCGGCTTTGGGTGGCTCTTCATCATTGTAATCTCTGGATGGCAGTGCTCAAGTCTCGGCCATGATGGCCAATTAATCCTCCATGCGCCGTAATTCCTCCGCACTTTATCTTAATTAATTTAAGCCGCCCCGAGCATCTGAATCCAATATTAATATATTAAGATCCCGTTCTTTCATATCTACAGAAACCTTTCCTTCTGCCATGTTCTTCCCCAGGTTGTTTTATCGATGAGAGTAAAGAAACATGGCTGACAGGATGTATTGATTTTGCATCTGAGGAATCGCCCTCCCTTGATCCGTGGAGGCCAACACACAAAAAAAATGCAGACGACTCGGTTCAATCAACTGCTCTGGAGCCAGAAATTGTCCAGTGATGATGCAAACCGCGTCATCTTGCAGACGATTGCCGACAAATAAGCAGGGAATTCTCGGTGCCAGCAACATTTAGGAACGTTAAACATTGTTCATTTGCATTCATATCATATCATATGCTTTGTATCATAACATATCATCATATGTTATGATACAAAGCAGTTGAAAATAGGTCAAGTATCCTTCCAATCGCTAAATTGCTTTAACAGTGGCCAACTGGGATACGTAGGTGGACATTTTGGTATTGGGAAACAAAATCTGGGTAGGATGTTTTTTTTCATATTGTCATGGTTTGGAGGTATTGAGAACTTTGTTGCTCTCGTCCGGGACGACATCGTTTTGCGCCCTATCGGATTCCTGGGCCAGCTGGTATTAATTGGGGGTGTTACTCGGACTCTATTTAAGCTCCTGTTCTGCCTCGCTCTCGTTGCTGGAGTGTCAGTGTTTCTTTGGCACTTTAGCCGGTAAGGTCTTGAGAGAGAGAGTATTGTCAGGATCTTAGCTGCATAACAGGATCAGTGTTAGTGAGTAAGGGAATCTTTGGTTTATTTCCCTTTTCTTTTGTTTTCCTTGAAATTGCCTCTTTTCTACCACGGACGGCGTCTGGTCCGTTGGTAGCGTGAGTCTCGTCATTTCTATCTGTTTTCGTCTCTCAGTGCGCTGTGAGTTTTGCCTTTTATTTCTGGCCGCAGCTTTTGGCGTCCACTGCCAGCAGCCATCACAGTGAGGCAGAACAGAAGCTTAAATAGAGTCCGGGTAACGCCCCCAATTAATAACAGCTGGCCCAGGAATCCGATAGGGCGCAAAATCATACTGTCCCGGACAAGAGCCACAAAGCTCTCAATACCTCCAAACCTTGACACATATTATGTAAGATATTGTGGTAAATACTTGTGCAATTATTATTGAGACAACCTGGTACTTGTTAATTAAGGCTTCAGTTTAAGATGTTCACTGGTTTTGTTCACTTTCACACAAGCTGAGGATGGCTTGTTTTCCTGCAATATTACATAATATAATAAAATTCAAAAAGCTGTCCCTCTCATTGGATTGCGCCTGTTAACTGCGTTCAGCTCCCATTGAGATTTTATAAGCTATTAAAGAGGAGCACATTATAATGTGCATTTGACCACATAGAGAAGGTGTGTCTGATTGAGTCATAACGCGGAAGGATCAGGCCTTTAATGCAGTTTTGGCCCTCAGAGTGAACGTGTGGAGGATGAACAGTTTGTACTGTTTTGGGGGGAAGCTAATGTCGCGTGATGGCAGGAACTAGGCGTTCCACTCGTCATCCTGGACACAGGCGGTCATTCCGTGATCCCTGAGGAATAGAGCATGAGGCTGCGTGCCGAATTATGAGCACTGTGTGAAGAGAACACGGAGCCCCCTGTCAGAATTAATCCTGACCTGACCAGCAGGTTGCGAGCAGAGGCTGACAAGGCATCGCTCTTAACGAGTTAAACGCTTGATGATGTCACTTCTGCTTTTGCCTGAGGAATATGCTGGAACAGGGCTGGAAACAAGTTGTCAGTCATGAGAAGCTTTCAAACTGGGGTGGTGGAAAATTAAGCTTGAGGTGAAGCATGTAAACCGAAAACAAGATATTTGATCATATTTAATTCCAAAAATGTAATTTCCTGAGATATGTTTGAAAATGCTTTTTTTTTTAGGTTTCAAGGCATATTCGGTTTCAAATTCTACTTTGTATTTACCCAAGTTTCTACTTTTACCCTGGTCTGACAAAGTGGAGTCACTGAGGCTCGGTGACAGTGACCTGTGATTCGTGTTGGGGTGCCAAGGGATTGTGTGATTTTCTGTTTTTGTTGAGTGACTCATTATCTCAAATGATATCAACTCTATAGTCCTACACAGGGGTTCATAAAATGCAGCTTCTGCATTCAAACCTTTGAAATTCAGGCCTATTTTAAATCCTAGTGGAGATCCCAAGATTTCCAACAATCCCAAATATGTCCTGAATTGAATCACAAGCAAATGGATATAGAATGATTTATAAGATCTCGGCGTTTTCCACTTGATGTAATGCTGTGGCCACAGAAACATGGCAACATGGGTTTGAATATTTCTCTCAGTATAGATATGATATAGCTCAAGTAAGGCATTGCACCCAGGAAGTGCATACTATGTATGTGATAATAACCAACAAGATGAAAAAAGCTTTTTCTGACTTTGAACCTACTTAAGGGAAACTTAAAAATAAAACAAATAATAAGAAATGCGAATAATGCCAATTTTTCCCGTTATGCATAAGCCTATTTAGTTTTTATAACTCAGTATTTGTGTCATAGAGACTGTGGAAAATTAGTGAAGTGAAGCAAGACATTTGGAAATTCAATTTCAGAATTATTTAGGAATTAAATTTTGGCATTTACTGACGCTGAAGGAGTTAAGTTGAAAATTACCTGAAAAACATAATAAAAAATTATCCCAGTTATAAATGGGGATAAATAACCCAAATTTAGTGGATTGACGGCCGTGAAGGCACTTTGAGGCCCCAGCGCATGGAGGGGTCAAGGTTGCATTTTGAGGGAGTGATATCAGACTTGCCACCAGTGGCGGCTCATGAATTGGCAACAGGGGAAGCTCAAACAATCCCTTAAAGTTAATGATTGTTCATGACCTGCCGCTGCTTGCCACATTGGTTTGTTTCTCTGGGGGGACGGGGGCAGCTGGTAATGAGGAGGTGGAAGCTGGCATGCGAACAGTGCGGAGCACAGAAATGCCAGGTGCGAGCTCCCAGCAGGAATCCTAGCAGTGCGGATCTATATCTCACCTCCTGGAGCTGTGATTGACTGGTCTGACTGACAATAAAGGGCACTCAATTGTAATTAGTTTCTAACCTTCATAACAGTGCTTTATAGCTGGCAGATTGATGCAACAATTACTGTTAAATCTCCTCTGGAAAAAAAATATGTCAGCAGTCATTTGTGGAACCCAGAGGTAGGTTTGTTGTGCTATTTACTGTGCATACTCTGCTTGTGACTGGCTGACCTTTAAACTGATTAACAAGAGAAAGCGAGGCTAAATTTTACTGTGACAACCCATTAAAATCAGACAATTTTTATAGAGATGCCTTGCACCAGTCAACTCTAATTATTTTAACATGAGAAAGTTCATTATCCTTGGAAATTGGGGTGTGAAATGCGGTGCTTGCCCTGATTTGGTTGACAGCTTACATGTTTGTATTGTTTCAGTGAGTGATTTTCAAAGTGTAGACTTCTGTGCCTTTTACTTGTGCCTTCCAGGGAAAAAATGCACGGATGTGCCAAAAGTAAGTTAATGAAAACTGTAAGCAGGGTTTTGAAACAAGACTGGGGTAACAGCGTGTAATTATGCTAGTTTAACATGGCTTACTACATTGTAATTACAACTCATAACATGTAATAAAGAAAAAGTATTTTACACTGTAATCGTACTTCAATTATGCGATTCAGTTGAGCAGATGAAATGATAGTTCAATGGAAAAAAAAATTCTTTGTGTATTTCACTTTCAAATCACATTTTCTCTTTATACAGCTTGTGGAGAGACACTACAGGAGTCAATTAGTAATTTTTCCTCTCCCGGATATCCCAATGGCTACCCTTCGTACACTCACTGTGTTTGGAGGATATCTGTAACTCCAGGAGAGAAGGTAAGTGAGCACTCATTTCTGCTCCTGCTAACGGTGACATTCGTGCGAGTCTGCACTGTGCTTCCCAATTTGGTCATGTTCCTTGAAATGTTGGCAGGCAAGACATCCTCTTTTTCCTGGACATTTCTTCCTTTTGGGACTGAAAATAACCACTCAGGCACAATATTAATATTTCTAAAAATCTTGGTTAGGCTTTAACTGCACAAAGGCTGCTCAACCCTCTTCCTGTCAATTTACCTTCCTATTGACTGTCACTGCAACCGTAACGAAGCACATACTGTATAAATGAACAGCTGGTCATCTCTTTGAGCTGCTAATTAGTCAAATAAGGATTGCTAAATAACACTTGAAATGATACAAAGACCTACAGAGATCTTCAGGAATTTGTTTGGGAAGTAGGAAGCAAAACCGTAGAATTTATACACAACTTGTTATATTGGGGACAATGCCCTCCTGCTGGTCCCCGTCCGCTTTCTTTGAAACCCAACATAGCCTCAGCCTTATTGATATTAACTTTTCAAAGAGTTATTTCAGAATTGTCCTCCATAGCTGGTTCCTAATTTGAAATGTAAGTTCAGTGAGGTCCTGAAAAGGAATGACAGTGAATAGGGAACCTGACTACCAGGAAGAATGAAAATGCTGAGCGTGGTCAACAGGAGCATCTGCTCTTGCTAACAAACATATAGTGACATTCCCCGCAAAATTATTTATGGCATAAAAGTATTCTTTTAAAATCATGGGGACAGAAGGCAGTGAAATGTAGTTTTTTGGGGGAACCTGAAAACCCTCAGTCAAGGAACAACCCAGATTTATTTAAAAGTTCTTATATTGAGAGATTCAATATTTTTAGATTTTTTCCAAATAATGTATGGACCTTTGTCAGACTGTGGGACTTTTAGCCACAACGCATTGCTACCCCCTCAGCTAATGTGAATGCTGGACTCGGCCAGTGCTAGTGTACAGTATTAATTCACTCTCTCTCTTCAGTGTGTACTGGCGCTCTTGGGAGAGCAGTTGCGAAACCCGAGGTCGGACCTCTCTCCCTCTTTTTGTTCTTGATATGGAATCAGTGACACCAGATGCGGGAAAAGGGAATGAGGATTTATTGATAAACAAAACAAAACAGGCACGAGGGCCAACAAAAAACTTGGCCCAAAGGGTTGCAAAAAACAGAGGTATGCTGCACAGAGCTATAAACAATAAATGCAAAAGGCAAAAAACAAAAAGGCACTGGAAACTCCAGGCAAGATACTCAAGAAAAATAAATAACAATACTAAATATATATACACACACACACACACACACACACACACACACAAGACGAGAGGCTAGGACAAATACTAGGGAACTTGACAAGAACTTGGCTAAACGAGACGCGACTAGAAACAAACTTGAGACACTGTCTGCCAGCCAACTTCCACCGCATCCAGATAAAGGCTTGGAAATCATGACATGAGGGGTAACACCTGGAGAGAGAGAAACAAGAGGCATGGCAAGATCAAGACATGGACAAGATTGGTTGACATGACCTGCTCATTAAGAGAATGAGCGTGCTCAGCTTAAGTACCAATTAAGTATGCAGCTTGGAAGCAAGCATGAATGTTAAGAACAGAAAAGCACAGCAAGATCTTGAAATAGCAAAGCAGGAATCATGACAATAAACTCCCTGTCTAAATTAGTAATATTAGTAATGTGCCTATCTAAGAATTACACCACCCAGTGAGTGTTAGTAAATGTTAGTAACTTAAAAACAGTTAATTGTCAATTAAGCTTAGAGAGCCCCGAATCAGCACAGCACAGAAGGAAGGGGAAATACCAAAGCCAACCAGAGCTCAGAAATGTGCAGCAACGAAGGCACGGGGCGGAACGCAGACAAGCGGTGGAGTGGCATGGCAGACCTGGCATGAACAAAAACATGGAAAAGTAAAAACATGGACATGGAATGTAAAACATGAAATGCAAAAACCTGATACAAGAAACTGTTAAAACTATGACATGAACTATGAACATGAACTATGAAACTATGAACTATGGAATCTTGAAACATGAAACTGTTAAAACCATAAACAATACTGTTCTGGCCAAAGGCCAGAACCCCGGAACACAACAGTACCCCCCCCTTACAAAAGCGGCACCTGACGCTGACAAAAAACACCAAGAACTAAAATACATGAAGCCGCACAAAACTAAATACAAATCCCACAAGACAAATAACCAAGTAAATACTAAGGACAAAAACTCTGACACAAAACACCTAACCAAGAAACAGTACCACAAGAAACACTAAACACAAACAAGATTACTAGAGGTCTCCAGCAAGCTGGGGCTAAGGCTTGGGCTATGGCTATGGCTTGGAGTTAGAGGCTATGGCTATGGGCTATGGGCTATGGGGTTGGGGCTGTGGCTATGGCTTGGGACTGTGGCTTGGGCTATGGCTTGGGGTGTGACTGGTGGTAGTCACGGATGAGGGATTTGTCTAAGATGTGCCTGGCCGGGACCCAGGAACGCTCCTCTGGGCCGTACCCCTCCCAATCCACGAGGTACTGGAGGCCCCGGCCCCTCCGACGGCAATCCAGCAGAGCTTTGACTGTGTAGGCCTCCCCTCCGTCGATGAGCCGAGGAGGAGGCGGAGGCTCAGGTGGGGGCAGGAGGGGGGAGGTGGCAACAGGCCTCAGGCGTGAGACGTGGAACACAGGGTGGAGACGTCGCATGGTGGATGGGAGCTTGAGCCGGACAGCAGTGGGGCTGATGATCCTCTGGATGGGGAAAGGACCCAGGAAGCGAGGAGCCAGCTTGCGGCTTTCCACCCGGAGTGGGATGTCTTGAGCCGCCAACCAGACCTTCTGGCCGACCCGATAGTGAGGGGCTGGGCGCCGACGCTTGTCTGCCGTGGTCTTCATGGTCTTACCCGCCCGAACCAAGGCGCGGCGAGCAGACAGCCACACACGGCGACACCGCCGGATGAATGCCCCGGCTGAAGGCACCCCGACCTCCTCCTCCTGGCTGGGGAACAGTGGAGGCTGGTAGCCCATACAGCACTCGAAGGGGGAGAGGCCGGAGGCAGAGGCGGCGTGGGAGTTTACGGCGTACTCGACCCAGGGTAGCATGGTAGACCAGGATCTTGGGTTGGTCGAGCACACGCATCGGAGGACCGTCTCCAGGGTTTGGTTAGCCCGCTCAGTCTGTCCATTGGTCTGTGGGTGGTATCCGGAGCTGAGGCTGAAGGAGGTGCCAAGGGATGTGCAGAATGCTTTCCAGAACTGGGAGGTGAATTGGGGACCACGATCTGATACTATATCCACAGGAATGCCATGGAGACGGACAACATGCTGGATTAATAGGTCAGCTGTGGTTTTAGCAGAGGGGAGCTTGGGAAGGGGCACGAAGTGGGCAGATTTGGAGAACCGGTCAACTATGGTGAGGACAGTGGTGTTTCCATGGGAGACGGGCAGGCCAGTGACGAAGTCCAGAGCTATGTGGGACCAGGGACGGTGAGGAATGGGCAGTGGTTGGAGCAGACCAGAGGGAGGTGCGTGGGAGGACTTGGCGCGGGAACAGACTGAGCAGGCAGAAACGAACCCCCGGACCTCTGCTGCCATCTTGGGCCACCAGAAACGGCGCTGGATAAACCGCAAGGTCCGGCCGACCCCAGGATGGCACGACAGGTTGGAGGAGTGGCCCCACTGGAGAACGTCAGTCCGGGCAGCTGCAGGGACGTACAGGCAGTTGGCAGGGCAGGCACTGGGTGTAGCTGCGCCGTTCTGAGCGTTGCGGACCAGCTCCTCGATCCGGAGGCACACGTTGTTTACGAAACATGTTCTGGGCAGAATGGAGCTGGGCTCTCCCTTGGCCGAGGAAGCGTCGAAACGCCTGGAGAGCGCGTCAGCCTTGGTGTTCTTGGACCCTGGCCTGTAGGCCAGGGAGAAGTTGAACCGGTCAAAGAAGAGGGCCCATCTGGCTTGTCTGGGCGTCAGCCTCTTGGCGGAGCGGAGGTACTCCAGGTTTTTATGGTCCGTCCAGACCAGGAACGGAACCCTTGCCCCCTCAAGCCAGTGCCTCCACTCCTCCAGGGCCAGCTTCACCGCCAGCAGCTCCCGGTTCCCGACGTCGTAGTTGGACTCCGCAGGCGTCAGTCGGTGGGAGTAGAACGCGCACGGGTGTACCTTCTGATCATTGCTGGATCTTTGGGATAGTACCGCACCAACCCCGACATTGGAGGCATCCACCTCCACAATGAACTGCTTGGCGGGGTCGGGGGTGGTGAGGATGGGCGCGGTGGTGAAGCGCCTCTTCAGCTCACAGAAGGTCACCTCGGCTTGCGGAGTCCAACGGAATGGCACCTTGATGGAGGTAAGGGCCGTCAGGGGAGCTGCCACGGTGCTATAGTTCCTGACGAATCGCCTATAGAAATTAGCGAATCCTAGGAAGCTCTGTAGGGCCTTGCGGTCCTTGGGTGCGGGCCAGTCCACCACAGCCTTGACCTTCTCCTCGTCCATGCCCAGGTGGTTAGGGGAGATGACGTGCCCCAGGAAGGAGGTAGTGGTGGTGCTGAACTCGCACTTTTCAGCCTTGACGAAGAGGCGGTTTTCGAGGAGGCGGCGGAGCACCTGGCGAACATGGTTAGTGTGCTCCGTCTTGTCCCGGGAGAAGATCAGGATGTCGTCGAGGTAGACGTAGACAAACCGCCCGATCATATCTCCAAGCACATCGTTCACCAAGTTTTGGAACACTGCGGGTGCGTTGGTCAGGCCGAATGGAACCACCAAGTACTCCCAGTGGCCGCTAGGGGTGTTGAAAGCGGTTTTCCATTCGTCGCCCTCCCTAATGCGCAGGAGGTGATAAGCATTCCGCAGGTCCAGCTTGGTGAAGATAGCCGCCCCTTGGATCACATCGAATGCCGAGGACATCAGTGGAAGCGGGTAGCGGTTCCTGATGGTGATCTTATTTAGGCCTCGGTAATCGATGCAGGGGCGCAGGGAGCCGTCCTTCTTTTTGACGAAGAAGAAGCCTGCCCCCGCGGGAGAGGAGGATGGACGGATGATGCCAGCTGCAATGGACTCCCGGATGTACTTGTCCATGGCCCCCCTCTCTGGCTCAGACAAGGCAAAGACACGACCCCTAGGAGGTGCTGTGCCAGGCTGGAGGTCAATAGCACAGTCATACGGACGGTGCGGGGGCAGGGACACCGCACGGGACTTGCTAAAGACTGTAGCTAGGTCGTGGTATTCGGGGGGCACTCTGGAGACGTCTGGCCTCCCATCGGGAGCTGGTCCACCCACAGAGCAAGAAGGTCGGGAGTCGAGGAGGCAGCTGGCTGAACAGGAGGCACTCCACTCCCGCACCTCATGGCGGGCCCAGTCGATCACCGGCCCGTGTAGCGCCAACCAGGGATGACCCAGGACAATAGGGGAGCGAGGTGTCTCGGTCACGAACAGCTGGATCTGCTCGTGGTGGTTACCGGACGCCAGCAGCTGGATGGGAACGGTCCGGAAGGACACCTTAGCTAGGGGTTGCCCACCCAGCCCTGAGATGGACAATGGGCTGGGAAGATGGCATAGGGGAACCCCCCACTCAGCAGCAGCTCTGGCGTCGATAAAGTTTTCCTCAGCCCCCGAGTCAATGAGGGCGGTGGTCTTGCGGGAGCGGCCCTCCCAGGTCAGGGTCACCGGAACGCAGGTCCGGCGGTAGGAGGAGGTCTCCTTGGATGAAGCACCCACCAGTACTCCTCCAGATGCTAGGGGGCGCTGTCTTGACTGACAGCCTCGCACGCCATGACCCTGCTGGCCGCAGTAAAAACATGCCCCCGACCTCCTTCTCCGTTGGCGCTCCTCCTGGGTGAGCCGGGACCTCCCGATCTCCATGGGAGATGCCTCCCCAGGAGGGGGTGTGGTGGTGCTTCTCCCCGGCTGGTCCTGAGGCGACGCATGACTGGGACCCGGGGGTTGGATCTGACCAGAGGGGGCAGGACGTCGACCAGGGCCAAGGGTGAGCGCCCTCTCCTCCAGGCGGCTGTCAATACGAAGGGCCAGGTCGACAAGGGCCTCTGGAGACTCTGGGATCTCACAAAAGAGCAGTCGGTCTTTGACTGGTTCGGACAGCCCCTGGAGGAACACGTCACACAATGCCTCCTTGCTCCAGCCAGAAGTAGCTGCCGCCGTTTGGAAGTCGATGGCATAGTCCGCCACCGATCTCCTCCCCTGCCTCATCCTCAGTAGCTCTCGCCCTGCAGCTCTTCCCTGCTTGGAGCGGTCGAAGATGCGCAGCAGTTCCTCCGCCAAGGCCTGGTAGGTGGTAGTACAGGGCAGCCGAGCCTGCCATGCGGCAGTTCCCCACAGGCGAGCCCGCCCCGTCAGCTGGGAAAAGACGAAGGCGACTCGGGCCGGCTCCGAGGCGAAGGTGGAAGGCTGCAGAGCGAAGCACATCTCGCAGGAGGTGAGGAAGGCCCTGCAGAACCCTGGTTCTCCGCCGTACCGCTCAGGTGGTGGAAGGCGAGGCTCAGGACCTGGGTGCGTGACTGGCTGCAGCTGGGGTGCTTCCGCTCCGGGCTGGAGCACAGGTGCAGGGGTGGCAAGGGGCTGGGTAGCAGGCATGGTGGGAGCCTGGCTGGAACCCGCCCAGGGGAGGCTGGCTTGCAGAGTGGCCAGCGCAGCTGTCAGCTCCTGAATCTGCTGCCGTTGCCGCAGCAGCTCAGCCTCTTGCTGGGCGATCTTGCGCTCCATCCCGCTGGTGTCAATGAGACAGTGTCTACTGATATGGAATCAGTGACACCAGATGCGGGAAAAGGGAATGAGGATTTATTGATAAACAAAACAAAACAGGCACGAGGGCCAACAAAAAACTTGGCCCAAAGGGTTGCAAAAAACAAACTGAGGTATGCTGCACAGAGCTATAAACAATAAATGCAAAAGGCAAAAAACAAAAAGGCACTGGAAACTCCAGGCAAGATACTCAAGAAAAATAAATAACAATACTAAATACACACACACACACACAACACACACAACACACACAACACACACAACACACACACCACACACACACACACACACACACACACACACACACACACACACACACACAAGACGAGAGGCTAGGACAAATACTAGGGAACTTGACAAGAACTTGGCTAAACGAGACGCGACTAGAAACAAACTTGAGACACTGTCTGCCAGCCAACTTCCACCGCATCCAGATAAAGGCTTGGAAATCATGACATGAGGGGTAACACCTGGAGAGAGAGAAACAAGAGGCATGGCAAGATCAAGACATGGACAAGATTGGTTGACATGACCTGCTCATTAAGAGAATGAGCGTGCTCAGCTTAAGTACCAATTAAGTATGCAGCTTGGAAGCAAGCATGAATGTTAAGAACAGAAAAGCACAGCAAGATCTTGAAATAGCAAAGCAGGAATCATGACAATAAACTCCCTGTCTAAATTAGTAATATTAGTAATGTGCCTATCTAAGAATTACACCACCCAGTGAGTGTTAGTAAATGTTAGTAACTTAAAAACAGTTAATTGTCAATTAAGCTTAGAGAGCCCCGAATCAGCACAGCACAGAAGGAAGGGGAAATACCAAAGCCAACCAGAGCTCAGAAATGTGCAGCAACGAAGGCACGGGGCGGAACGCAGACAAGCGGTGGAGTGGCATGGCAGACCTGGCATGAACAAAAACATGGAAAAGTAAAAACATGGACATGGAATGTAAAACATGAAATGCAAAAACCTGATACAAGAAACTGTTAAAACTATGACATGAACTATGAACATGAACTATGAAACTATGAACTATGGAATCTTGAAACATGAAACTGTTAAAACCATAAACAATACTGTTCTGGCCAAAGGCCAGAACCCCGGAACACAACAGTTCTGGATCTTGGCTTCAGCTTACCAGGGGCCGCCTGTCAGGCCAGCTAAAAACAGCACGTTTCCATCCACCCTCAGCACCGTCACGTCCTTGGTGGGGCGCAGCCCCGTGCCCTATTTGCATTCGGTTCCTCTGCGGTGAGGGAAATGCGCTGACGTAGCCAATAACGGCTGAACGGGTGCTGACATACCCCCATCGATTGGACTCCCTCTGGAGACCTGGGGGCCATGCTGTCCCTTAGAACCGGGGTGGTATGGGGGGCGGGCGGGCAGCGGGGGGTTGCGGTGTTACATCCCAACGCACCGTGATTCTGCAATGTTGCAGAACACTTTTCTGTTTTTTTGCCTCCCCCCCCACCAAACGATTTCTTCCCTTCTCGTATCCGATAACAGTTTATCATCACTCTTGCCCCTAATGGTGCGATTGAAAACTTTGCATTTTTATTGTGTGGCGCGATAGCGCGTTTTGTGTTTATATTATCTTTATTACTTTAAGGTGGGTCCTCTGGGCAGCCTCCAGCACACTTGAGAGCTGAATAATGAGGATGCGATTGTATTGGTAAATGTGCACATTCAGTACCTTCTATTGTTTGTAGTGTTTACAGTACACTTCTGCTGACAGGAAGCTGTCAGCACGCGGCTGCTCGTCTAGGGCTTCCCGCTAGCAAAATGCTGTCTGGTGCCCTGTGGAAATCAGTTATGATCTGATTAATAGAGCCGCATGAGCGGAGACAGTCATCCCCTCCCACACCTCCTCAAGCACACTGCAGTCCTATATGGACACACACACACACATGCACGTGCGCTTATACACGTACAGACACACGCCTGCATATCTATATGCAAGTACAAACAAACTCACATGCGGGAAAACATTCACACATAAGCAAATGCCCACATACACATACACACATGAACACACAGACCCCACTCCTGCTGTTCAGCTGGAATTGGAGAGTCATTTTATATCATGTGTCTCACTGGCTCTTTGTTAGCCTATCTGTAGACTGGTATTGTTTCGAGTTGGGGGTTATTTTAGTTCATGTGAGTAAAGTCTGCCCTGTAAACTGGTTTGGTGGTCATGCTGCAAGTCTATTCTTCTAGCCTAAAAGCCGTGATATTTTGAATGAGTCTTCTGCTTAAAATGCATTTATTACCCTTAGTGTATTTAGCCTCCGAATGTTGTTAAGTTTTAGTGATTTTCCTAGGAGTTCTCTGCCTATCTAGTGCATGACTTCCCCCTTTTTTATGACTATTTTTCGGCACGAGGCGAGACTTTTCGCCCAACAGTGCTCTCCAAGTGGTTGGATGCAATCCGGTTGCAATCTTCTGTCACGGCCGTTTGACTTAAAGCATCATACACCGTAATATCGAAAGTAAATTAGGTAGCTTTCTTTCGTGCACATAATACAATATTTTATTTTATTGTCTAATGATGAGAATGAATTGGCAACATTTTTCAGTAGCCATGGCAAGGGCTTTGTAGGATGGCTGAGAGGTCCTAATCCACGTGGAATACTTAATTCCAGGATATTCCTGGGCCGGTGGCTGATATTTCTTTCAGAAGGCCACTGTGTGATATATGTGTTTATCGAAGCATTAACTATCGGATTAGAGGCTAATAAAATGTAGTTGTGCGGCATGACCACCAGACAGTGAATATGGTGGACAAAGAGAGAGAGATTACAAAGGCACCGATACTAGAGTAACGTTACCATGGAGTGTTTTGAAATAATGTGTGGTGGAAGCTTTGCTCTCGAGGGCCCTGTTCATAACTGTCAGAGTAAGACTGTGATTTACAGTCAGATCCACACATATTTGGGCAGCTCTCCTGCATGTATAGGGTTGAAAGTCCATTGTGGTTCACATGACATGGATATAAATCCCCAAGAATGAAATTTGACAGATTTTACTTTAACTTTTCACTGATAGTTTTCTAATCCGATATGCCAGTGAGTAGAGCTAAAAATCCAAATTTATGTTACTTTACAAATCCTTGCAAGACTGCACTATTGCATATGTAAAGGGGAAAAGAACCTAGATCAGTCCTCTTACTTTCATAAAATGTACCAGAGAGGCTGTGTTGATCCTGGATCGGTTTATCCATCTATTATTGGACATTAGCCATTTTGAGCCGAAAAGGCCAAAGTCAGGGCCGATATCAAGGCCAGTACTTTTAAATCCCTGAAAAGAATTGTTATGATCTGGATCAGGAACCAAATATGGAGTCAGAGTACAATCAAATAATAGAGTGTATTGATAATAATATGGTATTGGCAGAGAGATGGGGTCCAGAGTAGAATGGCACAGTTCAGTTAAGATGGTGCAGGCTGGGCTGTAGGGGTCTGTCCGTGCCCAACCAGTGGTGTTCCGGGTTAGCTGCCAAATGGAGAGCGCACTTCGCCAGAGCCGAACTGTCAGATGGCAGGACCGTGGAGTTTAGCACGAACAAAGTCCCAATCCTGACCACCGCAAAAGGCAAAAGAAGAGTTCCTAATAAACTGGGCTGAGGGACAGACTGAAGAATGATTAATAGGATTACAGTCCAAATCCAAAGGCCGAGAGTAATGCTTGGGAGCTTTTTCCTATTAATAGAATTAGGAGGGGAACTTCCATGTTGAACTATCATTAAAGATTACAAGTAATTTCCGAAGACGATAAACTTTTGCTTCGAAGATACCGACTGGCGTATAAGGGCATATATCTGAGTGAAAACTTGCAAACTGAAAGAAAGGAATATTAGTGCACAAACACACGTGTGAGAAAATAGGGAAACATGATATGCATAACACCTGGTGGGGAAAGCGCGCCGGACGTAAACCAATCAAAGGAGACAATATGCCTAAAACGGATTTGCATGAGGGTTGTGACAAGGGTTGCTGATTTAGGATCAAATTAGCTTTTTTGCTGCACTTTACCGTATTCCCATATGGCATTAACTGAAGTTGTTGTTAACATTAATTAATTATATAGAAATACAAAACCTGTATGCATGCAAATGTCCATGTTTTATTAAAAGAGAAACAGATATGTGCATATCAATTTTTTTCCCATTTATTTTAGCAAAACGATATAATGCTTTGGCTTTTTATGATCATATTGAACATGATTTGGCTGTGGATGGGAGAAAATTATCTGAGTAGCTTCATTAATGAAGGCTGTGGTAGTGTGCTGTCACCTTCTGCTTGTTATAGTGTTATAATTTTGCTTCTTAGATTGTTCTCAACTTCACAACGATGGATTTGTATAAAAGTAGCCTTTGCTGGTATGACTACATTGAAGTGAGAGACGGCTACTGGCGAAAGGCACCCCTCCTAGGTAAAACCCTTTATTTATTGTTTGTTTCTCATGATGGTGCCTTTACATGCTGAGCAAAGTTCATGCAGGCAGTGGTTCCCAACCAAGTCCTCAAGGACCCCCTGTCCTGCAGGTTTTTGTCACAGCTTTACTTTAGCTCACCTGATCCATTTAAGGCCCAGTGCACCTCCATGCACACCCTGTTCAGGTAGATCTTTTTCAACCAATCAGCATGAAGCCCTTAAATGGACCAGGTGTGAAAGAGTAGAGCTGGAGCAAAACCCTGCAGGGCAGGGGGTCCTTGAGGACTGGGTTGGGAACCACTGATTCATGGTTTGGCGTTATCTGTGTGAATTACTTAACCGGCCAGCACAGAGCCCTGACCTCGAGCCCATCAAACACAGTTGGTTTCAGCCAAAAAGCCGACCTCAAGCCCGACCCAAATTTCCCAACATCTCTTCCTGTCCTCTGTAATCCGTTTCTGACTAGAATGGAAGCGAATACACACAGCTGTTCTAACGTGCAGTGGACGAGATTTGACTGTTAAATTATAAGGGAAATTTAAGGGAAAATCCCTTAATGAATTTTCAGGACTTTGGAATGGAATGGTGGTTGAGGCAGTGCCCACATACTTGTGGCCATGTAGTATACAAGTTCACAAAAGAATTTTGAGCGGGGCAACATATTTTTACGATGAGGCTTTTTATATTACCATGACAGTGAAGCATTGATACCAACTCCTGCAAACTCTGCTGGTTTTTAAGTGCTTCGGTACTTAAGTGCTTAAATTCAATCAATGAGTGACTGAGTCCACATGCATCTTGTTTCTGGGGCCTAAATTGGCTCCTGACAGAGAAAAAAAAGGAGAAAACCCCCAGACAGACAATGTGACCCTCTCGGAATTGAGTTTGAGGACGTAACCATGGGAGAGCTTAAACAATATGAAGGAATGCCTAACTATGTTTCAGCATGAATTAAACACTCGTTACACGGCAGAGAGAGAGCTACCTTTCACTGGCTTTAACACAGCACGTCTCAACCTCATTCGGGCGGACCTTTGTGCAATGGTTTGCTGTATTAAGGCACGATATTTAAATATTTCAACGCGTGTTTCCTTATCAGTTATTTAACTTATTGCCGTTATTCAGATTTTGCTCATTTTTACTTACATTATTTCAGCATTCCTCATTTACCAACTGCTTAGTGTCAGTGGCCAGGTGTCCATGCTTCTAACGACTGGGAGCAGACTGAGCCACTGCAGTCTAAAGCTTGATCCGTTAACACATGAACGAGCTAAATGGAGATTTTAATTGCCACATGAAAGTGCTGTAAGATCAAGCAGGTCCCCCTCTCTCCCCCTCAGGTCGATTCTGTGGTGATAAAGTGCCAGACGTCCTGACCTCCACCGACAGCCGAATGTGGATAGAGTTTCGCAGCAGCAGTAACTGGGTGGGGAAGGGATTCGCAGCGATTTACGAGGGTAACTACGAGCACTCCCCGAGTCTTCAATTGAATGACACCCTGACAAAAAAAAAATGTGGTTCTACTATGACAACTTGTGTAAACATAACATGCAGATTTAAATTATGATTTTATTCATTGACAGGAATATAGTTATCCAACACCAGTTTCCCTGTGTGAGCAAGGGCCTGTTTCCCTCTTAGTTACTCAATCAGCTAATTAACCCAAGTTGATTGATACCTGGGTGAAATTAAACATACTTTCTGAGGTTTGATAACCTACAGCCCTGTTGAGTCTAAAAATCACTTTCCTGCAATGTAGAAGAAGAAAAGGACTCAACAAGCGGCAGAATATGCTGCGGTCAAAATAAATTCTGCAAGGGATAAGCAAGAAAGTTCTTGAAATGTATCAGTTTTGAAAGGGTTACATAGCAAGGATATGAGGCTCCAGCGGGCCACCATGAGAGCCCTTATTTCCAACCAGAGAGAAATTTGAACATCAGCGAATCCAGGAATCAATCTACCGAAATTCTTCTTAGGGTGCAGCAGTGACTCAATGAGGAATTCGCTAAAGAATGCAATATAAGAATGCAGAGAATTTCTGGCCTTCCTTGCCTCTTATTAGGTCATTGTTTATGATTCTTTTGTGAGAAAGAGGCCAAACATAAATGCTGTCCATGGAAGAGAATGTGACGTGAAAACCGCCTCTGACAAATATGCAAAAATAGAGGAAATCGGGAAGAAGCAAATATTTTTTCATGGCACCATGTAAGTATCAGGGAAATGAGAAGGAATAAGGCAGCGCTTGATTTTTTATGCATTTATGCTTCTAAACAAAAATTCTCTGACAGCTTTGATAATAAGGTTCATGTGTGGTTTTGAGATACTTTTGTCACTTTTATTTTGTTTTTTTCTCTCTGCCCTTGTTGGATGAATTTGCATGAGATAATTCTATATCATCTGCTTATTATCGAAAGTAGTATTATTCATAGTGCATGTCATCAAAGGGAGTTTTCTCACAATGGGCCTTA
Organism: Gymnothorax reevesii; assembly: GCA_029721435.1. Lineage (NCBI taxonomy): Eukaryota > Metazoa > Chordata > Actinopteri > Anguilliformes > Muraenidae > Gymnothorax > Gymnothorax reevesii. The sequence continues at coordinate 49,332,510 of CM056589.1, read as the reverse complement.
TTTATAAAAAAAAATAAAAATTGTGAATTTCATCTCTAAATACTGTGTTTACTCAAAAAAAACTTAACTGCATGTGTTTTTTATTTAATTAATCAGTAATAATATGGAATTTTTTTGTATGTACTGTACATAGTCTTTTTAAATAGCGTGTTTTTAATGTCAAATTTGTTTATTATTATTTTGTTTGTTTGTAAATAAAGCCTAATGCTTCAACTGTGTATGTAATAATATGTCCTTGTTATATTGTGAGACTATCTTGTGAAGGCGGGACAGTGTCAGTCTGATTGACCAACTGAATTGAAGGGAAGTACTTCTATCGCACTGCAACTTACCTGTTGCTACAATATGATACTAGGCTTCCCTGATGGCAAAACTCCTCAGAATTGTCGTCATGTTTATTACCATATTATCATTGTAGCTGCACAATAGAATCCAACTCCAAAAGAGTAAAATCCACATGTACACTTCTCTAAAAGTTGATTTTAAGCTGAAGATTCGACTGTATGACTGTGCTCAGAGGCTTTTCTGATTCTCGATGTTCTCAGGAAATGAAAACGGGATCTTTTATCCTCTGTCCTCGTTGACTCCTGGTTACACTGCAGGTTACTCTCCTCGGCCCGTTCTGAGAGGACCGCCTGCCCGCTGGATTTTACTGATTTTAAGCTGCCATTTCAAATCTGTCTCTACCCCCCCCTTCAGCCATCTGCGGAGGTGAAATCCACAAAGATGCCGGTCAGATACAATCCCCTAACTATCCCGACGACTACCGACCCTCCAAGGAGTGTGTCTGGAAGATAACCGTGTCAGAGGACTACAATGTGGGATTAAGTTTTCAGGCTTTCGAGGTGAGCGCTTCTATCTTTACAAAAGCTCGTCAGGATTCGGGAGCTGGGGATTATGCAGTCGTTGATTACTTCTGGGCTGCGTTAGGCAGTGCTGAGTGTTTTTATTTATTTTTTCCCCCTTTAGCCATAGCTGCCAATAGCAGATGCACACGTTCTGATGCGTGTTCACCCCCACATCACCCGAAGAGCACTTTTCATGCACGTACTGAAATACAGTGCATGCACCACATGTACACAAAATCAAACACCCGCTATCATGCACACTCTCACATGCATACACACGAACACTTATGCTTGCATACAGACACAAACTCGCGCATGTACTCACAGATGAGCCCTCAGGTGAAACACTCATAAACAAGCTTGAGCTGAAGCACACAGATAAGCAGTGCACGTACACACATGCGCATATGTGCTCATATACACACCTGGATATACAAATGCACTACGCAGTTATAAACTGGCACCTTTTTGCCCGTTAGTTCAACTGTAATTTTACCATCAATTTATAACGGTGGTTCCGTGTATGTGTACTGAAAACCAGTTAAATGCGCACAAGACTCTACTTACAGTTAAAATAAAGAGAAAACAATTAATTAATTTTACTGTTAAATTCAGTCAATTTATAACGGCGTATGTAAAAACACACATGTGCGCGAGCACCCATATTCTCTGCTCTTTACAAAATCGTTTTCAGCAGGAGTGAAGTCACTTTCGAGGCTCCATAATGCTTTGAGGATTCTCTGAGGATCAGGGCTCAAAGAAGTCAGAGGCTGATGCAGGCCTGACCCATTCACTGTGAGCAATAAGTGTGAAATATATTCTCCTCGTCCTGGAGTCAACGTTAAAGGCCTCAGGACACTCTATTGAATGGCATTAGTAATGAACCAGACTGGGTAAAAAGCACTTCGTCTGAATTTACTGCCTCTCTTTATTTAAATCCCGGAAAGTGATAGTGTTTTCTCTGGGGTGGAAAATGTCAGGTCATGCAGACAGAAGATGACAGAAATAAAACCTGAGGGTTTGCTGTGGTACGGTGGCTATGGAATAGGCAATTATGCAGCCAGCAGTGATCCCTGGTGATCGAGCTGTTATATGTATGTAGTCCAAGGATTAAACTACTGCCCCAGAATCTAATTCAGTTACTCTGTGTAATTTTATCCATATAAATTGATAGACAAATAAGTTTAAGAATAGTTTAGTTTATAAGTTAATTTAACAGGGGCCATGCATTACACAACTGTTGAGCCAGAGTTTGCTATATAGCTAATTTACATCTGCAGTCCCCGGGCAGGTATTCAGAACATTGTAGTACAATACAAAAAAAAAAAGAATACAGACAATCAGTGGCAATTCAGTTAGCAAAATTTACGACATTGCGTTACATGTAAAAAAAAAATACAAATATACATTTCGTATTTTTCATGCTGCAGAACAGAATATGCGATTTGCACTTAGTGATTTGCACATGGTTTAACTTTCACATCTAGTAGGATTTTGGGCGCAGTGTTTTAGGGAAAACTGTTGATGTTGAAATTCTTTATTCGGAATAACCCCTTGAGATGTGGCATCATGTTTTCCAGAGGTGTCCTCAAAGATGTTGCCAAGATTCTGTGCAGGGAAACGGGACATTGCTCACTTCAAAAATAAGGAAAAGACTTTGTTATCATTAAAAACTTGCATGAATACTCCCTCAGTTGTCAATGCTGTAGGACAGCTGTAGCCAACTCTAGTTCATGAGGGCCACCATCCAGTTTCGACCCAGTTAACGAGGTGAAGCAAATTAAATGTGCTATCATCTGCTTTAATTCGTCAATGATGTCCTGAGAATCAACAAAAGCCAGCAGACACTGAAGTCCTCCGTGACCAGCGTTAGCTACTCCTGCTGTAGGATTAACCTTTTTCAGATGAGTAAAAATCGGAATGCAGGTTCCCAGTTTCAGTAGGAATTTATTAGCGAGGTGTGCGACGCGTAGAAGGATAAGGGATTGGAGGGAAAATATGTTTTCCTGTAGTGCACAATAGCCTACTCATAATGTGTTACGGAAGCGGAGGTTCCCGCTCTTAAGCACGAGTGAGTATCGCGTGAGATGCATCACGGCGGCCTCTGCTGTCTCAATCATTCAGGCACGAGAACCTTCAGAGATTCCTTCAAAGTGAAAGCCTGAAAATAACGATGACAACCGCAGCTGTGTTTCAACATCGCTCTGGCTGGTCCAGGAAAACATACCGATAGTGTAAGCGTGCTGTGATCTGTTAAATCCTGTTTGCCTTGGACCAGAAAAGCACTCACCACAAAGGCACGCCGCTATTTGTTTTTGTAAGTTATTAATGTCATAATTGAAAAAGCATATGTTTCATTAGGAACGTACTGCGCGCGAAATAGCAGGGTGACGTTGCATCTTTTCAAATACATGTGAGGAGTTTAGAAGATCAACTGCTTTTTTGGTCCTGGTTTTTGACAGAGTCTATTTTTGGGTTATAATCCTCAGTGCTTACATAAATGGCAAAATATTTTTGTATTTGCGTTGCCGGGGTATTCCATGGTTGGTTTCAGATTGTGTTCAAACCAATTGTCCTTGTCCGCAGTTGGTAAAGATGGCCACTTGAATTGATAAAACAATGTAAGCCTTTTTTGCTGCCATTTTTAATGAGACATTTTTGCTTTTTTGTCTTGAAGTTTTTTTGTGTTTATGTGTTGTGTGTGTATTTGTGAGTGTTTAGCTATGTGTAATGTGTTTGGGGTTGTACAGTGGTGCACAGGGTAGCACTGTTGCGTCACAGCAAGAAGATGTGGATTTGAACACGATATTGGACTTTCCCATCCTTTTTTGGCAGAGTTTGCATGTTCTCCCACAATTAATTTGGGTTTGCTTGGGTTTTCTTATAACAACAGCACGTTTATGTCTGTAAATAGACCTTAAACCGTAATCGAACAGTCACTTCTTGCAGTTGAGATGTTGCACTTAGAGGAATTGGGCCCGAGCAACTTCGACAAGGCCAAATCATTACAACCAGACGACTGGGTCAGACCAAATCGGCAGCACAAGGCTTATGGAATGCTTTCGGTCACCTCCTACCTATTGGCTGTAGTCCGAGGAAGGATGGACCGCGAACTGGAAGCAGGGTGTTGGGTACCCAAGTCTCATGGATGGGCAAGGGTTACGAAGGCTATTCCTTCAAGTCCATACCAACAGAAGGGCTGCAGTGGCCACAGAAAATTTGAACCATGGTTATGGGAGGAACGAGTCACAGTTCACTGTGCATATCATTGTGCTACGGATGGGGTGTGTAGCCACATCATGTGCATTGGCCTGGACATGACAGCTGAATGCACTGTAGTCAGAGGACAAGCTGGTGATGGGAGTGTGATGCTCTGGGAAATTTAATGTTGTGAAACCCTATATCCGGGCATTCATGTGGACATCCATTTTACTGAGCTGTTTTGGCAGCAATAAGAGAGCTAGCAGCATGTTTGTCATATTCATTATACTCGTATGGCCGGCATGGAGCCCGTGCCGCCTCGCAGCAAAAAGGTCATGGATTTGAGGCCGGTCTGGGGCCTTTCTGTGTGGATATTGCATGTTCTCACCGTGTTTGTGTGGGTTTCCTTTGGGTACTCTGGTTTCCTCCTACTGTCCAAACACATGCATATCAGGCCAACCATGACTCTAAATTGCCCCTTGGAATGAGTGTGAGAGTGAGTGGTGCGTATATGGTGTGAATGAATGGGCAAGCTGTCCAGGGTGGGTCCCTGCCTTCCACCCATTGTCAGCTGGGATACGGTCCTGCTCCCCCGCCACCCTAGTGAGGAAGACACAGTATAGGTAATGGATGGATGGATGGATTTTACTCTCCAAAGATATGAACAGTGATCTCAGAAAACTCAAACATCTTTTCTGTACCTATTTTCATTTCCAATGTCTGCAACTTTGTGTCACAAAGTCTCACTTAAATTTAGCCTGCAATTCAGATGCCTCAAATTGATTCTCAGTGTGAGAGAAAACATGTTTGGAATTACTTCAAAGGTGCGGCAACATGGGAAAACACTGCAGACCCAATCACAAATGAGCTTTATCTGTGATTTTTCCTGGCAGATTGAGAGACATGACAACTGTGCCTATGACTACTTGGAGGTTCGAGATGGGCACGCAGAGGGCAGCCCGCTGATTGGTCGATTTTGCGGATATGATAAGCCAGAAGACATTCGATCTACCTCAAATAAACTGTGGATGAAGTTTGTCTCAGATGGAACTGTGAACAAGGCCGGCTTCGCTGCTAACTTCTTCAAAGGTAAATTTTTGCCACGGATATGATTTTTTTCCTTTTTTTTGTTATCAGCCAGGGGTTCTCAAACTCGGTCCTGGGAAACCCATATGTACGGAAGTTTTTGTTCCAATCGCAATTACAATTTTGCAGTTTTAGCTGGCTGTTAATTTTCATTAATTCGATGCCGTTGATGTTCACATGGGTTATTTGTCATATTAATCCATACAGATTAAATGTGGTACACTCCCTATTGAAAAAAATGATTGGTTGTTCCTCTTCGCCAAGTGCTCTCATTGGCTGTGTATATTGTGCAGAGGAGGATGAGTGTGCCAAACCAGACAATGGTGGATGTGAACAGAGGTGTGTGAACACCCTGGGCAGCTACAAGTGTTCCTGCGACCCGGGATATGAACTCGCCCCTGATAAAAAGAGCTGTGAAGGTACCTCCTGCCTAAACATGCAGGCACGCAGATACACACACACACACACACACACACACACACACACATACATATGTGGCTCTTGCCTATACATACGTGCCTGCGAACATGCGCACACACTTACAGGCCATGTCTGCGAAAGCATCCTTGCTTACGCATTTGTTCTAATGTCACAATTACGTCACTGCAGTTTTGAGCGCAGACTCGTGGCATTAGTAGCTAAACATACAGGAAAGACAAGCAGAGAAGTTACTTTTTGCTTGTGAGGACTTTGGTCCGTAATGCACTAAAGTCATCCAATAAGTTGTGGAATCCAAAATTGAGTGCGTGAATTTAGACTGATGCTTTTCTGTTGTACTCACGCACAAGCTTTTGTGTAAAATAGACGTAAATATCCAGCCACTATAACTTTTGCCATTCTGTGTGTCCTTAATCCAATCCAGCAGAAAGGTAGAATTTGTTATTTCCAGGGTTTTGCTGAGAGTAACTGCGCCCGAACATGTTCTCATCGTGACTCATAATATAGTGATGTACTTCCCAAAATGTCGATATTCAATGAAAAGGGTGTCCTTTATCCAGATTATTTGATGCCGTTACTCAACAGGATTGGGGAGAGGGAATCATAATTTTGCGAATTTATTACAATGAACCAAAATTGGCATGGAGGCAAGGTATATTTTCACAGTCCATATATCTGAGGGTGTTGGTGGCGTTCTGGTTGGCCTTGTTACCTTGTAATAAGGAGGTTCTGGGTTTGGGCCCTGATCGCCGGATAGAAAATGGGATTCGGGGAAGGGCATTATAATATATTGCTGGCATTATTGACCATTGCATTGCACTACTACTGGTCGATTTGTTTTTAGTAGGCATTATTGTGCATAACATCACACAGTGATCTGGAAGAAGTTTTGTCGCCAAAATCTAATGGATTCTTTGTTGGGCCATACCCTACCCCTTAAAATTTGTTTTTTAACTTCTTGGGTAAAGTTGCTGATGGGCAGACAAACAGGCAAAAACATAACGTCCTTGGCACAGGTAATAAGTTCACCGTCATCGTGAGATAAATTACACCTCTGAAAAAATGGGAGACTCAATGCAGAGAAAGTTTTGCCGTAATTAATTATTTGGAATTTTACCATCCTTCCAGTATCACATGTACTATACGTTGTTAATGTAAATTTTGTTCTGTTATTTCTTGATACAGTGAATAATTTCTTTATTTAAGTGAAGGTATATGTTTTGGTCTTTCTAATTCAGCGAATAGATTGCATGATTGTTAATTAACTGATCTCAAACAGGAACAGGTTGAGATAATCACAAATTGAAAGGTGTGGTTACTGAAGGGCTTCTTGGTACTCCGATGAAAATCCCGTAACGCTGGTATTGCCTCATGGGGGAAGCTCAGGAGGTTCACTACAGTTCTGGAGTGCTCACAGTAAATTGATAAATGCATTTATAGATTGATTGAGTTTTCAGCTGGCTGTAGCCTTGAACTGCTTCTTGTTATACTATTGATTAATAGTTCTCATAATCTAAAACCATGACATGTTTCTGGCTCCAGCTGCATGTGGAGGCCTGTTGTCCAAGCTGAACGGAACTATCACGACCCCTGGCTGGCCGAAGGAGTACCCGCCTAATAAGAACTGTGTGTGGCAGGTGGTGGCTCCCACACAGTACCGCATATCAATGCAGTTTGAGTTCTTTGAACTAGAAGGAAACGAAGTGAGTATCCGCCCCACAGGACATAGAAATTTTCACTATAATATTCACAGTTGTGCGTGCACAGTTTGGCGATTGGCAGAAAGCGTGATTATAACACAAAGAAACATTGCACGTAGCCTCTTTGGTTCTTCGCTTGGAATCCTCAAAAAACGTGATTCCTGAAACCTCAGCGAACCTGTTGGTGCAACCTATAACGTAACAACTGACTGGCATCGCTATTTTTGATCTTTTATTAAGTACATATTGAAGACTGAGATCTACTAGCAAATTTAGTGCAAGATGAGCCTTTTTGCCAACCGCGTGACAAAACTTGTGACGTCATCGTTAATATCGCCATATTTTAATATAAAAAGTAAAATGTAAAGGTCTTAAAATTGAACCCTGTGGTACACCTTTAATGACCACTAGAAGAGTAGATTGAATAGAGTCAGCAATAATTCATTGTGTTCTATTTGAAAGATAATTTTCAATTTATTGGCATGTATTCTGATCCAGGCCTACGGAGGCCTGTCTATCTACTAAAAGTAAATGATCAACTCATTCAAAGGCCTTGAACAGATCAACAAACAGGGCAGCACAGTGTTTCCCGCTGTCAAGAGCATGAAAAATATCATTCACAACAAGAGACGTCGTTGATGCAGTACTATGATCAGATCTAAAACCAGACTGAATATTGTTTAAAATGCAATTTCAGATCAAAAACGAATGAAGCTGGCAGTTAACATAAGTTTTCAAGAATCTTGGCTAAGCAAAGTAGTTTTGACTTTTGATGATAATTATTAAGATCTCCACTGTCCAGGTTCCGTTTTATCAGATTTTTGGTACCATTCCCAAACTACTTTGATGATTAAAATTATGTGTTAAGGGCTGGGCCTATGGTATAATTGAATCAGTCAACATCAAAATATCAGCACCAGCAAATTTATTGGGTCAATTTTGAAAAGAGTGTCCCTCCATTCTGAATCAGGAAAAAAAGCCAAAACAGAAATGTAAAGGACAGTTTAAGCTTCATTCATATTTCTACGAGGTGATGTGGGGTGAAGGCCAGTGTGTCACTCCTATGGGCTGCTGGGAATCAACGATATGATGTCTCATCCTGCATGACAGGTTGTATCCCCTACTGGGTGATAAATGGCAAAATCAGTCAGGTTATTTTATTTTTTCTACTTGAAAAAACATCATTCCTTCATTTTTTGAATGTAATCTTTCATATTTTATGTATTCTGATCTATGTTTAAAAGTTGTGTACCACTAGAGTTACCCTTTAAGCTGAGAGGAAGGTGTGATGACATTCTAGCCAATCAGAGGCACAAAATATTCAGTTAATAACCTGGGAGAACAGAAAACTAGAGCTGAATTTGGAATAAAGGTTTTGGACATGGCATTAATCTCAGTAATTGGGAGTTCCCCATCGAGCCTTGGGGCACAAGACAGGCCAGTCTTTTCTTTTGCTGTGCCAAATTCTGCTCTTAATTATTGAATTGCTGCATGATATTTTGAGAACCAACAACAGCCCTTTAAGGGTATCCAAAGGATTATACAGGGCTGACACACAGGAGTGAACTAGTGTTTTTTTATGGGCCTGGCATGAACTAATAGCGAAAAAGAGAAAACTTTTCAAACAAAAAAGGCATGCTGGATCGGAGTTTGCTTGAGCATTTTGGTGATTTTTTTTCTTTTTTCAGTAGCATAATTTAAAAAAAATTCCTGAATTGACTGGTTAAATTCAAACTGATTCCAGATTGTTCTAATTTATTTATTCAGGGCCAATTATTTCTTTGTATTTTTTTCTCCTTACGAAGCCTGAGAAAAAGGTTTTTAAGAAAATTCTTTAAAAATACTAAGATTATATGTAGAAGCTCAAGGCCAAGAGCTGTGTAATGCTTCTCACAGGGAGACGAGACCTTCTAAATTAAAGGAAATAAACATTCTATTTAGGAATAATGATATTAAAACTTATGAAAATAAAATTTTCTCTGCAGGGCATGTCATATGTGTATCACCGCTCTCGTTCTCCCTCCCTCCCTCCTTCTCCTCTGGAGTGTAGGTCTGTAAATATGACTTTGTGGAAGTTCGCAGTGGTCTGTCATCCGATTCCAAGTTGCATGGAAAGTACTGTGGGACTGAAGTGCCTGAGGTCATCACATCCCAATACAACAACATGAGGATCGAGTTCAAATCCGACAACACCGTGTCAAAGAAGGGCTTTAAGGCTCACTTCTTTTCAGGTGCAATTTCCTCTTATTTCAATTAAGCATGCGTTTTCTGGAATTTTCCCAGTCGCAAGTCTGTACCAGCCATCCCCATACTGGCCATTTTGTCTTTGTTTTACAAGTACTGAAGTTTTAATGATTAGTAGTATATTGGCATTTTTTGGCTTGTGGCGGCATTTTTTGACTTTATTGCCGCAGAGATATTGCAAATTTGTTCTTGAAGTTCATTTTTTTTTTTGTTTTAAAGCAACATTGGCAGAAGTTAGAACATTAATGACACTGTCAAGTTTGTTATTACAAGTTTGTTATTACATTGGCAGAAGTTTGAACATTAATGACACTGTCAAGTTTGTTATTATACAGAACATCACTACCTGAGCCCAGATTTAAGTTGAGGTTAAAGACGCACTTCTTTCTGTAAAAATTACAGTCATGAGGGGTTGTCGCTATTCGTATTTTTCAGCACCCCTGAAGAATAGCTTTAACTTTGGAGACTCTGAACCACTACTATAAAAACACCAGCTCGGTCATTACTATTAATTTGAATGCAAATTGGCTGCATGCCTTTCCTGAAAAGAGGTCTAACGAATAGCACCTTGCCAGATAAGTCTTAAAACATGATGAAGATATAAATCGACTTCTAAAGGTGCCAAAGAGTGGTGCCCAAGTCGTAGATGAGTTTGTCACAGGAGTGGCAAATTAATCAGAAACAGGTTGAGAGTTAACTTGCATTATGGTAATGTCACTGGCTGTGGACAGTCTATTTTTACATGAGCAAACTTAACATGTGGACCTGAATCAGCAAAAACTGCCTTCATTAAAACATTTTCTTCGGCGTATCAAGCTGATCGGGCAGTGATGCAGAAAAACACTGTACCGTTATGTGAGCAACAGGAATTCAGCTTCAAAAGACATTTACATTTTATCACACCATTAACGTGGAAAGGAAAATGCTTATTGACTATTGCAATGAATATTAATGCAAGCTGAGGGGAAAAGGATGGTATTTTTACCGATTGATTTGAGAGAATTAATACTTATTTGCTTATTAAGAAACACAAATGGAAAAGGTTTTGGAAAGGTGATGTGTTTTCAGGCGAGGTGAGACCAGGGCTATAATACTTTCAATATCTAGTCCTGGGTGGAAGAGGTTAAAGCCAGTATTGTAATACAAGGTAAGTTGGTTCACTGTACTCAGTATGCCAAATGTAGCATTCCTTGCCAAACCATGATAGATCAGAACTTGAGACCTGAATCTGACCTCATATTTCTAGGAAACTAAGGGAGTCACATGAGAGTCATATTATCTGCTTTCTGTCAAAGTAGCACCTTTCCCTGTCAGTGAGTTTGGGAACACCGTAGCGGAAATTTCACAACCAATTTAACATGGGGTGGGGGGGAGGGTTCTGATGTGAATTGGGGTTAGTAGGTGATGGCAGCATGACAAGGCCTTTTTTCACCAAAGCTTTTTCATTGACTCATTTTATCGCCAGTTATTTTTCAGCCAATCAGGTAAATGCACTATAAAAATTTGTATATTTTATGACTCAAGCTTCTAGAATTCTCCCTGGGGGCATAACTGGAGTGCCAGAAATTCTGTGAATTACCCCTCAGTTTGGTCTGGGGTGAGTGTCATGACAAGGCTGAAACTCTGTGGGACCTCTGGGAACTCTAACAAACACAATGTATTCCGATGCTGCCTGTTACGCCAAAGAGAGTTAGCAAAGTGTGTTGATGGTGTGCTGTTTGCACTTGGGGGAAAGAGAGAAAAAAGAGTTTACTTAGTCTCTCTCAGGATTTTCCCGTGATACTTACTGTTTAATTAGTGCGATGCACAATGCATTCTGGCAAGTATTTGGTCAGCAACACAGTTTCTCTTCTTGGTGATTACTCAAGCAAGTTCCGTGTGAAAACAGTAGACGGTAGAGACCATCAGCTTTTTGTATACGTGTATTTATACCTGTTACGACCCGGTCTAGGACAGGCAGCAACAGGTAGAGAAATGAGGGAAGGACAGGCGGGGAGAGCTGTAATAGGCACGAGTTTGCACTCTGATCAGTTACTCCGGTCCCTAACTGCCTAACCAGAACTAAACTAATCCTGCGGCTAATCTTCAAAGGTTTGCCGGGCTCGGGGGCGGATTTTAAACACTGAGCTGCCGAACTCTCAGTCCGCAAATGAAGACTGAGGAAACAAATAGTGTACCCCCTGTGGAAACACATTTCTGCCCAGAATCACCTTCAAAAATAACAAAGGAAAAATAGCAAAGAAGTGCCCCGATGGAAGAACTGTGAGATCCAGCTGGGAGCACGTTACCTAACCAGGGCAAACCTAACAGGGTGCAAAAAGGGGCCAGGCGAGAGGGGTAGTCAGTACAGAAACCGAGGTCAAACACCGGGAATTCACCAAACAACCAAACCAAAACGCAAGGGCTAGAATTTCAGTGGAAATGGGACAGGCCAAGGGTCAACCACCACAATCCAAATGAACTAAATAAAGGGCAAGGCGAGAATTGTAAATCCAAAGGCAAACCGAATCAACGAAGAAGGCAGCAAAATACTCACAGTATGTGAACGCTCGGTACAAAAGCAGAGGAGCTAGTCTCCAACTGGTACTTTAAAAAGCCCCGCCCCCTCCGGAAGTGGAAACATTCAATTAAGAGCACGGCGAAATAAATACTACAGATCTCCTAACAATACCCTTATTGTAATAAACATGTAGAAATTTCAGTGCATATTATATGGCGTCAGTCCACGCACTTGCAGTATGTACTCAATACCATATAGACGATTGTGTTCTGTAGATATACGGGAGTGTACAATACAGTATTAAGAGCAATCTCATTAGTAATACCATATATATTACAGTAGGTGTGATAGTAGTAGGTAGACTACAGTTGCTCAGGGCTCGTTGAGCACTAATTTTTGTATGGCTAGCTTCCACGATTGCTGTGTTGTGGATAGTAGAAATTGGTCTGAAAAAACAACGATAATGTTGCATTATATTGACTGAGGAAATTGATTATAAAAATAACAGAGAATTAACCTGGATGAAGAGCAAGCTGATGTTATCATTAGACCTGGGCTGAATAATTTAGTTTGCAGTCTTTTGAAGCTTTTGGAAAATGCAAGCATTCCATTTAGCAAAACAGTTTTTGTGATTAATAATATAATGTATGAAGGAGATTTCCCCTGGAAATAGGCTAGGATATTTCAGTGCGATGCTCCAGCGCGTGAAGTTTTATAATTTGTTTATGTTGGGTGAAGTCAGGTTCTCACAAGGTCTGGTCCAGAAGTTTGTAAAACCCTTTCACATGGTAAAATGTTCAATTCAACTTTATTCGACCCCAAGAGCTATTATCCCGTCCCAGCGCATTTGACACTCACCATTAAAATTTTTATTTGAAAGGATTGGTTCAGAGGAGTCTGGGATGGCTAAATGTACAACATGAGTTGTACTTCAGTGTATACTGTTAGGGAAAAAAATATGTTGACACTTGTTCATCCAACATCTCATTTCAAAATCACGCACATTAATACGGTAAACCCTTCACTGAAACTGAAACAGTCTTCAATCACTGTTCAATCACTCACAGAGTCACTGATGGTCATTGCGGTTTCTTCCCCAGACAAGAATGCTCCCTGCGAACAGAGGATTTTTATTTTTGAGTCCTGCAAGGTTGCGGGACACGCAGCCCCTGCCGGCCCCGTAGGTATCACTGATCCACCGGAAGTGACCTCTGAGCCAATAGGAGGTACGGCCATGCGTGACCTGATTGGTGTTCGCTCCATCAATCAAAAAGAGAAGGGAAAATGGATCGCACCTGTTCCCCATGGGAAAGGCCTGTTGGGATCCATTCGAATCTGGGCTTACGGCTCACCTCTGAACTCGACAAATGCAGTAACTTTGGTCTTGTGCAGAGGACGACGCATTTGTTGTTTATTAACATGATGGCACATCTAGTACCATATCATTTGGAATGGATGCTGCTGTTTTCAACTTTTCACATTTCTAAACTTCATGCCCATGGCTACATAACCTTAAGGAGTAGCGGGAAATTTGTATTTTGTCCTCTGAGATGGTTTGGGGCTCCGTGTCCACAATTATTTCTGTCTTAACTTACTGTGCGCTACCTTGTTTGTTTTATTTGATCAGTGGCAACTGGATTTTGTTTTTTGCATATATTTGTGTCCAATATTTGTTGTAACCTGACTGACAGATTTGATGATTTGTTGTATCGTAACACAAACACCATTTGCCATTAATCAATATGATGGTGGGAGGTGGATCTAAATTCTCAACCGTGGACAGCCTGGTTTGTAGATTTTTCATTTTTACAATTTGTTTTTTACTTGTTTTTTGCATATATGTGTGTCCAATATTTGTTGTAACCTTACTAACAGATTTAATAATTTGTTGTATCATGACCTAAACACCATTTGCCATTAATCGCTATGATAGCGAGAGGTGGATCTCAACTCTCAGCCGCAGCAGCCTGGTAAATTTTTATAGCTTTTTGTTTCTGCTGAGAACCTTTCATTCTAGTTGTTCTCCATTAATGAGGCTGGTCAAGGAACCGACTAAATCGTGTGACATGTGCTGCCAGTGCTGTTGTAAGAGCTAGTGAGATAAAGCCAGTGACATTCAGCGAAAAGCCAAGTCAAGAGATTGAGTGAATAGTGTCTGGGACACCGAGAGCTGACAGATGGATGGATGAATGAATAAATGAATGGGAGGAAATGAGGCATAGTTTCGCCCTTTGGCACTCGAGTGCTTTTTACAAACTCCAGGAGGTGAATGGCAGAGTGGACCCCTCGGCCCTAAAAGCCAGAGACGGGCCCTTGAAGAGCCTCATTCAGCTACAGCCTGGGATCATAGATTCACTGCGTGGGTGGGATGTCCGTGGGGAGGGGTTGTGCTCGTATCGTGACAGGATTTCTAAAGATGCCACTCCAGCTGGCACCAAACAAGGGGGGAGATAGGCCTTGATTTGTGCGTTTCATAGAGAGCGAGACTGAGTGGGATTAGGTATGTGTCTCTGTGAGATAGTGTGTGTGATATTTCAAACAACAACCATGTCCCACCTCAGTGGTGAGGAATCGTCAGAGGCCCCACAATATGCGACTATAACGATACAATATTGTCGAGATATTGCGATATGTATCTCTCCATCCTCCATCTTTGTTTTGGCCAACATCCGGCTACATCTCGTGAAAGTCACACCTTTGCTGTGCTGAACAGGCTGGACAGTGAGCACTTGGCACCATCTTACCACTCATCTGGGCTGAAAAGTCAACTGATTTTTATTGGTACCCTAAAGATGAGTTTGCATTTACAATATTTATTTAAAATGTATGTCATAAAATCACAATACTTGGGGTCTCTGAATCGATACAACATTGTCACGTAAAATATTGCGATATTACACTGTATCGATTTTTTCCCCCTCATCTACCTCCTGTCCAGGTGGACAAAAGTTTGTGCTGGTAACACAATACAGTTTTCCAAATGAGAAGAACAAATGGGTAGATGGTTCAAGCCCAGATTATAGAATTACAGGGCCTTGTGCACAATATGTAGGGGGTCCCTCTCTACCTACCTTGTTCCTCTCAAACGACAGTTTTCTTTTTAAATATACTACAATAACATGCCTTTGTCTGGGCTGGACGGAACATTTGTTGCTTGTACTAACATTCAAGCGTGGCTTAATTTGTGCATAACCAGATGTATGAATTGAGCTATGAGGATGACAAAAACTTCACCTTACCCGAGATGATGGGTATGGCTTACCTTTCTGTTTATTCTTGTTACTATGCTCAACCAGGAAAATATTAAAGTTGACGAGTACTTCCAGAATTCTTTCATTGCCAACTTTCCTAGCATTTCATCCACTGAAGTAATAAATAGGTTTGGTGTCAATTTCGCTGCACTATTTGTGTTACCAGAGTACTGTTGAGTGATTGTGGGTATTTATATAGATGCCTGTTTTTGTTTTTATGCATGCGTGTATGTCTGCATTCAGTGGTTTACTTGAGTTTGTGTGCTTTTGTTTATGCTCATTTATTTATGTAGCTACTTGTATTTACCGTATATATTGCACGCAGAGGTGCCACAGATAGCCGGCAACAGGCTTGCTATTGGAATGTGTTGTGATGGTGCATCTTGACTGTCTCTCATACTGGCGCTTAGCTTGGCTCCAGTTTACCTTTAGAAGCTCTTCTGGACAGAGTACAGTGCTTCTCAATGCTAACAAAATGTCCACGAGACTCACTGTCCTTCCTGTGGCTCCAAATCTCCAAATCCCTTCTTTCCCTCTTTGGTCCATAAATCTTTCCCTAGGACTGGGTATTTCAGCTACTTCTATGCTTATACTCCTCAACCTCTCGGTGAAGGGACCTTCTTGATTCAGATTCATCAATGACATGTTATGATATAATACATTACAATATTACTTTTTAATCTGTGCAGTTTTCATAAATGGCTGTCATTGTATCCGCTGAACAGTATTTATTCTGTAGACAGTTACTTCCATCCAAAGGAAGTGATTTAACATTAGACAATAAGGATGGCTTTTTGTGATACAGTATGTTCATTGCTGAAATCTGAGAGAGCTAAACACTGTGGGCCCACAGGAAACAGTATGAATGGGTATGTTTGGTGCAAGGAAAGCAGACGTCTGATTTCTTGTGCCTTGCGTGCTATACTATACCCTGCTCTGGACAAACATAGCAGCATGTTTCTCTCTTCTCTTCAGATCCATCCTCTCCTTTCCTCTCTTTATCCTGTCAAGCCTACCTCTGTCTCGCTCTTCTTGCTCTCTCCTCTAAACCTCCTTCTCTCTCCCTCTGCCTGGATTGACCAGCCCATGCCCAGTGTATTAACCTACGTATGCCTTGCCTCTCTCGTGTCCTTCACAGATAAGGACGAGTGCTCCAAGGACAATGGCGGCTGCCAGCACGAGTGCACCAACACTATCGGCAGCTACATGTGTCAGTGCCGTAACGGATTCATCCTGCACGAGAACAAGCACGACTGCAAGGAAGGTAGGTCTGGGAGACCAGAGCAGGGATGTGGAGGACGGAAACATTCTTCACCTCCCCTCCCCCCTCCTTCTGTACCTGTACCTGTCATCCCGCGCAACCCCCTTCCATTGTTATGATTCAAATTTCGAATGTGAATGTGGTGTAGAATGTGGAGTGTACCTGTCTCGCTGGTGCAAAGGGGATGCAGAGATGCTGCATTTCCGCTCTGGTTCGTGTGTGACATATTATATTCCCTGGAGAATCTCGAGTATCCATATTAAAACATTTACTCAGTGATCAGAGGTATGCCTTACCGAGGGAGTAGGGAAAAGGGCTGGAGATCGAGAGATTATGCGGCTCTGTGCTTCTCACATTGCTTGACTTGTTGTGAAATTACTCTGGCTTCAAACAGCTGGGTCATCCTGTGGCTTCAAAGCAGCCATTCTGCGATCAGTGCCGTCTTTCGTCTCTGTGATGGAGGAAGAGTCGTGAGGAAAGGGTGTCCTGACATGACATTCACTCTCTTTATCACGCGAGAATCCACTTGGCAGACACTCACTCCAGTACCAATTCTTTTTTAAATATATTCACAGGAATCCTCTGAAGGATATCTATTGAAGCAGGTCAGGGTTAGTGTGTTCTGGTTTGAAGGCCAGCTCAAGCCCTACATCTCTTTAGATGCCGGTAAAAAAACATCAGTAAATAAGAAACACTTTTCTACTGATCTTTTAGTGTTCAATTTTAATGACATCTAGCACAGGTAACGTCAAAAATGGGTAAAATTAATATAAAGAATAAATTGACACAATTCTGGCCGTGCTTTGTCCATAAAAGACACATACGTGTGTAATATGCATAATGTTGAATTCCTGTTGACTTCGTTATTATGAAAATAGGGCATGATTAATATTGCTATCTCATTTAGAGTGGTTTGATTGAATCAAGATTGGAAATTATATCTCTGGTACTTGGAGACAGCAGAACAGAATGCAGAGCACTCTTGCTTTTCAGCCGTAGACCAGTCCTGCTTTGTGGAGAGTTTTTCTTCATGAGAACATTCCAGCTGAGCGTAAACCGTTATCCCCTGACAATATAATCATCTTCCAACGTTTCCAGGTGCGCCTGCACTCAATGACATTAGTACACATTATGCTGGAAATGTAAATACCATGTGACAAAGAAGCCTTTTAATTACTGTAAATAAACTCTCTCAACCTGAGGGGTTCAATTGCAGGTTCTGGTACTAACTTAAGTGCCAAATGGAATCCTTCCTGCTTGGTGAATACAGTTGTGGAAAATGGATAACAAGTTAAAAAAAAAGACATTGGGTAGCTGATCTGCTACTTATATTAGTGAAACGCTCAAGGCTAACATAATATCGTCAAATGTGTTGAAGAGAGACGAAAAGTTAGACATGGATTAATAAGATTTCTTGTCAAGATAACTTTGTTTGATGTTTGCTTCTATCACTGGTGTCAGAATACATTGTTGAAATCCCTACCAGATGTATTTATTTATTAAACATATGGTCTGCATTTGCCAACATTTAGAGCTTAAGATCTGCGCCATGAAACGGACGGGATGATGAAAATAATGCATCTTGTATATGTTTGAATGATGTGAATTTGGGGTGGCAGGGAGGGTTGCTGGCTAACCTCATAGCAAGAAGGCTGTGGGTTCATTACAGCCTTAGGCCTTCCTGTGCACTGCAGTAGTCCGATGTGTTCGTTTTGGTTTCCACTGGGTATATTGGTTTTGTCCCACGGTCCAAGTCCATATTTGTAGACTTGCCAACCGATGTGTGTGTGTATGTGTGTGTGTGTGTGTGCGTGTGTGTGTGTGTGTGTGTGTGCGTGTGCGTGTGTGTAAGCCCATTGCATACTGATGCATGTCCCACTGCATCCTTGACCGAGTTTAAGGTGATCAGAAAATCGATTGAAGAATGGATGACATGAATTATGAAACTGAGGATTATGGGTAATAGAGAGTCTACTTTCTGACAAGATGTTAGAACGGGTATTAATGTGGTCGTGCTGTTAAAGTTCTGTAAAATAATTCTACTGAAAAGGTGTGGCTGAATATTTTCATTATAGTATTACAAATTTTTATTTAGTTTGGATATATCATTAATCGCTCGATTGAAACTTTTCTTTGCTCCTAGTCTTGCCCAGCTCAGTAACCTTGAGCGGGAAAGAATCCAGCAATTAATGTTCTGTTTTTTTGTTTATTTTTGATGGTTGTTAGAGTCAAAGCGCTAGTTAGGATGTGCGTAGAATTTTATTTTGAGCATCACACAGACACACTAAAGGTGTATCAGGGTATAATGCCTTTTATCCTGTGCTAAGTGCCCGCATCAACCCTCCTATGCCACCCTGAACAGCCCTGTGGACTCCCAGCTACTCTAAACAGGGTGAATCACCATGAACTGTCATAGCACCATTTGCTGGTGGTCTGCACCTGTGGTATATTATTTTAAAAAATTTCCACTCATATTGTGCGCAGCTATTTGCTTGCTTTAAATGATGTCACTTACTTGCACTTTAGGGAGAACTTAATCCCGTTATAGTAAGTTTATATGAGTCCAGGTGGGCCAATGGGTACCCTGCTGGATTAAAAAATGTGAACTGCTTAAATGTAAATGTTCAAGATAATTCATCAGAGCTGATTTTTACACTAGCGATAATATTGCTGAGTGCTAAAAGCTGTGTTGCAATATAATATTTTCATACCTTGAATCAACTTAAATAAATTAATCCTGACTGCTTTAATGACTTGTGGACTGAACCTGACTGGGATCCTTGGTGGCATTTTCTACGGTCTGTTTCTGAAGTAATTGAATGTAAGGAAAAAAAAAACTTGATAAAAAAATGCAGTGATTAAATATTTTCCAGCCATCCCATGGCTCTGTAGAACAGCTGGCTTTGCGGTAAAACCTGAGGTGTGTTTCTTGTATGATGTGCAGCCGAGTGCGAACACAAGATCCACAGCTCCAGTGGAGCCATCAGCAGCCCGAACTGGCCCGATAAGTACCCCAGCCGGAAAGAGTGCACATGGGACATCACTGCCACCCCGGGGCACCGAGTTAAGATTGTGAGTAATATGGAGTCGTGATTCTGTCATGTGACGTGCAGTTACAGTAATTATTGTGACGAAGCAGATCAGAAAATTTTATGATCGATGAACTTCATTTTTTGTGGGTCCTGTCATGAAACATACTGTCTTTTAATTGCTTTTTTTGGGAAAATTGCGAGTGTATATATACAATTTTTCTCATATAGTCAATTCAATTTTTAATTTTGTGGCCCTTTTTACAATACCGATCAGGCGTTTTGCTTAGAATATGGAAAAAAGGGCAACTGAACAAAAAGGAGGCTTCACATGAAAAGGGGCAAAGGAGACTGGAGCGCACTGATAAATAAACTGCCTTTATGGTGCAAACAGGCTAACGTTTCGACATAAATGTGTCCTCATCAGAGTCTGAAAACTCTGATGAGGACACAGTTATGTCGAAACGTTAGTCTGTTTGCACCATAAAGGCAGTTAATTTATCAGTGCGCTCCAGTCTCCTTTGTCCATTTTTATATTATTGTCCTTGAGCTGTTTAGCACCTGATTCAGCTGACTTTTGTGGTAAGATGGGCGGTGACCCCTATTTTCAGTTGGCTTCAAATAGTTTGTGAAAAAACTATATGAGATGGGAAATCTCAGCTGGAAGCAATTTTTGGAAGGGATCCCATCTTCTTCAGATCCCCTGTGAGCCCGATCCAGCTTCACGTCTACAGCCTCGTGTTTATGCTGCGCAGTCATCAGGGACAGGCCAGACTGACAGATGATGTGCCGTTTTAGCTCTAATAGAACATTTCACAATAAATTCACTGTTTACAGGTGGTATCGGTTCTGTTGCCTGCACATATTTCAGGTTAGCCTGGGTTTGAGCAAGTGAAATATTCGGTGAGATCTGAGAAAGAAGCTCAGAAATTAATCCATTGATGTTTTGCATTAGAAAACAGTATCAGATGCCTCTACCTTAAATGTACAGCATAAAAATCAAATATTTAAGGAATGTCAGAAGTTTTTTCAGAGCTCAGTTTCATTCATTTGTCATTGCATTGACATTCGTGGACTTATATGACCTGAAGGAGTAGCTGTGCTGACTACTTAGCCTCTCTACCTTTAGACTACTGGTCTGTGTTGAGCCAAAATAGCCTTTTTTCGATGCACAGCTTTTACAGTTGTCTCCAGCTGGACAGCTGTTGATATCTGGCATTGGTAGATATATGCAGGTACAGGCCATGTTCCTGCTGAGATTAGATTGAGTGAGAAAGCTTTGCTGCACTCAACAGAATGTGAGCTATTTTCTATTTTTGTCGATACATTGCAAATTCTTGCATCTGTTAAAATGCTAGAACTAAAGTCGTCTCCATGTTTTTCCCATATTTATTTTCTTTTCTTTTTGTTTTTTTTTTTGTTAATTCCCTAACGAAACTCAAAGAGTGGACTCAGTCATTGCAGTCCTGTTATTCCTGTTTAATTAGGCTATATTACATATACCAATACTGTGATATGACAGGATCACCGTTGCAGTTCCTTGTCTGAGCGCCCACAGCAAGAGTGGCTGAAACAGAAATACGGGGGTCACAGAAGAGGAGAGAAATGGTCTCTATCGCTAACCAATGGAGGGGGCCGCACTTTATGTATTGGCCTGAGAAATGACTAATGGACTTGTTCAAGAAGCAGGCGGGACACGCAACTGCGGGAACAGAATTTCTCCCTTACGGTTGGGATAAAAACTGGCGCGGGTCCATTCACCGCGGTGCATTCACACTGTTGGCTCAGCGCGCTGCGGTGCTGAATTTTAGGGAAATTGAACAAAAAAACCTCGTTGGCTCCAGGATGGAGTCTCGGGCCAAACAGATGGCGAGGAGATCGCGAAATCCGCGCGCGTGAGTACTTTCAGCCCCAGGCGATTGACAGGTAACGGTCACGAGTCAGCTGTTGGAGATCACGTTCCGCCGGGGTGCAAGAGCATGTTCTTCCGCGAAAAGTCCGTTCGCACTTCTGCGAGGGGAAAAAAGCAGAGAAGATTGGAGCAATTTGGGACTTTTTTTGCTTGAACATGGTACTTAGAGTTTTCTGAATAGTACAGTATTGTACCATGTTGGAACATTTTTGATTTTTTTTTTTTTTTGCGGAAGAGTATACCTCCACTGCATTTCTGCGCAGATTTATGGACAAGGGCTTTGGGTGTCATGCTGTTTCAGAAATCATAAAAACTGGCTTAAAACACAATGATTCTATAAATAAAAGGCCATCTTTTTAATCTGGTCTTATAAAATCTGTCAGTTTTCAATGTTATGGAATAACAATAGTATTGCCATGTTAAATGCAAGAGGTGATACATTAATGTCCTTTAATTAAGCAATGTTTATTTTAGCGGTAGGAAAAAGTGGAATTATTCCCTTATTGGTGCAAACATCTTTGTCAATTGTTTTGCATAACATCAGGTAAGATCTTTACACTGAAGAGCTTTTGATGTTAATTCAGCCCAAATAGCATTCAGTTTTCGGTCTAGGTACATTTTGATCAGTCGACACATTTAAACTGTCAAAGTAAAATCAATACTGAATCATTTTTTGACTGTGCAACCAATGCATGTGATTGTGTGTGAAACTTTGTGACAGATCTTGATTTGATTTAGGGTTTAAAGTGAAGTTTTCATATAAATTGTACCCATGCTGCGTGTAAATTCAACTCGAAGTCTGAGAGAGGAAAACTGAAATTTTCCCAGGCAGAAACTGTTGAGATTTATGTCTCTGTGAAATCCTAGTCCTTGTTTTATGCATCTCCAAACTCACAGCACCGTAAATTAGATCACGTGGAAATATTGTTCCTCTCCGTTAAAACGTGACCAAGATTGTTTCTAGACTGAATCTGTAAACTGAGCTTTCCCACACAATGCATTTGGATGGAAATTCTGTTCATTTATGAAGTTAAAAGGAGAATCAACTGAAAAAAAGAACTTTGATTGCCTTAAATTAAACAGAATACCATGTGTGCTGAGAGCTAAGATTATGTTATCAGTTGAATGACCTGGTTTTAGATTTCAGATTCAGATTTCTTATATTTGTCATTTTTATGCGCGGCATAAAAAATGAAATAACATTTTACATTCCCCAGGAGAAAAATACTCTATTTATTAATATTAAGAATATTTAAAGCAACAAATAAATTAGAAAAATAATATGTAGCGTGATGATAAATATTTGAGGACATTTGTCCTCTTTTTCTAAAATCTGGGGGTCACAGTGGAGCAGTGAGTAATGGTGTCGAACCCGTCCTCCTCTCCCCCTGTGTTTGTGTGGGCTCCTCCGTTTTAGCGATATTATGACAGAATCAAGCAGGCTTTCTGTGGGATTTGTAGCCTGTGTGTTTAAAAAAGTCAAGACTGCGTGTTGTGCAGACTTTGTATTACTTAACATATTGAAGTATTAAGAATAAACTTGGCATATTTAAACAGCGCATTTCAGTCTATTCTCGGGAGCTGCTGAGTATTTTTTTTAACTATATCTTTGGAAATCAAATTGAGGAGTTCTCTGGAATTTTTGCAGATCCTTGGTGTCCTTAATCTGCCTCTGTCATAAGTCCCCTCCCTCTCTAAATTTTCATGTAACACCAGGGGCCGGAGATGTGTCACTCCTGTGAAAACAGGATTGTTTTCTCTTTGGAGCTGGGAGATGATGAGATCCCCTCTTAATCTTTATGAAGCCTGTAATATCCCTCTCACTGTCCCTCTCTCACTTAATGTTTTGTCCAGTCCTTTAGTGAGTTTGAGATCGAGCAGCACCAGGAGTGTGCCTATGACCACCTGGAGGCTTTTGACGGGGACAGCGACAAGTCTGCCATCTTAGGTCGGCTCTGTGGGAGCAAGGTGCCAGAGCCGCTCGTATCCACGGGAAACAAAATGTACCTGCGCTTCATCTCTGACGCGTCTGTGCAGAGAAAGGGTTTCCAGGCCACTCACTCTACAGGTCAGTCCAAAAGAAAAAAATCCTCTGCCATCATCTACTGATTCCAAATCAGTTGAACCGGCCTTTAAACCGCCTTTTACTGTGCTATTTCCATATTAATTAAGCCACAATTTTCAAACCTTCCCTCCTAGTTTTACTGTTCTCAAATCTGTCGAGCCACATGGTAGAAAACCTCATCACCTGCTCTACTGATCCCACATTAGAAGAGTCACCATTTAAATCCCTCCGTCCCTGCTCTACTGATCTGAAATCAGCAAAACCTCCGTTTTAAAAGCTTATTGCTCTACCACAGATCAGTCGAGATTCACAGCTGTAGTTACTCTACTGAAACACTCGGATTCTGCGTACTTCCTTTCATAAAATGTTTGGCTTTACGTTGAGGGGGAAGGCCCTGATGGTCAAACGTGAAATTTTATAATAAGTATCATGATACCCTCTAGTGGCTACAGCTGGTATTTTCAGTTAAAGATGATGTGATTCGCATGAGGAAATTCATCCCCTAGCCCATATAGTGATAGTAATAGTTTGCAGACACACAAAGACAAATACACGTGCTGACACAAACATTCACAACTATAAATGCACACACATGTGCAAAGCTGTGAGACAGAGCTGTGTGTCTGCTTCAGTTTATGACCCGTTTGAAATTTCCTCAGAGGTGTAAAATCCAGAGGTCAGTAAGTAAAAGTCCTGCAGTTTCTCTCCCTCCCACAGAATGAGCTGATCACTCATATTGGCTGTATCTCTTGCCCATAGTAAATCTAGGTAGTTGGAATGAGGTTTCGTGGGGGGGGGGGATTTTACTTTTTGGACCCGGACTTTACACCCCTGAATTTCCTACATGACCACTGTGATGATCTACGCCAGGAAGCTACGCCTTGATCTTGGCTGACTTTTGTATTATCCAGGCATTCAATGATAGGATAGCAGCTTTTAAACAGCTACTTGTTTGTTTGTTTTTAATCTCCCATGTGTTTTTATAAGCAAATTAAAAAAAGGTAAAATGAACGTTGATGATTTTGGTACAATGTCACCTGTCGAGGGCTGGAATATATCAGACCGCAAGTGAATAGTCATTTCTCATAGTTGATTTCTTGGAAGCAGGAAAAATGGCCAAGCGCAGGGATCTGGGCAATGTTGAAACGGGCTAAATTGTGATGGTGGGATGACTGGGTCTGAGTGTCTCCAAAACAGCAGGTCTGGTGGGATGTTTCCAGTATACAGTGGTTTGTATCACCAAATGTCGTAGAAGACAGGACAACCCGTGCTGCGGTAATGGGGTTGCGGGTTCCTGAGGCCCGCTGATGCACCTGGGGAGCGAAGGCTAGCTGGCCTGGTCCGATCCCACAGAAGAGCTACCGTAGCACAAGTTGCCGAAAAAGTTAATGTTGGCGCAGAAAGAAGGGCGTTAGAACACACAATTCATCACAGCTTGATGCAGATGGGGCTGACCGATTAGTGCTCTTGCTGATCCTATTTCACCGCTAAATGCGCCTGCCGTGGGCATGTGTCAGAACTGGACCATGGAGCGATGGAAGAGGAGAGCCTGGTCTGATGAATTACGGTTTCTTTGACATTGTGTGGATGGCCGAGTCCAAGTTCATTCTTTACTTTTGGGAGGGGTGTGGCTCCAGGATGCTTTATGGGAAGAGGGCAAGTCGGCAGAAACCTTGGGTCCGGGCGTTCACGTGGATGTAAAGTGGATGATCCATACCACCTAAGGAAACATTGTTGTAGATCAAGCACAACCCTTCAAGGCAATGGCATTCCCCGATGGCTGTGACCTCTTACAGCAGGATAATGCCTCCTGCCTCTCGGCAAAAATGGTTCAGGAATGGTGTGAGGAACATGGCTCGGAGTTCGAGGTGTTGACTTGGCCTTCAAACTCACCAGATCTCAATCTGATCAAGCATCTGTAGGATGTGTTGGAAAAAAAGGAGGCCCAGCCTCATGGCAGGATCTGTTGCCTGCTCCCCCAGCGATCCTTTCTGGGTAAGATTCAGGGCCCCTGCTCTATAGGAACCCCCGGGGACCCAAAGGAGCCTTTATCACTCCGAGAAGAGACATCCTACATCAGCACGCATTCCCATGCCTATCCAATTCAATAAATGTTGTAAACTACTATTTTAGGTGTTGTCTGTAATTCATTAACATCTAACCAAAGTCATTAAGCTATAAAATCATAGCTGGCTGGGGACAAGATCCTAAATCTGGGTTAGTGAGGTGTTTCAGAGGATCAGTAAAAATGCTGATATTTCATCAGCAGAGTTAATACTGCCCTTCCATTTGAGAAGCCAGATTTCTTAATTAATAGTTAATCATCTCAGTGTTCAGGGAAATTCTCTGGTTTCTCTCGTCTCCGGAACTATCATGTCAGGACTCTCCTGCCCAAGAACCAGTGTGTCATTGTAATTTAATCTGTGTAATTTTCTCGTCTTCCAAGGGGATTGTGAGTTTGTGGACAGCAGTGAATTCGGCCCACGGTTCTCAGCCCGTTTTGTTCCGGTATGTTCTGCAGAGTGTGGGGGCAGACTGAGGGCGGAGACGCGGCAGAAGAACCTGTACTCCCACTCCCAGTTCGGCGATAATAACTACCCGGGACACGCGGACTGCGAGTGGTTGATCGTGGCGGAGAAAGGCTACGGGATCGAGCTGACCTTCACCACCTTTGAGGTGGAAGAGGAGGCCGAATGCGGCTACGACTACATCGAACTCTTCAACGGCTATGACAGCGCCAGCGAGAGCCTGGGACGCTTCTGTGGATCGGGGGTGAGACACTGTGCTGTGCCTCCTCACACACACACACACACACACACACAAACACACACATACAAACACACACCGGCACATATATAAACACGTAGTCCCATCCGCTCACACACTGACACACACACACAAAGCGATCTCACTCACACACAAACATCCCCTATGCTGGCCAGGCTGACCTTAGTATTTTTATATTCTATGGTGCAGACCAATGTATCGTACACTCAAAAAAAGGAAACGTTATGAAATTTTAGATTTACTTAATAATGTTATGTTAACAAAACTGAGTTACGTACATTCCACTCAATGCAACTAATTAAACTGGCCAAAAATGTTAGAAGTCAAATAAAGGTTACGCAAAGCAATTGCGTGGAACCAGTTCACATAACATCATTAACTAAATCTAACATTTTGTAGCATTTCATTTTTTTGAGTGTAAGTTATTATACAATTAACAACTCACACGACAAGGTACAGTTTCCTCAGATGTTTCTATAACCATGATGTGGATGGATTGCAGTTTTAACCATCAGGATGCTGCATAACCTTCAGTAGTATGTATCCAGCAGGATATATGATGATATATAAGAAAAAAAATAGAGCAAATATGACACCTGTCTCATCATGGCATTTACACCTTTCCTTTTTTTTCCCTTCACAGCCCAGGGAGGAGATCTACTCTATCGGGGAGATCATCCTTCTGCACTTTCACAGCGATGACACCATCAGCAAGAAGGGCTTCCACATACGATACACCAGCACGAAGTTTCAGGAAGCCTTGCACACCAGAAAATGAATACTAAATAAAAGCAACTGCCAACCTCATTTGGAGATAGCATGTCCTCCTTGTGACAAAACAAACAAACAAACAAAAAAAAAAAAGAAACAGATTAAATATACATGCATCATAAAAAATCTTGATAATGATGAATCAAGGAAAAGAAAGACACAGCCGCATCGTAGCTTGTGTGACATTAAAGCCTGGCTGGACGAGGCGTATTCATTGATCGCCATTAAAAAATTTGAATAAATATATTTAAAAAAAGGACGAGAGGATGGAGTCCAGAGATGGCTGGTTCCTTTTCGATATCTTCAGATCAGTGCAGATGGAATACGAGATTGGACCATATCTTTGTCGATGGCCACTGACTCTGAGCGCATCTCCTACTTCACCTGACAGCCTGTTGACACATTAGCAGATTTAGCACGTTAGCGCACGGAACAGGACAAAACTAATGAAATGCAGTACACAGGCTACTGGCTGATTTGCGTTGCATTTAATTGCATAAGATGATAATCTGGGAAAAAAAACTTTTATTTTTGTATCATGTTTGTAATGGTTTTTGGTCCCTGTATTCACCGAGGCACTCTCAGTGCTCACACGCCGCGTTGTCCAGTCGAAAACGGAATCTGTTTCATAAGACGCGCTCAGTACATGGGGGTGTGTCCACTTCCAAATGTCTGAAAAGACAGTGTGTCATGGTGACACGAGCTAGGACTCTACCTCTGAAGCTTTGACGGAATGGGCATCTCCTCAGATACAGCTATACTTGCCCAAAAGCTTTTGAAAATATTGGCTGAAGACAGTTGGACATTTGCACATCGCTGCTGGAATGGCCTTATTCCAATGCCTTTGATGACCACGGACTTGTTTTACCAAATTGATTTATGTGCTTATTGTTGTGATTGATTATGATTTTTTTTTTTTTTATTTGTCTTAAGCGGTAATGTTTGTGCATGTGCTGGAGACACCAGGGCTAATGTTTGGCGTCTAAGGGGCAGAGTTTATTTTTCAGGGTGCTTTTTTTGGCTTTGGCTGATGAAAGGAAGGAAAAAAGTTGAAAAAAATGTGATGCCTTGCGTATTGTATGTATGTATGTATGATGTTCCATGTGTGTCCATCTCTTTTGCCGTGTCCTGGCCTCCTATCACGAAGCAAATGCAGTGCAGGCTTCCTCCAGCGCCACTGTTGCCTTGTTAAAGGCATTGTTTTTGTGGCCACTGGAGGTGGATTAGCACTCAGTCTTTCTCACCACAGCCAAAACAACCAGCTCGAAGCACAAGTTCTTCTGGGACTCAGTATTGACTGAACCAAACTTACTGACATCGGCTTGTATTGAACATTTCAGTGGAAGAGGCAGATGACCAGTCTTCTTTTTTTGTTGTTGTTTTTGGACTTGGAGACATGAGCACATAAGGAAAGGTAGCTGTTGTTTGAAAGGGAACTCCTATGGTGCTATATAAAACGTATAGTAATAAAAGGACCTTCTGGAACCGATGAGCCCGACGATCCTGCAGACGTGAATGTGGATGTCCGCACCATCTGAGCATGGCTGTTGGAGAGACATTTAATGACGTTACTTTCGTTGACAGCAGTACTGTGGATCAACAGCTGTTGCCTTAGAACCAAAATGTATATTCTTGCACACGTTCCTGTAGATACAAGGTTTTTTTTTTTGTTTCTTTTTTTATTATCTTATTTGATAAAACATATAAGAACTTGACTGGTTAATTGTTTGAAAAGAAAAAAAAAATAAGTCATCAATACTGTATGTCCATTGACTCCTGTTCAACATCCTGTATGTATGTTGTGACGCAAAAAAAAATGATATTTCCACTAAGAACAATTCTATGTATGTTATGTAAACAGGTCCACACGAGCTGCAGTTATGGTGCATGGTGTATATGCATTGTGTATGTTGTAAGATGTGGTGGGGGGTGGGTGAGGGAGGGAGGGCTTTTATGTGGTATGGTTGAAGAGTCCACACATTACTGTATGTGCCAAGTCCCACTTGAACCTGTTCCATCACAGTTTATGTTCACTGTTCCAGACTTTGCTGTTTGATGGCAGTGACTGCACACGAATGATCATAAAAGCTATGGTCAGGAGAAAATAAAAATTTTATGTGTGCGTGGCGGAGAGTGTTTTTGCCTGTTTTATCCATGTTTGTGGACATCTTGCTTTTGTAAACTGCAGGAAGTTCACCTGATGATGACCGCGACCTGCCAGTCCTACTTTGTGAAGTTTGCAAGTTCTGCGACCGGGATTGTACAAGACCCTCTAAAACAGGGGTCCCCAATCCTTCCCAGAAAGGGCCGGTGTGGGTGCAGGCTTTCATTGCTACCAAGCAGCTACACACCTGATGCTACTAATCAAGCTGATGAGCAAAGAGTCCAGGGGTTGATTAGTAGTATCAGGTGTGTAATTGCTCCAGTGGAATGAAAGCATGCACCCACACTGGCCCTTTCTGCGAAAGATCGAGAACCCAAGGTTCCTTTTAATTGTGAATCTGATCATGCTATTGGCTCCATTTGTTTGTTAGTCCCTGATGGAACAATCTTGCCAGCTAAGGAGCTAATATCACACTGTCTCTGCCATGGCCAAAGCATTCGTTTGGGGCGACAGTAAGCAGACCTGTGCAAGTCGCACCAGATCGTCCCGGCCATCTCAGGGCAGGTGTCCTCCATTGTCTGAGTCATCTGGGATTCCTCTGCCATTGTCCGAGTTGCCGGTAACTTCATTTTCCAAGCTCAAGCTAATCCTGCCAGACCATGGGAAGTCAGTATCATGCCTCTGGGCCTGTATGATGGAAATCCTCTCTCCTGTTGCGGTGTCATGTCACAGTGTGCCATAGTCTTTGAGCTCCAGCTCTCCTCATTTCCGAATGAACGACTGAGGGTCGCTTAAGCCATTACCCGTCTCTCCGGCGAAGCACGTGACTGGGCAGCCGCCTGCTGTGAAGCCAACTACCCGATCGCCTGCTCCTTCCCAGTGTTAGCAGACGAGATGAGGAAGGTCTTCAATCGCTCTGACTCAAGTCATGCTGCTGCTCATCGTCTCCTCCTTCTGCATCAAGCCAACTTTTCTGTTTCGGATTATTCCATTCAATTCCGCACCTTAGAGGCCACCGCCCACTGAAATCCCTGGGCTTTCCATGACACCTTCCTTTATGGCCATTCAGTTCAGATTCCAGATGAGCAAACCACCTGCAACACACGCCCGGTTTTAATGGACTGGAAGACCGAGCAGTTTGGATAGACGTGAATCTGGTCCTCAACGTATACCCAGCTTTGATGTTTTTCGGCCTAAACCAGGATTGCCTGTATTTTTTTTTTTTTAAGTTGATTTTGACTATTGGCAATGTTGAGTGTCTTATCACGGGAGAGTTGAGACATGAGAGTTCAAGGAAAAATCTGCTTTAAGAGCCATTTTGTTTCCAAAGTGCTATCAGGCACCGTCTCAAAAGTTTTTTTTTTTCCATTTTCTTTTTTCATGTCTGAACATTTTTCCCTCTTATGCTTGTCAAAGCCATTGCTAGCTGGTTCGTTGTTTTTCCCTTGAAATTACTGCATTTTCATTTCAAGAAAAGAACAAAAAAATCCACTGATTTCCATCGAGTAAAAGAGAACAGTTCCACTTTATGGAAACAAAATGGCACCTATTCTTGAGTTGTCATGACTGTCTCTTTCTAGGGACTCTAGTCTGGTAACCTAACCCACATATTTGGACTGCAGAAGGTGACCTGAGTGCCAGGATGAAACTCACCGGAACACAGTGGAAAGCCAGTACACACGAACGGGCTCTCAGCTTGGGTATGAA
The DNA here is from genome assembly GCA_029721435.1 of Gymnothorax reevesii. Taxonomy (NCBI): domain Eukaryota; kingdom Metazoa; phylum Chordata; class Actinopteri; order Anguilliformes; family Muraenidae; genus Gymnothorax; species Gymnothorax reevesii. Next base: position 49,301,606 of record CM056589.1, on the reverse strand, counting down.
CCCTCTTGGCTCTGTCTGCTCATTCACATCAAACAGCAAGGTTACGTAATTTTTGACAGAATGCAGTGTCTCAATGTTGGTTGCAGTTTTAGTGCAGCACATATTTGAGGCAACTTGTGCGACTCAAACTACCCCCTGCATGACGCACCTTCTCAAGAAATCAGAATGAAGAATTCTGGTAAGCCATTGTATTGACCACTTACACTGCCCGGCCAAAAAAAAAGTCACCGTTTGGAAGTTAATGAACAAATTCTAAAATTGGATCATTATTGCGGTTATTAATATGTTTCAGATGGCAATAATCATTTTAACCCTGACTGATGAAGTGCGTCGCTATTCATTTCTTACAAATAGTTATCAAAACATATATGCATATAGTTGTCAAAACAATGACAAGCAGAATATGCGTTGTAATCAAAGCTACAGGGGTTCCTACTAAATATTTGAGTGTGCGACTTTTTTTTGGCCAGGCAGTGTATTTCAGATGCAGCAGTCGCTGCTAAACATTTTACACCAGGCAGTGTTGCTTACAAATCTGAACTGGTGAACGGAGGAGTGGAGCAGTATATATTTACCCAAATTGCAAAGCTGCTCAGTGAAGTCACCTTAATACTGGAGTTAACAAAATGATATTGATCACAGCAACATGGAACAATAGGCAGCCTATCATCACATGACCAGGGTCAAAAGGCAGACCAATGCCATTCTCAGCCTGAAAAAAATGCTGAAACACAATATTATCCCTTTAACCTTTGTTGTAACTCTCGTAGTGTATTTTTATTCCATTTGGCGTCAGTGTATACGCAGCTTAGCGCTGTCATGCACAATATATTTATCATATTTTTCTTTTTGCCAGCAATTTTACGATTTAGACGAAGTAAGCTAAATTAATCCAGCATACCATTTTGTGATAGACATCATAAGGAAATGTACAAACCCATCGCTTATGCTTAACTGGAGCACTTGTGTTCTAATTCCTGATATATATTCAAGTCATGATTTTTACCCAGGTCAAGCATCTACTCCCAGGCACTGGCAGGTCCATCATATCTCAGAGAGGACTGGCAGTCATTAATCATATTAGAAACATTTGATCTGTCAAACATGAGTGGCAAGTTTCCGCTCATACCTAAGATCCACTATGTTGAATAATGGGCAACCTGCTGTGCATAAAGATATAAATGGTTCTTTTCCTGACATTTTCACACTGAAAGCAGACCTTTTGTGCACTCAAAATGCAGTGCCTCGTGTGTTGCAAATTTATTTATTTATTTGTAAGTGCTAACATACCAGTCTCAACTGTAATATTTATTATTTATGATTACATCAGTATTTTTTGGGTGATACAATGACAAAAAATGCATGCATGTATGTTTGTGCGTCATTGATTTTCTTGCCTGCATAGTGATGTCTCAATGATAATACAAAGATTTCACGCTTAGGGAATTTAACACAAGGTAGCGCATCTTATGTTTACCAGTTGCATATAAGAATCGTGTTTCATGGCTGAATCGCTCTCTGCTGAATGCCATATTACTTGCAGAGTTACACACGTGACATCCTGCTTCAAGTTACTGCTGGCTGAATTCAGGGTGTGTAATTATACAAAAAGTGACCACCAGGTGTCAGAATATCACTATCAATCCATTCCGATTGCTCACCGCCACCTCATTAAATCAAAAGCTCTCTCACGATTGAAATAGAGCAATTTTCTTCGAATTTCAAGTGGTAGTGAAAAGTTACTGTGGTTCAAAAGGAGAATTTTATTTTTGTTTGAAAGCTAAGGGACATTAAATCAGCCTGAAAAGAACACACAGACAAACAAAAAGGTAGCCGTCATTGCAATGCACTTTACTACTGCAGTACTTTGCTTTGAAAATATTTTTTAGTGAAAATTTTGGAATAAATAATTTTCTTTGTTATTTTTCACCTGGTGATTTTGTTAGGACAAGCTTTTTTATGAGTAAGTATTCTGTAACTATATATTATGCATACATTATGGTGATCTGGATTAAATGCATCAGTACCCTGAGGGCTAACTACATTTCAAGGTCAAATTTAAAGTGGCATAACCTATTAATTTCAGGCTAAAATGAAAGTGTCATATCCATTCCACCAAAATGTGCTGTGCGGGCCAATGGACCATTTAGGTTTGACAGTGAGGCATTGCGCGTCAGCACATCACTGTGGGCAGGTAATGGAGGTATCTGTAAATCATGCTCTCCTCTGTATAAACCTGGCCACACACTCCAGGTTTGAAAAGCAAGTGTTAACTTGTTTCCCATGTTTTTAACAATGTCTGCACTCCCACAATGCTCCAGTATAACAATCTGTGCACCATTTCAGTCCTCTTGTCAAAATGACCTGCAAACTCATTCTCTGGCTCTATTCTGTATTCATACACTGACTTTATAAAAAACATTACTCTACATATGTCCGCAGTGAGGACGAACCGACTCAATGTCCTCTCAAACAATTAACTCAAATGTTTTTAACCGTTTAAGGTGCAGATCAGAAGCATCACTAATATTTCCATGAGCAGAAATAGTTTCAGCATTTTCTTAATTCAGGAGAGAGGTTCAGGCTCCACAAGGAACAGATTAGACTGAAATGATTTACTATATCAAAGTCAGGCGCGATCAATTAGATCCGCCTTCCGTGTTTTTCGATTAGTTTCGGGCCAAACTCAATTTGCGGGGCCTGGAGGAGAGCATGAATGATAGTTTTCAGGTAGTAACTGCACGTGCATGGAGTTGCTGTGAGGTTGAGCATTTAGGGTATATCAGTGCGCGTCACTGTATTCTCAGCTGTAACATGCAGGTTATATTTACGGCCCGACTCTGCTGCAAATACAGCATGCTGGGAGATTGCATGCGTGAGATATACCCCGGCCTGAAAGATGGATTTAACATTAAAGTAAAGGTCAAAAAAGCAAGCAGGTTAACAGGATGGGTACGTGGCAAGTGTCTCGGATGTAAATTGAACAGATTCATTATTGTCAGAGGCCACCGCCCTTTCTTATTAGTGTTAGAGATGCTTATGCTTTTTCACTTCATAACTCATTTGATCCCGAATTAACTCACTGCAGGACATATTACAAATCTGTGTACATATGCATAATTATGTATATAGCTCATGCATGTGCATGAGCACGTTTGTATTTGTACCTGTACTTGTGTGCATCCATCATCACGTTTCCCTCATGGCCCTTGGCATTTCACGAGAAATCTCTCAAAGCCAAAGTGCAATTATTTTGTCCCCAAGAAAAAATATAAAGAGTTTGCATATTAACCCTTAAGAAGAGCGTCTCTTTTTGTTTGTAAAAGTGGTTCCGAGTCATGGACTGCTTTCACTCAACGATTCTAATTTCCCCTGTTACAGGTCTGTGGGGAATATGATTTGAATGGATTCTTCATCCTAAATCACTGAATCACTGAATCACAACTGAGGATTCACAACTAAAAGAGTGAAAAAGGGATGAGAAAAATGTAGGGTGGAAACTTAACTCTGGAACTGACAGATTTTTGGATGATTTTCATCACTTATGTCCATCAAATTCACTTCTGAAAAAGAATTATCACTTTGAACAGAGAAAACTATTTATTAGCTCCTGCCATGCTGTGGAGTGGGGAATATTGCAATGGAGCACAGCTGTCCGTCCGTATGTCTGTCCCTGCCTCCGTCCGGATTAGTGGGGACAAGTTTTCTGAGAGACTACTTTACTCAGATGAATAAAATATTGTTTACATTTCTGGTCGTGACTTTGTTTGGGTTTGAAAATGGAATTCTATATTGGTGGAGAATATTGATGATAATCTGCCAGCCACATCGGTCAGGAAAATACAGACGGAAGAATAACTCCCAGTCGAATGTCAACGACTCATCTTCATCACTATCACTGGGACGTGAGAGCCCAGTTGAATGTTCCAAAGTCTTGTTTTGCAAGGTATATGTACATTTTTAAGTGCTAAAAGTGCATTTATTTGATGCAAAGTTGAGGAAAAAAGTAGAATACAGATCTTTGTCATTACAGGAAATAAGACTTCAGAGGAAGTAAGATGGTTGAGGCTAAATTAATGCTAAAGGTGGTTGTTTGGTAACCCTAACATTAATATAACATTACAGTAACACAGTTTAGGATTAGAAATGAAACGATCAATGAGGTTAAGTGCAAATGGCCCACTTTAATTTTGAGTAATTACACGTATTGAGGAATTGATATTTTTCAGCTTGTATTTTAGCTGAGCAGAAACAATTGGACATGTTTACATATTATCAAATTAAGTCATGACAGTTTTCTTTGTTGGGTATAATATGCATTAAATTAATTCCTGAGCTGTAGGTCTGCACTTAGTGTAATGCCATTATCTAATGATAACAGGACACAACAATGTATCACAGAATGTCCTTCAATGTTTTACCGTTGCCCCTTAATTCAATGTGTAGAGTCTTGCCAACATAATTTTATTAGAAGGGCTACTTCCACCATAAACTTGGTCCCTTCTCAGTTTGCGCCTATATGGGTTTGTCTGTATGTAGGAATGATAATCCTGTGTCCTCTGATGGAGTTATACCACTCTGATAAAACGATCCCATTATGATATGTGAACTTATTTCTTCTTTTCAACTCTGCTTGTCATGACAAGTTTTAGATATTGAACATAAGTTTTTACGTTTTCAGAAGTTAAACTTAAAGTTATCAAATTTTCTTTAAGTAATTGTGAGTTGAAACAAAGCTTATATTCAAGGTGTTTTCTCACAGTCAGATAAGTTTACTCACATTTTTGAGGCAGCCGCTGAGCTTTCCTCTCCAAGTTCAATTTATTACAGAGCACTTCCTCGATTTGAGAAATTATTATGTCAACAGACTGGCACCATTTTCAGTAACCAAAGGCTCTGCTTATCTCTTCTGCACTGGTATTTTCCAGCCAGGAGAAAAAGGGGGAAAAAAATTACTCCTCCAACAAACACAAAATGTAGTATTTTCCATGTTGGCCTGAAGTAAGAAATGCTATTTTCTTTGCAGATGCCTACATCCACTGTGATAAATGTTAGTTCCATACAAAATTACAAAAGACAAATTTCCCTAAAGAATGTTTTTATACAGAATTAACTGCGGCTCGAGGAGGTACTTACTTGTACAATTCAGGTGAAATCCATCTTGGGCTTTACCCTGCGACCCTTCGGTTAAATGTTCAGTTTCAATAAAAGGGTACAAAAATACTACTCAGATTAACTTTACTACAGGATTATATGTACGTAAAGACTTAAAAATAATAAGATACCCTAAATGGTTGCATCTGGCACCAGTATAAAAACATATTGTGTAGCACGTTTGATGTCTTCACATCAGCTGCTATCGAATAAAGAACTTGGGCCAAATCCATAAATACTTGGCTATTTTAAAAGACAAGATTTTTCTCCATCATTTCCCAAAAAAAAAAAAAAATCTCAGTCCACAGGAAGACACAAAATCACAATTAAAGCCACTGATCTGTATTCTATACAAATTCATGATTAAAGCGCTGACAAGAGCATGCCAAACCAACAGGCAGCGATGACATAATGTAATGTAAAACTGAGCTGGCCAATCACTGGCCTTTAAAACTCACTGTTTTAAGGTGCACACTCTCTGATGTCACAAGCCAAAAATTCTGTTGCCCCAGTTCACACGTAAATAGTGAAAATGGAGTTTTGAGACGTCTTTATCTTAGATCTTTATCTTTCCAAAAGGTCAGTATGCAGTGACTGAAAATACATTCCTGTGCACATGTGGACAGGGCCTCATAATGCTGTTCCCTCTCAAGCACATATATACATTCTCATAAATAAAAATGCACTCATACATGCAAACACAAAGACACACATATGGAGACATGTACTGTATTGTACAATAACTCATCCATCTCTCTCTGTCTCTCCCTCATTCTCATAAATAACACTTTTATTAGATTTATAAAGACCAGATGGAGAGATGAGAGAAAAGATCTTCCGTTGATTGGGAATGATGGAGAATTCATTGAAGCTGTGTGTTAATGTGTGTGAGAGAACAGTTGTTCACGTGGTTTGTGTGAGCGTGTGTGCACGTGCACGCCTGTAAGAGCACAACTATGTTAGTGTGTGCGAGTTGTGCTTGCTTGTGTGTGTATGAAACTGTCTACACATTTTTTTCCGGCAGAAAACTAGCTTGAAAATGATTTTTTCCCATGCAGACAGCAGATCTTCACCTTTGGCAGGAAATGCCTCTCTCAATTGCATACTTTCACCTAATGGAGTCATCTAAGTCCATTATCTGTAAATATATGCAACGAATTTCTGTCAGGACAGAAAAATGAAGACTTTTAGGGAGGCATTATGGGAACAGCTGGGGCAGTGCCTCCTTGCAGTTACCTCTGAACAACACTACATCACACAGGCTGCAGCTCACAAACACACTGAAAAAACTCAACACACAAAATTTAACTAAGGATTTTTTGACCAAAAACAAACCAGGGGGCAATTTGCATACCATTACATTTACCCAGGTGCAATCAGTAGATAGTAATTTTTTTAGTTCAACAAAACATTTGTATGCTTGGGATTGCATATAGAAAGGTGCTATACTTATACAGGTATGTTTATGAAAAATGTAATGCATATTATGCTCTATAAATACACAGAAGAAAAAGTGGTTTTCCTGTTTTTGATTTAATCGGTATTATTTAACCGTTCAGTTCAATGCAAAATTGTATTATTTAATACATTTCAATTTCATCATTTTCTACAAGCTCTGTGGTTGGGTGTTCAAATCCCAGCCATGCCATTACCAGTCATGGCTGGAGGTTCACATGGTTTAGGTAGCAACAGGTGAGGCCTTGCTGGGGATAACAGTTGTTATGCTGGAGGAGAGATTAGTTCATCGCTCTGTAGCAACCACGTATGGTCGGCCAGCTTAATGTAGCTGTGCAACCCTTATGTAAAATTACCACAAAATACTACTGTAAAAATACTATCGTTTTCTATAGTAACTGTGACATTTTTGCGGAATTACTATAGATATACTATAGTAACTCTGTAGTTTACTATAGTGATGCTAAAGTCAAAATCTACTATAGTAAACTACAGCAATGATATTCAATTACTATAGTATATTTGCAACAAACTATAATTTATTGTAGTAAATTGTAGTTTTTTTATAGTTTACATCAATTTTACTGTAGTAAACTATAATTAACTATAGTAAATTCTTATAGGGGAAGCTGACCATGTGATCCCCTGATTGCGCCCGCATAGAGTAAAGAAGTGAGGGCCGGTAGTCATTAGAATCGGAGATATCGCGTGCCACAGAATATTTCTCCTGAGTCAATGGGAGCAGGTTGCTTCATGGTGGGTTAAACAGTATGGCTGTCTTCAAGGTGGGGAAAGAAAATCCAAAAAGCTTTTAAAGGGAAAAAAATCATGTTGAAATAATTGATAGCACATCCATTTTTACAGCATTAACCCAAAAGATGCTGAATTGGACCATGATTTTTCAGGACTTTTGTAAACAGTTGATATCATATTTTGTGTGGCTTCAGTTCCTGCATCAAAAATCACCAGAAAACCAAGCCAATTGGCTGTTGAGGAATTGCTTGTAGATCGAGCAGGCCACCGAGAGTGCGTAGGCTACTGTGCCTTATTTCAGTAATTTGCGCAGCCATGATTCACAAAGCAATAAAACTTCATTCTCCCTTTCTTTGACATCCCGCGCTGACGGTGCCACACGGGACTACGCCCGCAGCAGTCAGCTGTTCGCCCTCAGATGGTCATGTCACGAAGGAAATCTATAAGAGCAAAACTTACTCCGGCGAGCCAACGACCCAAGGACAGCTCTATGCATCAAAACCTAAGAATCTATTAATTTTGTACGGGGGAGACAGGCTTGTATTATCTGTGCTGCAGATTAATTTTACGGTGGTACAAACTTGTGACATAGCCTGAATACAAAAAAACCGAGCATTGCACCAAGTAGGCCAATTTTTTCGGTTCTTTTCCACAGTCTGCTGTCCTCGTTACCCAGAAAGACTTATGAGCCATGGTGGTCAGCTCTGTGGACTGAATAAAAGCCCGGTTCGCAGCAGCCATGAAAGCGGACCGACCGCTCTCTGATCAAACAGTAAAAGCTGTAATGCTGTCGCAGCAAGAAGGGAAAAGAAAAAAAAAGAACTATTAAATCAATCCACTCTGCTTCCTCTGGATTTACAGTCCTATACCTGCCCGGGACATTAGCGGCTTTTATTGACTAAAGAATGAAAAACACTAAGTGCTCAGAAAGCCGCTGAAAGAAGTCCTCTTTAGATCCAGCACTGAGTTTTAGGCAAAACAGAAATGCCTAAGTGAAACACAACCCCTTTCAGCCATTTGCCCTCCTGCTCCTTGAAATATTGATCTGTTTTCTTTTCACCATGTGATCTTGTCTTTGGGGTAATGAGAGATGGAAGAGGATACAATAATCTAAAATACACCTGACAAACACAGAGAAAACCTTTATATGAGCACATTTATTGGCATGCAGTAATGGCATTGACAAGAGGACACAGTGCCGGTTTTTTTTTTTTTTTTTTACATCAATCCAATAGTTGCAAGATGAATTAAAGCAAATTATTTCCACTACTAAAATCAACAGTAGATAAAGTTGCCAAATTTCTACATAGTTCAACTGCATGTGTCAATCATTGAAATAAACACATATTCAAATATACTGCACCTTCAGCAGAAGAAATAATTGCTAATAAGTGCTGAGAGTACAATGCTTAAAAAATAATTGTGCGTAAGGCAAACAACATGAAATGCGTGTGAGGCATCCTCCGCTCAAGAAAACTTTAAATAATAATTTAAACAAGGATAATTTGTGATTATTTTTGTACAGTGTTACAGTCCTCTAATTAAAAACTAGTATGAGTAACAGTAGTCCTTTTCTGTCATTATGGATGTACATAAATACATTTTATGGATGTTTATTATGTATTTATCTCAATTAATAATTAAGACAGTTCCATTTTCATCACTGTGGTGAGTTTTAGGGGTAATTAGGAGACTCATGTTTCCACTGAAAGGTCTAAAGCAGAGTCAACCCATGGCAGCTGTTTTTGCATTAAACATCTAAAGCTAAGGTAAACAACTTTTTCATGCTGTTGACCTAAAATGTAATCATAAACCTCAATCAAATTGTAATCTGTAAAATACCCTGTGAGAAAAGAATGGTTGTGAGGTTTCCCTATGCACTGACACACCTGCTTTGGCTTTGAAGCTTCTGTGCTGTGATTGGCTTAAGTCTCTAGGCTCCTGGAAAGCCACAACTAAACTGAATAGATTTTCTAGGAGGCGGTGCCACTGCCTTTCTTGTGCATTTCCAGTTATAGTCAAAAAGTGTCTCTGAGGAACTGATTAAAATTGTCTAGTAGTTTTGCAGGTACGTCCAGCTGCTTTATGGGCTAACATTATGGGTTGAATGCACTTAAACTCTAAAAAGAAAAACTGAACGTAAACTTTAGCTGTGTAGTATCGCTAACATTGTAGATGTCTTTGCTTCGCCAGATATGTAGCTTTAGCACATCCAGGTACTGCTAGCTTGATCAAACTTAGTTTTCAATCAAATTTGCTAATATTTCCAGTGCTACAATATAAGCCGTCAGTACCAACTACGGCCATTTTCATTTTTTACGTTTTGTGTTTTCCAATGTGTGAAAGAGATACCAAGTAGTTTGATATGATGCAAGAATACAAAAAATTAAGCCCAGATCTCCTCTCCTTTTACAGAACTCCCACATTCCTTATCAGCAATCTGGGCATGCTCACATCTTTCAGGGGAGTGGTTTTGGGGGGAGGGCTCAAATGAGGTGGCAGGCTTGCTACCCTTAGAATCTACCACTTTTTTAATTTTTTTTACTGGTTTCTCAAAATTTGCTTACCTCAACTTAAAGTTTATGAAATATTTACTGATGAAAACTCATTTTACAGCTCACCGTGAATGCACTGTAAGTCATTTAAAACATTATTTAGACAAAGAACCACAGTTAAAACAATGTGCTCTTGTGCACCCACACATACAAGTACAACATTATTTTGTCAGGGCTATAAATCAAAACTGCTATGAAGGTTTACCCAGCATTTAAAATGGTGTTCAATTATATGCTCCAGCAGGCGCAATACAGCCCGTCCCAAGATACGAATGAACAGACTACTCTCGATTACTGAAAAGAACCATTGGGCAAAATTAAGGTTTTTGTATGGTGCATTTAAAAGACCACTGCCCCCTTGTAGTAGCACTGGCGCTACGGTATTCACAAAAGTCAGTCAACTTAGAGGGGTCTCATTCTGTCCATTTCCTTGTTAATTTTCATTCTAATCTTTTTTATTATAAACATTTGCATTTGCAGTCTATTTGGGGACATGTTTCATGTTTTTATAGTCTAAAAGGAGAGTTACAGCTGTACAAGCTGTGTGTGCAGCACCTCAGGCTCACTCAGCTTGAAACCAGCTGTCTTGGCTCCTGTCTCTTTAAGGTCCTCCCTCTTCAAGCCCAATCTGTTGTGATTGGCCAGCCACAATTCAGGGGTCACAGCTTGCTGATACAAGACTAAACAATAAAAGTTATAGGATGTACTGAGGAATAGTTTGAGAATTTAATTTGAACCACCAATTCCTAACTTAATCTTCCTTTAGGAGTCTATACAAAAGCAATTTACATTTGAACTGAACAAAGGTGTTTTATAACTAGATAATCGGTCGCCACAGGAACCGAGTCGTGTATCTCCTCGATCCCCAAATTTCTGCGAAAATGGCCGCCAGCCATATTGGACATCTGAAATTGCCAAAAATCGGCCTTGAGCATTGTTAAATACATATCTTCGCCTTTGTGAAATTAGAAAAAATTCCTGTAATAACTGTTGCTTCCAGAGCCCAGAACTGAAAATCTCTGTGGGCGCGGCGGCAGCCCCAGAACTAAATCTTAGTAACTCCCGACACTATTGTCGGGAAGTTAAAATTATGGCAATATGCACTAAGCAAACTCATCCTAGCCTCCGTTTCATCTTGTTCCAAGGCTTGCCAAACCAGTCGGGCATTATGCCAATTTCTTGCCTGATGACATAAACATGTTGCGGAAGAAAAGGACTATAAACGAGGAGTTACAGGCAGATGTGGAGCTATTATCTGTCTGAGAGGACAACTGACTTTGGCCTTTGTAACTTTGTAACTGCAAGTGTTTTACATGTACAAAATAATAAAAAAAATAACACTGAAGAAAAGATAAAAACCGAAAAAGCATTTCATATGTATTATTTAATATATACCATTTAATACCCTTTAATAATTTACCGATAAATAATTAGCAAAGCATATCAATATTATCATTAAGAATCCTTTTGAGAGATTCATTCTCGATTGTAAAGTCATTGCTGATGACAGAAAACTCAGAACATGATTTTTGGACTTGTTACTGGTTACCGTCTGGATGGCCCTTTTCTTCCTTTCGTCAAAAGTATATGGCGTGCATTTCTTCCAACATCAAATATTTGTTTGACCAAATTCCATATTTCCACTGTGTGATGGTCCATTGCAGATGCCACCTGGCCCAAAGAAGTCGACGGCGCTTCTGGACTCTATTGCCATAAGCCTTCCTTTCCTTACAGTAAAGTCTGAACTGGCATTTATCGATTTAAATACGTATTGTACTACTTGACAAAAGTTTTCCAAAACAATACCGAGCCCATGTTGTTATATCACCCATAGATAAGTGACTGTTCTTGACATTCCATCTGAGTGATCAGCAATGCCAGGTATTCAGCCTAAGCTTGTGCCCTTGCCCTGGATGCAGAGTTGAGGATTCAATATCTAAATCCCCTCCTCTCTCTGTTTGAGAGGCATTATTTTCAACCTTTTAATGAAAAATCTTTTTTTTTTTTCTCTCTCTCTTATTGTAATGTGTAGTAGGCCTATATGGAAGGAATGGGAGTATATTTCCAATTAAAATTATATTGAAAATATCAAAATATAAATGATATATTTATATATAATTATAAATATAAATCCTGGGAATATCGGCGATAGCTAAAATCACACATCCAGGATTATATACCTGTCATCTGCTCAGCATCTGATGAAGACTGATAAGTGACAGAAGCAAACCGTTAATGTCGAAGTAACCCTGCGTATTTCAGAAAGTACTCAACACCATCTTGTGCAACTAGCCAGTGGGCCATATTTAACGATCTTTTGTCATAAAATAATGGACTGGGACATTATCCAGCACAGTAACGGCGCATACCTCTGGGCGAAGGGCGACGTCATTCTTGGGCGACGTTACGTCATTATCACACGACCGTTGAAGCAGACAACAACTAATAAGGGGGAATAAAACCTCATTTCTCTCATCTTTGCAAACAAAAATTTCACATTTTTTTTATTTTACAATATTTATTTACTGATTATTTTTGTATAAAACAGCATTATGATTTAGCCCTGAGTTCCCCTTTAAATTCAGGTGCACAAAGTGAGATCTTGAATTTTTTTTCCAAAATGTAATGTACAACAAAACATAATGCCATGTGTGCATGATTTTGGGAGAAGTAAACACAGACTCAGGAACAATCTGTGTCAGGACTCACCAGGAGGTGCCAAAAAATATGTGCTCAAAATTGGCAGCAACTATTCTTATTTTGGGAAATGAAAAATGATTTTTGCGATTAAGGTTATGAATGTCAATAATGTATCATTACTATGCCATATATCATAATATCATCATGACAGTAAAATTAGTAAAATTAGGCAGTTCACAACATAAGCATGAGGCTCAAAAGTTATGTTTACTGGACTTTGTCTGATTGAATACACACAATTAAAAACATTGACTTTTGGTTTGGGGAATTATTTACGTCTTTTGATATAATATAGAATTTTGTACATACCTACCAGAGACGCAATTACTGTCAAAGAGCGAACATTATTTTCTACGGGATTGACAAGGAGTGCCGATGAGAAGTGATATATTTCTCAGCAGGTTATGGCACATCTGTTTCCTTCAGGTCCAGATGTTGAAAGAGATCCAACTTCCCACTCTGTTAGTGTTAAAATAACAGTTGGTATTGCCTTCTGTGCTGCTGGATTATTCTCCATTCCACTCGAATGCCTGGCTTAAATTTCTAAATAAGCTGTGAGCTCAGCAATATACAGCTTCCTGCTTAGTTTGGAAAGGTCATCATTTTATAGTTTTTCAATCACATTACTCACAATAATAAACACAACAGCCATTTTTGTTTCTTACACTTTCCCTCACGGCAACTTGCTCAATTACGCACATATTTCTTGACGTGCACCCACAATGAGCATTGTCGGTTTGACGCGTGATTCCTTCACATTAGAGAAATCTGTCTTTGGATGGGTAGTTGTGAGGAAATCATGGCTTCCCATTAAGCATATAGCTTATCATGCTGTATATAACTCCAACAAACAAAAGGAAATGTCTATTTAACATCACGTTGACAGTTGCTAGGACTGTGACTAAGCCTATTGAAAATGTGTACCAGATGTCCAGAGCGGTAATATACTACAATCAGAAAGTCGATGTGTTTTCATAGTAAATTTTGTTTAACACAGTGCAGTTCCCAACTGTGGATTGCACAGGACATCTAAGAAGAGCAAAGCAGAGAAAAACTGATCTGAATGCCTTTACAGTGGTGGGCAAATGCGGTCAGGATGTAGGGGAGATCTGCAGAGTCATTGCTCCTTTAGATAATACCCAGCATGCTTCTGTTCTTTTTTCAAACAGCATCAATGTGCCAAAGCACTTCCTTTATAATGAGCGATAAAATTAAATGCTTTTTTAAATCCACAAAAAAAAAAAAACACCAGAGGCCTGACAGAGGATGGCAGCATTAATGCTGAAGTTGACCCAACCTCTCTAGACCTTGTGCGCTCTAAATTATCATGTTCATATATAACTACCGCAGCAGGTATGCATAGGATGAAAAAAAATCACTATCATTGGCAGGGTGAGGTTTCGATAATGCTTGCTGAATTGCGTAAGCTTGAAAAAATTGGGCCCCATGACTATTTGGAATGTTTTGTTTCAAATGTTTGTTTTTAAGGCCTAGTTTAAGTCCTAACTTGAATCTGGTTGATATGCTGTTTCCTGCCCTTAAACAGGTAGTTCATACTTGAAAATCTCTCAATGTCGCCAAATTAAAAGAATTTTCGCGGAGAAAAAAGTGGGATAAAATTCCTCTACTATGATGTAAAAGACTCATTGTCGGTAATCACGAAAGTTTGATTGCAGCTGTTGGGGCAAAGGGGGGCACAACCAGTTTTTAAGTTTAGGGAGGCACTTTTTTCACATGGATGATATAGGTTTTGAATAATTCTTTACCTTAAATAAATGAAATGATCATTTCAGAGCTGCATTTTGTGTTTATTCATCTGTTTATTTTCTGACATTACACTGCCCCAATGTTAGGCACCCTATTTAAGATTCTCTTTAGGTCTGCTCCTGCTGCAAAACCACACCTCTTCCTACTGCTGCTCTGCATCACTCTCTCGACCTTGCCTGTGGCTGTATCTCTCGTCGGCAGCAGCTTAACATCCCAAATGCACCCCGCCATCCACCTGCGGACTCTTAATTTCCCCATAAGAGGGGGGTACTATCACTTCTGATGATCCACTGCAAGCTCAACAAGCCGCTGGGTCTGTCAGTATCGGAGCCCTAATGCCAAACTATCACTGTATCCATTTATTAATATTGTATCTGTCTGATACAATTGGCCGACTGAAATTCTGAGAATGTATGGCACATTATGGCATTGAAGGCCCTGTATCTAAAATTCAGCACAGGAGCCAGGCTAAGATCACTGTCCCGAATTTGGGCTTTACTAATAGAAGGAGAGAAACTCAACAGGCTTTACCTAGCGAGTGTCTGCGGACAGTTTGGAGTCAAGCAGGGACAAACAAGAATATCGAAAGTCAAAATCCGTTTGCTAGACACGATCAACTGGTATCCTCAGCGCCCAAACATTCAATGTGTGTGATTAAAGGACACGGCGATGTTAAATAGTGCTTTACACTCAAATGTGCCAAGGTTTTTTGCCCAAGAACACCCTGTGAAGGCCAGGGCATGAACTCAGGACCTTTCAGTCTTAAGTCGAGCACACTTAACCATTGCGATACCACATGTCCATGCATTACAACATCCTTTATTTTATTTGCATTTAACATGATGTGTCGTTTTTTCTTGGAATAAGGGTTGTATATAGAGATTTGGCTGACAATATATTAAACAGATTTCATAACAGTAAACTCACTTGAATTACCAGACACAAAATTACTGGGTACTTTAAAAGTTCTGATACAGTTACAGCCCATGTATGCAGCTGTAGCAGTTTGTAGGGTAGACATTAATCTATTTTTAAGGTTGAATTCCTAAGATTTCTCCTTTGTCATAAAAAAGGATTTTTCTTTTTCCTCTTGTTTGTCATGAAGCATTATGGAGGCCAGAGCCTTTGTTTTCTGATTTCCTCAACCTGTGTTGGCCTCGTGAAAGAAGAGGCAACAGCATAAATGTTTAAACAAAAAAAAAAAGTCGGAATTTGATTTGAAACAAGGCAATTTACAAGAAAATATAGTCAGTGTACTTGGAAACACAAACAGTGATTCTATGGGGAAATAAGGTCTACAGTAGACAAATTGTCTGGGCAAACACACTGCACAGGATCCAGATAAATCAACACTGTGAGGGACCATTTACTTCTGGCATATATGCATGCATGGTATGTCTAAATAAACGTTTTTCTCGAGTTCAGATTTATGTATTTTTTCTCTCAAAAATGAAAAATTATGTGTCTGTTTCCTGGCATATACTTTAAATTATAACTGAAATGTGAATTCCTGGAACATTTGCCTGGGCTAATTGTTGCTAACAGCTAAATTTATGCACTTTTAAAAAATGAGACCCTTATTTATCTGAGCATTGAGGCTGAAATAAATAAAGAATATTCTGTGGACATCTTGAAGGAACTTGTGTGCAGATAATAGAGTGGAAAGATACGTCACACAACTGTAAATTACTGTTCATGACAGTGCTTTAAGAGTTACTGTACGTTGAATGTTAATTACGCAAATAAATGTTTCAAGCCATTATTTATGAAAAACAATATTTTTAAAACAGATTTGTGAACAGAGAAAAACAAGAATATAATAATAATAATAATAATAATAACAATAATAATAATAATAATAATAATAAATTATTATTATTATTATTATTATCATCATTATTATTATGCATTTTATTTGAAAGCATCTTCCAAGGTACCCAAGGTCACTTTGCAGCAATACATTACTTATTTTAAGAACAGTTGAGGCTGATATAATCAAAAATGTAAGAAAAGTTTGGCTCGGCCCCATAAATATGTGTTCTTTCATTAAAAAAAGAGTGTAACTGTCTCAGTGGGAATTGGGTTTCCTTTAAAGTAGTGGTCCAGGAAAAAGAATCACCACCAAAAAAAAAATAGGTCGGTGAATAAAAAATGCTGGGTGTTTTAAATTGCCTAAATGTACTCAGACTGGCAGTGATATATTTGACCGACAAAACTCAACATTGCCTGTTGTAAACTAGAGACGAACTGACTGAAATACTGTGTGATCTTGTTTAGAGTTAAACTTATAGCATGACACCTGCATCAGTATAATCCATAGTGTTGGCTGTGCTAATGAATGCACAATTGTGACAGTAAAGGCGTGATAATTTTTACTCAAGCATGCTTAGTTATGTGGTCTATTTTCACCCTTGTTAATTACTGCTGACACCGTCATGGATCCTATGGGCTTTTTGACAACAGGAGCTCCATAAAATTACTTTTAATGCTCTTTTAATTGGAAAATGCTCTTTGCAAATAAAATGGTCTGGACTCTTTTGTGTAAAACTAATGTAATATGGACAAATGTATGCATTGAAAATATAGATCAGATTTAAACTGTCAAATCAGATGTTTTGAAAACAGCTTATTCAAAGACACCTCAAAGAAACTTTCAACACATGATTTTAAGAGGCATCCAAGTCTGTTGAAAATACTGAGACAGAATCTGCTAAAAAACATTAAAAAAGTTGTGGCATAAAAAGAAAATGAGCTGAAAATTAGGACACCGTTTTTAATAGTGGACACTGTTGCAGTAAATTAATGTGTTCTATATCACTTAAGATTCTCATGTTGAATTCCTCTAACCTGATGTTTTAAAGTACAATTTTCACACAAATAGGCATAAAAGATGATTATAGTGAATTCTAGAACTTAGAAAGATTGAGTTTTGTGTGATGGTCCTGCACTGCAGTCCCTCCCCCCTCCTGTCTTCACCTCCATTTCAACGAGCCTCACCTGCTGCTCGTTGAGGTGGAGGTGCAGGTTAGATTATTTAAGCACTGCACTGCCAAACTGGTAGTGCAGCTACATTTTGTGTGTGATGGAGCCCTGTTGTTCGTTACCTCTGCTCTTCTCTGTTTTTATTCTTTGAATTAAATATTTATTTATATTTTTACTCAGCCTCTGCATTTGGGTCCCTTTCTTTGGTGTTGGGTACATGGTCCCAGTGCCTGCCGGCTTCATGTCTTCTGCCGGCGGGGGCAAAACCATGACAGGTAGTGTCCCCAGTACTTTTTCATTGAATGCAGTATCTTGTGACTGATATACTGCCTAGTGTCTCTTTTTAAAAAAAAAAAAATGTTTCAGTCACGAGCACTCTCAGATTTATGCGCATAACTCTAGGACTACAGTGCAATAATCTAGTTTTACTTGAACTGCTTGTTGGGATGTACAAAGACATGCCCTCATTTTCATTGCCAGCCCCATGCATACAGCACTGTGAAAAATGATTTACCCCAAATTTCATCTATTTGTGCCGCTTAAATGTTTCAGATCATCAAACTGCTCTGAATATAAGACAAAAATAACCAGAATAAACACAAATTAGCAGCTTTTAAAGTAAACTATTCCTTTTATTGAAGGAAAAAGCCATTCAACCCTACCTGCCTGGTCCTATGTAATATACAAAGAAGAAGAGCCTCAGGATAGAGGAGACAGACTTTTGGAGAAAGAATTTGGCTCAGTTGTAAGGGGAGACACAAACACAGCTTAGAGTAAGAGGAGAGACCCATAATGAATGCCAAGGAGAGGTGTGTAATCCACAGAATACATGCATGAGCATTAGCGAATCATGGCTTTGTGTCCCAGGAGTGGTTCCACCCAATTTTGGGAAATCTAGCTGCTCAGTTGTGTGGTTCATCCTATGACAGCTTTATTGAGAGAATGGCATCAAATCTTTTCCCCCATTGGCTCCTCAGCCACCAGCAATTTTCCTCATTCACACATCCCTCCTTCATAAGCCCCTCCCCCACTCTAGAATCATGAAAGCGCAGCAATGTACAGGTAACCAATAGTTTCAACTCTTCATCTCCCTCTCAACGGCAGCTAAGAAACCCAGTGAAATGACATTTCTTTTTTTACATATAATTTTGGCGGTGAACATAGTAGTTTACAGTGCTTACAAACAGCATTATTGGTGAATTTAGCCTAGCAGTAGTGACGGTAAAATTGATCATTTTGATATTGGCAAGCCCCAATGCCTAACATTATTTTGCGGCTAACATTGACCGATAATGCTACGTAGCTAATCTAACACTAGATTACGAGGTCGGTCAGCTGTGGTGCCAGTTTGTTGGAGACGTGTCCGAAGATCATGGATAGTCCATCGACTGCATCCCATAACCCTTGCAACGTCAGTGACGGACGTTTCCGTATTCAGCATGCCAATGGCACGTTCACGCTGACTGTTTTTCTCTAACGTGCTAACGTGAGCTCAGTTGCACAGCTCTCATATGGTCACGTGACTAGGAACATGAGAACATGGTTTTAGCTTAAAGTACGCTCGCACGTGCTACATACCTGTGCACATCGGAGTTGTGTGTCATGATGTCTTTGACAAAGCATTTACCCCTAGTGATAAAAACTCTTTTATTAAAAGTTTCAAGAAAATATTTATAAACTAATGAGTGTGAAGTTCTTTTTTGATTCAGGTATATTATCTGCTGAGATATGGCCAAAAGCATCGTTGGATGGCTCTTCAGCGTGCAGATGGACAATGATCCCAAGCATAGGTCTGTGAATAGCCCCAAAATACAATCATGTACATAGCAACTTAGCAAGTGAGCATTTGCCTGCTACTTCATCCATCTACACGAGTTTGCAAACATCAGTAAATGAGTTTAATCTCTGGAGTAAAGCAGTACAATATGATGCATCTATCCCCATTCCCTGTTATAAACATGCAAAACCGCACGCTGGAGTGCCCTGGACAAGAAAATGACTCACACTGATAGATAAGACAAACATTTATTTATTTTTATAGCAAAGATAAACATTTTTCGATAGCAAACCGGCCTCACCCGCTCGCATCTGAGGCTTATTTTATTTATATATGCCATCAGCTCATTACCACAAATATGGATTTATGAGGCTAATGAACGATTCCACGTTCTGGGTGACCTGGTTTACAGGTGCTGTAGGGACATCAACGGGGCTTAATCAATAGGCATTAGCAGCAAAATGCAGGTGGAATGTGCAGAGTCTAGGACCCTCCAGATGGGAAAAGAATGAAGCAAACATCTTTCAAACTGGCTGATGTTCTTTTGTTGGCAGAATGCAGTAATGTGATGAATGTCACTATCAGCAGAGTGAGGGGGCTCTTGCGCCTCTCACCCAGAAATGGAATATGCTGTAGTATATTCTGGATGTATCTTCATATCATAATAATGATAATGCATTTTCAATCAATGTAATATATTTATCACTCGATTAGCAACAGCATACTACAAGTAATACTTGGTAGGGCCTCCCTAGCTTTTACAGAATATTGTATTCATATCATATTAAGTACTGCAGAAGGTGAAAATATCATTTCGACAGTTGCAACACCATCTCTGGCTTTCATTAAGTTACATTTTGGTGCAAATCTGGCAGAGAAAAAATCATTTTCGTCAGAAACTTATCGATCAATTCGTATTTCGAGAGAGACAGGCCATTCTGTGCATGAACATTGAAGATTTGCACCGCTGTCCGAAAATAAGAGAGGACACTGGGTTTGACCAGGACAGAAAAAGGTGGGAGGCCCAGATGCACAAATGCAAAGGGATTCCCTGCATGCAACAGCCAAGAAACTGAAGATTCCAAGAGTTTTTATGTATACGTCTTATATTCAGGACTTCTAGCTTCTATAGCGGCTCATTTATTTAGTCAGGAAGATGCGTCTTTATTTTTGGCTCCATCAGATTTATTTAAAAACTCTCTGGCATCTTAAAAGGCAATGTTTTTTCCTTTTTTTTAAACTTCCTCAGCAGATGGAAGTCTTGGACTTTTTTTGGAAAATATTTCATTCACACAGCTTGATGCTGATCTACCAACCAAAAGCTGCAATTCAGATTTCTCCAAGGCTTGCAGCAGTGTCCCAAGGGAAATGCTGCCACCAGACTGAGTTTCTCTCCACCTCAGCAGGTCCATTGGAACAATCATTCATGCGACCCTTGGGCTTAAAGTCCAGCTAGTAGTAAATGAGCCCAATAATAGGGGATTGAGAATAAGGAAGATAACAGATTGATTTAATGTTAAAGCAACATGAAACACATTGAAATTTGAGCATACGCACCCAATAAACACCACAGGGAGGGCGATCTAGAGGAAAAACATCTTTCATTAGTTTAGCAGTTTACCAGGCCAAAAGTGTTCCTCTTTATCCAAGTGAGCTTTTGTGAAAGCTAGGCAAGATGTTGTGAGCCTGGCTTGGAAAAATGAAGTCCTCCTTGGTAGGTCTCCATGGCAGCCAGCCTTGTGCAGACCCCGCTGGAGTGTCTGCCTTGAGCTGCTGGTACCATAATTACTCAGACTGGCCAATATGTGCGGGCAGGATAACAGCTGATTGAATTAGCCAGTTTTCCATCAAAAACAGCTTCAAAATGCAGTTTTTACTTCATAACTAAGGTCGTCTTTGTCACTCAGTAAAACCCGTGTATGTGGAAAACAGACTCATTATTCACAGTGGTTTTGGAGGAGATGTGTGAAATTACGCAAATCGCCAACTCAGTAATAATACAGTATGTAGATTGTTTAGGGTGGCCTGGAAGTGATTCTTGGATTCTTCATGGCCTCTCACACTTCTGTTCTCGTCAGCTCAGGACTCACTTGGCTTACTATCATGCCTAAGATTTTCCACATGTGGAACTTTTTGTATTTCTTGATGATAGTTTGTACTGTGGCCACTGGTACTTCAAAACACTTAGATATAGCTTTGAAGCCTTTCTCCTTTTTGAGATCAGTTACAAAGCACCTCACTAAGCTCATTGGTTTTAGCTATGACAAGCAATTGACTAGAAACTGACGAAAACAACTGCATTTTCTCAATTTATAGTCAATTAAATGATTCTAGAACATGCCAGAACTTACAAGCGCCATATGGGATGGCATAGAAGCTTGCATTTCATAAAAAATGCAAATTTATCTAAAAAAAAAACAAAAAAAAACAACAAAGGAGTAGGTAGTATTTTTGAGTAATAACTTCAACACAATATTTCAACATCTTTAAATATATTCCCTCATTTGGTGTTTTGATGATGATTACGGAGAGTAGTGTCTAACAATTTGTTCCAAAATCTCTCATGTAAGTTCAGCTGGTTTAAGACTGGGTGACCATGAAGGCAGAGGAATATGCTAAGGATCATTTTTATACTCATAAAACCATTCAGCGCCACCTTATGCTTTGGAGGCTTGAGCCATTGTCATCCACAAGTATTTAATTTGAATTTCTGTTTGACATTCTCCTGATGCATAGGATAGCAGCTGGTGTTGTGTCCGATTTGGTGGCACATTACGTAACGTACCACCTAATAACGCAAAGCAATGATATACGTAAAAGGCATAGAATATTCATATTCAGCCTTCTTGAAACTTTTCACTTTGAAACTGAAGGCAAAACACGTAGCAAATGCGCAAATCACAGGAAATGGCAGAGTATGAGAATTTTTTGCTGTATGATTCGTCAATCTGATACCTTTCCTTAGAAGAAAATGCTTCATCAGCATCCGTAAAGTAATTTTCCGCACAATTTTCGTGATATAGGGGCAGCACAATAACTTTCTCAAGAGGAATTAGGGGAACAGAATTGGACACAATTTCGCTATGAACAGGGAAAACACATTTCATAAATGCAGCAGCGTCGGTGAACATATGCAGCCTTGTTTGAAAGGTAAGGCAACGCACAGTATATTTATCAAGCTGCCTAAAACAACACACGTTTCAAATACACAATTTGAGGACATGTTTCAATGATGGCAAGTGAACCCTGTTTCCTAGCGATAATGCGGAAGCGAGTTGCCTTTTGCAGAGATGATTCTCTCAGACCAATCAGTGGGCTGCAATGTTGCACATCACATTTTAGTACCTACTAGTACCTGGTTGGCCGTTTTTTGGAACCCTCTGGAGAGCAGGTACCAGAAAAAGTGCCTGCTAGTACCTATTAGTACCAAGTACCGGGTACTCTAATATTTTCATTATGATGGCAGTTGGCACTGGAACAGTATTTCTGCGTTCCTACACCCAGGCAAACTTCCCAAGAAAGAGTCATCTGACTTGCTTGCATACACACATTATCATGCATCACTAATCATGTAACTGTTCTGTTATAGCAAAGAGCGTCCTGACTTGCGTCCCTGTAGAAGGCCTCCAAGGGATACTGACTAAAGCTGCTTTGACAACAGAAGCAAAAAAGAATTTTTCGCACGACAGATTACATTCAAAGTCAATGCAAAGACGCGAATATACGCAAAATGACAGGAATATAGGATTTATAGTAAAAAAATAATTTGAAATGATGCAATAAAAGTACATATAATGAACATTTATGGTGCATTTTATCTACACGTGTGTGTGTGCAATATGTTGATCGGAAATCAGGAATACAACAGCCCTCTCAGTAATTGGAACAATATCTGAGCTGAATAACTGAATATCACCACAGTCTGATCCTAAATACATTCCAATGCATTTGACTGTATAGTGTAATCTTGGGCCATGCGACAGATGGGCTAATAAAATGTGTTTATAAGTGATGCTTTGCCTTGCTGCCAGCTCTGCCTAATTTGGTGAGGAAATTATGCTGCCCCAGTCAAGGAAATCATTAATATTCATGTTAATCTATTTTGCGTTGTAATACAGCTCACTTGGACTACCTAATCTACAAGTTTCAGTTAGGATGCAAATTTAGAGGAAAGGCTAAGATCTCTGCAAGAAGCCCACAGGCTAATGCGCTACAATAGTGAGGTTTTGGATGAGTCGATTTGACATCCTAAATAAAAGACAGAAGCCACATGCTCCTTGGGGGTTCAGTTCAAAACATAATTGTGGAAGAGTATGGTAACAAACGAAAACACATAAAATGTAACTGTTATGAACAAATGAAATGAGCTTGTGAAATGCAGTTTTGTTAAACATTGGATGTCTTGTTTTTTGAAATTATATGTGACAAACCTAAGTAGATATAGTAGCCAGTATTTCTTTCAGTTGTTATGGCGTCAATTTGTTATGACATATCGGACAGCAAGGGATGACAGACAAAATTATAAAACTTTAACAGATTTAATAAAACAAATACTGATCAAGATTGAAATATTAACAAAAAATGAGATATTTACAGTCCCTTGAGATGAGGTTGCTTTGTGATGTTCTAGGACAAGAAAATAAATACTCCAACACAGGCAAAAATCCACAAAAAGCTTCACAAGTCTTGAAAAGAGTGACAGGTCTTGTCAAATGTATCCTTCTCCTTGCAATTTCTCCTACTACTTTACTCTCTCAATTTTTCTCCTTATATACTCTTTTGCAGCCCCCTCCCACCTTCCAGACTTTTTTCAATTCTCTGGGACTTTCCCCTCAGAGGCATGCCCAGGACATGCCCAAAACCTAGCTCCAGACTGGGCTTAACAAAAAAATGTCAATACTGCCATCTAGCGGCTTTTTTTTTCACATTACACAGTCTACACTTCTAAATATACATACAACTGTTCAAAAGTTTCAAGTTGTTCATAACTCTGAAAGGATTTGATAGAATCTGATTATTTTTTAGATGAGGAGCATTACTATGTTCAACTAACACAACTGAAGCATTGATTCTGTTGCCAATTAAAATTCCTGTTTGAAATTACAGCCATCATTTCAGTGTACTTCCAATCCTGTGCCACATCATCCTTAAATAATCATACTAATGTGCTCGTTGGTAATAGAAAAAAACACTTCCATTTGCTTTAACATATGCTGTAAGAGGACAAGCACAGCTGAGTCACTAAGTTAAAGCAACAGATACCTCACTGGTCCTCACTCAACAGCTTCCTTGGACAACATTGATGTTCTCTTCCAACAGCTTGAACTTTGAGTAGCACACAGTCAAAGCTGCCCAATCCTGCTTCATCCAACTAAGAAATATAGCAAATATCAATGCTATACTTCCTTTTTCAAGATCTGGAAAAATCACTCATGTTTTTGTTCCTTCAATTTTTGATTACTGCAATTCACTGTTCACAACCCCGAGTCACTCGTCTTTGTCCCGGCTCCAGTTGGTCCAAAATGTGGCCGCTACACTACATGCTAATGCTTGGCGTTAGTCTCACAACAGACTATTGTTGACTAACTTACATTGGCAAACCATACAGGGCAGAGCTGATTTTAACATTCTTTCAACCACTCATGAAATACACTAAATTTGCTGGCCCCGCTTTAAATTTCAAAACGACTGTGTCCCCTGGCCACAGTGACATCTGTGATGTTGACTAACCAATGCCCTCTGGCGATACAAAAAACTGGACTTAAAACTGAGGGTGACTGTGTGGGGACCGTCCTACCAGGGGCGTGAGGAGATGCTTTAAGGAGGGGGGGGCTGCCAACTGAATGAAATATGAGTGATGTCATTGTTCTCTCCGCCTCCTGTGCATCACAACCACTCATTTCGACAAGTCACCTACGCTGTATATTAGATTCAAAAGCCTACTCCCTAATGTAGTCCTCATACAGCTAGCAACCCTGCCAATAGGCCGACTATCAATTACCAAACTATTTGTTTACTGATTAATCAAAACCACCACATAAGCCAAAAAAGAAATTAAGAATTATGCTCTGATAAATTGAAAGAAACTACAGATTGGGCACGGCAATATAATTTTTTCTGAAGATTTTAATTAGGAAATGACATATAGATCACTGGTAGGCTACACTTATGACATATGTATGATAGATATGATATTGCAAGGATGGCAAGAATACAAACTATTAATTAACCCAAAACATTCACTTAATTCCAGCTCATGTTTCTGCATTTTTGTAAGCTAAGTAATTTATTTTACGATGGCACTTTACCTATTCTAAATGCTTTCAGAATGTGTTCAAACTTGGAAAATCGTGGGAGGACAACAATATGAGATTGTCTGGGTGGAAATTAAATGAGAAACGGGTTAAGCGGGTACGTGAACTGATTAGGTTTTGGAGGTCATCGAGTCAATGGTCAAGGTCACACGAGGTCAGCTGTGCAGAGGTAACTTTTCGGGTATATGAGCTATGGCAGGCGGAGGCACAGCAATCAATGCTTTGCATTGGCTTCTACCCTGTACATTTTATTTAGGCAAGTACTCATCTTTGAACCACTTTTGCAAATTATTAGAGGTCCCACATGAACTGAATTGTAATTCTGTACTATATGGTAAGAAACATCAAAATGTTTTCAGAAGTTACTCTATCAGATTAGAGTGCAAAAGTAGGCAGTGATCATCCAATTTTGCCGAATTATGGACTCTTTTACTAGTAATCAGCGAATGAAAGCTCAGTTTGGATAAAAATGCCATCTCAGGGGTTTTTTTCTTTCAGCACACCAGATCATGTGAGGGGAGTCAATTTCAGATTCTGTGTCGGCTTCCAGGGTTGAGCAGACTGGTGCCAGGAATTGATCGAATCCCAGTCAATTCTCATTCAATTTCATGTAAATGTAAGATATTTTCATGTTTCCATTTGAAATAAGCAAAATCATTCCGCAAACATGTATTCAAAGTCAAATCATGTTAATGTAATAAATATTAAAATGGGAGACAGGCCAAAAGGTTAACCAAAAACACAATTATCCAAAAAAAAAAAAAAAAAAAAATCACTGCTCATGAGCAAGAAAACAACATATACCCAAAAATAAATACCTTTGCAGATGTTTTTGGATTATAAAAGGAAAATATGGGCAAACCTGGTGTTCAGGGACAAATTACAGCAAATCTGTTTCACTTGACCAAATTGCCTTCCATTAAAATAGATTGTCTTAAAAATAGAGTTTGCCATTCAACTCCTGTGGCAGTACTGTAACCGTAGAGAGCGGTAAATTTTAATGATGCTTAGAATTAATTAAACTTCTTATTTTATCTACAAGACCCAAAATTCACATAATTTACAGTGAGAGAGAGAGAGAGAGAGAGAGAACGAGAACAGAAACAATTGTAATGGCTTGCATCAGAGAATAATAAAGCAAAAGATATTGGAATCTGTCAGACGCTAAAGAAAGAAAGAACGCATATGGCTTCATTGTAAAGTAAAAGAACATTTTATAATTAGATTAGCCCTTTGAAGAGTAAAATAGTTTTCTTCAGAATTTTTTCTTTTTCTTCAGACACAAATTGCTTTATATATAATTTATATATATATATATAATTGCATCGCATTAATTTACCAACTGTCATTGTTACATCCGCATTAGAACCATCAGTCAAGAAAATTCTTGCTTTTATTTTGCAACCTTAATGCCAAGGAATACATTATATAGATAAAAATTGTTGAAAAAGCCAACTTTCTGATATTGATTTTACTCTTTGTGATATGAGGGATCTAAGCACCGAAGGCACTGGATACCAGTTGTTTTTGTTAGTATTTTTAGGAGTTCAAGCAGTAAAACCACCAAACGCTATTATTTTACCCAGGAGATGGGTAAGACCCTGTGCTGCCTGACAGAAGGTCGCCCCGTCAGGTGGTCCTATCTTCCTCCCTGGGTGGGACTGGCTCACAAGTCCTTGCCTGTGCTGATCTCAGCGTGTCACCTTTCCAGTCAGTACATTTTTCATACCGATCTAACTTTTCAAGTTTGGGTCATAAAACGTCCCTCAAAGTGGTTCAGAAAAAAGATATTTCAGAAATTGAGCCCACAGTGTTCAGTCCAAGGAATAGAAAAGAAACTATTAATCCCAATTTAAACTGAAATTAAAAAAGAATATCAATGGGAATAATGAATAGAGAATTTACTCCATGACCCTACGTAACGTAGCCAACCCACTCTCAAGCTCCATAAAAGTTGCTGTAACTACTATGATTAGTTGAAATTTTGATTCAGTCGAGAGCACCAATTGAATCGACTCATTTAGCTGGTAGACTCAGCCCTTTTGAATGTTTGATTCGCGAATCGCGAATCACTTGCTGGCTCATGCTGCAGATGTCACTGGCAGGCAACTCATCGACCAGCTTGCCCGGAAACAAAGAGGCCATTCAGGAGTCTTCCCAAACTTCCCGATGGCCGGTTCATCTCTACTTCTTGGGCTACGAGACACATTCAACTGTGAAGTTTCCACTTGCTAATCTTGTGTCGCATCCTTAAAAATCAATAAAAAGCGTGATAATAAGGGTGTGAAGAGCATTCTCTCAGCAGGACAAGGAAATAGCCAGTCTTACTTTGTTGTGGGTCCGATAAAAGGCTTTACTGGTGCTAAATCTGCAGTTGTGGCAGAATATCTCTCATGGTCTGTGACAGAGGCCTTTGTTGTTGTAGCTCCTGCTGACTAAACTTCTCTGGTTCTCAAGTGCAAAGGTGAATTAACTTTTAAAGAGCTAATCACTTGTGTGGAGAGATGGTCTTGATTTAAGTCCAAGATCAACTAATTAGCAAAGCAGAATCCCCTGGCCAAGAATGAAGTGTTAAAAGGAAGACAATGGGTTATTTATACAGTCTATTGGCCCACCCCAAAACCACCTCGAACAGATCCCTAGTGCTCTCTGGAAATTAAAAATGTTCTATTTTTTTTGTTCTTTATTTTTTTTAAGTGATTAATCTGAACAAATGTTAGTTTTCATACTGCTGCAAGGACACACATCATAAGGGGTGCATAATTCTGGTGTTCAATGAATCATGGCAGTCATGCCCTCAAAGAATCCAGGCGTCCGTTTTTCAATCTTTAGTTGCTTAGATTTTATTTTCATGGTTATTCTTTTCTTCTCCTGTACAATTGTAATTCAGAGCCCGAAGCTAAATGCATTCAGACCTGCGGATGTTTCCCGATTTGCCATAAAAGCTTCTATTGTTTCCAGGTCAGTGACTTTGCTTTCATTCAATAACTTAATTTAGCGAAGGCATGTGACCAGCGCACTGACTGCCTGCAGACTGCCTCAGTGTTCCTGCAAACACTCAGGACTCACAGAAGCAAAAAATGTTGTATGGAAATATGCAAGAATCACATGCATTTTAATGTATTTAATTACATTAATGATTCATGTTTTAGTAAATTACATAATACAAGTTGATGCATTTAAAATTATATCTGGAGATAGAAAATATTCAAAACTGGTCACTTTTGCATGTTGTGTATGACACATATTTCATATGTGTCATACACAGCATATTACATATTACATACAAATACATATTTTGTATTGTCTGGACCCCAGGAAGACTAGCTGTCGTCTCGGCGTCAGCTAATGGGGATCCTTTTAAATAAACAAATAAACATATTTCCATGTAAGACCAAACCAAAAAAGAAAGCTTGAAAAATGATGATAAAATCAAAAAGAATGGATTTGAAAAGACCATTCACCCTATACTACATTGAGAACACTACAAAATCACATTATTATTCCCCATCACAACGTGGAGCAGGGACATTGCAATGGAGTGCATCTGTCCCTTGGTCTGTTTGTCTAGATAAGTAGGGACATACTGTACCGAGAAAGAGAAACATACTGTACCCAGATGAATGTGATTTTGTGTGTGCGTGCTACTAGCCATTACCTTGCTTGGGTTCAAAAATGGGACTCCGTGGTGCCCAGGAAATTGATGACAATTTCTTTTTTTTTTTTTTTCTGTTCGAATGTGAATTTTTTTTGCTTATTGAAGATATACAATGTGGTGACTGCAACACAGTCCATAAAAGGTGGGCAATAATGCAAGGCTTTTGCTGCCATACA
This sequence comes from Gymnothorax reevesii, assembly GCA_029721435.1. Taxonomy (NCBI): domain Eukaryota; kingdom Metazoa; phylum Chordata; class Actinopteri; order Anguilliformes; family Muraenidae; genus Gymnothorax; species Gymnothorax reevesii. The sequence continues at coordinate 49,272,315 of CM056589.1, read as the reverse complement.
TTTTGCCTCGTATTGCACCATACATTCCCGATCAGAGACAGTTCAGGACGGCAGGAAGGCCAGTCATACTGTCAGGGGCAAAGCAGTGATTTTAAAAGTGTGGCTGTTCCAGGGGTGACATGTGAGCCCCGCAACCCTGACCTCTGGCCCCCAGTCCGGTTAATTAAAATGAATGCCGAGCATTCCTAAATTTTCTTTATAATTAAAGAATCAATTATGAGGATTTTTAAAAAAATCTTGATTCAGGCAATAATCTTTCACATTGTAATCTGGTAATGTGCATGTCTGTGTGCTGGTGTGAGTCTCTCTGCGCGTAACATGGACGGATGGATATACGGTTTTCTAGCTGAAAACCGAGGTTAGATACAGGTAATAAAGGGCCAGTCATAGTTGAGAAGTGTAGAAGAATGGGTGAAGAATGGGTGAAAACAAGCTCAAACAAATATTCCCGTATGTTTGAGCAGTACCTGCCAGTCTACGTTTGTCGATATATATATATATAAAAAAATGACACATTTCATTAAAAAAGAAAAAAGAAAAACACGTTATAATGTTATGTTATAATCACGCTCGGAGCGAATCTGATGACGCTACAGGCGAAACGCGTTGTTCACTTGAAATAAAAACTAAGGCACTGGGGGTTAAATGTTGGGGGGGGGGTCCCAGGTTATTCGACACCTAAAGCACTAAAACTTCTCCCTCAGGCAGGGAATGTTGCGCCTGGCACCACTTTTTACAATTTAGCATTTTGCAAACATTTTAATAATATTTAAAATATTAAAAATTGTATTATAAAAAAGGAAAATGTCAGCTCATGTTTCACACATCTGTCTACGGAAGCCCAGAAAAATCTTGACTACTGACAGATACACAACTCAACTCAAACAGAATTCGGCCAATATGTATTTATATAGCCAATTAATACACGGTGTAAAAATGCATTTTATTACGAAAGCAATATTTATGCTGAAACCCACATGAGTTAATGTATCTCCTTGCTTTAAGGTTACACACAAAGTCAATAATCAGAAAATACACTGCGTAAGCAAAGTGAATATACAACGTCCATCTTTTCAATGACAGAAAGAAATAATACTTGGAAAGAAAAAGAATTTCTGAAAGTATTTTATTCACATTGATTCTTAAGTATGATATGCAGGGGAAAAATGTGTAAAACTAAAATAAGGTATATATGCACAGTGCTGTGAAAATGTTTTAGGCAATTTTTTTTTTTTTTTTTGATTTTTTAAATCAAAATTTGGTCTTAGATGTTTTTTTTTTTTTGTTTCCACATCAACGTCTCAGCAGATAAAAATCATATTTCAGACAAAAGTTCATTTAAAAATCTCTCAAGAAATCTTTGCAGAGATGGCCACAAGTGAAATTGTACGTCTGCAGAAGAATCCAAGCACGTTTGAGAAGAAAAGTTCACGAACATGCTTGAAACGGCAGCACAGCTTATTATCTTATATTATCTTATAAAACTGCAGGACGGTGCTCCCTAATTTCTAGGCAAAGGGCATTCACAACAAATATAGATTTGAATTAGTTTTTCACAGTTCACAGATCTTTACAGTAAATTTTTCAAAATTCAGAAACTTTTTTCATGATTTTTGGAAGCATCCTTACGTGTACAACAAAAATCCCAGTGCTAATTGAACTCCATTAAAGTTCAATTAAACTCTACTGGAGTTCAATTAACACTGGAATGGCTGCTGTGTGATGGAATTGTTTCAAATGTGCCTAAAACGTATCCACAGTGCTGTGTATAAATATGACATAAATTGTTGTTAAAAAGAACAGAGCAAAAAACACCAGCAGCAGCAGTAATATCCTAAGCCTTCAGTTCAGACTGTGTGCTTTCCTATGGTCTAATTCTCCAGCCTTAAGTACACATGTGAAACCCTTTGCTTTTCTCATCGTGACCAAGAAAGCACCTCACAGCCTCTTCCAATGGAGAAGTAGAAACCAAATCCATTTGGCCAGCGCAGAAAATGCTAATGAGTGTGTGCAGGTGTACATGTGAGGTGCGTTTTTTAAACATTTGTGAATGTCACTGCATACCTCTGTCCTCACAAATGTGACAAGGAATTTAGGTTATTTTTACCACCGTCCCCAAAACCATGACAGAATTCAAATTAACTCCACCTCTGATCCATTAAGTCTTCTGAACAAATAATCGTGTTCTGCAAATGGAGGAGCGAGTGAATTCATTATTCAGCCAGTAAGTCTTAAAACAGTCCCTCTGTTCTGAAAAAGCTCAATGCATCTTCCGTGTGCAATTAAGACTACCCGAGGACTCTTCGCTTTGAGTTACATTTTAACCTCAGCTCCACACCTGTGTCAGAAATTAACGCATATTTCCAACCATTTACAATATTCCAACCATCAATATTCAATATATTTAAATGGGACTGGAACAAGAGAACAAGCTTGAAAAAGGCAGCATTTCAGAATTACGAAACCTTTAAAGCAATCGGTGGCATTGTAAGCAAACACATAATACACTGGTAACGCTGCACTTGAAATCTATCTGCAGTCTCCCAATCTTTTCAAACATTATTTTTCAGGCATCAGCACGGTTGTGGACATGGAAATGCAGATCGAGCTTTTGTTTACATTTATTAAATGAAAGATTGTAATTACTTGGACAGTTGCATAAAGCAAGAAGGCTGCAATTCCTAAACAGTTCAATAAATTTGGATTTAATCAACCTCAGCAAAAGCCGACACTTTAATTTGAATTATGCAGGTCATAAATCCCAAACATAGTCCAAATACATAGAGATCTGACTGAAAGCACACTCACTCATAGTTCAACAGGTTTGTCTGGCCTGTTGTGCAGACATACTACTTCATTTAGATGTATCACTATAAACACAAAAGCTTTAATATCTAACAGGTTTATGCCCCTTTAAATTTGCGCAGGTACTGTAAATCTGTTAAAATTATATACCCATAAGTTATAGTGGCTTTGCATTAACATTCAAAAAAGAAAGCAATGATGTGTGCCCCTAAATCATAATTCAAAGAAGTCTTAAATTTTACTTTATGATCAATTAGGCCAGTCATGTTCTATATGAATCATATAATATACGAAGTGGCAACTGGCAACGGTATCTCACTGCAGTGAGAGAGAAAGTGAGGGTGCCTTGTGATTGGTCTATATGTCTTTGATCACAGTCAGCTGTTTTCCATCTACTCTGCACAAGTCTTCGAGTTACTGGGCAAACTACTGTGTGTAACAACTGACATTATCTTACAATTCATTTTGTCGAATGCATTGGCAAGTAAAGCTGAATTGATTGGTCTCTGAACCTGACCACTCAAATCAACCTTGATTAGCCCAGGCAGGAACAACTGCAATTTGGAAGAAGCAACAATAATTACTGAGTAGTTTTCTTCATGGCTGGAGACTGATTATATACACCTGTAGTAACTAAATGACCTCGCTCTTCACACTGTGTGTTCATATGCTGATGATGTAGTCATTTCTGCCACCAGCACGCAGCCCTCACATCCGAGTGACGTCTTCGGAGGGGCTGTGTTACCATAACGGAGGGTCGAGACACAGAAGTAATCAATTTAGCAGCGAAAAAAAAAATTCCCCTATCACTACCAATTTTCTAAGTGCCAATTTTTAAGAAACTATACAATAGAAAAATATATAATTCTACAAGCAAACTCTTTTACAGCTATGTCACCCGGTCGAGAAAGTAGAGAACTGAACAGAATTACGAAAGCTTATGCTCCCTCTTCAAACATATCGGTTTGGGCACAGATTATTTTGACCTGAGTAATTCAGCGCATGTGTACTTGTTTGATTCTATAGATATATATCACAGAGGTGCACACCTTCATCGGACCAATGTATGGCTATCGTCAGAAGTCCTTTTCGCCACCTGTTTATGCGATAGCATTGAAAGCACAGAAAAAATAAGCTAATAAAAAAAACAAAAACTATGAAAACGAAATTATAAACGGAACCCTTCCCGTCAACATGGCATAAAAAGCCATAATTTTGTCTGGAAAAAAAAGCTTGGCATGGACACACACAAAAAAGAAAAAATAAATTACAAGTGTTTCTGAGAAAGAGGTACATCACACTTGTGTTGGGATCCACCAGGAAACTCAGGCTTTCTGCTACTTGGAGTCCTGTCTCAATGGGACTGCTTTTGCTATTTTCATCTAATTAGACAACTATGAAGGATGTTTGCACACACAAACAGTACTTCAACAAAATAAAGTAACCAATAAAATTAATTTCGCCAAGAACGTTAGTCGTTTATTTTTTTTTACAAATTATACACACAGATATAAATCCTCCCGCAGTTGTCTTAGTGACTAACCTGCCTGATTCATGGCCTAAAAATGTGAAATTTGACCACAACATTAGTGTGTGGACCTCAGAGTTTATGACTCGTAGGCATCGTCCTCGTCTTCATCGTCATCGTCATCTTCATCGTCGATCATTTCATCTTCATCGTTGAGGATGTCCTCATCCTCGTCATCAGAGAGATTGTACAAGTCCCCACTGCCAAAGTCTCCTGAAGACTCCAATTGCACACCTATAACAAAAGGCAGGAAGGCATAAACTTCAGCAGCTGTCCTGTGTCTAAAATGTCTCGTTCATAAGACTTTCATAATTAATTTCAGGGGTGAAACATTTTGTTATAGTGTCTGGAAATCTTAGTCATGTGACAGGAAATAACATCAACCTTTTTGCAATAATAAACTGTCATATGTGGTAATACCACTTGTTGATTCTGAACATGTATGGCCTAATAATGAAGGCTTCATGCCAACCAATTTTGGAAATTCTACAGTTCAACGTAACTGTATCAAATATTAATGCTTCTTTCAACACTGAATAAACGGAGACTTTGTATCAAAGTAAAAAAAAATTGCACCAATTTGGTATATCTAATTTTTTTTAGTTTTTCTCAATTGAAAAAAAATTACCTTTGTAAAAATGTTTTCAATTGAGAAAAACGAGAAAAATTAGCTGTAACAAGTCGACACAATGTTTTTAACTTTGATCCACAGTCTCAATTTTTTCAGTGAACAATGTAATTTTAAATTACCTTGATATAAGGATTATACATGCCTTAAAAATAAGGGTTAGACGGAAGTAAAACATTTACAATAACAAAAGCGATGTTCACAATGACGTCAATGTTTTGATACGTGGTTGGCAAAAAGGCTCATTTTACACTAGTAGATCTCTGTCTCTATATATACTAAATAAAACATTTAAAATAGCGATGCCAGTCAGTTGTTGTGTTACAGGTTGCACCAACAGGTTTGCTAAGGGTTCGGGAGTCACATTTTTGAGGATTTTAAGCAAAGAACCAAAGAGGCTACTTGCCATGATATTTATGTCCTGATCATGCTTTCGGCCAACCGCCAAACTGCGCATGTGCAACTTTAATGTCATTGTTTGTAAACAGTGAACATCGCTATTACTTTCTTTATCTGACTACGGTCTCAAAGTGATTTTCAAAAAGCAAGATAAGACCAAGTACAAACAGAAACCATACATGAACAGTGCATTACCGTAAGCTCCTGAGGAGGAAGTAATATATGTGTTATAAAGGCTCATACCGCAGTCTGTTGGGCCGTGGGTCCGTGATCCCGCCACTTCGTGACCGAATCTATCCACACACCAGCACTGACCGCTGCTACTGTGGCACTGGTGGGACTTATAAAACCCATCTCCGTCACAGGACGGAACATACAACCCTGCAGTTCCGCAAATCAAACACAACACAACAAATCAAAATCAACAAAAGGTCATACTCAGAGAACATGATACAACATGAGTTAACATAACAAACAGCGGGATATTTTTCTACATTAAAGGACACCTTGTTCATTCCTAGCATCACACCAACTTTGGTGCTGAAAACCTCAACATTTCTATCTTTATCATAGTATACTATCTGGTGGGTTGTATACCGTGCCGTGATTCCAGGGTTCGGGGAATTCGCCAGCGCAAACCCCAGCCACAAACGAAAGGCTACGTAGGTGCTAACATGATGAACTGTAGACAGTAAAGGAGAACCTTGCTTTCCTTACATGTAGAAGATGGGGTCAAAATGATTTACAAATCATAGCATTCGGTTTTTATTTACATTTTACACAGCGTCCCAACTTTTCTGGAAATTGGGTTTTATTTAATCCAAAAAACAAATCATTGTTATGTCTCAACGATAACATTGACCAACTTATCAGCAGGCCACGGCACTGAGTAACTAAGACATAAAGTGCTTGGTTAAAACTAATGAACATTAACTATCTAATGTTAATACTAAACTAAACAACTATCTAAAACACACAAAACTGAACGGCAAGCTAATGCTAACCTACATCGGCCGAAATTGGAAAAATCTAACAACCTAACAACTGTGTAACCTAGTAAATACTACAGACACAACAGAGTATAAAATTCCACTAAATTAATATAAGTTCACAGCACAATCTACCAACTCAGTCATTACTTAATCCATGCAATTCACCAAATTCTTACTGATCCTCCTCTCCAAAGTCTGCAGAGTTCACTCAATCTTTACCAATACCTTTCTTTCAAAGCTTGCAGAATGAAGAGAGCTTGATTTTTAGGATGGGGGGATTTAGTTGGCAATAGAAGCTGCCAGTTCACTTGCCACCAAATCTGCCAATTTCAAAGTATAATTGCAATAGCTAGCATTAAACCAGAAGAGAGACATCGCTAGGTATATTTAAAACAAAAGTAAGTAGAATATAAATAATTTGCAATAAAATGGCAAGATTTGGACCTGAATCAATTAATAACAAGACTAAATATGCACATACATTGATTTTCAGCAGAAAAAATGGTTTGAAGGTTTAGTTACTCCTTAAAAAAGTAATTAAAATTTTTGAAAAATGAAAAGCAAAATTGTCTTAGATTGATTGCCAAAGCACTTACCCTATCTATGGTGATTACATCTTATTTCTTTCTCTCATCCCTGTTCCTCATAAGCCTGCCTCCTGCCTTCATGTCCGCCCTGCCCCATCCCATCCCCTCACATTAATCAACTTCCTCCTGGACTCTGTCCCCATGATTTGCGCGGGCGGCCATTTTTAAGAAACTCATTCCTCAAACTGTCAGCGTGCGTTAAAGTCATTTCACAGGCTCCGGCGGTCTCTCGTGCCGCTCGGCTGATCTGACCTCAGGTGCGCTTCCAGAACATTCCACCGCACAACAATCACTTTTTACCTGCAGCGCTTCATTATCAGGAAAAAAATAAATAAGACCCTAACCCATGCCAACCCGCATCATGTGCAATGGGTTATAGTCCAATGCATCCTCCCCTTATCGGCTCCCTCAAGCTAATACACGTCTGCCTCAATCCTGTCCAAAGGAGAGACTCCAGTTAAAAATATCCCCATTTTCACATTTGGATTGGATTACAGATTTTACTGATGTTGTTAGAGGCGCTTTTTTTTTTTTTTTTTTTTTTTAAAACAGAGGAACAGCTCTATGTCGCAAAATTATTTCTTGTGATCCACTGGGACAGAAAGTACACCAACTTATGCTCAGTGACATGCTTTTCTGTAGAGTATTTTAACATATCATCTACAACCCCAATTCCAAAATTGTTGGGACAAAGTGTAAATAGTGAATAAAATCAAAATGCAATGACTTTAAAATCACACCAGCTAGTCACAATAGAACAGAGATAACATAGCAAATGTTGAAACTGAGAAATTTGTACAATTTTATCCACAAAATGAGCTCATTTCAAATTTGATGGCTGCTAGCGGTCCAAAAAAGTTGGGACAGCGGCCTGTGTACCATGGTGTAGCATCCACTCTTCTTTTTAACACAGAGTGGAGGCGTCTGGGCATTGAGGAGAAGGGTTTCTTGAGTTTAGCTACTGGAATTTGATCCCACTCTTGTTTAATACAGGCTTCCAGCTGCTGGAGAATTTTGGGTCTCCTTTAACGGACTTTTCATTTAATTATGCGCCAGATGTTCTCAATCGGTCAAAGATCAGGACTGCAGGATGGCCGGTTTAGCACACACTCTTCTACTGCAAAGCCATGCTGTTGTGATAGCTGCAGTATGTGGTTTTGCATTGTCCTGCTGAAATACACAAGGCCTTCCCTGGAACAGACGTCGTCTGGAGGGGCGCAAATGTTGCTCTAAAACCTTTATATGCATTTCAGCATTCATGGTGGTTTTTAAAACATGCAACTGTCCCACACCATATGCACTAATGCATCCTTGTACCATCAGAGATGGTGGCTTTTGAACTGAATGCTGATAACAGGATGGGTGGTCTTTCTCCTCTTTAGCCCGGAGGACATGACGCCCATGATTTCCAACAAGAATGTCAAATTTGGACCCGTCTGACTACAGGACACTTTGCCACTTTGCTACAGTCCATTTTAAATGAGCCTTGGCCCACAGAACATGGCAGCGCTTCTGGATCATGCTCAACAATGGTTTCAATAGCATGAGTTTTAGGTGGAATCTGTGGATGGCACGGCGGACGGTGTTTAGAGACAGTGGTTTCTTGAAGTATTCCTGGGCCCATTTAGTAATGTCAATGACAGAATCATGCTGGTGAGTGTTGCAGTGGCGTCTGAGGGCCCGAAGATCTCGGGCATCCAGTAAAGGTCTTCGGCCTTGTCCCTTACGCAGAGAGATTTTTCCAGTTTCTCTGAATCTTTTCATCAATGTTATGCACTGTTGATGATGAGACCTTCAAAGCCTTTGCAATTTGACGTTGAGGAACATTGTTTTTAAAGTATTCCACAATTTTTTTTACACAAGCCTTCACAGGTTGGAGAGCCACTGGCCATCTTTACTTCAGAGAGACTCAGCCTCTCCAAGACATCCCTTTCAGAGCCAATGTTACACACCTGATGCCAGTTCACTTAATTACTTGCTAAATGTTCTTTCGACTGATTCTCTTATACATTAATTGGTTTTTCAGCCCTTTTTTGCTTGTATCCCAACTTTTTTGAGACCTGTTGCAGCCAGAAAATTTGAAATGAGCTTTTTTTGTGGATAAAAATGTAAAATGTCTCAGTTTCAACATTTGAAATGTTATCTATGCTCTACTGTAAATAGCATATTGGCTCAAGTGATCTGAAAATCATTGCATTTTGATTTTATTAACAATTTACACTTCGTCCCAGCTATTTTGGAGTTGGGGTTGTATATATAGAACAGGTTTTCGAACGGAGCACTTTGAATGCAGCACACTTTCTGAAGAATAGACCGACAGAATCTCACCTGCAATCTGAACCCACACTTATCTATTATATACAGTACACTGCCATAAAACTGCTTACACATACAGTGGCGCTTGAAAGTTTGTGAACCCTTTAAAATTTTCTATATTTCTGCATAAATATGGCCTAAAACATCATCAGATTTTCACACAAGTCCTAAAAGTAGATAAAGAAAACCTAGTTAAACAAATGAGACAAAAATATTATACTTGGTCATTATTTATTGAGGAAAATGATCCAATATCACATATCTGTGAGGGGCAAAAGTATGTGAACCTCTGGGATTAGTGATTCATTTGAAGGTGAAATTAGAGTCTGGTGTTTTCAATCAATGGAATGACAATCAGGTGTGAGTGGGCACCCTGTTTTATTTAAAGATCAGGGATTTATCAAAGTCTGATCTTCACAACACACGTTTGTGGAAGTGTATCATGGCACGAACACAGGAGAGTTCTGAGGACATCAGAAAAAGCGTTGTTGATGCTCATCAGGCTGGAAAAGGTTAGAAAACCATCTCTAAAGAGTTTGGACCCCACCAGTCCACAGTCAGACAGATTGTGTACAAATGGCGGAGATTCAAGACCATTGTTACCCTCCCCTGGAGTGGTCGACCAACAAAGATCACTCCAAGAGCAAGTCGTGTAATAGTCGGCGAGGTCAAAAAGGACCCCAGGGTAACTTCTAAGCAACTGAAGGCCTCGCTCACACTGGCTAATGTTAATGTTCATGAGTCTCACCATCAACAGAACACTGAACAACAATGGTGTGCATGGCAGGGTTGCAAGGAGAAAGCCACAGCTCTCCTAAAACAACATAGCTGCTCGTCTGCAGTTTGCTAAAGATCACATGGACAAGCCAGAAGGCTATTGGAAAAATGTTTTGTAGACAGATGTGACCAAAATAGAACTTTTAGGTTTAAATGAGAAGTGTTATGTTTGGAGAAAGGAAAACACTGCATTCCAGCATAAGAACATTATCCCATCTGTGAAACATGGTGGTGGTAGTATCATGGTTTGGGCCTGTTTTGCTGCATCTGGGCCAGGACAGCTTGCCATCATTGAAGGAACAATGAATTCTGAATTATACCTGAAAATTCTAAAGGAAAATGTCAGGACATCTGTCCATGAACTGAATTTCAAGAGAAGGTGGGTCATGCAGCAAGACAGCAACCCTAAGCACACAAGTTGTTCTACCAAAGATTGGTTAAAGAAGAATAAAGTTAATGTTTTGGAATGGCCAAGTCAAAGTCCTGACCTTAATCCAATCGAAATGTTGTGGAAGGACCTGAAGCGAGCAGTTAATGTGAGGAAACCCCCTAACATCCCGGAGTCGAAGCTGCTCTGCACGGAGGAATGGGCTAAAATTCCTCCAAGCCGATGTGCAGGACTGATCAACAGTTACAGGAAACGTTTAGTTGCAGTTATTGCTGCACAAGGGGGTCACACCAGATACTGAAAGCAAAGGTTCACATACTTTTGCCCCTCACAGATATGTAATATTGGATCATTTTCCTCAATAAATAAATGACCAAGTATAATATTTTTGTCTCATTTGTTTAACTGGGTTCTCTTTATCTACTTATAGGCCTTGTGTAAAAATCTAATGATGTTTTAGGTCATAGTTAAGCAGAAATCTAGAAAATTCTAAAGGGTTCACAAACTTTCAAGCACCACTGTAAGTGTCTGTACCCTTAAGCCCTTTTATTTCCTAATTTAAGAGTCTGCACATGTCTGCACAAATCCTCACAGCGTCATTTGCTTTGGTTTAACCCGCTGAAGATTATTCTTAAAATTCTACTACAGTTGATTATGGGATGACAAATGAAGTTGGTACAAAAACCAGCATACAGTCGTCCCACAGGTAGGAGTTTCAAAACCGCTGGTACATCACACATTGTTTATCACGCTGTCTGAGCCAATTGTTGCTAGTCCAGTTACTTCACAGATTTATTTACTGAACTATTGATTTCTGACAGACAGACAGGAAGAGCTCCGAGAGTAGCTCTTCCTGCTCAAGAGGTTGAACGAAGTCATTGGCAAACATTCAAGTAACCTCTTTCACTACTAAATGGTTAAATAAACAAATCAGCACAGTTGAAGAAAATGGGCAGTTCCTAACTTTATTTACTAATTGCTATATAAATGGAACAGATCTTTACATGGAGGTGAGTCAGCTCCATTCATTCACCAAAATTATTCCTTCAAAAAGAACACTGTAATAAAGGTTTTCCTACCCAGAAGTTTCTTTCCAGCCTGCTGTCTGTTAATACTGGCTAACTCCAACCGACAAGGGGGATCTGTAAGGGAGAATGGGGAAAAAAAAATTATGTCAACTACTTAGGTGAGATATTTCATACAGCATGACCTAACTGTACATTCAGACATCTAGCATGAGTCATGCTGGCCCGTTTTTTCCATGCTGGCATAGAATTGTGAACACAGAGACCTCATTTTAAAGGCCTCTCTCAGGACCCCTCCATAACTGATTGAGCCCCACAGCAGTCAGGCATAACAAAATGAACAGGAAATCTGAAAATGTACAGTAGTTTATTAACCCCCAGTAGGTCTACAATGGACCACAGTCATTAGCGAGGCATGCTAGGAGAGACATTCTAAGGATAACAAAGTTGCTCCACCACTGGACTGGGCAGTTTAACAACAGCATGAGATGTAGGGTTGCCATAACTATGCATCACCTAAGGAACGTGCACTTGGAATGAACCCCACATTATTTAAACAAAGTTAGTTACTGCAGCCTTCAGCCCAAGTATGAAGATGCCAAAGGGTCGAAAGGGCGTTCCTCTAAAAGCCCATAAAATTGGCAAATTATTTCACAGAAGAACATTCCTACATCCATAAAACTCAGTTCCTTTCAGAAATTGCCAGTCAGTAAATGTCCATAGAGAACATTCAAATCACATACTGTATTGAGAAGTCTTGACTTTTCGAATCAACGGATCAATTAAGAGGCCAGCAATCAGAATTACCAGCAAACACACAGCACTGCACGAATATGGTCTAATATATTATACGACTGGCAAAATCTTATAAAAATACAAGGCAAAATAATGGCAAACATATTCAAAAAAAATATGGCAGACAATAATGAATACAATAAATCCATATTGCTTAATGAAATACCAGCATTATAGGAATTTCTTTTAGACAGAAAGTAATGAGAAACTCATTATAATCACCATGTGGAGATGAATTAATTCTAAGTGCAACAGCATTGGCACGAAGATGTACAGTCGTTATTCTAGCTATCTCCCAAGGGCGTAATCTAGGGGGATATGGGAGGAGGCGTCGCCCCCAATAATGTGCGGTGATAAATGTAACGTCAATGTTAAAAATAAAACATTCTCGCAGATCCGAGCGTTACAGCTGTTCTGTCTCCCTCATCATAAACTAACTGTGATACCCCTTGCTGTCTACCACAGCATATTGGATATGAAATTAAATATGCAATATGAATATGAGTTCAAGCACAGACTTTGAGCAATCGCACGCAAATCCAGTGAAAGATGCGTGGCGGTGACTGTAGTTCATATACATGCGTCCCACCGCCCACCCACCTCCCCCGCTCCCATTTTAGTAATTGGATTCACTGAACATCTGTTCCATGAAAGGCTGTCTGTTATGCCCTCATTATTTAATTTTTCAGTAAGTTGATATGAAATATAAAGCTGGCTTAATGTGTAGCATTTGCACTTGGAATCTGTTGCTCTTCAATTTCAAGTCCAAAAAGCTGTCACTGCTTGGCAAGCAAACCGTCATTAGGCTGATAGATCAAAATAAAACCATTTAAGAAATAGCAAATAAACTATTCAGCCCAATTCTAAAAAAAAGAAAGAACACCCTGGTTGGCTGAAGAACACCAAAGACCCTGCAAGACCACACATTAAAACTGTGGTTGATGACAGAATAATTATTTCCCAGGTGAAAAAAAAAAAAAACTGCCACACAACAGCGAGCCGGATTAAGGACCCTCTCCAGGCGGGAGGCATATCTGTGTCAGTGTCAACAATCAAGGCAAGACTATGCCATATTAGATATATCAGTTTTAGAAGGGTTATGACGATATATAAACCATTGTTAAGTGTCAAATGAAGAACTTTGCCTCAAAACATCTGAAAAAAGCTGGCACAATTAAAAAAAAAAAAAAAAAATTATATGGGCTGAAGAGACAAAGATCAACTTGTTGAACAATGGAAGTGTAAACGAAAGTTCAATAACGAGACGAAGGAACGCCTTAGCAATTTCACCCAATCGCAACCATGGGTCTTTTATTTAAATGCCCATAACGTGTTTCCGTTCGCTGTTTGCAGAGATTTCGCATCACCCACCACCTCCCCGCCACCACCAACTTCCTGGCCCCGCCCTCTTCAGCATCAAACCCAGTTCCCTGCAGACCAGATGACCCTCCAAACGGGGGATGGCTTCGCCACTGCCTGCTACGCCGGCAGATCAGCACCCCACCTAGCTGAAGGATCCTTTAGACGGAGTCATCGCTAAAGATTGTCAAATTCATTTTACTGTCAATAAATCTTTTCCTTTTCATTCCGGAGTCTTCGTGATTGAAATGATGAGTACAGCAGACTACAGAGATGGTACACAACCGCTTATGATCCCAGGCAAACCATCACAACTGCAAAATGCAGATATGGCAGTCAATACAGCTAGTTCCCTGGTATTTATTCATGATGTGACAGCTGGAAAAAATTGCAGAATTCATTCTGAATAGTCTTGGGATATCTGGTCAGCTCAAATTCAGCCCAGTGCTTGAGAACTCATTGGATGTCACTTTACAATGTAGATGGATGACAACCAAATTATGCTGAGAAAGCAACCCAAAGCGAAAAAGTCAAATGCACTATAATAAATATAAATATAATTATAATATAAATAGATATAAAGTCAGTCACCTGGCCTGAACCCAATGGGGCAAACATTTTGCTTTCAGATGGAAAACACAAGAAAAAGAAGGAACTGAAGTCAGCTGCAGGGAAGGCTAGGCTGAACGTCACCAAGGACGAAACTCAGGCCTTCTCGATGTCAACAGTTTGGAGACGTCAGGCAATCAGCGACTGCAAAGAATTTGAAGAGTTGGAATGCGAAACCCACAAACTCTTTTGTTTCAAATTGAGTTTTTTTTTTACTAAGCATATTATTATGCTGAGTGAAAAAAAAAAAAAAAAACTCAATTTAAAACTAAAGAGGTTGAGTGGACTTAGTGGGTTTTGCAGTCCAACTCTTAATTTGTAACAAAGTATTAAAAATGTCAGTTTTATTTTTCTTCCCAAATACCTCAAAGCTTTTAAAATTGAGGGGAGAGCTATGCATAAAAAACAGCTCCAATTCTTGCACGATTCATATGACATTTTTGGCAAAGGCCTTATATCAAAGCGATAAAGGAACACCTCGAGGAGCATCCAATTCAAGACAGCCTTCTTAACTCCTCCACCAACTTTATTTTCACCTGCAAAACTCTGCAAGGAATCCAAGTTTTCACAACCAGCTCTGGTTGTGTTCTCACCTTCCTGTCTTTGAAAGCAGGAGCACCACTCGTTATTGGAGACCAAGCCATCGCTGTACGTGTCGCAGGAAGTGAGGAAATGCTTGGTGCAGAGTTCGTTTTTGTCCAAGTAGAGGCTGCGCAGCTCCGACTGATCCAGCAGAAGGTCGAAGTTCGTGTCCAGTCTGTTGAAAATCCAGCCGAGGGAGTCTTTGCAAGTTGGCAAAACACTTGTGTCAAAACCTACAGAAAACATATAAATGATATCAAGAGATCAGTCCAATACATTTTAAAATTATTAATCCCTTTGCGTGGATATAGATGGCAGTGTCCGAAAATTCAGAAATTTAATGGCTCAATAATTACGTAATTCAATTTCCAAATGTCCTGCTTTGCTAGAATAATTTTGCACATTCTCTGTGAAACAAATACTGAGTCATAAAGCCTAAATAGCCTCACGCAAAAGAGGAAAATTGAAATTATTTGTATTCTGCGCAAAGGGCTTAATAATTGTGTAATAATATAGTTACAATATTTCCGCATCAATACAGTCCTTCCAAATGTTAAATATTTCTGTTTGTATTTTTTGAGTAAACAACAATGAGAAATTTCATGTAAGCTAATTTGTAAGGTATCAAGTCATGATTTATGTTTTTCGGACATATATTAAAGGAAGCCCTATTGAATGACTTGTTATGTAATGTACTGGCACAATCCATGAAAACAAACACAAACTTAAGGTTTGCACATTAAAAGTAAGACAAAAGGCAAACTGACAATGCCATAATGCTATCTTCTTTGATGTCTGCGGGCAGCTGTCACAAACCTTGGATGGTGGGTTTCCAGCTGCCAAAGCTGGGTATCATTCCTCTGACAGCAACTAACATAAATGTATGAATTTAATTATGCCATTGCTTTTTTTATGACCTGACAGTCTTTATGACAATAAATGTGAAAATAATATCATGCTCCTACTGTAACATCATTTCCAGTCCACAGTTAAAAATGGGATATGATTGTCACGTTGTCTCGTTTAATTTTGCACGTCACAGAGTTACATGTGGAGCTACAGTATTGGGAGGTGTACTGCCAGTTGCTTTCCATAATTTTTAATTATATTTACCATTTATGAAAGACAAAACAGTTCAGCTGTAACAGCTGAGCAGTCTGACTCGATTTGAAGACAGGGAGTTAGATTTTCATGCCTCCCGGATAATTTTGACAGTTCAGTAGGTGTTTCTTCCACAGAAGGCACAGATTTCAAAACAAGATTATGAAGGCAAATCATAAGTGAGTGTATTTTGTTTCTTCAATAAATCAGTCATACAGTATAATGGGTTCAATATGCCTTCTACACTTTAAAGCCAATAACAATCAATCAATAAACAAAATATTTGTTGAATTTAATCTTTCCCATGTACTATGTTTAATTTAACTTCAGCAAATTTTGGCCCAAAATGCAATTGCAGTAAACAAAATCATTCTGCACATTTGATTATTGTATATGAGAGAGTTTGTTCCCAAAACGCAAGAAGTGCCAAAATTCCAAAAATTGAGATAATAACATAGAGCAATCGCCTTGTTCTTCTTACACGTGGTGTAAAAAAAAAATTTTATGAATTCATATTATAAGGTGTATTCTTTCATGGTCAAAGTTTGTGTTTTTCTATAAAATGCAATAGGTGCGAAGTTCTGTGAACACAAAAATCTGATTCACTCATAATGAGCAAAATGGATATATTGCATTTTGGAAACAAACTCTTCATGTACAGTAGTGTGTTGATAAGACAAGCTCAAATTGATATAAAATGCTAAGATTGAAGACAATTACAACTGACTTGAATTCTCAGCCTTTTTTGGTGCCCAGTCACCCTTGCATCCGTTAAAGTAATTATTGAATTAGGTTTATCATCACTTTATGGTGTAATTTCAAATTTCAGTAATAGCAGTATGATGCCACAATTTCTTTTTTTCAAAAATACACAGAATCCAAGTGCTAAGAGTAACTACAATCCAAAGGAGTAGAATGACTACAGTTACTGGACCTGACTGATCTCTGATCAGTAATTAGCATGTCATCCAATGTGCCTGCGTGTGATTAAAAGGGTTTTCTCCTCTAAATCCTGAGATCAATTCATCTCTTGCCAGATTTAAAAAATATCACATCCATTCAACCCTAAAACATGTATGTTAGGCAGCCGATTGGAAATCTGAAGTAAACCAAGCGAGGGTTTTTATAATATATTGGCAATGCTGATGGAAGAACAGTTTTTTTTTAAGCTGGGTGGGAGGGTTTTTAAATGGTGGTTGAGCTGATTTGGGGTCAGTAAGAGCAGGGAGGGGGGTTATAAAACAGTGGCTGCACTGATATAGGGCCAGAAGATCAGTAAGAGAAGGTTTATAAATGACAGCTGCGCTGAATCAGGATCAGTGAGATGTGGAGCCTATTCTGGCCCGCATTACAGCAGAGCTCTATATGAAATATGGGTGAATGCGATAGCCAAATGGAGGACGAGAACAGCGGTGCTTACGGCTCCTTTCTGGTCTTTGGATCTTGACTCCTTCGCCCTGATCTCCATTTTCATGAAGCACCTTGAACCAGTCCTTTAAGCGGTTGACCACTTCTTTGATCTCGGCATCACTGCACACTGGAAGTAAAGTGAGAAAAGAATAAGATTTAGCATTACGCCAAAATACAGATCTTTACGCTGCTCGTCTCCCTCGTCTGTATGCTACCCAACCCTCAGGTCTCGCTCTGCGCTCACAGGTCTGTCCGCACAGCCCGATCAAAAGTCATTTATCGTTTGGCCCGCTGCTGTTTTTGAGTTGAGCGGGTACTTTCACTGTTGAGTGAACATGCTTCAAAGATTGAATCAGTTCCATTTCAATTCAGTCGATGCGGGAAATTAACTGACATTTGATTCGTAAACAGAAAAAAAAAAAAAAAACCCTGTGGAACCTTATTTGAATTTTTTAAGTCATTAAATTTATTTCAATTGATATCCATAATTGGCTGAGTCAATGTAGGATTAGCTCCCACACAGGTGCAGTTGTAGACATAATACTGCTCAGTAATACGCCTTTATAAAGTACTCAGCTTCAGCCGTAAAACTTTCTCCGGTAACCAGTGCTGACCAGCCGTGAAAAAAGCACTGGCTATAGTTTCTCTTTGCTGTTGGATTGTAGCGGTAAATTGCCTTCAAGAGAGATCTGAAGCCAAACTACAATAGTTGGGACGAAGTTTAAATTGTGAATAAAATCTAAATGCAATGACTTTTAGATCACGAGCCATTATGTCATTTACAGTAGAACATAGATATTTCAAAACTTGAAACTGAAACATTTTACATTTTTAGCCACAAAATGAGCTTAATTCATATTTTCTTGCTGCAACAGGTCTCAAAATAGTTGGGACACAGGCAAAAAAGGGCTGAAAAAGCAATTAATATATAAGAGAATCAGCTGAAAGAACATTTAGAAAGTAATAGCATTAACTGGCATCAGGTGTGTCTCTCAGAAGTAAAGATGGCCAGAGGCTCTCTAACCTGTGAAGACTTGCATTAAAAAATTGTGTAATACTTTATAAACAATGTTCCTCAATGTCAAATTGCAAAGGCTTTGAAGGTCTCATCATTGACAGAGCATAACATCATCAAAAGATTCAGAGAAACTGGAGAAATCTCTGTGCGTAAGGGACAAGGCCGAAGACCTTTACTGGGTGCCCGTGATCTTCGGGCCCACAGACGCCACTGCAACACTCACCAGCATGATTCTGTCATTGACATCACTAAATGGGCCCAGGAATACTTCAAGAAACCACTGTCTGTAAACACAGACCGCTGTGTCATCCACAGATGCCACCTAAAACTCTATCAAGCAAAAAGGAAGCCATTGTTGAGCATGATTCAGAAGCGCCACAGTCCCAACTTTTTTGATACCTGTAGCAGCCATAAAATTTGAAATGAGCTCATTTTGTGGAGAAATTTGAAAACTTTCTCATTTTCAACATTTGCTATGTTATCTCTGGTCTACTGTGAATAAAATACTGGCTGGTGTGATTTGAAAGTCATTGCGTTTAGATTTTATTCACAATTTACACTTTGTCCCAACTATTTCGTAATTGGGGCTGCATTACTAAAACCATTACTAAAGTTATGAGGTACAGTGCAAAGTATTTGACTGGCATCGAAAGAACGAAAGACGTTTATAAAAGCTCGATATTACTAAATAGCACCAGACACGCAGAGCTTCCAGACACTTCTGAAGTGGAGCTATTAATACTTTAAAACATGTCCTCGGGTACTGTGCTAATGACAAGATTGGCTTAAGAACTCAGAAGTTCACAGGCTTCATTTTAACAGTTAAATTACTCAACACCGTCAAAGGCAATCTATCAAGCTCTGGCAGAAGGGAGCAGGGAGAGCCTCGTGTTGGTAAAGAACTGATTGTTCTATGAGCGCAATATTTTCTAGCCTGGGGCACAGATTTTTCTGAACCGGTGATGTCATCAGAGCCCCGAGCAAGATTTCACAGCCCACTGAGAGTATTATGACCCTGGCACATAGGTGTACGTGGGTGTCTGTCACACACTCTGTGTGTGTGTGTGTGTGTGTGTGTGTGTGTGTGTGTGTGTGTGTGTGCGCGCGCGCGTGCATGCATGTGTGCCAGAGACACTATTCACATCATTAAATACCAAACTGATCATGACTTCTGTTTTTTACAGCAACACTTATACGCACACACACTTGCGAGCGCACACTCTTGATATATCTTAACATGTTGAAATTTTTTTCCTATACAGCAAGCGCCGTATTTCATTGGACAGTGATATGTTCTTGTTATTTTGGTTCTGCTGACCGAGTCAATCACCAGGGGCCTTTAAACGTTGCGTAGGCACAAAAAAGTTATGTACGTCACTTTCTTTGCAGATTTCTGATTTATAAAAACAAACTTGACATTAATTATGGTCGGTAACGGTAATTATTAATGACGGTGATTATTAAGATTATGCGCAACGCCACTAAATTCCAAGTTATCCTGATTGAATCAATGATAATTTCATGCAGTTTATTTTACCCATAGGTTTATAAATTTGGTGATTTTCCAAAATGTCATTTCTATTTTTTTGTGCGTACATTTTATTTAGGAATGAAATCCACGCAAATTTGAAATCCAGTCCGGTCTGAATCCAACTGAAGGATTTAAAATGGCCGCTGTGCAGACCAGGCAGAGCATCACCTGAGAAGGTGCTCAGCGTCTGGTGATGCCGACGTGTCACAGACTTCCAGCAGCCAGTAAGTGCAAAGAATATGTGGCCAATGATTAAAAATTATCTCTTTACTTTGCCTTATATTAAAGTGCCCAATATTTTTTAATGAGCCCATGGGGGCAAAGTGCATTTGTATTAGAGATGGTTCTTACTGCAGTGCTGTCTGGGTGAGCAGAGTTCACAGGAATCAGCTTAAGCTTATGCCTTTGCCCATCATGCACAGAAAATACTCCCAATTTCTTTAACCTTTTAATTATGTCATGCATTGTAAAGAATGAAATATCTGAATCACTTCCATTCTTTCTTCGGGGAACCTTGTTTTTTAACCTTTCAATGATTTTCTCATGCATTGTGGAAAAATTGGCCAATCTGTGCTCCTATAGGCATAGACCTCTACAGGAAACTCTATTGTACCAAATCATGGTTATGTTCACAGTCAACCATCAGCTATTTCAAATCACTGCACGATTTTTTTTTTCTCATCACTAGCCTTTAATCTAATAAACGGATGACAAGGCATTACTGCTGGCTCTACTGAGGTCTTGAACATGCACCTACCATTCAAAACTAAAGTATTACAGAAATGGTACCAGCGATGTGATTTCAGATTCAGTAAAAGCTCCACTTTGCCCTTTGGGATTGATTCATTAAAGCAAGTCAAGCCAGCAACTTTTTTTTGTAATTGAATATGGAAGCCGGCGTGGCTGACAGCTGCAAATATGCAATATACAGTGATGCAACACGCATGATATACAATCATGCAATGCAAACAATATGCGGCACTGCGGAAAAAGTAAACAATTTCTCCATATGTCTGAAATTAACACACGGATAATTAACATTCGAATGATAAACTGTCTTGGTTTCATAAGTGCCGTTTTTACATTTTTATAGAGGGTATGAAATATTCAGCACCAGGCTCTAAATGTGGGGAGAAAATGAAAGGAAATGAAAAAGCTATTTTTCTAGCAATTACAGATCTGTGAAAAGGGAGAAGACACAATGAATCAGTACAGGCAGCGCTTCCGGGAAAAGGTGACATTGTAAACAAGCACGGTAATCCGAGGTGAACACCATTCTAACTCCCAAAAAAGAATTCACAAACAAGAAGTTGTACATTGTGAAGGGATTAACGAAGTTCTGAAGCAAAGTTAGGTTATGAGAGCTCTTAATAATGAATTGCAATGCCAAATGCAAAAACTTATGAAAAATGAAACAGAATGGAGTCGTACTGTACTCAAACAGACGCTTCCTTCATTTCAGGTCTTAAGTAAAATAATTAATGCGAACCCTGGCAGTATATAAGCAGAGGAGTATTGTTGCTTCATAGCAGACAATAGCAGACTCCTCATCGGATTTAGCTATGTGTACTTTGAATACAAATGAACTTGAGGAGACATAAGTTGGATTGAACAGCATTCCCTGGACCTCACCTGCCAGGAATAAAAGAACAGTCTGAAATCAGCGAGCAATAAGCTTTTTATAATTCATATGTAGCAGCTCTGTGAGTATGTTTTTTTTTTTTTTTTTTTAAAGCAATGCACTGAAGTTATTTTAAAGTTGCAGTGGTTGACTTTATTCTCTTATGAAGTGTACAGGTCCTCAGTGCACTGAAAATTGAAAATATTTAAAATATACTGAAATTGACATATTAAGTAAACCAAGAAGCAATATAGTCTCAAAAAAAGCCTTTTCCCTGCTGTCTTGTGAATAAATTGCAGCATTTCTTTCGGCCGGACCACTGGGGAGGCCCTGGATGGTGCAATTTCATATTTCTGGAGAAATATTAATTTCACAAACTAATACGTCTAGTTCAGTTTCTTTTGCATTAACATAATTCAATTTTTTACAACCTTCATTTAATCAGGAAAAAGCAACTGCGATTACAAACCCGTCGCTCAGACAAGAAAGGCACCAACACATAGACAATGGTTGCAGACAAAAAAAAAAAATTAACTGAGATTAAATTGAATCAATCGCAGGATCATATATGAGGAGGTAGTTTAAAATTCAGTAAAACAGCTTGTCGCATTTGGATTCAGTTCTTTCATCCTGGACTTAACCTGGACTACCGAGATTTTCTAGAACTCTGGGATGAACGTCAAACCAAAAGAACAGCAAACACGAAAGCCCTGCTTCTCAATATTCAGGACAGAATTGCATTATGAACAAATGTAGCCTATATGCCAGTGAGTTTGACTATGAATTAGCAATGCAGTCCATCCCACTGTAGCAAAGAGAACCATGGTGAATCAGGGCTTTGTCATTCGTATAATCCTCAGTGCTCAATGACAGAACGCATACAGAATACAGTAATAAGACAATCGCGACAATGCAAGCATGTACAACCTCAAGTCAGAAAAAGTTGGTTCATTATAGAAAATTTAAATAAAATGAAAAGAGAATTGTTAGAAAAGTCCATTTACTCACTACTAAATTGAAAGCAAGGAATACCTGGCTTGTTTTCAGCGTACTGTTCAAACACCAGCGTCTGTGATGCGAGGAGGGTGCATTAGGTTCACATGGAAAATGTAACCTGCACATCTGTTATGATACTATTATTGCTGAACGAGGTATGAAAGTCTTGAAGCAAGATGTGCTTGTCTCACACGTCTTTTTCAAGGCCTTGCTTATACTCGCAAGACCATACCAAACTACATTCTACATGTATTACAAAATGGCACTGCAGTAAAATTGTTTGGGTGCTAAACTGGCCTCCCTTCAGTCCAGACCAGTCTCCCATTGAAAACATCTGCGCCATTATGAAATAAAAAAATATGACAAAAGAGGCTGAAAATTTGAGTAGCTGGAATCCAACATAAAGAATAAATTGTAAAACATTTTGCTTTTAAATCTACAGTAGTTCATCTCCTTAGTCACCCAATGCTTACAGAATGTCGTTAAAAGGAGAGATGATGTAACACAGTGGTAAACTTCCCCCCGTCGCAATTTTTTTGAAACTTATTGCTGGCATCGAACACAAAATAAGTAAATATTTTTCAAAAAAAAAAAATTCTCAGTTTCAACATCTATATGTTGTCTTTGTACCTTTTAAAATGAGTACATATAGTTTTAACTATATTCCAACCCTTGCATTCTGCTTTCATTCACATTTTACACAGCATCTTAACTTTTTTGGAAAGGAGGCTGTAGTAACAGCAGCAGCAGCAGCAGTAGTATTCGAAGTAGTATATTTGTTTGTCTCCATTAAACAATTCAGTTCTGGATTTTTTAAAATCATTATTCGCATTAGAATTTAATTGGGATTAAAGATTACGAATAATCATCTTGAGCTAGACTTGGTGTTAGACAAAGCTTTTGAAATAATCAAAGCTTTGAGATTTTTGCAAGTGATATAGTTAAAGTTACGTAAATTGTCAAGTCCAATGACATATATTACAGAGTTTTAAATTCAGTTTTTGGTGTCAGCTGATGCTTTTTTCTCTCATCTATCTCCCGTGACTCTGCTTTTGCGTTCTGAATGATTGCTCCTGAGATGCAAGGACTTCTTTAATACCTCTGTGACAGAAGGTATGCCAGAGCACTCATGCCACAGAAGTTTTTTTCCAGCCCACAGAAACATGATTTATGACATGGTGTTCTCTCTGCATGTGTAATGGGTATTAGATTAACTTTTTGCAAGCGCTGCAAAGGGTGGCAGCTCCCCTCTCATTATAATGTGCTCTAACTCTAACACCTAAAATACAGATATCAGATAAATTTCAAATGTCCTTTCTCCAGGAAAAGCCACCAGTTATTATTATTTTTTATATGAAGGAAAATGGAGGAACAGCTCTTGCTTTTGCTTCTAGAAATAGCCAAATACCTGGAGTGAGAATTGCAACGATACCAAAATCAACCAACGACCAGCATGTCAAGCAGTCAGTCAAAACCGTGCAAGAACATGTGACTAATTTGTTAATAATTGGGTAAAAATGGCACAGGGTGATGTGTATGGCCCTTATGCTGAGGAAGAAAAATCAGACTGCACTTGGGTGAACGGGAAATGACATCGGTGCCCACAAGGCAAAGAAGTGTGAGTGTTACTATGAACTCTATGAAGGGCCATTCATTTCCCACAATTGCGGGAAATTGGAGAGAAACGAGCAATCAAAAGAATCCTGGCTCTGCCTGCAAATTGGCCCGATGAGAGAGCAGTCTCGATGGCGCTCAGAAACACAGGAAACCGCTATCTGAAAAGGGCAGATGTCATGGAACAGGAGAGGACAGGATATTACATCACTATGGAGGAGATGATAATAAAAGAAGCTACGGCTGCAATCCCAGAAGCTGTTGCAAAAAAACTATGTGAATGCTTGCGCGCGCGCACACACACACACACACACACACACACACACACACACACACACACAAAAACCCACACAGAGAGAAACGAATGCTGCATGCGCTCAGACAAACACAATTCCAACCAGCTGCCATAAACTTGGAAATAGAAAAAATATGAGAGAATCATATCGAGAAGAAACAAAACCTCAAAATCAATAACAAGAGGGCTGATGAGGATTCAAGCATAAATGCGAGATTTGTGCAAATGATGTTTCAAAGTGCTGTAGTTTGAAATCCACTCTGCCTCCAAAATGTCTAAACTGAATGGAAGACTGAAAGGCACGAAACTTAAATCATATGACATACCTTTCAATATGCAGAGGGAAACGGAAAGCAGGGCTATTTTACTTTCCTATACAAACGCAAAAAATAATAAAAACCTCACAGCGACAAAGGACAAAGCAAACTGCAACAACCATAATAGAATTATGGAGCAACGTGAATAACAGTAATTATCTTTACTTACACGTTGCAGAGTTGGGGATTTCTGAAATCTGTTTCATTTTTACCAAGTATTTCCTATATTTTCAAAGCGAGTCTCTATGGTTGCTAGGAGACAAGCCATAGGGCAAAAAAAAAAAAAAAAAAAACAGGCTTGCAAGAGGCTTCTCATATCCTATACTGGGTAGAACTATCACTACTTGCAATTCAAGGGTTGCATAACCAAGCGATTGAGAGATTACATGTAAGCTCTGCTTATAAAGGGGAAACAAGATGAGGCAGCAGCCAATACACATGAAAACAATATCTTTATGAAGTCTATTTCAGTCATAAAAAAAAAAAAAAGGTGAAATCACATCTGGCTGTAAAGGCATGGTTGACCTCAAACAGAAAACCTGTTGGCTAATGGCATGAGCGGATATCCTGACATTTCTCACCACAAGGTCAATAACAAAACCAAATAATGAAATCACCTCAGTCATGTATTTAGTGAGAACGTGTCATGTTAAAGCCTTAGAGTAATAATAATAATTTTGTGCTAACGTGTAAATGAACCAGATGGACACTCTATTTTCAAAAACACTGCCAGTCATATCTCGCCCAAAATCATGCTGTAGCAGACAAAAAAGCAGAGCCGTGGTCAATAATCAAGGTGAAATATACGACTTCGCCAAATAACAGGAGAGTTGCTAGGAGGGGGTGACAAATGAAGGTATGGGGTCAATTTCTTACGAAGAAGCATAACTACACACAGTTAAACCTTCAGCGGTAAATCAACTCCAACGGAGACCATATGGTTCCCAGAGGATTACTACAGTTTTCCATTCTATAAATATTACATTTACTGTGCTTTGTACTGTCACTTCAACATGTGCTTGTGTCAAAGCACTAAGCTTTCTATTTAGCGACATTAAATCAGGTGACTCTTTGGCATGTTATTTAAGGCAGAAGAAGCAGTGGGAAAGCCTGAACACTAAGAGATCCATCAACCCATCCCATGGCTGCATCAATAAAAGACTCAGCAGCAAATGATTTACTGTTTATTTAAGGCATACTAATACTGAATTTCTAGATTTGGGGCTCCATTTTCGTGCCTGCGCAAATAGAAACGCATATAGTGGTAACAATGGGTACAATTTTGTCTATCGTAAATGGCATATTTGTCGCGTTCACCTAGTTTGGCAGTCCTATAATCCGAAATAAAGGCATTTGCATCACAATGGGTTGAATAGTGCAATGAGGTGTATCAATGCATGAAGCTGGTACTATTCAAGGCAAGTTTGAAGCCACAAACCTCATTTGAGTTCTTATTCACCCAAAATACCTTTTAGTGCAAAATCATACTAATCACTATTATAGTTTCCGGGGACTAATTTCATCAGAGGGCCCATTTGCAGAAAAAGCATGTCATTCATACAGTTTTCCTACCCTTTGAATCTCCACGCTCGTAATATACCCATTAACAATGCCTAGAAAATGGCAAAGGGGTCTTATGGGGAGGGGAAAGAGAATTTTTTGACAAGAATATTTTCTTTGTGCTAAGGGAAATATGAATAACCCTCTTCAATCCAGCCCTTTGTTTGAAACCTTGAGTGCCATTTTGCATGCATTTTAAGTGGCCCTCATGTTTTCATAGGCCTACAAAATGCATTACCTGGTGAATCAACCTCTGCCCACTCCCCCCCCACCCCCCAACCCCCTCCATGGCCTACAAGGGGAGTGCAGACGCAGCTATGTCCTCCGCCTTTATGAGGAGCTCAATGCTACATGACCCACTCCAGTGGATCAGGTTTTCTGCCTGCTTCACACTAGTTTTCATATTTCTCTTCACCTCATATTAGTAAACCGCCAACTACATTGTATAGTGTGGTTGTCAGAAGACTGAAGTCGGCAGCAGTGATGCAAGCTAGGTGCTTGTTCTTGACCCAGTGCTATGGCGTTAGCACACAGGTTTTAAAGGGAATAACAGCAGCTTATTTGAGTGGCCTTAATGGAACCAAAGTATCACCACACCCAGAGGTCATGAATTAGTCTTACAGGCACACTCAGTAGCAGTCACAGTCTGTCGGCAGTAAGAGCCGCTTTCTGAAACCTCATCTTTCAATGCTTCATAACGTCAACTTATTGCAGTTTACTTCACCTGATGAGCAACAGATGCTCAGGCTAATTGGTAGAATCAACGACAGTGTAATTTATTTTCAACAGCACTGTTCTGCATTGCCCCGCAAAATCATGAGGCATTTTCTTCTGCATATAAATGACGACATAAAATATCAATGTCTTTATAAATTCTGCGTGCATGTAGCCCATAAAATGGCTCAGATTCGCGTAAATTAGTTCGCAAGACTCAAGAAGCAATAAGACAAGAGAATCCGCTATATATTCTGAATGTATTCACGGCTAAAGGGTGTTGTTCGGCACGATGCACAGCTGAGTGATGATTGTAAGGATGGCGAAAATGATTACTGCAAAGAAAGCGAAAGTTTTGAATTTTTGCACATATATTACCATCTTTATAAAGCCAATCAATATAAACAATATAAACAATATAATCAATCATATAAACAGAGGAAGCATTCACTTTTTCATTATGAGCTCTTATTAGAGGTCATTATCATACTGGTCTTGTTTGTTCACTCGACACATTTTTTCATTGTTAATCAGGCGAACTTAAACGAGAACAGCTTGAGGGCAATGGGTGAGGTTACTGAAGGCCCGCTGAGCATCTGACGGCACGCCACTGCACAGTAGGATTTTACTCAAACCAATGTATAGATTCACAGAAATCATTTCCCTCAATCATCACTAATGACCCACCAGAAACGTGTGGCACTGTCTGCATCTGAGGAGACCCAGTCGTCTTCATATATTTTCAAATTTTTCTTTGATTCTGGGTGTCAGTCTTGGGGCAGAAGGCGCGTGGCACCCAGCTAATGAAAGCTTGCATGGTGTGTGGGCAGGAAATAGCATTGCATCGCAAGATAGTGCTTATGCTGTCGCTGAGACGGGAAGGAGGGGCCAACTTTCGAATGTACAGTCAACAAACCACAACTGACAAAATTCTACTCGGTATACCTTTAAGACGCAGTCACATTTGACAATAATAAGTTGATATTTTGCTATGGCAAAAATGTATGGTACAGTGAGCCGTAATGGGTGGAAACTGCCATTATTAGCATCTCTTCCATATTAAAATAACTTGGAACATGGAAATAATAGGGTCAACTCCACCCTCTCGTCACCGACTGGCCGAGCATCATGTAGTCATGCAAATTTGGATGCTAAAGTTCAGCATAAGTTAACTTGTAGCGACA
This sequence comes from Gymnothorax reevesii, assembly GCA_029721435.1. NCBI lineage: Eukaryota > Metazoa > Chordata > Actinopteri > Anguilliformes > Muraenidae > Gymnothorax > Gymnothorax reevesii. Next base: position 49,244,164 of record CM056589.1, on the reverse strand, counting down.
CAAAAAAAAAAATGGTCAGATTTCTTTATCCATGGAAGGGATTGATCCGTTCTCTTCAGCGGAATGAATGGAGCACGTTTTTTTTCTTTGCGTTCCCAGTTAGTAGACTTACCGCTATTAAAGACACACAATATGGACTGTATTTGTTGCGGATTGAAGAGTCCAATCGGTTTTCAATGTTTTTTTCACTGTGTTATGAGTGAAATAAAGAAAAGAGCATGGTACTGTGATCCCAGCATGCTTCACACTTGGTAATAATGAACACTGAGTTGTCTGTGATGTGTATAGAGACGCTAGATTGTTCTTTTGGGTGTGGTCAATAGCCTTTGTATGCAAAGCCAACAAAAAAGAAAGAGAGAAAAATGCCACCGCTTCAAGAAAATGCCACAGCTTACAACACAGGGGAGAGAAAGAAACATTGGCTTGTTACGGACAGATCTCAGCTGTGGAGAGGTGGCGCGTTGTCTGCAATATCATCAATCAACAATCTGTCAATTGTGCATCGGAGAACGAGAAACAGACACTGTCGCTGAGTGTTTCCACCCAGGGCAGCCCCGAGAGCGATACTTCACGCATGCGTTTTCAATAGCACAAAGTATACATAATCTGACCGCACCTTTCAACCAACCCTTTTGACAACAGCGCCACCGCTGCATCGCCTTGTGTCACCAAATTACTGTGATCGAGATTAACACGACCTGTTTTGATCTGTGATACGGTAAGCTCTCACATTTGCCAACGGCATTTAATTCACCCTGTTATGACCATTCCTTAACGAGGGATACTTCACACAGGCACAGGCTAAGGTGGCTCTGAGAAGTCTAAAAAAGTGCTGACTTTTTTTCAAAGGTTCAGAAAATATTATTAAGTACAAGCATTTCATAATTGATGAGTCAAGTTCATTGAAAAAAACGCATGGCATCATTTTCCTTAACATGCTCAGTATTTTCCTAAAAATGTAGCCTTGACGGGAAAAGGCTTTCACTTGTTACAATGAGCCTTAGTATAAACAGCAGCATTTTCCAGCAAAACACGCATGGGACTGTAAAAGAGTGAAATAGTAATCTGTGGTCTGTGTTTAAGATGAATTGCAGCAGCACATCTGGTCAGATAAACCTCTTTAATTTCGGATGAATATAAGGAGTTGTACAATTGATTAAAAAATGAAAAAATAAAAAACATGAATATTGGGTTTGCATATCTGGGGCATAAATCCAATCTCTTTCTCTGATAAATCTCCCAGCAGTCATTCAGACAGGTTCTGCAAGAATAAGCTGTTGAAAGCGGAAATTGCCAAAAAAAAAAAAAAAAGATTAAATGTGCTTTTTCTTCATTTCTTGCAGACTGGAATCAAATCAAACTCATTACATGACTGGAAGAATAAGAGAACTGTGGTTGGCACACCATTGATCTAGTTTGAATTTTAGTTGGATTATGCCAGACAACAGTTATAAAACTAAACTGTATGAAACTAGAAATTCAGAGTATAGCTCTGAAGAAAAAACATTAATTCTGTCAAATGAAAACAATGTCCAGGAACCCCACTTATAAACACTGCAAACACAGGAAAGGGTTTTCAAAACGTACATTTTCCTCTGCCTATAAAGCAATTACATTTTTAAAAATATAACTTAATAGTATAATTTTATGTATGTCTACATAAACTCTGATCCATGTGTTCAGAGCATTTTGGAGAAAATGGGAATTCATGTCACTCATGACAAAGCATGGAAATGAAGCTGAACAATTCAAAGAAATTTTCCAATTTTTAAGTCTAATATAGAGAAGGCTTCATAAAGTTAATATCAATAAGTCTGAGCCTTATAATTATGAAACAATTTATCCTGAAGAACAGGATTTATCAATAATTGAAGGAATGAACAGGCCTTAATGATACATAAGAACAAACGATCTCTTGCTCTGTTAAACTACGATGAACTTGTGAAGAATGACACTAATTTACTGGCAACAAACTCCAGATGGAAATCAATTATTACTGTTACAGACACCCACACATGGCTAATGACTATGCTGGCTTGTGCCAAAAAATGGCTTATTTGGCACAATTAGAGGATTACATTTCCAGGGGAATATGGAGGGAGCCAGTTTTCAGGGAGCGCAAACAAACAGGCCATATAGGGCCAATAGGCCAATATTAAAATTCAATGTGCAGCCATGTCTGGTTTTCCAAACGTAATTAGGGCAATTCGCTGCAATCAAACTGCAATAAGGACGCCTTGTGTGCATTAAGTTGCTTTTGTCAATCAAAATCAGTTTCAGTCTATAAAAGTACAACTCATCTGTGATGCCAACGTGAGGCTGATTAATGTTGTAGCGTGGTGGCTCGGCTCAACCCACGCCTCTGTCATTCTGAGGTACGGCGGCACAGGGCATAGGCTTGAGTCAGGAGCAGTAAGTGCTACCTCTCATCTTGATGAGAGTCCACACTGAGGTTATGAGAAGTAATAAATGTTATACATATGATGTACCCATAGGTGGCTGAATTCACAGGTTATGTACACATATTTCGGCACCTTAAAACAGTATCAAACCTGATGGTGACCGCAGGTACCCACCTCCTCTGTGCCAGCTCCTCAACATTTACCTCAACCCCATTAGAGCTAGCAAGGAATTTAATCGTGCTGAGAACTTGTTTATGTCTGAATATGAGGGTAAAGCTTTTGAATCTGTTAAAGAGCGCATAGGAGATGGCGAAAAATACTGACTACCACGTTATGTTGTGGAAACATCCCGTGCCTCAGGGCTTCAGGGCTTCCACTTGGAGGCAGAACCATTCCTTCTATTTTGGTGGCACTACAGCTTGTAAGAGCAGCGGCACTTACAGCCGTCACAACTTGTTGCCACTTAAATATTTCCTGTTTGGTGATCCCCCGAGGAGGCCATTACAGAACCATCTGGTACTCGACTTCCGTTAAGAACATCTGACGCGCCTCAGATTTACGATTCTTCTTCAATCTCGGTAGTATCACCATTGGCTCACCCAAGAATAAACTGTGCACACGCCCACGTAATTACACAAATGAGCCAAAGCATTATGACCACCAGGCCAATATGCTGGCAAATTGAGGTTCCCATGAACGCCCAGACCCAGGGCTTCTCAGCAGATAATTTCCCTGAGCATCACAGACCCCCACCCACTTGTCTTCTCCCTACAGTCCATCGTGAAGCCTTATCCCAGGTAAACGGAGCACCCAACTAATGTGCATAACGGAAAATAAAACAGTACTAGGCAATGACCAACCATGGCTCAATGGTCCAGTTCTGACAATCAAATGCCCATTACAGGCACTTTAGATGGTGGACAGTAGTTAGGATAGGAACTTGGACCATAAACAGCAGGATGTGACACACTGAGTGTTGTGACGCATTACTAGATTTTCTGAGACATGAGCCAAAGTTGCCCTTCAGCCAGTTTGGACCAATCAAAATAGCCTTTGTTGTCCTCATGTGTTGATGATCCTTATGCCCCCCGCACCCCGTTCCTGTCGTGTGAATTGTCTCTACGTGGACCATCGTCAGCAAGTACTCACCACTGCCGAGTGGGATCACCTCATAAATCCTGGTGCTTCAGAGATGCTGCTACCCAATCGTCTGGCCATGTAAGTTCGGCCTTCTTCAAAGTCACTCAGAAGCAATTTCTCTCACATCCAATGCAATCATCTATGTCTGTTTGCTTACTGTGAAAGGGTTTTTTCCAAAGACCTTGATATTTGCCATTGTTGCGAGATAATCAACGTTATTTCATTTCATCTGTGAGTAGTCATAATGTTTTGGCTCGTCAATGCAGTCATGAGGCAATTCTCAACTGCTTATGGGTCGACCATTGATGAGTAATCAGGTAACAGGGAAGGAGTTGTGGACAGTTCACATGCTCACCCTCGTAAAAACGTTGTGATTAATGAAGGCAAAAATATTCAGCGGTCTGTGTAAGCATACTTCTATAAATCCGGCTTTTATCTGGCATACTACGGCATCTCCTTTGCACTCACACATACTCTATAAACGGAAAAAATATTTTCCGTATATTTTTTTTGAAAAATATTTCAATTGATTGTTTTAAGTCATCTTTGATAATTGTGAGGAAACGATGATGCAGTGATTCAGCAAAAACAAACAAAATGGGGAAGAGTAAAGTTGTTGAAATCAATGTTGAAATCTGGACAAAAGCCATATGCTGACTTAAGTAAATGACAACATTGCAAACCAACTTTTAGTAAACTGAGCGAGGATGGGATTCACATCCTCTTTATAGTTTTTTTTTTCAGACGTTCTAGTCACTCTGGGAAGACACAGTTCTCTCGTGGCTCTAGGCTAAATTTATTTGCATTAGTTTCATTTCTCCTCAGTGGTTGGGTAATGCTTGATCACTTTATTTGATCTAAGTGGCAAATCTGAGGGCAGCATTTTATAATTACATGGTCCTATTTGGCTTGTGCAGCCAGACAGCAGTTACGAATGTTTGACCTTCTAAATACACGTGATAAACTAACTCCTCAGTTGCATTTTCAAAGCTCGCTATCACCTGGTGGAACACAGCACATGCCTCTACACCATAAATTATGTATCTAATGTATAATTCGAAAATAAAATTGGAGCAGAAATGTAAGTGAACAAAATATAAGATGACAGAGCTGCCTTTACCATCTTCACCATCACTCATGACTGCTTAAATTAAAAACAGGAAGCACTCAGTAATGGGTCATGTGATATGTTTAGGTAATATTCTTAATAACATGACACGTGACGTGACACATGGCAAGGAAGCAAAACCTTCCAGCTTCATTCTAGTGCAGTTAGAAGCCCATGAAGAAATATGGAACTTCATCTTATTGCTAATAATGGCAGAGTGAATATTGAGAGAAAATGACATTGATGAACGGCAGAAGTGACATTCACAAGATCTGAAACATTTCTCAAGTAGCCTCGAGCATCTGGAACAAAATGGCATATTGCGACGTGATGCCTCTCACACCGCAAGCCCAATATTTGCTGACAGCCGCAAGTGAAAAAGATTTCTTTGGCACTTTTCTGTTGCGTGACATGAGGCTTATATAACGAGCTGTGTTAGCACGAATTACTTTCTGCCGTGCCGTGAGCCGCGCTGACTGAAAGACGTGAGAGACCTCCAGTCAGAAATGCTTGTCATTTTTTCAAAGCATGAAGTCTGTTTGAGAAAACACGGCATTTCTCACAAAAATGCCTTACTGTGAATGAACTAGATTAAGTGACAGCTGGACTTCTTCCTTCCTAACAGAAAAAAGATCATCAACAAAAACAAGCCAGATCTTTCTAAAATGACTCCTGATATCAATCATCATTAAAAGTATTGATAATGTCTGTTTAAACTCAAAGAAAAACAATAGCATTTGCTCCAAAGTTTGTTTTTTTTTATAATTGAGCCCCTTCGAACAAGCGAGGTCCAACTAATCTTTTTTTTTTTCATTTTTCCTTTATTACCACAAATGCACTGAGCATTTTATGCGTTCTTGACATGTGGCGCATATAACCAGACTACTGTATAGTATTGGAACTAAACCGAGTTAAACCATTATTGTATTTAACCGATTGACCAGTAAGGAATCATTTTAAGATTAGAATTTTAAAAAAGCCAATTTTGGAGTTAGACCACTTTTGTTCTCAGGGGCTCAATTATTCAAGCAAATTTTGTTGCCACTTTCTAAACGAATCTACACCACTGTGGGGGCAAATTTCTATCTATTTATAAGCATTGCTGATGGTGGACTGCGATCCTTTTTGTATGCTTTTACAGTGGTTAAACTATCTGCTGGCACCTCTCAAAATGTTCTGACTTACAATACAATATGCTTGTTCCTTCCAAAGAGCATTTGATCAGGAGTTCCACACAACAGAAGACTTGTCTAAACATAAAGCAAATTGTAGGAGGCTCAGGGTGGCATGACGATAGGGTAAAACACAAAGATAGAACAAGAGGGCTAGTATCAAACTGCGGTGGGAACTGTCTCATTAGCATGAGTCGGCACGCTGGCGCGGTGGTTAGCTGATGCCTCCTAATAAAGAGGTTCTGAATTTGAGACCCCACTGGCCAAGACTTCTTAGTGTGAAGTTTGCATGTTCTCCCCATGTTTGCGTGGGTATCCCCATCCTAAAAAAACATGCACTATAGGATCCCTCCAACCGCTGCCTTTGAACAAAGCCCTGTCTCTAGATCTGGGTGCCTGGGCACTGCACTGTGGCTGCCTACTGCTCAGAGGTAACTAGGATGGGTCAAATGCAGAGGAAATATTACCCCTGGTGTTCAATAAAGTACTGTATACCTCCATCGATAATTTGACCTTTGCATCTCCTTACTTACCTAAATCATATTGAAGAGAACATTGGTAGCTCATTACCTATATTTGGAGTTACTGTTTCACAAAATCCGCTTCATTGATGATGCTCAGGCAGAAAGAACCAAGCAGAAAAGATCTGCATAATAAAATAAAATTGATTGACCTTCAACCCCTGATGTAACAATTCCTAGAAAATCTGTCAGCCATCCAAGAGTACAACAGGACACTTGAATTAAGGCCTTCCTCATTGCATGAAAACCAATGACATTGCAGCATTTAGCTGAAGATGTGTCAAATTTAACTTGCAGTATTGGTCTGCTTGGGTTGTATCTAAAGTATATTCCCATGGGTTAGCTGTTGGCGAAGTCTGGCCGAATTGCTCATGTTAATCAGGTGAACACGCTCGCACCTGGCCTACATAGTTCAGCAGGTTGTCCTGGATACGAGTTTCCTAAGGTGAAGTAATGTAATGTTACAGAGAGCATATCTCTCCTTACATTTGCTAATCCAAAAGGACAGTAAGTGGTCAGCCAACGGATGCAACCCAGCGGTAGCCTGTCAGTTCCCATAGATAACCTGATAGCAGTTCTCAAGTGAGTCACCAGAGGCCGAAGGTGAAGCTATATCAGGCACAGAATTAGCTTACAGCCAACAGCATGAATTGTTTTTCGCTCGCATCAGAGCGCAGAAGGTCAATAGGTGTGTTCCTTAAAGAAGGCAATGCAAATAAAGCTTGAACATGTATCTTTATTATCATCCCTGCAACCTCAGCTAAATGGAGCCATTTCCTTAGAGTTGTCTGGGGGTGAAAGCAACTTTCTTGCTGAGGTGCAGGAACAGGAGTGAAGGATGTGAACAGGAGTAGGGGGAGAGGAGTGCTTTACCTTTCTTATCCATGCTGTTCCTGCTCTGGGGACACGGACACTGGCCAGGGCACTGAACAGCGATCTGCTTCCCAGAAATACAGGCCTGATACTCTAGTTTGCACTGAGAGAGGGGAAAACACAAGTGAATTAGCATAACAGAGCATTTAAAAAGTAAGTTGTAACTGCATAGTACTTGGTACAGATTAGTGTTCACTCAACTCTCTCAGAGAACAGGCTGTGGTCCCGATTGGACTCGTATGCACTCTTATGACATAATCTCAAAACTGCAATTTGTGATTACTTGGGTTATCTTCCTCTAATATTAAAATTAGTTTGATGGTCTAAAACATTTAAGTGTGACATAAGTTCGCAAAAAAAAAAAATAAAAATCGGGAAATGGGCAAGTACTTTTCCACGCCATTGGATTTCGCAAGAAAACTTCCCCATTTCAAATACAGCTTGGTTTCCACTGGAAAGGCATCTCACCAACTTTTCAAAACAAAAAATGTTCACTGTGCAACAAGAAAGACATTTAATATATAATGCAGTGTTTTTTCCAAGCCATCCTTCAATTACAGTTTATAACTGTCAAGATGGATATGCAAGTGTCTAAGAAAAAGTCTTAAAGACTACCTAACTGGTGTGATATGCGAAAGCTAACAGCATCAAAATCTTTCGCCATAAAGCTGTTGTCATGCGATGGCGTGTTAGGCAGACAGGACTGAGGCATTCACATCCAGGCCAAGGTGTCACTGAGGAAGAGGTTTCAGAACAGGCTCTGCCAGCACAGTACTCGCAGCCGAGAGTCGCATTTATCAAATTCAGAGCGACGTGCCGAGAGAGATGCGCAGGATTGCGACAAACTTGATAGAGTGACGCTCGGCAGCTTGTTCATCCATTCGAAATAATGACCATAATTAAAAACTCATGTTCTGCTGCAGCTGGGCGCTGAAGAAAGACATCCCAGGAAAACAAAGGTGATTATTTTTTCAAAAGGACTAATGTTTCTAAATTTCCATTCCAAAACAGCATGCCGAAGGGAGCCTGTGAAATGGGTCTCCAAATTATCATATTTTAATGAATAAATTCTTTTTTTGATCATAAATAGACTTAATTTTGAAAAGATAAAAAAATTCAAAAAAAGATTAGAGTAAAATTGCTCCAAAACTGCAATGGTATTCCGCCAACAAATTTCAAGCATAAATTTAAAGCGTTCACACGCCAAAAAGCACATTAATGTCATGCATGCTCCCATGATGCAGAAAGGTAGAATACAGTTCCACAGTTCATATTTTTCATGCTGTTTGAAAAATCTTGGAAAATTTTAGTTGTGGAAAGTAAGTCCTTTCTTAAGCTGAGATAGAGCAGGCTGGGGTGATACAGTTATACTGAACAGGCCAGGGGCAAGATATACCAGTAGACAGCCCCTCTCATCCATCCTGTGAGATTCCCTTCAGATTAAACTCCATTTTACCATTTTAGCATCTCTTTAAGAAGAAATATAATTTTATTATACTTTGAGGCGTGTAGCAATAGCAGTGAATTTGCCTCAAAATATCAGACAACACGCCAATAACCTGTACATCATCAGGAGCAATCATGTCTGACCCTGAATAGCGGTGGTGCTGCTAGTTTTCCATTGGAGCTAACAGTTAAATGATTCATGATGTCATGATATTGGCCTGATGTTCAGATCTCCTGGTGCCCAAGGTCTAGTCCGGACCCTGATTAGAGAGAAAAAAAACGTAGCTCTACCAATCTCCTGAGCCATATTTCAGCACCCCTGCAGAAAGAAACGACGGTAATCGTTCACACTCATCTCCCAATGCTAACAAAAGGCTTGAGCGCTGCACCACCTGCGTAAGAAATCATATGACTGGAGGTAAAATGAACATGAGCAGGGTGTAGTGGTCATTGAAAGAACGCAATCAATACACATATCTATTATTGAAAGGCTAGGTTGCACTTCTCGATTTTAAATGAGCGCTCAGAATGAGTTCATAGTAATCCCCACTCGCTCAAAGTGTTTGCAGCATTGCACGAACAAAGGCAATTTAGCGGTAATTGTGTCATCTGCATTTCCTGACTGGGGCTCGTTTATGGTAGAGGAGAAACCTGTTTTTGCAAAATGGCCACATCATTTTTTACTGCGGCACTAACAGATACAATTAAACCTTTGAAGTGTAGGTTTTTATATGTTTTTTTTTTTTTCAATCTAATCAGACTTTTAGAACTCCGCATAATTACCAGTAGGCTAATGGTGGTTGCATCAGCATTATAATTTTCAGTTAGGAGCATTTTAACCATACTTGGACAGTGTTGAATATTTTTGCCCTAGCACTCCAGTACGTTTGATTTGAGAAAAATGAATACTAGGAGTATTAAAAGTCAATTTTAACATCCACACTGTGAGGACAATGAAGGACCTGCAGCCATTTTACTGTCACTGTCCAAATATTTACAAGCTAAATTTGAGACCTGAAACCTTATAGTTTTTGCTGCTATACTGCCTGCAGGCTAGCTAAAGGGGTGTGATGCTTTTTTTCATGACATCTCTCCGAACTTGCATCACTTGGGCAAACCGCAGAAGCAGTGCTGCGGCCCTGCTCGTGGGAGGCAAGAGAGGACACATTCATGAAAGTCTACGTGCATCAGTTGTTCCCCAGCTCATTCCGTTTCACTGCGCTACTAGTCCTCATCTTACTTATTTCTCGCAATGAAAGCCAATGATGTAATAAGATAATGCCAATGTATCTTTTTGGTAATGTACTGCTTAGCACTTAAAAAGTAATCCAAGACAGTAATGATTTTTTTTTTCCATATCAGATTGAGAGAGATAACTGATTGCAATTCATGTTTTCTAGCTCTCAAATTATTTTCTGAATTTCCTCCAGGAAGAAAAAAAAAAAAAGAATCCATTCCATTATTTTCTATTGTATTCGATTTTCCCCACTTCACTGAAAGAGTATTTCATAATACATTGCAATGGAGTCATTAGATGGGTTCAGACAACCTTACTAAGACTTCATCTCAAACCAGAGGGGGCACAGTATTCACTCAGAGCTTGTGTGCAGCTCTTATCTCTAGCTCTTAATCGTTGGTCATTCAGAACGGAGCCCAATACTCTGTGACAAATAGCTGCCTCGGCTGTTTTCTTTAAATTAGCGTCATTAAATTTTATTGAACACAGAACTAGCTTTAAAGTTATCGTCATCGGCTTACTCTCATACTTGATAATGCAGCTGTGCTCCACCACAGCTGAGTCAACAATGAAGAGCATAGAAGCCTTGTGGCCGTCGATGACTCGTTCAGCTAATAGCTTGATTGCACTGTCCTGGGCTCACCTTTGAGGAGTAAGTGTGGCCATCCGTTCCACACACTGGAACAGGACGGACCACAGGACAGGGCTTGCATTTCGATGAGGCGGGGTTTTGAGAAACGCCAACTTTCAAACTGGAAAAAGAAAAAATATCTGAATTAAAAAACAGGTCAATCAAATAGTCTTTCTAGATGATAATGAACAAATCAGCTACCAAAAATGTGCAGTTTCAAACCAGCCTGTTTAGACTCTTTCACTGAATTAAACCAAAAATACTAGTGGGATATGTTCGATGCAAAGGTGCACTTAAAATGTACTCACTGCATATCATTGTTCATGCATGTTTCTGTGAGAGGAATGCAATGCGGATAAATTCTTCAAGCAATCTAATCTGACACAAATGGAGTTCTACAAACAGCTAGACCTTCCAGAGAAAAAGCAATCTTATGTTGTTTCCTGGCAAAGCTTTCGTTCCTCACAATTAAGAAAAACATTAAGTCCCGTCAGCTTGTTGGACATAATTCATAATCAATGAGGCAAATACAATGTGTTTTTCAGATGATCTAGCATCTAATGAGGGTGTGCATTTCCAGTGCATGCTTAATTGTTTCATAAACCGATTCAATACGGCAAGAAAATCTGAATTTAATATCCCTTTGATGTGTTAAGCACTTCGACAACAGGAAAGGCATTTGCCTAAAAATTCAGGTGGCGGGGGGGGGGGGAATACAAGCAAATGAAGCATGGTAACACAGGCAAACCAGTACACACTCTACTTAAGTAGCCTGGCACTCACACTTCTCTAAGTAAACTAGAACACATTCTAACAAGTTAATGAGTACACACTCAACAAAACTTAGGCAGCACACAATACTAAAGCACACCAGAACACACACAACAAAATTAAAGAATTACACTCACAACAAAGGTAAATTCATACAATTCTACCAAGGTAAACAAGTGCTCATAGAAATAAAATTCAGTATGCACACTACTATTCTAGCATAGTACTAACTTAAAATAACACAGCCGCGTAAACTCGTGCAGATTCTACCAAGGTAAGTAAATACTCACTTTGTCTTCAGTAACCATGCCTCCATTAATCTATTTTCATGTTCGTTTTTTTTTTTTTTAGAAAAGGATGATGGGAATGAAAAAATTCAAAATAACTTCCTCAGTTTCTAAAAAAAATAAAAGGGTTTTTAGTTCACTTGAGATGTTTTTTTTTTTTTTTTTTTGCCATTTTCAAAAAAAGCTTCAAGCACCTTAATGGAGATGAAAACTCCTTAGCCGAGTAAGTTGTGATTTTGCAAACATTTAACGAGCACGACTGATCAGCTGCATCTAGTTCACAACCTCAAGTTCTTCTTCTCGGTTTATTACAGCCGTGCATTACAAATACTAGACTGCCAACTTCTGACCATACTACGTTTGCAGAGCCTAATTTACCTGCTTCATTGAAGGAAACGCACTTAATTCACATTCTTTTTTTTAATAATACTTCAAAAGTTTAAAATTTACTTGTCAATAGAAACTGTCTGCCGGAACGCAAATTAACGAATGAGCGCGCAACACCTGATGTTGAATGATACCAAGTTGCTTGACCTAGCTGAGACCTTCAAGTGAAAGGTGGAGCAGTGACATAATTTAAAAGGCTTAAAGTGAAACAGGATTCATGAAGGACACATTTTAATATTTGGCAAATTCCTCATTTCACTGTTTTCTATCACAAAACACCTTTTGCAACAGAACCAAAGCTTTCAGTATAAGATGATACAAAAAGAAAACCCCTAGCATAACCTTTCAGAGAAAAAAGAAAAAAAAAAACATCAAAATACCAATGGGCTTTGGAGAATTACTGTTTCATGACATTATTTTTTTTTTTACCGGAGAAAACATATTTGAAGCTGAGAATTTCAGGGCATTTGAATCATTCTCGGCTTACTGCTGGGAGCTTTAAAACAGAAACAGACTGAGAATGAACGGGATCTCAATCTTATATAAACGACGATAGAAAATGTTCTGAATCACAAAAAAACTTCTATTAGGCCCCCTGGGGTCTACCGCTATGTGCCATTCTCAAAGAAGCAATGTTGCACGGCAAATTTAAAAACTTGGCAGCTCAACTCAGGTCTTGTCTCTGTGCAGGGAACGGAGAGCTCCACTAATGGGAATGGCCCTCTGTTTGAAAAAGAGGCAAATACTATCTGCACCCCAAGGAAACTTTTATATTTAATTTAAATCTTGGTGGTGGTTTAAGGATGTATTGACAAAAAATCATGATATAAAATCACAAAGTAGAGCCTCCAGCACAGTTGTTGAACTGAAGTGTGTTGACAAGGGTTAACTGAAATGCTTCTGAACGCAAAATATTACATATATTGAACTAGACCATCGGTCACCCGCTGGTCGACACTTATCCCAGGACCCCTTACGGCAGGGGTCCCCAGTCTTTCCCAGAAAGGGCCAGTGTGGGTGCAGGCTTTCATTGCAACCAAGCAATTACACACCTGATACTACTAATCAACCCGTGGACTGCTAATAAGCTTGATTAGTAGCATCAGGTATGTAGCTGCTTGGTTGCAATGAAAGCCTGCACCCACACCGGCCCTTTCTGGAAAAGATTGGGGACCCCACTCCCAAAATCGATGGGCTTCGTGACCTTGCCACACGCAAGGACCACACATAATATGAAACAAATCGGTAGAAATTTTCCGCCTGTGGAGTGCTCACAGGAAAATCTTCACAGACGCGGCGTGATGATCACTGATCCATAATATAACTGACTCGTGGTCCGTAGATATAATAAATGACTGTTAACGAATGAGAGAAGCATTCATTCCTCCAGCAAAGATTTGAGCGTACAAAACTGATTTCAGCCCTATATGATACGTAGATACACAGAAAAGCAAATCCAGATGCATGGCAATGTGTTCAAGATCTAGACAAGGAACCAAACACAGATTAAGAGTTCAAGCCAAAAAGGCAGGTTTATCAACAACAACACGGTAACAGAGGGTGATAAACCGCAGCCTCACATAGAGCAACAGCAGTCCAGCAACGTTGGGAGCATAACTGGAGGGGGAGGGGGCCGTATCCGCGCCAAGGACAGAAACTGCCCCGGAGCTGAAGCCAGGGGGAGAATCCCACTTGCATGCGCAGGACAGCTTTGCAAACAGGAACGAAGGGTTTAAACTGGAACACCATCCCAATCCTGGACACCAATGAAGGCTTGGGAGGTTGTTCTTATTAAACAAGACTCAGCAGAGTTACTACTGTTTCTTTCGTTTGCTATAAGCAAACGCACAGAAGATGAAGAGCACTACGCTCAATACTAGAAGGGATTTATTGACGGGCAGGTCATGTGGGAAATTAACCTTAACAATCCAGCACTGACAGAAACACCACAGCAAGTTATACAGACGAGACAATTACACAAAGGGGCGAGTTTATCAAAGGGCACGTGGAGGGCAAGTAAACAGACAAGACAAAAAAATTAATTCAATTGGGCGAACTGCAAAACGCACACAGACTGCAGGAACAGGGGCAGACTGCCATAGAAGACACGGGGAACATGACTCTAATGTACATAGTTTGTCATTTGCAGAAGCCATACATTCATGTAACATGATAGCAACCTACCACAGAGCTCATTATAGTACAGACAATACAGTGATGATGGTAATACTACACTTTTCTGTGCATTTGAACGTCGCGCATAATCATGCAACAAAAACATAAATATATGCTCCTCGATAAAACATACTGAATGTATTATGGCGTATTGTTATGCTGTTCTCGTGAGAATTAGTAGGATGCACTTCATGATGAAACTGAAAGGCATTCTCACCAGATCTGAGACTATCAGAAGGACCAGACCACAAGCTCTGCCACAGTAAGCATGATTCCCGCAAATCTACTGCTGGCATTGAAACAAATACTTCCATAGATAATGGAGTGTCTGAACTGAAGCAAAGTCTCATAACCTGTACCAGTCTAATTGATACACTTTCATAATAACAGTAGCTTCAGATGAGAGCAACGCCGTGATATATCACAGGGTGATGGCCATCCCCGACTGATAAAATTCTATGTGCCAGTTGGGGTAGTCTCGCATTTTATTCCTTATAATTTCTCTCTACCGCTCTGTTTCCTTCACAAACACAAAGATAAGGTTCCTTTCTCTTGCTAAAAGACACACACACACACACACAAGCACGCAAATAAAAAGTATTTGAACGCACACAAGCACACACATAGAAAGGTTTCCATCTCTCTCAACACAAACACACATGCACATAAAATTTCTCTCTGAACACACACATGCACGCACACATGAACGCACATACATACAAATAAGGCTTCTATTTCTCTCACGACACACTATCCTCACAAAAACACACTCAGGCACACAAAAATAAGGTTTTTCTTTCCCTCAACACCACGCACAAATCTACAGTTTTTCAGTAATACACACATACACTCTCTCGGCACACAAGTACCACTAAACGTCTCTCTCGTATAGTCTCACCCAATGCAGTTTGTCTCACATGCAGAGTAAACAGTTGAGTCCATGAGCACTAGAACTTTTCACTACTATGGCTCTTTCAGCCATCACAATGGCCAGTAAATTTTAAATCAATAATATGTTCTGAAGGTGTGGAATGTCAGGGCATATCCCACGCAAATCGCCGCAAACCTTTCCGAATTACCTAATGGCTACGGTATTGTAAAAAAAAAAAAAGGATTGACGGAATATGCTGTCAACCTTCATTTAACAAATTATGATAGTTTCTGCTGCAATGTGGATTTTGGAAGCAAAGCTTGTGCGCATATAAGAAGCGATTTGTGGATCAAGACCTGCAACTGTAACGATTCTTCGCATGCTAAAATGCTGTTCCTGAGGGTTTTCTACGAAAGAAGCTCAACTTTAGCCACCCTTTCTTTGCATGAGCTGGCTCAACAAACCCTGAACCCACAATCAGAGATACTGTAAGTTGCCACAGCAGATTTTAAAAGAACTGTGTTTGCAACTTTGAAAACCCTGGCTATAGGCTTAAAACACCTCGCTAAGCCAATAGTCTCACTTTGTAGTACACCCCTCTCGTCACTGACATTTCTGAGTTCATCCCACCTTACTAAATGGCGGAACGCACTGCTCACAATGAGCTCATTTGAATGAAGTTAACTGACGCTAATCTTTTGTCCTACCCCTTTCTATGCACCTCATGCCCGCGCATCCCATGATCCTTAGCCCTACTTAAGTTTTGAGTCAAATACAAAGCAAACGACACGTAATATCGCAAGCTGTGGGGCCATAGCATTACATGCATTGTCCGCATCTCTGTCACAAATGCACTGCCTCCATCTCCCTCTCTCTGCCTCAGGCGCACATTCAGTCTCTGACGCCAAATCTCTCTCAGATTTCTGATTTTCCCATGGTGCTTCTTGAGAGAATGATGCTATGTCATTCTGTTTGTAAATTCTGAAGACCACCTATATGCCTTAATTACTTTTGACTGTACCTTTCATTTCATTTCTGTCAACATACTCGATCTGGCAGTGTAACTACAAAGATGCAGTGATATAATAACATTTAATCTTGCCTTGTACTCAGAGGAAACCCCATGCACGCCAGCCAGTCAGTGATCTTAATTTACTTGTCTTGGTTTGCTGTATAAATTTAAATCAGCAGGTAAAAATTAATAAAATTATTAAGATGTACTGTAGCAGCCCCCCCCCATTAAAATTCTGCTCCTACCGAGAGCACTAGAATTCATTGTCAGTGACACATTTTTTATTTTGGTTCAGTGCTGTAGCACTTTGAGTTGGGAAGGATACAGTGACAATGACTTTGATGTGCCGTCTGTCAGTTTTAATTTGAGGGTGTTGTTATCCCGATGAGATGAACCATTTAGGCATGACAGCACCATTTGCACATAGTTTCTGCCAAATTTGGGTACGAGAAAAACCATATTGGACAGTTACCATAATTTAGAATAATAATTTTTTTTAAAACATTAGGTTAAATATGCTTTGCCTGCAATGACTGCTTGAGTTCACTGTTATATTCAGATCATGTACTGCATGGCGGCTCTGCATACGCCGAATACTCACAGAAAAAAAGACTTTCCACAGTCCTCAAAGTAATCAAAAAGCACGTGGACCCTTTCCAAAATACACTGCCCGGCCAAAAAAAAGTCACAGTTTGGAAATTAATGAACAAATTCTATAATTGGATCATTATTGCGGTTATTAATATATTTCAGCTGGCAATAATCATTTTTACCCTGACTGATGAAGCGCGTCGCTACTCATTTCTTAAAAAATCATGTCGGAAGACACATCCCTTGATGGTGGAAAAGATGTTACAGTATTTCAGAACGGGCAAGTTATTGGCCTGTATTTACTGAAGAAAACCATTATTGATAAAAACAAGTAGGAGCAATCATTTTCATAAACAAATTTGCCACCACAATGTCCTGACCTTAAACACATTAAAAGTTATTGGGATGTGCTCAGGAAAGATCACCCGAGTGGCTCAACCACTATGTCAAGAAGACAAGATCTCGGCCAAAAATTATGCCATTTCTGATCAAAAAGAAATGTTCTGGTATTGCATATAGTTGTGAAAACAATGACAAGACGAATATGCACTACAGGGGTTCCAACTAAATATTTAAGTGTGCAAATTTTTTTTTTGGCTGGGCGGTGTAAATCCCACAGCGTGCGATGATGAAGGCAGAGCTGGAAAAGGTTATGGGGGGTTGCCTCTTAAGCATCGATGCACTCATCCACTATACCTTACCTCTGAGTCCATGTTTATTACCATCATCAATACCCCAGAGCCGGACCAATTCCCATTCGCTCAATTCAATTTTCATCATCCTATTATTACACATACTACATGCAGTATATCAGCAGATTGTACCCAAATGTAGACATAGCATGAACCACATGAAAACTACCGATATGAAAGTGCACCAACAATCAGTTTACAGGTAGGCAGCTAGTGAGTGTTTATCTAGTAACAGAAAATCGACATTTAAATGTCGCTATTAAATCATTTTTTAGTGTTCATAATGGATAAGCAAAGACAATAATGCATGATCACATTTTCTGACCATTACAGAAATTAAATATAAAGCAGTAAATATAAAACATGAGGAGACACAGAGTGCACTTTTTAAAAGAGCACTTAAAAGCTATTTTTCTTTCTTTATTTCTTATTTTAATTTTTTTACCTCAGTCTCCTTTGACTGACACAGCTGACTGTCTGGTCCGCCTCCACGACGCACACCTTATGCCGACTACACTTCATCTTCTGACAGGGGTCTTTGGCAGGGTCGAGAGCTGGGGAAACAGAAAATGAAGATGACAGTCATCTTTTTTATTTTTCATCTGAGATTAATAATGCACTAATCCAGGGGTCCCCAATCTTTCCCAGAAAGGGCCGGTGTGGGTGCAAGCCCTCATTGCAAGCATGCAGCTACACACCTGATGCTACTAATCAAGCTTGTAGCCTGCACCCACACTGGCCCTTTCTGGGAAAGACTGAGGACCCCTGCTCTAATCCATAAACAGGATGCGAGCAGAGCACTCATACCTCAGTTTGAACTAATACAGGGATGTTTACTCTCATTAAAATGAAGGCAGGATGCCACTTGTGGCTTCTTTCCTCGGCACTACATGAGATAGTGTGTGTGACGTTCAGATGAGCATAAGCACTCCGGCTTCCATGGTAACAACTTGCTTGTGAATGTTCTCTGGGACATATGGCCGTCAATGGCTAACATGCCTGATTTTTTTTTTTTTTTAGCGCTCTGAATTTTATAAATATCAATTAGAAGCCAAAACATATTGTTGCAGAAAAGGTCATGGCATGACACTGGCAGATTGTTCCGGAAGCAGAAGTCAAAGCCGCAGAATTTTCTGAGAAATTAAACCACAAAGACCGACTTATTCCTTTCCGGGTCGCAGTGAGTCACCACTATATTTCACTGATTTTTAGCACGTTGGCATAACTCGAACAGTGGGAGAAGTAAAAACAAGCTGAGCCCAACAGGCGTTCACATCTCAACATTAATGAGACAGCACCATCTCTCGAGGTGCGCGTGGGGGGGGGGCGGGCAGGTTAGGTTAGCGGGGAGGGGTTTCGTGGTTAGGGGGTGGGCAGTAACCCTGGCAGATAAGCCGTACACATTTCCCATGAGGAAATGAAGATGACTGATATTGAAGTTCATATTCTCTGGGCTTTCGTGCATCGCAAGCACATAAGGGAGAGAAAGCGACGTGTTTCTGCGGGGATCTCCGCAGAGAAAGATAAAGAAACTAAGAAACGGTAAAAAACGCCATTATGAAGACAAATAAGACAGCAATAAAGCCAAAACACTTCCTTCAGTATGTGGAATTTACTCCTTTGTTGCAGAATTAGGTCTCATTAAAGACACTAAGTAGATCTCTGTGGTTAAATAGGCTGTCACAAGCTGGGCACAGTTGTCGACATCTAACTCTCTCCTTGTGAGCTTTATACAAATCTCGAACTTGCTTTAGAAGATCAAGCATCAGTTATCCTCTGATTCCACTGTATTGTGCATGATCGATCTGCGTGTGTACATGCACGTATGTCTGTACGTGAGTGCCTCTGCGCTTCTGTGTTAGAATGTATGTGCTCGCACAGAAAACTGCTTTATCTAAGTACATATCACATTTGCAACGAAACACATACCTGTGCAACACATTTAAAACAAAACAATTTTTCTGGGGTAAAATTATTTGTTTATAACAGTGTGTTAAACTCCTGGAGTAATTTTATATTGCCTATAAAGCAAGGGAACAATGAACTTCCAATTCCAACATGCCCAACAACGGAATATAACACTGCTTTATGTTGAAGTGTAATTTCTTGCTCAGAATCACCTCATTCTCATCTGCAGTTTTTTTATTGTTCTGCAAACAAGGACGAAAATTAAAATTAAATTACTGTCCTGCTCCTACCTTGATCAAAAGGCTTTCCCAGGTTCCAGGTACCAGGTTCCTAAAATGAGAGTTTTCCAGTTATTGCAAAGGAGGAATTAAAATGTCCAAAAAATACAAGTTATAGAGATAATTAGCAAAAATGAGCAAAGATAATGATACAGACCTCGACTTCCTGAAAATGGTGCAGCAATTTCAAGAAAAGGACATAAAATTAACACAGTAAAACACACAGGGATCCATACACACCAAAATATATAATGGTAATTCAGCTATAAAATAAAAAAAAAACCCATGTTAGTCAACTTGAGACCACATTTTATCCATAAGAGTTCTACACAAGACATTTTTATGGTGCATTCAGGTAAAGTCCAGCACACATGTATTCAAGACAAGGTTAATAGCTCACAATGAGCAATTCAAATTCATCTATGCCTGCATTGTCAAAAAAAGTGCCCATCTGAACATGGTGAGAACAAAATTCATTTCTGCAACTTGCAGAATGAAACCCTGAATAGCACCAGCCAGGCTGCCATTTTCCGAATCCTCAGGAGAGAGTGATATCGCGTGTCCATATGGCCGCGCGCGCGAACGCGACTCATCTCCGAGGTGCAGTGAGGTGGACCGTGCCGCGCAAACACGCCCTCTCCCTGACAGGCTGCCGGCGAGTGCAGCTGCGTCCCTGTCTGTTCTGACACAATAATCTCCCCCAGGTGGGCTCATCCTCTGCCAGCTCTGCCTTTATACAGCGTCTACAACTGACCCACAAAATTCACAGTCCCTGAAATCAGCTGCGCCATTTACAATAGCTTTCTTAGCCTTCTTAAAAGTATATATTTCCCTGCCCAAAAGGTGTAGTAGGTTTACGCGGCAGAAGAAAAGATTTTTGAATAAGTCTGTAATCCACATTTTTATGTTCTAATACAATAACACAAGGGAAGTAAAGAGCATAACATCCTGTCTTGAAAAAATGAACATCTCGGGTATTCAAATCTCAGTCTCATTCCACCCACATAAACCTTAATAATTGTTAAAAGGCAACCTTATCTTGTTTGCAGCTTTTTTAAAAAAAAAAAACTTTCAGTTTCCCACAGAGGTGATTTGACTTTCTTTCTGTGCCATCTTAATGCTGCCTCTGATGCTCTAAAATGATTCAGTGTTGAATATTTAATATGTCCAATAACCGGCTCTATTCCCTGCCTCCTTTACTGAGTCCGACCCTGAATTTGAGCAGGATTATAAAAATCAGTCTTGTGCTATTGTGGGTAAAGAAAGCCCAAGTCTGTTGGCGCGTTACAGCTAACCAGCTCACCAATGGACACCGGTAAGAATTTATCCACTAAAATTTATCAGGCATAAATTAGAGTATTTGGCTCTATTGGATTTTACCACTCAAATATCCTGCATTTATAATTCCAATTACCATTGTTTTGCCCAAAAGCCGTTTTTCAGGATGGCTGGTATAGGAGAAACGCTTCTTCTCATGCATTTCTCCAATTCATTTTATCACATGACATTTCATTTGATGAACATTTCCCCAGAGGTAAAGGTTCATGCCAAAGTTCACTAGAACCAACCCCCAACTGCAACCATAAGGAACGTTTTTAAAAAGTATAGCAAAGACAAGATGAGCTTCAAAGCTTAAGATGATTTAGCCCGTGCCTTTAACACCTCTGGCACCATAGATGGTGAACTACTAATGGTAGTCAAATCTGCTTTCTTGCAAGATAAAACTGACTCAACCCGATCGGCTTGATCGGGTTGAGTCAGTTTTATCTTGCAAGAAAGCAAGAGTACGTTGCGGGCAAACCGGTGGACAAGGTGACAAGGGCTGGTTAGCTGGAATAAAAGCCGGTCGACCAACCAGAAGTGTTGAAAAGCAGCTTAAATCAGCTCCACACATTACAGCTCATTTACACTGGAGGCAGTGTTTACGGTCATTCACATGGACTTAGCAAAATCTTGTTTCTCACAAAACTATGATTCTCTGACTAAGTAAAAGAATGCCATGGAATAGAGCTTTTGAGCTGCCAGTCCTTTTGGGATGGAACTTACACGTAAGGTGGTTGATGCCATCGTGCTTGCATTCAAGCCCAAATTTCCAGTCTGCCGGTGCGACCATGGCATTGTGGGTATCGTTAAGAGAAGCACCTCAGTAGGAGATTTGAGCAACAGCCCATAGGAGCTCAGCCAGAACTTGCTCCAGCTTTTGCATGGAATACATAATTGTGCCATTAGATGTATCCGCTTCAGTTCCTTAACTACAGTGCACTTTCACAAGTGACTGTCTTGAGACTGCACTGGGATAAATCTTACATAAGCACTGAGGAACTGTTGCCCAGCAATCTGGAATGCTAAGAACTGGCATGCTAGATACACATGAAACTGTGGTTCAGTGCCAAAGGGGTTGACCTGCAGGCTCTTGGGTCACTCAGAATGTGTGAGAATGAACACTGGACTGAGAAGATGCGCTAATGGCTCGTAAGAAACGAATAATTCCATATAAAATCAACCAATTCTGAAAACAGTTCCTGCCTGACTCCGCTAAAGATCAGGTGATTTTTTCAAAACAATAACTTTAGTATATACTGCATGATGAGGCCATGCAAAATTTCAACGTCTTACTATGAATGTTTTTTCGAGTTACAGGCCCTAAAAGTACATAGTGGTCGGTCAAAAATGTTGTGCTTTGGGATTTTTTGTTTTTTTCCAGCGTTTTTGAGCCGTCATAACTTCATATAAGTACAGAGGATAGCCCCACATTACATTTTCAGGGATGAAAAGCACATTGGAAGTTTGTTGAAAACTGCAACCAAATCAGTTTTACATTCACCCCAGGTCCCACAATCTAAAGCCAAAATCTCATTCTTGTTCAGTGCAATTTCTCTATAACCAACTTTGAGCATTAATATCATGGGCTGTATCAGAGAAGCAAACAGCACCAATTTGATTTATGTGACACAGAGTAATAAGAGCAAACCTGGATGTGTTATCTGTTTTCTGATAATTCACGGGAGAAAACTTTCAAAAAGTGCATTTTGGGTATATTTTCAATGGTCATGGATGTGAGATAGATGGTCAGCCAAAACAAGCTTTAGCATTTGGAACGATTCATCTTAACCAACATTTTGATACCAGGCTCATCTTCTAGCCATGATTCCTTCTTATATGATCATATTTAAATAAACCTGACATGCAGGTCTGAGGGACTGAGGGAGGAAACCAGAGTATTCGGAGGAAACCCACACAAACATGGGGAGAACACGGAAACCCCACACAGGGAGGCCTCAGGCTGGATTTGAACCCACAACCTCCTTGCTGTGACTAAATGAATGATGAAACTAAAGGCAAGAGCCACTATCTTGAGTTCACATTTCTAAAACCACCGATAAGATTCCCTTTAACTCTCTTTATGCAGTGTTCATGTCTTTCATCTTAATAAATATCAAGGACATCCATTTTAGGTCAACCTTAACAACTAGAATGCATTCAAAATGAAGCAATTGAAATTAATAAAGGTTAATTAGATGTTTGCGTAGCTGTTTGTTCCATGAATAGAATCATTATCAAGAGGAACCGAGGGAACGAAAAATTCAGGATGACCAGGACTGCCCCCAACAGACAATGTTTGTTCATAGTTCCATTCAAGTTCCATTCAAGTGGCGCTACAACTCATATGATGTCATGCTGTATTTGACATAAATGTTCTCTATGTTCTCTTGCAGTAGAACACAGTGTAAAAGTATATTCTAAAAGCAATGCAATGTAATGCAGGAGATAGGATAAATCAATCAGAAGTTAGAAGCACAATGCTACTGCATGCACAACATACACTACGCTGCAAAACCAAATGTTTAAGTTCTAAACATATGCTGAGCACTTTTTTGTAACACTTTTTAAACATTTCATCGAGTTTAGATTCAGTTTTAAAGTGTATTCAACAAATCTGAAAAACCTTGATCGCAACATCCAGTAAACATCAGTGTTTTGAATGAGAACACCTATGTACAAAAATAATCACCAGGCATTTAGCTTTCACACACTGGTGTTTAGAGAATAAAAATATCACATGTTCCATAGTTTTACAGTGTATAATAATTCCCAATTACTCCATAATTATTATTAATTATATAACATACAGAAAGCACGCTTTGCAGTCCAATGCCACCGACAGGCCAGAGTCATAACTCATAAAATGTGGCCGGGCAGGGCTTAATGTCTGACCCTAAAGCCAACCTGGTAATAGGCCCTAAAAACCCATCTCACACCTGTCAGATTTTGGTACAGACAAGTGATGAACAAGCTGGCTAATGTGAGAGTAGCAAGGGCACGAGAACATTATAGCGGAAAAGAGAGAGCCGCTTCACTCAAAGGTCACAGCAGTGAAACTCATTGAGATGAGGGAGAAAGAAAAAATAATCTTATTATTTAATAAGATGAGCTCACACAGAACCCTCTGCAAAGGCCAACTCCATTGGAACCTATCACTTATGGAATTAAATCTATTGCAGGATCGGAGTGACAGGTCATATTTTTCAGCAGAAAGCGGGAATCAGTTATGACGTATGACGAGGAAGTTCTGGAAGACAGCAAAGACTTTGATTTCCAGAAACTACAGAGAAATCGCCATATTTGCAAAAATCACATTCTGCACCCTGTACCTGCCCCTCTTTAACACTGAACCTGAGCTTAATTTCCATCAATCACCAATGCTCATCTTTCACTCACGCACTCATACACAATACTCAGGCAATTTTTATTTGCCGATTCCTCTATGTTGAATGTCTTTGGACTATGTGTCTCAAGGACTTCAGAAACATATCACGCAAAAAAAAAATCTCTGGTTGGGATTTGAAAGGACAGTGGCATGCGTAGTGCAATCATACCACCCTTGAACTGAAACTGAATTCACCAATTGAACAAGTTTTTGTTGTACACTGTGGCCATTCACGTCAGTTCATTTAATGTTTTTCGGACAAAATCTCCAATTTGACTGAACAGAGGCCAAAAGCCCTGACCCCAATCCAGTGCTACTGATAGAGTACTTCAAAGGAGTCAAACTTTACAAATGCACCACAGAACTTAACAGATGTTCCATGTGACCGCACACCATGTAATTAAAAAGGTAGCCCTTTTCGTTCTTCAATTATATTTCACTTGAAGGTGTGGAATGAGGAACATTCACAAAGTGATCTTGTCCACTACTGTAATTCTCAATGACCTGCCAATGAGAATTCACTAATATGAGGAAAATTAATTCTGAAATTTGCACTACAAATGAAAAACAATAAGAAACCATCGATATTGGTGAAAAGCAGGCACACACCCTGGAGAGCTCACCTATCCATCGCAAGGCACATAAACAATTCACACACTCATTCCTGCAGGCAATTTAGAGGCTCAAATTAGCCTGACATGAATATCTCCGGACTGTGGTAGGAAACTAGAGTATCTGGAGGAAACCCATGCGAACGTGCAAACACTCCCCACAGAAAGGGCCCAGGCCAGATTTGCACCCACTGTGACACCATGCCTCATGGATTTATTAAGCCACCCTGGATTCATAAAGTTTTTTTCTCGATTTGTAACATTTAGTAAAAGGATTAGATCTTTAAAAGTACATTTACAGAAAATACAACCTAATCAGTCACTTTTCGACTTATCACTGCGCCACTTCACCAGTTTGCACCGTGTTTTGCAAAGTGCATCTGGGTATTTGTTCAGTAAACACAAGAGCCACCTCCCATCATGCCCTCTGCTGGGGACAACACATTTCACGGCAATTAGCCACAACATTAAAACCACTGACGGGTGAAATGAACAACATTGATTATCTCATTACAATGACACCCGGAGAGGAATATACATCTGTGCAGTCGAAAAAAGTCGCCCACTCCAATAATTGTTGGACCACCTTTAGCTTTGATTAGAGTGCGCATTCATTGTGACACTGTTTAGAGAACCTCATGCAATGTCACGTTTATTTCTGTCCAGAACAGCATTCATTTTTGGCTGAGATCTTGTGTTGACAATAAAAGCATTTAAACACTCTACAATATCTATAAGACATGCAATGGGGTCAATAATGCGTTGGACAGTTCTTCAGTTTTCTCCACAGTCGTTTGCTTCCCTAGATACAGGCCAATAATTTGCCCCTTCAGAAACACAGCAACGTATTTACCACAACCAGAGGATACATCCTCCAAACTGATTGTTGAAGTAATGAGAAGCTACACGCTGCACCAGTTAGGTGCTTTAAGAATAGTTGCCAGCTGAAACACATTAATCACTTCAGTAATGATCCAATCATATGCTCTAGTGTGTAGTATTTGCTTATTCAATTCCAAACAATAACTATTTTTTGTCCAAGCTGTGCATTAGGCTGCAAGTGAACAGTCACTTCATGAAGTTGAGGAGCTGGAAGCAGGAAAAATGGCCAAACATAAGGATTTGAGCAACTTTGACAAGGACCGAACTGTGATGGCTGGATGACTGGGTTCGAGCATCTCTGAAACAGCAGGTGGTCTGAGGATGGACCACTGGTGAACCAGCTACAGGGTCATGCGCACCTTAGTCTCAGTGATGCGTGTCGGGAGCAAAGATTAGGCCATCTCCTCTCATCCAACAGAGGAGCTACTGTAGAACAAACTGCTGAAAAAGATAGTTGATTAAGTATCTAAAGGGGCAGTTACTTTTTCACATAGAGCCATGTGGGTTCGAATATCTGTCTTCTAGCAATAAATGAAATAATAATTTAAGAATTGTATTTTGTGTGCACTCAGGTTATCTTTGTCTCATATTTGCATCAGTTTGCTGATATGACACATTTATGTGTGACAAATATGGTAAAAATAGAAGAAATCCTGAAGGGGTAAACACTTTTTCACAGTACTATATGCTAATTTTAGATTCATTCTAGAATAATAAGGTGATACACCTTGACTCCTGAGTTACATTTTGCAAGGAAATTACGTTGGCCACGCTACAACGATCAAGGCAATGAGGTAAGAGACTTACTAGTAAATCAAAGATACTTGCATGACGTACTACAATGGCTGAATTTCAAATGCAGCCAGAACTTTGTGGTGAACTGCAATTGCACAAATTATCTGAAAAAAAAATTATCAATTGCAAAAATTATCTGAAAAAGATAATGCCAGCTGTGACAGGAAGGTGTCAGAACACACAATGCATCGCAGCTTATTGTGTTTGAGGCTCAACAGCAGCAGGCTGGTCACAGTACCCATGCTGACCTCAGTCCAGTGCTGAAAGCACCTACAGTGGGCACGTGAGCACCAGAACAGGACCATGTACCGACTGATAACCGTGGCCTGGTCTCTTGAAATGTGTTTTCTTTTATATCGGTTGGATGGCCTGGTGCATGCGTGTTGTTTACTTGGGGAAGAGATCATGGCACCAGGATGCACTATCGGAAGAGGGGAAGTTGGCAGAAGCATTCCGATGCAACTGAGCAATGTTGTGATGGGAACTGTTGAGTCATGGCATTTGTGAAGATGTTACTTTGACCCTTACCACCTACCGAAACACTGCAAAAGACTAAATATGCCCCTTCATAGTAATGGTACCCCAGCAGGCAGTGGCGTCTTTCAGCAAGATAATGCATCATGGGAAACTGAAATACTGTTCAGGAACTGTTCAGGCACAGCGAGGTATAGAGTGCATGCTGTTGACCTGGCCTCCCAATACCCCACATCTCAATCGGACCGAGCATCTGTAGGATGTGCTGACAACAAGCCTGACCACGGAGGCCCCACCTCCCAAGTTGCTGGACTTAAAGGACCTCCTGCTTATGACTTGATGCCAGTGCTACGATTAATGCATATATACAGTTCAATTGAATAATTTAAGCAATTCAATAAATATGCATACTTCCAATTACATTTGCAAATAGTCTACAATTATCCAAGCTGATGCAGATACTCTTCCCAGATATTGGGTTTTTCTGTTCTCAAAACAAGTGACTCAGCTGTATGTTTCAGTTTAAAAACTAACAGGGTAAGGCCCGGAAAAAAGGCATTCAGCAGCATTCTGCGCGAGAGTGGAAATCACAATGCTGAACACTTAATCAGATGCAATTTTCAGCTCATGGTCTCTCTTCCAGGGCTAAAAATCATAAGCCTGTCAGTATGTTTATCCTGCGCCACACAAAAAGCCTGTATCTCTTTATGCCTGGCTCAGAGACTAGCCTGGGCTTGCAGTAAATTATACTAGGCATGGTGACACTTTCATGATTTAGGGCGCGCTGCAATGACAGGTAGACGTGTGTCTATCCGCTGACCTTGTATATGTCAGGAATAAGGACATAAGTCCGGTGTGATGCAAATACTGAAAACCCGCAACACTGAATACTGTGATGATTCTAAAAACTGAACACTCAATCAAACAAACAAATTATTAATTTATCTTTTTATTCATAAAACTACAACCCCTATTTCAGAAAAGTTGGTGCATCATGGAAAATCCAAGTAAAATCAAAAATGGGTGATTTGAAAAATTCATTCTTGGTCTACTATACTTAAAACAGTTCGAAAACACATCATAAGATGTTCCCATAACTACATTTAATCACATTGTATCCACCAGCTGGTCAAGTCCAGGAAACTGAACTCAACACGGATGGTTCACCATTGTTCCAAGTCTTCTCCATTTATAGATAAAGGCCCTCACAATGATTCACAAGAGTCTCTGAGCCGTAGACTTTGGCTTTGTTACCCTTTCCAGACTGATAGATGCCAACAGCTTAGTTCCTCATCTGTTCTGGAATTCCCTTAGATCCTGGAGTCATGTGTGGCTTTTTGAAATAAATAGAACCTGTCTAACAGTGTTAAGTGAGTCCACAGGTCTGGATGTAATCATGTTTGGGTTTGACTCAGGAAATTGAACCCAATTATCGATAAAATTAGTTTAAGCAGTTGATGAAGTATCTAAAGGGGCAGTTACTTTTCCACATAGGGCCATGTGGGGTTGAATATCTTTCTTCTATCAATAAATGAAATAATAATTTAAGAACTGTATTTTGTGTTCACTCGGGTTATCTTTGTCTCATATTTGCATCAGTTTGCTGATATGACACATTTATGTGTGACAAATATGACAAAAATAGAAGAAATCCTGAAGGGGTAAATTATTTTTTTACAGTATTGTATCCTAACTCCAGATTCATTCTATAACTATAAGGTGATACACATTGACTCCAGAATTGCATTTTGCAAGGAGGTTACGTTGGCCACGCTAGAACGATCAAGCCAATGAGATAAGAGACTTACTAGTAAATCAAAGATACTTGCAAGACGTACTGCAATGGCTGAATTTCAAATGCAGCCAGAACTTTGTGGTGAACTGCAAATGCAAAAATGAATGAGATGAATGATAACATATTTTCAAAACCCTGAGGATCGTAATAATTTGGTGTTCCTGTGACTATGTAGTGCAGGACACTGTCATCGTCATAAGCACTTCCTTGTAACTACGAGGAGTGGACTGAAGTATCCAGTATGCATTGCAGGGTTTCCTGCAGCGCTTTATAGTGAGAGCGGCCGCCTTGACAACAAATGCCCCCCGCCTTGACTACGTCCCCCCGGAAAAAGAAAAAAAAATCTGCTGCATCCACAGTAAAATAAGGCTGCATCGCGAAGAGGCCAAATAGCGGCCATCTGTTGGTTAAATATGTTGCTACCCCAAGATTATTTTTTTTGTATCCGGAAGAAGTTAATTATCCGGATATAAAATAACCTTCCATCGTCGTGGGAAGGACATGTTTAGGTAAGATAATTATTCATCTAAACAAGGGGTCTCCAACCCTGTTCCTGTAGGTTTCTACTCTAACCCTAATTCAGCACACATGCCTCAACTCATTAGCAGCTCGTCAAGATCTGTAACTGGGAAAGCTGCGGTGGTTTGCTTTGGGTGGAGTGATAACCTTCAGGATGGTAGATCTCCAGTAACAGGGTTGGAGACCCTTGATCTAAACTAAACATTTGAATAGTATCTCCTATCAACTGCTTGCCCATATACTTCATTTCGTTAAGATAGGCTATATGCAATTAGTTTAGTTTCTTATCAGGGCTACCAATGTGTTTGCATGTGGCTTTCTGCTATGTTTGACAAATGCACGTGGTTTTCTCTAGTGTACAGTAATGGATGGGAAAAAGCAGTCAAAAATATCTGGGTACTTTATTCAAAGAGGCCAGTGTTCTGTCAAATTTTGCTACCTATCAAAGTATGCTATTGTGGTTCTGTGCTTGCGCAAACCTAAAATCTTGGGCTCCATTTCTTTGCTCACATCTCAAGTATCTTCAAATATCATTAAATATACGTCTTTTTTTTTCGGTGCGCCTTTCGGCCTGTAAGCGTATACACATTTGCATGTACCAGCTGGGTTTTCCGTAAAACGCAGAGATCGGATGATAATGGCATGCGGCATATATCTTTAAACACACTTACCCAACTCATTATATCATCCGCTTATGTTATAATAAGCTAACAAATAACGAAGTTAGTACTGTAAACTGATTCATATTGCAATATTTAGGCGAAAACAAAGACTTTACGATCGCTTTGCATTACTGTGGCATTTTTTGACAAAAGGCAGCACAAATCGTCAGAACACTATCCTCCTTCACCATCTGCGCCGCCTCCACAGCCCCAGTCCTCTAAACATCGAGGCAGCGGGTGGAACCCAGAGCGGGCTGTGGACCCGAAATATTCAGGTTGGCTGTATCACACAGAACACGGTGAATGTAGCATTAATCTTTTCTTAAGATTTCGTAATTACGAGATAAGGTGTATACATTATTTTTTTATCCTGTGAATGCAATGCGCTTCCGTACATAATACCGTTCTCCTCTCCCCAAACGTAACCATAACCGCAAAGCTTCTGGGGTATTGAAGTGAAAACAGATAACGTACATTTTCCGTTCTTGCATTAATTTTCGTTTAACCCTTAGGGACGATTGTGTGCATTTTACGCGCTTTTTTTTTTTTGATAATTTTGTCTGTGTTACCAAATGTCTGTGTTACCAAAATGAATTTTGGTAAGATAGTGTGGTTCTATTTGATCTTGTTATTTCCCGTTCAGTGCTTACAGTAAGGCTAAAATACACTTTGTTCAATCAAGTGTTACATTATAAAAACTTGTTAACTTGTTAAAAACTTGTTAAAGACTGTTAACTTTGTCACTTTGATATTGCACTTTAACTGCTTTGTTTATTTATAAAGAGTACATAAACATAAAAGTGTGTAGTAAACAAGAATTCAATTTCAAATATGGCCGCTGTTCTCTTTGTGAACACCCAGGTGCACCTCTCATACATGCTGATCCTTGAACAGATTGTGGACACACAGTGCCTTACCTTGCCTCTCACTCATACAGGCTATAGTTCAACTGCCTCTTTCTAATCATCACCTCCAAAGGATCTACTAATTTCCAAAACCAACCAGCACTTCAATGACAAAATGAAATGAGAGGAAGCACCGTCTCTTTAATTGGTTAAATACTCTGCAATAAGAAATGAAAGCAATTAGTCCAAATTTTGGGATTAATCACTGTAAATGCTGCCCTGTGCTAAGTATGGAAGTTTATTTCACATCTGTGACTCCAGGTCATTTTTCTAGCGTTGGCTAAAAATTCACTCTAAGGATTTAAGTGAATTAGTATTCAACCTAAGGAGCAGAATATAGGCTAAGCAACTTTACTGGAGTGAAAACACACCAGGTGACTTGGGTGCCAGTTTGTCCTACCCTTTCTTTAAACGAAATGACTTTACAATTTAAAAACCACCGGGGTTAACAGCCATATGCATCAACATTTCAGACTCCGGTATACATCTTATTCCTTTCATCTCAGAATTATTTTCTGAAGACTGACTCATTCGACGCCAGAGGTGGTTCAGAAAGCACATCAGCGAGTGAATGTATCAGCAATGTCTGTAAGCGGAAGGGTTCTGACCTCAATTCTGACAAGTGAGTGTAAGTACAAAATGTCCTATTTGCACAACTTAATCTTTACCACACTGTAGCTAACATCTGAGGAACTCATACAATATGGTGAGCTGTGTGAGTACCTGAGTCTGGAGGCTTTGCAATGCAAAAAGAGAAAGGTTCCTGTTTTATGTCAAAAAAATTTAATAAAGATTTGTAAAGAAATACAGACAGTGGGTCATTTCTGTATCGTCAATACTTCAAAGTACAGTTGTAATACTAAACATCTGAGAGAGCGCTACATTAACCATGAAGTGTAGAACATTTGCACCCGATAAGTACTGACGAGAGGGTGATCCGGAGAGAAGAAACATCTCAACCATCATTCATCAGTTTTAAATTTCACTGTCTATTCAGGCTTTGACTCCTGCAAACAGCTTCACTCGAACGAACAATGAATACTGTGGCGAGCTTTCCTCTAATGTTAATAACGGATCTGTTGCTCATGCCCAGGACGAGTCAACATTAATGGCATGTCAACACAATTCAAAGTTAGTTAGCCGCTGGCAAACATTAGCCATCTATAACTGCAATGCCCTCAGTGGAGCTAACTTGAGTCACGCAAATAGGCAATCACTGGAAGACGTAGCATTAGTACTCACACCCAAATTTACATTTGACACAACAAGCTAACAAGGTACAATTTGATTCTGATCGTTTCTTGCATACACTGATCTTGAAGGCTATGTTGTTGTTCTCACTCGCGAGCATTGTGGTTGAGGTTTCTTTGAATTTAACAAATGTTGGGTGTAGAAAGGAGATGAGCTCCCATATGATTGGTAGGATGAGAATGAAGTTTTGGATGACGCAGAAAAAGACCAGGGCTCCCTGAAACGCAATAGGCACGCCAAGAGCAGAAACAAGGCAAAATCAATAGCAGATAACTGTTGTATTTGTACAAGCTACTGCCAGAATAATGTCCAGTATTATGGCAGTCAAGTCTGTCCCCAAAACATGCTGAAAGCAATTTAATGTCCAAAAAAGGTTTATAGGCCCTTTAATAAATGAATAATAAAGGAGAAGATCACCAGGGCTAATATGCTAATGGGCTACATGTACAAATCACTGCACCCTTCCAACCAATCAAAAACAAATCAATCTGTAAAGACATCAGCAGATTTCCTGCCAGAAAGTAACACAGCTTTACAAAAAGTGAAATGGCATTCCAGAGACAGCAATTTTACCTAAGACTTTAAAGTGAAATGCAGGCAGCAAAGTGTTGAAACCCACTATACACAATAATTGGTTAAAATGGTGACTGAGTACATGCTGAGGCATCAAAAGCATTATAAGTGAAAACTGAAAAAGTTTTCTTACAGGCAAGTGATGCACGCTTTTAATTGCTCGTTGCAATGTAGCAGGGTAGTAGTTTTGACAGTTACATAGATGGTGCCAACATCACTATCATGCGGTTAATGGATTTCAGACGATATCCAAATTATCAAACAAAACTAAATAGCAGTTATTCAGTATCAATCAGATAATCATTATTTTCAGTATTTATTATTTCTTTGCTCTCAATTAGAAAAAAATACCGAATTTTTGAAACCAAAATGTTTTTGCAGGTACGGTATGATGTGACAGCCAGTGGACAAATGTAAAAAAAATCTGTTAAAAGAAAGGTTTTTTTTTATCATTTTGATACAGATCTGATTTCATGAACACAATACATGCCCAAAGTACTGTGTTTTTTCAACAGTACCACAAGTGAAAGTAGAGGCACTCGTAGAGTGCAAACCTCCGCCAAGGCAGCAAAATCCAAATCTTCGTGAGTGGGAGCAAAGTTCAGTGATTGCATGTCATACGATTTTAAGATGGCCGCCGTGGCGGCCATATTGTTTCACTGATCAAGGTGAAAATCAATAGGGACCATCCTTGATGTAATAGCAGTGCACTCACAAAATTTCAGACAAATCCACGCATTACTTTTTGAGTTATGTTGTTCACAACCCGACAGACAGACAAACAAACAAACAGAGGCGAAAACATAACCTCCGCCCCACCTTTGTTGGCGGAGGTAATAACATGTAACACTACAACCCAATGCAACTGTGAATGTGTGTCCTCCGCAGAAGTAATATGGGACAAAAAAAAAAATCCAGAATGCAAAGTCTGAACCGAGATGAAAATAAAATGCGAAAGGGGTCCATTCTCAGAAGTTTCATTTGTTTGTTTCGAGGACTCAACTTGACTCATTCCTGACACTGAAAGCAGAGGACAGCAGAGCAGAGAACAGAGATGGAGGTTTTGCCTCCTTCTGGGCCTTTCAAAAAGCAGGCTGCAGGGTGAACACGTGGGGATCTGCTGAAGTAACAGCCTGAAATATTTTTCATTTAAATGCATGAAGCATTAAAATAAATTCCTGGAACTTGAGGCTGTTAAGATTTGCAAGGGCTATGACATATTTGGGATTACGGAGTCGTGATTTGGGGGACGGATTGCGGTGAATTCAAAATAGAGGGTCACAAGCTCTAAGGAAGGGGAGATCAGGGGCTGCATGCGAACGCTCTCTATGTGAACAAAAACTTTAATGGACGAGAATTTCCTGAAATTGATCATTTTTTGCCATGTGAGGATATCTGGGTCAGGCTCACAGGGGAACACGAGACAGGTCTAAATATAGGAGTGTGCTACCAACTGCCAGACGGCATCGCAAATGCGATGCTCCTCGAGAATTAAAAGCAAGTTTCCAGGGGAGGTGAGACAATTATTATGACTGACCTCAATTACCCTGCCATCAATTGGGAAATTGTGAAAGACAGGGTAAAAGTGTTGATGAACTTCAAGATGTTATAAATTATATTTTTTGGTCCAGCATGTCAGTAAACCTGCAAGGGAGAAAGCAATTTTAGATTTAGTGCTATGTAATGACCCTGATGGAATTTGAATGTAGTGGTAATGGACCTACTTGGAACTAGTGATCATTCTACAGTCAGCTTTGATGCATCTTGATGCATCTCCTACAAAACTAAGATTTTTGTTTTTCGGCATGAGAAGAGGACGCGTGCCTAAAATACTACTGATCGAATTAAACGTCTTGATTGCCAGACTGCAAATGAAATTTTGGGTAGATTCAGGGGGTTTATACAGGAGACACAAAGTAAATTCCTTCCAAAGCTGAAAATGCAGATTCCACAGCAGATGACTGCAGTTTTTCAGAGAGGTTTGTGGGAAAAGAATATTCTTTATAAGACATAAGGACAGTGATGAGAATAATAAGGCTGAATATAGTAAAATGTGTGCTAAGGCAAAAAAGAGCTGAGGTAAGCTAACAGACTCAATGAAAGGCAAATTACAGAGGACACTACAACTATTCATAAGCATTTTTTTTTCAAAACTGTAGAAGAAAAATTACAGCTAAGTAAGAGGTTAAGTGTGGCAAGAATAAAGATCAATCAATGCTCTATGAGAATAAGGACATTGCCGATGCCTCAAGTAGTTACTTTGTTGAGAGTATCCTATAGCAAGTTGCAAATTGGCCAGAGGACATTTCAAATGCTCTTTTTTTTTTTTTCTTAGCAGAAATTGAGATTGGGGATAACAGAGTTCTAGACAAACTGCATAAATTAAAGACAAGTAAGACAGCCAGTCCTGATGGGATATACCCTAGAGTACTCATAAAAGTGGGTGAGATCATGTCTAAACCACTGCTAGTTATTTTTAGGCAGTCTTTAGAAACTAAAAAATCATGAAATGATTGGAAGCAGAGCGAGGTAATATGCAGCCCCGGCAAAAATTATGGAATCAACACACTTAGAAGATATTCAGCCTGCTTTTTTACAGCAAATAATCAAAAAACAGATATGACACAAAACAATTTTTGTTCATTAGCTTAATATTCAGGCTTCATGAAATACACCTCAAAAAAATTAGATTAAATAAGTTTATTTTATGGCATATTTTTTCATAATCATGTAGAGGAAAGAACAAGGAATCGCTCATTGTTGAGGAGAAAAATGATGGAATCATCAATAAAAAAAAACGTAAAAAACAATCAGAATTACTGTTTGGTTGCTTCTCCTTGGGCTTTTACAACAGCGTAAATTCTTTGAGGCACAGACTCCACTAATGAAAAACAATATTCTCCATCGAGCTGGTTCAAACTTTCTTGAATCGTTGTTGACAGATCAGCGTTGCAGGATGGAGCCTTGCCTTGGACCATTTTTATTCTTCAGTTTCTACCATAAATTTTCAGTTGGATTGAGATCTGGACTGTTTGCCGACCAAGTAATTCAGCTGCTATGCCCTTCCTGCAGATAAGCTTTTACACCCTTTACACTGTGGCAAGACGCATTGTCATCCTGAAAAATGTCATCACAAAATATATTTTCTGTCGATAGAATGAGAAAATGATCTAAAATTTCAATGTACACCGGCACATTGACTATTAAGGCAATGATTGCCATCTACCCTGGTGCTTTACCTGACATGCAATCTCATATCAAAAATGAATGGGGAAATTTGCGTGTCTTCAAGCAGTCATCTTCATATGTTTCAGTGGATGGACACCAGACATCATTGTCTTAGCCACTGCAGACCTGTGATTCGTACTATCACTTCCATCCAATCATCCGCACTCCATGATTGCTTCTCGTTAGCCCACTGTAACCTTGCTTTAAACTGTTTTGGTGTTAGTGCCGGTTTTCGTTCAGCTTCTCAGTTTGGAAATCCTCTTTTATTCAGCCGATTTCTTGTAGCTCTGTCACAAGAATTGACTCCAGTTTCTGCCAATTTTTTTTTTTTTTTTCCGCAAACTAGCTTGTAGCTAGTAGAGAGCAGTCTTCAGGAGTTTGCAAGGCTGGCAGCAGCTCTGGACAAGAGGATGAGAGCGAAGCAATGTACTGCTAAGAATAAGGAAAGCAGTAAACTTATTTTAGCTTCAAGCAGGTCTTCTTAGAAAAAAATCCAAACTGACTAACCAAGCTTTCAGTCGCAGCAGAACTGGGTGTTCAGTTGGCCTAATGTTTGGTTACAGCACCAAACAAGACAATATTGAGTCAATTCGGTTAAGTAAGACATAACGTGAAAAACAAATTTTTTCAGGGCTTGTGCACATACATTTTTGCATCTGGAGTGCCAACTAACCCACCAACTGTAATGTAAAGCAACACTGTCATTTATTTGTGGGCAGACTTAATCATAAAACATGGTATTTGGCATGTCATTCAAACTAGGCTTCCCTTTCTATGTCACATGCATTCTCGAGGGAATTATTCTGTCCCTCAGCGGAACATCTCCACCCACAGCTTATTTTTATCTGACAACATCCCAGACTCAGTTCGCAAAAACAATACGAGAGCTAACAACTTTTTTCTGACTGACAAATTGTCTTTAGACCAGGTTTTTGTCAATCATGCAATCTCTTTCTGCTGCCTGAAGATAGCAACACACTGACAATACGCCTGACCACTCAAAACAAAAATGCCCACAGGCGCTCAGTTTAGCGAAAGTACATTCGCCATTTAAGCAAGGTGAACGCTGGATGGGAAAATGGTAACTGGGTTGGTCATAAACAAGCAAAGACATCCTTTCACTTGCCACCGCTCTGCACCGGGTGAAAGATAAAGCCTGGGGTGTTAAACCAGCTGCTCAATGCATACATCTTTACAGTTGCCTGTGCTATAGCAACTACAGAGACAGTTCAGTTTGAAAGGCAGGCTCACATCCAGAGTCAATGCGTAAAGGCATTAAAATAGCATCATGCTTGTGTTCTCATCCACTTAACAACAAGCACAAAGGCAAGTCTTCAGCCTGGTCATTCAAGGACGCCGGCTCCAGACATTCACTGACACCAGAGAGCTCAGGCCACATGCGAGATGGCAACAAACTAATCAGAGTGCCATCGGCTGTGTCTGATGTCTTACAACAGGACGCACAGTTTCCTAAAATACTGTCCAGTACTGGCATGCAGTAAACAGAAAAAAATAACAATGCCGAGAGAAGTGTCATGACTTATGTACTGCCCTTACCAGTAGTTGCGGCTGGACAAAAACATCAGTGGTACCGAGACAAACTTTTAAAGTGAAGCTGAATGTCATCATGGGGCCAGTATCATTGTTAAGTTCCTTAGAAGTGTGATCTTAGAACTGAATATCTCCCAGGACTGTAAATTAACATTCATAGAAAATCCTCCTGCCAAAATTTACAATGATCGCACTCACGGGAGAGCTCTGATGCAGAAACTGCCCCATCTCTAATGGAGTCTCCACATAACTTTCCACAATGGCTACTTTCAAGACAGCCAGTGAAAAATGGCCCAGATTCTATTTTTCTCAAATGTGACACACATTTGATTTTATTCATGAACAAATGAAAAGTAAAAAATAAAAAAAAAACTACGAACTGCGGTACTACGAGACTCCGGAACATATCCGATTGCGTCAGCGCAACCGCAGTCTGAATCATCGGGTCGGAATAAATGCGACGTCAACGTCACGCACAATTGGAATTTATACTAATTCTGTTGCCTAAGGTGGCACAACCAGCTATTAGGTTAAGGAGGGGCAATAACTTTTACATTTGAGTGTTATAGGATTTGAGTAGGTCCCTACCTTAAGAAAACAAAAGAATCATCTAAAAGATGCATTTTGTGCCAACTCGCATTGTCTTTATCTCATAACATTAGTTAAATGTGACATTTAAATGTGAAAAATAAGCAAAAATCGAAGAAATCAGGAAGGGAACAAATACTTCTGCATAGCACTGTAATAGAAACGTTGCAACAAATTATTTTGCAACAGCGATGGCCAATAGGTAAAGTACTCTCAGCTGGTTAAGAAATGGATTGACTGACTGACTGACTGACTCACACACTCACGCTGAACATACCATTCACACAAAGGCAAATCCGGCTAAAATTAAGGCTGTA
The DNA here is from genome assembly GCA_029721435.1 of Gymnothorax reevesii. Taxonomy (NCBI): domain Eukaryota; kingdom Metazoa; phylum Chordata; class Actinopteri; order Anguilliformes; family Muraenidae; genus Gymnothorax; species Gymnothorax reevesii. Next base: position 49,205,803 of record CM056589.1, on the reverse strand, counting down.
GCTCCAGCAAGTAAAACAAAGACAACTTCCAATATGTTTGAAATGTGGTCATGTGAGGGTATGAGACTGACAATGGAACTGCTTCCCTTGTATTTACTGATGACACTACTGCTGGGGAAAAAAAGTAGGTCCCACATTATCTGCTCAGTTTCAGCCAAATGCTTTAAAATGCATCGGTCAGAGTTTTACATATCAGTTGTGCAATGAACTGAAGCAAAAAAAACAAGAAATTGAAAACACTTTTAAGTCAAATTAGTGGAATGCTGAATTTCACTTGAGGAAGAAAAACAGAAGGCAAAAGTAAATATTTTTTAATTTTCTTCTTCTACATGTCAATGGGTTACCAACACCATCTCAGTCTGTCTAGAAGCCTAAAGCAAATTTTTTTTCATGAAGCAAAATAAAATTCTTAGTTACTCCGAGCGATCATTAAAACAGGTTTCATGACTTTTCGTGCATGTGTGGCCACTTAAATGATGCACTTAAGCTGAACTTATAAGACAGAAAATGTGCTAAAAAGACATTTTAGTTTCAGGGTCACTGTGCAAATGTCAAAGGATCAAATCAGCTCCCAAGCAATCAGACATATATGTTGCAAATTACAGAAATAGCATCAACAGTATCTGAGATACACCCCAGTGACATAGTAACGGAGGTATGCCAGGCTGGGCAGAACAGGGGATGAATGTAGTCCACACAATACATACAAAAAATGGCCAGCAAACCTGATGAGGCCGGGTAGTGGCATAATATCAGAGAACAGCATCGCTAGAATATATTATTGTGTTGACAGGCATCCCCATCTGGCACTGCCTGAGCTTTAACTGCACTCACAATCGGCAATAAAGTCAACAAAGTATGTCCTTTCCTGGATTTGAATATCAAAGGCTTCTGCCCCGATGCAAAAAAAAAAAAAAAAACATAGTACTCTTTCATAGTCATTGCAAGATAAAACTGTAAGCCATCAATGTCAACAGGAAATGCGCTGATAATCTTACTCATTGACTGAGACCATAAAATAGATCATTGTAGGAATGCTTTGACAGGGTCATAGTGATAACTTTTGATTTCAAAGCCTGGGTGCTTATTTGTGACTTGATTTATCGAAATAAGGTGGGCTCACAAATCTAAACTGGTTTATAGGATGCTGACTTTGAAACAATAAATTGAATAACCTCTAAAGCTATGAAGTGGCAGTATATTAAACCTATAAGGATAAAAAGAAAATAACTGAGAAACTGCAGTTTGATCAGCAGGAGCGTCAGTGCCATGGCCCCGGCCCCCTGTGAGTTATGGTACTTAGCCTGAATAGATTCCGTATCCTGTTACAGTATTACCATTGGCTGTACATTAAAGTTGCTCAGGAGAATTCTGACATCAGAGACATTATGGTTTTTCATTTATGCCACATCAAAAGGATTTATTTCCTCCCGTTACAGGTAGATTACGCCACTGCTAAGCCAGCAGGAAGCGTACTACAGGAAATTAGTCCACACTCTGAAGTTTTGGATTTAAACCTTGATTTTATATAGATGTCGAGGACTAAGATCCCTTGGGAAAAATATACACTAAGGTTGTTCTACAATATATTCAGCTGAAAACACAGAATTACACATAAAATTGCATGTTCTGGGAAGAAGGCAAATGCTCAATTGGAATAAGACACTCATTAAAGGCATTTCGTACAAAACTGGCTCTTACAACTAAACCCTGCAAATCTGAGCCAATATTTCAATATACTTCCATCAAGAGAAAGAATTGTGTCCATGCAGGGCACATATTCCTCCAATACTGCTACAAAATTCCTAGGTGAGCTAAATTGAAAATAAAGTATGAGGTGCATACCTTTCGGGGCCCTAGAAGAGAAAGGAGGGGGCACAATTAATTTTGTTCATTGGTTTTTGAGAAGTCGATACATAACATATCCTGTCAGGCAGGACAAACATTTGTACAGATGAACAGACATGAAGGGTAACTATAATCCCCCAGCTATATACAGTATAAAAATTATATGTTGATTAACAACACATTTTTTGTTATTAATGTATCGCACTGCGTGCCATTTTGAGTGAATGGAACTACGCGTTGGTTGACTCAGAAGCAATACAGAACGTCTTGTCCATGACAAGACACACAGATGCCATGAGACGTAACATACTGTTTTTAACACATCGATTCTGAGATTTTTTTAACCAAATTGTTAATATATCTGTTGCAGGGTCGTTTCATCCTTAAGGAGAGCAAGCAGGCCAAACCTCTTGGGCATTAAATTGTAGAAAACCTGTAAGAGATAAAATATTGTCCAGGCAATTGCATATGAATACAATCTTCAGATTTAAAAACAATCAGCTAAATTCAACATGTCTCCCAGGCCCCAAAGGAAACCACAATTATCTTGCGGAGCTATAAAGAGAAATAGAACAAAAAGTCCTTTTAACTTAGAGCTTATTCTAATGACCGTCTAATCTTCTCCAAGAAATCTACTCCAAGTGCAAGCAGAAGGACTTTAAATGAGGCATGACAGCGCAACCTTTCTCTTTGCAAGTAAAATTATCTCGAATTCGCCATATTAAGCCAATCAAAAGAGATGCTGTTATAACACAGATACATTAGGACGTCCAGCTTAAAATAAAACCACTTAAAATCTTTAAATGCCTCACTAACCTCTGGATTCAATCAACCTGTCTTTATACCTTCAATTAAAATGCAAGCTCTCTTTTCGCTTTGTGATACACCCAGTTCACTACAATAAAATTATTGAAATACATCAATAATTCTGACAGAGAAGTAGCACAAGCAGTTTTCCACTAGAGAACTACTTTAAAATATAAACACATGGGTATATATGAAATCAATATAGACTGAAAAGCAAATATGCACAATTTCAAGACGTATACACTTTCTGATAATAGATGATAATCTACGGGAGTGCAATGTTGCCATCAAACAAATGCATTGTAGCAGGCTTTGTAATAAATCGTAACATCAATCAATAACAACAATATTGTTTATATGCGTGCGCTGAATAATCTGAATGTTGAAAAATGAATTAGCGAGCTAAAATTTTCATAATTATAACATCTCCCTATTTCAGCCGCTGTTTTCATTCAACATCACTTAAATTCTCCAATCGCGAACAATCTTCACAGATGAAACAAAGATGCACACACAGACACACGTGCGTGCAGTCGCACACACACACACGCACCCGCGTGCACACACATACCCATACACACGTGCACACACACGTGCACACACACACACATGCAAGCACATGCATAAAGGCTGTGAGTGGAAACATGGATTTGCAAATCTCGAGAAAGAGAATGGCTACAAACCTCGAGACGTCAAATGTTAAGAGCTCTAATTATGAAATGCTTTTACATAAATAGATGCGGATACATAAGAGGCCTGTTCTAGGCAAGGTTAATAAACATATTATCCTGAAGGGATTTTTCTCACTAAGAGCGAGTTTTAAAAAAACGTCTATTTCTTCTTGGATTTGAAGGGGGAAAACGGGGCTGCTAACTTATCCACAGTAAAATATCATGTGATAAACCTGTTGAGGACACATCTCATCCCTCTTGGTCTCATTAACAGTCTGCTACAGTTAAATGAACACTGCATATTCCACAATGGTTGTGCATACACAGCCCATTAAATAAGGTTTCACTGCGAGTTAATGAGAAAAATAATCATTAATATACTGTTTCACACAGACAATTTGTCACACATTCAAGGTAACATATAAGCACGAATCACAGCTTTTATGTTAAAAGACACTGCACGGCTCTGAGGTGGATTTTCTGAAAGTCGCTTGGCACTAAAAGCCTCTTATTTAGCCCTTACCAAAAATTTTTAAGAACACCATCAGTTTTCTGAAGATCTTTGTCGCCCAAGTATCTCTTTATTGGACGATGAAGTTACAAAAGCTCAGGATCACCCATTACCAGTAAAAAGAACATCTTAAAGATCCCTATTGCTGTGGTGCACTGTGGCGACACACAGCAGCTTACATATGTGCTGCCAAAACATGTTTATAATCACATCCAATGGTACTCCATAAAAAAAATAAAATAAAATATTAAAAGTGTAATGGCCACATTATGTACTCTTTTCCTAACATGTAGTCTAACATTTGGAGTGCTATCTTTTTCTCTGTTGATATGCTAATGTCAAGAAAAACGCAAACTCCTTTGCCAATTGAATTGGTAATGCTTTGGTATGAACCCCAACCTCTTTGTTAAGTTCATCGGCAAAGTTGCTCCTGGAGCACGCATTCTTTTATTAAAGGTCCCATATTGTGCTGTTTATTCCAATCTATTACACACTTGGATGCCCTAAAGGGTTAAAGGTTTATAAACTTAAAAAAATCCACAAAATCTGTAATTCCAACTTTTTTGGAGTTGAGGCTACAGGCAACCAAGCAGTCACCATACAAGTTTAACTATACTCGGAATTCAATTTAAATATTAACAGAAATCAGAGATACTTACTGAGAAATGAATTCCATTTGACAGAGTGCACATAAACACATGGAATGGAGCTGTCCTGCCTTAACAGATGAGTGAAACCATTGAAATCAATAAAATTCAGTGTTTGTGCCTTAAGCAGAAAAACTATTCAGTAAAGTTCCGCAAGACAAGTTATTTTGCGTAAATTTACATTAAGCTACATATGGTAGTAGCTCACCGCTCCACAAGTGACAGTGAAGATCCACACAGTTATGAGGCAATGGATCTGCTTTCACGTGAATATATGGGAAATTCCGCAATGGAGGACTTCCATCATGCTAGAAAACTTGTCTGTAACGTTGAATTATTTGCCGTGAGGTGAGTCAGTTTTTTAAATACTTATGTGTCTCATTGGCAGCAGGTTACTGAATGCAGCATACTCTAACGTAAAGATTTGTTATGTTGCATGGTACACTTTTTTTTCGAACAAGCTGGAAAACTTTTTGGGTGCCTGTTTACATCTGCTAGGTTACACAAGACCCTCAGTTTGACGCTACCTTACACTGACTTATGCAGCATTTCATAAAAGCAGAAAGTCCAAATTCTCCATAACGTTATGCACAGTTCGTACAAGCAGTCTTGACAGGGAAAATTAATGTCTTTTTCCACAATATAGGACCTTCAAGTACCGCCAAAGCTCTCTCTTTAATCTTCTGACCAAGCATTAATGGGAAACCCACCCCTGGGTAGTGCCATCGAGAGGCTCTAAGCTAGATCTGCCCCCCCAACTCAACAATATAAATAATGCATGTCTGCCAACAATTAGCCTCCCCCGTGTGGGCCGTGGGGCCCTAGACCAAGCAGTTGCTTATATTGCTTACAGGATCTGTATGGCTGTGAATCTTACGAACTAATTCCATCCAGTTCACTTACCGTTAACTGCTGAGTGCCAAAAGTTTCATGAAATAGAAGCATATTACAACCAAGAAGAGGATGCCAGGTTAAATATCAGTCCATTAACAGATGCTATTTCTTAGATTATTGGCCAAACATTGCTTTTGGCAGCTATTCTGATGATGACTTCATTTATAAGCGGTGATTTGACCTACCAAAAAAATAAATAAATAAATAAATAAATAACATCACCGGCAGCAAAAGCAATGTCCTGTCTAATAATTGACACTGTGCTGATTCAAAATATCTCTTATGTTCTTCTAGTATAAATTATTCACGCCGAGTTTAATGCACAAAAATACACAAGAGGCAAAGGGGGAGAACAAAGGCTTTTATTTTGTTCTCCGGATCCATTTAGGTTTAGATCAACAGCATATTATCTGGAACGTTCCAAAAAAACTCCTGTCACTTTTTCTTTTCTAAAGGTCTCCGGGGGAGAATACAGTGCCTACAGCTGACTGACAGGTGGACCCACCCCTGGCAGTGATATTCGATACGCCAGCCAATCATGTTCAGTTGCCAAGGCTGCTAAGCTGTCCTTTCTGATCCATGTAGCCTCACTGCACAAAAAGCTAGTAGCACAGAGATAGTTTAAATCTGTAAAGAGATATGAGGCATTTTTATTTCTCAAAATCAAGACTGAATCTGAAGATCTATATCAAACCAGACACTTCAGAGCAGACCATTACTGAAACATTTGACACTTCGCATTTGTGTATTTTGCAGATGGCAACATTATATTTCTCTGAGTGAATATTTGCACATTATACCACCCATCATTCACTGAAGTATTTCTGGACGAAAGTTATCGAAGGAATCTAACCTCTGAGTTACAAGTCCAATTCCCAAACCACTGTGCTTCACTGCTGCTCCACATCATTGCCTTATACAAGCCCAGCAATCCTGGCAGCTTATTAGTTGCCCAACAGAACAACAGGGTCACTAACATCTATCTTGTTTTACTAGCGTAGAGAAGAAATACATATTTATGGAGTCGTCAACAACGTGGGTTGTTAGACCGATTGCATTCTCACCCAAGAAACCACAAGAAGTTTAAATATTATTCCACTATGATGCTCAAAAAAATGCACACACTAATATCTAAATTCATGCAGACTATCTGGCTAAGTATATGACCATATCCACAGAGAAGCCCAGGTAATTTGTCTTCATGAGTACCAATTTGGATAAGGATATCTGGACCAATCATCGTAAATAACACGTTCAAATCGAGAGAATTTTTCCCATTGCTATGAAATGAATCGCATGAATATCAAATCAAAAATCATTTGCATAACTTTTCTGACTCCACTCTCCTCACCAACTCTTGCCATATGTCACACTGCCGATTGCAATTAAAAAAGAATAAATAACTGAGGGAATTTAAGCTGTGAGTAAGTTTGTGTTATTAAATTCAACTCCCTGTATCTGTCTGGCATAGCCAATGGGAGAAAACCTGTAGGCCTACATATAATCCTGCTACACGATTATAGTAGCATACTACTGCTATGGTATTAAAATATGGACCCATCGCCATGTGATTAATACCCACAAATGCTGTATCTTTCTTTTTTCTTTAATTACCAGTGTATGTTTTCGTTTCCTCTAGAGGCCTAGCAATGAGCAACAAAATCTGGTCAAAATCATTCATCCATTCTTTTCATTCCAAAAGCCATTATATCTCCCTGCAGGGCAGATAATCATTACAGGAGATTTTGCTTTAAAAACAATTTGTGAAAATTGCAATTGCTAATGGAATTGCTATTGACTTTCTGTGGACATCAATCATCAGCATCATTGGATTACAAACATTACAGTGACAGAATGTTTTGATTCAAAAGAAAAAAAAAAACCCAAGGTTAGAAAACGACGCCACCACAATTATACAGATAGGTTTTTCCATTAGACAAGAGCAAAATAATAGTCTCTCGTGTGTTATAAGCCATTGGTGATCATATCAGTCACGCAGCTTTCGACTGCTGCTCGCAAATCACTCGACCGTGACTTCGACGACACAATTCATCACAGACAAGTCGCCCGGCAATAGTAGGCATCAGATAAGCTCAGTGACTCCGATAGAGAAAGTTCGCGAACTGTCATAAAATAAGCACAACATAATTCGCTCGCGGATGCACCAATCACACTCGCGATTGAGTTATTTCGAAGAATAAATGCCCATGCAGTTAACTGCAGCGCAATCGGATACCCAATCCTCTTTTAAGTAAACAAATTTGAGCAACGGCACACGTCCCTTTTTTGTATCCACACCAAAAACACGACACACTGAAAGCACCACTTGAAATGGGGACATTATAAGGCAAATTGCAAAGCAAGAGTAAAATTTCATACACTCGATCCAGAAAGCTACATACGTCTCGAAATTTATCCCAACGTCCAGAGAGCCATTTATCATCCAGAAAATTTCCGCCATCCAGTCTTGCTGCTGCCGGGAGGACCTGACAGCAAGCGACCGCACACACACTCAACAAAGCTGCGTTCAGCATCTGCAAAAGACAGAGCAGAAAATGAATGGCACTGGCAGTAACACTATGCAACGTCGTGCGTTTCGCCGTATAAAAGATGGAATTGAGCGGAACGGGCCTGCGCATTTTGGGTGTATTTAGGGCAACCATCACCTTGTGAGTGATCTCAGCGCTGGTGCATGGAAGGTGACGGTTCGTTATGATTTTCCACTGGTCCCCGTCAGCTGCGACCGATGGCAGTGCGGTTTCGATCTGCTGCTGACTCGTGCAGGCACGCGCAGTCCTCTGCTCGTTCTCCAGCCCGCACTAAGTGCAGTCTCGCGGTGGCAGGTAGGCTACGCGAGAGAGAGAGAGAGAGAGAGAGAGAGAGAGAGAGAGAGAGAGAGATTACTTTAAATGTGTTCATTTTTTGAGTATTGAATCAAACTGCAATTATTCTGCACGTGTAATTTTACTGTTTTGCTAGTAAAACAGGGACAACCTATTTGTAGTTTGCTTTATTTGAGCAAAAGATTTGGTTGCACTTCCCCACAGGATTCCTCAGATCAATCGATCTGCTCTAAATGATTGTATTGACCCGCAACCTCTGGTCGTCGCCGAAGCGTGCTCATATAAATATTGTTCACTAGCGTACGGCAAATTATTTACTGACCAGATCATGAGAACAGTTCCTTGAGATTATTGACCAGATTCTTTTTGACATACTTTTTTTTGTGTAAGTGTTTTGGGGCAAAATACAATACAGCTGCATGCAGTAATAAAGGATGCAAGCCCTTTATGATGGATGTAAATGAAAAAGATGGTAATAATGTATTTGTTCCAAGGTTTGTGAGGTTGGAAAGCAAAGCAACGGATTACATTGTTGTCACCAACTATAATTTATCTTAATATCCTCCATACATCTGACTTGGCTTCTGAGGATGAGCTGTCAACAGTCACCAGCTGTTATGTTTGAGCTTATGTCATCTATGTTGTTCTATTTCTTGTCCAGTGTCAGTCAAGCAGAACATAAGCAAGTTAATTTCACTCCCGCCAGATATCATTCAAAGGGTAATGGAAAAGAAATCAAAATAATGTTATTTTTGTTTTCTTTCTTCCTAGCCATTTTTCTCTCATTCATTTTAATTTCTTTAATTTCTCTTCGCCATAGCCCATCCGCACATAATTATTTTTTACTCAATGTCACTCTGATCGGTTTCTTTCATGTTACGCCCAAAACACACCTATGATTATTTAAGAGGTTCAGTACAACCCCTTTGAGCTATGCACCTTACTTTGCCTGCCGATTGCCTGCTGTTGAACAAGCAAAAATGGATTTGAGCGCACCTTAAATGCACTTCCGACACATGCATCAGACTGTGGCGCTTAGATTGGTAAAATAGGGCCCTCAAAGTTGAAAACTTAAATTTATTGCCTTAGAGTTCCTTTCTGAAAATTGTGTTTCAAAACAGTTATGAGGGTGTAGGCTTGAGTCCTGGATGTGCCTGCCTAGAAGCAATAAAGGTGCCAATATGTGCAAGAGTTGTGGACATTTTTCAGCAAAATGGTGAAAAGGCTGAACATGCTACAGCATTGATATAAGCGCCCCTTAAAATTTTTGTATTGACAGATACTAGCACGCTATATACTGCGTAATTTCATGTTGATCGAATGTGCAGTTCATGTGAACATTTTTGAGAATGTTTTAGATTTAAAAAGGCAGAATGTTGAATTGCTTTCTACTGCTTTGAATTTGATATATGTCTATATTGTTGCATTGTGTTGGGTGACTCCAAGTTTCGGATTGATTGGCAGAAAAATATGGCCGAAATGGACTCATTTGCATATTTCAGTAATTATAATGCTAATTGATTTGCAATTGGCATGGCGATCTTTTGACGTGGGAACTTGTTCATAAACTCGTCAGGGACCGGAATGTTAAGTTGCCAATATTTGCAGGAATTTTAGCCATTTTTCATGAACAAAGTGGAGGGCAGTTGTCATGGTTTGCGAGGTGTGCGTGTGTTTTCTTTGTTGCTCTCGTCCCGGGACGAGATCAAATTCCTTTTCAATCGGATTCTTTTCCCAGCTGGCTGATTGAACTGGGGCGGCGCTTTCCCTGAACTCTATATAAGCCGGAAGTCCGCCATGCGGACTTTGCTAGAGTGTCTGTTTGTAGATAAGTACTACAGCTGAAGACATCTCTAGTCAGGATTTGTGTGACTATACATCTTCCTGTTATTATTTGAGTTCCTTCCACTTTAGGAATTTTCCCTTTCCTACTTTTGTTTTCTCTCGCGTTGCTTCCGTTTTTTCAGACTATTATGCGTCCTTTGGAAGCGCGGGTACTTTCTGGTGGTCTGTATAATTCTCTGTTTGAATTGTGTCCGTACTGCTCGGTCTCTCTGGCCGCTGCACTTGGCCCCTCTATTTTACCAGCCATTACAGAAGGCTAATAATAATAATAATAATAATAATTGAAAAAGCAAAAATAATCAGGGCTCTGCTCACTTCACGGCCTTGCACCCAATAAAGGTGGAAAGGCTTTGGCCTTGACTATTACGCGATTATACAATAATTTTGTTGAATTTATTGTCTATAGAAAAAAGAGCCAAGCTAACATGCCATTTACGCAATCAATACCAAAATTTCAGAACGACCCTATTTTAACACCGACTATTTTGTGCAACTCCCTTCTATGCTCAGCATAACACAACCATGCCCTGTTCATATTTTTAGCATCATGGTCTGTCATTGAGATCACCTTAGTATAGCCTGGTTGAAAAAAAATCAGGGATGCGAGAGAGACATAAAGTTTGTTTGAAACTAGAGAATTTATTAGGCCTATAAACTGTTATTTTCACTGTGGCATAGGCCATGATAACAATGACATTGAAGTGCAATATCTTTAGGTTGGATATATTTTGTGCAAAGCAGTTACAATGAGAAATATAGTGACGATGAAGTGCACTCTGCTCTCCTGAGGAAAGGAATCAATATATCTCCAGTACAGTCCAGTTTTTCTGGTGAAACAACAAGGCCACAGCTTCTTAAAGGGAAAATTATTATATCAAGCTATATTGCAGGAAATTCAAAAGTAATTTAAAAACATTGTGCACTATGTGGACAAATTACAGGAAAAACTTGAATATATTAGTGGAGAAACATAAAGATTGCCCCTTGGAAATTTGCTATTATTTTTATTATTATTATTGCCAAGTAGTGGAAAAAAAATACGAAAAAAAGCATTTCCTTCCTGCTTCCTTCTGAGTCAAAGGGTCTGCTCGTGAAGGTGTGAGAGCACGTGAGTAAACCACTGCTGAAAGTATGGAGTCCTGATCCAAAAGTGATCTTCAAACTGCCAATAACAGCAATAACAGGTTTTTTTTTTTTTGCTATTTTTCAAAATTGTTTTAATAACATCCAGAAATAAGAATCATCATAAGCAGTGAATCCCAGGGGTCTCATCAGGGCGTGATCATATATGAGTCTCAGAGCACCACATTTTTGACCCCTTCCTTGTCCAGAACCTCCTGAATTGACAGCTGGGATCAACCACTGGGTGGCCAGGTAGTGCCCCTGTGTCTGGGGGGGGGGGGGTGTTTTGGTCTCAGCCTAAGTGTTTTCCTTATTTGCTTTTCTCGCAGTGGAGCCGTCTTTGTCAGTTTCGGTTCTGTTTGGTTGACTGATCGTCATTATTTAACTTCTGTCTCAATCTCCCTCCTTCTCTTTGTCTTTCGTCCTCCTGCTTACACACTCCATCCATTCTGTTGATTGTCATCCTGGTGTATCTCCCTTTGCTGGAGTGCTGTCTCCTGTCCTCAGTGTTTAAACTCAAGACGGGAAACTGCTCATCGTGCCTGCAGTCCAGGAGTGTGGTGCTTCTCCCAATTCCTTCTGCATCCCATTTCGAGAGTGTCCATCGGCACTGCGTGCCCTGATCCATTCGGCTTGACGACCCTGGCAAATGACCTCTGACCTGTGTCTTCTACTATGCCTAAGCCGGACCTCTAGTATACCTGTTCACCCTCACCTGACTTTGGACCATCTTCTGATTACCCTTCATTTGTGTTAAGAAAACTCCTGTCTTGTATTAATTAAAGACGCCCATACAGTTCGTCTATGACTTGCGTGTGGCCCTGTGTTCTGAAACTTGTGACAAATCTATATATCACAGAATTACTAGATGGGGCACATATTTACATAACCATTATGACATGCATTTGAAAAAAAAAAGCTTGATGTACTGTGTAATAATCTTTCACATTGTAATCCTTTTATTGTCAATCTTTCGTAAGCTTGAGTGCTGCTGCACATACCTTTGTGCATAACAAGCAGTGTATGTATGTATTATGTGCCTATATAAGCACATTATACTATCTTAGAATTGCAATCTTAAAGTTACAGTAGAATACTGACTATTGACTTTCGACCAAGTTTTCAATGGTCAACTGTGAAACTATTTTCCGCTGCCTCAAGATAGCAATATGTCTGGCCACAGCTCATGTTAAGATCAACGCATCCATGGGCGCTGTGCAAGTGTATTTGCTATTTAAACAATGTTCCCGCTGGATGCGATGATAACATACGTAACTCGCGGTGAGACTTATGTCTTGTGTCATGCTTTGCACCCCTTTACGCCGTGTGTAACATAGAGAACTATGCCTTTATTCTGGAAGCTCATGGTGGCTTACCAAGATATTTTATGCTGGGTTTTCCGTTAATTTGTCACCTGTCTGTTTAAAATACTTTGATCAAGCACTTTTAGAAGATGTCTCAATTATGTATCATACGTATGCACATGTACGCTCAGTGGCCCCTTGATAAGCTGTGCCTTTTCATTGGTTAGCTAGCCTGAATTCTTCAGCAGACTCCTGGAGACATTCTCTTGAGATTTTGCATCTTGTTAACATTATAAAATCATGCAGCTGCGGCAAGTTTGTCAGTTGCATAATCATGCTGCAAATACACCACCACCAGCCAGAACCTTTCAAACAAGACAGGATAGATCCAAGTTGGTTACACAAAACTCTAATCCTATCACTTCTGACAGAAATCAAGATTCGTCAGACTAGGAGTCGTTTTTTTATAGCCCTCCTCTATCCAGTTTTGTTGAGTCTTTGCATCAGTTTCCTGTTCTTATCCAATAGGAGCGAAGTCTGATGTGACCCTGTGACTACTGTGAAGACTACTGTGATGCTGTAGTCTCTCCACACCAAAGTTGGACGTGTTGTGTGCTCAGAGATGTTCTTCTGCATTGCACTGTAGCAGCGTGTTGTTACTCGGGTTGCTTTTATATTCCTGTCAGCTTGACCCAGTCTGGTCATTCACATCCAACCTTTGTATTTAGCTGAGTGTTTTAACCCAAAGACCTGCCACTCATCTGATCTTTTGTTTTCTTTTCACACCATTCTCTGTAAATTAGAGACTGCTGTATGTGAAAATCACCGAGGATGGGCTCTTTTGCAGATACTCAAAATCTCATGTGTGATGTAAGGCCAGGATTTTGTTTGAACTTTATGACCATGTCCACATGCTTTCATGGACGGAGTTTCTGCCACATGACTTGCTTATTACAGCTGTAAAGGTGTACCTAACTAATTAGCCAATGAGTGCCTCCATCAGACTTTAATTCTCAAGCATCTAAACCACAATTACAAAAGCATCTGTGGTGTAGGGGTTGATCTTGGTACCAGGAAGTGAACAGGCAGGAAAAAAAACTGAAATTTGTTTTAAAGTTGACCTTTATTGCAGTTCTCAAGTCCAAAAAACCAGCCAAAATAATAACCAAACCACTTTGCCTTTTCTCCCAGCCCTCCTTGCTTTCCTGCAGGCTTGAGAGGTTGTAATTTTATATTGGCCTCGTAGTTGGCGATTTGCAGCCCTGTCTGCTTGAGGGCTGGATTCTGCCCCCTGGTGAGCAGTACCCAAAACTGCTCTCTCCCTGCCACACATTTGCTGTATCATTTTTGCTCATTTGAATTCTAATTGGCAAAACAAGTGTGCTCAAAACAGATATAACCTGTAGCACTTTGCTATGCAAGTCTCCATAGCAAGAAGAGAATTCTACCAGAGTTCCAAATGGGCCAAAGAACTGGTACTTGACGACAGGTGCCTTAGTCTAAAAAAACGGCAAAATTTGATAGGTTTCTAGATAATACAGGGAGCAACTACCCAGCTAACGGAGTTATCCTACTTTGTGGAACAAAACCTTGGTGACCTGAATTAACTATGTATTTTTACTGCTTTAATCAATCTAATATATGACAAGCAACAATGGAAACCAATCGCTCTATTGCTTATTGGGACGTGAATTGATCACCCCTATTCTGAGGTCTTAACAAGCAAATCTAAAGCCTCATGATGGGGGTTAAGCTTAAGGCAGTGTTTTTGTTTGTTGTGATGGTCTGCATTGCATGCTGTGCATCCTGGGCTGAGGCAGAGTGTACACCAGCACCACAGATACCTCAGAATGCTGAGATCCTGTAGCGTTCTCGCCACAAAGAAAAACAACATGACCAGAAAGGGTAAGCTTTTCAGGCCAGGGGTTAAGATTCGTTTGAACATCAGAGTAAAATGTGCCTCTTTGAAATAACGCCTTTGTACCCGAAGCTAATTCAAATAAGGCCACATTATAAATGGGTCACTTACAGTTATAGTTGAAGCAAGAACTGCATTGGTATTCAGAGACTAGTAAGCGCCGACCACGAGCTCTTAAAATCAAGGGCATTTGTCATGTTAGAAGCTTTTGAACATGAAAGTATGGCGACAGCTATGAATATTTACATTATTTGAGAGGTATGCATTGACATTAGTAAACACTCACTACTAAGATCAACAGCACGGTTCAAAATCAAAAAAAGAGTAGGTTGGTGAAATGATATATCTTAATTCCTTATAACGCATTTTGAAATGTAGGTCCTCTCATCAACATCGTGTCAGCCAGTGTTTCACACAAGCTCGATTTGTGTTCAATTTGCTTGCTTATTTTGCCTGTGCACATGATAATCTGCTTGTGCCAACAGAAACTTCAAAGTTCATAGAAAGGTCCTTGTTTTTCTTAGTATACACACTGACCAATGTGTCTGTTTCCCCTCGGAGGAAATGGCGTAGATTTGAAAATCAGCACCAACAACAAAGAGCATTGTTTTGCCCAGGAAAACTGCCGTCTGAGCCAAAGACATTTCAGTACCACAGATTTCAGTGGGGAGCCTGCAAAACCAGCAACAATAGCCACCCCCCACACCCACCCCGCACTAACCTTCGCAGTGTTTGAACTACTAAGTACCCTCACCGCCAGTCTCCGAAATGGAAACCTAATGATTCTGTCAAAGAAATCCGAAGTCTTGATCTTTTGTTGTTTCTGGCTTGGATGTGACTCATAATTAAATGCGCAGTCGCTTTTAACTGACTGGAGAGTCTGTTTTTTAACCCTCATTCAAACGAAATGTATGTCTTTTATTAGTCTGACAGAATGACCTCGCAACAATGGAAAAGTGAAGTACTGATAAAAGTGTTACGCGGCCGACCTTTTTCTATGCGAATATGGTCTTCAGCATTGTTTATTTATTTATTTATTTATTTTTGCATTAGTGTTTTGGTGGAAAAGGCTCATTTAAGATTTCCAGACAATAAATAAATGAATATATATATAAATATAATGCCATTGAAAAATGTTTGCTTTTCATTAAAGCAGGCACTAGACAGAGAAGCAAAAAGGACAGCCCAGGTGTAGCCCATCACGTGTCCAGCTCCTCGTGTGTGCAGTTAGTGTAAATAAGCTTTCAGTTTTTATTGCAGTGTTGCTGGATTGTAATTCTTTGTCTGTCCAAAGCGTACCAGTCTACTGGTATTCACCAAAGCTCCATTCACCAAAGCTGTGAATTTCTCGGTACTTCAATGATAGAGAAAAAAATGCAATTACTCTTCGAAACCTTTTCAATCGAAACACCTCCCAAGCCTTAATGTCAGTCTCGGAGATTTGGACTGTGTTCGTGCTGAACTCTTCGGTCTTGCTGTCAAGAGGTCCTACTTCACAGAGGGGAATTCACTCTCTGGCTTCTGCCTCGGGACAGCCACTGGTCAGGCATGGACACACCCTCTACCCTCTCCAGTTAAGAACTACCAAGCTGGCCTGCCCTCCCCCCCCCCCCTTACTATTCTGGGCCTCAACCTCCCCATTACCATATTCCTCCCAATAAATACCCATCTTTGGATTGTACCCTGTGTCTTCGTTTGGTTCCTTGTCTGGACCATAGCAGTCACATCAATTTGACAGACACTCAAATTCCTGGACCCAAGGTGTCTGAGCAGAACATTTCCCAGAGCAGTACACTTTCATCAACGGCTTGCCGTCATCACCCAGTGCATCCTGGTTCCATATTATCCCCATGTAAATGGAGTGCTCCTACCCAGGCAGTGTGCAACGTACATGATGTAAAAGGATGAGGTACTCATAGCACCAGGCAGCCTTCTTCCGTTGCTCCAGGGTCCAGTTCTAATGCATAGATACGCACAAGTTTTTCTTTTATTTGTTCTCGGGGGGCAACTGGTTCCATCCAGCAGTGGCTACATCCACAATAACAACAACAATAACAGAGCAAAAAAACGCGTATTCAAAAAAAAAAAAAATATATATATATATATATGGTGTATATATATGCATCCATGTCCATCCATTTGTTACCTAATAAGCCTATTTTTGGTCTGAGTCACTTAAGGAGCATGCATGAGCCCATCAAAGCATGGAGTGAGCAATGGGCAGGAATTTCGACTGAGCAGTTCACAAATCCATAGGTCCCAATATGTGAGGACATCAGAACACCTGAAGAAAACCTACATGGATGGCAACTATGCAATTGTATGCAATTTTTGTTATGAAGCAACAGTGCTATCACTCCACCAACATGACACCCAAACTACTCACCTAGCTAACCTTTTGTCATTGGTCAGTGTTCTCACAGGCCACAGTTCTTTGAGTCATGTCTTCGGGCTCCAAAGGGTTAAATTTGAGAACATTATTTTCAAAGTCCTTTCCTAGTGTTTGATGGTCAAACAGTCTGGCAGCATTCCAAGATGTCAGCCACATCCTAGCAAACTTGTGAGCACTGAGTGGTTCGCTTGTAAACCGTCAGCTCACGTCCAGCATCTCGAGTAGTGCGGACAATTCTCGAGCTCTAAATTAAAGTCACTTTCCACTTTTTCATTTAAAAATCACCTTTTACGCACCAACAGTTGCTGCCTGACGCAGCTGTGTGAGTCCCTTGCCAAGGGAGCACTGAACTTTTTTTTTTAATTCTTATTACATCTAATTCATTTTTACATGTGCTATAATTCTGTGAAAAAAAAGTTATTTGCAACCCAACCAGAGATAGGATAGCAGTACACAAAACAGCAAGCAACAGTGCAGTCCATTAACGAATTGGAAAATAAAAGGGCAGAATGCAGTACCAAAACTGCAATCCAAAAAATTCGAAAAACTCAAAAAGCCAGGCAGACTGGTGTCAGGGAGACAGTCAGACATGGAGAGCAACACAAACCTAAAAATTGGGAAACAAAGAAGGTAAAACACATGAACATGAACTCAGAAGAAAAAGGACGGGAGGCTGTTTTTACATGAGCTCACAAAGTGTGTGACGTTGTAAGGAATGAGAATTCTGCTTCTCTAGTGACAGAAGTTCTGGAGGAAGTTTAAGTTATATTGTATTTGGAACAAACGGTTCATGATCTTAATAGCTGAGAATACTTGTCTTTTGCTGAACAATGCTGTTTTCATTCGGTGTTTGTATAAGTAAAAATGTCAGATGAAGGGAACGAATGATGCAAGCATTATGAGTCCACTGGCACCTACCGAGATGTTACATTATTTACTCGTCATCATTAAAAATGCAAAACAGCGGTTCGGCGTATCAACATTTGCATGCATAATATTCCCAAGACTTTTCAATTGGACCTGCGCAGACATTATGGCCTGTGGCAGCTAGGCAGCTCTGCCCAAGTTTCTGGCGAAATATGCATGGCTAAAAAAATAATAAATTACCTGCATATGCTGCGTCAGCCTTGTGCTGCTGAATATTTCATGCACCTTGCTGTTACAGTAAACTGGCTGTTTAAAAAAACATTACCATCTGGGAGAGAAAAAATATATTTGTTTTTCCATGCTGACTTAAAATTATTGCTGGGGTAAGCCAACATACTCTCTAATGTCACACTGACGCAGGCCGTTGTACTGATGACTGCAAATAATGAAAAGGCCCTCTGCGAGTTGATTAATACTTAAATATGTCCTTCGGAGGGGCACATGGTTGTTAAAGAGCCATACGCATGCCATTACATTAACATTTTTATTTTTTTTTTTTTAGAAACTATTTCAATTTATGTACCTCTGTGGTAATATAATCATGGCGGGACAATGAGTACACGGCAATTTTCCCCATATAAAGATAATTCAAATTCTTTAGCAAAAAAAATGTTAATATTGTTTACATATATCTGTGCTAATAAAACAAAATGTTTAATGGTTTCTTGCACTCCTTGAGGCATAGATATTTTTGAATCATTATTTGTTGACTTCGGGAATTCCACGAAGTTGAATTGCTTGAGTAAATCTGTATTTATGCAAAAGGCTTAAAATGTGATATTCTTGTATTACGCAAGGATTGATTAATTAAATTAGGCTTTTGGCTACTTTTTTAGAGAAGAATAAGAGGAAAATTGCCAGCGCAGCATCTGCCTTTGAAGTGCAGCAAACGATGCTATTCTTATGGGATCCGCCAATAGCGGGTAAGTAGTTCAGTACCCACTCGTGTGGGCTTGATGTGCACTTGAGATGAATAACATGGAGATATACCTTCAGTAGCTTTCCAAACACACAATACAGCACCTGCGTCCCAAAAACTTGAAGGTTGAGGAGACTTCCTTGCACAGGAGCCAGTGGACATGGTGTAAAATCGTTTTCCAAGGAGCATCATTTCATTTTTAGGGGAGGGAACTGCTGCAAGGAGCTCATGGACGAAAGAAGTATAACGATTTGTTTATTTGTGATCAGAAAAAGTAACAATAACAGTGAATGTGGCAAGGGGAGAGACGGTAACCTACGGAGCAAAACGCTCATATTAAAAACAATTAAGTAGAGGAATAATAAAAAAAAAAGTACATTACCATGAGAACTGGGATTATAGATGGGGTATTTTATTCACCTCACAGTGTGCTATTTCATAGTCTACATGCTGCTGTTTTTCTTGTTAAAATATCAGTCAGCATTACATAATTTTAAATATTATACATCCAGCATTCAAGGTCCCATATCATGCAGTTTTTTTCCCCAAGTTATCAGTCTTGGATAATCTTACACCAAAAGGAAGGTTCATAAAATTTAGCAAAAACCTGGACTAAACCTGGACATTTCTGGACTAAATGCTGCCTGTCATTTTCTATCTTCAGAAGAATAGACTGCTTAGAGCAGGGATCTCCTCTCCGATAATGAGCTCTACAATCATTGGCCGGTGAGCTCTGGTAACATCAGTATTACGAGATAGAGAGAGGTGAGGAGGTTGAGCGAGGCTGTGAGAGAGAGGAGCGGACACGGGCAGCGCTGGTCGGGGTGAACAATGCAAAGCAAATCTGTTTGTGCCGTAGAGAACAACTGCCGAGAAATGAGTCTTCTTTATTGTTTTTCCCTCAATCCAGTTGTCCTTGTTTAGTTTTGTTTCCCCTTATTAGTTTATTAGCTTTCATTATTCAATTATGTACTGTGCTGTTCTGTGCCCCTCCCCCAAACTGTTTGCTATTGTTGATTGTCATGTTTATTTAAGTCCCCGGTCTACAATTTCTGTGGGATTGTTTCTCCTTATTTTCTTCAAACCTATTTAGCCAAGAGCGCTGAATTCCTGCATCTTCTGAAGTACTGTCTTTCACCACTTTATTAGGGATACCTCCCTTTTGTCAGCAGCACCAGTTGGGTAAGTTGGCTGGTCCCTCTATTCCTAGAGTTAGTGAGTGGGCTCTGTCCTGTGAGCCCTAGATCCCCGGATTGTCTTCCCAGAACTGACCTTTGACCTGCCCCAGACTACGGCTTGTTTATCCCTCTCTCCTCCTGTTCACTCCTCGCCTGACTCGGACTGTCCCAAACCAAGCTGTCAGAAACCATGAGACAGAATAGTGGATTTTGAGGTGCCTTTTCCTCTGTTTGTGCTACCAGCGGCTTTTGCCTTTATTATTAAACACGCCCATTGGGATTTTGTGGATCTGCGCCGGGTTCCTTCACTGCTGCAGAAATTTCCACCAAAGTGACCTGACTTTTCCACAGTTTCGAGTTACGACCCCTCAGCTGCCCAATGCCAGGACCTCTCAACTTTCTTGGCACTGAGCAATTTTAATATAGTGGACCATGGAGCCGCAAGTAAAGTGTATGTGTGTGCATGTGTGTTTTTGTACATGCTAACAAGTGAGAACCAAAAAATGTTATTTTTGCCTACTGAGTGAGGACACTATTGGGAGGTGACCTACAAAGGCAAATTGTGACTCACTAGTTAAGGTTAGTGATAAGGTTAGAATTAAGGATAGGTTAAGATTAGGGTAAGGGTTTGGGTCAGACATACATTGCTTTTTGTTAAGAGGAAAGGCCGTTGAGACACAGAAAGACTGAATGGAAGTCAATGTAATGTATTCACAAAGATTTAAGTACATGGATATGTGTGTGTGTGTGTGTGTGTGTGTGTCTGCGGTGTGTGTGATGTGTGGGCCGTGTTTACCTACCCTTGTGGATTCCAGATTTCCTTATCCTTATTTTTGGGTCCCCACGAAGAAATTGAACTATTTTAGGGTTAGGGGTTACGGTTAGGGTTAGGTTAAGAGTAGGGTTTAGTATGTACTGTTGAAGGTTAAGGTTAGGGTTAGGGTTTAGAGAATGAATGCAAGCCTATGGAATGTCCCCACAAGACATGAAAACCTAACATGTGTGCGCGCGCGCGCGCTCGTGTGTGTGTGTGTGTGTGTGTGTGTGTGGGTATGTGTGATTGTGAGTATGTGTGAGTGTGTGCATGTACATATAGTGTGCAGCAGGGACCTTTATCATCTGACTTTTTTTTGCTTTAAGTAACTTTTAGACCTGCCGTTAATAATTCTACTGTAAACGTTTCACGCAGGTGTAATCAGGATTATGCTAAAGTATATAAAGCACAATACACATCTCATCCAGCTAAAATCAGCAGAGTGAGAGCTAATGCCGCGGCCTCTGGCTTCCGCAGTCAGACTGTAACATGGTCAGGAGCAAAGGAAATTTCAGAGTTTAGGAAAATACAAAGAAAAAATAAAAATCCCTAGAACGGAAATTCTCAAGTGCAACCCTGACACAACTTTAACCATTCTCTTGCAGGTCTGCCTAACCTCAAGAACTTAAGAAACCACATATCGGGAGCATAAACTGTGGGGCGATTTTATTATTTTTACACGATTTACTATTCGTCAGGCGCCACACTACCAACTTTTAAAAATAGACATGATTTTTGTTATTTTGCAAACTCTAGACTTAAAGCTTCATTCACACCTCAATGGCGCAAGGGGACAGTGTTGGGAAAATGGTTGGATTTGCAGTATGGCATCATACTAACTTTTACTGTCAGAATCTTTTTGCTGCATAAGTAATTTTCCATTTTTCAACCATTAAAATAGCCATTTTGTTAAGTTAAGCATTTTGTAGACTCTGCACTTCTGCCAGAGCAAAGTTGTGAATTATACTGAATGAAGAACAGTAAATCTACGGTTAGTGTGATTTCTGAGTAAAGTTGAGCTACTGTGCATGAAAGGAGTACTTAATTCAAATTGTGTGAGTAAATATACGACCGTATACATTTTCTTTTATAGTTACAAGCTCTCAATGGAAGCAAGCTCCCAATAAAAGTGCTTTGGTGATGGTAAGGAGAAAAGCTGACTAACCTCAGGTACATTTGCAGCCCAAATGGCAGTCTGAGTAAACCCATAAAGACAAAACGGCGTGCACTAAGTCATGCACTCCGTTGGTTTATTTAATGAGGTATATTTGACAGTGCAGACCGCAGCAAGGAAGCCAGATGACCACGTACAAAATTGACAACACGAGTCAGAGTTTCGGATGTATCCTGTCACAATTCTCTGAACACAGGAATCAAACGAAGGTCACAGATGGGCCATAGAGGCATGTATAGTTAACTGAAGATGGCAGGTACGCACCTGCAAATGAAGAGGAATCAGAAGACAGTCCAGAGTCAGGCTGGAGCGAGCTGGAACACTCAAGGTCGGACTAGTTATAGTTCAAAGGACTGCTGTAAGGTCATTTACTAAGATGGCAAGCTGAATGAATCAGTGCACGCTGGACAGGCGCACTCTCCCGGACTGGAATGGAAAAGGCAGTGGAACACCGCCACTTATCAGGACTACAGAATCTGGGAAGAGTGTCTCTAATAAATAGATGTTTGCCTTCTTACATTGGGTCAAAGACAGAAAAGAACAATCCTGCTAAGCAGAGACAAAGACCAGGAATTGTAAAACACAAGATGAAAATTAACAAAGTGGAGAGGATTGCGCAAACATGAGCAAGGACACATGGAGGGATGGGAGAAGAACAAGAATAAATAATTATCTATAAGTAAATAATGGGAATCAATTAACAAAAAAAAAAACTGTACCATGGGAGGAAACAATTAATAAAAAAATCAGAAAGTGACAGCAAACATTATCAGAGAATTTTTGTCTTTGAAGCTGACTTAGCACTTTTTTCCCCATTTTGGCCAAGGTCAATTTCTCTGGGCCAAGTATCACAAAACAGGACAACAGAGTTTTCAGGATTGTTGCACTGAGTAAACTCAGAACTGAGAGACAATGTAGAACATGGACTGAAGTGCTGTTATTGTTTTAGTCTGTGCAGTTATCCTGCTAAAGCCCAAAGTTCACCAGGCTCTTAAACAGTACGATTTTGCTGCGTTGCATCAGATGGAGCTAATCGCACCCATTCTGTCAAATGTGTCAGTGCCCACAAGTAGAACGCATGCGCAGTGTCCTTCATGACCATGCCTGGCTTCACACAGGAAACAGCACTCTCTTCATTGTCTGTTGATTGCAGGCATTTTGCAGCAAAACGCCTGCCGCCATACCATCTGATCCAAGCTTGCCTCCAGTCGAGAAAAAAAGCAGAGGACAAAAGTTGAAAATTTTGAATATCATGCAAATGAATACAGTGCTTGCATGGCAGGAACCAATCACATTTGCCCAAAGACCTGGACCGAGCAGAACTCTCCATGGACAATTTGAAGCAATTCTATTTGATGGTATGAAGTCAACCTCCATTCGGCGGTGCTCTATATAATGAGTGAGTCCACATTCCGAACGCAGCTTGAATGCGGAGCAGAAGACTTACGCATTTTTATTGCGTACTGGGGCTTCAAGTCCTGAATACATAGCGCCACTAAATTTACACATTGCGTCTATTAAGGATCGCCTCATTTCTCGGAAGCGCCAAATTCACTTGGGAATGTATATAATCGGTTGTAGTCATATATAAAATCACAATCCGTGAAAGTACTTAGTTTATTTCTCTGCAAGTAAAGCTTATCCCCAAATACCCCATGGTTTCATTGCTGAACTCAAAATTATTCCCTTTCTCAGTAGTAGTGCACATCTCTAAACAGGATAATGAATGAACAATAGAAAGTATTTTTAACCTGTTAACTGTCACTGGGCCCTAATTGGGGCCCTACGGAATTTTCAAACAAATTTTTGAATCCTTCATTTGTAAACGATGATGTAAATCCTCAACCAATCCAGGCAAACGATATACCATTTGAAAGCTTAGACGCTCAGGATTTCATTTCTATCCACATTTTTGCCCTATGTCAGTCATAACAAATACAATAAATCAATTTCTCAACATAGACACCACATACTCGAGTGCAATGAAACATGTCAGTCCTCATCATCAAAGTTGTGTTGTGACAGTCAAACCATGTATTATCCGTTCCATTTGGTCTTGCGCAGACTTTATTCTAGTCTCAATTACTCTCTGACAGTAAGTCACAACATTTTATGATGCATTTCATGGAAAACCTCTATGCCTTATCTTTCCAATGAGACCATGCATGTGTAATAGAACCATTGTATGTGGGAGCAAGGAGGATTTGAAATGTGATATACCAATCCTGTCATGGTGTTGGCCTGCATGCCCTCCCCCTGCTGCATTCTTCACCTCTACCTTAACGGGCAACAGGTGTCGCTCGTTGGAATGGAGGTGAAGTGTTTGTATTTAAGGGTTGGCTGCACCTTGCTTTGGTGCAGCAGTATTCTGTTTGTGTTCCTTCAGCCCTGCTACGTTTCTCCGTGCTGCTGCTTCCCTCCGGGGTTTTACTTTTTATATCTTAAATTAAAGAGTTTTATATTTTTACTCAGCCTGTGCGTTTGGGTCCCTAATTTCTTTTTGGGAACATGGTCCCAGTGCCCGCTGGCTTCATGTTTTCTGCCGGCGGGACTAATCCATGACAAATCCGGGCCAAATGTGAGAAAATGCAGGTGACAGTCAAAAGGTTAAAAACATGATATTTAGCAACAATTCCCCATATACGAAGCTGAGGAAAGGCAAACGGAACAAACCAACACAAATGTGGAATGCCGAAGCACAAATTGTGAGATAATGAGCTGCTAATGAAACATTTCCAGTGCACATTGCAGTGGCGTGTATGGTGGAAAACACCCGTGAAACAGAGCTGCTTACATGCTCAACGGATATTCGAGGCAACTCGTTCATTTTGCTTGGAGAAATACCCCAATGAGGGCTGCATATTTGTGATGTAAACACTGCAGTTCATATACTGTGTACCTTTGCTGCTACATTTCAACTGTGAAAATAATTTAGAGCGCAAATATCAATGCCTGTGAATTTAAGTCGGTTTAATGGAGAAGAGAGCATCTGTAAGATTACACGACTTGATCTATGCGACAACAAACGTCTGTATATTTTGGCAAGGCGGCTGGCTGGCACTCCAGCTCTGAGCTGTGACTCAGGACCATTTTAATATAGAAACCCAATTCAAGACCACTTTAGCCCTCGGGCACCTGTTATCAACCATTCAGAAAGAGAAGGTGCTGATAGGTCAATAACTCTGAGCCTTTTGTGATGTCACTCATGCATAAGCTCCCACCACGATAATGAAAGGAAGGAAAGAACTGAATTGAATTTATGGGCAACTTTAATACATCCCATCACCTCCTGCTCATCCCTTGCTCAGAGTTCACTTATAGCCTCCTGCATTGAAATTTTAAATAAGCAAACTATAAAGGGCTTCCATGAATTATGATGGTAAAGTGTGCTTTCACGGCAGATTTTATCCTCCTGAGGACCTTTGTCTCTTCTTTTTCTCGGTCTTGCGCTTCTTCAATCTCCGTCTATCGGTTCTGCCTCTTTTCATGTTACATCTCAATCGCTCATAGAGAATCACACGAGGGACTGGGGGGAGGGGTGGGGACTGTTTGAAATTTTTCTGTTTGAAATTTGCTCGCAGCCAAACGATAGTGACAGTGTGTGATCATTACAGCCTTCAGTTTGCCACTAGCAGGCCCGTGTGGGAAGATTCAAGGACTCAGCTCAGTCAAAAAGAATCAAGACTCCAGCATTCTTTGATGTCACTGACCTTTGACCCCTTAAAAAATGTGCATTTCCCATAAAAATGTGTTGATATTCGAAGGTCTCTGAATCCTGTATGCTGGCATGCAACAGCATCATAATCATTGGGCATTGTCCTCCTCCATTGGACCTGAAGGCTCTCAGACAATTCTGCCAACGTAGACTTGTAACACAAATATGAGAAAAATCTGACTCAAAATGACCTATCCTGTGCAATCCCCCCGTTGACCCATCTGTTACAGAGCCTGAATATTATTGCACACAGAGGCTGGTGCCTATCCCAAACCTAGCGGTGGTAATATTAATCCTTGAAGTGCTGAATTTTTACTCACCTTATCCCTCCAAAAGTTAATCATTCGTTATGTAGATGAAAAATGACCTTCAGAGGGACTCTCAGGTACCTGTGAACCCTTCTGAAGGTCATTGCCTACTAAAAATGGACAAAATTTTTGACCATTTCAAGGCTAAAATCCAAAATTTTGCTTTGTACATTTTGTGCCTTGCATGACTATGGCAGTGATTAGTTTGTTAAGGGTTAATTCTATAATTAAGAAATATCTATATTAACCCTTTAATTGCCTGCTCAACCTTTTGGTCGGACACATTTTGAGTCATTGTATCCCAATTGAAAGATGAACTGATTGGATGTTTTTTCAGCATAATATAACTCAGCCGAGTGTAAAAGATGGCGTAATCAGGTTCAGTTAAGTTCAACACATCTTTCAATTAGATACAGTGACTCAAAATGTGCTCCACCCAAAAGGTTCAGGCAGTTAAAGGGTTAAAACCAAAATGATATGAGCCACAATGCTGAAAAGACTTTAAGGAAGATCAACAAGCAAAAATGTCCAAGTGAGACAAATGTTTACTGATGATCTACTGAAAATAAGCAATAGGTTAGAACTTATCCACTGGTAGCATGGATAAATTTAAATGGAACAATGCATGTCACGTTTAATGAAACCAAAATGCTTTTTTCTTCTGCTTAGATGTGATTTAGGTTAAGATCTCCATGAATTATTCTCATTGTTCAGACTAACCCTTAGAGCGCCGAAATAAATTTTCAAAAAATTATAAATTAAATTATCTCGAGCTGTTGACATCCTGTCATATGGTGACTTGTTTTAGGGAGATCTTTTAAACAAGTCGCCACATGATAGTTTAACAGCTTTAAATTTGATATCTTATACAAAAGTATCATTGAGCAACGCTATTTGTATTTAGCACTTTAGGGGTTAATTTTTACGAGATATCTAGCCTGAAGAAAATGTCTAGCTTAAATAGCAGCATGCTGAACTAATATTCTACATCGGGGGTGTCAAACTGACCCGTAAAATGGCCAAGAGTGTGCTGGTTTTCAATTCTACCAAGCAGAAGCACACCTGAAACCACTGATTTAATCAACTGATCTAGGCCTGCACCACTGATTATTTGTATCAGGTGTGCTTCTGCATTGTCGGAGTGAAAACCTGCAGCCTCTTGGCTCTTTTACAGGTCAGTTTAACACCTGTGGTCTACACGATACATTGTGCTGCATCCCTTTGTCAAGATAACAGCTCCGAGTCTTCTCTAGTAATATGTACGAGAGGTTGGAGAAGACATGGCAAGCGATCTGGGACCATTCCTTCCTGCAGAATCTCTCTGGATCCTTCATATTCCTTGGTTTACATTTATGGATTTTACTCCAAAGAAAAATCATAAAACTCACACAGACTGGAGGAGAAAATTAAAACTCTTTTCAGTAAGCTGAACAGTTCAATTCACAGCTGTCGGCCAAAAATACCCGGACTTCCAAAATGGAGAACGGTTGAACATAGTGAAGGAGTTGATTGCTGGCTGAATTCCAGCTCAAGAGCTTCATAAAGAATGTTTGCATGGAAATTTCACCCTGACATTTCAATTAAGCAGGTGGTGATGGTGTGGAAGGTGCTGCAGGTGACTGGCTGCAGGGGTGATTGGGCACAGTCTGATGCAGAGCAAAGATAGCTGAGTGGCTAGATGGCGGCTGATTGTGTTACCTTTTAAAACGTGGTCTGCCACATCCCGCTGGGAGCTCGTGATTTTGTCTCGTCTCGTTACCTGCCAGGACTGATTATGCGGGTCCGGCTGCTCTGCGCTGTTCGAATTACGCGTGGCCTTCGCCTATAATAAGCCACCAGCAGTTTCACAGAATCTACAGAAACTCACCACGGCTCTTCTGAACCTCCTCCAAGAGTCAGAATTAGGAAGTATAAAAAGTATTTCAGCCACGTCTCAATTGAGTACGGTTTTTTTTTTCTGCCATATTTTGAAATCCTATTATTAAACTTACACTGCTGTTTGCACTTTGCTACTAGAATAAAACTCACTGGTTAGGTGTCAGGGGGGCTTAAATATTGAATTGAGAGAATCTGGTCTTGTGCGAATATATAATGCTAGGTTCCCACTATCACGATTGGCGGCACGTTTGAAATCGTGATCCTAATCGTGGAGTAGTCGTGGTGATCCTATGAGATCTTATGAGATCTTGAGGTCAGTCGTGGCAGTCATGTTGATCAGAGAAAATTTTGGACGATTCAAAAATTGGCTACGATCAACACGACTAATTGTCAACCATGATCATCGCATCACCTCGTATCCAAAGCTGAAATTTTAAGCCGTGTATTTTGCGTGTATTCGCCTCTTTGCATTGACTTTGAATGCAATCTGTCGTGCGAAAAACTTGTTTCGCGTCCCGTGTGAAAGCAGCTTCAGAGAAGTTCCGCGATCAGCTACGAATGGAGTAATGGAGCGCACGACAGTGGGGAGTAAGCATAAGGATTCCACCCTTGCTCTCTTGCAAACTACAACAGCACGTTTAATGATGACTCTGCAAGAGTTTTCCTTGTGTTGTCCATCCAAGAGCACATCTGCTCACCTTTAACTCTTTGATGTCTTCCAGCCACAACTCTTTTTCTCTGGATAATACGAGTAATGTAGAGAAAGGTTGCGTTGAGGTTTCCGGTCATGAATGCACTCAGCTGTGTGTGTGTGTGTGTGTGTGTGTAACAGAGAGAGCAAGAGTGAAGTGGATCTTGCGCTTCAATCATTGACTTGTCCCCTGACAGAATGAAAGGCAGAGTCGGTGAATATAATTGGCACTGGCACACTGCACAGAGGTCACATTCAACAAGAAATAACCTCTGACGATTTACAGTAAATAACAATCCGTCATCTGTGCTGATGGAGATGTGGTGATGTATACTGCAGCTCTCTGTGGTAAATACATTGGGGCACGGAAAGAGGAAAATCATGTCTTGTTCAGAATCATTAGTCATCACCTTCAGGTATAGATTAGTGCCAGAGAACAATAAATGATTGCAATAATTTATTTATTTATTTATTTTTTTACACCATAACGGACAAGGACAGTAATTTGTTCTCATCTGTTTTATAATGCAAAATTGATGTATGTACCTAAACTGTGTGTGCGCATGTGCGGGCATTGAGTGTGCGTTTCAGGGGCAGGGATATGTTCATCTTTCTCGCTTGAGACGGCGGAGGTCATTTGTCAGAAACTGATAAGAATGTAAGCACACCAAGCTGCTCCACTAATTTAGCAGTTAACATTGAAGTGATGGAACCTTCCTCTGCGGCATTAGTCAACGTCACCGCTGTGGCAGTAGCGGTGCCTCCTCTTCTGTGTTCACGCGCTTTCTCATTCCCTGAAGTTCCCCCAGAATATATTTCCAACTGAATATTACGGAAGCACCTCTTCCTATTTCAGTTTTTTCATATTTTAATGTTTTATAATGGGCCATTTTATTAAAGATATTCGTTTTACATTCACTAGTTGTAATTGACATCAAATTGCTGCATTATGTTAGTTTATTGGTTCTTTTGTTTTGTGTGGTGTAGCGAGTTACAATGTACCATATAAACACCCTGCCCTACCTGACGGAAGCATGCAGGATTTGAAGATCAAATGAAGGCATGGATGGAAAGCAGATGGGTGCAGATGGGTGAAAGTGGCTCTATTGATGCATTCCCATCTATTCAACGAGCAGAGCACTTGCCTTCATTCCACTGTGCTCCCTTCACCTCTCTGCCATGGATGTGAACACACACAGGCACACACACGCGCGCACGCACACACACACAATGTATAACCGTGTTGGATGTTCATAGGCGTGATCGTTGCCTTGAAGTTTATCCTATAACCATGAGGCAGAGAAAGAAACAGGGAGTATGATTGAGAGAAATTAGAAAGAGTCACGCTGCATACCGTTCTGAGGGCCAGTCACTTACTTAAACAATTTCCCTCAACAGTTTTCGGCAAGTACCCTTCAAGAGCTTATCCATTAGACTAAACTGTGAGCAGATTTGTGCAAAAACAATGCAATGGTAGAAAATATGTCGTCAAATACGTATATAGTATGTATAGGAGAACATACAACGTAAATGAAAATGGCTCCTCAGTGCAGTCAATTCAGTATCAGCCTGAAGCAGTTCAAAGCACTGCAACCACGAAATAGAATGGAATTTAAAAAGATGAAATGCTGAAAGGCAAGACTCAAAATGAATTTCACATGATCTTTGTCATGGTAATGGTTGCTAGAAAACAGGAAAGGGCATTACTGCTACCTACTGTACTCATTTTGAGCAAAGAACTTGGATGAGTTACTCACTTGCCATTGAAGATACACCATTTTTTTCCATAAATACATTTTCCACTTGAAATTTTTTTTTTCATGGGTTGTTTTGGGAATTTAGCTTGTAAATGTATATTGTCCTCATAAAATTCTCTTTTGCCATCATTCGTCTACATGAGGTCTGTCGCAACGTCCCTCTCTCCAAAGTGATGTACAGAGGCGCAGGAAACAGGCTCATTCTAAACGGGCTGATGCACAGTGACGACATGCTGTTGTTTGACCTGTCAACCTTTACAATTACTTGTAGTAATAATGTGTATTGTACTTAGGATTAACAAGATAAGGACCATCCAGATTGTGGCCAACGCTGGATTCAAAAGCCAGCATCTGTCTGTGAGGGTGCGTTCAGGAGCCAGTCGCGAGAATCCAGGATCTTAATGAAAGTGGTTTTATTAAGGGAGGAGGAAAACCCCCGCAGGGCCGAAGGCAACAGTACAAAGTCCACAATCCAAAAATCACAATCCACAGGGCAGAATCCGAATCGAAAAACCAGGGCAGCAAACACAATAATCGTAGTTGGGCAGAAAAAGGGTTCAAAAACAGATGCAGACAAAAGTACCAAAAACAGAGCCAAAAATCGTAAGTCTGACAGTCCAGTCAGAAGAGTAACACTATGAGTACAAGGCGAAGACGAGAGCAGCACAGGTAAACAAGAGAAACATCTGACAGGGAACTTCTGTGAGAAGACTCCTAATATACACATACGGGAGGTCACATGCTAAACAGAAAACAGGTGCAGGAAGTCAGACTAATTACGAAGGAGGGAACATGAGGGAGAACCTAATCACATGAAATAGGCGAAAGCCAAAACGCGAATAGGGATCACGGGACAACCTATAGACAGATATACGGCTCCGGTTATGGAGTTCTAACATGCATAGATAATGAGAGAAGGACAGAGTGAGCAGGTTTGGAGGATCCACTGAAACGCAGCAAAGAAGATTAGGTAAAGGCAAGAGGCAGAGACTAGAACAGGGCGAGTGCTGAGACCTTATTAATCAATTAGTAAGGCGCAGCTATACAATCCCTAGCACTCGTTAGTAAGTTAGTATTATATACAATGTTAGTTTAGTTTAGTAACTTTAGCAAAAATAACAAACTGTTAGTACTGGTTAGTTATATAGAAAAGCAAGGCGAAGGAAGTAAACGAGATTGGAAGGAATGTTTGGAAACCCAGAAACTATGAAATCACCTAAACATGTGACACGCAGTACTGGGGCTGTCAGCAATCACAAGACATGAGACCAGACAGGGGGAGACAAAGTGCAATGCATGGGCAAAAACGAAAACATGGACCGGAATGAAAACAGGGCAATAACAAAAACATGGCAAAACTAAACTAAGACAAAACATGAACATAACCAGGCGACCAAATCACAATACACAATACAAGGCATAGTCCGGCAAGGCAGAGATAATAATCCAGACATGGCAGAATCATGACACTGTCACGATACATTGGTGTGTTAGTGCTCTTGGCATGGGGTATTGAACACTTGTGTTTGTATTCTTGATGCTGATGGACATTCATACATTTTGGAGCAACATATGCTGTCAGAGAACATCTTATCAGAGATGCTTCTATTTATCACAACAAGACAACGGCAAGCTACGATCTGCATGATAATAAATAAATATCACGTCTTCACCAAGCTAACAAATGTTTCGGCCAAATAAAAAATAGGTTAGCTAGCCTCTACATTTCAATATACACTGTATGTATGTGTATGTACACATCCCGCCGTCCCACAGATGCTAGCCACAAGCTAGTACTCGGTTTGATGAAAACAGATGTAAGCAACAGTTTGATAAGTAGGAGGAGACTGGCGAGTTCGTTGGACCACTATGAATCATGGGAAATAGAACGTTCGGGGATTATGGTGGATGGCTCTGGATATGATCAGCGTAGACGTGACCTCAGACTGAGTGAAGACGGCAGCCTAAGAGAATGGGAGGGACTCTAGTAATTCGAGAGTGCCCATTGGTTAGCTTCACATCAGAATAGACTGGCAAAGCAATCCACCAATCACACATAGTGATTGATAGATGAAGCACACATAAAGCTCTCTCTTAATGGCTGTCTACCTCCGGCTGTGAATCACGTGGGATATTGTGTGCTTGCTGTCAAATAGTAGTAAATCAGTTTCTTATCTTGAGTTTTCATTGGGTGGGCAGAGCTTTCCTCAGGGTGAAAATGCATACCCCCTCACCCCCCCCCCCCCCCCCCCCGGTAACGCCCCTGATATCAACATGCTCATGAACAACAGAAGGACCCGAAGACTATAAATAACAACTGTGTTGCATGACAGAAGACTATTTTCCCAAGTGAAAAACAAACATCCTCACAATACAGTAACTGGCTATATTGAACATCATCCAGAAGGTGGGTGCATGTGTGTCAGTGACAGCAATCAAAAAATTTCACTGTAAATACAGAGAGTTTACCACAAGATGCAGACCATCAATTAGGATTGAAAACGGGAAATTTGCCGGAAGGAAAAAAAAACTAAATAACTTGTACAGTTCTGGAACAGCATCCTTTGGGCAAATAAGATGAGAGATGAAGATAAACTTGTATTTGAAAATGATGAAGACAAGAGCATGGATCAGGGAATGTTCTGGTCCAGAGCATATCACCTCATCTGTGGAGAGTGGTCATTGATTGGCATGTTTGGCCACCTATGGAAGTGGTGCAATTGTATTTATTGCAGCCCCCAGACAAAATCGGGGTTACTATGGATTTGGCCTTGTCACAGATTCCTGTCTGCATCCACTGCCGCCGCCGTAGAAATTTCCTTGTGGTTGCTCTACAGACCACACATTTAAAGCTATTTCTTTTATATCTGGTAAGAATTTGGCAATGGTTAGGACACGGCCCTATCAATTTTGGTTGCCATGGTAACATAATTCACAAAATAATAAACAATTAATAAACAAATTGAACACCGATAATAACCAGTGCTCTCCTGCTGAACCCTTCAGTGAGTCTAGAACAGGGGTAGAACTGGTAATTTATGGAACTACCTTTTGATGAGCAGCAGGCTTTGCGATGCAGTGATATATTGTGGTGCCTATCGATTGGGGGCTGCACCCATTGGTCGTGGGCGACGGTCCTGTCTAGTTGATGATATGACTGCTGGCAAAAGCAGCAAGATGAATTCTAAATCGTATTGAGCTGCATTATCCGCTCAGATAAATGCTTCAAAAGTCATTGAATGGTGAGTCACAGTGTAGATGGTCCTGCAATATACCGCAAAAGACACCTAAGACTTTTAATTAGGCGAGAGAGAGTTTAACCCTTTGTTATATGCCTCTTTTTCCCTTTGCCTATTAAGGGTGGTGGATGGAATTGGTTACTCTACTAAGCACTATGCAACAAAGGGCTAATGCTCTACAATGGCCGAGTCGATCACCTGACCTGAGTCCCACTTGAGCGTGTATTTGATTTCCTGGTGGCACAACTGAAGGCAAAATGCCTGGAGTCAAAGACTGCTGCAGTAAAGGGCTGGCAGAGCATCACCCAAAAAGAAACTCAGCATCTGGTGATGTTTATGAGTTCCGAACTTCAGGCTCAATGGCTGCAGATTTGTAATTAAGCTCTAAAAAAATGATGATTTAACGGCATCCAAATACTTTTGAGCCCCTAAAATTGGGGGTTTGTGCACAAAAATAGTTTCCTGCATTAATGTTCCTCGATCATGTCACCATGTACACAGCCAATTAGCTATTAACCTGTCGTTCTAGACATTACAAGGCAAAGGGACCCCACAGAATAATGACAGAACTGATGAGCTGATTGACTGAAGTCGAGAAGTTCTTACCTCAGGACAGTCACTCCATGTGATGTCAAGAGAGAACGGATCGGCTGCACTTAGTGACATGATAAGGGAATTTTCAGAGAACGTTGGTGTAAGAGTATAGTATATTTCTCTGTGGTACTGTCTGTACTCTGTGTGATTGCTTTCATTATGTTGAGCAGGATTACTGCTTTGCCCACGTTCTTGTCACCAAGCGGCTGAGATTGTCGACATGATCAAAGGGATAGAAAAAAACCTTGTAATCTCCTCTTACGTGCATCTCTGCCATCACTTACCGCAAGAGTGCTTTCGATGAAGCTATTTTCAGGCGACACACAATGGCCTGAATGCCCCGCTCTTCCAGCAGTGACTTTCATTACGCAACTTGCGCTGAACTAGATGTACCCTTCCAAAAAGCACTGGTAATCATTGCCCAAGTTCAATCGCACTGATATCCTCCATATCAATGATATTTTACATAGGTCTATCCATTACTTGTAAGACATGACAAACACAGGGCTATTACTGTGTGGTATAGATGTCATACAGTGATTATACTCAGTGTAAACCTTTAAG
Organism: Gymnothorax reevesii; assembly: GCA_029721435.1. Taxonomy (NCBI): domain Eukaryota; kingdom Metazoa; phylum Chordata; class Actinopteri; order Anguilliformes; family Muraenidae; genus Gymnothorax; species Gymnothorax reevesii. The sequence continues at coordinate 49,171,243 of CM056589.1, read as the reverse complement.
AACGCAGCCACATTGAAGTACAGAAGTACTGTACATTGTACAACATTGTACACATTGTATTCAGATTAAAAGATTAAAAGTGCACTACCAAGTTATTTCATTGATTCAATGTAAAAAAAAAAAATTGCATTTGCATGACAAAAACGATGCATGCGTGGGATGAAATTTGTAAACGTGTTTGAGTGTTCTAAAATAAATGTACTTATGAGCAAGAAAGATAATGTTTATGTGCATGCATATGTTACAGTGTGTGTGAGTGTTGTGTGTGTGTCTGTGGTTCTTGTTTACCTACCTTGTGGGGACAAAATGGCCCCATAAGTAATGGAATACCAGATTTATTCATCCTTTTGGGGACTTTTTCAGGTCTTCGTGAGGAAATTGAGCTGTTTTAGGGTCAGGAGTTAAGGTTATGGTTGGGATAAGGTTAGGGTTAGGTTAGGGTTAGGTATGTACTGTTAAGGGTTTAGGTCAGGGAAAGGGGTTAGGGAACAAATGCAAGTCTATGGAATGTCCCAAGACATGAAAACCCAATATGTTTGTGTTTGTCTGTGTGCGTGTGTGTGTGTGTGTGTGTGTGTTTGTATGCATGCTTGTATGTGAGAGAGAAAGAGACAAAGATAGAGTGGGTATAGAAGTATGTATATAGGCTGTATGCTGTAGTCAACAGTTGACAAGGGAAGAGTCGAGAGCAATACATGACTACCATGGGATTTCGTCCTGTAGCAATGTTCTCGAGCTTTAAAAATGCCTCTTTATCAGATGTCAAAATCTATCATTCTCCTATCTACCTAAACCTTATTCACCTTCCAGCTCCTCCTTCTTCAAGGATGTGATTATATTGTGCTGAGCTGGCAGTATCGACTTCAAAAAAGAATGCCCTTGACTGTGAGGTAGTACTGAGATCAATATAGAGTTGAAATGTTCTGTTAAGATTTTTCTCCTGCAGTCTAAAGCACATCGGTGTCCTGGCAACTGAAAATTGCCAGTAGTTATGAGTGACTGAATTACTGGTGTAACTGTCCAGGTAGATTTCCAGCCTCTCATTCAAGCAAGTTGGGAAGTTATGCACAAGATTGCTCGTTTTGATAAAATATTGCATCCATTTAGTTTGCACACCAGTTACCCTTTCCCTCTGAATAAAACTGGCTTTCAGCAAAATTTGAACCCAAACGCCAGTTGCCGAAGTGGGTTCTATGCAACTCCTTACAGTTCAATGAAATACACTGCCTCTACCTAGTGGTAAAAAAGCAGAGTGCAGGTGACTAAGGCACATCTTTCATAAGGCTGAAATATGAATTTCATGATGGGCTGCAACACCGATTTAGAAATTTTGTAAGAGTGATAAACCACATGATACAAAATTTCAGAATTTTTGATATTTTGCAAGTGATAAGGGGCATGAGAGATGAGAAGACAGGAATTAAAACAAGTATGAATATTATCAACATGAAATCAATTATATCTTTAAAATGCACTGTCCCAATGAATGAAAACTGGGGAGGAAAAAAGCTTGAAACAATTGATTTTACTTGAGCATTCTTCACTCATTTTCCTTTATCAAAATATTTTCTGATTATTAGCATAATTAGCATAATCAACTGCCAAATAAACACACATCTCTCTGAATACAATGTCAGAGCGATTAAAAAAAGCAGTTCAAAAATATGTTTCATTCACAATGTAACCTACACTTTTATTTCACCTTTGCTCAATGCACACTACCTGCTTTGATTGTTTAAATTAAACTATGAGCTACATGCATCTACAATTTTGAATAATCAAGAGTAAAATGTGCCAAATTTTGAATGCCATTACAAATTTCATTTCTTGTCTAATCATTGCATGAAGTTCTCGCTGCACTTGATGCTGTTGAGTATTTTTGAAGTGCGCACATTGTTAAGTAAGGGGTGATGTACAGCGAGCCAGTCATCATTGCAAAAAAAAAAATCTCAACAGGATGATGACAAACCTCAAACCAAAGCAATGGGTCTTGAATCACCCTGAAGGGATTAATTTTGTCACAATGATCGGCTTGGTGTACACTGTTCTGCTAATTACGAGTCTAATTACAAAAGAAATCAACATTTTGAAACAACATCCTGATTTAAAAATTATTTTATTAATTCAAGAATGATTTTTTGCTTCCATTTAAAATATAGTCCATTAGATCCCATGGTTTCATGGCGTACGCTGCATAGCAAGGGTCTGTTATTCATATCAGCAGTCTGCCATTCAGAAATAGCAGATCATAGAATGCCAAAATTGACGAATCAGAATTTAGTATTTAAGCAAAAAGGAAAAGGAAATTGAAAGGAAAGTGTGAAGACCATAGGACATATAAAACAAAAGATTTTTCTCTCGTCACCCAAAGAGTTGTGGAAAGCCTAAATGAAGTTTATGCGTATTGATGGCCCGGCGGCTGACACAATTTCTCCTAAAGCAAATATTGAGGAAATGAGCTATGTGATATGTGCAATGTGTCGTGCACAACCACAATGGTGGTACAAGTCCAAGTCATCAGCAGGATTCTTACAGATGTTGGACCAAAAAAAGAAGTCAGTTTTGGGAGACTAGATGTTTTAGTTTTTGGCTGAAGTTTTTTATTTTTCAGCACCCAGAGGATAGGTGTATTTCATTTTACTCTTACAAGAAGGCTAAGGATCTTCACAAGGAGTTGTATTTTACAGGTAACTTTATTGATTGTTCAGATGTCAGCAGAGCACCCACAACTTGTGGTTGATGTCCTGTGTGTTATCTTTGAATGAATGGCCGCCATTAGTTGCCACAATAAATATTTTTCAAAAGTGGACGAATTGTTAATTTACTTACATTCCCTATTAATTTACAAAGATAACCCTTTAGAGGGCAGGCTCATTTCAGTCGAAATGGGTGAAACCCGCCAATGCACTTTGGTAAGACGTACTACCACTGACAAGCATACCACATATTATTCATTCTTATGAACATTTTTACTGAAAATTTGCTTATTCTGCCATATTTCATCAATGAGATAAAATTCATGAGTAGGCAAAAGACAACAACTTGTTAAGCGTAGTTGCTTACAAACTCCATCCCCGAACATCCTAAGTGGATGCTGGTTTTTATTTCAACCTTAATAGCAGTCTCAGAATTGAGTCAGTAAATTGCACTATTCATGCTTGCGGGGATTATTTACCCTTTGAGGCTACATCATCAGACACCGTCATTTAGTATGCTTTGAAGCATTAAGGTTTTATCATATGGCTTTGTATTGAAATTGTTTTATTTCAAATGGTGGAAAAATTTTAACAGATAAAAAAATTAACTGGCTTCTAATATTAGTCCACACAGGAATTGTGGGCACGACATATGGTCACTAAAACTATTCAAAGGCAAAACAGATTTGAAGACAAAACACATCATGCAGCTTAATCATTTGTTAGTTTGCTTTTGGGGAAAAAAAGACATTTGGAAAGAACTAAAGGCGTATTCCCACATAAGAAGACTTGCGTGTTCTAATTCACTTCCTGCTAATGAAGGGCGCTGATTAGAATCCATGAGACTACTGGCATCTGTGAGCCTTTGTAGGTGAGCATAAATCCTTAACATTTTTACACTCAGCTTGTACAAAACCAAACATGACTGCTCTGCCCAAATTTATTAAGAGCATTCATATCCAATTCAGATATGCTCAAAGGTTTTATTAAATTCTGAGTTAATCATAGCATTTTATAGCATATAATAGCAAAATGAAGTGTTGCTTATACATTTCAGCACAAGTTGGATGCATATGACAGAAAAACGTGGCAGGTTTTTCATATCGAGAACAAATAATCAGAGATACCTGAACTGGTTGTATGCAATTTTGTACTGAAGACCAGTGGCGGTTCTAGAACCGGGAATTGGGGGGTGCAGACACGTCCCTTTATGAAAATTACTCCTGGCTAGTTCTCAATCATTTTCCTTGACTGACGCATTTTCCAATTATCATAATTTGCAACTGAAGACACGGTTTCTCTCCATATGCGATGGAGCAGCGATGGGCTAAATTCAGCACAGTGGCAGAACCTGAACTGAGAATTGTGACAAAACATCCGTTTAAAACAGTTATTAGTCCTGACCTGTTCTCAGTCATTTTCATAATTAACAAAAGGTTCACTCCGAGAGCGCTCCACAGTTAACAGGTGCTTCTTGTTCTCCCCGATTAGGTAAGACGACAATCATTCATCTGGAGGTGTATTTGCTATATTTAAATCAAAGGTATTCAAATTTGCATACCTGTCGACTCTCTCGCAAATAGCTTGAGCAGCACGCTGCCTTTTTAAATGCCGAGTGCCACGCAATACCGAGAGTAAAAGGCGATATTTCATTGGAACACGGACCTGATCAATCAATGCGAAGCACTGGCCTATTAATAAGTTAATTATTTTTCCGTAGTGAATTTCACCCATGATTTCATTGGTGTTCGATCGCAAATGGAGAGAAACCGTGTCTTCAGTTACCAATTACGATCACTGGAAAACATGTCAGTAAAGGAAAATGATTGAGAACTAGCCGGGACCAATTGTTATAAAGGGACGTGTCTGTGCCCCCCAATTCCCGGATCTAGAACCGCCACTGCTGAAGACCTTGATTAGTAGAATCGGGTGCGTAACTGCTTATTTGGACTGAAACCTGGCACCCAAACTGGCCCATTCTGGCTAAGACTGAGGACCCCAAGGCAATGGAAAAGCACAGAAAAATCTGTATTTGGGTAGAGGAATCAAATATCATAATACAGAATTTTCTGTATGCTGGCGTGAAAGGATTAAGCACGTTTTCATTTTCGAGGCCATAAGCCATAGGTGGTGAGTCACCACTGTCACTGTCTGATGGTGAGTTGCTGCCCTCTGCTGGACAGTACCTCACATGGCTCCCTTCCTGCCTCCCGAACTCATACTTCATCAACTAAGTTTAGAGCGTAGCATGAAAAGTCAGTTTACGGAATGGTCAGATGCATTTTGGCCACTGTAATTACAGACAGTTCAAGCAAAGCATTTGGTGCAATGTACAAAATGGCTGGATTTCAAGTGAAAATAGTCATTATATAGTAAGTATGAAATGCAAGGTTCTGAAAGTTAGTTGTGCATGAGTTCATATGGTGTTCTAAATAGTACTGTAGTTGCAGGCACTTGTAAGATTTAACTTAGTAGTGACCCCCCCCCCCATTACACAGCAGCATTTTTCTCCATTAACTCATTACTAGCATGTGATGACTATTTGGCTTTAAATTCAGAGGACATGCAGCTTTCACTGATGCTATGTATGCTGGCAGGGCAAAAGGCATCAATAAATTAGATTTTTTTTTAGAGTGTTTAAAATAAAATTAACGGCGAAGTTAATCAATTTCAGATAATTTATCACATTGTAATCCTGGTTTTTAAGCCTACTGTAGGCGCAATGTTAGCCTTTCACCATTTGCATCTTCAGCACATGCAAATAAACTATGCAAAACATGAGAAAAGGTTTGAGCATGAAATTTGAAATGTAATTTCTTTACCCAACCACATGAAGCATATTGATTGCTTGATAAATATTGTGAGCGATCAGATGACATCAGCTCAGATTTTTAGGGCCAACAACAAAAAGCCACATTTTCCGTTAAATTCGTCGCGTTCACTTGAATTTTTGAGTGTCCACGGTTGCAAAATCCTACAATTAATCAGGTCTGCAAGGGGGTCTGCTTCAGCTTCATGGATTTTCCAAGGGTCTGCTCAGCAGTAGACTTTGCTGGTCTTTACCAGGGGGAATACACAGTATTTACAGTAGTAGAAATGTCACAATTTAAAATAAATAAATAAACAAATAAATAAATAAATAAATAAAGGCATACATAAGCGATTCCAGAAAAAGAAAAGCAGAAAAGAATGATTTTATTTTACATTTACACTGCCTGACCAAAAAAAAAAAAAGAATGGATTTAAATCAAATGCTGCAATTGATCATTATTGCACCAATTAATGGTAAAGTGTGTAGCTTCTCATTTCCTGAAAAAAAGAAAATATATATATATCTGAAGTATCCTTTGGTGGGAGAAAAGTTGTTACAGTGTTTCAACTGGGATAAATTATTGGCCTGCCACGTGCAAAAAAAAAGCAATTAAAGAGAGAAACAAGTATGGTAAATAATTTTCACTCATTAACTGGCCACTACAATGTCCAGACCTTTACCACACTGAAAGTCTGTGAAACGCGTTGCAGGAAACTACAGAGTGGTTCCACTATTCCGTCGGCAATATAAGAACTTGGCCAAAAATCAGTGTCAAATGTTTTGATGTTGCATATAGTTGTCAAAACAATGACACAGCAAATTTGCACTGTAAATCAACCTATAGACATCAGGTAGTGTCTTGTGTTTGTTTTTGTAACAGTCATTTAAGTTTGAACAGTTATTTAAGTGTAAGCCGAAGTGTTGTCTTTCTGTCACCTACGTTGGAACCGTGTGATTTCAGGACAACACGTGAAACCATGGCATGTTTATCATTATATCCTCTAGAGGGAGACAGTGCAATAGGACGCACAGCTTGAAAAGCAGACAGCTCAGCAACAACTACTAAATAATTTCTTATCCATTTCATGAGTGGATGTGCAACATTTTAAACCAAATATTATCTTGTCATTTAGAAAATATATGAGCATGGTTTAATTACTACTTGGTTCACGTGGTGTGCTGGTGTGTTTGAGTATAGATGTAAAATTACAGTTAAACCATTAAAGGCAATTCCTCTGAAATTTGAGCACACTTCGATTTTATGACCGCAGCTATATTTTAAAGAATGAGAACTTCACTTTTCCAGGGAACCAATCCTTGGGTGAACAGATTTGCTTTGAGTTCTATGTTCATACTGCACGTACTGTACACATTCTGAGAGAAACATGTAGCCACTCATCGGTCAGCAACTACCGTTCATGTTTAGGACGAGCTATGTTTGTCCCACTGGTATTGAACCTGCGGCCTGAAAAAGTTTCGCTGGACGTAAGTGACGTCATGCGCAACTCAGAAGCCCCGCCCCCGCTGATGCACGCGGCGCTGTCCGCATGTTTATTCAAAGCTTATGAATTTTGAATACATCGCATGTCTAAAACACGTTTGGTTCCCCAGAAATCGTGTAAAATAGATCGGATGATCTCAAAATATGCGAAAGACACACTACACAACGGACAGAAAGTCCTTGCTTAATAGAGAGCTATCAACATAAATCACAATGTGACAGGAGTCAATAACATTGAATACATGTTTGACCTATGCTTTTATAGGTATTATATAACAGGATGGTGGTTTTGGATTCACAGTTAATGATTTCTATGCATTGAAATAGTACAGTATATACGTGCCACTTAAATTGCTAAAATATTAGTGTGGTCACAACTAAGAGGTGTGAGAGTAGCAGTGCAGTACATCTGCTTAGACACAAAATTAAATTTTAAGCAATTTTCCCTCTTTTTCAGTTTTTGAAGTTGGGACATTTAGGCTGAATCAAATCACTGCAAAGACAATTAAATGACAATTAAATGAAAAAAAAAAAACTAAAACATATGTCGACAAACATAACAAATGCAGCAGCTTTAGTTTATTTTCCTGGCCTGGTGCGGATCCCTCTCACCCCCTTAACTCATTCCCTACGGAATAATTTTATATAAAATTGTAGCGTTTTTACAGAATACTTTTCCTGAAAATTACACTATATAAAGTACTTGAAGTACAGGTGGCCCATGACCGCGATCGTCAACTGATTTCATGTTTTCATCGGAGTGCAAATGGTCATCCACGCCGCTGGCTTCGGCTTACCATAGGAAATGGTAGAATTTCTTGCGCCATTGGCAGCGGCTTGCTGTAGGGAATGAGTTAAAGGCAGAATCTGTGTGCACTTATTCTGTGCGATCACCGTAGAATCCCATGGTGAAGCATTCTTACCTTGATGCGAGTGGTCTCTTCCAGGATGACAACTGTCTGTCTTACAAGGCACCGGGGGTCACAGAATGGTCTTTACCGTCTTGGCGATTCTTGCGGACGGGGCATTGTCATCTGTCTGCCTGTCTGTCTGTCTGACTGGTCTCCCATTGATTGTCACTGCTCTAGTTGCCAAACTGTTAAAGGGACAGCCCTCAAATTTAAACCAGTTATGCACATTGGAAGTCTCCAGAAGCCCATATGATCTCAAGGTCATAGCTTCAATTTTGATCAAATTTTTTTTAGGTCAAAGGTCAGGTACAGCCACCTACAAGGCGTGCCGTGGGAGAAAACAGCCCCGGGCAAAATCTAGTTTGAGTATGAAAATGATTCCAAGCATGCACCACCGCCTTCACAGTCACCAGATCTTAAACCAACTGAACTCACATGGGAGAGTTTGAAAATGCGTGTTAGACAGCGCACTCTGTCGCCATTATAAACACAACAAATGCAGGAATATCTCTTGGGAAGAAAGGCAGTCCATCCCTCCAGAAAGTTTTACGCTTGTAGATTCTAAGTCAAGGGGAGTTGAAGCTTATCTAGCTGCTTGTGAAGACTTAATACATTATTACTGTTAATGGAGGTGATCAAGGTTTCCGAGATGGTTGCTTGGGTCAACCAGGTGTTTGCTTCAGTGTCATTAACTGGTTGCAGAGGTCAAACTATATGGTTGCTATTGTGCACTAGGTTGCCGTTAGCGTCTAGGCGAGTGGTTTCCCGGGTGCTTCTTGGTAATTGCTAGGCATTAACTGCAACCAACCATAATCACGGGACTGTTTATGATGCAAGGCAACTGATGCAATGTGACAATATAGAGGGACCGGAGAAACATCAGCAGAAGAAGTCGTGACACATCATGACATCACAAGAGGCGACAATCCCCAGCATTCAGCCATTCGATTGTACTTAACCTTACAAATTATTGGGATTTCAAAAAGCTAGCATACCCATTTTCAGTTAGTTTGGTGTCCAAATCTTTAATAAATGTGGGTCATGAGCATTGGAAAAACTTAAGGCAGCATATAAAAATTGTAATGTACAACTATTAAAATTGAAGCACCTTTTACTAAAACCCCATAAGTCATACTTGACTTGTGGGGTTTGAGTAATCAGTGCTTCAATTATAATAAAATAAAATAAATAATAAGAAGAAGACATGATAAAGAACAAGGAGGAACAGTAAATAAAATGCTCTCCCTAAGTGTTTCCCTTGATTAAAAAAAAAAAAAAGAAGCCGCAATGCTCACAAAGCACAAAGGTGCAGTGTGTACATTGTGCGTGTTTGCATAGGGCTGTGTTTACTTAACAATGGAAATCGTTTCTTAGCAGTGAACGAGACAGAAACACAAACGGACGCGGGACACTTGAGGCTTTCACTAGTATTTAAAGCAAATGATTCCTGTTTGATCGGTTGACACTGTGTCACTACTGTGCCATTTCAGCAGCGATGAACACACGGTTTTCTTGCTGTCACTGACCTCATTTCCTGACCTGCAATACTTCTTCATTTCAGAGAGTTTGGAGGGAGCACTTTTCGTCGTTGAAGCAATGCAATTACAGCTATTCGTTCAAAAATTGAATATGCTATATTAGTGAAAGAACACTTTACAAACCGTGGAACTAAAAAAACAACAACAATAATAATAAAAATAACAATTATTAATAATAATAATAATAATAATAATAATAATAATAATAATTATTATTATTATTGTTTTTATTATTTTTTTATTATTAATTGTTATTTTTATTATCATTGTTGTTGTTTTTTTGTAATTATTTGTAATAATAAATAATAATAATAATAATAATTATTATTATTATTCTGCTCTTTATTTTGCAATCCAAACCTAAGACCCTTAAGTGTTGGGGTCTCGGATTTCGCCCGAGTTCAGACTACCACACATCAATATTTTATGTTGTTGAGGATGACAAACGGGAGACAACACAGCTTCTCCGGTTGACGCACAGGGCTGTGGAGTCATTCTTTTCTCCCTCAACTCACAGCGCAACACACAGAGAACTTATCCCCCCACGGAAGCAGCTAATTTAGCTAAATAACCTCCGCTATCCCCCCAATGCTATCACCTCAATCCACAGTTCTAAAGAGGCTCTCTCAAAGGTGAGTGTTTCTAATACCTTAAGTAGGTCACCAGAACGTCCCCAAAACTGTGAGCTCCTGCATATTTTCTGTTCCGGTCAAAAGTCTGGTTTTTCCCTTGTTTTAGCATTCTGTCTGGTTTTTTTCTTTTTTTTTCAATTAACTTTATTTAACAACTTCTGTTTTAAACTTTCACTTTACTAACCTCACTTTGCACGATGTAATGTGTAAATAGTCTGAAGGTAAGAAAAGAATAATTTAGCTCAGATAATAATGCCCAAATTATGGGATTGATTAAAAAACCTAATTTGGAAAAACTAAAGGCCAGAAAATCTTTCCTTCTGCTAAAATGTAAATTAAAATCAATCTCATTTGGGACTTACAGGACAGAAAGGTCAAGAGAACAGGAGAGGGAACCTCATGATCGCACTTGTCTCAACTGTCAGAACCATATAACTGCCATATAAAAAAAAAGTCAGCCATTATAAAAACTTTCAGGAAGTATGCTCATTGATAATGACTACAGATGGGGATTATTTTGATTAATTTGATATCAAGAATGCTCTTTATTCTTTTTTCTAATCTCTGCTTGTTTAAACAATGTGGATAAGCCTAAACCTTTGACTGGACTAGTTCATTCATATCTTGCCAAAATTCTTCTCAGCTTATGAAATGCTATACAAACATCTCTGAAAATCATGTAATATCATATTTTTTGGTTATCGGAGTTCAATTGACCCACATCAATGCCAGAAAACACCAGAAAAAAAGAAATTATTCTTTCCCTCACTTCCTGTTTCCTTCCATCCTGTGCCTACCAGCCTTGCTGTGATAGTACATTATTTCGCCGCATCGACCTCCGCCAAGAGATAAATTTGGTTGTTTGAACAGGAAGAAATTTGTCATGTTCCCACACACTGCTACCCCTGGCTAGTGATTTAATGTGATAACTCTAGAAACGCAATCCAAATCGTCCCCTTTAAATGATTAACCAAGGCTTTTAACGAGTCATCGCTCTATATCAGGTACGTGCTATTAAATATTCAAAGAGGGAGCCCAGGACTTACAGCATCCATATAACTTGTGTCTCGCTCAGCCTGCAGACAATTCAAGTTGGGTATCTAGTTTAGGTATCAGAGGTTGATTAAGAATTGATATCCGGCTCCAATGTCTTATCTGATACCCGTACTTGCGCTCTGTGCTCTGCTAGCCTGGTAGCGGTGCTTTAGCTTTGAAAGAACAACTCCAAGCTGCCTGGTATCCACAAAAACACTATTTTTGGCACAAAGACTCCACTTCATAAAGGGAAAAGGAGGAATGATAATTTTCAGTCAGGAATATTTTTTTAACTGGATGTCAGAAATAGACAACAACCAGAAAGGTCGCAACTTTCAAGTTATGTCAATTTTGTGACCCCTTTTTCAAGGTTATATACAGTATTTATTTCTCACCCTTGGTACTTATTTATCAACACACTTTTTATTTTTTCCTCTCCAATAAAGAAGCATCTCTGTGGTCATATTTGTCACTATACAGTGTATAGGGATCATTATTGTCTGAATTATTCTTTCTGTAGGCGCATGATCTCTCCCATTTCTTTTCCAAGTGTGCAGTGTATTTTTCTCAAAGGCTAAGAATGACACCATTTTCGGCCAGTTATACAAAACTCTCATTATCTGTGTCGTACAGAGAGTCTAAAGTTCACTGCCATTGACGTGCTGAAGAGGAACATTGGTCTTAAAGGGCCATTACCGGTGTGCAGTATTAAACCTGACTTCTTGCCTGTACAACAAGCATTTATCATTCAATTTTATCAAATTGATTGACGGATTATTTTAATATAGCCACTGGCAGAAGGATCTATCACAGGAATAGTTTGATGAAGCAGTCGAGGTCCACTATGTGCAATGAATCAATAGAATTACTCAAGTTCAGTTTAAAGACTCAAGCTCAATGAGATATGACCACTGACAATAACACAACAATTTTGAAACTTAAATGTCTTGCAATGTGTTTATGCCGTGTGTCCAAACTTTCAGAGATACTATTGCAGCTGTCCACAAATAAATACAATATTTAAATATAATATGTCCTACAATAAATTTAGAAGGTCTGAAGTAAAAATGTTTTCGTCATATGAAACTTTCAGGATATGGTAAAAAAAAAAAGAAAGAAAAAAAAATGAAACCCGAGACAGTGAATGAGAGTCTTATAAATACCTGTTTTAAGGATTAAGAAAAATTCTTGAGGAACATGTTCATACCCATCTGAGGCAACAGAAAGCCACACATTGCTCACTGGGACACTTATGGTCATCACTTAAGGTCATAGCAATATGGCTGTGGAGAGTCATTATCACTGAGGCAATAAATTTAAGAGTTTTAACCACAACACTTCAATCAAAGATGGGAATATTTATAGCACAGCCCTAGGAATAAATATGGAGGGCCGTACCTTCATATGGGGGACATGGTAAAATGTTGTAAAAAGTCAAATGAAACTGAAACATTGAAACTTATGATATTAATATTCCACAAACTGCTGTTTATGACTGTTTAAAAACTCATTACACTGAATCTTTGACAATTTTATGAAACAATATCAGAAGTACATGGGAAAGACACGGACTAAAAAGATGTGTAAACTAATCAACTAATTAACTAGATAACTCGGTCGCCACAGGGACCGAGTCGTGTATCTCCTCGATCCAAAATTTCAAACAAAATGGCCGTCGGCAGCCATATTGGACGTCTGAAATTGATGAAAATCGGTCTTGAGCATTGTCATATATCTTCGCCTGTGTAAAATTTGAAGACATTCCTGTAATAATTGTGGCGGCAGCCCCGGGAACTAAATCATAGTATCTCCTGACTATTGTCGTCAGGGAGATTCAACTAAACTAATTAACATGTTGATGAGACATGATAATTACTGCACAAAAATAACAATGAAACTGTAATACCCCTTTTGTTCAGTCAGAATTTAAAAGCATTCAACCGCGCCTAAAGAGGAATATGGTGATAGTTACCACATCTATATTATTTTAACACAGCAGTGGTGGTGGTGGTAGTGAGGGGGATGAATTTTTACATAACTCATCTGTTTACATCATATTAAGGCTTAAAGTTCTGCATAATTAAAGACGGCTTTGAGTGTCAGGTGGCTATGAAGTCATATGAGTGTTTTTCTAGATAATACGCTCTGTAGGAGGCGGTAAAAAAACAAAATGGTTGTGAGTAGAATTTAAACTCATCAGAGGAAGAGTATATTCTTTTATACCTAGTACATAATAGTGGTAAGAAATCTGTTTGCTCTGTAGTGTTCTGTTATGCATGTTTGCATTTTGGCAATATAAAATGTACACTTTCGTAAGGAGATAATCTCTATGGTTACTCAGGGCGTCATGAATGTGGAAAACCAATATGGAAGTAACGGGACAAATATAACACCATTTTCTCCATGCCCATTTAGGTCTGATATGTCCAACTGCTTCGACTCATGCAGTGTGCAACACTTACCAGAACTGCAAAAAAAATAACATGGGTACATTGTATGTTTGTGCAATTATACCCAAAAATCTGTTTTGGGTGTAATTTTTATGGTTTCATGTGACATAGTCATGATCATTTTAGACATTATTAAGTACTTTAAAGGAGCAGAGTTTGAGATCTAGAGCCATCAAGTGGTCAGATTATAGATAGCAACCAAATCATTCCCTTTCTCAGAGAACCTACGGTGGCCGCAGAACCTGGGCTACCGTAGAAACACGGCGGTGCAAAATGGCGAGCTACTTGGAAGAGGACCCACTCTCTCTGCTGATATAAAGGGCTCATTCTGGATAAAAGAAAACACTATGATTCTTATTTTAAGGAAATAATTCACTGATGAAAATGTACTTTTGAATATTATATTCTATCCCTGCCAGTTATTCAGCCAGATTGTCCATCTAAATCTTACACACTGGTCCTTTAACTAACACATCCAGAAGTTTCCATGCCAGAGAAGCAAGTCAAGTTAAACTGTCAGAGTTCATTGTCAGGACGATAGTGACAAATGCATTTTTGTCCTTCTGCAGTAATGGCAAGTGTAGGCCTACCTGTCACAGCTGTGACAATGCATAATTAAAAAAGAATTTATGTTAGTAATACAGCAAATAAAATGTGTCATATTTAAACTGTTATATGAATGGTAATTAAAATACTGCTGATACTCAGGTGATCGTAATGACTTGGTGATAATGTGACTGTGTAGTACAGGACATTCTTATAGTTACATGCTGGCTAATACACTGTATAGCTACTAATCTGCAGAGTAACATGAGGTATATACAGTAGTACATCCTGGTGCATTATGTGATAAACAAGTATACAATTTCAAGCACAGCCTGTGTTGTCTTCATTAACACCCAGTATGCATCTGATATTTTTTAAAGTACAAAAAGGCAACATAGAAGTCTCTTTAATATATTAGATAATGCAATAAAAAATTGCTTTATTAATGCCTGAAAAACAATGGAGAGCATTGTAACGAAAGTAACCAAAGTCAATTAGACTCTTTTTGTCATGCATAATTGAAGGCATGCATTTCTTTAGATAAACTCAAATGAGGCACTTTAGAGTTCACATAAGAGGTTGTGATGGTTTTTGTATATATTGCATGAGGGAAAAAATTGGGCCCCTGTAATGTTACAACCCATATGACAAGGATTTGTACCATTCAAGGCACTACAATTCAAAAGATTGCTCCTTCATGAGAAATATATAATAAAATATCTTAAATCACTAAATATTATAAAATTAATCAGTACATGTGTGTTTATAAATAATAGACATAATGATAAATAATGGTAGTTTCTATTATACGGACTGTCTAATCAATCATAGCAAAAAGGCTCACAAGTCAGTGAAAAGGTCCATTTGTGCCTCTACTTGTTACTTTAATGGTCCTGTTAGCACTCTCTAATTTGGCAGAGTTTTGGTCCTTGCAGATTATAGGTGAGAGGTGCTGAGCTTCGCCATATTTATTAGCTGAGGTGCAATTGTTTTTGTGTCATTATTTTTAAATGAGCGACATCCAAAGCCTGACATCTCCCCCCTCCCCCCTCGGGGTACATTCTCACGTGGGCATGGAATGCAGAGGGGAACATTACACCGAAAATTGCCAAGAGTACCAAGGTTGCACAATTGTTTGGCTTGGATTCACCTTGGTTGCCACGCCCCGTACCTATGGCAACATCAGCACAGGGACTTCACCTCGGCTGTTCTAAGAATATACGCAAGTCACGTGAGCAGGTGGCAGTAGGATAACGCTGCAGACTGCGGGGTATAGAACGATCACGAGACACTGAATGGGGGTGTGGCATTTTTGTCAAGGATATGTATTCTACTTGCATGAAGAGTAGCATTCAGCAGTGGCCAAAGCAGAGCTGAAAAAGAGAGGGAGAAAAAATATCCCTATAAACTGATTTTTTTGTAAGTCCCTTTCCTTTATTAACATGTTTCACAACTGTAAAAATAATCCATGAAAAATTGAAGACACAACTTTTTCAATGCAATGTAAGGGTGATAAATGACAGCTTAAATTCAATTCAGGAAAATAATTGAAGTATACTTTTCAAAAAATGAACTGCAATGGAAGTTTCGCAATACCTTTTTGGCACATTCCGCATTGCAGGCAGTGTAACTTGTGCTTCATGATCGTTCACATCAAAGAGCACAAAGATTCGAAATACCGATACAATATTTTGAATTACACTGAGTGAAGTGTGCCAAATTCCACATTAAAACATGCAGCCTTATGTTTCATGTCTAAATGCAAATAACTGATTGTGTGGAGTGTTGTCAGAATGGACCAATTGCCTTCTAAAAAGTGATTGAGAACAAGTCAGGACCAACTAGTTGAAAGGGATGTTCTATGCCAAACCTATTTTCAGTTCTGGCTCCGTCACTGGTCTACAATGAAAGGAAAAAATGGAAAGACTTGCTCTGGTGCTTTGTTGTTGTAGACCAGTGACATACCTGTATAGGCAACATTAAAACAGTCTGTGCTTGCAGATTGTAAACACTAAAACAGAGGCCAAACAGGTCAGAGAGACTTTGAGATTAAGAAGTCAATCAAATCACAAAAACCAACTGGACATTTCATGAGGCAGGAGCAAGCCTGTTGCCTGCACAAAGTTAAACCTGAAACAGTTCTGTCTAATTCAGTCAGAACCCCAGACTTGGTAGCATTTCTGAATTTTATAGAGAGCAGTTTTCCAGCAAACTCCATCTTTGTTAAACAGGGCCCAGCTGACCGACCTGCGTCAGCCTTGTGATCTGCATTGTCTAATCAAATGCTGAGACTCTCAAGTTCTGAAGAATATCAAAAGCCAGGGCTCAGACTCTAGGCCTGGTCCACGGCATTGGACAAAAGTATGGGGAAAGTTTATTACATTGTTGGGCTAAGAAGTCAAATTTGAGACCTAGATTGACGCCTCTTGTACCTACTTTCCCATGATTTCTAGCTTTGATATCTCATGTCTTCCATCTTCACTTTCTGCAATCTCCTTTCAAAAAAGTGGGTTATCACAAGTGTCATTGGTTCTCAAGGCTTTATTTGCCTTCACAATACACTATATTGCAAGGACTAGAGCCACTCCCGTAACATTACAGTGGTCCTTTTAGTGCTTTGTTGTCTTTTGTGAGGTTTTGGTAACGTTTCGTGCCAGCCCATTGTTTGGAGAAAGCTGTTGGTTCTTCATATCCGGTTTCATCCTTCTTTAATAGGCGTAAGTCTTTGAGCATGAATAGGAACAAAAAACGTCACATTCAAAACCTCACAAAAGTGGATGGATCAAGTGTTCTTTAAGTTCTGAAAGCAGGAACACAATTGATTACCACACTGCTGAGTATTTCCGAATTATTTATTTATATTTTCATTCTTTAAAATGTGTTTTCTGTTTTATTATTTAAATCTACTGGTTACAGCTCGCCCTGCCTTCTCTTAATTATTGATTGTAGCTTGTTAATTGCCTACACTTCGCGATAAAATGCATATCACACAGCTGCAACTTAAAGAAGTGCTGAGATCAAAATAAAATTTTTCTTACAAATCAGGAAATTTTGAATAATGATACGATGACATGTTAAAGTTTATGTTCCATGTAAATAATACAATTATTTTACCATTTGTATGGCTTGTCACCAGCCGGTCACTGAGGTCCACTGACCGGGGGCTCCTCGTGGGGCCTCGGACAAGGCTGAAAACCGGAGGTGACTGAGCCAGTCTGTGGCCCCAAAGCTCTGGAACTCCCTGTTCATGGACTTGAGAACCTGTGCCTCGGTTACACACTTTTAAAGGCCAGTTAAAAACCTGTACAGGCAGGCGTTTGGACAGTTATAAACTGTTTGCTGTATGTGGGACCGTAGAGTCTCGATTACTTTATTTCTTGTATTTCTTGTGTTTTTGTTTATTTCCTGTGAAGCACTTTGTGACTTTGAGCTGAGAAAAGTGCCATATAAATTAAAAGTTACTGACTTGCGCAGTTTCACAGTGCAGATTGTCTCCATTCATTCTCAATAAAATTAATTTACTTTCAGACTGGCAGGTGTGAATAAATATAAAAATTATCTGCACCATTCCAATGAATGTCCTTTCAGGTTTTTTAAATGCATCACAGTTTGCAATGAGCGTCCACAATCAGCATCAATCAGATCAAACCCCCAGTTTGAAAATTTCAACCAAAGTTTTAATAACTAGGATAAAACTCATATTGCATCGTCTTGCTCAGCTCTAATACCGTTTTCATGTTATCGTTAATTCTCTATTAAAAGAGACCAGTCGCTTGCTCATTGATTTTGTCTTTCTAGGCTAATTACAGCCTGCTTTAATTTGACCAGATTTATATGGTTTTTATACACAGCACAGGTTTTGAACATATTGCATACATCAAGGATTCATCAGAAAACTTCTCTGAAATCCCAGAATCTTTCTTGAGCAGAAGTTGATGATGATGTGTTTTTCTTCAAAGTTCAACATCAATGTTCTAGAAATTGTCCTGCGTTTTAGATTGGGAGGGACTATACGTTCGCATGAAAATGTTTCTAACATCAAAATAACCTCTCTCTTACACCTTAAAGGGTTAAACTGAAATAATTACCAAACCCGTGTTGAACAGCATTATTGTTGCTACTGGAAGAGCACTCTTTCACTTTTTTGAAGCCTGTAAACATGATTCAAGGGTTGCAGAGATAAAATTTCAGAATTGCTAAATATAATCGCAACTGCTAGCCTGATTCTTCAAACGAAGCCCTGAGATGGATCAATGAGAGGCATGACAATGTGATGACTCACAGCATTTCTGTTCCACTGGGCGTGAGATGGCCGAACAAAACGCACTGTGCTGCGAAGAAACGTCCATTTGTACAAATTATAATGCACTGTCCATCAATAAGTCATTGTTCAAACAGAGGGCTAAATAATGTGCCTTTGTTTCTGAAGGCATGCATGCATAGGCGTCGTGGAAGGAGTTGAACTGTGGCAAAGAAGATGATGCTGAATTTAAAACCATACAAACAGAATAAAGGTCTGCAGTTCAGTTCTTACAATGTAAACGCATTTTGCATATCCGTAAATATAAAGCTAGTATGTGCCAAACCTGTTCTTGTGTACATATTAAGAGAATAATTCAAATTAATGTCTAAATTGACTTTGAAGGAAATGGTTATGAATTAAATATGAAAAAATATACGCAGTACAATTTGTAAAATGTTGCTGCTTAAAATACGGCAGTACGTTTATTTGTGAGTATACAATATTCGCATGAATGTTCACGCATTATGTACATGACCATTTTCCATTATGGTCATGGTTCAGTTTTTAAGGGACTAAATCGTTATGTGAGCGCTTGTAATGGGTGATTCCTGAGTTTAAGTCAACACGGCCAAAACAAGCCAGGCCTTCAGGGCAAGTATCCATTTTACTTAGCTTTGTTTTTGCTTGCTTCGCGATGGCTGTCTGTGGTATTGTGGGACGTTATATAGGGTGAGAACATGGCTTCACACACTTCATTGCTGCTTGCCCTGAAGCTGTTTTCTCGGGCGCAAAGAAGCTGGGAGGTCTGCTGAGCTCACAATTTAGTGTTTAAACTGTACATTTCTCCTGTGTCTGCTTCTCTCCTGAGACCTCTGGCTGACCACAGCTTTGTGACTTTTTCAGGATTGCCTTGCTAGTTTGATGAGGTATCCCGGTGACTACAAATCAATATGAATCTTGAGGACAATAAAAATGAACATTCCCTATAAAACGAAACATGCAACATGCCTCATAAGTCTCATTTAAGCACGATATATCATCATTTGTTGACTTCACTGAGAAACTCAAACTCAAAATGTTTCATAACGTCAAATTTTGATTACTAACATGAAAAAGATGCTTTTATCTAGAGCAACGTACACAGTGCAATAGCATTGTTCCATTGGAATCGACCCTGCATCCTTTAAATTATAGGTCTTGCTCATTTCAGCACACTTCTAGTTCATAGGGTAACAAGAGGCTGAAATATGAAAACATGAAAATGAATTTGAGGTGAATAGAATGACATCATGAGCTTTTACCATGAGTGAGCTTGAAAGGTCAAACCCAAGGTCACGAGATTTCAGAAGCATATATCTAATTTACTAATGCACATGCCTATTTGGTTGTGATTATCACTCAAAAACTCATATTTGGGAATCTCAATGGTACCATGACATTTGACCTTGAAAGGTCAAACCAAAGAGCACATGTACCCAAAAAGTGGATCAACTCACTGAACAGCTAAAAAATCTGCGAGGAGCAGGGCTTGCAGTACCTGGCACCGTTTGCATAGTTTTTGACTTATGGCTTCATAAAACAAGGCTTTCTGGACACAATTGGCCAAATAAATAAATAAAATGATAATAATAGAATGAAACTTAAATTTGCAAAATTGTCATAGAAATGCATGTTTTCACACCCAGAAATAAACATTGGTGATTTTTCAACTGATACTGAGGGGATCACCAGGGTAATTTCTGAGAATCTATGTGATTTTTGCATAGAA
Organism: Gymnothorax reevesii; assembly: GCA_029721435.1. Classification (NCBI taxonomy): domain Eukaryota; kingdom Metazoa; phylum Chordata; class Actinopteri; order Anguilliformes; family Muraenidae; genus Gymnothorax; species Gymnothorax reevesii. Next base: position 49,151,111 of record CM056589.1, on the reverse strand, counting down.
TTAACACAAAATGCAATGGACTGAGAAGATTGATGATCCCTGCCAAAGGGATGGAAAGAAGAAATGATGAAGGAAGCTCAGACTTTGGTGGACTTTTGGCTTGTGCACGTACAGAATGCATGGAAGTGAACTGAAATATCTATTCAGACTCAAGCATTTGCTGTAAAAATGATTAAATGATCCTGCAGCAGGACAATATCTGTAAGCACAATGCGTCAACAACCAAATACTTCAGGGCCCTAATGTTCTTCACTTGCGAAGTCAATCATCTGACTGGACCCAAATTCACAAGCATTTTTCTTGCTGAAGACCACTCTTGTTGAACTCCCTCAAAATAAATGGGAACAGATGATGCTTGCAGTACTTCAACATCAATTTTGTTATACTATTTCAAGCCTAACAAACTTGTGTACAGAGTTAAAACACCAAAAATGTGCCGCTGTCTGAAAAGTTTTGCTTTGTGGATGCAAGCATGATTTTGTTACCAAAAAGGAACACTGCTGTATTGCTGTGGATGGTGGGCTACAATGTACCTGACCAATGCAGGGCATTAATGATTCAAGGCCTCATGTCCTCATGTTCTCTCAAACAAGGAGCACAGCACACAACCAATCAACTCAATTATCTCGGGTCATGTATACATTATTATCCCAGCATAGAAACAAATTTATATCCCCAGCAGCACTAGGTCTCAATTCTATTCACCATCAATGGCATTTAAGAGATAAGAAACACCTCATTTGGCGTAATAATGCACAATAGTGTACCTTAAACAGAAACATTAGCGGGAGCTTAAGCAGGGAAGCGAGGCTGCTGGCACCAGGCTTTTGAGATTCTTGGCATTGAACCAGCTGACGGTTCATGCTGCAGCTGCTGCTGGTAATAATAATAATAATAATAATAATAATAATAATAATAATCATCATCATCATCATCATCGTCATCTTAATGTTAATAATGATGTAACTTGTGACTTTTTATTCCGGCTTTTTCAAATGTGATTTTTCTTCGTCAGAATTTACTTCTAAATTCTATTTCTTATATTCAATGAGGTGTTAAACTATAGGCTATCTGACCATGGCGATTTGACCACGAAGCCTTCTGATAAGTGAGATTCAGGCTTATGAGTTCCGAATTAAGAACGCTTCTGTGTATTATAACTGTACTAACAACCAACTGCACTTTTCTCAACCAAGAAGTGGTGAAAGGACAGGTGCATCTCGTCATTGTTTACGTAAACAAAGCCTTTAGAGCCACTCCCTTCATATCTCCTGAATTGGGAGTTTGGCCGCTCCGCCTCCTTCAGACGCAGGCTGAGTCTAATTGCTAAGCGCCGGATCTACTCTTCAGCAGCCGGGGCGCTGGAGCTCGCCAGCTCAAATAGGAAAGAAACGCTGTCCACTAAATAAATTTTGGATTTATCTTTCACAACTTATCTACCTGACTTGTGGCTGGATCAAACGAAAGCACCTGTCAGTTCTGGTCAACTAATAAGGTGTGTATTCTCAGAACTTTCGATAGCAAGACTTGGATTGTGAAGTCGACTGAAACTGAATCTCTCGGCACCTGGATGTCTCATTTTTAAATCTTTTGAGTGGTTCTGGAATCTGTCGATTTAATTCTGCTCTCTTGCTCCGTATTTTGCGCATTTTGATTGGACGGATGCTCAACAGCTTAATGACATGTTGCTGGATAAACTTCATGCAATACAGAGAAAGATCTAACAGTGGCGATTCACCTGTTGATGATGGGTCGATTTTTTTTTTTTTTTTTGGAGGGGGGGCTGTGCAAAAGATACACGTTTTCAGGTGGCTAGTATTCGTTTCCCAGATTATGCATAATATGCGAACGCCATATTATTGGATAAATACTTGGTGTTTTTATTTAATGCATTATTGGACAAATACTTGGTGTTTGCTTTGTTTTCAGCATTTACTTTGACATGGGGGACTTACCCATGCGCGACAGGCTACTATTGAAGGTACAATCTCATTCTGGTACTGCTTTCTACCTAAGTGAATTTATGGTGTTTTGGCCCGACAAATTGTAATCATGATCTTTATTCCTTTATTAAAATACCGAGAAACTGCGGTAGGCTTTGCCTAGGTTTGAGTCCTAATAAAAATGGTAACGTTGAATCAATTTTTCTTTTAGCTTCGCTTTGTTATGCGCTGAAGAATTTCGTGAACGGGCGTTTTATATCAGAAACCTGAAAATACGTTTTTATCTTTCTACCCCTTTAAAGCTATTATCGGACTTTACCCGCTTCCCCAGTTTTGAAATATCTATAGTTCAACCTTGGACCCATAGATGTCTCCACGGCTCAGACACGGACCCATAGGTGTCTCCAGGCGACTGACAAGAGTTATCGTGGACCGAAGAGGCCTAATTCTTTCGACTTGAAATTAAGTTTCTTCCACCGAGGAATAATTAAAGTACTTCTTTAGTCACATATTTCATAAAAGCACGCGTAGACATGAACTCTTCAGTAATATTTAATGTTTACAAATTCGGCATTAACCTCATTGTATGTAGTAATAAACTTCCGTTGCCCTTTACAAAGAACTGCCGACATGCACATTTTATACACATCCATGCCTAGTATTTTAGAAGAAATCTTGGTTTATAAATACGATCAATTATTACAAACGAGGCCTAGATGGAAAAATAAATATAAATTAAAGTCATCATTGGGCCAACGTCTAATTTCTGCTGTGGACTACCAAAATGACAGTCATTAGACGATGAATCCCTGCGACTCATAATTAAAGATGTATAACCGTTTGATTGCATTATCTGGTTATAGCGATAAAGTAAAAGTAACGTAAAATTTTAACCAATTTACCACAACGTCTATCTTGCAAACTGTGTGCCCTCAAACTCTGTGTGTGTATATATATTAATCTGCGTTTTCTATAGTTTGGCCTTGTCCTGCAGTGAAACAGGAGCTTTGTTAGGGGTTCCCCCATAATTTGCTGTAAAACCTAACATAGATGTTGCCCACAGCCACACTACAGTCATTGAGCAAATCCAGTGTGACCAGTTTGGGAGGCTGATAATGGCTGGTTTGATGACTGCTTCCTCTCGGAGCTCGCGTTTTAGAGGCGTGGCTTTACCCTGTCCTTTCGAGACATTGCAGGCGTAGACAGGGTGCACTATTTCACTAAAGTGGGTTTAATGTCCACGGACACTGATCTGTGCTTTTCATGGGAACGTGTACATTGACAGTCATCTTCCAGTCTGAGATCAAACATGCCATTGGATGCAGCAAACCCCACGCAGAGGATAGTTAAAGCTAATAAATAAGGAGCGGGCGACGGTTTTCTCATGAGATACGCGCACGCATGTACCAGTTAAAGACATATGTCACTTGATTGCGATTGTCAGCAATGTGAGAGAGGTTTTAATCTGCGAATTTAATCTCACCTAAGATTATGCTTGAAATGTAACTTTTTGGATGGTGGGTGCTCTCTTAAAATCCGTGTAGAACTGAATTTTATACAAAACAAAAAATATTTATAAAATATATTTATATTTTGAAAAATTGTTCTTGTTCATGCAGAGGTGGAAGATATGGAGATAAATGTGAATTTTATTGAAGATTTTATGTGATATCTTTTCAGCACCATTAATTTAGAGATCTTCATTTTCCTTGAATAATTTGATAAAGATATGGAATGTTATCAAATGCATCTGCTGCATTTTTTGGTACTTTTCGACATTTCTGTGATTTTTACTTCATTGTCTCGCCAACCTTTTGAATTTCTTCTTGGCTATCATTTGAATTGAAGCTTTAAGTACTGACCTTATAATACATACGCCTAACAAAAGACGGTTCAGAGGGGAATGTGTGCATTCTTGTTGACATTGTCCCCTAGGCTACTTCACAACACATGTGACTCGGGATTCCTTGGAGTCAGCTTATGAAGTAATTATGAAACTGTGCCTGACTCTAATGGGTAGCCATTTTAAGGACTTTCTGTCTGTCCTCTTTTGACCTGTGCTGGTTCGTGGTCGGTCGCATTCTTGAGTGGGAATAAACGGTTTCTGAGAAATGATGGTTGTCTATAGCAGTAGTCAATAGCTGAACTTATACATACAGTCCAGGCTGGTTACTTATGGGCAAAATTTCCGCACCTATTCATAATTGGCCCCACCAACAAAGTGAAATGTGGCTTATGTTATCGTCCGTGTTTGTTTGTTTGTTTTGTGGTTTGTCTCTGAACTAAATATTTTAAAAACTATGCAGTCAGTTTTACCCAAAATTAACAGGGAGATGGGCAATGTGAAGGTCTGAAAGGGATTTAATTTTGGGGACATGGAGTACCATTATGTTGTAATGGCAATAAATAATATGCTATTCAGCGATAAATTGGACCTTAGCATCATATTGACCAACTGCTAAAAATCAATTCAATCCAATATGTAAAGTTTTCTAATTTAATGTTACTGCAAAATGTTGATAGTTTTTTAGGTTTCCAAATGTCAAAGATTTGCCCATTGATGTCAGAAGTTAAACTGTGAGTTTTTCTTTACATCTGACAGTCTCCACAGAATTACTTCACTTTAGAAACTAAAAAAAAAAAAAAAAAATCATAATGATACTAATCTTGGGATTTTGGTGGGGCTATACACTCCATTGTAGTGTCTTGTCATCACTATTAGGTACTGAATGGCTAGCACAGTTGAATAAAATGGGGGGAAAAAAACTGCTCAACCTCTTATCATATAATCAATATTCAGTTCTAATATTTGGGAGACGTATATCCTTTTACTTCATTACATCTATTCTCATGTTTCAATGTTTTTCATTGTATAGTTTCATGTTTTATGAAAATGATTGCCGTCAAAATGATTGGCACCCCTGGTTGAGTGCTTTGAACAAATAATCCTGGCAAAGATAACCGCTTGACTCTTGCTACAATTTGTGGGACGGTTACAAAATATACTGGGAGATTCTGGGCCATTCCTGCATGCATACGTTTTCAAAATCGTTGATGTAGTTGGGGTTTCACCACCAGTATGTACTCCATTCTCCAGGTTCAACCACTGGTTTTTGAAGGAATTTAAGTTCAGAGGCTGAGAGAGCCAATGCAGAATGTAGATTTCACTTCACCATTTCATGTGGATTTTGTTGTTCGTGATCCTCCCGCTGGAAAATGTACCTTGCCAATGTCTCAGCTGAGTCAGCCAGATTTTATTCTTAAATTCCCAGTGCTTGCTGGGACTCACTGTGGCAGGGATCCTTGCATCTCGACCTCAAATCCAAATCCAGCCCAGGTTTTCTTTTATGTCTGGTAACTGAATGAACTCTTGGTGCTTCTGATTAGTCCGACTGTCTTCACACCTGACTCCCAGGTAAAGGGAGGGTAAAACATTATCAGCTTTCGGACCTCTAGGACCGTGATTTGAGGACCAGTGTATTACGGTATTGACCTTAACGGCTCTCCTGGACCACTAAACATCAATGACCCTTACTGGACTGTATACGAGGTGCTTCTGCTTGTGTGCCTCTGAATTATTCCGCAAAACATAGATGGATTGTGCCGCTACATTTTAATTTTACACTTTTTGACTGTTGTGCTTTTTTCCACATTTCAATGATGTCTGGCAAACTCTAGATACTTGGTTTAGTTTCTTGTGCTGAATACAAACTTTCTTTGAGCAACCCTTTGGAAAAAGTTTGTTGCTGTAGAGGTGGCATGTTTGTAATGTTTTGGAGGCTTAGTAATCCCAACATGCTTCCAACAGCAACTACTCTGGAACCATCGCCCTTATTCGTATTGCCTCCCTTTCTGTCTGGAAAGTTGAGCATGTCTGTGTTGAAATAATCGTAGTCACCATATGAAGTCGGGCAGCTACGGCGGATTCATGGTCATCTTCTAGGCTGCCACGACCACATCCAAAGAGGTTTTCTTTTGGAGACTCCATAGGCTTCGCATTTCAACCGATTCCTTTGAAATTTGATTTGGCCGGAGGTTATGGTTAGGTCATGACACCTTTAGATTTTGGTTGCCATGGCAAACAGAATTGGCCGAATAAAGTATAATTTCATGCTGAAAATGTGCCCGCTTCAATCTATGGCTTCTGAACTCGATACAGAGGTCAGGCATTTAAAGATATCACGCGAGGGCACTCGAGGATGGGGGCTACACCCATGCGGTCAAGGGTGACCGGACTGTCTTGTTGTGTATGGTTTGCTCTGCCACACGTCTAACCTGGATATAGATTGCTAATTGTGCTGATTTTTATATGTAGCATTTTTCTTCATTTTATTCAGGCTGCCAATAATTCCATACTTTACTGTATATTTTTGAAGCAATAATCCTCAGATTTTTCTGACATGCAGGGAGATTTAGAAAGTAATCGTCATACTTGGCCTTCTTTTTCTCTCCAATTTGGATAAGTAAATCATGCTTCTGGGGCGATACAGTGAATGACCTTGCATAAATTTGCTTTTGTAAAACGTCACCTATTTCATAAAAAGTGTTTTTATGCCCTCAGCAAAGTTAATAAAATAAAGTCAATTACCTCGACTACCAATATTTTATATCAGGAAAAAAATGGCAGAATTGCAGTCAAACAAAAATCATTGTTGCTTTAGCGTGCCGGCCGCGGACAAGGCTGTGTAATAAAAATTGGCATTGTTTGTTTGGTTTGACTCTTTTAGACCAATAAGCTAAAGAAATATGAATTTGCCATACGGAATCAAACTATGCTGTTACATTAATGGGTCATGGCACGTAAAAGAAACAGTAGTCATTAAACTTGAGTACCATTGAATTTTGTACCTCTTACTTTAATTGATGCATTTTTTTTCCTCTACTGCAGCCAAATTACACTTAAAAAAAGAAACTATTATTATTGCTTGATGTTTAGTGCATACTGAGGCAACTGTAGCTTTATCACTTTGCACTTTGGACCAGAACCTTTAATCCCTTTGTGCAGAATACAAATAATGCCAATTTTTCCTGTTATGCCTGGGCCTATTTAGGCTTTATAACTCAGTATTTGTGTCATAGAGACTGTGGAAAATTATTCCAGTGAAACAAGACATTTGGAAACTCAATTACAGAATTATTAAGGAATTAAATCTTGGAATTTACAGACTCCAGCATCTATATCTGCATCAAAGAGCCTAAATTGCTGAAACAAGTTTGGCCCCTCGCCCATTTTTTCCTGGTCTGAGCTGACCCGGCCCCTTTGCCTGGCCCTTCAAGCAAAGCTAATTTTTATTGCTCAGTGAGGACTGCTAAGCGAAGGACAATTAGGTCAAAAAAGTTATGTGCTTTAGGCTCATGCGCAGCAAAGATGGGTGACAGCATTTGGGGCTAGTGTTTCCGTTTTGGGGTGAGAGGTATTATGTCTGGAGTACAAATAATGTCTAAGCAAAACCCTACGCTCTACCTGTCTCGCAGTGCCTTCATTAACCACTCTTCTGACCACTTAAAACAGAAAGTCACTTTAAGTGGATTCTCACCTTGGGTTTTATTGAAGATACTTGAATTGGTTATACACAGAATTGAATTGTATGGTGGTGGTGATGGTGCTGATGGTGTCTAATTAACCAGGTACAACTGACATAGTTATCCTATTTAAGTTTGGATGGGTTCTATTTTTTATTGCTAAAAGCAGGCTTGGGCAGGATATCCTCGCCACAACCAATTCCCTTAATATACACTGAAGGGTCAGGGATTACTTTCACATTTTTGCTATTAATCATTAATTGCATGTTTTTATAAGACTGTCATGCAGTATGTTCAGTGAAAGTACACTTAAATAAATGTTATTTTATTTTATTATGCCACAGACCCAATTTCAGATTGAGAGGGCAGGTTTGATTTTTGGTGTTTGTAATATAACCACTGATCTATTTCATAATATAGTAGTGCTGCGACTGACACAGTGCTGCAATTGATGTAGAACAGGAAGATTCACCTGAAACCAAACCTGGCACATCATGGAATTGTGTTTCCTTAAAATGAGTGATGGTTTTAAATCATGCAAGATCACTCAAAAGCTACAGTTGGTAAATCCAGTTTTAGAAGGTATCAGTCCTCTTTGATGTTTTGTTCCAATTTTTTCCTTCTCGGAACAATTTTTTTTTTTCTGCCAAAAGGGGTGTAACTAACTGATGAAATCAGGTGGCTAAAGACTTCTACTGTCTGACTTTTACTGTATAAGCAGTGTGCTCACCATTTTCTTTGCGGATTTTATAAAAGAAAACATGACTTTTTGTTCATGAAACATGACAATTAACGCACCAACGTAAAAGAATTGTGCACAAATGCAAAATTCCAAGTTCATCTTTATTAATTCAGTAAAGATTTCACACTTTATTTTACTCCCTAGTTTATCTCCACCAAACAAAGTTGGCAGGAGGTTATGTGATTGTCGGCATTTGCTTGTTTGTTTTGCAAGGTAACTCAAAAAGTAATGCACTGATTTTGATGCAATTTTCAGAGATGGTGCGTGTTATGACAAGGAACAGGTGATTTAATTTTGGCATATCTAGGCCAAAGTACAGCTGGGATATATGCCAAAGTTCAAGTTTTGAAGTCCGGAGTTTTGAATGGACCGGATTTCCAATCGCCGTGCTTTTGGGTTTTGCTGCCACCTGGCGGAGGTCTGCGCTCTCTGAGTGTTTTTCTAGTTTATAAATGAATCATATGCAGTTTTTTTTTTTTTTTTTTTTTTAATTTGGCAATACGCAGTAGTTAAATATAAAATCCATGCAAATTTTTACAAGTAAGACTGCTGGACTTCACAGGTTTTGGGCCCTATTCACGAAAGAACGATGTTGTTCGAAGCGGGCTATTGAAGTCTTATTTTCCGCTAACTCCTAGAGAGAGGCGAGCTATTCATGAAGGGACATTTGGTCTTATTGGCCCTTCATTACTGTGCCACATCAGGCAGGATAGTGCGCCTATAACTACCGCCAAAGGGACGATATTCGAGACTCAAAATGGTCGTGGCGTTGTCATCTGACAAAAATAAAGGTTACAAGAGAAGAAACTGCATTTTCCAAGATCGCTAGATGCTTACAATGACATGGATTTTTATCAAAAGTTAAGATTAAAGTTCAGATTAAGACGCCAAGTCGGCAAGCCGCCCACCCTTGTTTTACTCCAAGTGTTCTTTGCATTGTGATTTTACGCAACCGGGTCATTTAAGCTAGTTTGTGCTGATTTTTTTTTTTTTTTTTCCAAGATTTCGTAGTCGCCATCTTAGGAGTTTTGTTTCAATCCGAGGGGCTGACATCTGTTTAAGCACGCACAGGGGCAAACTAGGTCATGTTCTTAAAGTAAACTGGAAATTCGGTGTTAGTCCTGCAGACTGCCGTTTGTGAATACCTGTTGCGTTTTGAACGTTACAGTCCTTTCGCTATCAAGACCTCAGGGAGTATTTCCCCAAGGAGTAACAGTCCCTTCATGAATGGGCTCCCAGTACTGAATGCAGCCATGGCAAGCGGAGTTGTGTTGTCAGGTTGCCATGGCAGCATGACAGGTTGCAGCGCCAGGTGCGGCTCCGACTTCAACATTTAGCCCAGCTTTTTATGAGGGCTTATACCAGTGTAGTGCAGCCATGCTAAATGCTAAATTGAGAACCAAAAGAAAAATTCAAGCAATTGTTTGGCTGCAGTGGGAGTCGACTCCTTCCCATTACTGTGCCTATATATTGGTATCCGAATAAACATGGAAAAATGAAATTACGTTCAGAAGCAGTTGTAATGTGCGCACAGGGATATAGTCACTGTTCCGAGACCTCCTTTTATTGGCCCTCTTCACTTTGGGCCACTTTGTATGCGTTGAGGTGATTGAATAGCTAGAGCAGGGGTCCCCAATCTTTCCCAGAAGGGGCCAGTGTGGCTGCCGGCTTTCATTGCAACCAAGCAATTACACACCTGATACTACTAATCAGCCCCTGGACTCTTTGCTAATAAGCTTGATTAGTAGCATCAGGTGTGTAGCTGCTTGGTTGTAATGAAAGCCTGCACCCACATCGGCCCTTTCTGGGAAAGATTTGGGAACCCTAAGCTAGACTGTCAAATGTAAATGGGGCCAAGAGGTATTTGAGCTGGATTTTTCTCAGACCGCCTCAGGAGCATTCTTGAAAGGCATCACGGGCATTTATTATTCTAGTGTCAGGTGATTTTGTCCATAGAAACCACATACATTAGCTCTGTCCTCCACCAAGAAAATCATGTCTATAGCTACACCAACAGATTACATTGCGCTGTGTCATAGGCAGTCCAACATCTAAGGATTCACAATAACTGCTCAAGATTTTCCATTTTCCCCACCATCTTATAATATGTTTGAACTGAGCAGACTTCTCAAACTGCGAGTTTTGTACACTAAAACCTCAGAGCTGTTCTGTCACTATACAGCAGCTAATCAGCTGTAGAGATGCTGGTTTAGCGAACAGTGCCCAACTCAGTTTGGCTCATGACTTTGTACACGGGCAACTCTGCCAACAAAACTGAAGTTTTTGCTGTGTTTTTCACATATTGATTAGGAACGGGAACAATACACGTGTGCAAATGATATCATCAGCTATAAAGTAGACCAACTAAGGAATTTTATATTTTCCCAGAGTACATGCAGTGACCGTTGCATGCATTTCAATTTCAAACACTTTGAGCAGCCTACAGGAAACAGGAGGTAGTAATCTGAGATTGATGTGGTATATGCAAGCTATTTAATGCCTCCTGTAAAATGTCTACTCCATTTTAGTACATTTGCAGATTTTTCGCATTAAGTACCGCAATGATCAAATAATGCACGTGTGGCAACTGGTGGCTAATGGAGTGTTTGTACCTAGTCAACTTACACTGCGGTTGTCCCCGAAGGGAGAAGCTGCAACTCAAAATGGATTACTTCATCGATTTATGAATCATTTCCCTGGCCTGTCTGATTATTATTTGTCTGCAGATAGCCTTCACAGACAGGTGATGTCTTACTGGCATTTCCTCCATCTGACTCAGAGTCAGAACCAGTCAGGCTGTCAGGATGCCAAACCATGCTGCTGTGCGATGGCACGTGGTTCCTCACTATCTGTTTGTGCGATAGGGATTATCTTTGTTTTTCCCTATGTAGAAATGCAGAGGTAGTATTTCACTGAAACCTGTTGGTTGGGGTGGCCTGGAATTCAGCCCAGCTGTGGAGTGTGCATTTGCTGAGCTTATTTCTTACCCTGCGTGTGTTTACAAATTTACATGGTTGACTTTGATTCAAATCCTCACTCAGTTGGGTCTGACTCATTCAATGTCAATGCAAATGTCAATTGTTCATCGTTGGTTTGTGCCATTCCATGATTGTGAAACATCTCTTAAAGTGGATATTTTTATATAATGCATGCTGTCCTGCACTTTGGGCATGTTCTTACAGAAGCGCTTTAGTGTTTCTCAATTTGTGACCGCCTTGATGTTGAAAGACTAGTCATTTTTCGCTGGTTACAAAGGATGATATTTTTTTCATTTTGAATTGCTCTAAGTGCATTGGTGGAGTGAAAACTCAATTCTGTTTCAATGTCTTCCAGGCAGAACAAGGAGGGTCAGGAATTTAGGTACGGTGTAGCTTTTCAGGCATATTGGTTCTCTACAGGGGCATGAATAGGTGAGCTGGTTTTGGAGGAATTTAATCTGGACAGTTTCCGTAAATCTGATTCTGTGGTTTTGCGCTGAAAAGAGGCAAATAAAGAATCTTTTGAGACCTTTTGTTGAATTATTTTGCGCCAAAGGTATGTCCTTTTCAGATGCCTGTCAGGAATACTAGGGTTGCGTTAAACTGCTTTCATACTAGCAGTTGTACTTAGTATGCAAGTTATATGTAAAGGCGTAGTTGAAAAGTAATATATATAAAACATGGCATAAACTAGTCAAGGTATTGTGGGGGTGTCTTGGAGGGGGGGCAGTTCAGTGCCTTACCCTAAATGTGCATATTTATTAACACTCACTCTATAAGGCTGCTGTGGTCGTGGCCTTCGCACCGGAGGAAATATTTTCTTTTTACTTCACTATTGGCAAGGCTGTGTGCTTGTATGGTGTCATTGTGCTTTCATTGTTTATTTATTTTGTTTTACTCTCTTATTGTTATATGGCTGCCTCTATTGCCAGTTTTAATGCGATCCTTAGGAAATATTTCAGACACTGACTGTAAACTACATCAAACATTGTAAAAGGAAAGATTATCATCACGTACCCTGGAACAAGATGTGACCACACCTTAAGATTGTTGTTTTTGTTGTTCTGGTTGTTTTTGGTGCTGGAGTGACAAGGGATGTTCTCTGTGAAACTCTGTGAAACCACAATTTTTCATGGTTCATTTAAGGACCGACGTTCTATTTCAACCGTCCAGTCTTTATGAAGTTTGTTGTATTTTACCTGATGAAAAACTGAGGATAAATATTCAACAGATGGGAGCATTAAAGAGTAGTGCATGGGATTTATCTTCTCTTATTTTTGTAAGACTCACATCGCTGCTGTAGTCCTCTTTTGCTCACAGTATCCTGCTTATGATATCTTTGCTTTATGTTTTTCTTCCCCACCAGCCATGAAGTTGGGTCCTGCCATAGCTGTGATTCTGTGCTGCGTTGCTGCTAGCTTGACGCGGGCTGCCAAAATTGTCATCGTGCCTCCAATCATGTTCGAGAGCCACCTGTACATCTTCAAAACCCTGGCTTCGGCCTTGCACCAGGAGGGGCACGACACAGTTTTCCTGGTTTCCGAGGGCCGCGAGGTGCCCTACTCTGAACACTACCGCCTGCAGCGATACCCAGGCATCTTTAACAGCACGACGGCAGACGACTTCCTGCAGAGTAAAGTGCAGAACATTTTCTCAGGCCGCCTGACGGCGCTGGAGCTCTTCGACATCCTGGACCACTACTCCCAGAACTGCGACGCGTTGGTGGGCAGTCAGGCGGTAATGTCCCAGCTCAAGGAGGAGCGGTTCGACTTGCTGCTCGTGGACCCCAACGAAATGTGCGGCTTCGTCATCGCTCACCTGCTGGGGGTGCGTTACGCTGTTTTTAGCACGGGTCTCTGGTACCCCGCGGAGGTCGGGGCACCAGCCCCCCTGTCCTACGTCCCGGAGTTCAACTCCCTCCTCACGGACAAGATGTCGCTCTTTCAGAGGATTACAAATACCGCCGTCTACCTGGTGTCCCGCTTTGGGGTCCAATTTCTGGTGCTGCCCAAATACGACCGGATAATGAAGAAGTACAACGTCCAGCCCCAGGTGTCCATGCATGAGCTAGTCCAGGGGAGCCGACTGTGGATGCTCTGTACAGACATGGCGCTGGAGTTTCCCCGGCCCACCCTACCGCACGTGGTGTATGTCGGGGGAATCCTTACCAAGCCACCAAGCCCTCTCCCAGAAGTGAGTGTATCGCCCCGTCCTGTTCCACTCACCACACTCCTAAAACGTTCCCGTTTTTACTTTATCATTCATAAACTAGGCTACTCAAAAATTAGGCTCAGTGCAACAGGGTGTCTTGCATGGACAGAGCTTCGTAAATATTTGGACTGTGAGTCTAATTTCACCATGGTGGTCTCCATGTCAAGGCACTCTCGAATTGAAGATTTAATTTCAAACGCAGATTTAACCTGGTGTCTACAGACATTTATATCACAACTTGTGGGCCCTTTGAATTTCTTTCATTGTCCAAATACGCATGATCATTACTGTTCCATGAAAGGAGACAAAAAAGAGTGAAAAATACAGGTTCACCAGCTTGTAATTATATTCACCAGTCACAAATGAGTGTATTTGCGTTTGATCAAATGAACAATTGAGCAAACTGAAAAGCAGTGAAATGAAAATGTAAGATGATGACCCTTTAAGTCGGGGGGGAAAAAAAAAAAAAAAAAAAACTTACAGGTGTTGTTACATTATGCAGCTTATAACTATCCCTGATTAGCAAAGCCTGAAGGGATTCAGTGATGTAACTCGGGAGTCAGGGGAACTCTTACTAGTACAGTGTGTAGCCGTTAGGTAAAGTTTACCTCCAGGGTGTATTGAAATAAGAGCGAGGTATTCGTTTTTGAATCCTTTAGTTTTAAGTGATGACTTTTCTGATGAAGGCAGGTCAATCGTAACTGGCCATTTCTTAACTTCTTATCGAATAAGCCTCAAAGATTCTGCATTCCCCAGCTGTAGATTTATTACTAAGTGAACAGTTGTAAACTGAGCGAAGAAAATAAGGTGCATTTCCGTATTTCTTCATCCGAGAGCGAAGTGAAAAATCTTTACGTGCTGATTCCTAAGGAAGTTTTCAGACCATAAATTTCTAAAGATGAATTTTGCTGTCCTTCTCGTGATTTGTCGATCGTGGTCATACAAATACTAGGATTATATGTGGTGGTTCTCTGTTTCCATCCACATGGTTTGCAAATTCTGAAAAGTCATAAGAAAATTATGAGTCCGTGTTTCCATTAGCCTCTGTTATGGAATACTCTCAAGAGGACATGAGTCAGTAAGAGTGTCATCATTATGCCTGGGCTTGAAGTATAAGTCCTTTATCTTCAATTGAATCTAATTTAATTGTTCTTTCAAAAATATCCCTTGAATTGTGTCAGAATTACAATAATTTTATGCACAGCTCCCCAGGTTTAGCGGCTCAAAAGTTATTTGACAAACTAACATAGTCATATTTTTATTCCTGGTTGCAAATCCTGTGCAGTCAATGGCTGCCTGAAGTCTGCAGCCCATAAACATCAGCAGATGTTGGGTTTCTTCCATGTTGATACATTATCAGGCCTTGACCAGCGCTGTCTTTAGTTCCTGGTTGTTCTTGGGGCCTTTTTCTGTCAGTTTTGCCTCCTACAAGTGAAATGCATGCTCAGTTGGATTCAGGTCAAGTGATTAACTTGAACATTGTGCAGCAGTCTATGTATTTGCCTTAAAAAAAAGTCTTTGGTTGCTTTTGCAGCATGCTGTGGGTCATTGCCCATCTGGACTGTGAAATGAAATCAAATGACGTATGAAGCATTTGGGTAAATCTGAACTGATGAATTGGCCTTACTTAATGTGGAATTCACCCTGATTCTTTTGTCAGCAGTCATATTATCTGTAAATACAGGGAAACCAGTTCCATTGGCAGCCATTCGTGCCCATATCATAACATTACCGCCATCTTTTTGTAACTTATGAGTTTCTATGCTCAGGAACATGATCGGTTCCCTCCCCTCCCCATATTCTTCTTATCATTCTGATAAAGGTTGATCTTTGTCTCTTCACTCCGTAGGATGTTGTTCTAGAACTTTGGCAAATTCTGATCTGGTCTAGTCTGTTCATCAAGTCTGCTGGTGGTTTACATTTTGTGGTAAACTTACCGTATTTACTCTGAAGTAAATTCTCTTGATTGTTGACTTTCACACTGATAAACATTTCTATTGGAAGGTGTTCTCGCTCTGGTCTTCTGAAAAGGTTTCTCTTCAACACTGAAATAATTCATCTGCCCAATTTGTTATCCATGGTCCTCTGGGCCTTTTAGTGTTACGAGGCTCACTTGGTGTATTCTACCTGTTAAAGAATATACCAAACGGTGCTGATGGGTTTGTTTTGATTTATTAGCCAAACTGGTGCACTGTCTGTTCAAAACACACAAACCACATGCAGGCACTGTAGAAGCTCCCTGTGGACGCAGGTGATGACATGCTTGACTCAGTCCACAGAGCCCTGAAGCCCCACCCCTGCTGCTACACAGAACACTGTGCACTTGTTTATTTGAAGTTTATTTATATTGAATAAGTTGTGTGTCCAAATGACATCAAATTTGATGCTGCCCATCCCAGGGTCCCCAACAATACATCTGCAATGTGTGAAGTAGATTGGATGAAAGGCTATCAAGATATGCGCAGGACACACGTGCACACACACGCACGCACGCTCGCTCTCACTCACTCACTCACTCACTCACTCACTCACTCACTCACTCACTCACTCACTCACTCACTCACTCACACACACACACACACACACACACACACACACACACACACACGCGCACACGTTTGCACAATACACAAATATTCCATGCTTTTTTTTGTGTGCTGATGGCTTACTTCACTATTAGTGGCAGCAAGTTGGACTTCATTGAAAGATAACAGCAGCAGATACCGCAGGAGATTCCAAAATGTAAATGCTGTTATTTAAACCAACTCTTGACCTTTTTATCTGTTTCCTGGTACAAGAGATAATGAGGGACAAGTGGTGCCAGCCACAACATGCCCTGCATGAGGGAGATGTTTCACTGACTTTGACCTTGACCCAAATTGGGTCCAGAATTTCAGCAGCTGATCTTTGGACCATTTCACACTTTTTCTGAAAATTGAATGTAATTTTATTAAATGATTTAACACTAAATTGCTGAAAGATGCACCAAAAATCACAAATTCCTCCAGAAACAACGCCACTCCCCCTTTGGGTGGGGTTAATAACAAACATCTGGCCATGGAACTGTGGATCAGCCAATTGACCAAGTACTTTTGGTTCCTTAAAAGAGGGGAGACCATACAAAATGCTCTAACTACTTTTTTTTTTACTTGATTTGGATGGAAATGCCCTCAAAGCAGAGAGTACACATTGAGCCCATTCATTTTGTAATTCTAACTCCATTATTCCGTAGTTGGCCGCGAAAATAGCAATAAGTTTCTACTGTGCAAACATTTATGGACCTGACTGTACCTTGAGCATCAGTCACATTGGTATTTATCTTGGAGCCAGATTTCTTTATCACCCTTCATAGCAAAGTATTTGATGGAAACCTGACTATAGTACTAGCTTCTGCAGGTAGTCGTAGTTTTCCTAGTGGCAGTAGTCATCGGAGTAGATTGGGTGTTAACAAAAATAAGACTCAGAAACTGTTTGGTTTATGAATTCATGGACTGGGCTATTACAAAGGCGACCATTATCATATGATTGCATAGGCTATTCCATCGTGGTCCATACAAGCGGGTTACAAGGAGTGGCAGGCGGTGTCTACGGCGCAGATTTGGAATGCCAAATTCCCTACTCCCAGTGAGGTATTGTGAAGGATGGAGACATTATGCAGAGCCCTGCTAAATGTGCTCTTTGTGGACTGTGTGTGTGGGACACTGGGCCCAGTGTCCGCCATAGGTTGTCACTGCCAGGCCTTCTCTGGCTATCCCAATGCAGCTGTGCTTCCTCTTGACTGAAATGGTGCTCTCTCTCTCTCTCTCTCTCTCTCTCTCTCTCTCTCTCTCTCTCTCTCTCGCCTTGCCCTTTCTTTCTATGCCTCTCGCCCCCCATTTTTTTGCGCCGTCTCTCCATTTCAATCTCTCATTCTCTCACTCACCGTAACCCATTCTATATCTCCACCCCTCTCCATCTCCCCACTGCCTTCCCACTCTCCATCACTCTGCCTCCCCCCCTCCCTCGTTCTTTGGCCCTCCCCCTCTCTGCCTCAGTTTCCCTGATGGAAGGTGCGTACAGTGTATTTGAAGGACTCATGCTACCTTGTTGGCAAAAAAAAGTGCAAAATCAGAGAGAACCAGCTGGGTTACTTGTAGTAATGAGGAGCAGGTGTCACGGGATGGCCACCTTTTTCTATGCTTAATTTTGAAGTATTTCGTTCGGAAAATCGGGCAGTCCACACAGTTTGCTTTGCTGAGATTGTGTTACCAGTTTTGACGGGACCTCTTTTTTTATAGTCTCCAATAAATTGTATAACCTTACCTGTCACTGGAAAACCTCTGCATCTGAATTAGCTTGGTTTGTATCCAAACTTCTCAGTGCGCCCATTGCTTTTAGCTTCATCTAAGAAACTGAAGAGACTAGAAGAATATTTTGACAATGGTACTTTTTGTCATTTTAGATAATGTCTTTGTCATGTTTATTGGGTTTCTCTGAATTAATTTATTCATTCCTTGTGCACATTGGATAACCTTTTTCCTGATTATTCCCTTAACTTCATTCATTGAATGAAATATTCATTCATTTGTACACACTATAACTGGGATATTTGACATAGTGTGATTTTGTCACTTTTTCCAGTCTTAAGGGGGTCATTGCATTATATAAGCATTAATGGGGGCATATGAGCACTTTTCAGTGCTTTTTGCACAAACATTCGGTATCTGGAGTCCCAGCCAACCAACAAACTGTGAAATAAGACATCCCAGTCAGTTTTTGTGGGCTGCTTTTTTCATTAAACATGGCATGCGACATGCCATTCAGATTAGGCTGCCCTTCCTACATCGCATGCAGGCTTGTGAAAATTATTCCGCCCCTCATCTGAATATCTCTACCCACAGCTTGTTTGAGAAAGTAAGTGCCCTGTTTTATTTGCAAGTGCTGGACCCGCTGGCATTATCTCCTAGTAGAGAACAAAGCCCGGCAATGTTGTTTGTTGGTTTTTATTTATTACCCCTCAGCCCTAAAGGCTGCCGGGGTATTGTTATCCTTCGTGCGGTTGGGCGGGCAGGCGGGCGGGCGGTGGGCAGGCGGGCGTCTCCAAAAAATTTGACATTGGGCTGAGGGGTATTCCGTGCATTGCACGCCTATTTTTATGCCCCTGGAATTGAAGATTCGGGGGCATATAGTTTTCCACCTGTCTGTCTGTCTGACTGTCTGTCTGTCTGTCCGTCCGTCCGTCCGTCTGTCTATTTGTCTGCAGCGGGGGGAAAAAAACTTTTACCTGCAATACTTTAAACTGCCGCGGGGGGCATCAGTGTTTCACGAACTCAGCTTGTTTGTTTATTTATTAAAGGGGACCTACTATGCTATCATACAAAGCATTATACAAAGAGGCAGTGGCTTTGATTTATTTTCAAGGTGAATCTGTTGCTAGCTAGCTAGGTGTTTCCAATTTCGCTAAGGATTCGAACTGAATGCAAAGTGTAATGTTAATTAAATTTGTATGGCTTTGTTGTTGGTGCAGCTAGCAAGCTAGTTAAAACTGCTCTCAAAACTGCTTTGCCAGTTAGCTAGAATGCATGCATTACCTTTCCGTAGTTATTATGTGGATTGTTAGCTCACTAGCTTGCTGATAAATTGACTGTGAATGTAGCAACCATTGCTAGTTAAGCCAGAGGTAATGTATGAGACATGTAGATAGGAACAGATAGCATGGATGACTGTTTTAATGGAGTTCATTTCAGGAGCATAGTGCTGCCATTAACAATAAATGGAATGTCAGCTTACAGTTGGTATTAAAAAGATACCAGACCATGGATCATTCTTCACTTCAGCGACTGAATTCCAGTTGTAATTAAACTTTTTGGGTGACTGCATTTCGCACTTTTCTGTGACTACATCAGCCATTCCACACCAAGTAGACCAGGGTCTGCACCACTCCCTCTCAGAAAAATTTGAAAAAAATCATGGGTGTTTGTCATCATTTCAAATGAACAAATTCCAAATCTTAAGTTCCAACTCATGGAGTAATTGGCAGTTGAGGCGGTGTCTAGTCACTCAGTGCAATGACTTACAACGTATAAGCATTTTTGAAGTGAATAAAATGCACTTTCCAGTGACTAGACACCCCCTCCTTAAATTGGCAATTACTCTATGAAAAACTGGGGTTGGAACTTAAGATTTGGGATTTGACCATTTGAAATTATAGCAAACACCCATGATTTTTTTCACATTTTTTGGAGACACTGTGGTGTAAAATTTCTGAAAACTGCTCCCCTTGGCATGAAATGACCCATATACCATCATTGCTTAGTCTGCAGTGGTACCTTTGTACATTCATTGGGTAGTTTAATAGTTAACTTGGGTGGCTACATATTCAGTCATCTGTATTTGGAGACTTGCCAGTAGCCAGGATATTATGACATCGTTGTTCTCTGTTGACATGCGGGGCTGTTGGCCCTGTTCGCTGACTAATCAGGACAGAGCTCATGTCATTGAGGGGATACCTACTCAGAACAGCCTGTTTTGAGAGGGTAAGGAATGACAGGGATCAAATTGTTTAGAAATGATGGATTTTCACCTTTTTTTTGCTTAAAAGTATATAAACCTCCCTCTAGGATATCTAAGAATATTATAACTCGTAAAGAACCTGCATAATGGGTCCCCTTCAAAAGACTGCTGACATTCCACCTGCGTTACAACCCCCAAGGTTCCCAGTGGACTATGAGCTGTAACTCTCACAGTAACCTCGCTGGAAGGGCAATGACTTTGAAAACAGCAGCGGATCAGCCAGCCAAGGCCAAACTCCTCTGTGTCTATATTCAACTGAATTTCTTGGTCTCAGTCAATGCTATGCCCTGCCCCACCCATTATTATATTTGATGCCATAGTGGACGTCAAGCTTATTTGAAAGGCAACTTTTTTTAAAATCGGGAGGCTGGCGTAAAAGACTAAGACATTGCCCTCGAAAAACAATTTTGTTCATACACACTGAAACGGTAGAAAGCCTGTGCATATATCACAGGTCTCAACGGTGCTGTAATAACCAGACCAGGATTGAAAACGATGCATATTTGATGTCTGATATGTTTGATTAAAGATTCCTGACCTTCAGACATGTGTATGGCAAACATATAGCTTGTACTGAAATTAGGGTAAAAAAGATTGTGAGCTTGTAGAGCAATTTTCAAACTTTTTGGTTGTAAAATCAATCTTCATAATCCGGAGAAAGTAATGTGCATGAGAAATTTGTGAATG
Source organism: Gymnothorax reevesii (assembly GCA_029721435.1). NCBI lineage: Eukaryota > Metazoa > Chordata > Actinopteri > Anguilliformes > Muraenidae > Gymnothorax > Gymnothorax reevesii. Next base: position 49,130,475 of record CM056589.1, on the reverse strand, counting down.
TATTGAAAAGGTCTGTTTTCAAGAAAGTCTGCACGCAGAAAGGAAAAGCCCATGTGCAGAACTCGGGGTGCAAAGTTTCCACACTGCGAGTACGAATTTCGAAGTTCTGAAAGCAAATTATGACTCTGTTTTTACAGGAGAATCCAATTGATCAATCACTGCGTCACTCTGCCATATTAGTTGCCAGATGGTTCCATTGCAATCGTCTGTGCTGCAGGTCCTGAACGGTGAAGTTTATTTTAAAGATGGACAACAGTATGGGCTTTACAGTGACCTAGGCAAGGACTGAGATTTGTGATTTTCTGTGACGTATTCAGCCATGGGACAGAGCCAAATGAATGGGAGTGAATTGGCCAAATTAGTTGCGAAAGGAAGTTCAGACACTGTCTCTGGCCATTTTTATAGCTCACTGTCAAAAATAAAGATTTATTTCCATAAAACAAAGTCCCAGCACTGGATGTCCCAGAGTGACAGGATGAGCTGCAGGAGTTATGGTACTGTTGAAAGGGTCATATTAAGCTCATTTTCCAGTTTAATACGTTCATTTTCTTGGTCTATTTACAAGCATTTATGCTTTGTTATTGTTAAACAACAGCTCTTTACAGCTGTACAGGCTGTGTGTGCAGCACCTCAGGCTCAGTCAGTCTGAAACAGGTTGTTTTGGCACCGGTCCCTTTAAGGCCCACTTCCTTAAAGCTCACGCAGTTGTGATTGGCCAGCTCTGGTTTATGAAGCACAGTGCTCTGTAAAATGATGGCAACACAATGAAAGGTTACGGTTATACTTCTGAGGAATGGTGGTAAAAATAATTTTTACCTCTAGATTCTTCACTTCATTTTCCTTTTGAATTTCAAAAAACGGGAATTTTGCTTCGCACTGAAGGAAACAGTGTCTCCTTGACATAACAATAAGTTCTAACGAAACACATCCCGGTCACTATTTGACCTAGCTTTGTTCGGAGGCATGCCAACCTAGCCGCTAGTTGGGCTTTATGGCTGGTTGTTACATTTTGGCATGGACATGTTGGGGAAGAAAAGCTCAAGGGCCATAGAGCTGGAATACATAGGAGGAATTTCTGTCCGAGAATAACTCCCTTTGGAGTGGACTTTGGGCTTTTTAACTTTGCAGATGTATCATAAGTATACTATAAGTTGTACAGCTCTTTCGAGGGGTAAATGGCGTGATGTACCCTGCCTCTGAATCCATGTTCCCCAAGGTGAAGCCGCGGGGAACATAGATTCAGAGGCAGGGTACATCACGACATATACCCCCTTGAAAGAGCTGTACAACGTTTTTATCTTACCATTTTTATCTCATGGTGGCAACCTATATATTGTTCTTAAATCCATGTAAAAGTGACTCAGCGTCTCAGCCCAGCGAACGCTGTCGAAGCATTCAAAGTCCACATCTTCTCTTTTTTTCTGTTAGGTATTCACGCAACATAGACGAAGATAAGGTATTTGACTTTTTTTGCATTTTGGGGGATCACTTTTGCGCGTTTCTCAAGAATGTCGTCGTCTGTGTGAGTAGCGAAACGTTTCGATGCCATTTTGACTGCTGTCAAAAGCAGACGAAACGCGGTAAACAATTCAGATTTATGTTCCGTTACATCAGCAAACAAGCGGTTGAATCGAATTCAAGGAATTCAAAAACATACTCCCATGGGGTACGTGATCATATACCCCGTGAGACTAACGGGGTAAATGGAAAAGAATTAAACGTCTGTCAGCCAATCAAAATAAAGGATTTTAACGTTGGGTAAGATAATATGCTATATACCGTAGGAAAGAAAAAACCGAAAAGAATTATATGGAAACTTTATATTTGTAGCTTTTGGAATTTGTTTGCCGCAGGGGACTAGCACGGCTGTGGGGACTGATTGCTGCCGGACAAATGTGATTGTTGCTGAAGTACTGGGTAACATAATGTAAATAATATTAAAATTGTAATCACTTAGCCTGATTTAACATAGATTGTGTAATCTTCGCTGCTCTTATGCGGCTTATTAATGTTCCTTAAATGACCAGTGTGATTTAGGGAAATCTATGGGCAAAATTTATAATATTATAAAAAGAATAATATTCATGAGTATGTTATCATTAGAGTGTAATTGCCAGAAAAGAATAATTCCTCAGTTCTCTTTTTCTTCTGGCGTTTATATCTATATAGGGAGTTGGTCCTCCGAAGAAGCTTGCCATGTTGCACTGCCATGCTTCCACAGTGGCTGAAAAGGAACGAACACTGGATTTAGAGAGTGCCTTTCGCAACTTCCCCTGCCTCCAAAGGTTTCCCTACACGCTGAAAAGGGGTGGTTGAGTAGAGTGGTTGTCCGTTGGTTGCAATCTACAATTTTCATGCTGGGTGGCATGAAATGCTACACTCTGGCCTTCTAACGGAAAAGACAACAAATATTAAGACCAAACTCTGTCAGAGAGCGTATGACCTGGAGTTTTGAAATGACCAACTTCTAATTTTATGAACGTTTCCCCACTGAATTTGAAGGATCTGTAAATCCATTGCAATCGAGTTTGTTTGTCGCCATCTTGGCTGTTTACTTCTACATACTTGACATCTAGTGGGCTCCACTGTTCTCCTATGCAAGAGACTGATACTCTATTGTACTGTTTTACTGTAGTAAACTATATAGCTAAATCTGCAACAGCTATGGTTCTCATCATTGCAAGGAACCTGACTTATGCTTTTAGTGCATCACTGCTGTTGCTAATCACCGGTTAATGAGATAGGTCTCCAAGTCATCTATTAATTCAGTTTTGTTCTGTTTTCTGTTTTTCTTTCTGTTATTTCTTTGGCATGTTCATATTCTTCCTACAAGACTCTGACGGCTGGCATTGTTGTTGTTCACAATGCGCAAACTCAGTTGGGATAGCATCAGGTGTTAGTACATGCCGCTTTGTCACGAGGCTGATGCCATATTTTAAATACTTGATAACAATGAGGCAGTAACGCTGCGCGCATGGCCACATAGTACAGTTTGGTTCCAAGCTAGCGTGGCCCACCTTCCTCAAGCATTGTTTTACGTTGTAGTATGACGGTTCCTGACGCTGGGAACCTGGGGAACATCAGTTTGATGGACTTAAAACTCTTCTTACTAGAGTCATATGTCCTATTTTCACATCCAGTAGCCATACATTGTGGTTTGTGGTTGTGTCAACTCAAGTCCGCTTGCAATGTTTGCTTAAATGAAAATCAAATGTATTCTTCATTAATTCACATTGCATTTACACCACTTGTGATTCTCGTGGAGCCCAACTCGCATCATACCGGCAATGGTATTGGACTCCTCTGATAGGCTGCCGCCATCACATGGGTGCACTCTCTGAAATGGTCTAAAAATGAACTTAAGCAACTTTTTACTGTTGATTTGTATGGTGGGAAAAAATCTTAAATAAATAAAATTATTGTTTGTTAGCTTCTTGGTGCAACTGAAGTCTTTTACAGTTTTCTTGGGCAGACTAACTTTTCCTTCTTTGTTTATTTGTTTGTTGATTTTTTTTTTTTTTTAATTTTGTGCTGGTTCCCAAGATGACTATACTGGCTTGCTTATGGTCACAGTTTTAACGGGACAACTGAAGGCCGTGGTACTGCCTACAAACCACACCCAGCCTATCACGTACCAGTCCTGTCATTTGTAGAAAGTAATTCCCAGATAGTGAGTCACTCTGGGCCAGATCTGGGCCAGATCTATGCCGATATAGGCTGATTTAGGCTGTATTTGGACAGGTTCTGCATTGCTGTGACCAGTCTGAAGTACAGACTCACTTTTGTGATGTGATTGATAGAATTTGTATTTCAGACCATTTTTGCAGTTTGGTTCACTGTGTTTATCATCACCCTTTGAGTGCCAGTGTAATGTTACCAGGCCACTATCGTTCTCCAAACCAATATGTACCAAATAAAACTGTCAAATTAAAGTTCTGTCATTTGCCAACCTACTGAGAGAAAACATTTTGTTTATTTAGGGGTATTTTGAGTTTCCTTTAACCCTATAAAACCTACAACCCATATATGGTCTGTCAAATGAAGCTGCTGTCTTCAAACCTGTGTAACTTTAGGCCTATTTAAATTCAAAAGGAGATCCCAAGGTTTCCAACAGTACCAAAAATGTCATGCCGAATTAAAAATAAATGTATGTGAAACATGTCAATATTTTCTGTAAGCTGTGATGTTGTGGCCATAAAAGCATTGTTTCCTGAGTTGGAATATTCTTCTTAATATATGTGTAAGGTAGCCTCAGTGAAGTGCTAAAACCAGCAGATGCAGAATATATTTTCCTACATTTTGGGGAAGAAAAAAAAAATCCTGTTTTGACTTTGATCCAACTTTCCACTGAAGTTTTCCCTTCCGGGGCTGATTCAGGGCCATAGTCTGGGCTTGTTCAAGGTCTTAAAGTAGATCCATTTCTCAATCATCTGTCTGCCGTGGGCCCATATTTGGTGATCTGCCCAGACGATACTGCAAGCTGAATTAAGAGGCATTCCGTGAGAGATTGACATTCGGTGTGCAGTTGACCCCCAGAAACTGAATGAAACTTGGCGCATAGGTAGATATGGGTGTCTCATGGAAAAAACACATTTTTAGGTCTGTATCTCACTCTACCTGCTGGTGGCGCCACCTGGAAGCCGCTAAAGTGGCTCAGTTTTGTCATCCAAAAGCTGTTGACACCTAGCCGGGTAAAACCAGGCTCTGCTACTTCGCATTGCTTCGTACACAGTCTGGCCAGTCGTCATTGACGAGTGTTTACTTCCTGGCGGGTGGGCGCTTGTCTGAAGTTTAGTCCTTGGTGTACCCGTAAACTAATCACTAATTTTTTGCGATGACGTATGTTATACGCTAACTCTGCGGCCTTGTACTTCTGCTGTAAACACAGTCCTTCATGCCAGAAATGCAGCGAAAACAAACTGATCAGTACACTAAAGTTATCACTGTACCCATACATGTGCCCATCTACCAAATTTTAGCCTTCACTCATTCACTTAAAAGAACTTAAGGTTCCCTTTCTGTTCTCCTTACAAGAAACCAACTGTTGAGCTATCGTTATTCCTGCTGTTAAAAAAAATAATGTGACCCAAAACCAACTGCAGAATCGGCGAGAATGACACATTATTTGCATCAGGATAAAATCTGCGTTGACACAAAAGCTGAACCGTTAACCATACTTGCACTAATATCATACCAAGCTCGCCATCTAATTTTATAGCAACACAGTTTGGCTCTAAGCAGCCATTTCATTCGTGGATAATGACAACATAACACTGAGACCGGGAATAGGTCTTGTGACCCAAACAAAAACACGGCTTTTAAAAAGTTCGCTACTAACTTACATTGCCAGTGAATTTAACACTAGAAGCTACAAGCTAGCTTAGGTGTTTCGGCTGTCTCTCACAGACATGAACAGGGTGCGTATTTCATGATTACTATTAAGTAGATATGACAATCTGTAGGGAGTCGCACTACAACATCGTTTCCATTAAAAAAAAACTAACCAAACATTTGTCTTGTTGTGGCTATATGTCGCTGATACCCGGGGCTTTCTCCATGACAGAGCGAATGGCCTCCCATGTATCTATGTCCGTAGCCATAGTTGATTTCGGAGACTACAATTTCAAACTCAGCGCAGCTGCTACATCACGGCTCTCGGCCACGCCTTCTGTTCTTTGGTTGGTCTGGCTTACTTTCTGCCGTGGTAAACGAGGCACAGCTTCGAGTGACCAGACGGAGTACTGAAGCGAAATGAAATTAAGCGGAAGTATGAAGGTTGGCAGAGCCGGGCTAGTTGACACCACATTTTACATCAACTATCATGACTTTAGAGTACACAGTACCTAATGTGTCATACTTCTATCATGACTCATGACACTTCAAGTTAGGTTAGACATCAGCACCACTTAGTAAACAAGCTTGGGAACTGCATTATTGATCCGAAATTATTTGAGAAATAACAATAAAATTTGAGAATGGGAATAAAATAATAGTCCAGACATGCATACCAATCTAGAAGCCTTATGTGTTTACTCACCACAGGAAGATCATTTTCAGTGAATAGTCCCTCGGTATCTTGCTGGATTAGTGCAATGGACAGCCGGGAAAATGGTCGAAATTGATTTTTGGTGCATTTTTGTGGTATATTTTCTCAATAACTTCGATATCTACTGTGGTGGTAAATGCTGTTTGTTGTGCTTTTGGAACTCTATTTTCAGGATGAGCATTTCTTTGGTAGTATCTACACTTTTCAAGTTAGACAGAGCCAGAGTTGGAGGAAAACTCAAAATGGACCATTTCGTAGCAGATTGCGCCGATGTTTAGGTGAAATAATTTAACTTTTCCGGCAAGATAGAGATCCGAAATTCTCTGGATACCTAGTCCCTTTGGGGCACATTGCAGCATTAGTAAAATATCAATGGTAGTATTTTCAATGTATATTATATTCTGTATCAAAAGTTGGAAAACTTTGCCCCCAGGGGGCGCTGTAGACTCATTGCAAGTAGAGTCCCTTTATACTCCGTAGAAAGGGACTCTAGTTGCAAGTACTGACTACCCCCAGCAATGTACCAAAGAAATTTTTTTTTTGACTGTCTCTGTCTTGTATGAAAGTTAGTTGGATGATCTGACACAGTTAAAGAAGCAAAAATAGAAGAAATCTGGAAATGGGTAAATTCTCTTTTGAATGCTCTCTATGTTGTAGAGGACAACTCCTCAATCAGGAGGAATTTGCCACTGGGTATTCATTTAAAATTTCATCTTGTTGTGCTTACTTGTTTAATTTGTTAATTTCATGCAAAATTACAGTTCAAATCAAGCTGAAATTCCTTTCAACATGGTGCCAAGCATAGTGCCAAAATATAGAACACTGTTATCCAATTTTATTTGAAAAGGGCCAGTGTGGAAGCCGCTTATTCAGCATATCAAGGTCTTGTTTTAAGAGCTCAATATTATCAGGTTTCATATTGATCCTAGCAATGTGCCATATCATGCACATCTTAATGCTACGCATGTTTTAGGCACTAAAGATTATTTATTTGTGGAAGTACCTATACCCTTCTGCCAATACCTAGGACATTTTGGGGAAACAAAGTTTAATATTCTTAAATAATACAGCTACTTGCATTTTAATAATAGAACTTACCAGCTGTTCTTACTTTTTTGACCTTGCTTTTTTGTCTTTTATAATGTCACTGTCTGGTTAAAAGGCACAAGTGCATATTTCAAGGGTACATAATCTGTCCATTAGCATTTTTTCAGGATACAATACTCTGATCAAAGAGAAATTAACATTTGGTCATGTCCAAAAGCTTAGTATGTACACTGCACAAAGAAAATTTAATAACTTGCTTAAATTTCCATTGAAACTATACCCCTCTAATTTGTATTCCCTATCACTGGTATTCTTTTTCTTTTTCAGGAGTTTTTAACATGGGCCAACAGTGCGGAGGAAAACGGGTTTGTGCTGGTCTCTTTTGGAGCTGGAGTCAAGTACCTGTCTGACGACATCGCAAGAAAACTGGCGGGAGCCCTTGGGCGCCTCTCTCAGAGAGTCATATGGAGGTAGGGTGTGTCTCATGGAAGTGCATTTTTCTCCCCGAGTGCAGATCAGCATCGTCCCCTGGCCACGCAGCCCGCCGAAAAGTAAATGATACGCTCCAAAAATATTTGATGCAAATGTACAATTGTGCAAATTCAAATTATACTGAGGTCATTATATTGTATTGTATTAATATGGTTCCCTACTCCTGAAGATTTTATCGTTGTTTCGGTTTTCATGTTCAATCTTTGAGCGATGTGGGTGCTCAGAGTTTTTTTTATTTATTTATTTATTTTTTTTAATTTTCCTCCATAAGAACGAATCTGGCTCAAATGCAAAATAATTTTGGGTATTTAAAAGAACTACATTTCCCACAAATTTGGTTGATTGAGCGATTGTGCTTTTGTACGAACTTAAACTCAGACTTAAACGCAAGGCAGCCAGCTGGTCAGATCACCAGTCTCATCAACGAAATGTACATACACTACGCTTTACTTACCATAGCCAGCTGACAGACCCGTCTGAAAAACCACTGTAGGAATACCATAAAATTTACCACCAAAAAACTATAGTATTACTGTAGTAATTATATGGTTTTTTTTTTTTTTGCAAAGCACAATGTAGATTTTAGTGTTACTAAATATTGTAAAATATTGTAGGGCTACCATAGCTAATGAAATAACACTACAGAAAAAAAACTAGTCTATACTATAAACTTTAGGATGATTCACCAGAACATTTGCTAAAAAAGGGTTTTAAGCCGCTTTCTCACCGGACGCGAAACAAATTTTTTGCACGACAGATTACATTCAAAGCCAATGCAAAAACCTGTATTCATGTCTTCGCATTGACTTTGAATGTAATCTGTCATGTTTGTTTCGCGTCCAGTATGAAAGCAGCTTCAGACGCGCAGGCAAGCTATATGGCTAGTTGACATTACTTTACTTTCCTGCAGTAGTTAGCCAGCTAACTTAAGTTCAACATAACGTTAGATTTTCATGAATTTCGATTTTAAAATTATACAGCAAGCGTTCAATCCACTGTTGAGAGAACAGCCAAGTTACACACTAACTATCTACCTGCCAGTTTAAAGGACCACCTTACCAATTTAGCAAGCTAAAGTTAGTTAGTGACAGTTGAGTGTATTTCCTTCTATCGAATCGTCCCGGTCTTGGTTAAGGCATTTAGCGGGCTTTATGAGCAGAGTGTTTTGCGTGTACTCACGTCTTTGCATTGACTTTGAATGTAATCATGCGAAAAATTTGTTTCGTGTCCGGTGTGAAAGCAGTTTAACGCCACAAATTCTGGCAAATATTCTGACGAATAATCCTGAAGTTTAATACCATAGATGGTTAACTTTGATAAATTAGCAGGTGAGGGTAACTGCCACAGCTGGTGAGTAACTGGATAATTGACATGATCCAGATGAACTCGGGAGGCTGTATTTTGATGCCTGATCACCGGCTGTGCTGTAGGAGGTGGGCATCCATCCAGCCATCTAGCTATGTTAGCCTACGTAACGCGGTTTTCCGGGTGTTACAATTAGATGGATAGATAGATATCTTGATTGCAGGCTCATACACTAAACCAGGGGTCTGCAACCCTGTTCCTGGAGCGCTGCCATCCTGTAGGATTCTACTCCAACCCACCTGATTCAGCTCATGAGCAGCTCGTCAACATCTGTAACTGGGAAAGCAGGAGTGGTTTTCTTTGGTTGGAGTGATACCTTCAGGATGGTAGCTCTCCAGGAACAGGGTTGGAGACCCCTGCACTAAACAAACACACTAGAAAACGTGTTTAAACAAGCATGTTAATGGAAGGTGCATTCCTTTGATGACATCATAGGATCATGTGACTCACGTCTCGGAAACTTCCTTCTTCTTCAGGGGGCGGGGCATAAGAGTGCAAAAAAATCACTTTTGTTCCTTGAAATTGATGGATTTTTCTGCCATTTCAGAACCTTAAAGTGCATAGAGAGATATAAATAATCATAAAGAACAAAATAAACCAACAATTTCAGGTGGTGTGCCTGATGTCAGGGAACCTTTTAAAATTTGTAACGCAAATTTTATGTGCTTGTTTTGGTGCTATCCTGCAAATAGCCTACTAAATAACAGCAACTCTGCGAACATTTTAGATCTTACCTGTCAAGTTGCTGTAAAGTTACTACATTGTGCCGAAGTCTACAATTAGTCTAAACTGCTCTTCCACCGAACGCAAAATGAATTTTTGGTGCGACCAATTACATTCAAAGTTCATACAAAGATGCGAATGCACGCGAGTTTGCGTGTATTCACATCTTTGCATTGACTTTGAATACAATCTGTCTCGCGAAAAATTCATTTCGTGTTCGGTGGAAAGGTTGTTACCTGGAAAAAAGAAAATGTGTCCAAGAATGTTGAGTTGGCAGTGCAAAGTTCAAATCAGTATCAGTATCAGTGATCTGTGGAAGGTTGGAATGCAATAATTACTCATGCTCATTACTCATTACCAGGTCACTTGTTCTTGACAGAAAAGCATCCATGTTTGTGTGACATTGGTAATAGGTTTGCATACTTTCAAGGATTTAGTAGGAGAATGTCTTGTGATGCTTCTACGGCATGTTTGAAAACTGGTACGGAGACTATCTTGCTATTGCACGCCCATGCTCACGCAAAAGTGTAAGATGATGATGATGATGATATTATTATTATTATTATTATTATTTATTTATTTATTTATTTATTTATTTATTTATTTATTTATGTTAAATTATTATTATTAAACTTTATGATTAAAAAAAAAAAAAAGCTGCCACCGGGTACAGATGGCTGTCTGTCTCAATAAATCATACACCAATTTTGGGGTCTATGCCTGGTGTGATGCCGTGTCACCATCAGGTCAGAGTTGCGATTACATTTCTGGTCATAACCTCTAACTGGGGCGCTGGGTCATTCCATGTCAAATCGACAAAACGTCCCCCTGGTACCCCCCTGATTTTCATGAAAATAATTTTGAAGACTCTGTTAGAGGTCAATAACATGTGCAAATTTCATTAACCAGTTCCTAAGCGATCGTGAGATATCAAACTCTCAAATTTCCATGTATATTTCACTTTACCCTCACCTGATGGGAAACCTGAGTTTTAGGGCTCTGTATATCCAAAACCATAAATGAAACTGCAAACGATGTTAGTGTCTAGTCATAACACGCATACAGGGTAACACAACATGCTATTTTGTCAACTCTGGGGATTTTCGTTTTCAAATATATTTCACTTGAAATTCCAGTTAAATGGTCATTTGCATTTTCTGCTCCAATTTAAAAGGCCTATTTCTCGCAATCGGAGCAAAACTTACAAATACTAGGATAATTATGATAAAGTACATGTCAATGCTTCATCAAACTAGGCTTATGCCGCTGGAGGTATATCCCCGAACGCCCCCAATCCTCTAATTCCCCAATCCTTGAATAGACTTTCATTTGAACTTAATTTCAGGTCAATCGGTCAAATGGATCTGAAGATATGGCCTAAATGGTCATTTTCCATCACAAAGTGCCTCCTGGTGGCAAAATATTGAACCATACAGGTATGATGTCATCATGTGACACGTTGTGAGGTCATGACCTTGCAGTTGCAAATAGTTTCATGTCAATTGGAGAAATGGTTCCAAAGATATAGCAAAAATGGTGAATTTTATGTGACAAAGCTCCACCTTGTTTCAAAACTTTGAACCAAACAGGTATAATGTCATCGTGGGACACATCCTCAGGTCACGACCTTTCATTTGCACTTGATTTGAGGTCAATCGGACAAATATTTCCAGAGATATGATAAAAACAGTGATTTTTCCAGTTTTTGGCCATTGGTGGCCATCTAGAAATTGTAAGTTGTCCAAAATCGAGTCAGTTCTTCCTCTTTATAATACTTACTTATATGCGAAACTTGGAATTTCTAATTGATATATTACTGCAGTTATCGCGTTAACAGTGATATAAGTTTTTGGCCCCTGGTGGCCAATCTAGAAATTTTTAATTGTCCAAAATCGAATCAGTTCTTCCTCTTTATGATACTTACTTATGTGCAAAATTTGGAATTTGTAATTGAAATATTACTGAAGTTATTGCGTTAACCCGTAGTGCAGCGGCAGCCGGACCAAAAACATAATATCCCGGCGTTTGGGGATATTATAAGACCGAGGACCAGGGCAGCTTGCACCCTCAGGGATTTACGAATGTATTAATATTGTCACGTAATCAGAAATTCTACACTTCCACACTGTTGTGGCACATTTTAAGCCCTCTTGCAATGTTTTAATGGGCTGCTGAAAATATCACAGGGATAAAGTTTTTATATGTTTCATCAACAGATGTAACAAACAATGCCATGAAATTCAACCTAGAACAGAGGTATGAAACTTGCAAAACAGTAACCGGAACACCCCTAAATCTGACTGTTTAGGACTGTAAGTACCCCACTTCTGCCGTTCAATATTTTAGGGAAGGAGTTTCATCTAGTCCATGATACTTTGTAAACATATTAATCATGTATAATTGTTCAATGTTGTGAAAATTATATATTACAATTTGACTGTAATTTTCACCATGTCATTTTCAGGCTTCAAAAGTGTGGAAGTGTAGAATTTCCGAGCTGGGTAATGAAATTTGCACATGTTGTTATTGACCTCCAACAGAGTGTTCAAAATTATTTTCATGAGGGGGGGTACCAGGGGGATGTTTTGTCGATTTGACATGGAATGACCCCGCTGGAAATTCAAAAACATAATATCTCTAGAATCCTTAGGTAAACCACAGCTGAACGCACCCTATAATACCATCATCATTCCCTGCCGAACTGCATTTTCTGCCATTTTTTAAATTTTATCAAGAATGTGTTTCTATCAGATCATCAATTTTCAATCTTCACCATATATGGCACACATCAACGTGACATTATGCTTCACAGACTTATTTATTTTGATTTTTGTGATTTTTCATGCTTCTGCCATAGTTTAACAACAAATTTGACTATGAAAATGCCGGAACAGGAAGTGAGGTCATAACTAGGGAACTCTATCTTACACCAATCTTCAGACATGTCACGAGTAGTGCATTTTGTGTCTTACACCACCCAGATAACGTTTGGAATTTGCTGGAGACTTTCCCAGAAATGATAGAAAAATATTGAAACCTTCGTTAATGGAACATGAAGACATAGACTGATCATCCATAACATTATGTCTGTCTAATATTGAGTCGGTCCCTCCATTTTTTTTTTTTTTTTTTTCCACCCAAATTGCCCCAAAGCGTCAAGGCCTGCACTCTTCTAGACCTCTGAAGCCGTGCTGTGGTATCTGGCACCGAGACGTTGGCAGCAGATCCTTTAAGTCCTGTAAGCTGCGAGGTGGAGCCTCCATGGATCCTACTTGTTTGTTCAGCACATCCGACAAATGCTCGATTGCATTGAGATCTGGGGAATTTGTACGCTATTTGTACAACTTTATCTCCTTATTGTCTTCCTCAAACCATTCCTGAGCCATTTTTGCAGCTAGGCAGGGTGCTTTATCTTACTGTAAGAGGCCACTGCCATTTGAGAATACTATGTCTATGAAGGGGTGTACTTGGTCTGCAGCAATGTTTAGGTTGGTGGTATTTTTCATGGTTACATCCTCATAAATAGAAGGACCCAGACGTTCACATCATAACATTGCTCAAAGCATCATACTGCCTCCAGTGGCTGGCCTTCTTCCCATAGTGCATCGGGGTGCAATGTCTCTCCTTGGTAAGCGAGGCACATGCACCCGGTCGTCCACATGATGTAACAGAAAGTGTTTTGTCAGACCAGTCCACCCTCTTCCATTACTCTGTGGTCCAACATGCCCACTGTTGGCGCTTTTGGCTGTGGACGGGGATTAGCATCAACACCCTGACCGTTCTGCAGCTAAGCAAGCCCCATATGTAACAAACTGCGATGCACTGTGTGTTCTGACACCTTTCTGTAAGAATCAGCATAATTTTTTTTTTTTTAGCAATTTAAGCTACAATAGCTCTTCTGTAGGATCGGACTACTGGGGCCAGCCTTCGCTCATGCACATCACTGAGCTTTGGCCGCCCATGAACCTGTCGCCGGTTCACTCGTTTTCCTTCCCTAGACCACCTTTAGTAGGCACTGACCACTGCAGATCGGGAGCACCCCGCAAGAGCTGAAGTTTTGGAGATGTTTTGACTCAGTCTTCTTGCACTCAAAATGTGGCCTGTCTCAAAGTTGCTCATATCCTTAAATTTGTCAATTTTCCTGCTTCGAACACATTAACTTTGAGGATTAAATATGCTTTTGCTGCCATTATATCCTACCAACTGACAGGTGCCAATGTAATGAGGGAATCAATATTATTCACCTCACCTGTCTATGGTCATAATGTTATGGCTGATCAGCGTATTTTCTGTGAGTTGTATGAAATGTCATGTTTTGGTCAGATACAGCATTGGCATGTGTGGGAAAGGTACCGCATATCCACATTGAAATAGTTTGTTGAATCAGTGATGTTTTGGGTCAGTTTTAATTCCAGAGCTCTACAGAAACTGTTTAAAGGGCATCTAAAGTCGATTCTCAGACAGGACGTTGAACGTCCAATGTTTACAAACAAATCACTTGCTTGTGTTGACATCTTGCATTGTCACATGACCGATTCCATTCATCAACCAATGTTTTGTGTACACGCGTCGCTAATCCTTCTATTTCGGTTCGTTTGCGCAGGTGCGGCTCGCTGATTGGCCGATAAACGAAAACAATGGGAATCGACTTTAGATGCCCTTTAAGATCAGTGGCTTGATGGATTCCACTATTATCAGGCAGTTTTGGCTGACAATAGGGTTACCCCCACCAGAAGTCTGAGACTTGGCTGAAAGTGGAATTTCCAATGAGACAATGACCCAAAGCACACCTCCATGCGGAATTAGTTCTGAGACAACAAGATCATTGTTCTATAGAGGCCATCACCATCACCACATCTCAGTCTAATGAGGAATATGTGGGCTGAATTGAGGAAGGCCGTTGATATGAGCAAATTCAGGAATGTGACTGACAGTGAAAGGATCTGCATTGAGGAATGGTCCAATTTACCTTCAGATGTGTGCCTTGACTTTTTCTAACTGCCCTGGAAAAGGCTGCATGCTATCATCTGTGCCACAGGTGGTTGAACCAAGCACTAAACCAGGGGTTGAAATGTGAAATTTTGATGTTGAGGAAATTAATTTTTACTGAAATGAATAATTTTTATCGGTGGGTTCCATTCAAACATTGAAAAACGCACAGTATTTCTCACGTTGGCTTTCTGGGTTTCTTTCTGCAGTGCTATATATAATGTACACAAAATATATATTTTTTAAAGTATGTGTGCCTCACCGGTCAGGACTGGGTGCCATTTTTGAGCCAACGGTAAATGGCTGTAATTTTAAAACCAATTTGATAGTTAAAATTCATATCAGATGTAATGAATATATATTTGAGTTTGCCTTTTTTGCATGGTGAAAGAGATGGTACATTAACTGTTGTCACATGAACCTCAAACTCCAGTCCTGGCAAACCAGTGTTAGTGATTTCTGCAACCAGTTCAGGTACTGGACAGTGAACAAGATATGCACCTTTTCTGTAGCCAAATAATGACAGAAGTGCTGTAACACATTCCAGCTCGGCGTACATGGCAGCTCTCCAAAAACATTTGAAAGTTCTGCTTTATATCATTAAAACCTTTATGTGTATATTTGATTTTATTGCACATTGCGATATTATGTTACGAAAGTGCTGGCAATGGCATGACTGAAAGGGATAAAAGGGTAGGATGAGTTCAATCTACCGTGTAAGCACAGTACTTGTGGTAATTTGGGTTATAGGTCCATTGTGGATGCGTCATTGTCAAAACATGTCTACTTTAAAGGTATTGCTATGGCTTGCATCCATTTCACTTTGGTTTTATTGCATAAAATGGAGATAAGAACTTTCCTCTTGAACTGGTTTTTGCTTACTCTCATTACTCATATAATTTGGTACAATTATAATTATAGATTACCAGTGACTCCCATTTTCAATTTAAATTAGTCACACTTGTAGCAGGCTGAACAAAAATACTATTCCATGCGTTATTCTCTCAGACTAAATTCATCAGCATGGCAGTATAGCATCATGGTTAAGGGTCTGCTCTCCAGGTTCGACTCCCAGGTACTAGGATGCTGCCATTTTACTTTCTAAGCACTTAATTCGCTTCATTTTTAAATGTATTCAGTTGTAAGGCATTTTAGTCCCTCTAGCTGAGGTACTGAGTGAGAAGAATCGCAACAGCTTGCAAGCGAAGCCCATATTTATCATGAGACATTCACCTTACATACCTTCGATCAATTAAATAAATATGGTCGGTCATATAAATCATTTGACATGGTTTCAACATATTTATAGAGGGTACTTAGTCAGTCTATTGGAAACGGGCTTAAGTCGTTGCACGAATGTATGAAAAAAAAAAAAAAAAACTTTTTTTTTTGTGTTTTGCCATCGTCAGAAAGAGTGCATGCAATCACTTGCATGATTTGATTGGTAATCCAAATGCAGCTTGAACATTTATACATTTCTGAATTACCTTACTGTGTCATCACTTGCACTAGAGTTCTCGACCTGGGTGACTTTTTCCAACAAGAAAAATAGTTTAAACACTTGCAAATTTATACAAAAGGGGCCTTGCCTCAGCACAACTTGGCCGGACTGCAGAGTTAAACATGGGGAAATCTGACATTAAAAGAGGCCAAACTTTGTGGCTGGATGATGAGAATAATGCCGCTTCATAAAGCCAACTGGAAGGAAAATTATTAATGAGTGCACCGCTGTGCATCGCAATTACCGCTGTCAGGGAGGGTATGTTTTTGTTAGCATTGCTGAGACTGTCTGTCTGTTTGCATACAAGATGATTTGAGAGATATTTGTTCATTACTTTTTGAGTTATGTGGGCGGGTCACTATTACATCAGTGATGAACCCTGTTGATTTTGACCCCGATTGGTCAAACAATATGGCCGCAAGATTTCGACTGTGCTGCCTTGGTAGAGGTTTGCATTCTCAGAGTGCCCCTAGTGTACAGATGGTTTTATTACTGATGCATGCAAATTCAATTTTTCAAACCAAGCTATTTTTTCTGGATTCATACAGCATTTAAACCGTTCATATGCAATGTCTCTTCTGTATGAAAATAATGGTGATACTGTAATGACCGATATACTTACATTTCCTGACATAAATTGACGTCTTTGCCTTCAGGTTTTCTGGAATTGTCCCCAGTAACCTAGGAAACAACACCAAGCTCGTGGAATGGATGCCGCAAAATGACTTACTCGGTAAGTTGGATGTTTTTCCCTTGACCCTTTTCTGATCATGTAGCTTTGAACTTTGATTGTATCTGGCCCTTGCTTTGGTGTGTATAAGTGACTCCACTTTGCAAGCCTCTTATCGTGATGGGAGCTCATTTGCCTGCGCCCTCTGGTTCCGGCTCATTCCGTTGGTGGCTGAGCACAATTGAGCACTTGTGTGTAATGGACAATGGGGCTATATGACTGATCTAGGAGCTTGGGGGGGTCTAAGGTCACCGACCATGCTCACAAAAACGGATACTGTTTGTCGTTTGTACGGTCTGGTTTCTACGCGGACACCCCTGATTTAGCCTTTGATGCAATGACTATTGCTGGATTTTTTTTTTTTTTTTTTTCTTGAGCCCTTGGGGTTGAAGACCTCATCTGTACCAGTTTTAACTCTCAATGTAATGGGTTGTGTTATTTCCAAAATAAAACTGCCAGCGTTATGAATGTTTAATTCTTTTATTATTTTTGGAATTTTTTTTTCAATCCTTAAAGCGCTGAATGCAACTTTTGTTGCTCAGTGATGTAAGATGTCAAAATCAAAGCTGTTGAAAACCTATCATGTGGCGACTTGTTTAAAAGAGCTCCCGCAGGGGAGTTTTCTCTAGCAGTCAATAAGTTCAACAGGATTGTAAGAAACTGCAGGTGTTTCCTATGCAGATGACTTCCATGCATGTTATGAGTGGGTTAGAAGCTCCCTGGGCCAGATTTGCTGCAGGGATTGCCACTGCTTTGTCAGGGCAAAAGCAGTTGCTAGAAGTTTGCAATATCGATATGGGATTTACTTCAGTCGCACTTTGTCAAAATTGCCTTTAGGATTACATTTCCTAGGATTTGGTCACACAGTAACTTTACTTTTGTAATGCTGCTAAAACAAAGCAGATAATTTGTAAATTAGGTAAATTAAGAATTTGTTTTAGTTGGTAAATCACATTTATTACAGGTCCCGTCTTTTAAAGGCAAAGAATAATTTTTGATGATCCCCTTTCCTAGAATCATAAATGCTAACAGACTGTATGTTCTTCTGCCTTTCTTTCAAAATTCTTTACAACCTGTAAAACGTATATAAAACATATATAGAACACTAGACGTTTATTGAAATCAACTGCATTTGTTAACCCGTCAAATTTAATGAATTTTAACAATTATTCTGCATATACACTACCACTCAAAAGTTAGAGATCACTTGCAAATTTATTTGTTTTCCAAAGAAAAATACATTTTCACGCATTTCACAAACATTTTTATCCATTTCACAAACGATTAAAATAAATTAGATGATTTTCAAAGAATGATCTACATTTTGGCATAGAGGCCTATTATCAGCAACTGTCAGTCTGCATCAATCTCCTGGTATGGCTGCTAATCCAAGTTAAGCATTTTATAAGGCTAATTGATTATTTGAAAACCCTTCTGCAAATGTCTTGCACAGCTGAAAACCATTGAACTAATAAGGGAGCGCAAAAGGGAGCATGGCATTCTTGAGGTTCGTTTAGTACCTGATGCATCAGCAGTTGTTTGTTTGTTTGTTTGTTTACAGGATCAAATTGGCCAGAAAGAAAGACCTTCCTGTAGAGACCCGTCAGTCTATTTTTTTGCTTATAAAAGAAGGCTATTTATTGCGAGAAATTGAAAACTTAAAATCTGTTATCATGCTGTCAAATACTCCCTTCGGACAGCAGCACAAACTGGCTCTAACAAGGACAGAAAAAAGGAGTGGGAGG
Source organism: Gymnothorax reevesii (assembly GCA_029721435.1). Classification (NCBI taxonomy): domain Eukaryota; kingdom Metazoa; phylum Chordata; class Actinopteri; order Anguilliformes; family Muraenidae; genus Gymnothorax; species Gymnothorax reevesii. Next base: position 49,111,837 of record CM056589.1, on the reverse strand, counting down.
CCCCGATGCACAACTGTGCAAGAAGACAAATACAAAAGTATCTGAGAGAGTGTAGTTTAAGACAAAGACGCCTCACAGGTTGTCAACTAGCAGCTGCGCTAAATAGTTCTCGTCAAACACCAGTTTCAGTATCAACAGTGAAGGTGTGTTTTTTTTTTTTGACAAAGGCAGAGTTTGAAGTACATATTCATCATTTTCCATTGAAATCATTATTTCTAACTCAGACAATGTCAGCATGTTCTGTTCATTTGCTATATTTCCTATTCAGACTAACTTCATGTGTGTTTCCATGGGAAACAAGGAAATCTCCAAGTGATCCAAAACTTGTGAGCGGTAGTGTACATTCAGTAAAGTAGGCTTGTGTAATGCATTGCAGTTTAACCTTTAAATTCTTTGTGCTGCTTGACGAGTTCTTGGGCCTCTATTCCTTCCCCTTGGTTGACCCACATCTTTTTTCTTTTGTCATTGTGACATTTTCCGTTTTTACGCTGCCAAACATCATGCCAGTTTTGCTTCACACCCTTCACATCGAGGTTAATTTTCCATGCCCCGTGACTACAAAATTGTGTCTTCTTTGCTGGTATACGCTATACATGTGTATTTCCTGATCTGTAGCTATGGTACTTCGTATCAGTTTGAGCACCAAGCACCTTTGATGTGTAAGCACATCATGATGTTTCTGATCCTTGTTTTATGTTTGTCTCCTGTCACAGATGAGGAAATTTCTTTTTTTAACTCCATTATTTGCAAGTCTTTGTCTTTCTGTTAGGTATGCTTTGGTAGGTGTTACCACAAATGAGTCGCAATGAGGCAAAGTTTCTTCAGTATAACTGACCATATGACTGTTTATGAGGAACTAGTACAGTATGGTGGAAGTTTACCTGAAAGAGTGAATATTTCCAACTTAATTGTGTTCTTACACCTTATTTTGTATTCGAAACTCTAGATTAGATAATTTTACTGGGATATTAGTGTTTTTCAGTATCCAAGTCTTGAAATTAATGATAATAATAATAATGATAATAATAATGCAATTATCTATTTAAATGTGAGCTTGCAGACTGAGCTACAGATATGAATTTCCAAAAGGAGACATATGTAATTGGTCTTTGCGCTTTCACTTAAGGTGGGACGGCTAATCTTAATTAGAACACAGCTGCTTCTTTCGTATGCATGCTGCAGTGTTGCTAAATTGTGATGAGATAGTTTATTGCGTGCTTTTACATAGTTGCCGTGGTTATTCTGGCTGTCGCCATGTTGTTCATTATTGCTGAGATGTTGAAAAATGGATTCCACTGTTATGCTAGCATGGTGTGCTTGGTGGTAGCTAGCATATATTAGTAGGAACATGGTTGCCAGGGATTTTCAGAGTAGTTTCTGAGATGCACTGTGTTTTTGCTTAGGACTTTGTTAGTGGTTGCTTGGGTGTTATTGCTTTGTTTCTAAATGGTAATTAGGGGTTGTTTGGTATTGGCATGTGTTTACTCAGGTCATTCTCTGTGTTTACTGCAATGTAGCAAAGGGGTTCTGGCCCTTATCTGACCCTCAATTAGAAATTGCTGGTGTTCATGTAGGCTTTCATTCCAACCAATCATTAACGCATTCTTACTCCGCTTGAGTCTTTCCTAAGATCTTGATCAGTGGTATCAGGTGCGTAACTGATTGGTTAGAAGGCAAACCTGCACCCACGTGAGCATTTCTGGATAAGGTTGAGAATTGCTTGTGACGTGGATGGCTGCTAGAGTGCTACCGTGGGGGTTGCAATGGCCAAACGCGAGTGGGTTCATTGTTGCAACAAAAGTGATGGCATATCATGCCTCTCACAGCACCGATTAACGTCAGTAAACCTCACCATTATTTGTGAGAGAGGTTGAAGCCATTCGGTATGAAATACTACCACTGTTAGTCTCCTCATAATCAGATTAAACATTCACAGCAGGTCCCAGTCTCTCCTAGTGCCTGGTACAATGTATCGATCTTTCTTGAAGTCAGTGAGGGGATATTAAACAATATTGTTGGATGATATTGCAGCCTGATTTGACTAGTTTGTCTGCGCAGAAGATATCGGAGACTTGCTTTAACTTGAAGTTACTGGGTTCACTCCGTTGCACTGGAGAATCTTTCTACACAAAGCAGTAGTCAAATACTTTCTCAAAGTGTGTATTCATAGGCTAAATCATGGAACGCGATCTGCACTGATTAGCCACAAGATTAAAACCACCAGCCTAATATAGTAAAAGTTCCCCTAGTGTAGCCTCAACAGCTCCATCAAACTGACGTCACCTGAATTCCCAAACTCGGGGCTTCCCAGCAGAGTATTTCCCAGATATCACACCCCCTACTCCAGCTTGTCTTTTCCCCAGAGTGCAGCCTCATGCCATCTTCTCTCAGGTAAACAGTGCACATGTACTCAGATGAAGCACATGATGTGAAAGAAAATGGGGGGTCAATGGACCAGGCAACCATCTTCAACTGCTCCAACTGGTTCTGTTCTGAAGCTCAGGTGCTCATTGGAGGCGCTCTTAGAAGTGGACTGGGGTTAGAGTGGGCACTTTGACTGGTCCGCAAGCTAAAAAGTGCAATACACAGCAGAGTATAATGCATTGTGTGTTATTACGCAGTACTAATGTAAATATTACTGAAATTTTCAGCGACTTGCGCCACATTTACCCAAAAGCCTTCATAGCCCTCGTGCATCGATGAACCTTGGGCACCCAGAGGCCTATCGCTGGTTCATGGTTGCTTCCTCCTTGGACTTCTGTTTGTATTTACTCATATCTGCTAACAGGGAACACTCCGGAAGTCTTGCCACTTCGGAGATGCTCTCACCCACTTGTCAGGCCATAACTACTCGACCCCTCCCTGTCAAAGTCTTTATGTTCCTATTTCTCCCACATCCAACATATTAGATATGAAAATCGACTGTGTGCTGTCTAAGATCTCTCTGCAGACCTGGACATTTACCGTTGTTATGAAAAAGTCAAAATTATTCACTGCATCTGTGAGTGGTTTTAATGTTTTGGCTCATCGGTATATAATTTGCCTGCCTGCCAAAGGTGGCTATTTAAAAGGCCACACAATCTGACATAATTTTAACATGTGCTGCCTGGAGTTGTTTTTGTTTTTATCCGTGCAACTTATACTGCATGTCAAGTCTTGGGGGTGTCAAACCACCTTATCAGCCTTTGTTGTGATGTCCTTAGGTGTTAGGCCTAACTGTTTTCAAATGCTAATTATGTTTACCTCTTTTTCTCAGTTGGGGGAGGTTTTTTGTGTCTGCTTTTCAATTTTCTTCTGGTGGAGCAATAACCAGCCCCATCAAAAAGTCAATCTTGGGGAAGTCGTGGTTGTCATTCCATTAAAAGCAAAAAGACTGAGAGTGGATTAAAAGTGATGGGCAATCGACCGTGTAGGTGCTGTGGATGTGTGGCTGGGGAATATGTCACCTATTATATTTTTATCAGTGAGTAAGAAGACTGGGTCACTCGTGAGATCGCTGTCAGTGAATGAGTTACTCCAGGGGCTGGCACTGAATATGCCAGAGCTTATTGTGCTGCTGTCTCCTCGCAGCACCAATGTGGGAGGGGGAGCTTCAAATGTTATTGTGTCATTTTTGATATCTTGGACGACCTTGTATTTTGTACAGCCTGTTACGAGTGCCCTGTCTGGGTTGGTGTGTGCGCGAGTGTGTGCGCGAGTGTGTGTGCGCGAGTGTGTGTGCGCGAGTGTGTGTGCACGAGTGTGTGTGCACGAGTGTGTGTGCGCGAGTGTGTGTGCGCGAGTGTGTGTGCGCGAGTGTGTGTGCGCGAGTGTGTGCGCGAGTGTGTGTGTGTGTGTGTGTGTGTGTGTGTGTGTGTGTGTGTGTGTGTGTGTATTTTATCCATATTTGGATAAAATGTGTAGAAACGTTGAATTTGCGTAATTCCCCTTTTCTGTGGCTCTCATTACACACCTTGTTCTTTCCTTTCATGTGGCACATAGTCTGCCTGTTATAATGTTTCATATTTGCATTCAGACTTTGTTTCATTTTCCGTGTAGCTGTGCGAGATTTGGACCATTTCTATTTTAGGTTTGATTTTTGAAGGCCTCAATCAGTTTGTATTTTGTGTAGTTTTTCCTCTTTAAAAAGGGAAGTTGTCAGATGGGGCCTTGAAACGCACAGCACAATAGTTCAAATTTTTTGTAACTAAGATTTTCTATCTTCAGACTGACTTTGTACCACCGGCGATTCAGTACAGAGACTTGAATTGGAAAGGAGGGGCAGATGTTGGATAGCTTGATTTTATTTATTTATTTATTTTTATTTTTTTTCAGTCTGTTATATTCTTATTGCGTTTAGTTCAGTTTTAGATTCATCCGGCTTTTTGTTTCATTTTTATATTTACGAACAAAATGGTTTTCTTATGGATTTACCTCTGGTTGTCATTAACAGTAGTTACTATAGCACAGGGGCAAAAAAAAAAAATAAAAAAAAGTTTCACTTTCTGAGTACTTACGACTGCATTTTCGGCATAAAGTCACTCTGGAAATGACAAAATGGCGGAGATGTATGTGTTAATACCATAAATCTGAGTTTAAAATGTGCTGGCATTCCCTAGGTCACCCGAATATTCGAGCGTTCCTGAGCCACGGCGGTCTGAACAGTATATACGAGGCGATGTACCACGGCGTCCCTGTGGTGGGAGTGCCGCTGTTCGGGGATCACTACGACACCATGACCCGGGTGCAGGCCAAAGGTATGGGCATCATGTTGGAGTGGAAGCAGATGAGCGAGGAGGATCTGTACCAGGCCATGGTGAAGGTTATGAAGAACCCCAGGTAACGTACCACCATAACAAAGCACTTCCACACTACTGAGCTGTGAGCTGCGTGGGGCAGTGAGCGCGGCGTGATACTCGGGTGGATTTTACGCAAGCTGTCGGTGGCTTCTTTGTGACTTCGTGCACGCTCAGTATCGCATGGACGAACACAGGCATTTTCACATGAATCCGCTCATTTGATGAAGTCAAATAAAAGTGGAGACCGTAATCGTCAGTACGTGCGTTTATAATATGCACATGTACTCCAACACTCCCATTGGTCATTTCGCCCTGATTTGTCTGTGGGGTCTGGCCAAGTCTGTCTAGTTTATGGAACTAACTGTTTTTTCAATACAAGATGTGGGGGAAAAAAATACAGCCATTTAAAGTGCATGAGGTTTGAAAACTACAGACACACTCGGAAATTTTTTCACATTTTTGTCTCAACAATAAAATATCTAAAACTACATTAAATATACTTGTTTCTACATTTAATACCTTTTACTATTCATCGTTTTCAGCATCTGCAACTATTTTTTCCAAATTTAAATTAAAA